>OY288287.1:66643402-68106692 GCA_958450335.1 Hibiscus tridactylites | reverse complement strand
TATGCCCTAAAATAATATTGAAAATTTTTAATTTTAAGAGTATGCCTCTAATAATAAATGTTGGGAAAAATGAGTCTATAATAACAAGCATTGAAAAAATTAGACTCTAAATAACAAGTAGTGAAAAAATTGGAGCCTAAAATAACAAGTATTGAAAAAAATGAATTTTAAGAGTAGGTCCCTAAGAACAGATATCAGGAAAAATTAGGCATCAATTAACATGTATTGAAAAAATTGGTCTCTTATAACAAATATTAAAAAAATAAATTTTAATAGTAGCTTATAATAAAAAACATTGAGAAAATTGAGCCTCTAATAATAGTATTGAAAAAATTGATTCAAATAACAAGTATGGAAAAAAAATGAATTTGAAGAGTATGTCCCTGATAATAAATATAAAGAAAAAATTGGGTCTCAAATAAAAAATATTGAAGAAAAAAATTGAACCCCTAATAACAAATATTGAAAAAAAGAATTTTAAAAGTAAGCTTGTACTAACAAATATTAGGAAAAAATTAAGCCTCTAATAACAAGTATTAAAAAAATTTGGGTACAAATAACAAGTATTGAAAAAAATTGGACTCTTAATATTAACTATTAGAGAAAAAATAAATTATAACTATTTAAGTAGTAAAAATTAAAAAAAGAGAGAGGAGGGGCTGCCCTAGGACCGGCTCTAATCTTATTTAGGGGTGAAAATCGGGTGGGGCATGAACAATTTTGCATTCTCCACTCCGTCCTCAACACTTGCGGTTAAAATTAAAAAAAAATCTCGTTAAATGCTTCGGGAATTATTTTGTCCGTATAGCCTCTGATCTTATGTTGAGAAACTTGAGTTTAGCTAGGTTTGATTAAAAGTTGAAATGATAATAATACAATTAGAGTTTTTTATTAAGATATATAGTATGGGTATATAGATAATTAAGTATATATTTTTTAAAAATCTAGTAAAATATTGGTATCCTTGCGGATATTTTATGGGATTTTCACTGTTATTTATATGGTTATAGTTCCATTATCCTCGCAGTTTGGAGTTTGGATATAGCAATCTTCATCCACATCCCTATTTGAGCTTTAATGATAAAACTTTCATGTCTTTATTCTCATGGATGAAAATTTCAATTATTCATCATCTAGTTGATTCGGATCCCTGCAATTTTATGTTATTTCCTATCCAATTCTCACGCTAATCTTATTTATTAGTAGTTATATTTTTCATTAGTAAAGGTCATTTTAAACAATCAAAACATATCATTTATCATAAAAAATTAAACTCATAAAATGTAAAAAATAATAAAATATCATTTTTTCTATTAAAAAATAAAATATCATTTTAATATATATATATATATAACTTTTAGATTTTATGCATTTGATTTAATTTTTTTTCTAAAATTGTAATTATGATTAATTTATTTTAAAAATAATCAAATTATTTGCAAAACCCAAAATTAATCCGACATATTTTAGTGTCTATGACTATCCGTCACCAGAACGACTTTTGACTTAGCAATAGTTTTTTTTTCACATTAAACCATTCAAAACAAAGTATTGTAAATTGAGTATAAATCGTATTGATCAAAATTTCAAAATACGACAGTATAAAAGCTAAGAGCTCTGTTTAACAAACTAAATCATGAAAAAAATATTAAAATATAATTTACAAATCAAATTCAGTAAGGATACGAATACATATATGTTTACTGAAAGATAGCGTATGGGCTCTTTCCTTCCCCAAGGAAGGAACAAATCAATGATCCTCCTTGGCTCTGCTATCTTCGAAGGGAAGGAACGAAAGATAGCGTATGTGCTCTTTCCTTTCTCAAAGATCATATATGGGTCTTTTTTTTTTGTGATATCTAGTTTTTCAGGTGTCTTTCTTACTTCGAGTTATTTTAATTTTCAAAGTTCTTTTTTATGGTCGTGGTTTGTTAAAGCCTATGGCGAAGTTATTCCTATCATGCCCAAGCATGGAAGAACTTCAACATCGTTTAAGATGACAAGACTTTTATCTATTCCTAGACAAAACTCTCGCTTGAACGTAATTGGAGTTAAGGTGTCCATTATCTCGGTGTGGTGTTTATTCGAGTACTCGTCGGCTCTCATGATGTTTGGTTGACTGCCCTTTTTGTTGTTTTGTTTTGATTTTTCATGTGTTTTTGTTTTCTTGGCACGTTTTGATCTCGCTTTTGTTGGGTTTGTTTTTGTGTCCTTTTTTTTATGCGTGCATAGCGGTTGCTTGGGGTTAGGCCCTTTCTTGTTTCTTGTTTATGTTGCGGTTTAATGAAACTAATATTTTTTTTGATAAAAAAAATATTCGCTGAAAGAAATTAAGTATTTTACTTTAGTTAAGTTGCGCGGAAGACTTCTCAAAGATGTTCTAACTCAAACTAAAAGTCTAATTACATACATTCGAAAAATAGTTATGAACGTTGAGGGGAGTCTAAAAAACGACAGGTCTAGAGCGCAGTTAAAAAATGGTAAGTTTCAAAATTTGTCCAAAAACCTAAAATGTTAGACTTTTTGATAACATTTTAGGTTGTTTTTTTTTGTGATTCTTGACAAGTTTCGAAACTTATTTTTTTATAACATTTTAGGTTGATGATTTAAAGAAAAAATATAAGTTTCGAAACTTGTTCTATAAGTTTAAAATTTGTCAAAAATCACAAAAAAAATAACCTAAATGCTATCAGAAAATCTAACGTGTTAGGTTATTGAACAAGTTTTGAAACTTACCGTGCACCCTAGACCTGCTGCACTCAGACTTACCCGAACGTTGAGCCTAACGAAACTCAATGGTACACATCTACTCTATTTTACCACTAAATGTAAATAAATCTAAACAACCGATTATAACATAAACAACAAAATATTTAAGTATTGAACATAAAGTCTTGCACTAACAACTTCATTATCAAGTAAGACGCATAAGTACACGGTTTAAGTACTTAACATACAATCAAATGTATTTAATATCGCATTCATATCATAATTACAATGTCGAACATAATCTCATATATTCACTCATCAAATGCAACAACATAATTTGATTAGTAATATGTTATTTATTGTATGTCGGTATTCAAATAGTATCCACACCACACATGCCATATCAATAATAACATATGCTCGATTAGTAATCTTGCGTCACATAAGGTGCATCAATATCAATAATATTATATGTTCGGTTAACAAACTTGTGCCACACAAGCTATAATGGCCACATAATTGTAATGATAGAGCGAACAAGGATAGCACTCCTTAGGGGAGTTCCACCAAGTGGATTCTACAACCGAGCTATCCTCCCTGATCGCCTTAATCCATAACATCGACATGACTTTTGCTAAAAAAATATATATTCATCTACTGATCATGAACTCTTGTCAAAGATAACATAATTTCGTATCAACCAAATGAACAACAAGACAGTAGCACATGCCACCCACCAAAGCTTCTTAGTATCGCCAACAAATTATATATATATATATATATATAAAAGGGCGAAACCACCCTTTAAATTGGGGTGTCTCATGACACCCAAAATTTTTGGGAAACTTATTTTTCTTATATAATTTGTATATAAAAAATTAAAAATATAGACAAATAACACCCCTTTTATGAATAAAATGACACCCCTTTATAAATAATTAATCTTCTTTAAATATCGTTAAAAAATGACACCCTTAAATATATTTCTAACTCCGCCCTTGTATATATATATATGTACGGAGCCAGGATTTGAAATTGGGGGGGCAAAACATAAATTTTAAAAGGTGAGGGGCAAATTCACAATTATCCTAATTTTTTCAGGAAAAATATAAAGAATCAAAGAGTAAAAAAAATTCCCCCCTACCGGGGGGCCACAATCCTTCTCATTAAAGTTGTAGCTTCGTCCCTATATATATATATATATATATAGGGTTAGGATCAACTTACATTGTGTAAAACTCAATTACTTTTACACTATTTTTGGACCGTTGGATGATGGTAATTAATGGCCTAGATTATTTCCTTATCTTTTTTCCCCAAGTGATAATCACATTTTTTACTGTTAATCTCATCCATACATTTCACTCATCCAATGGTCCTAAATTGGTGTAAAACTAAATGAGTTTTACACCATGTAACTTGATCTCATCCCATATATATATATATATATATATATATATATATATATATATATATATATATATAAATCATCACCACTAGGGTTTCATTATCAGTTCATCGTCGTTAAGGTTGTAGCGACTAAAAAAATTAATGTTTTAACTTTTTTAAAAAAATATTAATTTTCGAGGAATTTTAGAAAAAGCTTGTATTTTAAAATAAGATTTGTGGAGTCGCCGCTAGTCATAAACAATTTTTTTTAGAAAAAGGCTTGTATTTTAAAATTTAATTTCGATTGTATCAATGTCAATTTATATACTATCAATACTATAAATGGATTTAGCTTGACCCCAATTCGACTGAGCACATAGTGATCTCTTTATACATCTTACCCTAAAAGTAAAAGCGAGTGCTGTTAGAGGGAGTTGAAAGTTAATTCGAAAAGTTTTAAAACTAATTCTTTAAAATCAAAACCAACGAAGTGGTTCCATGGTCTAGTGGTTAGGACATTGGACTCTGAATCCAGTAACCCGAGTTCAAATCTCGGTGGAACCTATTTTAAATTTTGATGTTTCCGCCGGATTTTTTCTTTTCTTTCCACAGACGGAAAGGGAATGCGGATAATAACCCATTTGGTCGTTCGACCTTTGAATGTATCATAAAATTACAATTTATAATGCAATCGAATTCAATTCTCCACCAATTGAATCAATTTCTTGACTCGTTACTCTTAATTAAGTCCAATACTCGATTAATTTAACTTGAGACAATATTTAAATATTTTTTATCTGCAATGTAAGATTTTATTAGAGTAAAAATCATACAAAAAGTGAATATCACGAGCCTCGTTAAAAATTCATCTAATCTTAGATTAGAAGAAAAGAGTAATAGAATATCTCGGAGAACACAACAAAAAAGATCAACGCCTAAAAAAAAATACAAAAACACCATAATGAACATGAAACAAAGTGCACAACAAACAACGCCGGAAAATAACTCGAATTTACATCATTAAAAATGTAAAAGAAATCATAAACAATAAAAAAATTTATTACCAATAACCAGTTGATCTAGTGGGCCGAGGCACTAAATCCCTTAAATAAGGTTAAGACTTTAAATTCTATCGTTGTGAATGTTGCAAATTGATTGGGAGGGTTGCTCCCATAACAGACATTTGTAATACTCGATTCAAATTAATTAATCAATGAGTTGGATACTGGTAGTTAAACCCAAAAAAAATTCTTAACAAATTCGGAATATTTTGAAAATAAAAATTTAGAGTTTCTAAAATTCTTCAGATTTTTTTCATTTCTATTATTTTATTTTAGTTTTTGAAAGGATTTACAAAATTCATAAAACTATTTGATTCACACAAAAAAAAACCCTAAAATATATAATTTTTCTAAAAATGTATATAATTTTCAGAATGTTGTGAATAAAATAAAGAAGAACAAGAATAAGAACAAGAAGAACAAAGAGATGAGAGAAAGAGGGAGATTTGTATTATTCTCAAATATAGACTTATATACAATGCCTTCAATGAATCATCTATTTATAGGCATAAGAACATTAAACTTTAATTCATAAAGATAATATTCCTAATAATAAATAAATCAAACTACTTTGATAAAGTTCTAATCATGATAGACATCCACATAGATAAATATTCATAACACTCCCCCTTGGATGTCTATGAAGATAATGTGCCTCGTTAAAACCTTACTAAGATAAAACCCAGTGGTAAAAAAAAATCTTTAGTAAAGGAAAAAAAGAGTACACACATCTTTGATACGCATAACATGTTGCATCATTAAAAACCTTACCAGGAAAACTCATTGGGACAAAACCTCGGTTAAGGGAAAAAGAGTGCAACGCGTATTTACTCCCCCTCATGCAAACATCACGAAAGATCTTTGAATCTTCAAAATTTAATCTTGAATATCATTTTTCTAAAGATCGTGAGGGATGAAACTTTGGAGTAATATGTTCCATGATGTATCCACTTTCAAACTGAGATATACATCTTGTGTTATCTTCACACAAGATAGCTTTTATCATATATTGTAAAAGTAAATCCACATATCTTTTGGATATGTTGGGTCAATAGTCTTAGCCAAACACATTTTTGGCTTGCCTCATGCATAACAATTATTTCTACGACATTTGAGGAGGCATCAACGAATGTTTGAAGATCTAAATGTAATGATCTTTGTGTATTCATAGATATTTCTTGACCAACTAATATATAGTGCTTCAAGACCAAGAAAAGATATAATTATCTTTATTCACATCCAACAATCTTACAACTATTGGGATACTCAATAGATATGCTCTATTCATATTGAATCTTCTTTAATATTCTTTCAGCTTATGTCTATTCATAGACAAAAGAAAAAAAATGCTCGATCTTCAGGTCGAGATAAACTTGATGTCAAGATTCAAGTACTTGTATTGAAAGTACTTCATTAGTTTCCAATTTGAAGCTCTTTAGAAGTTTTAAAATCATCATAATGGATCTTGATCCAAACTCCTTTATAAAATACATAAGGAAATCTGATCATTCTTATAGTATTTTCTCAATTAGTATTCACTAAGGCGATTATACCAAATGCGTCAAAATATTCATGAGACATGTCTAAATAAATTTCCTCAGAAATTTTCAAATGCTTATAGCATTTTAGATCCTTCAAGGATAAATATGGATCCACAAATAATTAGACGCATGAAAAATTTTCAAAACTGCCAAAGTAATTGCATCCACCATGAAGTAATTAAAACTTTTCATAAATCATAGTTCAAGTCGTATTTACGACTATTTATTTGTGCCTCACTTGCATTACACCTTTAGGTGTTTGGACTGCTGGTCCAAATACTTCTATTTTAGAAGTTCAAAGCGTCTTTCAGCATTGGCCAATTCAATATCTATACTTCTGGATAGATTTTATACAAGATCCTCGATTTCTTTCTTTACTTCTATAGAAGTATTTTATGTAAAATTGTTTGTAAAATCGTTGTCGACAACTTTCCAATTTTCTGGTTCCATTCTCGTAATGACATAACTCATCGAGATCTCTTCAAGATTTCAATCTTTATTTCAGGTACCTGAAACTCTTATAGAGTTTTATTATTTGTTATGTCTTGGGTCTCTTCAGGAGCACCCGCCTCCAATATATGACCATCTCATATTACTTTCTATTTACGAGAATTTTGATCATTGGAACCATTTCAACTATCATGCTTCAGGCATGATTTACATTCTCTCGCTCTAACATGTAATTTAAACTTAGAGCATTTCAGCTGGTATGTGAGACTTAATTACTCTCATTGGGTCAGTAAATATATCTGACAGTTGACATGTAATAGCATGAATTATCTTATGAACTTCTAGTTCATATACGAGGATCTAGATAATGATAATTCATTTTCCTCTATTCAGCTGATTATTTTCTCCCCCTGATGTTGAGAAAAATCATGTCATAAATGATTCTTCAATTAATGTTTAAGAATTTAAACAAAAAAAGAAGACTCGTACTCAATATATATTCTCAACCCATTTTACTTGCCCATTTTGTGCGTTATGGTGGAGCAATTCAACTATATATTGCACATTCAAAGATTCAAAAAAATGGGAAATATGACTTCTAACCAAAAGTCAAATCATAATGGGGAGTTTATTATAACTCGTTGGCTTGATGCGTATAAGTGTTGCTATATAGAAATACCATATAAATATTAAATGTTTTGTTCTCACGGTTTAGCTATTAAATAGGAAGCATCCAATTAAAAATTTGCTAAACCGTATTTTTCATAGTCAATAGGCTTTGTAACAACCGATATAGCCTAAAATATAAACCCACTAGCTTTTCAAGACGAATTGTCTAATTGCATAATCTGAATCTTTTTAGAATCAATCTCACAAACTTCTGGTTGTAAGTCGATAAAACAATGTAGATGCATCTACTAAAATCATATAAAACTTTCCACATTTTTGGATATATGGGCCCATATTTCGTTCAGATATGCAAGATATACAGTCTCAACTTCAGTACAAGAACTTTAAGTTCTAATTCTTTTGGTAAGTGGGATCATTTATATCCTTTGAGAACAAACAACACAAGAACTTCAGGTTATTTTAGTAAGTGGAATTTAATCAATTCCTTTAAGCAACACAAGAACTTCACATTCTTTAATAAGTGGAATTTAATCTATTCCTTTGAGAATAAGCACAACAGGAACTACAGGTTCTCATGTGCATGTAAATCTCAATAATTTATGCACCATTATTGATCAGGATGGTCTAACCGATCATGCCAACTATATATATGTGTATATATCACTGAATTTGTAAACTTCTTGTTTACCATAACATGTAATTCAATCTCACTCGTACATGTCTAGTACGACCATCAAAATTGTTTTTTTAAATAGGAATATATTTAGCTCTTTCGGAGTTTTCAATTGAAATTATCTTTTGGTAGCAATATATAGCTCTTCTAGAGCTTTCAACTGACTTTTTGGCTACCAGAACTTATATCCATATTGGCTTATTTCAAATGCCAATTGATAACATATGTTATCTATAATTCTTAAAGGGATAGTTTGCGAACTCATATTGCTCTCTTTATGACTTTGACGAGTATAACGCACTGTGAATATGGAATAAAGTTCCATTTGACAATAACATATTTGCTCAACCAGAGCCTTTGTGATATTAGTACTTCCGGATATAGTACTCACATTATTCCCTTGCATTTTAATCGAGAAATGCATAATTGTGCACCTTTCAAAATGTGCTTTGTTTCATTTACATCAGGTAATGAAAATATGTACTTTGTATCATTCACTTCGAGGAATGAAAAATATAAAATATAGCATATCATATCAAGTCGATTATCTATCAGAGATAAACTTTCAAGTGCTCTTCCGAAGTATTGATATTTTATTACTTTGAGAAATACTACTCATATTTCCCCTTGCATTTAAATGGGAAAAATATTTCTTATGCTTAAGTACAATATGAGTACTTGCATTATCTGCTATGCATAAATAGCCACAATTCTAGGCATAAATAGCCACAATTCATTGTATATTTTATTCCGGAAGTAATCATATTCTTCAAATAATAAATTAACATAAAGCGTAAATAAATAATATGTGAAATAAATAAACATAAAGCAAACTAACATTAATAAATAAAACAAATTAACATAAAATAAATAAATAAATAAAAACCAATTATTCCTATTAGAGGTTATAAGGGAAATAAAATAAATGGTAAATTATTCCCTTCAAGGGTTATGAGAAAATTAACAATATCCAATTGAGTTGGACCAATAACGCCATAATTATTTTCACCATAAACAAATTTTGTTTATATTTTATTTCATTTATCATTCATGATTATGGATAAAGTCCATAATACTTTGGCGTTTGACAAGTACGAAACCAATGGTTTATAACATCACATTGGTAAAAGAATTTCACTTCCGTAGAATGATCTTTATCACTCTTGTCATCCTTATAACTTTGCTACCAGCGGGTAGAAGTATTCTTAAAACGACTATATTTTTCATGTGTATATTCATAGCCTCGACCACGACCACAACTTTTAATGTGATTTTTTTATTTCTTCCATAATATAATCTCACATTCACTTCAGGGAATGAAGTAGAGCCAGTGGGCCTTTGAAACCTTTTTCACATATCCTTATCACAGAGAACAAAGATTTAATCCTCGTACGCGGCATTATTAAACTTGTCCACAAGGTCCTTTAAAAACCTCCTTTAATAATAAGTATTTTTAAAAATAATAGTAGGCCTCTAATAACAAATATTTAAAAATAAATTTTAAGAGTATGCCCTAAAATAATATTGAAAATTTTTAATTTTAAGAGTATGCCTCTAATAATAAATGTTGGGAAAATGAGTCTATAATAACAAGCATTGAAAAAATTAGACTCTAAATAACAAGTAGTGAAAAAATTGGAGCCTAAATAACAAGTATTGAAAAAAATGAATTTTAAGAGTAGGTCCCTAAGAACAGATATCAGGAAAAATTAGGCATCAATTAACATGTATTGAAAAAATTGGTCTCTTATAACAAATATTAAAAAAATAAATTTTAATAGTAGCTTATAATAAAAAACATTGAGAAAATTGAGCCTCTAATAATAGTATTGAAAAAATTGATTCAAATAACAAGTATGGAAAAAAAATGAATTTGAAGAGTATGTCCCTGATAATAAATATAAAGAAAAAATTGGGTCTCAAATAAAAAATATTGAAGAAAAAAATTGAACCCCTAATAACAAATATTGAAAAAAAGAATTTTAAAAGTAAGCTTGTACTAACAAATATTAGGAAAAAATTAAGCCTCTAATAACAAGTATTAAAAAAATTTGGGTACAAATAACAAGTATTGAAAAAAATTGGACTCTTAATATTAACTATTAGAGAAAAAATAAATTATAACTATTTAAGTAGTAAAAATTAAAAAAAGAGAGAGGAGGGGCTGCCCTAGGACCGGCTCTAATCTTATTTAGGGGTGAAAATCGGGTGGGGCATGAACAATTTTGCATTCTCCACTCCGTCCTCAACACTTGCGGTTAAAATTAAAAAAAAATCTCGTTAAATGCTTCGGGAATTATTTTGTCCGTATAGCCTCTGATCTTATGTTGAGAAACTTGAGTTTAGCTAGGTTTGATTAAAAGTTGAAATGATAATAATACAATTAGAGTTTTTTATTAAGATATATAGTATGGGTATATAGATAATTAAGTATATATTTTTTAAAAATCTAGTAAAATATTGGTATCCTTGCGGATATTTTATGGGATTTTCACTGTTATTTATATGGTTATAGTTCCATTATCCTCGCAGTTTGGAGTTTGGATATAGCAATCTTCATCCACATCCCTATTTGAGCTTTAATGATAAAACTTTCATGTCTTTATTCTCATGGATGAAAATTTCAATTATTCATCATCTAGTTGATTCGGATCCCTGCAATTTTATGTTATTTCCTATCCAATTCTCACGCTAATCTTATTTATTAGTAGTTATATTTTTCATTAGTAAAGGTCATTTTAAACAATCAAAACATATCATTTATCATAAAAAATTAAACTCATAAAATGTAAAAAATAATAAAATATCATTTTTTCTATTAAAAAATAAAATATCATTTTAATATATATATATATATAACTTTTAGATTTTATGCATTTGATTTAATTTTTTTTCTAAAATTGTAATTATGATTAATTTATTTTAAAAATAATCAAATTATTTGCAAAACCCAAAATTAATCCGACATATTTTAGTGTCTATGACTATCCGTCACCAGAACGACTTTTGACTTAGCAATAGTTTTTTTTCACATTAAACCATTCAAAACAAAGTATTGTAAATTGAGTATAAATCGTATTGATCAAAATTTCAAAATACGACAGTATAAAAGCTAAGAGCTCTGTTTAACAAACTAAATCATGAAAAAAATATTAAAATATAATTTACAAATCAAATTCAGTAAGGATACGAATACATATATGTTTACTGAAAGATAGCGTATGGGCTCTTTCCTTCCCCAAGGAAGGAACAAATCAATGATCCTCCTTGGCTCTGCTATCTTCGAAGGGAAGGAACGAAAGATAGCGTATGTGCTCTTTCCTTTCTCAAAGATCATATATGGGTCTTTTTTTTTTGTGATATCTAGTTTTTCAGGTGTCTTTCTTACTTCGAGTTATTTTAATTTTCAAAGTTCTTTTTTATGGTCGTGGTTTGTTAAAGCCTATGGCGAAGTTATTCCTATCATGCCCAAGCATGGAAGAACTTCAACATCGTTTAAGATGACAAGACTTTTATCTATTCCTAGACAAAACTCTCGCTTGAACGTAATTGGAGTTAAGGTGTCCATTATCTCGGTGTGGTGTTTATTCGAGTACTCGTCGGCTCTCATGATGTTTGGTTGACTGCCCTTTTTGTTGTTTTGTTTTGATTTTTCATGTGTTTTTGTTTTCTTGGCACGTTTTGATCTCGCTTTTGTTGGGTTTGTTTTTGTGTCCTTTTTTTTATGCGTGCATAGCGGTTGCTTGGGGTTAGGCCCTTTCTTGTTTCTTGTTTATGTTGCGGTTTAATGAAACTAATATTTTTTTTGATAAAAAAATATTCGCTGAAAGAAATTAAGTATTTTACTTTAGTTAAGTTGCGCGGAAGACTTCTCAAAGATGTTCTAACTCAAACTAAAAGTCTAATTACATACATTCGAAAAATAGTTATGAACGTTGAGGGGAGTCTAAAAAACGACAGGTCTAGAGCGCAGTTAAAAAATGGTAAGTTTCAAAATTTGTCCAAAAACCTAAAATGTTAGACTTTTTGATAACATTTTAGGTTGTTTTTTTTTGTGATTCTTGACAAGTTTCGAAACTTATTTTTTTATAACATTTTAGGTTGATGATTTAAAGAAAAAATATAAGTTTCGAAACTTGTTCTATAAGTTTAAAATTTGTCAAAAATCACAAAAAAAATAACCTAAATGCTATCAGAAAATCTAACGTGTTAGGTTATTGAACAAGTTTTGAAACTTACCGTGCACCCTAGACCTGCTGCACTCAGACTTACCCGAACGTTGAGCCTAACGAAACTCAATGGTACACATCTACTCTATTTTACCACTAAATGTAAATAAATCTAAACAACCGATTATAACATAAACAACAAAATATTTAAGTATTGAACATAAAGTCTTGCACTAACAACTTCATTATCAAGTAAGACGCATAAGTACACGGTTTAAGTACTTAACATACAATCAAATGTATTTAATATCGCATTCATATCATAATTACAATGTCGAACATAATCTCATATATTCACTCATCAAATGCAACAACATAATTTGATTAGTAATATGTTATTTATTGTATGTCGGTATTCAAATAGTATCCACACCACACATGCCATATCAATAATAACATATGCTCGATTAGTAATCTTGCGTCACATAAGGTGCATCAATATCAATAATATTATATGTTCGGTTAACAAACTTGTGCCACACAAGCTATAATGGCCACATAATTGTAATGATAGAGCGAACAAGGATAGCACTCCTTAGGGGAGTTCCACCAAGTGGATTCTACAACCGAGCTATCCTCCCTGATCGCCTTAATCCATAACATCGACATGACTTTTGCTAAAAAAATATATATTCATCTACTGATCATGAACTCTTGTCAAAGATAACATAATTTCGTATCAACCAAATGAACAACAAGACAGTAGCACATGCCACCCACCAAAGCTTCTTAGTATCGCCAACAAATTATATATATATATATATATATAAAAGGGCGAAACCACCCTTTAAATTGGGGTGTCTCATGACACCCAAAATTTTTGGGAAACTTATTTTTCTTATATAATTTGTATATAAAAAATTAAAAATATAGACAAATAACACCCCTTTTATGAATAAAATGACACCCCTTTATAAATAATTAATCTTCTTTAAATATCGTTAAAAAATGACACCCTTAAATATATTTCTAACTCCGCCCTTGTATATATATATATGTACGGAGCCAGGATTTGAAATTGGGGGGGCAAAACATAAATTTTAAAAGGTGAGGGGCAAATTCACAATTATCCTAATTTTTTCAGGAAAAATATAAAGAATCAAAGAGTAAAAAAAATTCCCCCCTACCGGGGGGCCACAATCCTTCTCATTAAAGTTGTAGCTTCGTCCCTATATATATATATATATATATAGGGTTAGGATCAACTTACATTGTGTAAAACTCAATTACTTTTACACTATTTTTGGACCGTTGGATGATGGTAATTAATGGCCTAGATTATTTCCTTATCTTTTTTCCCCAAGTGATAATCACATTTTTTACTGTTAATCTCATCCATACATTTCACTCATCCAATGGTCCTAAATTGGTGTAAAACTAAATGAGTTTTACACCATGTAACTTGATCTCATCCCATATATATATATATATATATATATATATATATATATATATATATATATATAAATCATCACCACTAGGGTTTCATTATCAGTTCATCGTCGTTAAGGTTGTAGCGACTAAAAAAATTAATGTTTTAACTTTTTTAAAAAAATATTAATTTTCGAGGAATTTTAGAAAAAGCTTGTATTTTAAAATAAGATTTGTGGAGTCGCCGCTAGTCATAAACAATTTTTTTTAGAAAAAGGCTTGTATTTTAAAATTTAATTTCGATTGTATCAATGTCAATTTATATACTATCAATACTATAAATGGATTTAGCTTGACCCCAATTCGACTGAGCACATAGTGATCTCTTTATACATCTTACCCTAAAAGTAAAAGCGAGTGCTGTTAGAGGGAGTTGAAAGTTAATTCGAAAAGTTTTAAAACTAATTCTTTAAAATCAAAACCAACGAAGTGGTTCCATGGTCTAGTGGTTAGGACATTGGACTCTGAATCCAGTAACCCGAGTTCAAATCTCGGTGGAACCTATTTTAAATTTTGATGTTTCCGCCGGATTTTTTCTTTTCTTTCCACAGACGGAAAGGGAATGCGGATAATAACCCATTTGGTCGTTCGACCTTTGAATGTATCATAAAATTACAATTTATAATGCAATCGAATTCAATTCTCCACCAATTGAATCAATTTCTTGACTCGTTACTCTTAATTAAGTCCAATACTCGATTAATTTAACTTGAGACAATATTTAAATATTTTTTATCTGCAATGTAAGATTTTATTAGAGTAAAAATCATACAAAAAGTGAATATCACGAGCCTCGTTAAAAATTCATCTAATCTTAGATTAGAAGAAAAGAGTAATAGAATATCTCGGAGAACACAACAAAAAAGATCAACGCCTAAAAAAAAATACAAAAACACCATAATGAACATGAAACAAAGTGCACAACAAACAACGCCGGAAAATAACTCGAATTTACATCATTAAAAATGTAAAAGAAATCATAAACAATAAAAAAATTTATTACCAATAACCAGTTGATCTAGTGGGCCGAGGCACTAAATCCCTTAAATAAGGTTAAGACTTTAAATTCTATCGTTGTGAATGTTGCAAATTGATTGGGAGGGTTGCTCCCATAACAGACATTTGTAATACTCGATTCAAATTAATTAATCAATGAGTTGGATACTGGTAGTTAAACCCAAAAAAAATTCTTAACAAATTCGGAATATTTTGAAAATAAAAATTTAGAGTTTCTAAAATTCTTCAGATTTTTTTCATTTCTATTATTTTATTTTAGTTTTTGAAAGGATTTACAAAATTCATAAAACTATTTGATTCACACAAAAAAAACCCTAAAATATATAATTTTTCTAAAAATGTATATAATTTTCAGAATGTTGTGAATAAAATAAAGAAGAACAAGAATAAGAACAAGAAGAACAAAGAGATGAGAGAAAGAGGGAGATTTGTATTATTCTCAAATATAGACTTATATACAATGCCTTCAATGAATCATCTATTTATAGGCATAAGAACATTAAACTTTAATTCATAAAGATAATATTCCTAATAATAAATAAATCAAACTACTTTGATAAAGTTCTAATCATGATAGACATCCACATAGATAAATATTCATAACACTCCCCCTTGGATGTCTATGAAGATAATGTGCCTCGTTAAAACCTTACTAAGATAAAACCCAGTGGTAAAAAAAAATCTTTAGTAAAGGAAAAAAAGAGTACACACATCTTTGATACGCATAACATGTTGCATCATTAAAAACCTTACCAGGAAAACTCATTGGGACAAAACCTCGGTTAAGGGAAAAAGAGTGCAACGCGTATTTACTCCCCCTCATGCAAACATCACGGAAGATCTTTGAATCTTCAAAATTTAATCTTGAATATCATTTTTCTAAAGATCGTGAGGGATGAAACTTTGGAGTAATATGTTCCATGATGTATCCACTTTCAAACTGAGATATACATCTTGTGTTATCTTCACACAAGATAGCTTTTATCATATATTGTAAAAGTAAATCCACATATCTTTTGGATATGTTGGGTCAATAGTCTTAGCCAAACACATTTTTGGCTTGCCTCATGCATAACAATTATTTCTACGACATTTGAGGAGGCATCAACGAATGTTTGAAGATCTAAATGTAATGATCTTTGTGTATTCATAGATA
Organism: Hibiscus tridactylites; assembly: GCA_958450335.1. Lineage (NCBI taxonomy): Eukaryota > Viridiplantae > Streptophyta > Magnoliopsida > Malvales > Malvaceae > Hibiscus > Hibiscus tridactylites. Next base: position 68,090,406 of record OY288287.1, on the reverse strand, counting down.
TTTCTTGACCAACTAATATATAGTGCTTCAAGACCAAGAAAAGATATAATTATCTTTATTCACATCCAACAATCTTACAACTATTGGGATACTCAATAGATATGCTCTATTCATATTGAATCTTCTTTAATATTCTTTCAGCTTATGTCTATTCATAGACAAAAGAAAAAAAATGCTCGATCTTCAGGTCGAGATAAACTTGATGTCAAGATTCAAGTACTTGTATTGAAAGTACTTCATTAGTTTCCAATTTGAAGCTCTTTAGGAGTTTTAAAATCATCATAATGGATCTTGATCCAAACTCCTTTATAAAATACATAAGGAAATCTGATCATTCTTATAGTATTTTCTCAATTAGTATTCACTAAGGCGATTATACCAAATGCGTCAAAATATTCATGAGACATGTCTAAATAAATTTCCTCAGAAATTTTCAAATGCTTATAGCATTTTAGATCCTTCAAGGATAAATATGGATCCACAAATAATTAGACGCATGAAAAATTTTCAAAACTGCCAAAGTAATTGCATCCACCATGAAGTAATTAAAACTTTTCATAAATCATAGTTCAAGTCGTATTTACGACTATTTATTTGTGCCTCACTTGCATTACACCTTTAGGTGTTTGGACTGCTGGTCCAAATACTTCTATTTTAGAAGTTCAAAGCGTCTTTCAGCATTGGCCAATTCAATATCTATACTTCTGGATAGATTTTATACAAGATCCTCGATTTCTTTCTTTACTTCTATAGAAGTATTTTATGTAAAATTGTTTGTAAAATCGTTGTCGACAACTTTCCAATTTTCTGGTTCCATTCTCGTAATGACATAACTCATCGAGATCTCTTCAAGATTTCAATCTTTATTTCAGGTACCTGAAACTCTTATAGAGTTTTATTATTTGTTATGTCTTGGGTCTCTTCAGGAGCACCCGCCTCCAATATATGACCATCTCATATTACTTTCTATTTACGAGAATTTTGATCATTGGAACCATTTCAACTATCATGCTTCAGGCATGATTTACATTCTCTCGCTCTAACATGTAATTTAAACTTAGAGCATTTCAGCTGGTATGTGAGACTTAATTACTCTCATTGGGTCAGTAAATATGTCTGACAGTTGACATGTAATAGCATGAATTATCTTATGAACTTCTAGTTCATATACGAGGATCTAGATAATGATAATTCATTTTCCTCTATTCAGCTGATTATTTTCTCCCCCTGATGTTGAGAAAAATCATGTCATAAATGATTCTTCAATTAATGTTTAAGAATTTAAACAAAAAAAGAAGACTCGTACTCAATATATATTCTCAACCCATTTTACTTGCCCATTTTGTGCGTTATGGTGGAGCAATTCAACTATATATTGCACATTCAAAGATTCAAAAAAATGGGAAATATGACTTCTAACCAAAAGTCAAATCATAATGGGGAGTTTATTATAACTCGTTGGCTTGATGCGTATAAGTGTTGCTATATAGAAATACCATATAAATATTAAATGTTTTGTTCTCACGGTTTAGCTATTAAATAGGAAGCATCCAATTAAAAATTTGCTAAACCGTATTTTTCATAGTCAATAGGCTTTGTAACAACCGATATAGCCTAAAATATAAACCCACTAGCTTTTCAAGACGAATTGTCTAATTGCATAATCTGAATCTTTTTAGAATCAATCTCACAAACTTCTGGTTGTAAGTCGATAAAACAATGTAGATGCATCTACTAAAATCATATAAAACTTTCCACATTTTTGGATATATGGGCCCATATTTCGTTCAGATATGCAAGATATACAGTCTCAACTTCAGTACAAGAACTTTAAGTTCTAATTCTTTTGGTAAGTGGGATCATTTATATCCTTTGAGAACAAACAACACAAGAACTTCAGGTTATTTTAGTAAGTGGAATTTAATCAATTCCTTTAAGCAACACAAGAACTTCACATTCTTTAATAAGTGGAATTTAATCTATTCCTTTGAGAATAAGCACAACAGGAACTACAGGTTCTCATGTGCATGTAAATCTCAATAATTTATGCACCATTATTGATCAGGATGGTCTAACCGATCATGCCAACTATATATATGTGTATATATCACTGAATTTGTAAACTTCTTGTTTACCATAACATGTAATTCAATCTCACTCGTACATGTCTAGTACGACCATCAAAATTGTTCTTTTAAATAGGAATATATTTAGCTCTTTCGGAGTTTTCAATTGAAATTATCTTTTGGTAGCAATATATAGCTCTTCTAGATCTTTCAACTGACTTTTTGGCTACCAGAACTTATATCCATATTGGCTTATTTCAAATGCCAATTGATAACATATGTTATCTATAATTCTTAAAGGGATAGTTTGCGAACTCATATTGCTCTCTTTATGACTTTGACGAGTATAACGCACTGTGAATATGGAATAAAGTTCCATTTGACAATAACATATTTGCTCAACCAGAGCCTTTGTGATATTAGTACTTCCGGATATAGTACTCACATTATTCCCTTGCATTTTAATCGAGAAATGCATAATTGTGCACCTTTCAAAATGTGCTTTGTTTCATTTACATCAGGTAATGAAAATATGTACTTTGTATCATTCACTTCGAGGAATGAAAAATATAAAATATAGCATATCATATCAAGTCGATTATCTATCAGAGATAAACTTTCAAGTGCTCTTCCGAAGTATTGATATTTTATTACTTTGAGAAATACTACTCATATTTCCCCTTGCATTTAAATGGGAAAAATATTTCTTATGCTTAAGTACAATATGAGTACTTGCATTATCTGCTATGCATAAATAGCCACAATTCTAGGCATAAATAGCCACAATTCATTGTATATTTTATTCCGGAAGTAATCATATTCTTCAAATAATAAATTAACATAAAGCGTAAATAAATAATATGTGAAATAAATAAACATAAAGCAAACTAACATTAATAAATAAAACAAATTAACATAAAATAAATAAATAAATAAAAACCAATTATTCCTATTAGAGGTTATAAGGGAAATAAAATAAATGGTAAATTATTCCCTTCAAGGGTTATGAGAAAATTAACAATATCCAATTGAGTTGGACCAATAACGCCATAATTATTTTCACCATAAACAAATTTTGTTTATATTTTATTTCATTTATCATTCATGATTATGGATAAAGTCCATAATACTTTGGCGTTTGACAAGTACGAAACCAATGGTTTATAACATCACATTGGTAAAAGAATTTCACTTCCGTAGAATGATCTTTATCACTCTTGTCATCCTTATAACTTTGCTACCAGCGGGTAGAAGTATTCTTAAAACGACTATATTTTTCATGTGTATATTCATAGCCTCGACCACGACCACAACTTTTAATGTGATTTTTTTATTTCTTCCATAATATAATCTCACATTCACTTCAGGGAATGAAGTAGAGCCAGTGGGCCTTTGAAACCTTTTTCACATATCCTTATCACAGAGAACAAAGATTTAATCCTCGTACGCGGCATTATTAAACTTGTCCACAAGGTCCTTTAAAAACCTCCTTTAAGACCAGTAGCCTCGCAGAACGGGATGTCCAGCCAATTATACTTGGATTATATCGAAATTATGTCTCTAACTGAATAATGATTTACCATGTTTGCATTCACTTCATGAAATGAAACAGATCCAATAATCGCATGGAATAAACATCATGCTTGCATTCACTTCAAGGAATACCTCATCATTGATAATTGCATGGAATAAACATCATGCTTGCATTCACTTCAGGGAATGCACCATCATTGATAATCGCATGGAATAAACATCATGCTTTGCATTCACTTCAAGGAATGCCTCCCATAAAACTTTTTTAGATCAAGAAGAATTTTTGTAACTTGAAATTGGGAGAAGTCTATGGTCAAGTTTTTCAACGAAGAAGAAATATTGTTTTCAAGCAAATATAGACTTTATAATAATCTTCTTGTAAATTCAAAATCATCATGATTTATCGCACTTTAAAATAATAATATAAATAATAAAAATAAAACCAAAATTTACCGATATTGATTTTTCTCTCGTGGACAATGGAGACATAACATATGATCGAGATAGCTTCTCATAGTCCCTTTATATCACATCTCTTTCCAAGCCATTTAAGCATATCATGTAAAACTCAAAACACAGTTAAAAATATTAACTTTTACCAAATAAAATGACATAAATAATAATATGAAAAATATCAAATATAATCATATAAGTAAAAGTATGAATAAGCATACCACTAATTAACCCTTTTAGGAACAAGAGAAAACACACGTAATTTACACCAAACGCAACCTCTTCGTCTCTGTCGATTCGTCTTTTGGTTTGCGAGAAGCCACAAATTTATCTCTTTCCAATGTTCGAATAAAATCAAACATACTTCCAAAATTTTCAAAAATTAAAACAAAGTTAAAATATAAAGAGAAATACAATCGATAACTAAAAAAATAAGGAGAAAAAAAATTATCTTTGGTTTATTCTATAATTGATTTCTTCTCGGTAACTTCTTTTAAATTATAACGATGAGGACCTCAGTTGATTAGAGTCTCGTGCTGATAACGTGTTGTGAATAAAATAAAGAAGAACAAGAATAAGAACAAGAAGAACAAAGAGATGAGAGAAAGAGGGAGATTTGTATTATTCTCAAATATAAACTTATATACAATGCCTTCAATGAATCATCTATTTATAGGCATAAGAAGTACATAATACATTAAACTCTAATTCATAAAGATAATATTCCTAATAATAAATAAATCAAATTACTTTGATAAAGTTCTAATCATGATAGACATCCACATAGATAAATATTCATAACACAGAATATATATGTTGTGACTTATATTTTTCCCAGAGTTGTAATTTATGCTAAATTTATTTAAAAAATAAAATTCATAAAATCTTAAAAATTGAAGACCCAGAATTGTAATCTAGGCTTAGTTTCTTTAATTTATTCCTACGTTGTGGTATTAAATAAATAATATAAAAAGATAGGGCATAATTAAAATGTACAATAAAAATAGAAATATAAAAATAAATGACAAGTCTTTAAAATCGAAACCAACGAAGTGGTTCCATGGTCTATTGGTTAGGACATTGGACTCTGAATCCAGTAACCCGAGTTCAAATCTCGGTGGAACCTTTTTCGAACTTCCCTACCGGTTCTTTTTCCTTTTCTTTCCGTGGGAGAAGTATTTTACGTATAATATAGTTGATTATTGGGGGTTATATCTTCTACTTTACGATTTACACCGTCAAGTTGGAGATGGGCTAATAAATCACATATGAGCAGTTCAAAACTGTGATGGGTCATGTATACTTTATTAGAATGAGACATCACCTTTAAAATATATTTGTTCACTTGTGACTTGTGTACATAGCATATTTAATTTTAAATAAAATAAGTCTAACAAAACTAGTGCAACATAATTTTGCAAGCATTTAACTTTCCGTTTTTAATTTTTCTAAAAACATTTTTATCTAAATTATTCATTTATTATTGGGAAATTGGGTCAATATTGTATTAAAAAATATTTTTAATCTATCATACTTATTGGATTATTTTTGATTCTATAGCACTTTAAACGGTGCTTGTTGAAGTCGAATCTCTTATAATTAGTCTTTATAAAAATTTCATTTTTAATATTAAAAAATATGAAGATGTATTGCTTGCAATACGTCGTCATGAAAAAATGGGATACAATATTAAAATCATGAAGACTTAATTTTTTTTAATATTAAAAATAAAAATTTTATGAAGGCGAATTATAAGAGATCCGACTGCAATAAGTATTTTTCAAGGTGTTATAAATTCAAAAATAATCCTACAAATACAGTAAATTAAAAAATATTTTATTTGGATATAATATTAACCAATTTTACCAAAAAAATGGTAGGAAAAAAAAAACCTTTTACTCTTCTCTTTCTTTTTCAACTCTTCTCACTATGCACAAAAGTAAAAACCCCCAAAGAATTTTTCCCCAGAAACATCGACATACCTTTATTTCTCTATTCATCTCTTTCCCGCATAATCCCTCCTTTTCCCCATCCCAACGCAATATGGACCAAGAAACTCGGCAAAAGATCGAGGAAACGGTGAAGGATATATTGAGCAAATCCAATATGGAAGAGATGACCGAGTTCAAAGTCCGAGTCACGGCCTCTGAGCGACTCGGAATCGACCTTTCTGATTTAAGTTACAGAAAGTTCATTAGAGAATTGGTGGAGTCTTTCCTTCTCTCTACCGTCGAGGAAAATGGGGATGGAGAGGAACCCATTTCTAAGCCCGAGGAGGAGAAGGCTAAAGAAATTGTTACGGTTAAGAAAGAGATTGAAGGGGACGGAGATCGCCTTATTTGTAAGGTTCGAATCATTCATTTTTCTCTGGGTTGATTAAGTGTTGAAATGTTCAGCAAATACCAGTAGAATTTATTTATTTATACACTAGTAATTGGAGATTTATTTCGTTGCTTGGGAACTGAAAATGATAATGAATGAATGTTTTTACTTTAGAAGCTGGCTCAGCTATCTGTTTTAGCTTAGTTTGCTTGGAATCCTATTTATTAAAGCATGAACGTTTTGTTGAAGTTTTATTCAGTGTATTTAACTGAAGTAATTAAGAAATTAATTATAGTTTAGTGTAAAGAACTCGTGTTGGAATTGAAAAAATGAAGGGGGAAAAAAACGAACCCCATGGTGTTACTTGGTTTTCGTTTACTGAATCATTGCTTTTTGTTGAAGATTTCTTATTTTTGGTTCAGCTTGCCGACATGACGAATGTGACTGTTCATGATTTTAGAGGAAGAAGCTATGTATCCGTTAGAGAGTTCTATGTAAAAAATGGAAAAGAGCTCCCATCTGCAACAGGTAATGTGATTATATATGTTCCCCTTCCAGCTTCCGCTACCTTACTTTTTCTTTTATTTCTTTTCCTTTCCAGATATCGTTTTCTTCTTCTTCCAATTGACAAATGAAAATCATGGAAAACAAGAGACATGGTTCGTTTTCTGCTGTCGTTTATAGTGAATCCCGAGTCACAATGGATAAGTAGTGATTCTTACTACTTAGTACTTACTCATCCGCCATTTAATTGATCGAATTGGTGCTACGGTTAATTCTCTCTAGAGTCTAGACTGACTTCCCCTTCTTAATGTCTAATGGTTTTTTTTCCTCTGTTACCAGAGCTGTTTGTTTTATTCATAGTACTAAATTGCAGTCGCAGTTGCAAACGTTGCGCCGGTTGCATGGTGATTTTTCTCCCAAAAATAACTATGTTTTTAATTGCGGTTTGCGGTGTTGTGACGACCTTCAAAACCGTTACGATGCAGCCACAATTTAATACTATTCATGCTATATTCTGTATCGGTACCAAACGCTCTTCTCTCAACATACATTTCCCGTTTTCCTACTCCAGGAGTTACCATGGCAATTGAAACCTGGTCAGCTTTAAAGAATAGTTTCCCTGCAATTGACGAAGCTATTGCTAAGATGCAATCAAAGTTAAGGTGGGACTCCATTTTGAGTTTTGAGTTTAACAATATAGTAGTTTCTTTATTGTTTACCTAGGCTGTCAATGGTATACAGGAAGTTTCCCGTATAGTCAATAACCAAGGATAAATGCAGATTTAAATATTGCTCGATGTTTTTTAACTTGAGGGCCTTCTGCGTAATGATGTACTGACTTTGGAACCTTGAATAAATATTTGCAGAACAAAACCTGATGGTCAAAAGAATGGAGATATGTCTAATTCAGGGACTAATGTTTGTCATGAATTTTCCCCTATTGAAACCACTCGTTTTGATGGAAAGAATTACCATTGCTGGGCAGAACAGATGGAACTTTTCTTAAAGCAATTGCAGATTGCATATGTGCTTACGGATCGATGCCCTAGTCTTAATCTTAGTCCTGAAGTAACCAGTGAAGAACCGGCTCAAGCCAAAGTTGCTGAAAAAAAGTGGTTGAATGATGATTACCTGTGTCGCCACTGCATTTTGAACTCTTTATCCGATAACATGTATTATCAATTCTCAAAGAAAGCTAAGACAGCTAAAGAGCTGTGGGAAGAGCTAAAATTGGTTTATCTTTACGAGGAATTCGGAACAAAGAGAGCTCAAGTTAGAAAGTACATTGAATTTCAGATTGTTGATGGACGATCAATTGTTGAGGAAATACTAGAACTCAATGGCATCTCTAATTCTATCATTGCATCTGGGATGATGGTTGATGAGAATTTTCATGTTAGTGCCATCATTTCCAAGCTTCCACCATCCTGGAAGGATTTCTGCATTAAGTTGATGCGTGAAGAACATCTTTCTTTCTGGATGTTGATGGATAGCGTAAGAGTTGAGGAGTTATACCGTCACGGAGTCAAGCAAGCGGAGCATTCAAAGTCTGCAAGCTTTCATCCAGCTGACAATCTTGACCCGAGGATAAAAGACACGAAGAAACCAGGTGTGCCTTGGAAGAGGCGAGAACCAGAAATGCATAGTAAGTCCTTAATATGCAACTATTGTGGCAGGAATGGGCATGTTTCCAGGTTCTGCCGTGATAGAAGATGCGGGAAAAATGTGAACGGGAAGCAAAATGGTGACAATTCGACAACGCCTGCTGTTGCAGAGGTAAACACGATTGATAGTGATGTGTAGTTAACTGAAACGGATGCCGTTTTTCGTAGCTCAGGTCTCCTATTTAGTTGTATTAGGGAACCAACTGTGTTATCTTGTTAGCCTGTAAGTATTGATTCCACATGGTTACTTTATTAATGTATTATATTCATGTACAAGTGTAAACCATTCTATGCAGGTGGAACATTTTGTAAATGGTTCAAATTTGGTAACATGTTGCAGATTTGTTTTTGTTGGCTGAAGATTAGACCTGGTAAATATTGGATGATCACACAAATATTACAAACATTAAAATACAAATCCTTTATGTTCAAAAATTAATATTTTTGATGTCTCTACAAGTGTTTGAATTAATTATTTACATATATTAACGAAATTAAATAAGATATAAAGTCTATGTTTCAAGTTTTTCTTTCCATGTATTCATTTCCATTATACAAAAGTACAAAATTTAGCCGGTTCTCACATTCCATGTATTCATTTCCTCAACTTCCTATTTTCTTTTTTTTTCTCTTTCTTATTTCTATGATTTGTTTTATATACCTATTTTACAAATTTAAAATTTTTTAAGTTTAGTTTTTCATTTTTTCATAAAAATAATTGATTTTTTCTTTTCTTTACAAAATTTTGTCTTGTTTTTGCAAGTTTTTTTTCAGAGTTAGATTTATCGTTGGCTCTTTAGTTGGTGGTTGTTTGTGTTTTTTTTTTGTCAATTCACTCTATTTTAGACACTCGAATTTATTATCTCATATGAATATGTGCTCGTAATCACTCTAAATACGTGATAAAATCAGTTGTTAAATTATTGTCATGTTATATTATCACATTGGTGTTGACATGATTATCCTTCACCGTTGTCATGTTTGTTTATATATTTTTCTTGAGTTGTTTAGTTCTTTAACTTTTACCTTGTATAGTCTTATTTTATTGTATGGATAATTTAGGTTTAAAAAGCATATCATTTCTGTTTGAGTTTGGATCATTCTAAATTTTTCCGTCAAAATATTAAAAGCTTGGAGGATATTTTGGATTTTGATCCATTCAAATTCAAATATTTCAACTTTTTTTTGTTTTAGACGTTTTAGATTAAATTAATTAAATTCGAATATGTTGAATCGGGTTTAGGCTTCATTCATTCGGATTCTACAAATTGATATAAAGCTGGCGTCCACAAGCAGCCTAAAATTCGACTAGTCAAGTCCACTAAAACGATTTTGATCCAAAAAAAAGTCCACTAAAAGTTAAAACGACAAATTATTTCCTCGATTATGGATGAAATGAACACGTTTTAGATTTAGAAAACGTGCAATGGACTTTTAATCTTACCGCAAATGCATTGCAAACAATATCGTATTTAAATTTGAATTTTATAATGAGTATTGTATTTTTAAAACATTCAAATTTAAATAGTTTATTTATAAAGTGTGTATTATATCAAAAAGTTTTAAAAATAAACAAATATTATTATGCAAATTATATAAGATGCTGAATAAAATAAATTATACTTGTTATTCAATTATGTAAAAAAATCATTTTGCTCACCATAATTAATTTATTGCAAATAATACACCAAAGTGAGGTTTCATGTGTATTTTAGCCACCCAACTATAATATTTTTTTTTAATTTAGTCACTCAAGGTTAATTTTGTTTAATGATACGTGTTCTCATGTTGTTATGACACGTGTTGTAATTTGATTGATTGAAAAAACAAAAAAAAACGTTTTTTTATTTAAAAGGTTAAACCTAAGATTCAAAATCAAGTACCTACCAAAATCTCGTAACTACTTAACCACCATACCCCAAGTGCTACATTTGTTAATTGTTTAGAAAATATTGTTTTAAGTAAATTGAGAAGCGAAAAGTTTTAAATATAAAATTCAAATTAATTACATTAACTGTGAACAAGTTTTAGGTTAAAGTAGAGTTCAAATTAATTACGTTAATTTTATGTAAAATATCAAATTTAAAAAAATAAGTAAAAAATAACAAAATAAAATTAATTAAATGATTTTTCATATAGTTAAAAGTTACTATTTTGTTTTACAATTTTATGATTTATTTAATTGAGCTTATATTAATCAAGTAGATGTTGCGATGATCATATTCCATATAAAAATATTAAGAAAATTTTAACTATTATTTTAGAATCTACCTAAATTTAAGTCAAATTCACAAATAATTTAAAAAGTAAACAATTTCAAAATCTCTTATGTTGCATTATTTGCTTGAAACAAAGGTTCATCAACTTTTAATAATCCTTAAAATCGTATCAGGTGTATTTAAACTAATAAATTAAAAGAACATTGAAAGAGAAAAATAATAAATTGTGCAAAATTTGAAAACATGTTACTTAAAAACAATGTTACATACACAAATGTAATTAATATGTACTCTAGCTCAACCCAAAATTTATAAACAATTAACGTTATTAATTTGAGTTTTAGGTTAAAAACTTTTTCGGTTTCAACTGTACCTAAAATATTATATTCTAAACATTTTAACAAATGTGGCAATTGTGAGGGTTTTTTCAGTGACTAAAATGAAAATTGAACATAACTATTGTGATTTATTTGTAATAAAATCTTTTTTCAGTGACCAATTGTGTAACTTACCTTTATTTAAACTGCCCATACGTCCTCTCTTTCCCATAAGAACTCCTATACTCCTTATACCTTACCAGTTACCATATTAAAGATGACAATCGAACTTTTTTTGGCAGTAAAATTTAAAATTTTAATACAGTCAAAAATAAATATCTATCTACTCAATCAAATGGTATATAATAATAAATATGAATCATGAGGATTATTAATTCTCGCTGTCTTTCTAGTTTGCCAAAAATATGGTAAAAATACTAATATGATTTGTCCAAGTGGTAAGTAGAGGTGTTCATAGTAGGTTAATCGTACTATTCAGCATAAACGGTTGGTTAGCGGTTATTAAACCGTAATTTAACCATTAATAAACGATTAACTATTAAATTTTTAAACGGTTAATTGTTATAGAGGTTAAAAACTACTTAACAATTCGGTTACAAGCTAACCGGTAACCTATTACAAAAAAAAAATCACATGTTTACTATTTTTTTTGAGAATGATGAAATTATATCTCCGATAAATATTGTATTAAAAGTTTCAGAAAAAAATTAAATAAAGAAATTTTAATCACAAACTTCATTTTATGTCTAAATAGTTTCATAACGGTTAACCATTCGATTGATTAACAGAAACCTTTTAAACTTTAACGGCATGTTAATTTACTGGTAAAATTTAACGGTTATATCGGTTAACGTATTTTGAATAGTGATGTTATATATTTGGTAGTATATGTGGATGATATTTTGGCTACTGGTACATCTGATTTTCACATCACACGTATTTTGAATGCTTTGAATGATCAGTTTGGTCTTAAAGATTTAGGAACTGTGCACTATTTTCTGGGTATAGAGGCTGTTCATTCTACTGCAGGCTTGTTTCTTTCCTAAAGGAAGTATGTTTCAGAATTGTTGGCTAAACATGACTTGTTAGGAACGCGAGCAGTCGATTCTCCTATGGCTGTCTCGCCTAAACTTAGTAAATTTGATGGCACTCAATGTACTGATGTTGCTCGATATCGAAGTGTCGTAGGTGCTCTTTTGTATATCTGTCATACCAGACCAGATATTGCGTTTTTCGTAAATAAAGTAGCTCAGTTTATACAAGATCCTAAAGATGTTCATTGGGCTGCTGTGAAACGTATTTTACGATATCTCAAAGGAACAACCGAGTTTGGTTTGTGGTTTGCTTCACAAGAATCATGTAGTGCTGTGCGAATGTCTATACAAGCTTATTCGGATGCTGATTGGGGTGGAGATGTAGATGATCGAAGGTCCATATCAGGTTATTGTATTTTTCTTAGGTCACATCTGCTTTCTTGGAGTTCAAAGAAACATCGTTATGTTTTTCGGTCCACTGCCGAAGCAGAATATCGAAGCTTGGCTGATGCTTCAAGTGAGGTGTTATGGATCAAAGTTGTCTTTAGTGACATGAGAGTGGTGTTTGAAGACTGTCCTAAGGTTTGGTGTGATAACATCAGTACAGTGGCAATGGCTGCCAATCCAGTTCTACATACCAAAACTAAACATGTAGATCTGGATTTGCATTTTGTTCGCGAAAGAGTGTTGGCCAAGCAACTTGAGGTCAATTACGTTCCAGCACAGCATCAATCAGCAGATATACTTACTAAACCGTTACCTGTCGCAAGGTTTCAAAAATTGCGAACCCAGCTATGTGTGTGGTCAAGCAAGTTTACTCAAGAAAACAAGGAAGTAGAGTGAATGTTGAACCTTAAGAATTATTTTGGTTGCATCTGTTGTAACGGCAAAGTTGAAGTTGTTAGGTTGTTTTGTATACCTGCTTGGTCTAACTGATTGGGCCCCAATTCTCAATTCAGTTAGTCATATTGGGTTATATAAACCACATTTGTGGCACTGGCCTAATTAAGTTTTTGGCCTACATTGAAATCTAATCTTCTTCTCTTCTTCCCAAATTTCCCGATCCCCTTTCTCTTATGTTTTCCTTTTCTATTAACCGTTCGTCGTTGCTTCTTCTCCAATCTGTAGGCCTGCTTCAATAAACGTTTACGTTTATTTTGCACACCCCTAGTGGTAATCAGCTTGGTATTGCTTAACTAAATCTCAAATTTAAGATCTTGTATATGTAAAAAAATCTCCGTTAGAATATTCATCTACTAAAATTTGGTGTGCGACATGGGTCACTCTAAATTAATTAAGATAAAGTTATGAGTAACCGGATGGGAAACAAATATATATGGTAAAAAAATGCGGTTTACTGAACGCCGCGTTTTGTGTTGAAACCTCATCCTAGTCTACGCAGAAATGTCACAACTCACAATTTTCTTGTACATCTGATCTTATTTAAAAAAAATCTCCGAATGGCTACTGGGGACCAATTGGCACCGTGTTTCTGTCTTTCCAAACAAACCAATTAAGGGACCAAATTTAGACGTTGCCATGTTTAGGGACTAAATATTACGTTACCCCTTTTGTAAAATTGGGCTATATTTAAAAAAAAATCCCCATGTCCTTTGAGATGAAAAAGTGAAGAAAAATTCAATTTCAAAAACAATAACTCTCATGCATACTCCATAAATAGTAAACTGAGTGGTTAAAAATATTAATACAATCTCGTTTTATATAAGTTTAAATCTCACTATTAGCTTTAAAAATATAATTATTTCTCTCCTTAATATTAAAAGAAATAACAGAGCCATACATGTGAACTAAAAGGCAACGTGGGAGATGAGATCCAAGACAAACACAGAGAGAGAGAGAGAGCAAACGGTTGAAGCAACCTCCAATGGTGGCCCCACTCGTTTTTGGCCACATGTTTCATCACTTATCCATTTGTTCAAATTTCAGACAACGAAATCTTTCAACAGGCAGAAAATGGTGCACATGGGAGATGAGATCCAAGGCACACACACGTTCCAGTAATGGAAGATGGGGTAAGGTTGAAGATGAAGCGGTTAAGTGCAAATTATATAATCTTTGGTTTAGAATTAGATTAGTTAACTAATTAAAAAAACCGGATTAAGACATGGAGACAAAACACATGTAAAGGTGTGGATTTGTCAAGGGAAAAATCTGAAACAAAACACATGTACCACATGAAGAATGTCAATGGTATTTGATTGGTTGGAAACACTGTAGCAACGCGGATTGTATAGGGCCACTCATGACTCAACCCACTTATTCAACAAGATCTGCTTATTTCCTTTATAATTCTTGCTTCACAATGTTCTTTTCAGATACCTCAAATTTTATGACCCTTTTTTCCCAGAAAAACAAATGATTCCTCTGTACTATATCTACTTTGCTTGCCCTTTGTTAGAAAATTTGTCTTCTCAGGACAAAAGATTAAAGTTCTAACACACCCTTTATTGTTTTTACAAGGAAAATGGTCAAAACTGCTTCTGTTTTTTGCCTGTGCAATAATCTATATTACAATTACAAATTCACACATGCTTTTAAGTTGAAGGGCTTTTTTTAATCATAGATTCTGGTGGACTACAGTTGCAAAGTTTTTTATTTATTTATTTTTTGTTTTCACCTGTGAGTCTGTCATGTTTGACTTAGTAAGCAGCCTATATATGCTACAGTGAAAATAGGTTTCCTTAAAAAGTAGTTGAAATAGTGGTATCTAAGTTTTAACTATGCAACCTACCAAATTTATAGCTATTAAATTAAACACCTCAAACCATAAAACATAAATTCGAAGTATACATAAACATTTATCAAATCACTTGCAGAATAAAAATTGATCAAAGATGGAACCAATATGCATATTGAATTGTAATATGATGATTATGATGAAACAAAGAACCAAAAAAAAAAACTGAGGAAACAAATAATAATAGTAATAAAACTAGTTTCTAAACAGCCAACTAAACTTGGAAGTTTAAGTTATCTTGCAAAAACAACTCATTATGACAGGATATATGTATGTAATATAAAAACAAATCACATAAACTTGGCTGCCCTACTTGGTCAATAAGTAATTATTTCTACTCCTAGCAGGCCTTTCATACTCCTGTTTTAAGGATTCCTTGCTGTATGATCCAAAAACCTCTGAAGAAGCTTCAAAGCAGGTTCTTCACATTAATTTTTATGCCTATGGACGATGTTATAATGCGATTGTGTGCCATCCAAGAGATGATGATAATGGCTGTAACGAATTTGATTCGCGAGAGAATGCTGCGATCAGATTTTCCCTTGTTAGCTGCTCGGGTCCTTGAGATTTGATAACAAATGTGTGAAACACGGTATCGTCTGATGCAACCAGTTTAGACTCGACTACATTGATATCTGCCTCTTTGAATGCTTGGATTACTCTTGATGCAGGGTGTGAATCTAAAGGACAGCTTACTCTTACAACAACCTCGTCTTGAACTGCTTGAACATCGATATTGGCCGCTCCGATATGATTCTCTGTGTTTGTGTTGGGATCTAACCCTGGCGAATCTCTTGAAGTACTACCGAACTTTTCCCTTTCTGATTCCATGACCTTCAGTTTTGCCTGAAGTTCGTTGATGTAAGCAATTGCATCTCCTAATAATGAAGCTTTGTCCATCTTGGATATGTTGGGCACCACGGCACGTAAGGCATAGAACCGCTGGTTCAGTTTCTCACGCCGCTGCCTCTCGGCTTCAACATGATTGAGAGGTTCTTCCCTACCATTAGCAGGCTTTCGACCCCTTTTTCGGGGCCTCCTTTCATCAGTTGCACTCGGCTTCTCTTCCTTGCAAGGAGCTTCAACATCTGAATGCTCTGATTCAGCACTTAATGGCTGAGTACCTGCAGCAGAAGGCCTTGAGGTAGCCCCTGAAAAATCAATTTGCATTTGAATAGGCTTTTGCGACTGGTACTGATTAAACCGAAACTCCTCCCTAGCTCCATTAACAACCTCCTGAATATTATTTGCCAATTTTTTAGCACCAGAAAAGTCGGTAGGATTCCCTTGTTTCACACCATGAACATGTGGCCAACTGGAACCATGAACACCGTTTTGATTCCTTGAAAACGGAAGCTTACCACCATTAGCATAAGCTCCCCATGTTGGCATATGTTCCATCCTTCTAACAGCGAGTTTCTCCCGATGATTGGAATGAGCATGTGAAATGTTGTTCAGATCCTGCCCAAAAATCTTTGGAACACCTTCCAGAATCCCCAAATTCAAAAAATGGGACGAAGCCTCATGTTTCTTCTCATTCACCACAGGTACAGCTGCTACAGCCATTTCCTTTGCCCTAAGAACCGAAGAATTCGACGAAAACGAACTTCTTACCGACTGCAACAACTCTAAGCTTTCCGGCACCGATCTAACTGACCCCAATTCAACAACACCAACATCAGTAGGGACCAAAACAATGGTTCGAACCCCAGCAGACTTTGTCAAAAAAGACCGAACACAATATTCTGAACCCGATTTCAATGCATCCGAGACCCATACGTGTTTCCCGGACAAAAAACACTTCCCAGGGCCTCCCTCTCCTCGTGGGAAAGAAAAATACATGGAAGCTAAAAAGAACATCTCAGTATCAGTAACTCTGTCCAAGCCAAGTGCATAATTATCCTCATCCGATCCACCGAACAAGGTATGCAATTTCTGCAAAACCCTTTTCCTCATCGTCTGCTGAGTCTCGTCCTCGAGGCGTAGGTTAAGATTTTGAGCCGTCTCCGATTCTTCTCCTTCTTTAGGCTCTCGGCAACACCCATCGCCCCAACCGAGGACCCAATCGCCGGACTTGGACCGCGAAATTTGCCAGAAAATGGCGTAGTTCCAACTGAAATTAGAAGCGTTAGGGCGGTCCACGAGATCTGAGAGCTTGTTTTGGAGATTTTCATCACTGGTTATGGTCATTAAAAGGTTCTCATTTGAAACCGAGTTCGATATCAAGTAATCAAATGCTCGTGTTCCCAAAACAGCGGCAACCATAGCCTTATCTTCATCGTTCCAAACCCCACCTCCCATACCCAATTCAATTTTCATCTCCTAAACCACTCCAAACAACCCAAAAAAGAAGGGAAAAAAAGGAAAAAATATGAAACTTTCCAGAATACCCAGATCAAATCTCACCCGTAAAAGAAAAAAAAATCAATGCATTTATAACCAAACTAGAAACACCATAAGGTTATCTTTACATGCACAACATAGAGCAACCATTTCCCATCCCTAATTCCAGATCTTACTAGCCCCTAAATAAGAAAGAAAACCCAGAAAAATCAACTAAAATCAAAGCGAAAAAGACATATTAATAGAAGAAATACACACCAGTTTACATGGAAAAGCAAATTTGGGATCAGCAGAAGAGTGTGCACAAGTCACAGGGCACTGTCAAAAACAAAAACACGCGCACAAAAAAAGTTTCCCCAGAAAAGAAAAAAAAAGATGAGTTAAAGAGAGAAGTGATAAGGATTAAGGCCTCCGTTCAATTTCCTTCCCGCAACAAATCGTAAGATGGAAAAATAACAGAGGAAATTGAGAAGGGAATGTTTTCTTTTCCTTTTTTCCTTTTCCTCTTGTAAAATCCTAAATCCAATAAGTGGATCATCCCATGGTTAAGCAAGGGAGATTAGGGTTAAATACTAACTATAGTAAACTTTTGTATTTAATTTTAATTCGTTTCGAAGTTAGAGAGTTAGAGTCGGCCAATGTATTATTATTATTATTATTATTATTATTATTATTATTATTATTATTATTATTATTATTATTATTATTATTATTATTATTATTATTATTGAAGTTTCCTTATTCCCCGTAGAATGCTTTCAATGATAATAATGTGAAAGATAATGAAAATGATTTGTTGTATGACACACATTATATTAATCTTACGATAATTAAAAAAAAAATTATATGAATCTCATGCTGAACAGTGATATATAATAATAGGTTTAATGGTTATTTTTCCCATATACTTTAACTTAATTCTTAATTTAGCCCTCATAATATTTTTTTTCAACAAATTATTCATGTACTATCATTTTGTCAACTTATGTAAAAAAATCATTTTGTAAAACAATTTGTTCATTTCATTGTTACTGTTAAATATATATCAATAAAACATGGCATGTTCAATGAAAATTTTAAAATTTTAAAAATACTCATAAGATTGTAAAATAATCTTTAAAATATGAATAATTCTAAAAAAAATCTATAATTGTCAAAAAAATGTTTTTTAAACATATTTTTTTGTGAAATTATAATTATGCTTTGTTTTTAAAATTAAAAATTCATGACTTCATAAAATAAAAAATTCGGAAATTATATTTTTTGAGTTTTTTTTAAAGAAATGTTATATTTTTCAGACTTTTTAAGATCTTTTAGGTATTTTTATTAGTATTTTATCTGAGCCTTTTCTTTTAAAACAAATCTATTATTAATTTTTACGGTTCACGTGATAAGTTTCGGACCATATCATTTTTAAATCATAATAACGAAATAAAATAAGGACAAACACATGATTTTATGTTATGGGAACCTATGAAATTATAAAAAAATGAACTTATAAAATTTTACAGAATAAATTTTTAATAAAAATTTTAAAAAATTTAAAATATATATTTTAAATTATATATGTTTTCCAAATTTTAAAGGCCAGCCGCTCCTAAGAAAAAGTGAGAGAAAAAATAATTAGAGACCAAACTATAATCAAACTAAAATACAAAAAAGGAATAAATATTGAGCCACGACAATAAGTTATACCTTCACTTCAACACGTTCTTCCTGTGATACTAATTAATATTTTATATTTAAATGTGATAATTTTTATTTTGTTAGAATCCAAATAATTGATATTAATTTTTTTTAAAAAATAAAGTTATAACATACATTTCGTCAACAAAATTATTAAAATCATTAGGGGTGAGTAAAATTCGACTCGACTCAAAAAAATGAATTTTTCGACTCAATTCGAGGTAAAAAAAAAAACTCGATTTGTCTTGACTCGACTCGAATTTTTTTTTTAAATAAAGTTTGAGTTGTAAAATAAAAATTCGAATAATTCGAAATTTTTAGTAATTAGTGGGTTAATTTTTAAGTTTGAATCGAGTCCCACGATTTTTCCTGATATATATACTTACTTGTATAAAAAATAAGAAGAAATATATATGCATATCTTACATGATTAGAGAAAGTTGTTTAAATTGGAATCAAACCATACTATAACATGATAAAAAAATTGCAATTAAATGTGTATAGGAACTCGAAAACTCGACTCGAATAAAAAAAAACAAATAAAATTTAAGTTGTAAAAAATGACGCATCAACTCGAATAACTAAAAAAAAATTTAATCGACTTAATCGAACGCTCAACCCTAAAAGTCATTAATTTAACTATTACTTAAGAATTTTCTTCAAATACATTCCTTTCTTAACCATTTACTTAAAAAATAAAAGAAAATTGTTGCTGCGATGTGTTTTAATTATTTTTATGTCCTAGGATAGATAGCATAAATTTAATTTTAAAGAATTTATTAAACTTAGGTTTAATGGTAAAATTGTCCCCTAACGAAAAAACAAAAAATTAATTAAACTCTTATTAAAATTTTACACTCAATTTGGCCTTTAATAAAAAAATCAAAGAATCAATTTAGTCATTCCGTTAAGTTGATCGTTAGCTAATATGTTGGTGACACATGACACACCCTGAACGTGCCATGTCATCAAAATCGTAAATAATCATTTAAAATCTAAAAAAATATTTAAAATTATAAAATAATATATTTAAATTATAAAATATATATTAAAAATCTGAAAAATATTTAAAATTATAAAAAATAAAAAGTATAAAAAATATTGTTTAAAAAATTCAAGAAAATCCAAAAAAAATATTTAAACATGTAAAAAAGTAAAATTATGTATACAATCATAAAAAATATTTTTACTTAAAATAAAAAAAATATAAACTAATTTTAATAATTATTAAAAATTATATAAATATTTATAATGAATATTATTTAAAAATTATATATTTTAAAAATATATTTTTAATTATAAAATCCCAACATTTCAAAAAATTTCAAAATGCCCACAATTTTCAAATCCCTAACCCTAAACCCTAACCTTACATTCTCAAGACCTCAAATCAGTTTTGAAGAATTAATGTTTTGATATAATAATTGAAAAATGTTTTTGGACTTGTTTGAATATTTTAAAAACTTATTTAAAGTCTAAAATACTTGAAAATATGTTTGAAATGATTTCATGGGTTTTTAACATGTCTAAAATGTTTTTTAAATGGTCAAAATATCATTTTTACAAGGCACGTATCGATACACTTTGATCTGTATCGATACCACTATTTCCAGTAAGCAAAACTCAGATGCAGTGCTAGAGGTGTCGAAACCACCTTGCTGGTATCGAAACTTGTAGGTTTCGAAACCAGCCTGGCTTTTTCAGCCCCCAACAGCTAGTTCTGAAGAAAGGCATACCGATACGGTAGGCATCAAAACTGCATTTAATGAGGGAAATAAAGTCTTCAACAGCTCCAAAACATCCCTAACGGCTAGTAACGGCCACAAGCTCAATTGGAACTATAAATTGAAGGCTGAAACACTTGAAAATAGTTAGAGACAACATCCAAGCAACATGATCAGGAGAATTAGAGTCTAAATCTTTATTTTACTATTCTTTTGTACATAGTCATTAGAGAGAGTGCTAAATTGTAAATCCTTGTACTCTTGTGAGCTTAAGTTGTGTAAACACCCACCTTTTGAGGTATTAAGTTTACCCAAATTAATCCCTTGTAAAAGGAGAGGTTCTAGCTTAGCCTTAGATAAAAACTAGAGTTGGTTCTATCTTAGCCAAGTCCAAAAGATAGGGTTGTAACGGTTTCCTCCTAATCCGGAAAAAGGGGACCAATTCATTGTTGAGTGAATTGGAAAATCCTTACTGGTGCGCTAAGGTAGTGGATGTAGGTGCTTAGTTAATAGCCCGAACCACTCTAAAATCATTGCGTCACTTGTCTACCTTTATTTCGATTTTAGCCAATTTAACCACTAAACATTTACAACCCTCATTGATGGTTTCGGTGATCAATTCGAACGTGCTACAAACCCAACAAGTTTAATCGACGATGGAAGTTGTCGGTATTGTGGTAGATGATGGTGCTGGTAAGAAAAAAATATTGAGAGAACGAGAGTTTTCTTACGACGAAAAGTGGCTAGTGGTTGATTCGGTGTTAATTATTGATTTAGGGATTTATAAGGGTTTTTTTTGAAAGAAATGAAACTTTTGGGTTATTTAGAAATATATATATATATATTATTTTATGCTTTTTTGTAAAAAAATAAAGGAAAACAAGAAAAAAATTAATTTTTTATTTTTATGAATTTTTATATTTTTTAAGAATTTTTATATTTTTTATTAAAAAATCAGTTTTGATGGTGTGTTCTTTTATATGTTGACCGTTAGATAACAATAATAGTCAACGTGGTCAAGCTAACGGAGGGACTAAATTAAGTGTAATTTGAGGGCTAAATTGAATGCAAAATTTTCACAAGGGCTTAATTAATTTTTTGATTTTTTGTTGAGGGTCGATTTGACCTTCAAGTCTAAAATTTAAATATTATATATTCTAAAATTACAGCTAAAACTACTTATGAATTTTAAGTTTCTAGAAGGCTTAACCGTTAAATAAGAGTCTAAACTATATTTTTTCAGTTAGGTGTGTAAACTATATTTTGGGCCAAATAGGTGCCTAATAATTCATTTCGTAATCCATTTAAGGTTTTTTCATCAACAGCCGTTAAATTTTTTTCTCATCCAATCAAAATATGACATGTGGCCTATTTTTTATTTTTCTAAATTTCTTAAAAAATCACTAAATTTTAATGTTTTTTTTTCAATTAAACCCCCAAATCACATCTCCTTCACCGTCTGGCATCCCCACACTTTGGCGGTTCACATTCACCGTCCAAGTGTTGGATACCTCACCGTTCAACATTCTCCACCTTCTAGTTGTCGATCGAAACCTAATCGACCCCTTTTTTTCTTCATTGTTGGGTGTTCGTTGACGGTGAAAATCAGCGGTTCATTCGTGAATTTTTTACGACAAGATGATGAGGCTTTCGGTATAGAGGGTCCGTTGAAGACAAGGGTGGCCGGTGGTGGTTGAATCGATGGCCGGAGTGGATGAATTTGGGGATATAGGGTTGGGGTTGGTTTTTTCTAGAGAAATTAAAGATTGTTGTGTTAATTAATATATTTTATTTTTCGAATTTTCGAATTTTAATTTTAAAAAATGATAATATATTTCACATGTTCGAATTTCATTGAATAACGGAAAAAATAACGCTTGTCACGGAAAAACCTTAAATGGGTCACGGAATGAAATGTTAAACACCTATTTAGCCCTAAATATAGTCTAGGCACTTAACTGAAAAAAATAGAGTATATTTTGGACACTTATTTGACGATTAAATCGTTCTAGAAAGCACATAAAAATTTATATTTTCACTATAATAACATTTTTTTTTATAGAAAAGCATTTATGATTACACGCGCGCACACCACCTTTACCCCTCATAATAAAAATGGTTATGCTGATAACTTTTGGATTTTAATTTTTTTTAATATATTAGTGTAATTATATAGTAGTATATGTTTAATTTTTTAGCTTTTTAATAATGTATACAAATCATACACTCAGGTTACCTGTATGAAACATGGCATGTTTTACCATCAGGACGTTTGCACCGTCTGTATTTCAGTTTTTTTGCTGAGTTAATTTCCGGTTAACTCATGAAACAAATTCATTATCCATTAACTTAACAAGACACATAATAAATACATATATTGATATCTGATTCATATTTTAAATTATATACCTTTTGATATTATTATTATTATTATTTAGAACAAATATTTTATTAGATCAAAAATTGTGTTAGTACTATTATTTAATTTTGAATTAAATTGTTATCCGTAAGTTTTTTTAAAAAAAATAAATAAACAAATGAAGAATTAAGTGTGGGTGTGCATTATCCGATTTTAACTGAATTAACCGGTCTAACTAAAATTTTTGATTAATTCGTTCGGTTAATTTTATGTAGCATCGGTTAACGGTTAATATTTTTTCTAAATTTTGGTTACCGGTTAATTCGGTTCGAAACCAGTTAATTAACTGAATTAACCAAAATTATTATTATATTAAATATTACATATATTTATTTTTTGTCACTGAACTTTTAAAAGTTATATAACGATCATTAATTTTTTTGATATATTATAAAATAGTCATTAAACTTTATTAAATTATCACAAATGATCATTAAATTTATTGATTGATTACAAAATGATCATAAACTTTTCAAAATTTATCAATGATTTATAGCGTGCAATGAGTCAATGACCATTTTGTAATAGTTCGATAAGTTTAATGATTGTTTTGTAACTTCTAAAAGTTCAATGACTAAAAAGATCATTGTAAATAGTTTAGTGATCATTCTTGTAATTTACCTAAAATTTAAAATTCAAAAACCGACCAAATTAACTAAACTTATTTCGGTTCGGTTAATTAAAAAAAGATTTTAGTTCAATTAACAGTTAAAATTGGAAAAATATCATTTATAAATTTTAGACAATTCCGTTCGATTAATTAACCGAATTAATTGAATACACACCCTTAG
Source organism: Hibiscus tridactylites (assembly GCA_958450335.1). Classification (NCBI taxonomy): domain Eukaryota; kingdom Viridiplantae; phylum Streptophyta; class Magnoliopsida; order Malvales; family Malvaceae; genus Hibiscus; species Hibiscus tridactylites. The sequence continues at coordinate 68,066,552 of OY288287.1, read as the reverse complement.
AGTTAGGGCCAAATAAGTTCTTATTTACTACAATCGTCTTGTAAGATAACCAAAATCTCATATGGCGATATATGAAAACTATAGCAATCGAAGCCTCATTCTCTGCTAGTTTCGCCATACTATAAGTAAATCTGTTGCTTTCCCGAAATATGTGTCTGACTTTAACGTCAGTTAGTGTGGGTAAATTTTGAATCGACTCGAGAAATTTTTTTTAAATTATTCGACTTGACTTGACTCATTTTGATTTAACTCGAAATTTATTAAATTCAACTCGAAAATTTTTCAAATATAAATTTTTAATAGGAATTCGAATAACTCAAAATTATTAATAATTAGTTGATCAGTTTTCAAGTTCGAGTCAAGTCCTCAATTCTTTCTGATATATTATGTATATCACGTGTGAAAATATAAAGAAATATATATGTATATCGTATGTGTATATAGAAAAACGTTTAAATTGGAATCAATCTATAATATAACATTATAAATCATTACACTTAAATTTGTATTAAAACTCGAAAATTTGACTCGAATCGAAAATTTTCAAATAAAGTTTGAATCGTAAAATAGATTGATAAACTTAACTAACTCAAAATTTTTTAACTCGTATCGACCGAACGTAGAACCTTAACCTTAGTTACGTTTGAGTAGAAAAATATATGCATCAATGATTAATTTTATTTTTATTTCCATTGATTTAAATATGATTTGAACCGATAGTTAGTTGGTCTAGCTAGATGAGGCGATATGTCCCTTAAATAAAATCAAAAATTATAATTACAATATTGTAAATAAAGTAAATTAAGTTAAGAGTGTCGCTTTAATTTATAATATTTATTTGTGGCACACAATATGAATTTGTCAATTGATAAATTAAATATGAGTTATTTAAAAAATATAATATGCAAGTGCAAATTGTTAAGGTACAAGTACAATAGTACATTCACATATGTGGCATATATGAAAGAAAGCAAAAGAAGGCGTTGACCAGGGTCCTAAAGCTTAAGCTTTATTATTTTATTGCACACCTGAAATTAAAGATTAATTAACAAACTGTAATTATACTAATGATATATGGCATAAGGTTTTCAGTTTGGATTATATTTAGGGAATCGTGACATTGAAAGTTTAACAAAAAGCAAGTCGTATGAATCCAATAAGTTTTGATAATTTTGAGGTTTGGTGATTAATTTGGTAATTACAACCTTAACAATGCCACTACCCCATGGCCCTTTATTGAGTAGATTCTAAGGTAAAATCCGTGTTGAAAGTGATATAAAACCAAAAGAAAAAGAAAGGATAAACTTTAGGCCATTTATTTATAAGTGTTTATTTTTTGTCATTTATTTTTGAAAAAAATATTTCGATCATTTACGTTATTAATTTATTGTATTTTTATTATTAAATCATTTAATGGCGTGACATATTAGTAAAAGAGATTAATTTTAAATTTGACCCTTAAACCTTAGATAAAATACTAATTTGACCTCTGAGCTTTAGACAAAAGATATGACCCTTAGACTTTAGGTAACATATCAATTTGACTAATGTCTCCCGCCACCACTAGCCACCCCTACTATCAATAGATATTGTTGGTTACCACATTGTCGACAATCGTTAGACTTAAAATTTTCAGTTTGCTCATTTTTTTGCCACATGAACATGAATTTTGTGTTTGTTTCACCGAAAAACGTCGTGAATTCAACAAATTTAATATAAAATCTTTTTATTTCCTTTAAAATTAAATCATTAAATTTATCTTTAATATTCCTTTAAACGTAAGGACATTATAAATCTAAATTTATATTATAATCAAATTCATAATATCTTCTAAAATTATTATTATTTTTATATGTTTATAATATTTATAAATTATTTATTTTAAATACATTTAGAAAACTGGTTTTTATATTTTCATAATATGACACATTTACAAATAATTATAATATGCTTTAATTATTATATATAATAATCTTGTGCATCATATGTGAAAAAAAGTATTTAATTTTGAGATCATGGGTCCTAAATATACATTTTGAACAATTAGAAACAAGTGAGTATTAGAGTCGAATGTCACAAACAAATTGTAAATACTTTCAGAATAATATTGCATAAAATTATTAGACGTTATAATCTTGAAAGTATTTACTAAGATTGCTTATTGAGCGAGTCAATTGCGAGTTGATTATGCTCGAATTTATTCAAAAAAATATTTAACTCGTGCTCGATACTCAATAAGTTCGATAAATTTTGCTCGACACATTGCTCGTTAAGCTTGATAAATACAAGAATTTTTAGAAATTTGAACTCCAAAGATTTTATGTGTAAATTACATAATAAGTCACTGAACTTTTTTAAAGATTTCAACTAGCATTTAAACTTCTTAGTACATAATCTTTTTAAGGTAGTAACAAAAAATCATAAAAATTATAAAATAAATTAACGAGGTTCTCACAAAATTATCATCGTTATGATCTCGAGTTCGAGTCAAGTTAATTTAAAGTGTTGATAGAATTTTTATCGAGTCGAGCTTAAACAACTTGCGAGTTGCTCTACTCAATTAGCACCCCCATAATATTTATACTTATTTCCTACAATATTAAAAAAAAGTGTCCTTGTTTTTAAAAAGAATAATAATAAGCTTGTTATTATGATTTAATTTACTCTAAAAGTTTTAGAATAGACTTTTTGAATTAGAAATATTTTTTTCCAATGAAATTGGACATCAGATTTGTGTTCATGACTCCAAAAGGAAGGGACTAAAAATTTGGGTTTCAATGGTGTTTGACAACGGAGGTCAATAACGACCGGCGATAATCGTCGACAATGGTGAGTGATTGTTAATAGGGAGAGATTTTGGTTAAATTTATAGATCAAATTGATATTTTTCTTAAAATTTAGGGATCAAAATAAAAAATAACCTTTTTAGATATATATCACTTCATCAGGCTAATAAATGTTAACGACTCAATGACTAAAAAGTAATAAATTGGTAATATAAAAGGACAAAATGTAATAAATTGATGATATAAATAATCTAAATGTATTTTTTCAAGTCAATAGCAAAAATTAATACTTATAAAATAAGAATGATATTTTCTGTAATCTATACCCATAAAGAAAAGAATGTGATTCCATTTGTGCGACATTTTTTGTTAATTATAATTAATTCCATGGTAGTTAATGTAGGGTTCACTTGTTAATTATAAAAATTAAATAATAGTATTATATAAAAAGTTGGTTAAATCTGTAATGTAATACATAATATTTTATTTTAATTTAATTGTACGCATACATTTAAACAACATTGAATTTAATATGATATTTTAGGGTTTTTCACTTTTCTCTCCGTGCCGCCACTCTCCTTTTCTTTGGTTTAAACTTAGGCCGGCGGCGGTAATAGCTTTCGGGCTATTTGTCGACTGCCGGTCACCCTCTTTCATTTATTTGTTTCGTTCTTTTGATTTTCAATTTTTTTAATTCAATAAATCTGTCTTTATGACACGTTTTTTTCTACCGTTTGGTACGCTTTTCTGCTTTTTAGCATGTTTTTCTGTCTCTTGGCACGTTTTTTCATTATTTGTTTTCTATGAGGGTTGATTTGACGACGCCACGACTGATCAAGATGGCGATTATTTGTAATCATGTTGATCTTCCCTGCTATGGACATTCGGTTTGAATTTGGATATGCGGTTTGCGCTTGTGATGAGTTTTTCAGGTGCTCGGCTCTGATTTGCGTTTTCTCGGTGGTCTATCAATAGCTTCATCCCCTTTTGTGGTTCATTTTGCCGATGCAGTCAGGTTTCGTATCTATTTTCGATCGAGTATTTGGATGAGTTTATAACATTTTCATGTATGGTTCATATCTGATCTAAAGTGACTAGTTTTAGGAGGAAGTCCAAATTATGTATTTAGTTTACAATGATAGTTTGTAAACCCTTATTGTAATTTTGGGTATTTTCTCAATAATAAAACTAGTGGCTTATTTTCAAAAAAAAATGTACGCATACATTTTTATTTTGATTTAATTGTGCGTATTTTTAAAAATATATATCTATATTCTTATTAAATAAATACATTTATTTGTGTATATAATTGTTATCTATAAAATGATTCATTGAGTTGGTGTAAAAATCAACTAAAAATTTTATCAATTAATTATTAATTAGTCTAGAGGAATAAAATATTAAATTTATTTTAAAATAACATCAAAAATTTGAATCTAAAAACTTATTATTATATATATAATAATTTATTGAGTTGGGTTAAAGTAAATGCGGACGATGCTTATAACATTGACAGTCACAAATCAACCACGGGAAGGATCATTCGCGACGAGCATAAAGAATGAATTTTGGCTTTTCAAATAGTTTAGGAATGTGTTCTAGCCTCGTGGCTGAAATTTGGGCAGTTCATAATATTTTCGTTCATGCTCGAAGACTTCGGTTTGATTTTATTAAATTAGAGACTGATAATTTTGACGTAAAACGTATTTTTATAGGTATTTTTATTATACTCTGAGATAATATTATTGTGAATGATAGTCGAGAGTTAATATCACGGGAACTAAATATTATTTTGTGGAAAATTCCTAGAGAAATGAATAATGTTGCGGATGCATTGGTTTCGATCATGTGTGATTGCCCTTTCTCCTCTTGTTTGATGAATCATGAACCGCCTTATGCAATTAATTTATGCATCTTGTCCAAATGGAGCAGCAGGGATAATTTCTGTTTTGTGGGTGTTGTGTTTGCACCTATTATTTTTCTTCATATTGCTTTGAGTGACCCTGCTAGTTTTTGTCCCATGTACATTCTACTAGATGTACTATTTTCCCTATTTTAAATTTCAAAGTTTTTAACGAGACTTTTAATAATAATTTTTTTATTTATAAAAAAAATCGAATCTAGATGTTCTTTTTGGATAAATAAAAATTCATCTAGTTTTATTTAACTACTAAGCTAAGAAAAAAAACTATCAATTTATTTTTTATTATATGCATGTCCGTCTTATGGTCTATGTTCAAGGTGCGAGACTGCCCCTTCAAACAATATTGTCTTCAAAGTTCAAACTCGTATCCTCTTCTTAGGGCTGTAATGTACTCTCCAAAGTTCGAATCTAAATGTTATAAATAGAACAAATTAGTTTAAAAAGATAACCTTTTATAATAAATCTTTACAATATTGAATTCAAATTAATCACCAAAACAATGCTGGTAAATAAAAATATACCTCTCCAAATAAAATAAAAAGTTTGGATATTAAACCACATCCCGCGAACGAAGCAAATAGAATTATTCCGTCTTTTTTCAGTGTCTGTATATATACCTAAATAAAATGATAATATAAACCATAAATGAAAAAAACGATTAAAATTAAATGAAATTAAACTAGTAAAATTTTGATACATATATGTTTTACACAAACTTAAATATTTACACTTCGGGAGAGTTCACTCTCAATTTGGCTTATAAAGCCTTAGTTGGAGCAAATTGGGGTGCTGCGGATAAAGCTTGGTCGATGTTCTGGTCTTTACCCGTTCCGCAGCTCATTCGAACCTTTTTGTGGTTGGTAATTCACAGTCGTTTGCTTACAAATGCTGAAAGATTGCGTCGAGGTTTGACTTCGGATTTTTCTTGCTTTTGTTGTGGTTATTCGACTGAGACTATTCTTCATATCCTACGTGATTGTTCTGCCACTCGTGCTTTCTGAATCTCTATTGTCCCGCAAGAGAATCACGTCACTTTCTTCTCTTTGTCTCTACATGAATGAGTTATTGCGAATATCTCCACAACGACGACCATTGGTAATGTGCTTGCCCCTTGGCAGTTATTCTTTGCTTCGTTTACTTGGCAAGTCTGAAAAAGGCGCAATAATTTTTTTACGGATTCTTGTTTGTCGTTAACTGATATCTATCGTATAGGCATCGTATGGGCATCACACTATGGAGGGCAAGAACATCTCTCTCGTCCTTTGAATGATTTTAAAACTGTTGATCTCACATGGCAGCCGCCTCCTCATGGTTGGTTTTGTTTGAACACGGACGCAACAGTTTCGTGCGCAACAAGCATGGGCACTATTGGTGGTGCGATTCGCAACTCATCGGGTGATTGGGTTATAGAATATACCAAGCAAGTCGGTGCATTCTTGTTGGTTTTCAGGTTGCTTGGTCCATCGGTGCTGAGCGTCTTCAGCTTCAATCAGATTGCAAGCAAGCTGTTAATCTTGCACTTTTCGCTTCCATGTCTCGTACCTCCTCGCTTGTTAATGCCATTCACAAGTTATGCAATAGAGCCTGGTACATCGAATTCATTTGGATCCCTCGTGAGTGCAATCGAGTGGCCGATGCAATGTCGAAGTCTACAACCTCTACGCCTTACCGGCTTCAGCTGCTTTCACAATCCCCTACGACCATTCAGTCTTTGCTCTAGCGTGATGTCAATAGCCCTCCTTATACTCGTGACGAGCGTATATAATTCCTTTGTTTAGGACTCTTCTCAATTCAAAAAAATATTTACACTATAAAATATAAATCATAAAATTTCAACCATAAACTCAAAACTTTAAACCATTTATTCAAATTCTAAATGTTAATACTGAGACTTGTATATTAATTTTATTTTACAAATAAAAACAGTGAAATTATGTATTTGTATCGGTAGAAACAAAAAAGGTTTTAGAAATGAGGGACCGAAATTAAACAAAATTAAAAAAAAGTCACGTCCATCCATCACTCACACCTTTTTTAAACTGAAAAAAAGTTGCACGTTTAACAAAGATTGCGCGTGCCACGTGCAATATTTTATCTGCAATTGGTAATTTTAAATTATTATACGATTGTAATGTTAAAATATAACAAATAAATCAAATAATTATTTTAATACTATTTAAAAAATAGAAAAGAACTCACTAGAGTGTGTGAAAAATTATGGTAAAGAAGTAAAGCAGGTAAACTAATTTTAAAAAAGAGGGTAAAAAAAATTTAAAGTAAACGTGGGAAGAGCAGGAAACGAGAGAAACGAAAAGCTCGTGAGGAGCACGTGAGGGATAACGTGAATCGAGGTAGAGATGGGGAAGGTGAGAAGAACGTGATGTGCATTTAATTAAATTAAGCATTTTTTTAAATAATAATAATAATAATTGTTGGGGAAAATAAAAGGGCTAACGTGTTAGGCGTGTCTGAGTATTTGATAATCTCACGACATTTGAGCTCAGCTCCTACCACTGAGCTGTCAAAATCATTCCCTTTGGTCCACTCCCATTCTTACCCATTTCCAACCGCCGCACTGCTTAAAACAAATACCGACATTACAATTGCAAAATTTACAATTCACTCAAGCCCATAACATTGGCCCAATTTATTATTTTTTAATTTGGATAAAGTACACCCGTGGTCACCAAACTTTTAAAGCGCGTTCATTTTAACTATCAAACTTTTAAATTTTTTATTGAAGTCATCTAACTCCCTCGTTACATTTCGTCAACAAATGTTGACGTGACCGTTAATTTTTTAATAAAATAATATACTCTATGGGCCCTATTGTAAATTAAATCATTTTTATTTTTTATTTTTTATTTATTCTTCTCCTCCAAACCTCTGCAACAATATGCACTAATACTATAACTACTTTTTCACACTGGTAACATACTGCCAACAATAGTTTACATAGTAGACCTCAAATTCACCCACTTAACCAAAAAAAACTGAAATGAAAAGAATATATATATATATATATATATATATATATATATATATATATATATATATATATATATATATATATATATATATATATATCATGCATCAGAAGGAAGATGTACAAGACATTTATATTGAAGATAATGCCCAGCAGCTACCGTGCTATAATTGCATGAAAAGAAAATAACAGGGGCATCAATAAAATAAACACATGTATACTATATATGATGGTGAACAAGGAAGGATACAAAAACTGAAATGAAAGATGTCATTGAAACTGCGAAGGATACATAGTTAAAAAATAAAGCAAAGGGAAAGAGGAAGACAAGTAAGAGAACAAAGAAGAGAAAAGAGATGATCGATAGAGCCAAGAGATAGTTCTTAGAGCAACAAACGCAGGAACATAAAACGTGCAGAAAGAAACATAAAACCAATCTGAAAACTAAAATGCCAAAAAGTTTGCAGCGATTTGTTCGCTAAAAGTTGATTATCTTCGACCCATTCTAAAAGGTTAACTGTTCTCATCTTTCTCAAGATTTTGAGCCCATTTGACCAAAAGAAGTATTTGAACCAGGTAGAGGTGGACACCATGGATGTGTATGCTCACCTCACTAGTCTATACATATAGAAATGGAAGTTAGATTTTACAAATTATTGGTTCAATGGCTTATTTTTGTTGTGTTTAGTATGCAACTTACATTTTGTAGAATGAAGACCAAAAAATTGGTTTTACCTTAAAAATAAAGATAAAAAGTTGCAGAGATTAGAGAATAAGAGGAAGAAAGAGAAAGTTTAAATGGTTTAATTTTTAGTGGGACCTATAAAGTATATTATTTTATTAAAATAAGAAAACCAACGGCCACGTTAGCAGTTTTTGACGGAAGGTAATGAGGGTGACCAAAATGAAAGCGAATTATAAGTTGGATGACCTCAATGAAAGTTTTAAAAGTTCAGTGACCAAAATGAACTCGCTCTAAAAGTTCGGTGACCATTGATGTTGTTATGTTGTGTGGTGTACTATAAATGACACGCAAAACAATGCAAGTATACATGTTGAACAAGTAATTAAGTGATGAGCGAGTATCGTCTCCACAAGGATTGAAGATAAATTAAGTCAAGTTTAAGCACACCGAACACAAAACTGAATATTGAATGAAAGAGTTGATATGAGCAGTTTTAAAGAAATGTTATAGCAAAAACTGTAAATAAAAACTAGAGCTAAATGATAAGACTTCAAACGTCCTCTAACATGTAGAAACTCTTAGATAGGAAGACGAGATGAGCTTGTTGAGAAATCATATGCCTAGTACTAATGTATGTCTAACACTTTCCAGCTCAAACTATGCTCGACAGAGTTTACTAAGGTTTTTTTAAACTATCTCTAGTAAGAAACATGACAACCAGAATGCTACAACAATATCTCTCATCGTGAACCCTAGCAAGCTACTTATCGTTTAAATACTACTCCTTTTAGTCATTAAAATTCTATCATTGTCTCTAAAGTGAGTTAGAGTTGTGCCTTTTAGCACCAAACCTCATTGTCTACGAGGATATAAGCTTAACTCTCTCGACCATTAAGCTAATCTAACACCCAATTAAAGGTTAACTCTCAAGAGCTCTTACAAACTTAGGGCAATAAAATAATAGACAAAGCATATGGAAACTGGAAAATACTGAAAATATCTATTAAAAACTAAAACATCATCATCCAAAATAACCCTAAGCCACTTAAAGTCAGTTCATGGGTGGGTAAATATCATCCATAATCATCCATTTCAAACAACCCATTTCCAGAATAGAAAATGCTAAAGCAAAAGCAACTAAGAGTAAAGGAAACTCCCAAGCTGTCGCAGACTGTTGTGAACCGCTTCAAGCTTACTCCTTCTCTCAAAGGCCATTAAGATCTTCCCTTTAGAGCTCCATCAATGAAGGACGCAATGAAGGAGAAGAAAAAGAAGAGTGTCCACCTATTTCTTTCTCTCTCTCTTATCTCCAAAATCAACTTTCTATCCCCTTTTAATGTGGGTGTATTTTCTTTTATATAGTGGGAGCTCCTAGGGTTTTTTGTCCTAAAAATTCCTTGGGTGCCCTAGGGAATATTCCCTAGGTCACATGAGTGACACAACTGGCTGGTGGGTTCACATGTTGGGGTTCTCAAAATATCTTCTCTTTTTGTCTTTTCTACACCCAGAAATGCGTCCAAAATGCTGCAGCATTTTTCTCATTTCCCAACATTGTTCCTTGCTTCACCTGCACATCACAACACCAAGCCAAACCTTCCTCAAGCAGCATCAAATTCATAATTTAATCAATACAACCAAGCTAACAACACCATATGCAACTACATGAACTAAATGTAACTATATGCAATGAAATAAACTTAAAACCAAGCAATATTCTAAGTAAAAAGGCATGAAAAATAGACTTTTTACAAGGTTAACACCCCCAAACTTAAGCTACTGGAATCTCCCGTATTGAAACACCTTAGGGTGTTTCGAAACACTTGGACAATTTTGTGAAGTTTGACTTTAAAAAACATCCATAAACACAGTTTCAAGTTATTTGGAATTTGGAAATTGTTTTAAATATTTTTTAAATCAGTCCAAAACATTTTTCAATTATTATATCAAAACATTAGTTCTACAATATTCCCATGTTTGATATAATAAAACTAACTTGAAAAATTGTTTGGGATTCTCCCCCTTTAACTTTAAAAATGTGAATAAGAGATTAAAGATATGAAATCAAATAAAGCTCCCCCTTATTCATTTGAAAATTCAATTTTTCAAACCATTTCTCCCATTTTTGTTATATCAAAAAGAATTTAAAACATTAAATTCAAAATAATAATAGATGTAAAAATTGACAAAAATAGGAATTTGGTTTTAAAATGGCTCTCCCTTACTCAAAGCATCAATAAAATGTTAGTCCAACATATATGATCATCTAGTTGAATTAAATGAAAAATAAATCAAATAAAAACAAAACAACTAGATTTTACCACACTTGAACTCAAGGGAGGATGTGAAGCCTTCCTCCTTCAAGTGTTATTCCTTAGTGTGCATGGAGCTCCCCATCAAAGTTTAACTTGTTGATCACCTCCATCAATTAATTTTTTGTATCCAAATTGCTTTGGATCCATGAACATTAGTAGCACAAATTTTAGCCCCCTTAGGAATCCATTTTTCAATTTCATCCTTTTCAGTTTAAGTGATTAGTCCTTTTGGGACCCAAACACTTCTAAAACATTTTCCATTTTTGAATCTAGGGGCACTAATTTGTCTTACATAAAAATTTGATTTTCCAAAATTATTTTTCTTTTCAAGCTCTTTGGAAATCAAATCCTTTTCTTCTTGAACTTTTTGAAGCAATTTTTGTAAATCAAAACATTTTAGTTCAAACTCCTTGAGTTTTGCTTCAAGTTCAAGTTTGGTTTTAGAAATCAAATCATTTTGAATTTTCAACTTTGAAATCACTTTATTGTTTTTCAAAATGTGATTTTTAAAGTCTAAAATCAAATCATCATAGGCATCTTGTAATTCATCAAAAGAGTAAGAACATGAAGTAGATGAATTAGAAGTTACCCCTAAATCTTCTTCGATGGCCATAAGGCAAAGGCTGGCCTGTTCATCGTCGGTGGAGTCCTCATCACTCCAAGTAGCCACATGTGCCTTCTTCTTATGGCTTGAAGTGCTTGCCCTCTCATTTTTCTTGGAATCTCGTTCAAGATCTCTCAAGGATTTTTTCATGAACGGTGCACACTTCTTGAAGAGATAGACTATCTCTTCTTCTCCATCCTCCTCTTCACTTGAATCAACGTGATGGCAAATGAAGGATTTGAGAGCCATGGCACTTGCATTGATGCCTAGCCCTTTGATTTTCTTCTCTCTCATAGCTCAAATTTCTTCCATCTTCTTCTCATCCTCTTTGTTATTCTTCATGATTTGATGAGTAAGAAGTGACCCTATGAGTTCATCGAGCTTCAAAGTCTTCAAATTCTTTGCTTCGATGATAGCGGTCCTCTTTGAGTCCCAAGACTTGGGAAGTGAGTAGATGAGCTTTCAGACAAGTTTCTCCTCCGGAATGGCTTCTCCATACCCCTTGAGACCATTTGTGATCGTGGAGAACATATCAAACATCTTCTCGATGTTCTCTTTCGGATCCATCTTGAAGTTCTCATACTCTAAGGTTAGGAGGCCAATCTTGGTCTCCTTGACTTCATCGGTTCCCTCGTATGTGACTTCAAGCTTTTCCCATACCTCCTTGGCACTTTCACAAGAAGACATCTTCTCATAGATGGTTGGGCCAAAAGCACAAAACAAGATGTGCAAGGCTTTGCAATTAAGCTTCATCTTCTTGCGATCGCCGACACTCCATTCCGCTTTGCTTCGTTGAGGCACGAACGGACCATCTTCAACTATGTCCCATAGCTTGTAGTCTCTTGACTTTATGAAGAATTTCATCTTGGTCTTCCAATGGGCATAGGGGGTACCGTCGAAGAAAGGCGGTTTGTCGATTGATTGTGCCATTGAGTCGGTTGAGTAAAATGTTGATCGAGCTTGCCGAATCTTCTCAATAGGATGTGAATCCTCCTCAATTGAGCCTAACTCTGATACCAATTGTTGAGTTGTAAGGAGCTCGATTCGTTCAACCGATATGGCTCACAAAGTGGTGGAGAGGTGGATTTTTGGGTGGAAGGGTTGTTGAAGCTAAAAAGAAAATTGACACAATGATTTATAGTGGTTCAACCTTCTAACCAAGGTCTACATCCACCATCTTAGCTCCCCACTAAGGATTTCCAAACAATTCCACTAATTGCTCTTCCCCTTTTCTAGGCTTAGGAGGAAACCCTTATACACCGATCAAGCTTTATACTCAAAGCCTTGATCGAAACCCTCTTTACAAAGAGAACAATAAGCAAACTTAAATCCCTCTAATAGGTAATTGTTTGTACAATTTAGCACTCACCCAAAACCTAAAATACTTGAGCAAATTTAACAATTTTGGCTCACTAGTGTTTTTCTATACAATAAATGACAATTTAAGCTCTAAGACAATTCTTGATCATTTTTTGATTGACATTATGAGCATTAACCTTTACTTGATGCTTGGAGGTCCCTTTTATACTCATTGACGAGTTTATAGCCGTTGGAATTGAATTGGAGTCGTTGAGGACTTTAATTCCCTCCATAAATACAGTTCTGCAGCTCACCGTTTCGAAACGCTCGAACCCGTTTCGAAACACCCTTTAAGTAGAAAAAGCCGTTGTAGTCTGACAAGGCACTTGTTTCGGAACGCCCCTGGCCGCCGTTTCGGAACTTGTATCGAAACGCCCTAGACCCGTATCGAAACGCCCTACAATTAAATGTTAGTTGGGGAATAGCCGTTGGGGTTTATGACCGTTGTGGTCGAAGCCACGTAGGCGTATCGAAACGGCATATCCTGTTTCGAAACTCTACTAAAAAATCTCATCCAGGGAAAGCCCGTTTCGATACATGTATCGAAACGTTTTTGATACTGGAATCCGCCTTATCGAAACACCTTAGAGTGTTTCGAAACACCTGGACAATTTTGTGAAGTTTGGCTTTGAAAAACATGTAAAACCTTTTAAAAAAATCCCTAAACACAATTTCAAGTTATTTGGACTTTGGAAATTATTTTAAATACTTTTTAAATCAGTCCAAAACATTTTTCAATTATTATATCAAAACATTAGTTCTACACAAACCTTCCTCAAGCAGCATACAATTCATAATTTAATCAAAACAATCAAGCTAACAACACCATATGCAACTACTATATGCAATGAAATGAGCTTAAAACCAAGCAATATTCCAAATAAAAAGGCATGAAAATTAGACTTTTTACAAGGTTAATAGATGTACTTTACCCTTTTATTTTTATTTCTAAAATGATTGTATTATAAATAAGTATCTAAAGTATATCAACTTTTTCATTTAGGAATTTAACATATTTTTGGTTAAATTAAGTATTTAAAGTATATTTTTGGTCAAAATAGGTACCTAAAGTATTTTATTGGTCAAAATAGGTACTTAAAGTATATATATTTTTCATCTAGGTTCCTAAAATTTCTCATGTGATATTGATTAAAATATATATTAGCTACCTATTTTAACAAAAAAAAAAATACTTTAGGAACATATTTTAACCAAAAAATATATATACTTTAGGTACTTTGACGAAAAGTAGTTTAGGTACTTATTTTGACCAAAAAGTATATTTTAGGTACTTAATTTATCATAAAAGTATATTTTATGTACTTATTTTGACAAAAAATACTTTAAGTACCTAAATAAAAAAATTAATATACCCTAAATACTTATTTGTGATATAAGTTTTTTTATATAAAAAATAAAAAAAGATTTTGTTCTCAATGATGAAAATAGCATAACACATCATTTACTTATTTTCTTATAAAAAATATGAAATAAAATAAAAAAAATTATAATTAAACAAGGTTACGAGTTTGAATTATGGCGTCGAGAATGTAGAAAATTATGTTAGGAGGATCGTCCCCATATTAAGGATCTGCAAACTCTGATCTAAATTAGTCAGTTAATAAGTCGAATACCGATGGATAAACCAAAAAGTTGATGAATTATTAAGTGAAAAAATATTATTTAAAAGTTTAATATCTTTTAGAAAATACTCTTTGGGAAACGATAAAAAAAATAATTTTTAATTATATTTAGCTTTAACATATTTTGTTTTATTTTTTCATTTTTAAATAATTTCAACAAAACATATTTTCTTCATTATTTTTACTTTTTAAAAACGAAGATAAAAATAACATTTATTTTTTATACCAAATGCACCCTCAAAGTTTAATTCTTAAAATGAAACGTTCTTTTTATCTAATAATTCTCTTCAAACGCTATAAATTTAATATGGTTGTTAAATGAATTCTAGTTTTGTTATAATAAGATTTGGCGTGACATTAACTCAAATAAAAATAAATATATAAAACAAAAAATATTCTTAATAATTTACATAAATTCATTAGTGAGACTTAAACCTTAATTCTCGTAAAGGTGTTGATAAGTACTCCATCAACTGAACAAACTATGTTGGTCAAATAAATATTTGTATATCATATAAAAACAATTTTATATTTTATTTTAATTATAAATATTAGGCATAAGGGTGCAATAAGCATTTTACTTTTTGAAGAAAAAAAAGTTAACTACTAAAAAAGTCACTTATGTTTTTCTCCAGAGTTGGTCTTCAATTTTGAAAAACGACCGGTAAGGTCACTTACGTTTTTGGGAGTAAATTTTTGGTCACCCATCCGTTTGTTGTCGTTAAACACTGACGGATTGCTGACATGGCAACGAAAAATAAGGGTAAAATACTGCAATGGCCATTAAAGTTTATCTCATGTACATTTTTGCTCCCCAATTTAAAAAAATAAACATTATAGTCACTAATAAAAATGTTTCTTTATAATTTCACCCTTAAATTTTTAAAAATTCATTTTCAACCCTAAAACTTTACAATCAACTAGTACAATAATATTATAAATGCTTAGATAAAAAATAGGTGCCCAAAGTATACCCTTTTTAAACTTAGGTGCCCAAATTGCTCATTTTTTCACTCTGAATTATTATTATTATTATTATTATTATTATTATTATTATTATTATTATTATTATTATAACATGTCATGTAATTTTTGTATTTTTAAATTAAAAATAATTTTAAAACAAAATTATTTTTATTTTTATTAAATTTAAAATATTTTGAAAAATAGTAGTTTTTAAAATAATTTAGGTGTCTAAAGTATTTTTTTTGTAAAAATTGGTGCGCAAAGTTTCTATAGGTACAATTTTAGGTGTCTGGTTGTTAAATGAGTGTTAAAAAAATTGCCAACCAGTCGGTGCTTGACACGTGGCATTAATTTTATTTTTTAATTTTTTAATGGAAAATACTCCCAAAATTTCCCAAAATTTCGCTGTCGACTGCCTCCGCTTCCGCTGTCAGTTGTCGTCGTTGACCGCACCCACTTGGTCGTCGAGCCAATGCGACAATTTTCCCTAACACGACATCGCCGGAAACGCCCAACGGTGTGTAGTCGAACGTCAAACGCGAACGTCGGTTTCGTGTTTGACATTTGGATGCATGTCGTTGGGCGTTTCTGACGATGCTGTGTTGGAAAAAATGATCGCCTTGGTCCGGCGACCAAGTGGGTGCAGTCAGCGACGACAACTGACGGCAGAAGTGGCGACGAAAATTTGGGAATTTTTAGGGATTTAGAGACTGTTTTGTGAAGCTTGTTGATTTTATAAAAATTTGAAAGTTCTAAGTATTTTCCATTAAAAAAATTAATGCCACGTGTCAAGTACCGATTGGTTGACAAATTTTCTTACACTCATTTAACAGTCGAACACCTAAAATTTTAAATATGATAAATTTGGGCACCCATTTTTAAAAAAAACTTTAAACACCTAAATTATTTTAAGAAGTAATATTTTTAAAAATATATATTTTAAATTTAATAATAATAAAAATTATTTTATTTTATTTTAAATTTATTTTTAATTTAACAATAATAGAAAATGACATGTCATGTTACAATAATATTAAAAACAATCAAGAGTGAAAAAATATGAGCAATTTGAAAATTTAGTTATTAAATAAGAGCAATTTGAACACCTAAATTTAAAAATGGTATACTTTGGGCACCTATTTTTCATTTAAGTCTTTATAATATTATTATACTAATTGATTGTAAAGTTTTAGGGTTGAAAAATTAATTTTTAAAAATTCAATGGTGAAATTATAAAGAAACATTTTCATTAGTGACTGTAATGTTTATTTTTTTTAAATTAGGGAGCAAAAATGTACATGAGATAAACTTTAATGGCCATTGTAGTAATTTACCCTTATTTTTTCGTTGTCAGGTTAGTAATCCATCAGTGTTTAACGACAACAAACGACTGAGTGACCAAAAGTTTACGCCCCGAAAACGTAAGTGACCTTACTAGTCGTTTTTTAAAATTGGTGACCAACTTTGTACTGGGGGAAAACATAAGTGACTATTCTAGTAGTTAACCCCCCAAAAATTTAATTAAGTCTATGATTTTTTTTGCACTCAATTAATCACTTGAAGTAATAAATTAAATCAATTAATTCTTTTGACCAATAAATTTCGATAAAATTTTCTTTAGATATTGTTGCGACATGATAAATTACAGTTCTTTCATGTGACATTTACCTATTTTATAAATATATTATTTAATTTTTTATAACTATTTTTTCAATTTTTAGGTCTTTTAAAGAAATTTTTAAATAAAATAAAAGATTTCTGAAAATGTCAAGCGACAACATTGTGACATTACGTGTTGCACCAATTAATCTAAAAATCTCGTTAAATTCAACAATCAATGTTGGTTAAATGGCTTATTTAATTCATGTTAGAATCAAATCATAATAGATATGAGATCTAAACCCAGGATCTATCAAGTCAAGTCATCAAAAACAATAAACCGAAAGCGGAAGCGTACATGAATTAATCGATTGATGCAAACCTTGAATACTTTGATACAAACCCTGAATTAACCAAACTATTAAGGTTAAAAGATTTCGATTAACCGAACCGCTAAAAATAATGGTTAATTGTTACAGTTATGGTTACGAATTTTGACAATTGAATAATCTATAAGTTTGTCGTTATTGAATATATATATATATATATATAAATTAAAATAAAATACCTTCAACTAATAGTTCATCCCACACTGTAACACCCAAGTTTGGGGGTCGAGTGAAATTAAAGTATTAAAATAATATAATTTAAGGGCTTTATAATTTCAAAACAATAAATAAATGTTGGGCTTGTCTTAAATTAAACCCAAATGGGCATGAGTTTTGCACTATTGTAATTACTCATTTTCATTAAGGGTAAAAGTGTCCTTTAGTATTTAAAAATGAAACAAAACAAATAAAAATACATTTTCATCATCTTCCTCCCCTCCTCTTTCAAAACCAACGACACCTTCCCCATCTCCATGGCTTGTTACTATTCAATTTCTTCCTTGCTTGATTCTTGAGGATTTTTGAAAGGTAATGATATTTTTGAGTTGTCCCTATCTTCCTCTCCATTTCTATACCATTAGTTTTCAATAAAACCTATTATATTGCATTTTGAGGTTTTTGGGCTTTGAAATAAAAATGATAACTTTGATAGCTTTAGGTTAAGCTTTCGATTTGTTGTTGTTAAATAAGCTATTTACTACTCAAAAGGTCTAACATATCTAATTTTTACATGGTTTTATAATGAATTTCGGATATGAGTTTTAGAAAGGTTTTAGGTGGTTCAAAAGATGGTTTTTGGTGCTGTTTATGAGTGGAAATCGATGGATGATGATTGTATGATGTTTAAGGGTTAATTTGGAAGCTTATAAGTATGTTAAAAGTGTTGGAATCGATGGTTAATTGTTGTGTGTTTAGGCTGCTCGAAAATGCTAGTTTGAGGTGTGTTCTTAGTTGGCTAATTGCTTGAAAAAGTGTTCCGGGTGTGCTTCGGTGGTTGATGTCTGATTGTTGATGTTTTTGCTTGCGTTGGATTGTTTAGAACAAAAGTTTTGTGTCGGTGAGACATCGGGAACTAATTCGGGAAGCTTGGAAGATTAATCGGCTAGAGTTGTTGAGCTTGGAGTAGTTAGTGAGTGGTTCTTCGGTTTTTAATTGGTTTTCAAAATGATTGGTTTGAGCACATAGACCTAGGCCGGGCTTGGTAAACCCACCTAGAGTTGAGATTGGATTGATAGTCTAATCTCAAGCTTTAGTTTAGAAGACTATGGTTGAACTTGTCAATGTTGTATTGATGTCTCATGTGTTATTTGTGATTGACATTGTTATGCATATTGTGGCTATGTTTATTGATGAGGCATGATGATCTATTTATGCATTGGTTATGCATATGTTGATGAAGTGTAGGTTGTATGATTTTAAATCATGGTGGATACGTATGAGGCACGAGAATTGGTAAGGATATTGTGTTAGGATGAGCTTGTGTTGATATGGTATTGTTACTAGTATGCTTAGGTACAAATGATCGATCATTAGGATGTTAGTGTGCATACGAGTGTTGAAATGCGTACATGGTCTTGGTGATGACTACCATCACCAAGATGGAGTACGGGTACGCCCGAAAATCTTCATTTATATTTTAGTCGGTGATGAGTGGAATCTCATCGACGGGGCATGAGGATGAGTGTAATCCCCTCAGCGTGGAACGGTGATGAGTGAAATCCCACCGTAAGGTAATGTAATGGTTAGGTTGTTGGATGTAAATTCCAACGGTTGTTATCCGCGTATTTGGGTCATAACTAGGCACCAATACGATTTGTTAAATATGTTTCATATGGATGTATTATGGACATGTTGAGCATAGCATGATAATTGAGGTTATGTTCATCCATTTCGTATAATTGATTCATGTGGTTCCGAAGGTAAGGAAACGTGCATTAATCCTTGGCTTGATGCTTGTGCTTGGACCACGCATTGTCAAGTTGTTTTATGAGCTTACCTTCACTAAGCCTTGCGCTTACGCTCTCTTTTGTTCGACAATGTAGATTCTTAGTTCGTGGGTTGCTTGTGCAAGGTGAAGGGCCTCCAAGTGTGCTATTTTCTACCTACAAGTATGGACTTTAAGTTAATTGATGTAATAGCTAAGCAATGAGATTCGAGTATATTGCTTTGTGTTAAGGAGCTTGTTAAGACTCCTTTAGTATGTTGATGTTTTAGATTGTGGCTTGCTTGGCATGTATGTTGGCCATGTGGCCTTATCTTTATGCTTATGTGTATATTCTAAGGCATGTGAACCTTGCTTGCAATATACCTTGGTGAATGCTTGATTTCCTTTCGGTTGGCCTTTATATATGTGAGTTAAGTGTTTGAGAATGCTTGTAATAGGGTGTATGCCTCTAGAGTTGTGTATGCATGTTGTGTCTTGCTTCTTGAAGTCTTTGGGGTCATTTGGGATCGTTTAGAGATGCTTAAAACTGGTTTCGGAGACACACAGACTGCAACCATTTCGAAACGAGGAATGTTGTTTCGGAACGGGCGTGGTTCCAGGGATACCCGTATCAGAACGTGTTTCATTACGGTTTGAAACTGTGAACCCGTGTTTCGATACGAGTACCGAAACGTTTTGGCTATTGTGAGTGCCTGTTCCGGAATGTGTTTCAGAACGTCAAGGCGAAAATGGACCCTTTTACCGAAACGGGGTGGAGCGTAACGGTATGGGTGGTCGGCTTTTTGAACTGGGGCCTGTGTATCGAAACAGGCAAGCATGTTTCGAAACACATGCCTAAAATTTGGGCTTTTGACATCTCTAAAGGTTCTCAAGTGTTGGGCTTAGGCCTTGTTTGATGTTAGCTTCCTTGTGAGCCATGTTCGTAATCGCTTATGTGTGTTTTGGTCGCGTTTGCAGGAAATCGGATTAACTTGACAATTGGTAAATTTAAATTAACTTATGCTCTTGTCTCGTTCTATCCTTGTTTTTCTCTGTCGTTTGTCACACATAGGACTAATCGAATATTTAGACAAGACAATGTTAAAAGAAAATTTTCTAGGGTTGCTAACCGAATGAGAGCCTTAACGGGTTTCACTACGGTTATCCCCGTGTGACCCATTCGGACCGGTCAATCGCCCAGATCGGGACGAGGGGTTACACACACCTCATTCTCTAATTTTTAAACTCTATTTTATAATCTAATTTATAATTATTTTTTATTTTCGATTTGCTAGTATTGCAATATATTTGTTGTACTAACTTATTTCATATTTTTTATTTATAGGATTGAATGATTTAACATTTAATCAACAAACAATTATGATTTATGAGTCATATTTTATTGTAAAAAAAGTCGGCGAATACCTTGAGTGATTTGGTCATAGAGTCAACTTTTGTAGCTTGTGATACTAACTCATGAAAGTTTCATTTACCTTATATTTGTTTTATGTTAGTTAAAGATTTTTCTTTAAAACTTTAATGGTGTATTGCTATGTGTTGAACACTGTTAAAACTTAAAATTTTAAACTAAGTGTGAAATTTATATATTTTGTGTTGTGTTGAAACTCTGTAGTATGTATATACTTTTTTAATTAAGTGTGGACTTAGTGTTTAGAATATCTATTTAAGCATTTTTATGAACATTTTAATACAATATTTATCGAAAATATAGTTTCATTATTCTCAAAAGAAGTAGTGAATATGTGAAAAATTTGTAATAGGTTGCAGATTAACCTGTAATAGTGTAATTGAATCGTCGGTTAAATGTATCTTAACGGTTAACCGATTCTTAACTGTTAAGTTATGATTAGCTAAATTCAATAATCGCTATAACGATTAACTGACCATTTAAGCTAAACGACATGGTTAATCGACCATAAACACCCCTAATTTTTATGTAAGATTAATGATTCAAATTTTAACATCTGGAGTAAAATAAAATAAATTAATTACTTCTATAATAAGTTTATGTGAAATATAATTTAAATTTACGCCAATCAAAATCCTAATCTTCTCTTACCCAAATAAAAGCCTAGTTTTTTTCTCCTTTCCCGTAAGAGCCGCGAGGTTTTTTTATATTCCCTTTGCTTGTTCGACAACGTCACTAATTTTGGTGTTAGTTGTTGATCGTCAGTGTTCTTTATTTCTTTTATTGTTTTATATTCTTTGCTTATTTTTTTTCTCAATTTTTAATAAGAACCCCTGCTTTTGTGGCACGCATTTCTTTTACCGTTGTGTCACGTTTTTCATTGGCTTTTGTGGTTCGTTTCATCTGTCATTTGACACGATTTTAGCATACCTCAGCGGTCATTTGGTGCTCGTATATAGATTCTCACGACGCTAGGTTTTTAATTTGATTGTTTGTGGACATAGAAAAGATTGACCCTACTCGTTTGATGGTTTGTTACTTGATGTAATCAAAACTATGTAGAAAAAATATGCTTGATAGTTTGGTTTACTCACAACTCATTTTTCGTCCAGTAAAACGTCTCGTTTCATTAGAGACAAAAATTCATGAAGATTTCTGAGTTTTGATAGTATGTGGATCTCACATTTGTGTGAGATTTTTAGTGAACTACTCCTTCTTTTCTCTCTTTTTGATACATTCTATTTTTAATATTTTTATAAGGGTAAAGTACACGGATGGTAACTAAACTTTGGTAAGAAAAACAAAACGGTAACCAAACTTTTAAAAATCACAAAATAGCAATTAAACTTTATATTTTGTTACAAAACGGTAACTCCACCGTTAAAACTCGTTAACCCTTTAACGGTAGGCTGACTGTGCCTGCCACATCCCACATCCATTTCCACCTCATTAAAATCATTTCCACGTAATATTAATAAAAATAATAAAATAAATAAAATAAAAATTTCTTATCTTCTTCACTGCTCATTTTAACTCTCTTTCTCCCTTCACTCCATTCCTCTTCCATTTTAATTTTAAATCCAAGAAAATATGTCCACATTTTCGTCAAAAAATCCTACTGAGTTTTTGCATAAGCTTTTACTCAAGGGTTGATAGACTTGAAGAACTGTTTAATTTTCGAGTTGGAGCGGGTCTGTGAGTTGAAGAATCGAATCAATCCAAATATTTTTTTCACGTTAGATCTGGGTTCAAACCTTTACCTCAAAAAAACGCTTCTAGTAATAAATAACATTTACCCCTAATTTCAACATAAAATTGAAGAGATTAAACACCCAAGAGAATGAAAATTCACTGGTTTCTAATTTGGTGAAAAATTATTCTAAAATGTTAAATAAATTGATGAAACATAAGTGGGTATATTTTCAATTCTTCGGTGGTTCTCTTCATGATTACTATGAATAATCAAGAGCCCAAATGAATCTGGGCATTATAAAATCAAGAACGATGAAGAACTAGTCACTGAATTTTCGGGTAACTTTAATGGTGAATTCGAATTTAAAAAGCAGAGAGAGATTGTTTGACATGTTTTGGACACAAATTCTCTGTTAGTTTTGATCGTGTTGTCAGTTCTTCTCGACAAATGATGGGCGATTTTCGACCATTTGTAACACAAGAAAATCTTCTGTAAATCGTTGATGAGTTTTTTAGGGTAGGGAGAAGAACAAATGTAGGAGATGAAGTTGACGTGGCAGAAGTGGTGACTTGGATCAGCACAGTCAACCTGACGTTAAAAATTAACGAGTTTTAACGATAGAGTTACCGTTTTGTTTAAAAATATAAAATTTAATTGTCATTTTGTGAATTTTAAAAGTTTGGTTACCGTTTTGTTTTATTACCAAAGTTTAGTGACCGTATGTGTACTTTACTCTTTTTATAATGATTAATAAAATCACGATAATATTGTAAAAAAATAATTTAAATTAATCGATTAATAATATTAATACTAATAATTATAAAAAACGGAAACGTCCTTTTGTGCAGCGAAAGGCAAAAAATGAAAAATGTGAATTGTCTGTCACGAGGCATCACATGTCTTGATACCGACTTTGGGCCCACTCCACTGATAAAGTAATTTCTTATTCTAAAATTAATTACTACTGCAATTTTTTTCTTTTTTTTCACGCCAATGCAAAACAATTTCAAATTTATCCAATTTTTCCATTCAAAAAATATATATCCAATTTTCATGTCTTTCCCATATAATATATAATTAGAATTTCTCGCGTGAATAATATTTTATAAAAAATATTTAACAATGATTATATATAAAGCAGTAAAAAGTGTATACAAATTTATTAATCATATGTTTAATTTTAAACAATAATTTTATTTTCAGCATTATGTACAAGTATAAAAAATAAAAATATCATTATACAATTTATTAATCATATGTTCAAGTATAACCTAAAAAATCTTCTCACTCTTTTACCAATTAAGTTGTATTAAATCCCTAATGAATTAACCCATAATGTTACCATATTTAAATATTAATAAAGAGGGATAATAGTGATTATGTGTCGATGGACGTTATAATTGAATTTATATTATTTTTATTTAATAGAAAAGTATCATATTCTATGCTAATAAAAGAATTTAAATTTATATAAAATGAGATAATATAAATATATGTTAATAAATTAGTAGACCTCAAATGAATATGTAATTTAATATTGTGATTGACATTTGTATGAAAACAAATAAAATTATGTGATTTATAATATCGATGGCTAAAACTTTTAAATGATATTACCAAATATGAAATATCAAAGTCGCTATACCTAATATTCACGTGCTAGTATAGGTGCTAATATAGGTGGGACTATGAATGCTAATTCATGCTTTAGGAAATATCTCTTTCTTTTCACAAATTAGTTGAAATTTTTTATTTTTATTTTTGGATTGGACAATCCCCACCTTATCTTATCCTTGTTTTTCCTATAATGTAAATATACAAGTAAAAATATTTAATAAAGAAACTTAAGCTCTATAAATTTGGTGTGTGCAAAATAAACTGTAACTGTTCATCGTAATTGTTAAACGGTATAGTATATCGGTTAATTAATCTACTGATAAAGCTTAAATGATTTCGGTTAATCAACCGTTAAAAATGATGGTTAATAGTTAACCGTTATGAAATTATTTAGATGGAAAATGAACTTTGTGATTAAAAATTCTTTACTTAAATTTTCTTTTAAAAATTTTAATACAATATTTATCGGATAGATAATTTCATTATGCTCAAACGAATTAGTGAACATTTGTAAAACTTTAAGTAGCGGTTAATGGTTAATCGTCTGGTTAACCGTTAAGTAGCGGTTAACCGCTATAACGATTAACCGTTTAAAAACTCAATGGTTAACCATTTTTTAATAGTTAGGTTAAGTATAATAATTGCTATAACAGTTAATCAATCGTTTATGCTAAATGGTATGGTAAACCTACTATGAACATCCCTACTATATATATATATATATATATATATATATAATTCTACAATAAATGTCATGTACCGCAATCAATGTACCACTATTCATATGTATTGTAATGTACCATTATCTGTTTTAATTAGTTTTGAAATTCTAAGGACCAAAAATGTTACTATCCCCTTTTAGAATAAAATCTTAAAAAATATTTTTTATATTATTTTTCTAGATTTCTTTTTAATTTAAAAAATAATTAACCTTTTATTACTATAATAATTCCTACATTCACTTAAATTTAAGAGTAAAGTTCACAAACGGTCACAAAAATTTGATCAATTATTCAATTTGGTACACGAACTTTCAATTGCTTTAATATTACCATTAAACTTTTAATTTTGTTTCAATTTGGCCACTGACCCGTTAACAATGGTTAAAAGGGCGATGTGGTTTTTAAAATATTTTGTATAATAAAACATATAGTTCTTTACATTTACACATTCAAACAATTTAGTCCTAATTCGAAAGAAATAGTAAAGTTAACCCTCATTATTTACGCATTTTTTTCAATTTGACCATATTTTTAATTAAAAATAATTTAAGCCTAAACTCGAAACCTTAAAACTTAAACTCTAAAGCTTTAAAAATGGAATAATTGATCTAAGTTAACAAAATCACCTCTACATTTTGTAGTAAATAAAAATACTAATACATAATCTAAGAACGAATTTGCATGAATTAGTATTAAAGCAAAAGAGCAATATATTCAACAGAAATTTGCAGTATATCTGTGCAAGGAAAGGAGTTTGGGTCCTTCAAAATTCGAAGCATGGTCTTGTACTCTATGCTTTTGAGAGAATAGAGTTTTAGTTAGATCAGACAATGCATGATTCGGTGCAATATCGAAGGGTTTGAGAGCTTGATGGAAAGCAAGTGAAAGAGGATACAGTGAAGTTGGTTAGATCAGACAATATCCTCTTCAATACAATTGTTATTTGAAATGCAGATTATTTGTTAGATTATGTGTTAGTATTTTTATTTACTACAAAATACAAAGATGATTTTGTTAACTTTGATCAATTATTTAATTTTTAAGGCTTTTGTAACCCCCTCGTCCCGGTCTGGCGGATGACCAGTCCGAGTGAGCTACACGGGGAAAACCGAGTGAAAACCCCTTAAGGATTCCCCCTCGGTTAGCAACCCTATTTTTTTAATTTTAAATCTTGTCTAGATGAGTATTTAATCCTATGTGATCATACAACGGAACAACATTCACGAGGCAAACAAATGAACTCATCTCAACATCTTACAGCCCAATTTTAAGCTTTAGCTACAGGCGGTATCGATACCCTTAAGGGGTGTATCGATACCCCTTGACTAGGTTTAAGCTTTAACTGCAGGCGGTATCGATACCTTTAATGGGTGTATCGATACCCCCTTGACTAGGTCAACTGGTCAAATTCAACCCGTAGAGACCGTATCGATACACCCAAGGAGTGTATTGATACCCTCCCCAACGGTTGACTTCCCACGGTCAACGCTAAGATGACGGTATCGATACACCAGAGGCCGGTATCGATACCGAAATGGACAGTAGCTCCAGTGACCAAAATGGTATCGATACACTCCTCAAGTGTATCATTACACGAGGCCTGAAACAAGAAGGTGGTATCGATACCGTACCAACCGTATCGATACCCCTGCTACGAACTTACAGGTTTGAGCTGATTTAAGGAACAATGAGGCCCTTAAATCCCTCTAAAACCTCAACCAACACACTATCATCAATCCTAAGGCAAACCAACCATAAAAGCATGCTTTAACATGAGGCCAAAAGGCACAAATCAACCCAAGGTGATGCACAAATCATACAGGCAACTTAAGCATCCAAACATGAAACAAGGCATCCATACATGACATTTCAACAAAGGCAATTTAGCATATATAGGTATACAAGCACTTAAGAATTCATGTCTTAGCAACCAAAGCATGTAATCATTCAAGGCATGTAACATAAGCAATATTTACGAATCAAATTAGGCATCCAAGAACCGAGCCAACAACAACATACATCAAACTCGAATCAACAATATCTATCCCATTGCTTAACTATTACATTCTATCATTTAAAATTCATACATTGAGCTCACCCAAGCAACACTTGGGACCTTTCCTTGCCCTTGCCACCCACAAGCTATTTATCTGCATTGTCGAACAGAAGAGAGCGTAAGCATAAAATCTTAGTGAGGGTAAGCTCATAAAACAAACCTTCGACAATGCATGGTCTAAGCACGAGTAATTTCCAAAATGAAATGCATGATCTTACCTCCGATCCGCAAAGGCCAAAATGAACATGATGCATGAACATATAATCAACATTATGTCATGCTCAACATGTTTAAATCCACAACATATGAGTTCACATATGTTCAACCATGTTAGCAACACATCCCAAATCACATTGGCTCACAATTAATCACATATTGGCAACATAAACCACAATCCGTATTGGCACCTAGCTATGACTCGAATACGCGAATAACCGTTGGAACTCACATCCAACAACACAACCATTACCTGACGGTGGGATTACACTCATCACCGTTCACGCGGAGGGGATTCCACTCATCCTCACGCCTCATCTCACGCGGAGGGGATTCCACTCATCCTCACGCCCGTCGATGGGATTCCACTCATCACCGACTAATATATATATGAAGATTTTTGGGCGAACCCGTACTCCATCTTGGTGACTACCATCATCAAGACCACGCGCGCATTTTGACTCACGTGTGCACACTAGACATCCTAATGATCGATCATTTGTACCCAAGCATACTAGTGCCAATACTACACATTTCATTACTCTTTCACAATACCATTTCATAATAACTTCCGTGCTTAGCACGTTCTCACCATGACTCACCGTCATACACAAGCCACATTTCCATGCCTAGCATGTACTCACCATGATCCTCGGATCATACAATCACCTCATAACATCATTACACATGTCAACACTACATGCATCTCAACAACACAATTATCACATCATATTTCATACCCATGTATATCTCTATCACATTTATCATCAACATGCATGTAACAATGCATTAAGCCATGCCTCCACATATATGTATAACAACATAAGCATAACCACCATAAGCAAGATTAAACATAAGGCATAATTCAACACTTTAAAGATCAACCAAGGTCTGTAACTAAAGTTTAAGATTAGGCTACCACCCTAATCCCAACTCTAGGTGGGTCTACCAATCCCAACCTAGTTCACATGCTTTAACCAACACTTGAAAACCATTTAAAAATATTTAACCACTCACCTAAGCTTCTAAGCTCCAAGCCAAGCAAGCAACCTCCCTCAAATTTTCAGATTTCTTCCCGAAGCTTCTCCAACACAAATTCTCGCTTCTAAACAACCTCAAAAACATTTAAAACAATTCCAAATCAGCCCAACATCAAAAGACCAACCCGGAACACAATTCAAATTCAATTTACAAAGTTTCAAGCCATGAACAAACCCCAATATTGGCAATCTCGGACAGCCCCAAAACCATGTCCAAAAACCATGTTTCCAACATCCGTTGCACCCACAAATGATCCCAAATCAAACCTCAACCATAGCACTACCAATAGCCTATTAATTCTCACCTAAAACAACCCCCAAAACTCACTCAAAACCCTTCAAAAAACCCATTTATACCCAAATTCGGGACTCAACATAAAACTATGTAAAAATTAACTATGTTGGACCTTATGGGTAGTAAACAACATATATAACTTCAACAAATCGAAAGCTCAAATTAAAGACATTAAAGTTTGCATTTTTAACCTAAAAACTCAAAACCCTAAATTTCAAAATCTATGAGCTTTGTGAAAATTAAAGGTATCATCTTAAAAAGGAAAAGGAGGACAAGTTAGAAACGGTTTTACCTTTCAAAAATCACCAACAAAGAGCATGGGGATGAAGGAATGGAGATTTGGAGAGGGAGGGGGTTTTTTGACGTGAAAGAGGGGAAAGAAGAAGATGAAGATAGGAATTAAAGTGGTCTTTTAAATTAAAGGGGTTTTAAAAATAGGAGACCCTTTAATTACACATTTGCCATTAATGAGATGGCATATCTCATCCATGTTTAAAATCCATGAAATTGATCCCAAAACAACTTAAGTCCAACATAGAATAATTTGTTTTGAAAATATGAAGCCCAAATATTAATTTATTATTTTAATTATAAAAACTGAAACCCGGAACAATATTTTAATATTATTTTCTTCCGGCCCCCAAACCCGGGTGTTACAACTCTCCCCCACTTAAGGAATTTCGTCCCCGAAATTCATCGAACAGGAAGAGTCACTGAAACATGCTCCTCCACACATTCCTCTCTCACCACAACATACTAACCAACTCGGTAGACTCGGCACACAACATTTGCTATCTGACACTAATATCTCAACTGATTCTTCAAGGCATGTCAATTTCAAACTCAACTCAATCTCTTCAACAAACATAGCACGGAACAGATCTGACTCACACTCCCGAATCATAGATACACAAATCACATCATCAACCCCTTTTCTAACTCTGGTGGTAACCGCAACAATTAAACAATTGAACTAGCCCGATTCACAATCTCATACAACACTGTTTGAACACTTGACTCATAACTTTCTCTAACTGACCCTCTGTCTTCAACAGGTAGCCAAACAATATACAAACATCTTCGAAATTATTCTAGCTGAAATCTCGAACCTCTATTACTCACTTCCATTAAGAACCTTCCACGGATGTAACAAACTAGAAGAAAATTGACGCTCGGTCTTATCACGCTGGCACTTTACTCACTTACTCTATTACTGAACCACACAATTCATCAACTCAAACCAGAAGTACTCGTCTTCAACCCACAATACGTCTCCATACTACTCAGATGCAATACAAACAGACTGTCGTGTGCTTCGGCCAAAATCAAAACACTATGTCAATCGGTACAACTATTATGTCTCTGAAATGCAAAACTCCATCATCTCTGAAATTGTATTCTGAAGGTCTTCCTTTTACTATGCCTCGCACGTGAGGTGTCAAGAATCTGTCTTTCAACTGTTTCTCTTCAAGCTTTCTGACTCAATGTAGGTTCAACATAAAACGCGACCACAAGAATACTGCCATTCGGTAACTGAATTCGGCAAATACAACTCGCAACTCAACTACTAATCTAACAACAATTACAACTCGGAACATCGGTTACTACGTTGACTATCTTCGAATGGTACTCAATCTTGATATTACAGTCTTCAAGCAGTTCTAACACTTTATGCTGTTCAAGTTTCAACCCTTCCTAAGTTGCCTAACAATTCAACTTCTGATAATATGTACGTACACACTGTGCATTTCTTACTATACAAGCTTTGGCTCTAAGTCTTCGAAGCAAATACAACTGTAATTAGCTCTATGTCTCATATCGGATAACTCTTCTCACGGTCTTTCAACTAACTCGATGAACAAGTCACAATCTTTCGTCTTGCATAAGCACACAACCTAACCCTACATGTAACACATCACTACAGTTCACAAGCTCTTTCTCTAGTATAGGCTGGATCAAGGTCGAAGCTCTCTTCAAAGTTTCTTTCGGTTTCTCAATGGCTCATTGTCTCGCATCTAACCACACAACTGAACATTCTTCTATAGCATCTTGTCAAAGGAGCAGCTATGTTCGAACGACTATTTACAAACTTCCGGTAGTAACACTGCTAGACTTAGAACTATAGGTTCCTGTCACAGTCTTCAATTTCTTCCAACTAACATCTTCCTCTGTTTGTTCAAGATTTGTTCTAATACACTCGGATGATCTGCATGTCCTAGAAGAACATCTTCATTAACTCGAAGTTCACGTTGCATAACTTGACATACAACTGATTCCCTAAAAGGATCTACCACACTAACTTCGAAGCTTGTCATGGCCTTCTTCGGTACGTGAATATACTCAGGTATCATCTATGAGAACTACTCCAACTGATCAAGGAACTCGAGAATTACTCTATTCAACATCTCTATGAAGGTAACTAATACACTAGTCTAACAAAACGGCATAACTCAGAGCTCAAGGTGATCACATCTTGCCCCTAAAGCTGTCTTCGGTACTTCAAATTTTCTCACTTTCAACTGGTAGTAAACGGATCTCAAATTAATCTTCAAATAGACTGAAGCTCACACTAACTGATCAACAAATCATTGACACTCGGAAACTGATACTAATTATTCACTGTCACTTGTTTCAACTGTCTGAAGTCTAAACACATTCTCGTACTGTCTTCTTTCTTCTTCACAAATTGCACTATCGAACTCTAAGATGATGTACTAGGC
Source organism: Hibiscus tridactylites (assembly GCA_958450335.1). Classification (NCBI taxonomy): domain Eukaryota; kingdom Viridiplantae; phylum Streptophyta; class Magnoliopsida; order Malvales; family Malvaceae; genus Hibiscus; species Hibiscus tridactylites. The sequence continues at coordinate 68,035,587 of OY288287.1, read as the reverse complement.
CTAATGAATCTAAGGTCTAACAAGTCTCGAAGTTAATTCTTCAACATGCTCAATTCTTCCGGGATTCATAAGTTACAGAGCAAACAAAACAGAAGCAACCTCGGAGACGGTATCAATAACGAACTATTCTTCTCTATCAAGAGACAAACCGGGTAAATCTTCCAAACACTTCTAGGAAAACACAAACTATTCTAGCATTATGTGGTCTAATCTTCATTCAAAATCAAATTCATCACACTTGCTACGTAAGCCTGCCAACTAAACTCAATCAATCTTCGACCTCCAAAGCTGAATCAACATTCGACAAGAAGTTCACCTCCACGCCTATTACTATAGTCACACATAATTCTGCAACTTCAAGGCAACTCTCTCTTTGTCTCAACGTATACACTAACTCTGTGCTCTTCAAGCCAAACCTTGTCAAAAGGTACATCAAAACCGTAGGAAGACGATCACTTCACATCTACTAGAAACTAGTAACTCTGAACCACCAACAAACATATTCTGTACATCTTTTCGATCACTACTATCTCCTAAAGGCTAGTCACATGTGTCCCTACATCTAAGGTCTCAACAAAGATATCTAATTGCCTTGCATGCTCCCTCAAACGGACGAATCTGCAGAGATTGCAACTTCACAAGTACACAGCTGTTAGTCTTCGGTCCTCTTGTTCTCAGACTGGTTCTTCAACAAAATCTGACTCTTCTAAACTGTTCTTAGAGCATCTCGTAACTTCAAGATTCAATTCTGATCACACACACAAACAATCATGCTGGACTTGTTCTACCCCTAACAAACAACCTGGAGTCAAAGCTCGAGACTCCCTTCTCGGCTCAACTATATTGGAAGTGACTTCATCTCTTTCGCTTGCTGGAAGACAACCCAACGTACACTGACCCAATCACACAAACTAGCCCACATTCATGGACACTGACCAGCTATCTTGCATTAAAATCATAGGCCGAACCCCAACGGTCACCAACTAACATTTCGGAAATTCAGATTACTCACACGAGACCCCTACCTAGATCTCGCCAAAAGAACTAAGGTACGCATACCTACCTCTGAGACCTCATCGGGCACATTCAAACTTGCATACTCACTATCGATATACAAAAGCACAAGTTTAGAATCAATTGGAGGAAACAACTTATTACTGTACCAAAGGCTTATCTGTTAAAACATCGACACCACTCTAACTCCCACTCATATGCCTAAATTTCTTCTTACCAACTGATGCCAGTGTTGACCACATCGTCCCTCATCCACAGGAATCAACCCACATACACATCGTCTCGAACGGGCAAATTGTACCTCAATTCCCGTACAACCATACCTCCCTAGCTAAGATGATGGACTCCCTCAACATCGTCCACCCTTTTAGAAACCACAACTTCTACTTACCGAAAAGCAATAAATCAACAACAACATAAACAGTAAAACATACAAGATTGGGTTAACAAGGCAAGGCTTCCAAGTGGCTCAAGTATGTTTCCCTCACTAAAAATCTCTTTTTTCAATGTAATAGTAGCAATGGGACTCCACTAAACATGTTTCAAACAAATCAACACACATACGTGCTCAACTAAGCATATAACAAGGCTTACTTGCTAAACAAGCAAACATATGCGTATGATCAAACAACATACATTCTCAATCAACAATCATACATCATAACATACACGGATAACAAGCAACATGCTTATATGGCAAGCAAACACCGTGCATATCAATCACAAGACACAACTTACCTCACTTACCTGCCCAAGGTCTCGGAAACCTTAGGCTCTGATACCAACAAATGTAACCCCCTCGCCCCAGTCTGTCCGGATGACCAGTCCGAGTGAGCTACACTGGGAAAACCGAGTGAAAACCCCTTAAGGATTCCCCCTCGGTTAGCAACCTTATTTTTTTCATTTTAAATATTGTCTTGTAACGCCCGTGTTTTGGGCTTAGGAGTTAACCGGGTTTTAATTCGAGTCAATAAAATTTAATTAAATCAACTCAACCAAAAATGTGGTGTAATTGAGCTTTAATAAGAGGGGAGGGACCTATATTGCGATTTTACCCAAAAGTCTTGTAAAGCAAGACCACTTTAACAAAAAAATTGTCTTCCTCCCCCTTTATTTCAAATCCAACGTCTAAAGCCCCCAAACCCCCTTCAAAACTCTTTCAAACCTAAAACACTATTCCATTTGATTACTACTTCGATTCAAGGTGTTTTGCAAAGGTAATTGTGTTTTCTAACTCTCCTCTTCAACCTCTATCTAACCATGGTCTTGGATTTCAAAAACATTAGGTTTTGAAAATTAGGGTTTATATTAAAGTTTGGATTTTTAAGGGGTTTTCTAATTGGTTTTGATAAATTGAGTTGGGGTTTTAGTTAATCATGTTAAAAGGTGTAACATATGTCAATTTGGTCGAATTTGGGTAAAAATTCGTAGCATGCTCTTGAGGTAGATTTTAGAGTATGAAAACTTAGGTTTTTGGGAGGTTTAATGTTGTAAATGAAGGGTTGATGGTCTACCTAGGTAAGGAGGGTGTTTTGGGATGCTTTGGAAGCCATTTGGGTGTTTGGAAGTGGGTTTTTCAGCAAGGGTTTTGGGAAGCACGAAAATTGAGTTTTGGGAGATTTTGTGATTTGGGGAATTTGTGAAATTTGGTTTATGGTTGTGAAGTGAATTGATTATTGAGCTTTAGAATTGAATTGTGGTGTAATAAGTGTGTTTTGCTTGGCTAGAAGCGAGGGGAAACGTTGAAGGAGCTTTGGGACCGAATCCGGGTGCGTAGGAGGATTGTTCGATTTGCTAAGGAAGGGCGGTGAGTGGTTCAACTTGTTTTTAAAGTTTGGTTCGAGTGTGGGTGAAGTGTGCTTGGTAAGCCACTTCTAGTTGATTCAAGTTGATAGCTTAGCCTTTGATATCCATGTGCTCTTGTGCTTACTAGCTATACTCTTGATTTGTGGTTAATTGTTACTTGTATGTATATCATGATGAGTTGATATGTGATGAGCATGTATTGTGATGGATGATGTTTATATATGATGTGGTTATGAAAATTGGCACTAAAAATTACTGGTTGTAAATGATCGATCATTAGGATAGTGTGCACACAAATTGAGTCAAAACGTACGTGGCCTTGATGGCGTTAAGTCATCAAGGAGGAGTACGGTGATGTAACATTCCACCGGAAGCTATTTCATATATTTCTACGGGATGATGAGTGGAATCCCATCCGTAGGGCATGTAGCGATGAGTGGAATCCCGCACATGCAAGGTCCGGTGATGAGTGGAATCCCACCGAGGTAAAGTGTTGTCAAGGTTTATATCCGCACAATCGGGGTAATTAAAGTGGCCAATTAATCTTGTTCGTGTATTGTGATATATGATGGTGATATGTGATTGTGGCATATGGTGTGGTTGCATGATGATCTATAATGATGTTTAATCTTGCTAGGATTGAGAGACCATATTTGCCACTTGAAAGACTAGCTAGGTCTACTTGATTATATGCAATGCTTGATATGTGTGAGACTAGGATTAACATGCTTGAACCCTGCATTGTTGTTGTTTTTCGTTTTAGAGCACCCTCACTAAGCTTATAGCTTACGCTCTCAATGTTCAACAATGCAGATCATTAGCGTGGTGTTAGCTCGAGGCAAGGCAAGAAGGGCTTCCAAGCTTGTAGCTCAAGTATGGTTATCGATTTTGTAATAGTTAGCAATGTGGCAAGGGTCTTTGTATGAGCGTGTGTGACTCATTTGTTGATGATGTTTTTGGTTTGATCATGGGTTGTAAACATGTTATACTATGTTGAATGTTTGATGTTTGATGGCATGTTTTAGAATGTTTAGGTTGCATAGTGTATGAATGCAAACCTTTCAAGATGTCTTGTTCCTTTTAAGGTCCTTGGTGTTTGAGTATGCCAATATTGCATGAATTGCTCTTTAACTAGAATGCTATGTATGAATGCTTAAATCCATGTTTGATTGACTCCCTTGGCTTAAATATGTATGCTTTTATGGTTGGCTTGCCTTAGGGATTGATGATAGTGTGTTGGTTGAAGTGTTAGAGGGATTTAGGGGCCTCCTTGTGCTCCAAATCAGCTCAAACCTGCAGTTTCGTAGCTGGGGTATCGATACCGTTGATCTGGTATCGATACTACCCTGTGGTTTCAGGCCTCGTGTATCGATACTCGAGGGGAGTATCGATACCTTTTTGGCCACTGGAGCCACTGTCGATTTCAGTATCGATACTGGCCTCTAGGGTATCGATACCGTTGTCTTGGCTTTGACCGTGGGAAGTCAACTTTAGGGAAGGGTATCGATACCCTCATTGGGGGTATCGATACTGTCTCCTCAGGTTGACCAAACCCTGTTGACCTAGTCAAAGGGGTATCGATACCCCCTTAAGGGTATCGATACCGCCTGCAGTTTAACTTTAAACATGGGCTTTTAAATGTTAGTTTGGGTTCGTCTGATTGCTTCGAAAATATTGTTCCGTTGTATGATCACTTAGGATGAAATTTTCATCTAGACAAGATTAAAATGAAAAAAAATATAGGGTTGCTAACCGAGGGAGAGTCCCTTAGGGAGTTTTCACTCGGTTTTCCCCATGTAGCTCACTCGGACCGGTCATCCGGCCAGACCGGGACGAGGGGGTTACATTTGTTGGTATCAGAGCCTGAGGTTACCGAGACCTCGGGCAGGTAAGTGAGGTAAGATTAATGTGTTAAATGCTTGTGTTGTTCGATGCATGATTTGCCATGAATCCTTGATGCTTGATTGATCGTATGATGTTTTGAATGCATGAATGGTCGTGTCTCGTGTGAGTGTGTGCCCATTGCTACTACTACTTAATTTAAAAAGGATTTTTGAAAGAGGAATACTTGAGCACTATTGGACCCTTGCTTTGGCTAACGTAATCCTATTGTTCTTGTTGTAGTTTATACCTTGCTAGTTGAACCATGAGACCACGTGGGAGGCCTAGGATGGTTCAACCGGAACCACGGGCAGAGGCTCCGAGAGTTGAGCAAGAAGTTAGGGTTGGAGCCCAAGTGGGAGAGCATGTGGTTGGAGTTGGAGCTCCTCCACCACCTCCACCACCACCACCACCTCCACCGGGAGTGGGAGGCGAGGCCGGGCCCGAAGGAATGGGACCAAAAGGAGGCCAAGGTGGCCAAGGACCGGCCGGAATTGACTTAGCTCCGTTGGTTCAGGCAATAGCCGGAGCGTTCCAGGCTGCAGTAGCTGGAGGTCAGGCATCTCATCATCAGGGTGAGGGCACCGGATTACCATTAGAGAGACTTCGGGGCCTTGGGGCCGAAGAGTTTAGAGGTGCTACTCCGGAGAGGTCAGAGATGTGGTTTGAGAAGACCGTCCGTATCCTTGCTCAGATGGGGTGCACTGGTGATCGTAAGTTGGGTTGTGTTGAGTCCTTGCTACAGGGTGATGCCTACACCTGGTGGGTCACCGTTACTTCGGGGATGGATGAGACCGAGATCACTTGGGGGTTCTTTGAGACAGCTTTCCGGAAGAAGTATTTGGGTCCGCGATACCTCGATGAGAGGAAGAGAGAGTTTATGGCATTGCTTCAGGGGAGTATGTCCGTGACTGATTATGAGATCCGATTTGTCAGGCTGAGTCAGTATGCACCTGAACTTGTACCTACTGAGGTGGAGCGTTGTAACCGCTTCCGATATGGGCTGAATGAGGAGATCAAGACTTATACTCTAGCTTCTGATTACTTTGATTTTGATGTCTTGGTCTCGAGGGCCAAGGACTTGGAGCACAGTTTGAGTTTGACCAGGCGGTCAGGTGGATCTAGTTCAGGTAAGAGGTTCAGCAACTTTGATAGAGGAGATGCCAAGAGGCATCGGGACAACCGGCATCAGTATGATCATAGGCGTGGTGGCAGTAACCACGGTAGGGGCCACCAGGGCCAGAGAGCTGGGGGGAAGTTGCCCACATGTGCTACTTGCGGGAGGAACCACACCGGTGAGTGTTGGGGAAATTATCATTCCTGTTGGAGTTGTGGTGCTAGAGACCACATTAGGCGTGACTGTCCACATCAGGTGGGACAGGCACCAGCTCAGGCTCCTGCTAGAGCCAATGATTTTCAGAGAGGCCGCGGGCGCGGTAGAGGAAACTTCCAGCCAAGGAACGATGGTCAGAGGAACATAGCTCATGTTGTTGCAGTCCAGCCGGAGGGCGGAGGACAGGCTAGGGTTTACGCTCAGCGCGGGGAGCAGCATGACACCGATGTGATCGCAGGTAACTTCTCGATACAGTCTTTGGGTTTGCTTTCTTTGATTGACTCTGGGTCTACACATTTCTACATATTGAGTGAGCATGCACAGTCTTTGAATTTGCCTTGTGAGTTGTTAGAGGTAGGAGTTAGTGTTACTAGTTCCTTTGGGGACACGGTAGTGGTTAGGAAGATGTACCGAAGGTGTCCGTTGATGGTTCAGGGACATGTGTTTCCCGTGGATATGATGGAGCTTCCCTTCTATGGTTTTGATGTAATTCTGGGTATGGACTGGCTCACGGAGCATAGAGCTAGGATAGATTTTGAAACTAAGCGGATTTCTTTGAGGCTCACAGATGATTATGAGATTGTTGTGGTGGGTGAGAATGTGAAATTCTTATCCAATGTGGTTTCAGTGTTAGAGGCTAAGAAATTAGTTGAGTTAGGGTGTGAAGCATACTTAGCGTATGTGATGAACCCTAACATGAGTGAGGTTAGACCTCAGGACATCCGGACAGTATGTGATTTTCCTAGTGTGTTTCCGGAAGAATTGCCAGGGTTACCACCGGACAGAGAGGTAGAGTTCAGCATTGAGACTTATTCTGATTCAGCTCCTGTTTCGATTGCTCCGTATCGTATGGCACCGAAAGAATTGAAAGAGTTGAAGACTCAGTTGCAAGAATTAACAGATAGAGGTTTTGTTAGGCCTAGTTCTTCACCTTGGGGTGCACCAGTGTTGTTTGTGAAGAAGAAAGATGGAAGTATGAGAATGTGCATAGATTACAGACAGTTGAATCAGCTGACAGTGAAGAACAAATATCCGTTGCCTAGAATTGATGACTTGTTTGATCAGTTGAGGGGAGCATCGGTCTTTTCGAAGATTGATTTGAGATCAGGTTACTACCAGCTAAAGGTTAGAGAGGTTGATGTACCGAAGACGGCCTTTAGGACTAGGTATGGACACTATGAGTTTTTAGTCATGCCATTTGGGTTGACTAATGCACCGGCAGCTTTCATGGACATGATGAATAGGATTTTTCATTAGTATCTAGATCAGTTTGTGGTTGTATTTATTGATGACATCTTGGTGTACTCGCGAACTGAAGAAGACCATGACCGACACTTGAGACTTGTTTTGAAGACTTTGCTAGACCATCAGTTGTATGCGAAGCTCAGCAAGTGTGAATTCTGGATACGAGAGGTAGTCTTCTTAGGACATGTAGTGTCAGCTGAAGGCATTAGAGTTGATCCGAAGAAGATTGAAGCCATTGTTGAGTGGAAGCAACCGAAGTCAGTGACAGAAGTACGTAGCTTCCTAGGCTTAGCCGGATACTATAGAAGATTTGTGGAAGGTTTCTCTAAGTTAGCCGCTCCATTGACACAGTTACTTCAGAAGAGTGTTCAGTTTGAGTGGACAGATGCAAGACAGAGAGCCTTTGAGAAATTGAAAGAAGCTTTGACCCAAGCTCCGATCTTGATTCAGCCTGAGTCCGGGAAGGACTATGTGATTTATAGTGATGCCTCGTATGTAGGGTTAGGATGTGTTCTGATGCAAGACCGAAGAGTAGTGGCTTATGCCTCAAGACAGTTGAAGACTCATGAGCGCAACTATCCGACCCATGACATAGAGTTAGCTGCAGTTGTGTTTGCTCTGAAGATTTGGAGGCACTATTTGTATGGTGAGAAATGCACAGTATACACCGACCACAAGAGTTTGAAGTACATTATGACTCAGCGAGATTTGAATCTCAGACAGCGTAGATGGTTAGAGTTGCTAAAGGACTATGATCTTACTATTGAGTACCATCCGGGTAAGGCCAATGTAGTGGCCGATGCATTGAGTAGGAAGGTGGTCGTGGACTTGAGAGCCATGTTTGCTAGATTGAGTTTGTCCGGAGATGGTGGCTTAGTAGCCGAGCTTCATGTTAGACCTACTCTAGGTCAGATGATTCGAGAGAAACATCTCTCAGATAGATCTTTGGCACCTCACGTGCAATATATAGCCGAAGGTAGATCTTCAGACTACAGTTTCAGTTCTGATGGGGTCTTATGTTTCAAGGACAGAATAGTTGTGCCTGGAGACAGTGATTTGAGACGTACGATCTTGACTGAAGCCCACAGTAGTCCGTTTGCTATGCATCCAGGAAGTACAAAGATGTACCGTGATTTGAAGAATGAGTACTTTTGGGTTGGCTTGAAGAGAGATGTAGCCGACTTTGTGAGTAAGTGCCTAGTGTGTCAGAGAGTGAAGGCAGAACATCAGGTTCCCTCAGGGTTGTTACAGCCGTTGAGAATTCCGAAATGGAAATGGGAGAACATCACCATGGATTTTGTTTCGGGTTTGCCTTTGACACCTACGAAGAAGAACTCAGTTTGGGTGATAGTGGATCGTTTTACGAAGTGTGCTCACTTCTTGGCAGTCAACACTACTTACACCTTAGATAGATTGGCCGATTTGTACATTGGTGAGATTGTGAGGCTACATGGTGTGCCGAAGTCCATTGTGTCGGACAGAGATCCGCGGTTTACTTCGAGATTTTGGGAGTGTCTGCATACAGCTTTGGGTACCCGTTTGAACTTCAACACTTCTTATCATCCACAGTCAGATGGTCAGTCAGAGAGGGTTATTCAGATCTTAGAGGATATGTTGCGATGTTGTATCATTGACTTTCAGGGTACTTGGGAGAAGCATCTGCCTCTAGTAGAGTTTGCGTACAACAACAGTTTTCAGTCGAGCATTCAGATGGCTCCGTATGAGGCCTTGTATGGTCGAAAGTGTAGAACTCCAGTGTGTTGGGCCGAGGTAGGACAGAAACTGTTACCTATGCCGGATTTGCTAAAAGGGACAACCGACAAGGTAAAATTGATTTGTGATCGCTTGAAGGCTGCTTCGGATAGGCAGAAGTCCTATGCCGATTTGAAGAGGAAGGAAGTTGAGTTCTCAGTGGGTGAGAAGGTGTTCTTGAAGGTGTCTCCGTGGAAGAAAGTGATGAGATTTGGCCGAAAGGGGAAGTTGAGTCCGAGGTACATAGGACCGTATGAGATTCTGAAGAGAGTTGGTCCCGTTGCTTATCAGTTGCGCTTGCCATCCGAGTTAGAGAGGATACACGATGTGTTCCATGTATCCATGCTTCGTAAGTATAGGTCCGATCCATCACATGTTATGCCCGTAGAAGAAATTGAATTGAATCCGGATTTGACTTATGAGGAAGAGCCCGTTGAGATCTTAGCTTCAGACAGTAAAGTGTTGAGGGGTAGATCAATTGAGTTAGTGAAGGTGAGGTGGCAACGTAGAGGTGTGGACGAGGCCACTTGGGAGAGGAAGGAGGATATGGAAAAGCAGTTTCCGTATCTCTTTCAGTCAGGTAATTTCGGGGACGAAATTCCTTAAGTGGGAGAGAGTTGTAACGCCCGTGTTTTGGGCTTAGGAGTTAACCGGGTTTTAATTCGAGTCAATAAAATTTAATTAAATCAACTCAACCAAAAATGTGGTGTAATTGAGCTTTAATAAGAGGGGAGGGACCTATATTGCGATTTTACCCAAAAGTCTTGTAAAGCAAGACCACTTTAACAAAAAAATTGTCTTCCTCCCCCTTTATTTCAAATCCAACGTCTAAAGCCCCCAAACCCCCTTCAAAACTCTTTCAAACCTAAAACACTATTCCATTTGATTACTACTTCGATTCAAGGTGTTTTGCAAAGGTAATTGTGTTTTCTAACTCTCCTCTTCAACCTCTATCTAACCATGGTCTTGGATTTCAAAAACATTAGGTTTTGAAAATTAGGGTTTATATTAAAGTTTGGATTTTTAAGGGGTTTTCTAATTGGTTTTGATAAATTGAGTTGGGGTTTTAGTTAATCATGTTAAAAGGTGTAACATATGTCAATTTGGTCGAATTTGGGTAAAAATTCGTAGCATGCTCTTGAGGTAGATTTTAGAGTATGAAAACTTAGGTTTTTGGGAGGTTTAATGTTGTAAATGAAGGGCTGATGGTCTACCTAGGTAAGGAGGGTGTTTTGGGATGCTTTGGAAGCCATTTGGGTGTTTGGAAGTGGGTTTTTCAGCAAGGGTTTTGGGAAGCACGAAAATTGAGTTTTGGGAGATTTTGTGATTTGGGGAATTTGTGAAATTTGGTTTATGGTTGTGAAGTGAATTGATTATTGAGCTTTAGCATTAAATTGTGGTGTAATAAGTGTGTTTTGCTTGGCTAGAAGCGAGGGGAAACGTTGAAGGAGCTTTGGGACCGAATCCGGGTGCGTAGGAGGATTGTTCGATTTGCTAAGGAAGGGCGGTGAGTGGTTCAACTTGTTTTTAAAGTTTGGTTCGAGTGTGTGTGTGGGTGAAGTGTGCTTGGTAAGCCACTTCTAGTTGATTCAAGTTGATAGCTTAGCCTTTGATATCCATGTGCTCTTGTGCTTACTAGCTATACTCTTGATTTGTGGTTAATTGTTACTTGTATGTATATCATGATGAGTTGATATGTGATGAGCATGTATTGTGATGGATGATGTTTATATATGATGTGGTTATGAAAATTGGCACTAAAAATTACTGGTTGTAAATGATCGATCATTAGGATAGTGTGCACACAAATTGAGTCAAAACGTACGTGGCCTTGATGGCGTTAAGTCATCAAGGAGGAGTACAGTGATGTAACATTCCACCGAAAGCTATTTCATATATTTCTACGGGATGATGAGTGGAATCCCATCCGTAGGGCATGTGGCGATGAGTGGAATCCCGCACATGCAAGGTCCGGTGATGAGTGGAATCCCACCGAGGTAAAGTGTTGTCAAGGTTTATATCCGCACAATCGGGGTAATTAAAGTGGCCAATTAATCTTGTTCATGTATTGTGATATATGATGGTGATATGTGATTGTGGCATATGGTGTGGTTGCATGATGATCTATAATGATGTTTAATCTTGCTAGGATTGAGAGACCATATTTGCCACTTGAAAGACTAGCTAGGTCTACTTGATTATATGCAATGCTTGATATGTGTGAGACTAGGATTAACATGCTTGAACCCTGCATTGTTGTTGTTTTTCGTTTTAGAGCACCCTCACTAAGCTTATAGCTTACGCTCTCAATGTTCAACAATGCAGATCATTAGCGTGGTGTTAGCTCGAGGCAAGGCAAGAAGGGCTTCCAAGCTTGTAGCTCAAGTATGGTTATCGATTTTGTAATAGTTAGCAATGTGGCAAGGGTCTTTGTATGAGCGTGTGTGACTCATTTGTTGATGATGTTTTTGGTTTGATCATGGGTTGTAAGCATGTTATACTATGTTGAATGTTTGATGTTTGATGGCATGTTTTAGAATGTTTAGGTTGCATAGTGTATGAATGCAAACCTTTCAAGATGTCTTGTTCCTTTTAAGGTCCTTGGTGTTTGAGTATGCCAATATTGCATGAATTGCTCTTTAACTAGAATGCTATGTATGAATGCTTAAATCAATGTTTGATTGACTCCCTTGGCTTAAATATGTATGCTTTTATGGTTGGCTTGCCTTAGGGATTGATGATAGTGTATTGGTTGAAGTGTTAGAGGGATTTAGGGGCCTCCTTGTGCTCCAAATCAGCTCAAACCTGCAGTTTCGTAGCTGGGGTATCGATACCGTTGATCTGGTATCGATACTACCCTGTGGTTTCAGGCCTCGTGTATCGATACTCGAGGGGAGTATCGGTACCTTTTTGGCCACTGGAGCCACTGTCGATTTCGGTATCGATACTGGCCTCTAGGGTATCGATACCGTTGTCTTGGCTTTGACCGTGGGAAGTCAACTTTAGGGAAGGGTATCGATACCCTCATTGGGGGTATCGATACTGTCTCCTCAGGTTGACCAAACCCTGTTGACCTAGTCAAAGGGGTATCGATACCCCCCTTAAGGGTATCGATACCGCCTGCAGTTTAACTTTAAACATGGGCTTTTAAATGTTAGTTTGGGTTCGTCTGATTGCTTCGAAAATATTGTTCCGCTGTATGATCACTTAGGATGAAATTTTCATCTAGACAAGATTAAAATGAAAAAAAATATAGGGTTGCTAACCGAGGGAGAGTCCCTTAGGGAGTTTTCACTCGGTTTTCCCCATGTAGCTCACTCGGACCGGTCATCCGGCCAGACCGGGACGAGGGGGTTACATGTCTAGATGAGTATTTAATCCTATGTGATCATACAGCGGAACAACATTCACGAGGCAAACAAACGAACTCAGCTCAACATCTTACAGCCCAATTTTAAGCTTTAGCTACAGGCGGTATCGATACCCTTAAGGCGTGTATCGATACCCCTTGACTAGGTTTAAGCTTTAACCGCAGGCGGTATCGATACCTTTAATGGGTGTATCGATACCCCCTTGACTAGGTCAACTGGTCAAAGTCAACCCGTAGAGACCGTATCGATACACCCAAGGAGTGTATCGATACCCTCCCCAACAGTTAACTTCCCACGGTCAACGCTAAGATGACGGTATCGATACACCAGAGGCCGGTATCGATACCGAAATGGACAGTAGCTCCAGTGACCAAAATGGTATCGATACACTCCTCAAGTGTATCGATACACGAGGCCTGAAACAAGAAGGTGGTATCGATACCGTACCAACTGTATCGATACCCCTGCTACGAACTTACAGGTTTGAGCTGATTTAAGGCACAATGAGGCCTTTAAATCCCTCTAAAACCTCAACCAACACACTATCACCAATCCTAAGGCAAACCAACCATAAAAGCATGCTTTAACATGAGGCTAAAAGGCACAAATCAACCCAAGGTGATGCACAAATCATACAGGCAACTTAAGCATCCAAACATGAAACAAGGCATCCATACATGACATTTCAACAAAGGCAATTTAGCATATATAGGTATACAAGCACTTAAGAATTCATGTCTTAGCAACCAAAGCATGTAATCATTCAAGGCATGTAACATAAGCAATATTTACGAATCAAATTAGGCATCCAAAAACCGAGCCAACAACAACATACATCAAACTCGAATCAACAATACCTATCCCATTGCTTAACTATTACATTCTATCATTTAAAATTCATACATTGAGCTCACTCAAGCAACACTTGGGACCTTTCCTTGCCCTTGCCACCCACAAGCTATTTATCTGCATTGTCGAACAGAAGAGAGCGTAAGCATAAAAGCTTAGTGAGGGTAAGCTCATAAAACAAACCTTCGACAATGCATGGTCCAAGCACGAGTAATTTCCAAAATGAAATGCATGATCTTACCTCCGATCCGCAAAGGCCAAAATGAACATGATGCATGAACATATAATCAACATTATGTCATGCTCAACATGTTTAAATCCACAACATATGAGTTCACATATATTCAACCATGTTAGCAACACATCCCAAATCACATTGGCTCACAATTAATCACATATTGGCAACATAAACCACAATCCGTATTGGCACCTAGCTATGACTCGAATACGCGGATAACCGTTGGAACTCACATCCAACAACACAACCATTACCTGACGGTGGGATTACACTCATCACCGTTCACGCGGAGGGGATTCCACTCATCCTCACGCCTCATCTCACGCGGAGGGGATTCCACTCATCCTCACGCCCGTCGATGGGATTCCACTCATCACCGACTAATATATATATGAAGATTTTCGGGCGAACCCGTACTCCATCTTAATGACTACCATCATCAAGACCACGCGCGCATTTTGACTCACGTGTGCACACTAGACATCCTAATGATCGATCATTTGTACCCAAGCATACTAGTGCCAATACTACACATTTCATTACTCTTTCACAATACCATTTCATAATAACTTCCGTGCTTAGCACGTTCTCACCATGACTCACCGTCATACACAAGCCACATTTCCATGCCTAGCATGTACTCACCATGATCCTCGGATCATACAATCACCTCATAACATCATTACACATGTCAACACTACATGCATCTCAACAACACAATTATCACATCATATTTCATACCCATGTATATCTCTATCACATTTATCATCAACATGCATGTAACAATGCATTAAGCCATGCCTCCACATACATGTATAACAACATAAGCATAACCACCATAAGCAAGATTAAACATGAGGCATAATTCAACACTTTAAAGATCAACCAAGGTCTGTAACTAAAGTTTAGGATTAGGCTACCACCCTAATCCCAACTCTAGGTGGGTCTACCAATCCCAACCTAGTTCACATGCTTGAACTAACACTTGAAAACCATTTAAAAATATTTAACCACTCACCTAAGCTTCTAAGCTCCAAGCCAAGCAAGCAACCTCCCTCAAATTTCCGGATTTCTTCCCGAAGCTTCTCCAACACAAATTCCCGCTTCTAAACAACCTCAAACACATTTCAAACAATTCCAAATCAGCCCAACATCAAAAGACCAACCCGGAACACAATTCAAATTCAATTTACAATGTTTCAAGCCATGAACAAACCCCAATATTGGCAATCTCGGACAGCCCCAAAACCATGTCCAAAAACCATGTTTCCAACATCCATTGCACCCACAAATGATCCCAAATCAACCCCCAACCATAGCACTACCAATAGCCTATCAATTCTCACCTAAAACAACCCCCAAAACTCACTCAAAACCCTTCAAAAAACCCATTTATACCCAAATTCGGGACTCAACATAAAACTATGTAAAAATTAACTATGTTGGACCTTATGGGTAGTAAACAACATATATAACTTTAACAAATCGAAAGCTCAAATTAAAGACATTAAAGTTTGCATTTTTAACCTAAAAACTCAAAACCCTAAATTTCAAAATCTATGAGCTTTATGAAAATTAAAGGTATCATCTTAAAAAGGAAGAGGATGACAAGTTAGAAACAGTTTTACCTTTCAAAAATCACCAACAAAGAGCATGGGGATGAAGCAATGGAGATTTGGAGAGGGAGGGGGGTTTTTTGACGTGAAAGAGGGGAAAGAAGAAGATGGAGATAGGAATTAAAGTGGTCTTTTAAATTAAAGGGGTTTTAAAAATAGGAGACCCTTTAATTACACATTTGCCATTAATGAGATGGCATATCTCATCCATGTTTAAAATCCATGAAATTGATCCCAAAACAACTTAAGTCCAACATAGAATAATTTGTTTTGAAAATACGAAGTCCAAATATTAATTTATTATTTTAACTATAAAAACCAAAACCCGGAACAATGTTTTAATATTATTTTCTTCCAGCCCCCAAACTCGGGTGTTACAGCTTTACAGTTTAGGTTTCAATAATTGGGAGAGTATACATCACTCTTTTAATTATTGTTAAGTGGCCAGTGACCAAATTGAAATAAAACTAAAATATGCATGGTATAACATTAAAATAATTAAAAGTTTAGTTACCAAATTGAATAATTGATCAACCATTTGTGAACTTTAACCTTAAATTAAAGTGAATGTAGAATTATTATAGTAATAAAAATTTAATTATGTTTTGAATTAAAAAAATCTGAAAAATAATATAAAAATTATTTTTTAAAGATTTTATTCTAACAAGCGATAATAACACTTTCGGTTCTTAGGATTGCTCATCCCCTTGTGTTCTGGTGGTAAAGGTGGATGTTTATCATCCTTTAGGACTCGGGTTCGAGCACCAGTAATGCCATGATGTGTGTGCCGTCTTTGAAATGACTAAAAAAATTGAATAGATGTTACCCTTGTATCACCCCAGCATATTCAAAAAAATTAGTACATTACGGTACATATTATTTATTGTAGAAATATTCATATATATTATTTTAATAAAAGCATATATAGAATAAGTGTAAAAGATATGTTTTTTTATCTTATGTGTTTATAGTTTGTTTCTCAAAAATCAATTCGTTAAATATGTTATATCATCATTACTTGATACGCAATCTTATTTTTAATTTTCTTTATTTTTTAATTCAAAAAAATTAGCTTTAAATTATTCAAAAACCTTAAAATCCTATAATTTCTATTTTTTAAGTTTCTATTTTTTTCTTCATAAAACTCTTAAATCTTAAATTTTAAATCGTAAATGCACACAAACAACCATAGATTCAGACGTCACAATTCATTAGTTCGGTTCATGTATGCTATGACAATATTTCATGCGACGACAAAGGACAATTAATCAGTAGAGATCTAACGACGAAAGAAGAAAACGGTAGTAGTTGGTTTGATGGTGACATGTGTAATTTAGTAATTTGTTAATTTAGGTATTTTTTTGATAAATTAAAGATTTTAAGAGTTTTTTTTTTTGAAAAATTCAAGGTTTTATAATTTTAAAACAAAGAAAATTAAGAAATATACAACATGTTATGTGTCTATTGGAAATTTTTATATGAACGTTAATTGTTCTTTAAAATGATACCATATTAAAACATTGATGTTACTTTAATAAAGAAAACTTTAAACACATAAATAAAAAAGAGAGAATTTAAATACTAATATTATAATTAAACATTTAATAAGAAATAAATATCTTTCACATGGAAGATGGGACTTGGAGAGAAATGAAACCCACGAGGAATTAGTCAAAAAGAAAAAGGTTGATGGAAAATGTTATATTTTAGAAAACAAAACATCAAATAATCTAATTAAGTGCTAACCCCACAAGGTAGTTGGAATCAGTGCGTTTATTTGAGCTCTTGTAATAAAACTATATCACTTTACGCCCTAACACTTTTATTTGTGTTTTGATATGTTTTAATATACGAGTTCAAATTTCAAAAAGTAGCTTAGAGATTTTTAAATTTTATTAAAAGTTTGAAGGATTGATTTGAATTTTTTTTAAAGTAAGTTGGAGGACTAACTAAGAATTTAAAAATTATGACACATTAAAAGTTTTGGGACGAGACTTGATTATAAATAAATAAAAGTAAAAATGATAAAAAAAAAGTTTTATATGTAAGATTGTTGTTCCAAAAATCGGAAAGTATGCATTAATTCAAATGTCCCACTTAGTGGTAAAAAATTCCTGGGTGGGTTTTGGATATTTTCTTTATTTATTTACGAATTAAGACTCGCCCAAATGTATTTCATTTTTTTTGAATAAACACTAAATTTCATTAAGATAATGAGAAGAAGTACAAGATAAGCATACCCCTAAAAGATAAACGTAGAAAAACAAAGGATATACAAACATGAACAACAAAATTAAATCTTCTCATAAGATTTTCATCAGTGTTCTTTAAATCTATCGCCATAGCGAAATCTTGGAGTGCTCACCGGTAGAGCGCAAATCATTGAATTACTCCAATCAACAAAAAGAGGAAAAAAATGTCTTGGTTAACTCCATAAACAACCAATCCATGCAAGATCGTGCGGTGAGATTCAACTGTAGCATTCACCAGGTTGAAGACGTCTTCAATATCAACATGCAATAGAGGCAGACAAAGAACGTGCCAAGCGGCAGACGAAGAGTAGGCCAAACAGCCGACAAAGGCAAAAAAACAAAGAAAGGAACAAAAGAGAACAAAACAAACAATAAAAATAAATCACCGCCGATAGACGGCCAAAGCCGCCACCATTGGCTTAAAAAACTCAAAAATTACTTACAAACTTTTAAGAGAAAATAACTGCTCTAGAGAAAATGTGAGGGTGGAGAAGATGTATTCCATTTAGGGGAAGAATGGAGAGAAAAAAAACATTTGGAATGTGTGCACATTTTTGGAAAGGTTGTTGGTTGATGATATGATATCGGCCCCTTATTTTTGAAGGTTGATACCCGGCCAGATATCATTTGGAATAGAAACATTGCATCTCAATTGTACACACCATCTTTAGACCAACAACATTATTCTTTGGATAACTCCACCCTAAAAATAAATTATCTATTTATTTTTATCGAATCTATGGGTGAATCTGTGGTACGGCTAAAAAAAGTAAGTTTCAAAATTTGTCTAAGAACTTAAAATGTTAAGACTTTTATATGACATTTTAAGTTAATTTTTTATGATTTTTGACAAGTTTCGATACTTTGTCAAAGAACCTAAAATGTCATAAAAAACAAGTATCGAAACTTATCAAAAATTAAAAAAAAACCCTAAAATGTTATTAAAAAAAATCACATTTTAAGTTGTTGGACAAATTTTAAAATTTGACTTTTTTGCATATTAAACCTGCCTTACTTTAAACTCGCCCTGAATATATCTATTTATTTATATACACATAATTGAACACTTATATAACCGTGTTTTTTTTAAATATCCATGATTCTTATATAATACATGTAACTTATTTTCATTATTTGGAATATATCACTTATTTTTTTATTACAAAAAAATCAATTTAATTTGATTTTTGATTTGGTTGATTTTTTTTGTCACCCTAAGTCAAACTGTATTTGTAATATGATTGGTAATCAAGCATCGAAATTATGGAAGCAAGGATGCAACGTCATTCTTTGATGACCTACTTATTAGATGTATTCGTTTAGCAACTGAGTTTCACATGGAAATATAATTTTTTTTCCTGCTAACGTGTTATTTTATTAAATCATTTTAAGTTATTTATTCTTAATTAATTAACAATTTTCGACAGAGATCATTTTGACATTATAGCTTATTTATTTATGCTACATGGTCCATTATGACTGATGTCGCATTATGTTACAACTTCAGATTCCAAACCCATAACGCTTGGATCATTAAACAGTGGGCTTTGTATTTGTAGTCGATCGTGTAGGGCTTTCATATAATTGTCCACTTACTATTACAGGAGCAATCACAATTCACAACAAATGCACACTTGATTTCTTTTCCTACACGTCGAGTAGTGCGGACCAATACGGTTCAAAGGTTTACGAGATCATATACAAGTTATTAAATTGAGACCTTTTAATTTATAATCCCAAAAAATATAATATTTTTTAAAGATATTTTTATCTTAATAAAAAAATATTATGAGACCCTCTTTAAAGTCATTTTTTATTTTTTCGTGTAATTTATTAAGCCAAAATATTTTGTTTTCCTCAGCTCGTTTTAGGTCTCTCATTTTTTTGAAGATGTTGTGCGGTCTCTCATCTCACACATGTCCAAAAAACCAAACCCCCCAATAGTCTTGAAGTGTTTTTCTTACCATTAGTTAGGAACAAAAGTCTTGCCTCTTTTTAATGTCTATTTTTATACTAATACTAAAAAATTAAATTTTAAGCTCTAACTTTAAATCTTAAAACACAAAGTCTACTCTAATTCTATAAATCTTAGTCCTAAATCTTTTTTTAATGCCTCTTGAAAATATATTTATTCAGTTGTTACAAAAGTTATTAATTTAGTTTCATTTTTAATAAATAAAAATTTTGTGCTAATTTTAGGTAGGATAGAAAGTAAAATTCATTCTATAGACCTATCTGTTTTTTTTTTTTTTACTGAAGAGTACATACAGTGAATATTTACTGCAATCTGCAAGGACCAACTATGACTCCTCCCGGCTTCTGCTATTCCGATTTTCGCCGTAACTATTAGCCAACAAAAGGTTATTTGATCAATTTGACAATACTTTTAAAAAGTGTTTTTCAAAGTGTTGTCATAAAGTGATTTTAAAAATTAATTGTAAGATTTTAGTGTTTAGTATTATTATCGAAATGTACTTTTGAATAGATAAAATTTTTATTTATGACATGGTATTATAAAGTAAAAAAAACATAAATAATATTTTTAGTATGTATTTTTATTTAAAATATTAAAACATTAATTTAATATTATTTATTACAAATGAAATATATCAATTTAAACTATAATAAAAACACAATAGTATTTGATGGTAACTCATTATTTATTTTTTATGTGAAATACTTTTAAAAAAAATACAAATAAGGTGAATATCAATATCAATATATATATATACTACTTTAAGGAGAAGGAACAGTAGATGAATCTAATTTGAAATTTATTTAAAAAAAACATTTTATCCACGTGAATCTCTGAGAAAAACTGAGATTGGAAAAAAAATAGCATTTCGAGCCTTTACTACAGATCAAAGTATAGTTGACATATTTTTTGGAGGGGTAAATTTGGATTTTCCCATTCAATTAATTTTTTCCATCGTAGAAGCTCCAAAATGCAGCATCTGCGTTTGGTTGCATAAGTGTTTTCTTACTGCTGATTTTACGTGAAAAGTTAGCTGTTTGGTAATGATTATGCGTTAAGAACTGTAAAAGTTCCTCTAAAAGCGCTCTCGAAGGGGGACGGGATCGTTCGGCAATATTTTTTTAAAGAGCGTTTGCTGTCGAATGGAAAAACAATACTAAATGGTCATAGAAAGTGTTTCAAGCGAACGTTTTTTTGGGTATGATTTGATCTTAAATAGAATTTTCGAAAAAGTTGAAATTTTCAGTTTGTCTCCGATTTCAATGGCAGCAGTACTTGAAGTATTCACAAATTACTTTAACCTTTGACAACAACGTGACTCTTGGTCGTGTCACACTTGGGATGGTCTGTTCTTTTTCCTCTCTCCAACGTAACATTGGATGAGACTTGAGAGCCACTGCCCCTCCATTATTGATTTCCTAGGCCACTAAACCTCAAACTTATCAAACATTTGATGTCCGAAGAGGTTTTATTGGTTAACATTGGTGCACTTCTCCGGGTGTTAGCCTTAGCCAAATCAAACAAGGACTTGTAGTGACGTTTAGAGTTGGCCGAATGCATGTGATTGATTGGAAGAAGTTACAGTTAGGACAAAGTATGTTCTGTCACGCACGTGTCCCTGACAGGTCATATGATTGTAATTGGGGTGGCCAAAGCTCGGGCAAGAAGGTTAACAAAGTTCATCCATTTCATTACATGTAAGAAAGAAACGAAGATTCACCTAACAAAAAATAAGATGAATATACCTTATTGTTTGGGGAGCCGAGTACATCTAATAAATATCTCAACAAACAACTGCTTAATTGCTGGGGAAAGTAAAATAAATGTTGGTCTGAATTCAACAGTAGTAAGGGGTCAAGTGTGAGAAAGGACTCATGGCGGTTGCCGGAGTAGATGATGAACGGTGAAGAGGAAAGGAGGTGACGATGGTTAGGGATTTTAGTAAAATACAGAGAAAAGGGAATTTTATTAAGTGGAATGAGTAAAAAGTTACTGTGACATTACACTTGTTGGGTTTATATAACCCAAACTAAAACCAACTATTAACAAAAACTAACAAACAAATAACAACAATTTCAACTAATTAATAGAGGATTCCAACTTCTTATTTTCTCTAACATTCACCCGGCTTCTTAAACTTCTTCTTTTTTTTTTGTCAAATTTCTTGAATCGAAACATATAAAGCTGAAATTGTAAGCTGATAACCTAAACAAATTGTTTCTTTCTTCTTCATTCATATTCTTGTCTTCATTCACTCACATTTTCTTGTAAGCTGATAATCTAAACAAAATGTTTCTTTCTTCTTCATTCATATTCTTGTCTTCATTCACTCACATTTTATTCTAATTCTTCAACACAAATTTTCTTTTCTTCATTGTCTTCTTCTGCACTTATTTGGACTGTCTTTTTGTTGGAAGCAAGGCTGTTAAGCGTCAAACTTCCGGGTGTAATCTGAAGCCCTCCTTCGAGCAAGAAGACACCCTCTTATGTCTGGTTAATGAAGAGTAAGGTTGTTAAACACTTAACTCTCCCCAGAGATTTTCTGTCAATGGACACTTAGCTATGAAGCATTAAGTTCCAGTTTACCATGGAGAAGCAGCAGACAACGAAGAGATAAAACACTGACTTAACTTTGAATAAAACTCCAACACTCATCAGATTTCAATGACACCAATATCCGTAGCTTCTATCATTATCGGTCGTAACCAAAGAATATTCAACAAAAACAGTCAATGACAAAATAAAACTTCAACTTTTTCTTGAACAAGATCTCATGCATTCCAGCAAGCAAAACGACATCGGTTGAGATGAGCTTGCAATAAACATTGTGATCTCAAATCTGACTGTAACGGATCAACACAACCCTTTAACAATAGGCACCAACATTCAGTTTACTACAGCTAACATAGACCAATTAGCCCTCAACTCAGCAGAACAAATATCAACATCAGTCAACAGATTGCAATCACAACCAGAAGATATGGAGAGCGACAACCAAAACCACCAGCAAAAACAAAAAATGAACCAAATAAATTCTAGGCCACAATTCACAACCAGTGTGTTGACACTCAATATCTCTTCTTATATGATTCAAGTATTCATAGGCAAATCACAACTATCAAATATTCACAATGACTGATTGAATTCAACAAATCACAACTCAGTTTTAGTTGTAGACATTGGCAAGATGTGAGAGAGACAATTGCAGAAGAAACACAATAACTCAAATCATTAAGAGCAGCTTGGAATTCAAGGTCACTTAATAATCAAAGAGTGGTGTTGAGTAAATCAGAGGATCTCACCAAAAAATTGCATGTAACAATCACCGAATACCAAGAAGCTTTCAATTCACCGTTGGTGTGGAGAAGTCAACAACAATAATTGATCCACCCAGAAATTCAACCACAATGCTACAACAACTCTCATTTCCCAATTCCAAAGGCTGACAGTGAGAGACAACTCTGAGATCTGAAACAATAATAGCAATCGGTGAAGTAATCTGCGGTGCAAAGGAAACGTCGACTAAGAACACAGATCGCCGATCAAAGAAGCAAGGTCAAGATCGCCGGTAAGAAAGTGATACGACTCTAAAACAAAACAGAAAACAACGACAGATCTAAAACGGCAGCAGCGAAACAGATCAAATGACGTCAGGATCGTTGATGGCGAATGATACCATGTGAGAAAGGACTCATGGCGGTTGCCGGAGTAGATGATGAACGGTGAAGAGGAAAGGAGGTGACGATGGTTAGGGATTTTAGTAAAATACAGAGAAAAGGGAATTTTATTAAGTGGAATGAGTAAAAAGTTACTGTGACATTACATTTGTTGGGTTTATATAACCCAAACTAAAACCAACTATTAACAAAAACTAACAAACAAATAACAACAATTTCAACTAATTAATAGAGGATTCCAACTTCTTATTTTCTCTAACATCAAGTTACACGATTTCCTTGCATGGTTTCTAGGAAACCAAGTTAACAACATCAGTACTCGGCCACATAACATCTATCACATTCTCCGAACATCTAAAACATGCATACATCATCTTGGATTATGAAAAGAGAAATGGTTAAATTTAGTATATTTTAAGAATATAATAATCCGCTTTAAATATAAAAAAACTTTGAGAGAGAAAAATTGAAGAGCCAATAGATGTGGGATATATAAGATGATATTGCAGGTTGCAGTGCCTTCTGGATTAGCTTTTGCTACGGCTGAACCTAAAAGCCACCACAAAGGGGAACAAAAGGAAAATATGACATTGACGTGCCACACATGTTTCATCCTATTAAAGTTGACTGCTACATTTTTGGAAAATAATAATGTATACATTTGTTATAATCAATTCTTAATGATAAGCCTATAATTTATCGAATCCGTATAATCTGAACCCAAGTCTCATATTTCAGTCTTTAATAATGTCAAAATTAGGTTTATTAACGATATGAAAAAGAAGGAAAAAAAAAAAAGGAGTCACGGAATTCTCGTTTGTGCAAGAGTGAGGTCTCTTTAGAAACTTCCCCACCTCACCTTTTTCCGTTTTGGAGCTTTAAGACAATGGCGATTCCGAAAGGGCAACTTGGTCATCGTCATCATGTCTCTGAGGGGATACAGACCACAGTTTTACGTCATACTTGTATTATTCTGATTCTTTTTCATGTCTCATTATGTTCGACAATTTATATATATTTACACAACTTTTGTATTAAAAAATAATTCTTAATATAATATTATATTATATTTTACTTTTTTTCATATCTTTTTCAAATAAAATAAAATAAACTACTTTAGTTTAGTTTAGTTCAATGTCTCTATAATACTCAATAGAACATAAATTATATGTACCTTTTTAGTGTTTTTATGTGTGTTTTTATTTATATATGCATCAACACTAAAAAAATATGTTTAGAGTTTACAGATAAAATTTAAGATTAATGTTTAAAATTTAGTTTTTATGGTTTATTACAGGCCCGGCCCTGGGCAGGGGCAACAAGGGCACCTGCTATGGCCCATCATTCGAGGAAATTAAATATTGAATTTTTTAAATTATATTTATTATTAAAAATTTAATTTTTTAATACTTGTTATTAGGGCCCATTTTTTAATACTTGTTAATAGGGATAAGGTTTTTCTAATATTTATTATTAGGGGTTTACTCTTAATATTCAATATTTCTAATACTTGT
Source organism: Hibiscus tridactylites (assembly GCA_958450335.1). Lineage (NCBI taxonomy): Eukaryota > Viridiplantae > Streptophyta > Magnoliopsida > Malvales > Malvaceae > Hibiscus > Hibiscus tridactylites. Next base: position 68,011,064 of record OY288287.1, on the reverse strand, counting down.
TATAAGGTCCCGATTTTTTTTCCAATATTTGTTATTATGGGTATAGTCTTAAAAAAATTTAAAAAATTCAATACTTGTTATTAGGACCCAATTTTTTCAATATTTGTTACTATGAATTTACTCTTAAAATTTAATTTTTTTCACTACTTGCTATTAGAGACAGATTTAAATAGCGGCATGCGACCACAACAACGATCGTTATATGACGATAAATGCTCATTTTTTTAATACTTGTTATAGGGGATAAGTTTTTTTTCAATATTTATTATTAGGAGTCTACTTTTAATATTCAATTTTTTCTAATACTTGTTACTAGGTCCTTAATTTTTTCAACATTAGTTATTATAGATATAGACTTAAAATTTAATTTTTCAATACTTGTTATTAGGGCCCAATTTTTCAATACTTGTTACTATGTACATACTCTTAAAATTTAATTTTTTTTCATTACTTGTTGGAGACAGAGATTTAAATAGCGGTATGCAACCACAACAACGACCGTTATATGACGGTAGTGGCACCATCTGAAAACAAGATACTTGCAACCGTTATGTCTTCAATAACGCATGTTATTAAAATATTTCACAACTGCGATAAAGGCAGTGACCGAAATAACATATATTATATTCGTAATTGCGACAAACACAAGACAACTAAAAATACGACTTCAACTGTAATTATAATTTAAACCTTAATTTAAAGCCTAATTTTTAAGTTCGCCCAAGTACTTCAAAAGCCTATGACCGGCCATGGTTTATTATTTAGAAATTTTTGTTCAACTCAATAGCATGCTTAGTTTAGTTTGCATGTTTGAGAAATAACAACCCTCAGTATTATTTATTATGGGTATTCCTGTAATTTTATTTCTCGAACGAAAGTCCATTGCAAATATAAATGCCCACGATAACCAACGGGTTTAATGTAATGGAGCAACCGTCGTACACCGAAGATGACTTGAACAGCTCCAGCCCCAGCTCCTCCTCCGCCGCCACCACCACCACCAACAGTAAAACTAACCACAAAAACGATCCGAAGCGAGGCAGCACGCGGCATACTGTCTATCGAGGTATCCGCAAAAGACAGTGGGGCAAATGGGTGTCGGAGATCAGAGAGCCACGCAAGAAGTCTCGCATTTGGTTGGGCTCGTTTGCCTCCCCGGAAATGGCCGCTAAAGCTTACGACGTCGCCGCCTTTTGCCTACGCGGAAGTAAGGCGCTGCTAAATTTTCCAGACGAAGCGGAGAGTTTACCGAGGCTGTCGTCGTGTACGGCCAGGGATATTCAGGCCGCGGCTGCGAAAGCGGCGCATTCGGTAGTTTCGCGTTACAAAAGTGAAGTATCGGTTGAAGAAGGGAGTGGACATAGCGGAGATGACTTTTGGGGCGAAATCGAATTGCCGGAGCTGATGATCAGCGGCTGTCGATGGACATTCGCGGCTAACGCGGCGTGGCTAGAAGGAGAGGCTCTGCAACAGTTCTTGGCATGCCTTTGACGGTGTTGTAGAAAAGGATAAAGTCGTAAATGCCTGAGTTATGGCATGTTCTACTATATGGTTCAAGTTTTGTAATTTGGGCTATTTCTTGGTTTAAACATCATACTATTAATATATTAATTATTAAAAGCGTTTTTCTTTATTTCGCTCCAAATTAATTGGGTGCCTGGTACATCAATTTGGGGCCGGGGACAATTTCATTTTGAGGGTTTGTTTGTGCATGCAAATAATTACTTGTTAGTATAAACTTATTTATTATCGATATATTAAATATAAATCCCAAACTAAAGTAGTTTACATGAAAAGAAAAGTTTTTATTTTATTATATAAATTTAAGTATTTTTATTAGGCATTAGTTTAAAGATAAAACCGAGGCTCCCGGAACTTTGGAGTCTCGATTGTAAAGTGTAATTTTTCTTTAGATTTTTTTGAAGGATGTATATTTAATACACTCAGGTATAAATTAAAAGTTTTTTTAAGTAATTTAATTTATAGTTTAAGAATTTAATTTAGACTTTAGTATTTAAAGTTTAAAATTTATGAACAATTGTTAGAATTTAAGATTTAGAGTTTAAGGTGATATGACAAAGATTTAAAATTTAACATATAATTAAATAAAGTAGGATAAGAAATGAGAGATTATATATATATATATATATATATATATATATATATATTGAATCGAGTTAGTCCAACCTATTCATTATTTATAGATATCAATGATATTAAATTTAATTATAAATATATTTATAAATTTAAAAACCTATATTTATAATATATTTAAATTTTCTAACTTAGTTGGTGTCAATCTAGAGGTGACAAACGAGTTATTCGGTACGAGTCATTTTGGGTCTGACTACATTCGGTTTAATTTTGGTTCGGGTCTGATTCGGACGTTCAGTTTTAGTTTAGGTTTATGGTGATTTTGGGTCAGGTATCGGGTTGGGTCGGTTGATTTCAGGTCGGGTCAATATCTAGTTAGTAGGAGATTGATCAGTTTCAGTCGGATTTTCAGGCAGAGTTAGGTTTTTACACCATATATATCACTTTATATAGCATGTATATTTGACTTTTTGGTGAGTTGTGCGATAGTTCACATCCCATCTTTCTTTTTTATTTTAATATATTTTCTTTATTACATGTTGTCTTCGGTTCGGGTGAAATTAGTTTGGGGCTATTCGGTTCGGTTAAAAATCAGTTCGGGTCCATTCGGTTCGATTAAAAATCTGTTCGAGTCTATTTTCGGTCCAACTAAAATTTAGGTCGGTTTTAGTTCGGTTTGTTTCAGGTTTCGGGTTAAATTTGGGTCGTCATGTTCGAGTCAATTTCGAATCTCGATTCGAGTCTCGAATCAAGTTTGCCAGGTTTAAGTGTCACGAGTCAACTTGAAACCAACTTAGTTAAAAAATGACAAAAAAATACACATACTTTAAAGTTTAATAAAGATATATATATATATATATATATATATTATTTTTTAAAAAAATGTTCTCATACTTTTAATAAAATATTTAAATAAATCAAATAAAAATTCTTACTTGAAAATCAAATACAAGAATTAGATTTTGTATACAATTTTTTACTATTCCACTTATGATGGTTGTTTTTTATTAAGTAGGGAAGTATTACTCACTTATAATCTTTGTTGATTTGATTTTATTAATTATTTTTAAAAGAATATTTTTCACTTGATTTAACCCAATCAATTAATTATCTTTAATTTAAGATTAAAAATTAAAAATTTTAATATAAAAGCATTGAGATTGCGGTGATTTGGTTCTATATTATATATTGTGGTAAATTACCTGTATTATATTGTTTTAATTTTACGCTGAGCAATATATTTGTTTGATCACTAAAATTTAGAATTTAATGTTCTCTAGGTCTCAAAAAATCGATTTTATTGTATGTTTCGATTTGACAATACAAATATACGCTAGTGATATACATGGCTTATTTATACATATAACATAAACAAAACCAATATGAATTTCAAGCCCCAGTTGGCCAGTTCTTTCACACTTCACTGTCACCTGCACGTGATTTTCATCGTATCCAACAAATACGACATACACTACTCAGCTTTGAAACTAATAAATAGAGTACTAAAAAGAATCATGAAACATCATAAAATTACTTGATCAGACTAATTGAATATAATTAAAATTTTAAATTTTTAATATAACTCTTTAAAAGTTAATATTCTTTATATAAAATCATAAGTTCGTCTATATTCTCAAATAAAATGTTAAAATTAAGTATTCGAGTATTAAAGAGAAAGGACCGAGCAATTAAGAATCCAACTACTAATTTTTGGTACAGCAAGCAACATGTGGCCGATGATAGAGGCAGAGGCAAAAGCAAATCGGCAACAACTAGTCACGACTCACGACTCACAATGGTCTGTTTCCGCAATGACCATATATAGTATAAATCTCTGCAATGTTTAATTATATGATGATATATGGAAATGCTTCTAAATGTGGCTGAAACTGTTGAAATTGGCTGCCTGAGATTGTTAACAATCTTATTTTTAAATGATCATTTATATAACCCAAATTTATTCCTATTTTTAAAATATATTTTTTAATTTATTAAATTAATTATTTAATCTAACAATAAAAAATAATTGTCAACAATTAATTGGTCTAGTGAGATGTAAGGTCAGAGATTCGAATCCTGACGTTGTGAATAGAACAAATTAGATTAGAAGGGTTGCTCTCATAATAGTCTCTACAGTACTTGATCCAGATTGGTAAAATATTAAATTAATTGTTTAAAATATTAGAATATACTTTTATTTTATAAGAGTTCGTTTTTAAATTTTTTACACATGACCTCGAAAATATCCGAGACAGCCCTGATACTAAGCAAGACAAACATTGTTTTCCCAAAATGAGCAAACGTGCTTGGGATTACACAAATAAATGAATTAAAAAGAGAAAAGAAAATCCAAGGGAATGGTCTCAGGTCTAGTGGCAGGTTCCAAGGATTATATCTTATATTGGATGTGGAAAAGGTGGCAAAAGAAAGAGTTGGGTTTTGCTGGAGGAAAGGAGGTGAGGTGTTGATGTCAAGATTCTTTAGCACAAAACAATTGAATCCAACGGCTCACAAAGGTGTCCAAATGGGTCTAAAATTTTGGTCCTTCTTTATTACATAAATGCCGGCAGGCCACACCCACACTCCTTCAATATCCTAATGGGCCGGGTCCGTTTAAGACCTACCGTTAGATCAACTCGGTTGGAGCCCTCAGACTTTTTTCAACCGTTTTTTTTAATTGCGGGCTTTCTCTTTCACTTAATCAAATAAATGTTTAAACTATATATTTTATTTTAGATAGGTATTTAAAGTATTTTTTAAATCAATTAGGTGTCTAACATTTTTACGGTTATTATTTTAGGTGTCTGACCGTTAACAGCGTTTTAAAAAATTATGTTAGCTAATCAAAACATGACACATGACATGCTTTATTTTATTTTCTTTTTATTAAAAACAGAATTTTCAAAAATATCCTACAATTCTCTAAAGGCGTGGCCACCACTTTCATCACTGAACCCCCAAAACTATTTCCCTCATTCTCTCGTTGCCAAAACTCGACTGCTGACGTGCCTAACGTCGAAATAAAACTTAACAACAAGAAAAGAAAAAGAAAACGATGGGCGGCATAGGGCAACCAATCAAACGACGTGAGGGTCTTGTGACGATAAAAGGAAGCTTCATTTTGTCGCCGACAACATGATGAAGGGCGACGACAATGCCTAGATTTGGGGATTCAGGGATTTTAGGACTATTTTATGAATTTTGAGAAATTTAGAGATTTAAAAAATGAGTTAAAGGAAATAAAAAATTAAAATCAAAGCCATTTGTCATGTTTTGATTGGCTAACGAAGTTATTTTAAACGAATGTTAACGGTCAAACACCTAAAATAGTAACGAAGAAAACATTAGGCACATAGTTGGCTAGGGATGACAACGGAGCGAGTTTTTAGCCGCCTCGACCAACCTGAAATTTAAACCATCCGCCCCGACCCTGCCCCACCTTGATTCTAATATATTGTATCCTCGTCCCGCCCTAAAATAATAAAAAGTATAACACCGACCTGCACCAAAAAATATTAAAAATAATATATAAAAATAAAATAAATATATAAATATATTGGTCGAGTTGGGTTGGGTCAGAGAATTTTCACCCTAAACTCGAACCTGTCCGAGTTTATTTTTTTATAACCCGTCCTGAATATGATTTTTTATTTAAAAAAACTCGCCCCTATTAAGTCGGGACTCAACGGGAACGAGTTATTTTACCATTCTTATAGTTGGCCCGAAAAATACTTTGGGCACCTATATAGAACAAAATGTATAATTTGAGCACTTATTTAAAAATTGAGCATTTCTCTCGTGTTATTTGTTTTGTTTGGCCGTGGTTTTTGCAGGTCTCTTCGAAACCGCAAGAGTGGGGGAGTCTTTTTCCCGGATTCCCTTGAATTTTTTCTTAATCAGCCCCACTCTATGTCGTTGACTCGTCACGGATTAAACGTTCTCATTAGCTAGTTTCAGCACCTTTTATGTGATTCGAGTCTTTTCTACACCATGATAGTTTTGCGAAAAAAAAGCTTGTTCGGTGATGCTTCGATTCAGTGCCTCCTAAAGTTGGTTTGGCATGGATTAGCTCCTCCTAAAGTTGAGGCATTCATTTGGAATGTCGTTCACGATAGAATTCCTACAAAATCGGCTCTATTGAGGAGGGTTGTATCCAACAAGCTTCGATTCAGTGCCTCCTATGCAACCAAGAGCAAGAAACTGTCCACCATTTATTTTGTCACTGCAGTTTCTCCTGGGCCGTGTGGCAGACTTGGTGCAAGATCTGAGACGTTCATCTTACGACCCCTCAATACTTCTCGGAGTGGTTACTTCAATGGACCTATATTCGACCCAGATCGTTGCCGGCTAAGGTATGACATCTCAGTTTTCACTGTTTCGCGTGGTCATTTTGGCTCTATATGAATGACGTCCATTTCAGAAATTCAAATCGACAAGTGCTGGGGCTATTTGATATTTGCATTCTACGCCTAAGCCATTGGTGCAAAGCAACATGGCCGGAGGCTACAGTTACCACGGCAGGTTTAATGCAAAATTCGGAGTTATTTAAAATGTTTAAGGATACAAAGATGCCGACAAGAGACGTTAAATGGTCTCTCCCACCGTCGGATTGCGTTAAATTCAATACGGACGGGGCTGTTAATGGAGGCTTTGGGGAGGCAGGTATTGGCGGTTGTTTGAGGAACTCGCAGGCGAAATGTTTGATCTCTTTCTCCAAGTCATAGGTGTGATGGACCCTACAACTGTAGAGTTGCTCGCGGTAAAAGAAGCTCTCTCCCTATCCTGTAGATCCAAATGGGCAATACAAAAATTATTGCTAGAGTCGGACAACAAATTAGTGTTGGAATGGCTCAATCACCCCGATGTTTCCCCAGCAAATTTCAAGTCCCTAGTATATGATTGCCTAGTCTTGGGTAACAGAGTGCAGTGGAGCACGAAGTTAGTTTCTAGGGAGATCAATTCCACAGCGGATACCTTAGCCAAAAAGGGAACAGAAAGGAAGGCGAATCATTTGTTCATGGAGCAGCAGTAGCCACTTCGTTCTCAAGCTGCCAAGGAACACGGCCATTGGTGTGCAAGTGTCTGGCGGTAAATAAGTGAATGGCAGGGGACATGTATTCTAGTTTCACTCATGATCGTCGCCTAGGCAAAGTGTAATTTCGATATAATGGCTAGATTATGATGTACTCTTTTTCTCCCATTAGGATAGGGGTTTTTTTTAATGAGGCTCGTAATTTAGCCAGGTTTCAAGATCCAATAAAGTTTCCATTAAAAAAAAAACTAATGACGGTTCTATAAATTCAAAAATAGAGGTTCACAAAAGATTTTTTTCTCTAATGGGTATGTAATTTTTTTTTCCTTTACACACTAAATTAGACTTATTTTATTAAAAAAATGAAAATGTAGATGCTCCTCATTATGACTCACTGCATCCTCCCCTATTTGTAACCCTTATTTTCTTGACTACTTGTTATTATCGTTTAACGTTTGTTTTGTAATAAAAAATTCTCGGCAAATCTTGTAACGTTTTTTTGTTATGAATATAACCTGACATGCAATTTTTACCTTCAGCAGAAAATATGATAAAACTAGTAGTTGCTACCACATTAAAGACCAAACCTTAATTCTTAAAATCTCACCCCCAAAGGGCATTACCCACTACCTTTTGTAGGGTACCTTATAGCAAATATGTCCCAAAAACTTTTAAGGGTGGGAAAGATATACGTATTCCTTGAGCTAATTATTCGTAAGATACTTAAGGCCTTAATTAGTAATAGTAGCATGTAGGCCAAGACCAAAGAGACACACAAAGGCAACACATGGGGTGTCTCTTTAGTCTTTCCCATTAGCCAAATTAACTATTAATTATCCTCCAAAGCATCCACATCATCTTCACTTCACATCACAACAACTTGCTTAATACAGCTTTGATTTTTTTTAAAAAAAATTATACATCTTACACTTTATAGATATTAATCCATACCAAATATGTATAAATATCATACTATAATATTAATATGCAAGGCTGAATAAAAATCAAAAAAATCAAAAGTCGATTTGAATAATATTATTGGTTTGAACTAAGCTGAACTTATTTTTTATTTGGAGTTCAATTATTATATATTTTTCATAACATAGAAGTATACGTATTATATTTTGAGTTAGTGAAAGTAATTGTAAAATGAAAAAAAATGTTACTAATGTTTATCTAGGGATGGACTTAAAGGAGTAGAAGGGTTCTTGTCCCTCCCTCAATTTTAAGTTTAATAATAATTTAGGTCCTGTTTAAATGTTAGACAAATTAGACTTAATTTCTCTTAAATTGTGAGTCTAAATATCAATAAATTCTTATACTTTTTTGAATAGAAGCCCTTATTTTTATTAAAAAAGAAAATATCTAAAATTACAGTTTAGGATTTGTAACTATCATCGTAAACTAAATACATAATTTAGACATTTTCCTATAACATTGAAACTAGCCACTTTAGATCATGCAAGGATCATACATAGAAAAAGTTAAAAACTCAATCAAAATATTCAAACGAAATATAGATACGAACAAATCGAACTGCATCGGCAAACGAACCACAAAAGAGGATCAAGTTATTGAAAGACCACCGATAACCGCAAATAAGAGCCGAGCGTCGTGAGAAAACTATCCACCAACGCAACTGTGTATCCAAATTCAATCCGAGAGTCCAGAGCATGGAAGATCAACATGATAACAAACAACCGACATCTTGATCAATTGCGGCAGCGTCAAGTCTAACCCTGAGAAAACATAAAATAAAAAGAACGACCGAAAAAAAAGGATGTACTAAAAAAAGATGTACTAAATGATAGAGATAAACGTGCCACAAAAGTAGAGGAAAACATGTCATAAAGATAAAATTATTCTTATTAAAAACTAAAAAGAAACCAATAGTTGACAATCGACATCAAAGTTAGTGTCGCAACCGCTTAAAGAAAGATAAAAAAATTGTGAAATTTTATTTGAAAGAAAATGATTGTGCGGTGTAAACCCTTAAATTCTTATACTTTTAAAATTAAATAAATTTATCATTTCTAATGTTTGATATTAGTTTTAACTTTTTCCATATCCCTATTAATTTGTGATTGACTTATAATTTCCACAAATACGAATTTACAAAAAAAAAAATGTTTTGGATTCCGATGGAGGCAAACGGTGACATTTCGTTGAATCTGCACCTTAATCAAGAATTTGGAAGAATCTTTTCCATGAAAATCATTAACTAATCCACCGTACTAAACTTAGCAAAACCTTTGATGTAATTAATAATGTTTGCTTAGAAAAATTGTGTGGTTAATATAACGTTCGTATTTCAGACATCATAGGAGGCATCGAATGTTTACGTCTTATTTGTATAATTGTCCCCGTTACTTACTAAAGAGGCAGCCTGAAATTTTTGACTACTTTGTTTATATATATATATTATTTTTTTCTAGATTGGAATAAAATTATCTTTAATTCCCCCTTAAGTGTTTTAATACCTTAATTAATTAAGTCAAAGGAGTTTCTTATGATCTCGAAAAGATACGAAGCTGGAATAAAATCTTCAATCTCTACCTTAATTAAAGTTGTGTTATCCTATAATCCAAACACGCCGGGACCTTCACTTTGCATTTGTTCTTTTAAAAAAATGCAACAAAGGGAAAAGGCGGGACTCAATCCCTTGTTAATATATTCATTTCACACTCTAAATTAATTTACATTTTATGTCTTAATTAATCAAGAATGGTGGTTTTGTTGTTTTATTACAACCTTGATTAATGTTAGGTATATGTTTTGGATTCCACCTCCGTCAATAATCATTTTTTTCTTATTCTAATTCCGTACATCCACTTATGATAGAATAATTATTATTTTTGTGTATATTACTGGTTGCTTTAAATGAATGGTATATATACTTGGTCAATTAGTCTAGTTGCGAACAATATATCATCTCGTGATTAAGTTGAGAATTTAAACCACAAGATTAATAATGTAATGTGAGAATTTATATAAAAATTATTTTACAAAAAAATAATATATTAAAATATAAATAATATACATAGAAAAAATAATTATCATCCAAATTAATCATTATAAAGTACATTTGAATTTCTAGTTCGAATAATTATCATCCATATATGTTATTTGATAGATTAAAAAGACCAAGTCAAGGATTTCAGCATTTAAAAAAACTACATGAATATCTGTTTCCATTTCAAATATTTGTCTTTTGTAAATTTTGTTTTAAATTTAGATGGGTGGTCTGATTTTTTTCTTCAAATATTTGTTATAAAATTTAGTCAAGTTCCTATCGTTAGTATATTAATGTATGGTGAAATTTAAACTTAAATTTTTTAAAAACATAAGTATTAGTTTGGATAATAAAGGGTTAATTCATAAAATGACCCCTGAAGTATATATTTTCTATCTTGATACTTAAATATTTTTTCAAACATGATATGTAAACTTTGTTTTTTCTTCTCAAATTTTCGTTAAAATTAACTTTCAATCAATTGAAACTTATCAATTGACACGTTATCACAGGTTGTCCAATTATTGAATTACGTCATCATTGACCATCGCTGACTAACACTGATTGATAAAAATATTAGGGAAAACTACATATTTAGTACCTTTAATTATGCTTGTGTTACTGTTTTGGTACCACAATTATTATTTTTGGCAAAATGGTATCTAAGGTTACGTTTTTGTTCTGTTTTGGTACCTTCTCTGTTTAAAATTAACAGAATTGGTGATGTGGCTTGGTTTAATAACAATTTTAGTCCAAAAACTTATACAATCTATCAATTTAGTCTAAAATTTTATCAATTTAAACATTATTTTAATTTTTCGATTAAAATTGTAAATTCCTCATTTTCTTCTTCTTATAGTCGAACATTTTTTTTGGGTTTTGGAGTTTAAAAAACACGCTAGAGACAATCAAAACTTTATGATTTGTGAATCAATAAGGGGCTATTGCGGGGTCCATTGGAGGACCCAAACTCCACGATCGAGATACCGACGAGAATACGAGAGGTGGAAAAGGGATGAGACAAAATTTAATTAAAATTAAGATGATGTTTAAATTGATGAATTTTGGACTGAATTGATAATATACATAAGTGTTTTGGACTAAAACTATGATTATATCAAGTCACATCATCATCTCTGTTAGTTTTTAACAGCCCGGTACTAAAATAGAACAAAAACGTAATGTTAGGTACCATCTTGCCAAAAATAATAGTTGGGGGTATTAAAACAGTAATGCAGGCATTATGATTTAGGGACCGATTCATGAATTAAACCAATGATAAAAGATTGGAAATATTTCACTAATGCTTAGAGCTAGGACGGACCTATTGGTTACTTGGGAAGGGCTCCTGCCCCCGCGCAGGAAAATATTTGTTAAGTTTTGAATTACATATATATTCAAAAAAATTAGATTAATTATAAATTTATCCTCCTATTTTTCATCATTTATATTTTACCCTCGACTCGGCCTTATTTTCATCCATATTTATAGCAAGTTTGAATGATAAGATTATTCATTACAAAATGTGGTTTTCGTGAAACCAGTTTTGGGAAAGAAAGAAAACTTTTTTTTCTTTTACATTTCTTGTGTTGTCTCGATCCTATAATCATTTCTCTCTTCAAATGGAACCAAACATGCATTCGCCTTCAAACTACACATGTAGATGTGACCTCTAGTTGTTGTCTCTCGTGACATCTTTGACAATAAACAAATTCCAGTTTTTAAGGTTGTCGCACTAGTAGGTTTCTCCATTCATTTTTAATCATGTTTTTCTTTTAAGGGATCTTGTCATTTTTACTGTAAACAAACAATATTGTTGGTGGATTTCAAAGCCATTTAGATTTTGGCATCTAAATCTCATTTTCATTCAATTGTTTATTCATCCTCTAATTGTTCAACCCTTGATATGAATTTTAGTAACTTGTACTCTTCAAACACTTTTTAATAATTTGTTGGTAATATTTTATGGGTAATTAATCCATGCACAAGCGTTTGTGTAAACAAAACAAATGCCTTAGTTTTAAGGTTTATGAGTTTAGGGTTTATGGGTAGTAATTTTGAATATAGAGGCTGTTGATAGAATTTTAGGTGTATGGTTAAAATTCAGGGTTTATAGGTTAAAACATAAATCCCTAACCATATTACCTTAGAATCTAAACCCTAAACCCTAAATTCTAACCATAAACCTAAATTTTAAACCCATTACACTAAAATTCTTAAACTTTAAGCCTTAAACGTTAAAATTAAGACGCTTGTGTATGAGATAATAATCCATATTTTATTTATAAATGCATTACTTTGATAGTTATATTATTTATCTTTTTCTTGTACTAATAAGATCGGCTGATTTTAGTGTGCAGAAAAGGGTAAAACTATAAGAGATTAATCACAATTACTAATTATTTTCTCTAAAACGATCAAAGAACACAAACTAACTATTAAATAATGAAAATATAATCATACAAGAAAAGAGTTGATAAAATCCAATCAAAACTCTCGATAGTCTAACTTGAAACATTAATTTAACAAAAAAATATCATAATCTATATAAATATACAATAATATTTAGTGGTCTTATGACCTTTGTTAATGAAATTCATATAAATATATATTAAAATATAAAATAGTAGGTGAGGACTATCTAAAATCCAAACATCACGTGCATAGGTTACATATATAAGATAAGATGTAGGGTGTACAAAATAATCTGACTCGAAGTATCCATCCGTTTATTAGATGATTTGGTTAAAAAATTTGGATATCCGATTTTTTTTATTTTCGATTTGTATATAAAATTTGAGTAAAATCAAATAAATAGATCGGATATAGATCATAATATTTTTTGTTTCGAATTATCTGAAATTTTAAGAAAAAATAGTTGACACTTTTTATAGCCGGGGTTAATTGTTATCTTGGTATTTCTTCTTTTTACTATAGAGTAATTTCACATAATTAATAATTATTTTAACTGTTTCAAATTTTATTTTTATTCAATTTGATCATTCAACATAATTTTTTGTTATTTATTTATTTCATTATATATTTATTACTATTATTATTAATATTAATATTATAAAACACCTGTATTTTTTTCTCGGTCATTAATATAGTTTATTATTATAATTATCATTGTTATAAAATATATTATCTCCTATATTATTATACTTATTATGATTATTTTTGTCATTATCATTTTTATTACCATGTATTTTATTTTTTTACTGTTATTATCATTTTATTTATTATTATCATTGTTCTTATTTTATTTTGATTTTGAAAAGACAAATTTACTACTAACAATTAAAAAAAGTCAAATATAAAATTTTCAAATTAAAGATGATTCACTGTTTTGCTAATTCGAAAAACTAAATATCCGATTTTTAGATCAAATCGGATTGAATATCCTAAAATGCAAACCCTAAGAAGAAGAGTAATTAAAGAAAAATGTTGATGTCAATGTCCCCGTTTTCAAATGACGTGAAAATTTTGGTTTAAATCGGAAGCAGAATGTCCTGCATCGGAGAAGGCAATGACTAGTCGGATAATGACACGTGGATAAGAAAACGACCGAACCACGTGGCTTGATTTATGAGGTTTCAGATATGATATGTACTCTGGGCCCCACTTATACGGAATACCGGTGACAGATTATGATCAAATGAGGCTTTGTAGAATAGGTAAATGTTTCCCATTCAAATTTTATCACTTAGTCCATAATATCTATGTCAAGTGGTTAAAAATTCGTAATTGTCAGAAATTTATTAATTAATTTAGTAGTTAAAAATGTTCATTTTATATAATCTTAAATTTTGATATAGAAATGTAATATTTCTTAATTAATTTATTAATTGGTCTAGTAATTTTTTTATAATTTTAAATCTTGGTATGAGAATGTAATAATTCTTTAATAAATAAAAAAATTTGTGGTTGACAATTTTTCTCTCTTCTTTAAAGTTGTGAGTTCAATACTCGTTAGAAATAAATTGGGTGTGGTTGACAATTTTTCTCTCTTCTTTAAACTTGTGAGTTCACTAAACTTTTTTCTCACACCTATTTTGGTCACTCAACTTTAGAAATTTTCAATTTGCTCATTGAACTTTGAAGATCGAATGTTTTTGGTCACTCATCCGTTTTCTCATTAACAGTCCTGTGACGTGGCTTATTTTATCAGTATTTGATTGTGACATAAATTTTTTTATTACTATTTGATTGACATGTAGGATTTTAAAAAATAAAATCTTTAAATTATAGTATCAAACCCTAATCTCAAAATTATCAAACCTCAAATTCATATCTAAACCCCAAATCTCACCGACATCACCTTCCCATCCCTAGTCTTCTTCATAATTCCCCAATGTTATTCAGATGCTTCATCTTCTAAAACATGTGTTCCAAAAACATTGGAATGATGTCCCGAAGAAAGATTTTGACTCCAAAGTGATAAAGTTAGAAATGGTGATTTAGGAGTGGGATGTAATTGGAGGTTCAAGAAACTGAGTTTGGAGTTAAGGGTGGTTGTTTGATTCAATGACATTATGACAAACTCCGAAACAATTGGCGAGACTTGTACCTCCAGATAATACGACAATTCTAGCCGAGGCATCCAAAACGGCGCATATCAAAGATATGGAAAAAATCGATTATTCGATTCACCAAAGGGCTAAATCAGAAATTATCATCGAGTCACTGTATGTTTATGGCCCCATTCAATGTTAGATTCATGGAGTTTAGGGTGTTTTTTTCTTAAACGGACATCAAATTTGAGTTTAAGAAGACTGAACGAGTTTAAAGGAAAATTTTAGTACTTATCACCCATCGTCGGCGGCGGTCGATACTGTGACCGGTCGTAGTGAGTGGTGGTTGGAATATGGGCGTATGGAAGGAAAAAAAAAGAAGAAGAAAAGAGAAAATGAGAAAAAAATGGTTTTATAAGGATACAAAATGACGTCGTTTTGATGCAAATTAAGCTTGTCTAAAACGATGTTGTTTTGGTTCAGTGTGCCATGTTATAATACCATTAATTATTTAACAGCGGAGTGACCAAAATAAAAATAATTCAAAAGTTTAGTGAGCAAATTAAAATTTTTAAAGTTGAGTGACTAAAATAAGAGTTAGAAGATAATTAAGTGGTGAAATATACTTTTTACCCGAAATAAATTTCACCTTTCACTCCCCTAAATAACAATTATTCTAAAAAAGTTATCATGTGAAATTATTATCAATAACTTTCCAATTTATTTTTAGGGTAAACTACACCATGTACTACTAAACTATAGACCTTGACTCGTTTTTGTCACCAAATTTTCAATTGGTTTAATTTTACCATCAAACTTTATTTTTCGACTTGTTTTAAGCCATTGCGCCATAACTCTTGAACGAGATAATGACACGGCGCACAACGTGATCACTTGGATGCTGGATCAAAACGACGTCGTTTTAGTGTCGCTATTTTGATGCTAAATCACCCCAAACGACGTCATTTTGCTGGAGAAAATGTAGAAAATATGCACTCAATGGGATTTGAACCTGAAGCCTTTAGAATCAAAGCCAAACTCCTAATCATCTTTGTTTTGTTTCGAACACAAATAATATATATCCCAAACCTCAGTTGAGATAAATTTAATTTATTTTATTATATAAATAGTATTACTCTATAGAAATAATATTAATATACATATAAGAATATATTAATACATATAACTAATAAATAAAATATTTATATTAAAATTATATTATAAATAATATTAAATATATAAACAAATAATATATTACTATAAAAACTAAAAAACTAGTTTTAAAACCCCATTAATTTCCAAATTCTACAAAAGACCCAAAATTCACCAAAACAATAACCCTAACCTATAAATAATAAAACCCTAAATCTTAAATCCTAAACCATGAAACCATAAATCCATTAGCAATGACAATAAATGTTATATTATTTAAACAAGCAAAATGACATATAAGGACATGATTATATTCAATACTTGTTTGAATAGTTTATTAGTTATCAATATTTTGTATCTAATTAATATTAATTAGATTTATAAAAATTATTTTTAATATAACTTTTCTAAACAAATTTGAATGATTTATATATTAATTTATTATTTATATAATTATTTTAATATAATTTAATTAATTCATAAATTTAAATACACATATAAACATGTGATAATAAAATGAAAAAATAAATAGGATTAGCTTATAAATAGGGTGAGAAAATATTTAATTTAGGTTATTTGGAGATTTTTGGTAACTGGTAAGCGTAAAAGAGTCTTTACAACTCTAATATCAAACTTCTAATCTCAAAAAGCTCCTATTAGGAGTTTTTTTCTTCTTCAAAATTAGCGGTTTCACCCAATCCACTCTTTCAATCTATTGTTCACCAAACAACAATATTAGCGGATTTGACTGGTCAAACCTCTAATTATGCTTAAAAACTCTAATTTTTGCCAAATCGCTCTTTACCAAACAAGGCCTTAATTTTTATAATAATATATCATTTGTTTATATATTTTAATATTATTTGTTTGTAAATAAAATTTTAAGATTTAAGGTTTATATTTTAGGGTTATGGTTTATGGGTTAGAGTTTAAGGTTTTGGTGGATTTGGGGTTTTTTTTGTACATTTTGGAAATTTTGGGTTTTGAAAATTAGATTTTAGTTTTATAATAATATATTATTTTTATATTTAATATTATTTTTATATAAAGGTTTTATCTATTATTTATATATTAATATATTTATATTATTTTATAGAATAATATTATTTATATAATAAGATAAATTGAATTGATATCAATTGCAGTTTGACATATATATTATTTGTAGTAGAAACAAACAAAGATGTTAAGTTGGCTTAGTGTTAGGAGTCTACTTTTGACATATATATTATTCAAATCACATTGGATGCATATTTTTTATATTTTACTCCAATAAAACGACGTCATTTTGGGTCATTTAGTATCAAAATAGAGGCACTAAAACGATGTCGTTTTGGTCTAGTATCCAAGTCATCACGCTGTGCGCCATATCATTGTCCCATTGAGGAGTTAGCGGCGCGCTGGCATAAACGAGACGGAAAATAAAAAGGGAAAACTACACCACTGACCACCAAACATATTGGGGATACCTATTTGAACCACCGAACTATAAAAAACGTCAATCACACCACCAAACTTATAAAATCAACCTATTTTGACCACCGCCGTTAAAAACTTAACGGTGGAGTGACGGAACTGCCACGTGGCAACTAATAGGTATATTTAAAAATTACACATTTGGTCCCTATTATTTACACATTCTTTCAATTTAGTCCTAATTTTCAATTAATAAAATAATAAATTATTAAAATTCAATGGTGACACGTGTCAAGACCTTATTGGAGGATTTTAATTATTTATATTTAATTTTATTAATTTATTCTCCCCCTCCAATCAAGTGGTGACACGTGTCACCACCAATTTAGAGGAGAAAAACAATTTTCCCCTCACATGCGCACAAGGGGATTTGAACCTGGGTCTCCCAGGTGCAAAGGCAACTGCTCTACCACTGCACCAAGCACATCTTAGTGCTATGATTCTCCAGATATAATATATATCTCTTATAAGTTTCTACATTTATAAATCAAAAGCTCAAACCCTAAACACTAATTTCACATATATAAATCATAAACCGTAAACTATAACCCTAAATATTTCAAATTAAACCTCAAACCCTAAAATTTTCAAATTAATTCCACGCTAAAAATTTCAAATTAAGGGTTTAGGGTTTAATTTCAAATTAATTCCACCCTAAACTTAATTTGAAATTTAGGGTTTAAGGTTAGGGTTTGGGGTTTAATTTGAAATATTTAGGGTTTAGGGTTTATGGCTTAATTTGAAATATTTAACGTAGAATTAATTTGAAATTTTTAGGGTTTGGGTTTAGGGTTTAATTTAAAATATTTAGCGTGGAAATAATTTGAAAATTTTAGGGTTTGAGGTTTAATTTGAAATATTTAGTGTGAAATTAATTTGAAATATTTAGGGTTATAGTTTAGGGTTTAGGATTTATATATATATGAAATTAGTGTTTAGGGTTTGAGCTTTTGATTTATAAATGTAGAAACGTATAAGAGATATATATTATATTTGGGGAATCATAGCACTAAGATGTGCTTGGTGTAGTGGTAGAGCAGTTGCCTTTGCACCTGGGAGACCTGTGTTCGAATCCCCTGTGCGCATGTGAGGGGAAAATTGTTTTTCTCCTCTAAATTGGTGGTGACACGTGTCACCACCTGATTGGAGGGGGAAAATAAATTAATAAAATTAAATATAAATAATTAAAATCCTCCAATAAGGTCTTGACACGTGTCACCACTTAATTTTAATAATTTATTATTTTATTAATTGAAAATTATGACTAAATTGAAAGAATGTGTAAATAACAGGGACCAAATGTGTAATTTTTAAATATACCTATCAGTTGCCACGTGGCAGTTCCGTCACTCCACCGTTAGGTTTTTAACGGCGGTGGTCAAAATAGGTTGATTTTATAAGTTTGGTGGTGTGATTGACGTTTTTTATAGTTTGGTGGTTCAAATAGGTATCCCCAATATGTTTGGTGGTCAGTGGTGTAGTTTTCCCAAATAAAAATTAGTGGTAAAATTGGACCAATTGAAAGTTTAGTGTCAAAAAATGAGTCAATGCCTATAGTTTAGTAGTATCTAGCATAGTTCACCCTTACTTTTATTATGGTTTAAATTCGAATATACTCCGATAATTGTGTATATATAGTAATATTGTACTAGTTAACTTCTACTGTGGTTATAAAATATATTATTTATAATTATAACTTTAAAAATAAGGTATAATGTCAAAAAATGTCCCTAACGTTTGATTGAATTGTCATTTTAACACATTATCTTTTTTTAAGAAATTTAGCCCTCAACGTTTTTTTGGGTCAAAATAGTCCCTCTCTGAATGAAAACGGTTAGTAAACTGACGATAAACAACTTGAAATGACTTGAAAAATTGACACATTAGAAGAAAATATTTTATACAATTTTTAAAAGGGTAATCTTCACCAGTGGTCCCTTTCATTTAGGGTGTGTTTTATTTTGGTCACCAGAATTCAAAAACGATTATTCTGGTCACTTACGTTTAAAATCGTTTCTATTTTGGTCCCTTAGCCGTTAGTCTCCATTACTTTAAAAAATTAGTTTCTAATTTAACCCCCAAACTTTCAAAATTTTATTTTTCACAATCTTCCCCAAAAATTATAAAACTAAAACTCCATAAAATTAAATCAATGACTATAAACACTACAACCCATTCCCCCAAGATTAAAAGCATCAACTTCCACTACAACCCATAAAATTTTATTTTTCATATCAAAGGACATGATGTTGTGGTGTCAATCAAATAATGCCACGACGTGACACTTGGTTATGTTGGGACACTACTGCAGAATGAGAACTTACAGTATGAGTTGGTCCAGAAACATGATTTTGTGTTGTCAACTGCATAATGTCACGACAAGGCGCATGAATAAGTTAGGGCACTACTGTAGAATGAGAAGTGACATGAGGTGCAAAAACATTTCTCCCAAGCCTGAAATTCTTCCGCAGAGTCTTCCAAATCTCCTCTTTATCAGTGGCATGACAATGATCGATATTAGAAACTCAGAAACAACATGGTGCTCGCATGTTACAAACAAAGCAATGGCACTGCAATTTCAAAACGAACATTCATAGCTCACGTTTGAACTGGATGCTAAATTCAAGGGCACCAAACTCAGAAAGAGAGCAACAATCAAGAACCTCCAAATTAAAAAGTATAAAAAATATTACCAGTTCACAGTGTTGTTTATGTGAGGTTGAACTGAAAGGAAATTAGAATTATAACTTTGATCTCAGACATGACTTCAAGCCTCTTTTGATATGAAAAATAAAATTTTATGGGTTGTAGTGGAAGTTGACGCTTTTAATCTTGGGGGAATGGGTTATAGTGGTGGGTTATAGCCATTGATTTAATTTTATGGGGTTTTAGTTTTATAATTTTTGGGGAAGATGGTGAAAAATAAAATTTTGAAAGTTTGGGGCTTAAATTAGAAACTAATTTTTTAAAGTAACGGAGACTAACGGCGAAGGGACCAAAATAGAAACGATATTAAACGTAAGTGACCAGAATAATCGTTTTTGAATTCTGGTGACCAAAATAAAACACACCCTAAACGAAAGGGACCACTAATGAAGATTACCCTTTTTAAAACTATTTTTTGATTGATGTATCATTATGTAAAGTCAGCATATTTGGCTATATGACACTGTTATCGCGGCGTACATTGTCATGTAAGTTTGTCACGTCATTTCAAGTCATTAAATGTTTGTAACCCCCTCGTCCCGGTCCGGACGCTTGACCGATCTGAGTGGGCTACACGGAGATAACCGAGATGAAACCCGTTAAGGCTCCACTTCGGTTACCGACCCTAGGAAAAACTTTTTCATTTTATCTTATCTAAATGTATTAGTTAAACCTAAGCGAAAGCCCAACAGCAAACCGGGCCTAAGCCCAACCCTTGAAACCCTTTAGAGATGTCAAAAAGCCCAAAAACAAGATTGTGTTCGAAACAGTCAAAGCACGTTTCGAAACATTGGCTCCAATTTAAAAAGTCAGACACCCGTTTCGAAACTATAGAACTAATGTTTTGATATAATAATTAAAAAATGTTTTTGGACTTGTTTGAATATTTTGAAAACTTATTTAAAGTCCAAACAACTTGAAAATATGTTTGAAATGATTTCATAGGTTTTTAACATGTCTAAAATGCTTTTTAAATGGCCAAAATATCATTTTTACAAGGCTCGTATCGATACACCTTTGATCTGTTTCGATACGAGGTCTTCCAGTAAGCAGAACCCAGATGCAGGGCTAGTAGGTTTCGAAACCACCTCGCTGGTATCGAAACCAGTTTGACTTTTTCAAACTCCAACGGCTAGTGCTGAATAAGGGCGTTTCGAAACGGGTTCAAGCGTTTCGATAAAAAGAGCTGCAGAACTGCATTTATGGTGGAAAATTAAGTCTCCAACGGCTCCAATTCAACCCCAACGGCTAGAAACGGCTACAAACTCATTAAGGGGTATAAAAGGGACCTCCAAGCATCAAGTAATGGTTAATGCTTCAATTGTCAAATAACAAATGATCAAAAGTGTCTTTATACTTAAATTGTCAATTCTTGTATAGACAAACACTAGTGAGCCAAAATTGTCAAATTTGCTCAAGTGTTTTAGGTTTTGGGTGAGTGCATTATTGAGCAAACAAATACCTATTAGAGGGATTTAAGTTTGCATATTTCTTTTCTCTTGTAAAGAGGGTTTGATCAAGGCTTTGTGTAGAAAGCTTGATCGGTGTATAAGGGTTTCCTCCTAAGCCTAGAAAAGGGGACAAATCAATAGTAGATTGATTGGAAATCTTTAGTGGGAAGATAAGGTAATGGATGTAGACCTTGGTTAGAAGGTTGAACCACTCTAAAATCATTGTGTCATCTTTGTTTTAGCTTCCACACCACATCTACCCAAAAATTCACCTCTCCACCACTTGGTGAGCAATATCGGTTGAAGGAATCGAGCTCCTCACAACTCAACAATTGGTATTAGAGCTTGGCTCAATCGAAGAGGATTTAAATCCTATTGAGAAGATCCGGCAAGCTCGATCATCATTTCACCAACCGGCTCAAATGGCGCAATCCATCGACAAACCGCCTTTCTTCGACGGAACCCATTATGCCAATTGGAAGACAAAAATGAAGTTCTTCATCAAATCTAGAGATTATAAGCTATGAGACATAGTTGAAGATGGTCCGTTCGTGCCTCAATGAAGCAAAGCGGAGTGGAGTGCCGACGATCGCAAGAAGATAAAGCTAAGTTGCAAATCCTTGCACATTCTCTTTTATGCATTTGACCCATCCATCTATGAGAAGATGTCTTCTTGTGAGAGTGCCAAGGAGGTATGGGACAAGCTTGAAGTCACATACGAGGGGACCGATGAAGTCAAGGAGACCAAGATTGAGCTCCTAACCTTAGAGTATGAGAACTTCAAAATGGATCCGGAAGAGAACATCGAGAAAATGTTTGATAGGTTCTCCAATATCACCAATGGTCTCAAAGGCTATGGAGAAGCCATCCTAGGGGAAAAGCTTGTTCGAAAGCTCATCTACTCACTTCCAGAGTCATGGGACTCAAAGAGGACCGCCATCATCGAAGCAAAGAATTTGAAGACTTTGAAGCTTGATGAACTTATGGGGTCACTCCTTACTTATCAAATCATGAAGAAGAACAAGGAAGATGAGAAGAAAAGGGAAGAAATTAGAGCTATGAGAGAGAAGAAGCTCAAGGGGCTTGGCATCAACACCAATGCCATGACTCTCAAGTCTTCCATTTTCCATCACGTTAATTCAAGTGAAGAGGAGGATGAAGAAGAAGAGATTGTTTATCTCTTCAAGAAGTGTGCCCCGTTCATGAAGAAAGCTTTGAGAGAGCTTGAACGAGATTCCAAGAAATAGGAGAGGACAAGCACTTCAAGCCATAAGAAGAAAGCACATGTGGCTACTTGGAGTGATGAGGACTCCACCGACGATGAACAAGCCAACCTTTGCCTTATGGCCATCGAAGAAGATTCAAGGGTAACTTCTAATTCATCTACTTCATGTTCTTACTCTTTTGATGAATTACAAGATGCCTATGATGATTTGGTTTTAGACTTTAAAAATCACATTTTGAAAAACAATAAATTGATTTCAAAGTTAAAAATTCAAAATGATTTGATTTCTAAAACCAAACTTGAACTAGAAGCAAAACTCGAAGAGTTTGAATTAAAATATTTTGATTTACAAAATTTGCTTCAAAAAGTTCAAGAAGAAAAGGATTTGATTTCCAAAGAGCTAGAAAAGAAAAACCATTTTGGAAAATCAAATTTCTATGTAAGACAATCTAGTGCCCCTAGATTTGTAAAAGGAAAATGTTTTAGAAGTGTTTGGGTCCCAAAAGGACTTAACACTTGAATTAAAAGGAATGACATTGAAAAATGGATTCCTAAGGGGACTAAAATTTGTGCCACTAATGTTCATGGATCCAAAGAAATTTGGATACCAAAAATCACTTGATTGTCTTTTGCTAGGTGTGATGAAGAGTGATTAACAAGTCAAACTTTGAGGGGGAGCTCCATGCACACAAGGAAGAACACTTGAATAATGAAGGCTTCACATCCTCCATTGAGTTCAAGTCTGGTAAAATCTAATTGCTTTTGCTTTTATTTGATTTATTTTCTTTTATGTCAACTAGATGATCATATATGTTGGACTAACATTTTTAAAGATGCTTTGAGTAAGGGGGAGCCATTTTAAAACCAAATTCTTATTTTTGTCAAAATTTTCCTCTATAGTTATTTGGAACTTAATGTTTTAAATTTTTTTTTGATATAACAAAAATGAGGATAAATGGTTTGAAAAATTGAATTTTCAAATGAATAACTGAGAGCTTTATTTGATTTCATATCTTTAATCTCTTATTCACATTTTTAAAGTTAGAGGGAGAATCCCAAACAACTTTTCAAGTTAGTTTTATTATATCAAAAATGGGGAGATTGTAGAACTAATGTTTTGATATAATAATTGAAAAATGTTTTTGGACTTGTTTGAATATTTGAAAACTTATTTAAAGTCCAAACAACTTGAAAATATGTTTGGAATGGTTTCATAGGTTTTTAACATGTCTAAAACGCTTTTTAAATGACCAAAATATCATTTTTACAAGGCTCGTATCGATACACCCTTGATTTGTTTCGACACGGGGTCTTCTAGTAAGCAGAACCCAGATGCAGGGCTAGTGGTATCGAAACCACCTCGTAGGTATTGAAACAAGTCTGACTTTTTCAAACTCCAACGGCTAGTTCTGAACAAGGGCGTTTCGAAACGGGTTCGAGCGTTTCGATACGGAAAGCTGCAGAACTGCATTTATGGTGGGAAATTAAGTCTCCAACGGCTTCAATTCAACCCCAACGGCTAGAAACGGCTACAAACTCATTAAGGGGTATAAAAGGGACCTTCAAGCATCAAGTAATGGTTAATGCTTCAATTTTCAATCAACAAATGATCAAAAAGTGTCTTTGTACTTAAATTGTCAATTCTTGTATAGACAAACACTAGTGAGCCAAAATTGTCAAATTTGCTCAAGTGTTTTAGGTTTTGGGTGATTGCATTATTGAGCAAACAAATACCTATTAGATGGATTTAAGTTTGCATATTTATTTTCTCTTGTAAGGAGGGTTTGATCAAGGCTTTGGGTAGAAAGCTTGATTGGTGTATAAGGGTTTCCTCCTAAGCCTAGAAAAGAGGACGAATCAATAGCGGATTGGTTGGAAATCCTTAGTGGGAAGCTAAGGTAGTGGATGTAGACCTTGGTTAGAAGATTGAACCACTCTAAAATCATTGTGTCATCTTTGTTTTAGCTTCCGCACCACATCTACCCAAAAATTCACCTCTCCACCACTTGGTGAGCAATATCGGTTGAAGGAATCGAGCTCCTCACAACTCAACAAAAACGCATCCACCCTGTTTCAAAACAGGGTCTCATTTAGTCTTGCCATTTCGATACCAGTTTCGAAACAGTCAATTCCAGTAGCCAAAAGTGTTTCGAAATTGGTTTCGAAACAGGGGCTCACAGTAGCCAAAACGTATCAAAATGAGTTCCGATACGGGGGCCATGGAACCATACTCGTTTTCAAACAAGGAAACCCGTTTCAAAACACTTGCTGTCTGCAAATTTCCAAAATCAGTTTTAGACATCTCCAATTGATTCCAAACTCCGATACGACTACAAGAAGCATACAAATCATACAAATACATACTGGAAGCATGCACCTTATAGCAACATACTCAAAATACACAAGGATACATGGTAGAACATCCATTCAAAGATCATACATCTCATAGACTTAAGCATTCAAGATCCATGCTTACACAAGGTTATACACTTGGATAATTAAGATAGACAAATCCAACATGGTTTACATGCAATGCATACATCCAAAAGCCAAATCAACATAACATATGAAAGGAGTCTAATCATGCTCCTAAACAAACAACATCAACATACTTCAAAAGACTCAACAACATAAACATGTCCCCATTGCTTGACCATTACATCCTTAAATTTAAAATACCCATACTTGATAGCTTAGATAGTACCACAAGGCACACACACTTGGAGGCCCCTTCTTGCACTAGCAACCCACGAACTAAGGATCTACATTGTTGAACAAAAGAGAGCGTAAACACAAAGCTTAGTGAGGGTAAGCTTTTTAAAAACAATCCTCGACAATGCAGGGTCCAAGCACGATCACAACCAAGGTAAATGCATATTCTTACCTTCAATCCTCATGGGCCAAAAGTACAAATGATGCATGAACATATATATAATATCATGTCATGCTTAACAAGCTCAAAACCACATCATATATAAACACATATAATAATCCAAATAGGAATCACATTCCGAAACACATTGATACACATATCAACTCATATTGGCACCTAGCTATGACTCGAATATGCGGATAAACACGTTGGAACTCACATCCAACAACAACTTTACCTCACTGTGGGATTACACTCATCACTGTTCTTGTGGAGGGGATTCCACTCATCCTCACGCCTCGTCGATGGAATTACATTCATCATCGACTAATATATATAAGAAGGTTTTCCAGGCGAACCCGTACTCCATCTTGATGACTACCATCATCAAGATCACACGCGCATTTGACTCACGTGTGCACACTAACATCCTAATAATCGATCATTTGTACCCAAGCATATTAGTGCCAACATTTAACTCAATCCACAAAATTATATAGTATCAACTTTCGTGCTTAGTACGTACTCACCATGATCACAATCATGAACAATCCACTTGCATATCACAATGCATTACAACCATGCCTCATCATACATGTATAACACATTATACATAATCATCATAACACAAATCATCATGAGGCATAAACATCAATTAAAGAGTTCAACCAATGTCTCTACCTAAAGCTTAGGATTAGGCTACCACTCTAATCATAACTCTAGGTGGGTCTACCAAGCCCAACCTAGTCCACATGCTTGAACCAAATACTCAAAACCATTTTGAAAACATTAAACCATTCACCTTCACTTCCAAGCTCAACACCAAGCAACCAACACCTTCAAGCTTCTGGATTCACTTCCGATGTCTCACCAACACAAGTCCTTGCCTCTAAACAATCTGAACACAATCCAAACAACCTAAAATCAGCTCAAACACCAAAGTAGCTAACCCGAAATACTATTCAAACATCAAACACAAGAATTCAAGCCATAGACAACCCCCAAAAACAACAAACTTGAGCAGCCACTAAACCCCAATCAAAACTCATGATTTCAACACATTTAACACTTCTAAATGATTCCAAAACAACCCTTAACTAACATACTAACATTAGCCTTCCATTTCCAACATAAAACAACCCAAAAATCCATTCCAAAACCCTTCAAAAACCCCATTAAACCCAAATCCAGGAATGTGTATAAAACGATGTAAAAATCACATATGTTGGACCATTTGGTTCCTAAACATCATATCTAACATTATTAAATCAAAACCTTAAGTTAAAAACAATAAAGTTGCCATTTTTATTCAAAACCCCTAAAAAGACAAATTCTAAAACTTGGACCAAAATAAAAACTAATTGTACTTTTAAAGAGAGAAAGATGAGAGCAAGTTGAAAATGTAGTTACCTTTCAAAACCAAGCTAAAATGGAGAAGCTAGGAAATGAAATAGTGGAAATGGAGGGGAGCTTCTCTTGGTCGTTGAAATGAAGAAGATGAATATTGAAAAGATGACAAAATGGGTGTTTTAATGGAAAGTGGGCTTTTTAAATTGAAGTCCACTTTATTATGAAAATGCCATTAATGAGATGGCAATTCTCCTTTACTTTAAAATTCATGTAATTTGAGTTTCATTTCAATTTAGTCCAATTTCAAAATGTTTGTTTTGAAAAACACCAAGTCCAAATAATATATAATATTATTTTTAATTAGAAAACCGAGACCCAAAATAATATTAAAATATTATTTTCACCCGACCCCTAAACCTGAGTGTTACAACTCTCCCCCGCTTATAGAATTTCGTCCCTGAAATTACGTGACAGAAACAAGTACGGAAACTACTCAAGCATATCAGCTTTCCTCTCCCACATGGCCTCTTCCACGCCTCTATGTCTCCACAACACCTTGACCAACTCTATGGTCTTGCCACGCAACGGTTTGCTATCAAAAGCAAGTATCTCAACTGGTTCTTCATTATAAGATAAGTCCGGATTCAACTCTATATCCTCAACAAGCATAACATGAGAAGGATCTAACCTATATCTCCTAAGCATCGACACATGAAAGACATCATGAATCTTCTCTAACTTAGAAGGTAATCTCAAACGGTACGCTACTGGCTCAATCCGTTCAACTATCTCATACGGACCAATAAACCTCGGACTCACCTTGCCCTTCCGACCAAATCTCATCACCTTCTTCCATGGAGATACTTTCAGAAACACTTTCTCACCCACGGAGAACTCAATCTCTTTCCTCTTCAAATCTGCATAAGACTTCTGACAATCGAAAGTTGATTTCAAACGGTCACAAATCAACTTCACTTTGTCGGTAGTCCCCTTAAGCAAATTCGGCATAGGTAACAATCTCTGACTCGTTTCAGCCTAACAAATCAGAGTCCTACATCGTCTACCATACAAAGCCTCATAGGGAGCCATATGAATACTAGACTGATAATCGTTGTTGTAAGCAAACTCAACTAAGGGTAAGTGCTTCTCCCAAGAACCATGGAAGTCAATCACATAACAACGAAGTATATCCTCTAAAATTTGTATCACTCGCTCTGACTGTTCATCGGATTGCGGATGATAAGAAGTACTGAATTGCAAACGGCTACCTAGAGCACTATGCAAACAACCCCACAACCTCGAAGTGAATCTAGAATCTCTATCTGAAACAATAGACCTCGGAACTCCATGAAGTCTCACAATCTCACGGATGTACAAGTTCGCCAACTTGTCTAAAGAATCTGTAGTGTTCACTGCTAAGAAGTGAGCACACTTAGTGAATCTATCCACTATTACCCAAACAGAATTCTTCTTCGAAGGAGACAATGGTAACCCCGACACAAAGTCCACGGTGATTCTCTCTCATTTCCATTCCAGAATCTTCAAAGGCTGTAACAAACCTGAAGGAACCTAATGTTCTACCTTAACTCTCTAACAAACCATACAACAGCTCACATACTCGGCTACATCCTTCTTCAAACCAACCCACAAGTAATCATTCTTCAAGTCACGATATATCTTGGTACTTCCCGGATGCATAGAAAAAGGACTCAAATATGCTTCACTCAGAATCAGGCGTCTCAACTCAACATCTTCAGGCACAACCACTCTATCTCTAAAGCACAACACACACTCACCACTGAAACTATACTCGGTCGATCTACCTTCGGCTATGTCCTAAACATGAGGGACTAAAGACACATCTTGCAACTGCTTCTCTCTAATCAACTGAATCAGAGAAGGCTTCACTTGCAACTCTGTGATCAAACCACCATCTTCGGATACACTCAATCTAGCAAACATAGCTCTCAACTCAACTACAACTTTTCTACTCAAAGCATCGGCTACTACATTTGCCTTACCCGGATGGTACTCAATGGTCAAATCATAATCTTTCAACAGCTCAAGCCATCTTCTCTCTCTCAAGTTCAACTCTCTATGTGTCATCAAATACTTCAAGCTCTTATGATCGGTGTAAACTATACACTTCTCACCATACAAGTAATGACGCCAAATCTTCAATGCAAACACAACTGCGGCTAACTCTATGTCGTGAGTAGGATAGTTCTTTTCATGAACCTTCAACTGTCCCGAAGCATAGGCAACAACTCTTCTTTCTTGCATCAAAACACAACCTAAACCTATGTAGGAAGCATCACTATAGATCACAAATTCCTTACCTGAAACTGGTTGCACTAGCATTAGAGCATTTGTCAAAGCTTCTTTCAATTTCTCAAAGGCCTTTTGTCTTGCATCTGACCACTCAAACTTGAGTCCCTTTTGCAACAATTTAGTCAAAGGAGCAGCTACTCTAGAGAAACCATAAACAAATCTCCTATAGTAACCGGCTAATCCTAGGAAACTCCTAATCTCAGTCACAGACTTAGGTTGTTTCCACTCAACAATAGCCTCAATCTTCGATGGATCGACACGGATACCTTCGACCGAAACAACATGACCAAGAAATACAACCTATCGAATTCAGAACTCACAGTTACTAAGCTTCGCATACAACTGGTTGCTCAATAACCTCTGTAAAACAAATCTCAAGTGCTCATCGTGCTCTTCTTCTGTCTTCGAGTACACAAGAATATCATCTATGAAAACAACTAAAAAACGATCTAGATAGTCTCTAAAAATTATGTTCATCATATCCATGAATGTTGCAGGTGCATTCGTGAGCCCAAACGACATCACAAGGAACTCATAGTGATCATATCTAGTCCTAAAAGCTGTCTTCGGAACATCACATTCTTTTACTTTCAACTGATAGTACCCTAATCTCAAGTCTATCTTCGAGAACACTAAAACACCTCTCAACTGATCAAACAAATCATCTATACGAGGCAATGGATACTTGTTCTTCACAGTCAACTGATTCAACTGCCTGTAGTCAATACACATACGCATACTGCCATCTTTCTTCTTTACAAACAACACAGGAGCACCCCAAGGAGAACTACTAGGCCTAATGAAACCACGGTCTAATAACTCTTGCAGCTGATTCTTCAATTCTTTCAACTCTTTCGGAGTCATACGGTACGGAGCTATAGAAACTGGAGTAGACCCTGAAACAGTCTCAATCACAAACTCAAAATCTCTGTCATGAGGCAAACCTGGTAACTCTTCAGGAAACATATCCGGAAAGTTACAAACTGTTCTAATATCTTTCGGTCTAGCCTCACTTATATTCAGATTCATCACATAAGCTAAGAAAGCCCCACATCCGGAATCCATCAACCTATGAGCCTCTAAAGCTGACACAACATTAGACAAGAACTTAATGTTCTCGCCTACTACTACTACCTCGTAATCATCAGAAAGTTTCAAAGAAATCCTCTTCGTCTCAAAATCCACACTAGCTCGGTGCTCAACTAACCATTTCATACCCAAAATAATATCAAAACCATAAAAAGGAAGCTTCATCATATCAACAGAAAACACATGACCCTGAATCTTCAGCAGACATCTCCTATACATACGTCTAACACAACTGTCTCACCAAAAGAACTAGTCATATGCATACCTACATCTAAGATCTCAACATGTATATCTAACTTCCGTGCATGCTCACTCAAAATGTAGGAATGTGTAGAACCTGAATCAACCAAAGAAAGGAAAGACATAGACTGTAACTCAAAATTACTTGCTATCACATTAGTGTCGTTCTATAACACCCCAATTTTGGGCTTAGAAGTTTTGGGTTTGGACCGGACCGGTCGGATCGCGGTTCGAATATAAAAGGGTGAATTTAGGAAAGCCTAGTCCGGGTTGCATTAAAAATATGGAAAATATCTTAAAATCCTCTTTTATTTTATATAAGATAAATGTGAAATCAATTTTAGAAAATGAGGTTTGGAAGAGTGACATTTTGGGTTAGTGACCAAAATGTAATTTTTGAAAACTGTGTGACTATTTTAAAAAGGATTGAAACTTTGAATCTTTAAGGAGCTATTTACCCAAAAGAGTTTCTCCAGATTTTTCTAAATATTTATCAATTAATTAAAGGTTTTAAAATAAAGGTAAAAGGGAGGGAAAGATATTTTGGCATTTTAACAAACTTTTCCCAAAATTTCCATTTTCTTTTCTCTCAACTTTTCTCTCAATCCAAACACATTTCTCCAGCAAAATTCTCTCTGATTTTGATCTCCAAAGGTTAGATTTCAATCCTCATTTGATCTCTAATCGTCTCTTTAACAAAACCTTAGCATTTGCTATTTGGATTTTCAAGAATTGTGGTTCCAAAAGGGAGAAACTCAAGTTTAGAGGTATGAACGTCCTTCTCCTCTAAATTCTCAGTTCTTTACTGAAATTCTTAAGTTCTCAATCCTTGATTTGTGTTTTATTAAAGGTTTTACAATTGTATTCTTGATCTTGGCTTTTAAATGCAAGATTTGCTTTAATTTTGATGAAATTCGTATGATCTGATTGGGCATTGTTTTGAGGTGTCATTTTGATGTTAAATGAATGTTTAATTGATGAGAAATGGAGGTTTAATCAATGCAATCCCGGATAGGTTAATTTTCCTAAGTTTTGCTTGAGTTTTTGGTTGTTTTTGGAGTGATCTTGATGATCTGTTATAGCTGGAGGTATAAGGACGTGGTTAGATCCTTTTTAGATGTTAATTAAGGTTTAAGAATGTTTAGAATTGATGGATCTTGGCTGGGTAGTGTTGTGGAGTTGTTTGGATGCGTTTTCGGTTGTGTTTGGTGGCCGAAAATGGAGTGTGGATGAGAGCAGCGAGTTTAGGTGCTTTCATTGAAGATATTAATGCATGATGATGCATTAATCCTCTGCTTTGATGTGTTTAAAACAGGGGAGTCATCTTTGGATCTTTGTGGTGGTGATCCGGAAGCTTGATCGGTGTTTCGGCAAGTGGCGAAACGGAATCGGTGAGTGGATTTTGGTTTTTGGCTTTGAAAACAATGTTTTGAAGGTTTGGGAGCTTAGTTTAAGTCTAAGCAACTTAGCTAAGCTCAAGAGTAAGTTTTCAGAAAAACTCTCTTGTTGATGAACCCTGAGTTGGTTGAATGCAATGTGATTTGTTTGCATGTTTTAAATTCTGTTTTGAAAGCATATTTTAGCATGATTATTTGCTGATTTTATAAGCCATGTGTTGAAGGATGCTCAAGGTAAGAGATCCTTGTTTTTGAACATTGTTTAATGTGGTTTTGATGCTTAATAATGCATGATAATTATGGCTTTGTTAAATGCTTTAAAACAGTGGAATATTGTTGTTAATGATGCATATTGGCAAGTGATGTTTTGAGAATGGTTAAGATCACAAAGGTGGTTAAAAGTCCTTGTGTGAATCTTGTGTATTTTAAGAACACTATGGTGGTTAAAAGTCCATAAGTGGTTCTTGTGTTAAGAACAACATGGTGGTTAAAAGTCCATGGTTGGTTCTTGTTAAGGTCACAAAGGTGGTTAAAAGTCCTTGTGTGAGCCTTGTGTATTTTAAGAACAACATGGTGGTTAAAAGTCCATGGTTGGTTCTTGTTAAGGTCACAAAGGTGGTTAAAAGTCCTTGTGTGAGCCTTGTGTATTTTAAGAACATTATGGTGGTTAAAAGTCCATGGGTGATTCTTGTTAAGGACAAAAAGGTGGTTAAAAGTCCTTGTGTGGTCCTTGTGAATTGTAAGAACATCATGGTGGTTAAAAGTCCATGGATGATTCTTGTGCTAAGGACACAATGGTGGTTAAAAGTCCATGTGTGGTCCTTGTGAATTGTAAGATCACAATGGTGGTTAAAAGTCCATGTGTGGATCTTGTATTGTTGTATCACTTGTGGCCAATATGACATGTTATAAACTTGAAGCATGAAATGCTTGTTTTAAATGCTTATGTGCATGTACAAATGATGTTTTGAACTAAGGTTTATAAAGGTGTTTTATAAATGCATTATTGAGTTGTTTTAAATGAGCATTTCTCACTAAGCTATTTGCTTACGCTCTCTCTTTTCCTAAACCAATAATGCAGAGCATTGAAGTGCATTAGGGGCAGCAAAGAGGTCAAGAATCCAAGTGAAGGTTTAAGCTCATGTATGGTGAATGTTTTCTAACACTATTAGCTTTTGGGCATTTGGCAATGGGAACCCTATGTTGTTGTTTTGGGAGATGTTTTGGACTCCCTAAGTTGATTTAGTGTTGTTGATGATGATAGAACATGTAATTGGCCTATGTGAAATTGGTTTGGTATTATGATGCTTGAATGGTTTTTCAAGTAGGATGCATGCCTATAGAATTGGGGATTTGCTTAATTGATGCCATGTTTGTGAATGGTTGATGCTAATATGTTCCTTACGCATGTAATGACTTGCTGGTATAATTTGGTTGCCATTGGAGCATGTTTGATGGGTCAATTGTGTGATAAACCAGCTAATTTTCTGCAATCTGGGCATCCTGTTTCGGAACAGGTGCTACCGTATCGGAACGGGGCCTGAAATGGCCTTGGCGTTCCGGAACGGGTGGAACCGTTCCGGAACGGTTTGGCCACTGTCAAGCCCTGTTCCGGAACCAGTTTCGGAACGGTCCCGTGTTTTGGAACAGGTCCTCCCTGTTTCAAAACACCTGACCGTTGGGCACTGAAATTGACGGTTATATGTTTTGGATTCTTTGCGTTTTAGTCCTGAACCTTGTTTATGCAATTGAATGAGTTTGAGATGTCCGTTTGAGTTGAAATTTGACAGTGAAGCATGAAACATGACTAATTTCATAATGGTAACACAAAAATGGGTTAAGTCCTTATAATTTTCAGAATTTACAATTTGGTCCTTAAATTCATGTTTTGTGCAATTAAGTCCCTGAATGTCTTCCGATTGCGCTGATCTTTGAGTATGCCGATTGTATGAACATATCTAGGGTTAATGTGCATTTAGATAAGATTTAAAACGAAAAAAAGGGTCGTTAATCAAGGTTGACTTTCGGGTTGACTTTGGTTTTCCCCGTGTAAACTTCTTAATTCGGTTCAACCGTCTGGGCCGGGTTAAGGGGGTTACACGTTCCCGGCCTCTCTCTGAGCATAGACTCTCGCTAGTCTACCTGCTTCTGGCTGTACTGCAACTACATGAGCAAGGTTCCTCTGAGCATCTACCCTAGGTGCATCAGCACTAGGCTGGAAGTAGCCACGACCGCGCCCACGACCTCTCTGAAAATCAGTCGCTCTCGCAGGAGCCTAAGCTATGTTCGGTGCCTGTGCCGCTTGATGCGCGCACTCCCTCCTAAAGTGGTTCCTTGAACCACATTTCCAACAAGCATGGAAGTTACCCCAACACTCACCAGAGTGTTGTCTCTCACAACGTGTGCACTCGGGCAAACGCCCTCCTCCTCTATGGCCCTGGTGGCCTCTACCATGGTGGTCACCGCCACGTCTATGGTCAAACTACTGTCCACCGCCTTTATGCCTCTTGGCATCTCCACGGTCAAAGTTGTTATGTCTCTTACCAGAACTAGAATCTCCAGAACGCTTGGTTAGCCCCAAGTTATGCTCAATGTCCTTGGCACTAGCAACCAAGACATCAAAATCAAAATAATCTGAAGCTAAGGTGTACCTCTTAACTTCCTCATGAAGCCCATATCTGAAACGGTTACATCGGTCCCTCTCAGTAGGAACTGACTCTGAAGCATACTGACTCAAACAAACAAAGCGGATCTCGTAGTCAGTCACAGTAGCATCTCCCTGAACAAGAGCCATAAACTCTCGCTTCTTCTCATCTAGATACCTCGGACCCAAGTACCTCTTCTAGAAAGCAGACTCAAAGAAATCCCAACCAATCTCAGCCTCTGGAACCCCGGTAGTAATGGTGACCCACCAGGTGTAGGCATCACCCTGAAGCAAATAGATCACACAGCCAAATCTGCGAGCACCCACACAACCCATCTGAGCTAAGATGCGAACGGTCTTCTCTAACCACAACTCGAATCTCTCAGGTGTAGACCCTCTGAACTCTTCGGCCCCTAGGCTACAGAGTCTCTCCAATGGTAAACTAGCATCATCGCCCCTAGGCTGAGCTGCAGCCTGAGCTTCGGCAACTACGGCCTGAAATGCTCCCGTTATAGCTTGCACAACCGGAGTCATATATATTCCAGTCGAACCTTGGCCACCCTAAGGTCTCTCTCCTTCAGCTCCATCCTCGCCTCCAACTCTAGGTTGAGGAGGTGGTGGTGGAGGAGGTGGTGGAGGAGCTCCAACTCCAGTAGCAGGCTCTACTACATGAGCCTCCACTCCAGCCATCGGCTCATTAACAGGAGCCATAACACGTGGTTCCTGACGAACCACCTTCGGCCTACCCCTCGGCCTCGACATCAGGCTCACAAACAAAAACTACAACCACAACAACAAAACATACAAGATTGGGATAGCAAGGCAAGGGCTCCAAGTGGCTCAAATATGTTTCCTCACTTTAAAAATCATTTTTTTCCGATGTAATAGTAGCAATGGGACTCTAAACATCAAGCTTCAAACAAAACAACCAACATTCTTGATAAACAAGCAAACATATATTAAGCATACTTGACAAGCAAGAAAACACCGTGCATTTCAACATAAAAGCTCAACTTACCTGCCCAAGGTCTCGGTAACCTTAGGCTCTGATACCAACAAGTGTAACCCCCTCGTCCCAGTCCAGACACTTGACCGATCCGAGTGGGCTACACGGGGATAACTGAGATGAAACCCGTTAAGGCTCCACTTCAGTTACCGACCCTATGAAAAAATTTTCATTTTATATTATCTAAATGCATTAATTAAACCTAAGCGGAAGCCCAACAGCAAACCGGGCCTGAGCCCAACCCTTGAAACCCTTTAGAGATGTCAAAAAGCCCAAAAATAGGTATGTGTTTCAAAACAGTCAAAGCTCGTTTCGAAACACTAGCTTCAATTCAAAAAGTCAGACACTCGTTTCGAAACGCATCCACCCCGTTTCGGAACAAGGTCTCATTTAGTCTTTCCGTTTCGATACCAGTTTTGAAACAGGCAATTCCAGTAGCCAAAGTGTTTCAAAATTAGTTTCGAAACAGGGGCTCACAGTAGCCAAAACGTATCGAAACGAGTTTCGATACGGGGGCCCTGGAACCATACTCGTTTCGAAAATGGAAACTCGTTTCGAAACACTTGCTGTCTGCAAATTTCCAAAATCAATTTTAGACATCTCTAATTGATTCCAAACGTCCGAAACGATTACAAGAAGCATACAAATCATACAAATACATACTAGAAGCATGCACCCTATAGCAACATACTCAAAATACACAAGGATACATGGTAGAACATCCATTCAAAGATCATACATCTCATAGACTTTTGCATTCAAGATTCATGCTTACACAAGGTCATACACTTAGATAATTAAGATAGGCAAATCCAACATGGTTTACAGGCAAGGCATACATCCAAAAGCCAAATCAACATAACATATGAAAGGAGTCTAATCATGCTCCTAAACAAACCACATCAACATACTTCAAAAGACTCAACAACATAAATATGTCCCCATTGCTTGACCATTACATCCTTAAATTTAAAATACCCATACTTGATAGCTTAGATAGTACCACAAGGCACACACACTTGGAGGCCCCTTCTTGCACTAGCAACCCACGAACTAAGGATCTGCATTGTCGAACAAAAGAGAGCGTAAGCATAAAGCTTAGTGAGGGTAAGCTCTTTAAAAACAAACCTCGACAATGCAAGGTCCAAGCACGATCACAACCAAGGTAAATGCATGTTCTTACCTTCGATCCTCATGAGCCAAAAGTACAAATGATGCATGAACATATATACAATATCATGCCATGCTCAACAAGCTCAAATCCACATCATATATAAACACATATAATAATCCAAATAGGAATCACATTCTGAAACACATTGATACACAAATTAACTCATATTGGCACCTAGCTATGACTCGAATACGCGGATAAACTCGTTCGAATTCCCATCCAACAACAACTTTACCTTAAGGTGGGATTACACTCATCACTGTTCTCGCGGAAGGGATTCCACTCATCCTCACACCCCGTCGATGGAATTACACTCATCATCGACTAATGTATATAAGAAGGTTTTCCAGGCGAACCCGTACTCCATCTTGATGACTACCATCATTAAGACCACACGTGCATTTGACTCACGTGTGCACACTAACATCCTAATGATCGATCATTTGTACCCAAGCATACTGGTGCCAACATTTAACTCAATCCACAACATTATTTAATATCATCTTTCGTGCTTAGCACGTACTCACCATGATCACAATCATGAACAATCCACTTGCATATCA
Organism: Hibiscus tridactylites; assembly: GCA_958450335.1. Taxonomy (NCBI): domain Eukaryota; kingdom Viridiplantae; phylum Streptophyta; class Magnoliopsida; order Malvales; family Malvaceae; genus Hibiscus; species Hibiscus tridactylites. The sequence goes on along the minus strand of OY288287.1, from coordinate 67,973,735 downwards.
CAATGCATTACAACCATGCCTCATCATACATGTATAACACATTATACATAATCATCATAACACAAATCATCATGAGGCATAAACATCAATTAAAGAGTTCAACCAATGTCTCTACCTAAAGCTTAGGATTAGGCTATCACTCTAATCCTAACTCTAGGTTGGTCTACCAAACCCAACCTAGTCCACATGCTTGAACCAAATACTCAAAATCATTTTGAAAACATTAAACCATTCACCTTCACTTCCAAGCTCAACACCAAGCAACCAACACCTTCAAGCTTCCGGATTCACTTCTGATGTCTCACCAACACAAGTCCTTGCCTCTAAAGAATCTGAACACAATCCAAACAACCTAAAATCAGCTCAAACACCAAAGTAGCTAACCCGAAATACTATTCAAACATCAAACACAAGAATTCAAGCCATGAACAACCCCCAAAAACAACAAACCCGAGCAGCCGCTAAACCCCAATTAAAACTCATGATTTCAACACATTTAACACTTCCAAATGATTCCAAAACAACCCTTAACTAACATATTAACATTAGCCTTCCATTTCCAACATAAAACAACCCCAAAATCCATTCCAAAACCCTTCAAACCCCCCCATTAAACCCAAATCCGAGAATGTGTATAAAACCATGTAAAAATCACATAAGGTTGGACCATTTGGTTCCTAAACATCATATCTAGTATTATTAAATCAAAACCTCAAGTTAAAAACAATAAAGTTACCATTTTTATTCAAATCCTCCAAAAACACAAATTCTAAAACTTTGACCAAAATGAAAACTAATTGTACTTTTAAAGAGAGGAAGATGAGAGCAAGTCGAAAATGTAGTTACCTTTCAAAACTGAGCTAAAATTGAGAAGCAATGAAATGGAATATTGGAAATGGAGGGGAACTTCTCTTGGTCGTTGAAATGAAGAAGATGAATAGTGAAAAGATGACAAAATGGGTGTTTTAATGGAAAAGGGGTTTTTTAAATTGAAGTCCACTTTATTATGAAAATGCCATTAATGAGATGGCAATTCTCCTTTACTTTAAAATTCATGTAATTTGAGTTTCATTTCAATTTAGTCCAATTTCAAAATGTTTGTTTTGAAAAACACCAAGTCCAAATAATATATAATATTATTTTTAATTAGAAAACCGAGACCCAAAATAATATTAAAATATTATTTTCACCCGACCCCTAAACTCGGGTGTTACATTATTGGTTGACTAACAGTTTTTATTCGCAGATGAGCCCTTTTGACCCAAAATATAACGTCAAGTGATAAATTGCTTCAAAAAAATAATAAAGGCTAATATGACAATTTACTCAAACGTTAGGGAAACTTTTTTTTTTGTCATTGTACCTAAAAATAAAAGGATTATATGTGGATTGAGAGTTATTTTAGTTTATTTGATATTGTTATTATCATTCTATTTTTAAAATAGCAAGTTCAAATACATTTAAATGTGTTGTGTATTGATATTTTAAATATTATATAAAAATTATACGATATCATCCAACTTTAATAGTTTTTATTAGTTAAAAAATATAAACTCTGACAATATATTTTTTTATTTTTTATAATTTCATCTTATTGAGCGAAGTTGAATTCGTAAAGATAGTGGCGGATTTATAAATACTTTTAAGAGTGGGCACACATAAAATTTTAAAATTTTAAGGTAGACACAACTTATAAAGATTTAAAAAATTAAGAACTAATTCATAAAAACTAAAAAATATAAAATAAAATGTATAGAGTTTAAAAAAATTGAGGTGGGCACCTGATCCACTATTTTTATTTGACTTATATCACAAATAAGTACTTACAATTTATCATTTTTCTATTTAACTACTTTTTTTATCGAAGTATATAAATCGCCACTTTTTCATCTAGATTTCTAAAGTATTTTTTGATCATAGTATATATTTTAAAAAAAATCAATAATGTCTCGTGTCAACTTTAAAAACTTAAATAAAAAAGATGATATTATTTTAGATACCTATTTAAACTAAAAATACTTTATATACAAAAATGTAAATATAATATTATAAATTATTTACATTAACAAAAGAAAGTTAAATACATAGATAAAAATACGACATACTTATTTATGATATACTAAGTCGTTTAATTTATATTTCATAAATTTGAACCAAACGTTGGAGCGGTCCTTTGAATTTGACTGACAATCCCAGCTACTGTACATAAACTTTGAGCAGACCTTTTGAATGCATAAAACTTGTGGATTCAAACAATAAAAGACGATCGAACATTGCTTTAATTGGTATTGTTATTATTATTATTTTAAAATAATGTTAGATTTACATATATTTTTGTTTGATTTAAAAGTTGAAAGAAATCCAAATAATTTTAACCATTTTAATTTGTGTTTAAAAAATATTTTTTATAAAAAATATCACGTACTTAACATTGATTCGATGGGTTCCAAGGAAACAAAGGTAACATACACAATATTGAAATTAACAGTAAAAAATCTACTAATTGATCGAGTGATAAAAATATTTATATTATTTTATTTTTTTATGAATTTATATTTAATATTTCCTTTAAAAATGTATATCTCGAAGAAGAATGAAAAATAATACCTGGAATTCTCTACTAAGTAGAAATAGATTTTAATTGCTATCTATTCAAAAAAAAAAAACCCCGAAATTCTCTGTTGGGTTTGCCTGCCATGATTAGGGATAACCATTTAACTCAAATTTGATGGGTTTTTATTTGACCCAATTTTATAAGGTCGAGCTTTTTAAAGAAATTTTTGAGTTCGGGTAAGATTTTATGAGGATAAAGTCGGGTCGATCAGTTTGAGTTTAAAGTAAAAAATACCGACCCGAAATAATAATTTAATTTTATTCTAATTTGTAGGTATAATTGCTATAACGTCCCTCTTTATATATTTTTTCAAGTTATCTCTCTATTTTGTCGTCGTTGACTGCCTCGCTGAAGACCAAAAGGAAGTTGGTCGGCACGCCTACCGGAGATGGGTAGTTGGAGAAATGGTCGTGGTAGTTCGGCGACGGATATGGTGGGCGGCGGCGAAATCGGCTAGAGAAGTTAGGGATTTTGAATTTGGGGTCATTTTGTGAATTTTGAGAAATTTAAGGTTTTTTAAAATTAAGTTAAAATAAAATAAAAAATTAAATTAAATTAAATTAAATATTTTAAAAAAGTAACAGTAGTTAACGGTGAGGCACTTAAAAAATAATGTGGACAAGAAATTTCGGGGTCAAATTGAAACAAATTGTTAATTTTAAAGATTAAATTAATTTTATCTCTTAACAAAATACAACGGCGATTACTTTCTTTCGCTCTTATATGACATTTGCATTGAAAATTGTGGACAAAAAAATTAGGGGTCAATTAAAAAATATTAAATTCAAATACTAAATTTATTTTAGGGTAAACTACACGAAATATCACTCAACTTTAATCTTTGTATCGAACATATCACTGAACTATAAATTTATAGTATTATGCCACTAAACTTTTTTTTTTTTTGCAATCCAAGCATCGACTGTTAACTTATAACGAACAGTTAAATTCAAAACGGTGTTGTTTTAGTTTCGTTGTTTTGAAGCCTAAAATAGACCAAAACAACGTCGTTTTGTTAGTAAAAAAAGAAACATTGCATTTGGTGAAGCTTGAACTTAAGCCCTTTAAGATGAAATGTTTATACCAAACAATCAAGCTAACTTAAATACTTGATATTATTCTAACTAAAATAATATATAAATAATACTGTAGTTGAACTTAATTTTATTTATTTCATGATATAATTTTATAAATATATTAACTTTATAAATAAATATTATTTATAATTTATATATATTTTTAATAGATATAATATATATAATTAAACCCTAAACCTCAAAACCTAACCCCTAAAGCATATATTAACTAAAATCACAGACCTTAAACTATATATATATAAATAAATCCTAAACCCTAAACTATATATATAAATATATTAAATTTATAAATAAATATTATTTATAATATATATTTGAATATATATAATATATATAATTAAACCCTAAATCCTAAACCCAAAACTCAAACCTTAAACCATATACATAAATAAATCCTAAAGCCTTACCCCTAAATAATATATGTAACTAAACCCTAAACATAAACCCTATATTACAAATCCTAATATATATTATAAATAATATTTTAATTTTAGGATTTTGTGATTGGGATTTGTGATTTATGATTTAATTATGTTTATTGTTTAGGGTTTGGAGTTTTTATGGTTTGAGGTTTTAATTAATATTTGATTTAGGGGTTGGGTTTAAGGTTTAAGGTTTGGCTTTAATTATATATATTATATCTATTAAAATATATATATATTATAAATAATATTTATTTATAAATTTAATAAATTTATAAAATTATATTATAAATATTATAAAATTTTATCATGAGATAAATAAAATTTAGTTTAACTGCATTATTATTTATATACTATTTTCATTAGAATGATATCAAATATTTAAGTTGGCTTAGTGGTTTGGTATAAACCTTTCATCTTAAAGGTCTTGGGTTCACACTTCTCAAAAAGCGATGTTTCCTCTCTTTTATTACTAACAAAACGACGTCGTTTTGGCCTATCTTAAGCTTCAATACAACGAAACCAAAACAACTTAGTGGCATAACAGTATCAATTTATAGTTCAGTGGCATGTTCGATTAAAAGGGTAAAATTACTTTCTTTCATTTGTATATGATTGTTAAATTTAGAATGTAACGTAGAAAAAATAGGGTCAAATTGATAAAATTGGTTAAAGTCAAAGACTACAATTTATTTTACCTCTTACAAGAATACAACGAAGATTACTTTATCTCGCTTGTATTTGACGGTTAAATTTGAAAAGTAACGCGGATAAAAATTTTAGGACCGGATTAAATAATGTTAAATTTAAAGATTAAATTTATTTTTTTTCTTAAAAAATACAACGACAATTACTTTGTTTTGCTTCTATGTGACAGTTAACTTTAAAAAGTAACGTGGTCAAAAAAATTAAGGGTCAAATTAAAACAAATTGTTAATTTCAAAAACTAAATTAATTTTATCTTTTAATAAAATGCAACGACGAATACTTTCTTTCGCTCTTATATGACAGTTACATTTGGAAAGTGTGGACAAAATAAATTAAGGGTAAATTAAAAATTGTTAAATTTAAAGACTAAATTTATTTTATCTCTTAACAAAATAGTATAATAGTTACTTTCTTTTGCATATGGCGGTTAAATTTAAAATGTAATGTAGACAAAAAAATTAGGGGTACAAGTGATAAAATTATTCAAAGACTACAATTTATTTTACCTCGTAACAAAATGTAATGATGGTTACTTTATCTCACTTGTATGTGACGGTTAAATTTGAAAAGTAATGTGGACAAAATATTTAGGATCAAATTGAAAAAATATTAAATTCATAGATTAAATTTGTTTATCTCTTTAAAAGACCCAACAACGGTTACTTTTTTGCTTGCATATGACGGTTAAATTTAGAAAGTAACGTGGACAAAAAATAGGGGTCAAATTGAAACAAATTGTTAGTTTCAATGACTAGATTATTTTATCTCTTAACAAAATGAAACGATGATTACTTTCTTTCGTTCTTATATGACAATTATATTTGAAAAAATGGAAAAAAATTAAGGGCTCAATTAAAAAAATGTTAAATTTAAAGATTAAATTTATTTTATCTCTTAATAAAATGGAACGACGGTTATTTTCATTCGCTTGTATATGACGGTTAAATTTGAAATGCAACGTAACAAAAAATATTATGGGTCAAATTGACAAATTGGTTAAATACGAAGACTACAATTTATTTTATCTCTTAACAAAATTCAATGACGGTTACTTCATTTCGCATGTATATGACGGTTACATTTGAAAAGTGACGCGGAGAAAAAAATTAAGATCAAATTGAAAAAAATATTAAAATCAAAGATTAAATTTATTTTATCTCTTAAAAAATTCAACAACGGTTACTTTCTTTCTTGTATATGACGGTTAAATTTAGAAGGTAACATGGACAAAAAATTTAGCGGTCAAATTGAAACAAATTGTTAGTTTCAAAGACTGACTTTATTTTATCTCTTAAAAAAAATGCAACGACGGTTACTTTCATTCTTTTTTATATGACGATTATATTTGAAAATTATGGACAAAAAATTAAAGGGTCAATTAAAAAATATTAAATTAAAAGACTAAGTTTATTCTATCTCTTAACAAAATGAAACGACAGTTACTTTCTTTCGCTCGTATACGACGGTTAAATTTTAAAAGTAACTTGAAAAATAGGGGTCAAATTGTCAAAAATAGTTAAATTCAAAGACTACAATTTATTTTAGATCTTAACAAAATGAAAGGAATATTACTTTATTTAGCTGGTATATAACGGTTAAATTTAAAAAGTAACGTGAACAAAAATAATCAGGATCAAATTGAAAAAAAAAACATTAAATTCAAAGATCAAATTTATTTTTATCTTTTAACAAAATGTAACAACGGTTACTTTCTTTCTCTCGTATATGACGGTTAAAATTGAAAAGTAGTTTGAACAGAAAAATTATGAAACAAAATGCAACGACGATTACTTTTTTTTTCCGCCCGTATGTAACGGTTAAATTTAAAAAGTAGTGTGAACAGAAAAATCATTGGGAACAAATTATGACGACGGTTCCTTTCTTTCACGAGTATATGACGGTTACTTCTTTCCTCAAGGTCTAGTGGTTTTAGATAATCACAAAAGTAGTGGAGTTAATAATCAAATCGAGTCAAATTACGTTTAAAAATAAAAACTCTTTTTATCATTGTTTTTTCATCCAAAAAATTATACTCGACTACATTTGTTCCCCTGTCTTTGTTAAATAAAATCAAATTAAAATAATGTTAAATTCAAATATTTAACTTTTTATCTCTTAACAAAATGCCAAGTTATGTGGCAAATAATTTAATGTATCAAAAATGAGCCGAATTGATCAGTCTAAGGCTGAAAATTAAATTATCCCAATAAAAAGAATCATTTAGCAAATCGAATACATAAGAGGATTGAGTTATCAACCTTTATTGGATTTAAAGTAAATTAACTAACGTAATAAAACAATTACTGTTTTAATTATTTTGATATAATCAAGCACATTGAATACCAGTATGGATGGAAATTCCCTGTCACTTATCGGTGTCTCTATCTATGCTCTACACACAAAATTAGGTTTAGAGTTTAAGATTAGAGTTTATGATTAGAGTTTATGGAATTTAGAGTAGGTGTATTTTTTAAGGTATAATGTGTATGTTTTAAGATTTAAAATTTAAAGTTAGAGTTTAAATTTTTTTTAATATTTTTAGTGTTAAAACATATATAAAAAGATGCAAATGATTTTTATCCCATTAGTACTGCTATAAGTACTGAAAATTAAACAATCACGGCCAACGTTTTACTAGCATTACATGATCCATTTCGTCTCAAAAGAAATGATTTTTTTTGGGTATATGAATTTAGAAAAGAAACTATAATTTAGAACTACAATTAACAAGAGAAAATTAGGGGCCAATTGAAAAATGTTAAATTCAAAGACTAAATTTATTTTATCTCTTAACAAAATTAACGACAGTTACATTTTTTCTCTCGTGTATGACGGTTAAAATTGAAAAGTAGTTTGAACAGAAAAATTAGAAAACAAAACGCAACGACGGTTACTTTTTTTCGCCCGTATATGACGGTTAAATTTAAAAAGTAGTGTGAACAGAAAAATCAGGGAACAAAATACAACAACGGCTACTTTCTTTCGCCCATATATAATGGTTAAATTTGAAAAGTAGTTTGAACAGAAAAATCAGAGAACAAAAGATAACGATGGTTACTTTCTTTCACCCGTATATGACGGTTACTTCTTTCCTTAAAGTCTAGTGGTTTTGGATAATCACAAAAGTAATGAATTCAGAATCAAACCGAGTCAAATTACGTTTTTAAAAAAAATAAACTCTTTCTATAATCGGTTTTTCATCCCAAAAATCATATTTGACTACATTTGCTCCCCTATCTTTGTTAAATAGGATCAAATTGAAATAATGTTAATTTTAAAGATTAAATTTATTTTTATCTCTTAACAAAATATAACGACGGTTACGTTCTTTCTCTCGTATATGACGGTTAAAATTAAAAAGTAGTCTGAACAGAAAAATCAGAACAAAATGCAATGACAATTACTTTCTTTTTCCCGTATATGACGGTTAAATTTTAAAAGTAGTGTGAACATAAAAATTAGGGAACAAAATACAACAATTGTTACTTTCTTTCTCTCGTATATGACGGTTAAATTTGAAAAGTAGTTTGAACAAAAAAATTAGAGAACAAAATACAACGACGGTTACTTTCTTTCACTCGTATATGACGGTTACTTCTTTTCTTAAAGTCTAGTGGTTTTGGATAATCTCAGAAGTAGTGAAGTTCATAATCAAATCGAGTCAAATTACGTTTTAAAAAAATAAACTCTTTTTATCATTGTTTTTTCATCCTCAAAAATTATACTCGACTACATTTGCTATCCTATCTTTGTTAAATAGGATCATATTGAAATAATGTTAAATTCAAAGATTAAATTTACTTTTATCTCCTAACAAAATGTAACGACGGTTACGTTCTTTCTCTCGTATATGACGGTTAAAATTAAAAAGTACTCTGAATAGAAAAACTAAAGAACAAAATGCAACGACGGTTACTTTCTTTTTTCCATACATGACGGTTAAATTTGAATAGTGTGAACAGAAAAATTAGGGAACAAATTACAACGACGGTTACTTTCTTTCTTCCGTATATGACGGTTAAATTTGAAAAGTAGTTTGAAGAGAAAAATCAGAGAACAAAATACAACGACGGTTACTTTTTTCACTCGTATATGACGGTTACTTCTTTTTTTAAAGTTTAGTGGTTTTAGACAATCTCAAAAGTAGTGAAGTTCAGAATCAAATCGAGTCAAATTACATTTAAAAAAACAAACTCTTTTTATCATTGTTTTTTCATCCTCTAAAATTATACTCGACTACATTTGCTATCCTATCTTTGTTAAATAGGACCATATTGAAATAGGATCCTATCTTTGTTCAAAGATTAAATTTACTTTTATCTCTTAACAAAATCTAACGACGGTTATGTTATCTCTCTCGTATACGACGGTTAAAATTGAAAAGTAGTCTGAACAGAAAAACTAAAGAACAAAATGCAACAACGGTTACTTTCTTTTTCCCATACATGACGGTTAAATTTGAATAGTGTGAACAGAAAAATTAGGGAACAAAATACGACGACGGTTACTTTCTTTCTCCCGTATATGACGGTTAAATTTAAAAAGTAGTTTGAACAAAAAAAATCGGAGAACAAAATACAACGACGGTTACTTTCTTTCACTCGTATATGACGGTTACTTCTTTCCTTAAAGTCTAGTGGTTTTAGATAATCTCAAAAGTAGTGAAGTTCAGAATCAAATCGAGTCAAATTACGTTTTTAAAAAATAAACTCTTTTTATCATCGTTTTTTCATCCTAAAAAATTATACTCGACTACATTTGCTATCCTATCTTTGTTAAATAGGATCATATTGAAATAATGTTAAATTCAAATATTAAATTTACTTTTATCTCTTAACAAAATGTAACGACGGTTACGTTCTTTCTCTCGTATATGACGGTTAAAATTGATAAGTAGTCTGAACAGAAAAACTAAATAACAAAATGCAACGACGGTTACTTTCTTTTTCCCATACATGACGGTTAAATTTGAATAGTGTGAACAGAAATATTAGGGAACAAATTACAACGATGGTTACTTTCTTTCTCCCGTATATGACAGTTAAATTTGAAAAGTAATTTGAACAGAAAAATTAAAGAACAAAATACAACGATGGTTACTTTCTTTCACTCGTATATGACGGTTATTTCTTTTCTTAAAGTCTAGTGGTTTTAGATAATCTCAAAAGTAGTGAAGTTCAGAATCAAATCGAGTCAAATTACGTTTTTAAAAAATAAACTCTTTTTATCATCGTTTTTTCATCCTAAAAAATTATACTCGACTACATTTGCTATCCTATCTTTGTTAAATAGGATCATATTGAAATAATGTTAAATTCAAAGATTAAATTTACTTTTATCTCTTAACAAAATGTAACGACGGTTACGTTCTTTCTCTCGTATATGACGGTTAAAATTGAAAAGTAATCTGAACAGAAAAACTAAAGAACATAATGCAACGACGGTTACTTTCTTTTTCCCAGATATGACGGTTAAATTTGAAAAGTAGTGTGAATAGAAAAATTAGGGAACAAAATACAACAACGGTTACTTTCTTTCTCCCGTATATGACGGTTAAATTTGAAAAGTAGTTTGAACAAAAAAATCAGAGAGTAAAATACAACGACTGTTACTTTCTTTCACTCGTATATGACGGTTAAATTTGAAAAGTAGTTTGAACAAAAAAATCAGAGAGCAAAATACAACGACGGTTATTTTCTTTCACTCGTATATGACGGTTACTTCTTTTCTAGTGGTTTTGGATAATCTCAAAAGTAGCGAAGTTCATAATCAAATCGAGTCAAATTACGTTTTTAAAAAATAAACTCTTTTTATCATCATTTTTTCATCCAAAAATTATCCTCGACTATATTTGCTCTCATATCTTTCTTAAATAGGATAAAATTAAATTAATATTAAATTCAAAAATTAAATTTATTTTTATCTCTGAACAAAATGCTAAGTTATGTGACAAATAATTTAATGTATAAAAAATGAGCCGAATTGATCAGTCTAAGGCTAAAATTTAAATTATCCCAATAAAAAAACTCATTTAGCAAATCGAATACATAAGAGGATTGAGCTATCAACCTTAATTGGATTTAAAGTAAATTAACTAAACGTAATAAAAACAATTACTGTTTTAATTATTTTGATATAATCAAGCACATTGAATACTAGTACTGCTATAAGTACTGACAATTAAACAATCACGGCCAACGTTTTACTAGCATTACATGATCCATTTCGTTTCGAAAGAAATGATTATTTTGGGTATATGAATTTAGAAAGGGAAACTATAATTTATAACTACAATTAACAAGAGAAAAATTAATTAGGGTGTAATTTTTTCGGCTCATTAATTAGGGTGTAATTGAATCGATTGAATTTTAATGATAAATTTGGCAAAGTTAATAGTGGTGAGATATGTCTAAAAAACCCAACTTTGATAGGGAAAAACAGGGGAGAAACAGAGACCGGTTTTGGATTCAAGTTTTCTGGGTTTTGTTAAAAGAAAAACAAGAACAACGACAAGAACAGCGAAGAAAGCAACAACAGCTTCATTCTTACATTATTAAGTGAATGTAATTAAAAAAAGGGAGGGAAAGCAGTATTGGGTCTTCAAAAGGAAGGTGGTTTTAAGGGGACCAGACAAAAGCAGAAAGCGGTTTTGTAACTGAAACGGAGCGTGGCCAGAGATTATTAAAAGAGGGAAAAGGAAAAGAAAAGAAAAGAAAAAAAAATAAAATTCTCAACAGTCGTTACACATAAACTACCAACACTGAATTCATATATAACCGTCAGGCCTAGTTGGTCCTTTTACTAAAAAAATTTCATTTCATTTTCTTTCCTCATTTCGACTCTCCTTGGGGATCTTCTTCTGTGCTTTCATTAATGGGGTAGACTCTGTCACTCTGCCTGGGTTCAAAGACTTTTTGCTTTTCATCTCTAGTGTTCTTCTTCTTTCCTGCTTTGCTTTCTCGGTATTCGTCTGTACGGCCTCGTTTTGATGGCTAATTTAGAGGGTATTCCAAGGGCTTCCTCGGTTGTTCATGCGAATTCAGGTGAGTGTTGAGTTGGAATGAAAAAAAATGGGTTTGTTTTGGTGTCTAAGAAAAATGGTTTTTGTTTGGTTGCCGAGAAACTGGAAGAAAACGAAAAAGGTTTTAGCTTTTCGAGTTTTAGACTGTTGTATCGTTGCGGTACGGACATTGGTGTTTTTGCAAGAGAAAATGAATTCAGCTCAGCTGGGTTTAGTTTTTCAGCTTTAATTTTGCTTGGTGGAAGCTTTGAACCATGAAAAATGCCTTCAAGGGTAGTTTTGCTTGTTTCTACTTCATATGTATTTTTCTAGCGTTTTCTCAGCAACCGAGTGGAGCTCGAAGTTGTTATTTTTCCTGCTTTTTCCTCGATGGTCTCTTTTGGTTGGACCCTGTTTGCCCTTACTTTTTTTCTCTTTCTGAACTGGTGAATTGAATAGAATTTCCTTTTCATTTTTTGTTTGACAGGTTTGGGTAGGGATCCTCTATATACAGAATTATGGAAATTATGTGCAGGCCCGTTGGTGGATATTCCTCGGGTGCACCAGAATGTGTTCTACTTCCCTCAGGGTCACATGGAACAAGTAATTGTCTTTTTATTTTTTGGTTAAATCGCTTCGATTTCGATGCGAAATCCTAGATCAACCATGTTTTTGTTTATAGAATTAATGCTTTTTTTGTGTTATGCAGTTAGAAGCATCGACTAATCAAGAACTTATCAATCAAGCTCCACTGTTTAATCTTCCTTCTAAGATCCCATGTCGTGTTATTCATGTGGAGTTACTGGTATTCTATCTTTGATTTTGTTTTTTTTTTCCTTTATTTATTGGAGCTTGAGGGATCATCTTATTAATTATTTGTATCTTTTTTCCTTTCTTTCTGAATAGGCTGAACAAGAGACTGATGAGGTTTATGCTCAGATCACTTTGCTGCCCAATCCCGATGTAAGTAAATGCTATCCTGCCCTTATTTCATGAATTTCCGAGGGCGAAGAGTGTTATGGTACCAGTCCTGAGTAAAAGAGTTGGTTTCTCAAGTTGTTTTTGATTCAAACTTGTTTTATCATTACAGCAAGCTGAGCCTCGTTATGGTGATCCCCTCCGAGCTGAGGCTCCAAAGATGCCAGTTCATTCCTTTTGTAAGATTTTAACGGCATCAGATACTAGTACTCATGGAGGCTTCTCGGTTCTCCGAAAGCATGCGACTGAGTGCCTTCCTCCTTTGGTAAAAACTTTGCTTTTTTATTACTACTTCTCGTTAGACTTTCATAATGCAACATTATGATGTTTGATTAAAACTCTTTCTATTTACTTTAAACAGGATATGAACCTAGCAACTCCAACTCAGGAGTTGGTTGCCAAAGATCTTCATGGGCACGAGTGGCGGTTCAAGCATATATTTAGAGGTAATAGTTTCATGCCATTTACTTTCTTAACATGTGATTGTTTTGGTAGCTGTAAATAAACCTCTTAATTTGAAATTCGAAACTCTTTTCTTCCTCACTCAATATAATTTTATCTTGTAATTATAAACGATCAGGTCAACCGCGGAGACATTTACTTACAACAGGGTGGAGCACCTTTGTTACTTCCAAAAGATTGGTTGCTGGAGATACTTTTGTATTTCTCAGGTAATTGCACTTTTGGATCTTTAGCTGTGGCATTTTTGCAGTGTTGTTGGTTGTAACTGTACTGGCATGTTTACTAGAGGTGAAAATGGAGAGCTAAGAGTTGGGGTTCGGCGGTTTGGTCATCAACAAAGCACAATGCCTTCGTCTGTGATCTCCAGCCGGAGCATGCATTTAGGAGTGCTTGCTACCGCTGTTCATGCTGTTACAACTCATTCCATCTTTGTTGTGTACTACAAACCAAGGTAACATTCTCTCTTCATATAAACATGATCGGCATATGGCAGTACCAGTTTTGTTATTCTGGTTATCTCGAAACTGAGTTTCTTTCCTTTTCTCTTGTTTAGGACAAGCCAATTCATGATAGGAATAAATAAGTATCAGGAGGCTATGGACAATGCATTCTCTATTGGCATGCGTTTCAAGATGAGATTTGAGGGAGAAGACTCTCCTGAAAGGAAGTATGATTGTCTCTGCATGTTGTCGAACGTTTATCTCATGTTCTTCTGTTCCCTTTACCTACTGGGATTTCTTTTCTAAAACCAGGTTCACAGGTACCATAGTTGGGGTTGGTGATGTTTCCCCGCATTGGCCGGAATCTAAATGGCGGTCCTTGAAGGTTGAAAAATATAGTCTTGAATTAGTGATTTGAAATACTCTTCTTGTTTCTGATAGTAGTTCTTGTCAACTATTTGTCCTTTTAGGTTCATTGGGATGAACCTGCAACAATACAAAGGCCAGAAAGAGTTTCTCCTTGGGAAATTGAGCCATTTGTGCCTTCTGCTTCGGCTTCTGCGTCTGCGAATCTTGTACAACCAGCATTGAAGAACAAAAGACCGCGACATGTTCATATTCCATCTTCTGGTGTGGGAAAAATATTATTTCAAGTATCTTCACTATAGTTTTGAGTGCTGAATTTATTTAACTTTTTATTGATTAATTGAAATTGTAGAAGTTCCTACAAATTCAGCTGGTTCATCCTTCTGGCGTCGGGGGTCGACCCAATCTCATGAACTGACTCAAGTAGGAAGCATGCCTGAGATCCAAAGCAGTGAAAGTCCTGTTCCGTGGCCAATGTGGAAGAAAGAAGTTGATAGCAGTAGTGGAGTTTATAAATCAAGGACTCCAACTGAAAAGACCTGGCCACCTCCTCTTATGAATGTTTCTCTGAACCTTTTTCCTGATTCGACAGAAAACAACTACACAACCGGAACACCACAAACTGCTCTCACCGGTTATGCCAAGGGCCTGACACATGACCAAGTTGGAAAAAGAAAATTCGAGGCTATTTCAGGCTGCCGGTTGTTTGGGATTAATTTGACGGATAACACAGCTGCAGCTAGCCTCCCGTACAAAGAGCGAGTGAGCACAACTGTTGATTACAATGTTGCAGGAGGGTCTATGCCAGCTGCATCGGAGACATCATCCCAGGAAATGCATACTAAACATAGTTCTGCAACTTCGATAAGAAGTCGTACTAAGGTAAACTTTCATGGTTTATGCTAGTTTACGCTTAGACTACTTTCATAATTTGAGTTGTGATGGAAAATATTTGCGTATACCAAAGGTACACATGCAAGGGATAGCGGTTGGTCGTGCTGTTGACTTGACTGCAATGAAAGGATACGATGACCTCATAAATGAGCTGGAGAAAATGTTTGATATCAAGGGAGAGCTTTATCCCGCTGGTCAGTGGTCCATTGTTTTTACCGATGATGAGGGTGATATGATGCTTGTGGGCGATGATCCCTGGGTGTAAGTAACTTAGATCCCCGTATGTGTATATTTTCGTATCTGGTTTTTCAGAAAACAATCTCATATTTCATTTATATTGCAGGGAATTTTGCAGGATGGCAAGAAAGATCTACATATATTCAAGAGAGGAAGTGAAAAAGATGTGTGCAAGATGCAAATTTCCAGCCTCATCCATGGAAGGCGAAGGGACGGTTGTAAGCGTGGATTCGGGGCATAGGTCTGAAACATGAAAGTTTGAAAAGCCTTGTTGTTGGTTGGACTTGGAAGGAAAATGCTGCTAGTTTATTTTGCGTAGTTTCGTCTGTAAGAGACATTTGCTCATAGGCAAGAGAAGAGTGAATGAACTTAGTTTATGGTAACAAAAAAAATAGAAAGACTAATGTTAGGCTTTTAGGTTTAGAAATGGAAGGGTTTGAGTTTGTTGGGTGGTGGTGTGGTTTGATTGACCCAGTAAATGAAATGAGGCTGTAAAAATATAAATGCATGGTGGCATTTAATTTGCAATTAGTTCTTGTTGGCTGGTTTCCTTTGAAAGGCATATTCTGAGTAAAAGCCGACCAAGACATTGTCTCAGTGTTTTGCCTTGAGATTTCCGTTTGTTTTGATATGTTTGGGAACCAATCTCGATGGCTCTGCCACTTCCTGGCCAGGGGCCCTAAATGTGCTGTCATAAAGTTTAAAATGGCCTAATGCCATACTGCTCTGCTGGTCCCTATTGCTCAGGTTTTATCCACATTATATGTCCTCTCAACTCTCAATTATGTTGCAAACCGCCTGGTCCACTAATTTCTTATTCGGGACAAGGCCAGTAGGTGAGCTCCGGTTTCAGGCATTCATGGCTGCCGAGCCTACTATAATATACTTAATCTTGTTAGGTTACGCTTAACTGAATGTGAAATGCATGCTTATAGAATAGAAATCCTCTATTACTTGTCTAACAGTAATAGCATCGGCATCACCAACATTCAACCAGGCATTACAAGCTCACTGGTTCTAGTCTCTTTAAGGGATATTGGTTTGAGCTTTGCAACAAGTGTGTATTCAATGTTGGGAATTAATCGAAGTTTTAAAATACGGGTAATTATTCCACACACTAGAGGTGAGTAAAACTCGACTTGACTCGAAAAAATTAAAATTTTGTACTTGACTTGAGGCGTAAAAACTTGACTCGTTCTGACTCGACTCAGAATTACATAAACCCGATTCAGAAAATTTCAAATAAACTTTGAGTTGTAAACTGGAAATTCGAATAACTTAAATTTTTCAGTAATTAGTAGATTAATTTTTAAATTCGAGTCAAGTTCCTCAGTTTTTTCCTGATACCAATACAAAAAATTATGAAGAAATATATGTCACATATGAAAAAATATAATGAAATATATATGCATATCTTATATGAATAGAGAAAGATGTTTAAATTAGAATCAGAATGTACTATAAAATGATAAATAATTATAATTAAATTTGTATAGGAACTCGAAAGCTCGACTCAACTTGACTCGAATTTCATAAACTCAACTCGAAAAAAAAATTCAAATAAAATTTGAGTTGTAAAATATGACGTGTCAACTCGAATAACTCAAAAAATTTTGACTCGACTCAATCGAACGCCCCCTACCACACACTGGTGATGGAAATAATTTTTTTTACAAACGCCTTAATTTAAGCGTTTAGGGATTTACTTTAGAGTTTATGAGTTTATAATTTATGAGTTACGGTTAGAATTTAGGATTTGTGGTTAAAAGTTAGAGTTTATAGGTTGAAATCTAAATCTCTAACCATATTACACTGAATATAAACTCTAATATCTAAAGTCTAAATTCTAACTATAATCTCTAAAGCCTAAACTCTAAACGCTAAACTAGGTATAATTATTTCGTTAGTGCATCTAAAAAAAAGTTTCCACAAGCCTCAGTCAGAGATCTAGTTTAGGGTTTATGTATCTTTGTTTAGAATTTAGGTGTTGTGGTTAAAATTTAGAGTTTATAGGTTAAAATATAAATCATCAACAATATTATCATAAACCATAACATCTAAACCATAAATTCTAACCACAAGCTCTAACTTCTAATCACAACCCTAAATTCTAAACCCTTACTTTCTAAACTAGAATCCTAAACATCTAACTTAAGATATTTGTGAAAACTTTTATTTTCACCACACCAATTTATGAAATATAAATCATAAAATATTATGATTTACAAGGAAGCCCAGAGAAAAGAAGAAATTGAGTTGACATAAAATTAAAAGAGTGTTAAAACAGGAAATGGTGAAAATAGAAGATGAAGGTGGGCTAGGTTTAGCTGTCCTGTCCCTTTGGCAAACAAGTTGTAATAATAGGCAAGTTTGTTTTCGTGGAGATATTGGGAAATGCCAATTTCAGGATCGGAAAATAATAACAAATTTGTCGAAAATCCATTTGAGAATGACACTAAAAAAATATAATCCATTCTATTTATATGGTTCGACTTTCACTCCTTTTTTAGGTAAGAAAACAACCACCAGTTATGTGTCGGTCAGCCAATGGCACTTCATTTAGTTTAAGTTTAGATGCTGTAATCTTAGGTTTCGATAATAAAAATATTCAAATATATATTTTTTTAAAAAGTGCTGCTTTATTTATTGTTGAAATTCAAGTCAAACAACATTAGTACACGATGTAATTAAGCTTTACACTTTAAAATTATAATTATTATACTTATTTTAATGATTTATTTATTATATATTATTTATGACTACAATTATAATTTTAGTTGATGATAATCCAATGAGTGGTACTAAAAGAGGATGATCTTCATCGTAAAAATTTTGACTTCGAACAGCTTTATCTACATGATGTGTATGCTTTATCAAATGTTAATAAAATTATGAACAAACACTACCTTGTAACCACTCAAAAATAAATAATACCATTTTAACTTCTGAAATTATTTTTCATTATTACTCTAGTACATCCAGAATTTTCTTGATTTAAGGATGCACGCTATCCATTAAGTTTTTTATTAAAAAATATCTCGCGACACTCTAAGAATGTGACATGTGGCATATGTATGTAGATTAACTTTAAAAAGTTTAAAAGAATAATAAAGAATCTCAATTTTATTAAAAATATTAATAATTTAAAACTGGATTTCCCCTTATATTTTGGATTGTCTAATTTTTCAAATTTAATATATATTATACGCCACACAACACATTACTAGAAGTCTATGTGATTTTTTTAAACAGAAAAAAATAGAGTGAGATAATATATTTTATGAGAAAAAAATTTAGGGGCCAAACAGAACTAAAACAATCTTCAGATACCAAAAATGATAAATCTAATACAACTTCAAAAAGCCAAGAAAGCCCAATTTTAAAATTGGACCAGACATATCTGCAGTAAGGGCCCAAGCTCAATCATCATGTTATCGGTTAATTAATTTTTGGCCCCCGAAAAGGCTAGACCCACGTGGCCTCTGTGTTCAAAGTCGTTTAATACACATATGCGGGAATTACGGTCATTGCTTCCATTTAACCACTAAACTTGGGTTATAACAACCTGCACAATATTAAAAATTTAAATTTAAGATTTAAGGTTATTGTTTAAGTTTAGAGTTTCAAAAATTAGAGATAAAGTATATTTTTAAGATTTAAGGTTTATAATTTAAAATTTAGGGTTAGAGGTTGAAATTTATTTTTTCTAAAGTTGAGACATAGAAAGAGGCATAAAATTTTTGTCGGGGTTAAGATGGGTAAAACATAGGAACAAAAATTCTATGCCTCTTTTAAGTGCTCTTTAGTCTTTTTTTATGTCCAACACTAACAAGTTAAATTCTAATCCTTGATCCTAAATCTTCAACCTTAAACTTTAAAAAATAGACCCTATTCTTAATTCCTAAACCATAATCTTAAACTCTAACACTAAATCTTAACCATGAACCTTAAACTTAATTTTTTAATATAGAGACATAATAAGGACACTTAAAAAAAGAGAATTTCTATTCAAAACATAGCATTGAGTATTACATTAAGCACATTGTCGTACTCGTAACTCGTGAGACAATTAACGATGGGCCTGGATGGCCCCGAAAAGACAATTTGACAAAAAATTGGTTCACTATATTGCTTTTTTTCTTTTTGTTACTAATAAATACCAATTATACGGGTACGCGCCGACATTGATCGAAATTCAAATTGAAACGGTACTTCAATTACTTTGTACTCCCTCCGTCCCACTAAAACTGTCACATGTTGACTTTTTTTGGTCAAATTTTTTTAACTTTGACTATAATTTATTTAAATATTTTAATTAATTAAAAATTATAAAAAATATATTTAAAAACTAGTTGATTCAAAGTTTTTAAAATATATTTTTTCATATTTTTATCAATAATAAATTTTAAATTATAAGAGGTCAAAGTTGAAAAAGTTTGACCAAAAAAAGTCAACATGTGACAGTTTTAGTGGGACAGAGGGAGTATATGTTAAGGCCGATACAATATTATCTCCAATTAATAAGATGGAAGTATTTGTGTACAATTAGGCGAGCACCATTTGTTTATGCTATTAAATTATTAACTAATTAGTTAGGTTAATTAATTAGTTAGATATTAGTTATACGGTTAATTAGTTAATGACATGTATATAAACACTGACTCATTTGTACATGAAACAACAACGACTGTTTCAGTTTTTAATGCGTCTGAATGTCATATTCAATGGTTCACAGCCATATCCTCTTGATAAAACCTCTACCATCTGTTAATCATGCATACTCAATGTTTGTTCAAGAAGAAGGCTAGCGTCAATTTGCACGAAAACCTACGGTGGTTCCTAAGTCCACAACTTTGTACACAAATTTCGTTTTGTAACATCCTAAAAATATTGTTCATATGATTACTAATTAGATTAATTATTTTAGCTCAATTCCTTGTTACCTACGTTGTGACTAAAATGAAAGGGGATAAAAGTGAGTGACCGAAATTGAGGGACTAGATTGTGAGAACATTAAAACTTAAGAATTGCATGAAAAATAGAAAATTAAGTGTGGTAAACCCACATGTCATCGTATGGGAGGGTTGAGTTGGCTAAAGAATTGCCACATTGGAAAAACCTCATCTCCATTGAGTCTTCTTCCAAATCTCATTTTCATCCTCCATGAGAGTTACTCGAAAGCATGAGAGAGAGAGGGGAAAGCTTGGTTATTGTTTCATGTGATTTTTGAAGGCTTGATCCATTAGAAAATTCGTTAGGAGCTTGGAATCGATTTGGAAGGTAATGATATTGATTAAAATGTTCACATTTTGATTGATTATAAATGTTTATGGATGATTGAAATATAGCTTATAGCTATGATTACATTTCCTTGAGTTCTTAGTCACATGCATGAGATAAATTATGTTGGTTGTGAAAGTGAAATGAGAAATTTAGAGTTAAGATTGAAATTAAATCATTAGGTAGTTGTTGTTGATCTTTGGAATCTATGATACTTTCGATCCTAGTATACGAAAATTTTGAGATTTGTCCTTGTGTGTTTCGGTTGGAAACTTAACTGTTTAAGGGCTGAAAATTTTAGTTGAATGTACATTAGCTGATTGGATTGAAAGTAAGTTCGAATCTACCGAGTTTAATGCGTAAAATGGAAAGAAAAACTTGATGTAAAACTGTAAATTCTGTGATACATGGACTGCCCTGTTTTCCTAGAGTTAAGAGACTGTTTTTATTCACCAAATTGCTAAGTTGAGTCTAAAATGCACGAGTAAAAATTTAAACTAAATAGGGGGTGTAAACTGCTTGCTTGTGGACTGTTTTATATCCATAAACAGTTCAAGCTGTTTTTGGTAATACAGGGCATTTCGGGACTGTTTTATTGCTGAAAATATATAGAAAATAAGGGATCGTGCAGTCAAGATAGAAATTTGTGAGGGACCAATTGATAGTGGAATTGTATGATGCTTGGAAAGGAATTGATTTGAACAATATACTATAGGATTGTAATAAGAGTATGTAAAGAAAATTTATATCAATTGGAAAGATTCTAATGATAATAATCTATTGTTAGATCGAGAAGATTGTGAAGGGAAAAGAACCAACACCGAGCAGTGCCTAGATAGATCGAAGGGGATTGTGATTCGTGATCAACAATAGCGGGATAAACCAGTGAGTTAGTTTAAAGCCTCAGAAAAGGCTGACAACCTACCCGAGCATTTTCTGCTTGTTATTGATTGATTGTTATTGATGATCAAATTCTACCCACGATTGTTAGAATGAATAAATTGATATGTATCATGTGAAACAAGTTATAAATAAGATATCAAGTGAACTATTGGGCTAGTGAGCCATTTGAACAAGCATGTATGTAAAATAAAATTCACAATGGTGAATATATGTGGGTATGCGCCCTAAATGAGAATAAAAGGGCTGTGAAAGCTTGATATGATAATGATGTATGTAATTGATATCATGCACTAAATAAAGACAATATTAATAAAGCTTTGGTCTCAAGTTGGTTTTAGGTATAGTTGGCATGCCATAGGGTCCATAGAGCTCAGTGTCGGGTTAGACTACGGTCCGAGACAGTGGTCCTTATTTAGCGACAGTATGAGGGAAGTTGTTTGGTAACTTGGCGACAATATGAGGGTTTGACCGGTACTGTGAGTACCAAATGATATTACAAGGGCGACAGTTGGTTGAGGACTCGTATACCTAAACTAGGACTTCGATTAACAAAGCTATAATATTAAATTAACAAGATTGAAATAATTAAAGACTTACCTTGAATATGATTACTTGTGAAACAAGAAACTTAATGTGTTAATGATGCTTAATATGTGCCTTTGACGATGTTATTAGCAAATGAAAAATTGTTGTTGTCTTGATCATGAAATAAATTTAAAATGCCTAGACTGAACCTTATGTATGATGGTGTATATTCGAATGGTTACTTGAAGAGGAATGTACCATGTTTGATGTTGAATTGCTTGATATGTCTACTTAGAATTTTAGTTCGAATGAATGAAAGTTGTGCTCATTAATAGAAGATATTTCGATTAATTATCTGATTGTTTGATGAGAAGATCTAATTAGCTTATTGTAAAGAAATGAAGGGTTTTATGCCTGCCTTAAAAGAATAAGTATTTTACCTAGACATCCATGCTTTAGTTGATAGTAAAATGTTTAAGTAGTGAAAGATTTGTGTAATAGATATTCTTTAATTGCTTTAAACTTTTTCACTAAGCTAAAGTTTATTAAGTTTCTTTCTTTTGCTACTTACAGATTAGTCTTTTGGCAGTTCTTCCCTTGGAAAGCTTAATCAAGTCACAAGCCATCCCCAAGAGTATGTTATCTCGTTTTGTTTTAACTCCTAGAATGGTGGCACCTTAGTGATTGTATATAAATGGACATCTTGTGCTTTGTTGTTATAGTGTTTGGGCATATAAAGCTTATTATCATTCTATATGTAAATCCTTAAATAGTAGATCTAGTGTGGTTGAGTGCATAATAGATAGAATTAGTATTAGTCATGAATGTGGATAATAGGTTGATAGTATATACATTTTGATGGAGTTATGGTTCCTTAATGCGCATATGATTTGATCATGAGATTGTTTTGCTTATACTATGATGATTGTTAAAATATAAATTTATGAAGAGATTGTTCAATTTAAGATGAAATCGTAATATGTTATGTATGTTTAGTGAATTTGTGGAATATGACTGATTTAGCCAGATTAAGGTTGTTAATTGAGCCTGTTGTGGTCATACTAATGTTTTAGGTACATGGATTGAGAGTCTATGAACCGAGTTAATAGTCTAAGGAACTTGAAATGTCATTGAATTATATAAACCTTGACCTTGATTTATTGCTATGAAAAATCACATGTATGTTTACAAAGTAAGTTTTAAAAGATTATCAATTAGAATTAATGGACTCTTGGAACTTAGTATTCAAACTCTATCATGTAAAATATGTTACTTTTAAATTGATTTTAAAACTTTCAAATGAAATGAAACTAAGTAAATGCTTCATGCTTTTAGGTTGATCGATTAAATATTGAAATTAGGATTGCTTGTTGGGGTGTATTCGAACACTAACTTGCTTTCCAAGTTAGTGATACCTCTAAATTATGTTTGCTTCCAAGCCCTATCTAGAGTGCTTCACGTTTCTTCTTCCAAAAGGCGTTTTAGTGGTATGTGTGATTATTGTCACATTAAGGGTCACAAGAAGGAAACATGCTATAAGTTGATTGGTTACCATGATGACTTTAAATTCACTAAGAAGAAAGGCTCATTTGCTAATAGTGTGGTAGCATCTGGTGAAGCTAGATCTGCTCTTGATATTTCAGCTTCTAGAAATTTTATTAATGATGTGTGTTCAAGTCCTTCTCCTCAGGTACCTGTGTTTACACTTGAGCAATATCAACAAATCCTGGATCCACTTAGAAAGGAATCCATTGTGCAAGCTACAACATACATGGTTGGTAAGAGTCTTGCTCCTCTGGGCCACGTTTGGATTCTAGATACAGGTGCTACAAATCACATGACATTCAATCTTGGGTTTTTGGATTCTCCTATTACTCGTGCCTCCTCGTCTTTCATTCAGTTGTCAAATGATAAAACCATCCAAATAGCTCACACTGGAAGCTATTCCTTTTCACCTACTCAAACATTAACCAAAGTTCTTTATGTACTTAATTTTTGTTACAACCCTCTCTCTACTTCTCAACTTACCAAAGAACGTCATTGTTGTATACTATTTTATCCTCAATTTTACTTGTTGCAGGACCTTTACAGTAGAGAGATGAAGGGAATTGGTAGACTTCAATGTGGCTTTTACATCTTTCAGCCAACTTTCTATTCTTCCAGAAATAACACATGTTCTCTTCCCCAACCTTCAAAGCTTAGTTTGGCTAGTTCATGTTTGTCTTCTACTGTTGTTTTTCCTAATGCTAGTTCATCGTGGCATGCTAGACTTGGGCACACTTTTGTTAGCACATTAAGAAAAATACCTCATATTAATTTTAATCTTCCACATTTTGATCATGTTAAAACCCGTGGGGTTTGTCCAATTGTAAAACAATCTTGTTTACCATTTCTTGTTAGTGTCTCACGTGAAGAAAAGGTTTTTAATTTGATTCATATTGACTTGGGGGGGGGGGGCTATCATATGTCTACTCACAACGGACATCGTTATTTTTTAACCATAGTTGATGATCATACAAGAATGACTTGGGTTTATCTTCTTCGTCTCAAAAGTGATGCAATAGTTGTCTTAAAACAGTTTATCATATGTGTTCAAAATCACTTCTCAAGTTTTGTTAAAACGATTAGGAGCGACAATGGGACTGATATCTTTAATAAGGAGGGAAAAGAGTTTCTCTTATCTCATGGGATTATTTATCAAAGTTCATGCGTCCACACTCCTCAACAAAACCGAGTAGCTGAATATAAACACCGACAATTATTAAATATTGCCCGAGCCTTCAAGTTTCAACCTCGTGTCTCTGTCAAGTTATGGGGTGAATGTGTGTTAGCTGTGTGTTATGTAATCAATATGTTACCTACTATTGTCCTAGGATGGAAGTCACCTTTTGAGTTGCTCTTCAATAAAAAAAACCTGATATATCCTATCTTTGAGTATTTGGATGTCTATGTTATGCCACAGTGACAAGTTACCATTATAAGTTTAGTCCCAGAGCCATATCATCTATCTCTATGGGTTACTCTCTCGTTCAAAAGGGTTATTTTTTGTTCAATCATGAATCTAAAACCTTTTTTGTTAGCTGTGATGTTTTTCATGAAACAATATTTTCATTTCATTTTCCAGTTCCTTTTTTCCTTTCTTCCATGTTGCTTCTACTCTAAGTGCCCTTGATACTGAATTTCTTCAAATACATGTTGTACCCACAAATGACAATTTATATGAACTTGATCATGATCTTGATCCTTTTGTTGTTTCTGATTCTTTACTTTCTTCACCTTATGTCTCCTATTAGTTCTACTAATGTTCAACCTCTTGATTCCCTTCCAGTTTCTATTTAACCTACACATGAGTCCATACATTCGAATCCTTCTACTTCCACTTTCTTGCCTATCAAGGTTCCCTTACGTAAGTCTTCTAAGCTTTCTAAACCACCAACATGGCTTTCAAATTTTGTTTGTCCACCTAAATTTTCTTCATCTACTGCACTACTAACAGGTATGCATCTTATATCCAATTATATCTCTTATGATCATTTACCCTTGCAAACTCGTATTTTTCTTATTACCTTATCTTCTATAGTTGAACCTCAAACCTATAATATGTCAATTGAAGATGAACGTTTGGTCGAGGCCATGCAAAAGGAAGTTCATGCTCTTGAGATGAATGGCACGTGAGAAGTAGTTGATTTGCCCCCTGATAAGAGATCTATTGGCTGCAAATGGGTTTACAAAGTGAAGTATAATTTTGATGGATCTATTGAGCATTTCAAGGCTTATTTGGTTGCCAAGGGTTACAATCAACGGGAGGGTATCGACTTTCATGATACGTTTTCTCTTGTGGCAAAGCAAGTCACTGTTCGAGTGGTTATTTCCTTGGCAGCCATGTTTGGTTGGCCTTTATTCCAAATGGACATGTTTAACGCCTTCCTTCAGGGTGACTTATATGAGAAAGTCTACATGCAGTTACCTGATGGATTTCGCAGCTAGGGGGAGCTTAAGGTTTGCAGGCTGCTCAAGTCTCTATATGGCTTAAAGCAAGCATCTCGCCAATAAATTCTTAAACTAATTGATGCTCTCGTTTGAAGTGGATATAAGCAGAGTCTATATGACTATTCTATGTTTACAAAGAAGGAGGGAGATAAAATGGTTATAATGTTGATCTAGGTTGATGAACTATTGATCACAAGAAATGACGAATCACTTATAACTGAATTGGAGGGCCTTCTTCATCGGCATTTTAAGATGAAAGACCTCGGTGACCTCAAGTATTTTCTGGCATTGAAGTGCTTCGATCTAAGGAGGGCATTTTGTTGAATCAACGAAAATATGTTTTGAAACTTGTTACTGATTCAGGGTTAGGGGGAGCACACTGTTCTTCAACCCCACTTAAGCAAAATCACACTCACATCCATTAATTATGAAAAGGGAGTGCATGAATTTTCCTCGAATGAGTTTTTGGAAGATGTTGGATCATATCAGAGGTTGATAGGGAAACTTTTTTACTTGACACACACGTGTCCAAACATCACATATGCAATTCATAATTTGAGCCAGTTTATGCTTACACCAAAAAATGAGCATTATGAAGCAGCTATGCGTGTTGTGAGATATATTCGAAAGCAACTAGGACATAGTATTTTGTTTAGAGCCGATAGAAAATCACAATTATTGACATTTTGTGATTCTGATTGGACAACTTGCCCAATGACTCGAAGATCCATTTCTGGTTATTGTGTTAAACTAGGAGAGTCACTGGTTTGTTAGAAATCGAAGAAATAAAGTACAATGTTGCGATCTTCAGCTGAAGCTGAATATAGGTGTATAGCATCAACTGTGGCAGAACTAGTTTGGCTTAGCTTGGAGAGTTGGGAGTTAAACACGATGAACCAACTATGTTGTTCTGTGACAGTCAAGCAACAATACAAATGGCAGGTAATCTTATATATCACGAGAGAACAAAATACATCGAAATAGATTGTCATTTCGTGCGGGGAAATTTTTTTAAAAAAGCATTGTTAAGACGCAACACATTTCGACCAAAGAACAACAGGCTGATATTTTCACAAAGAGTCTATGGATAAATCAACATGAATATCTCATGTACAAGTTGGGAATGAGAAATGTGTATCATTCACCAACTTGAGGGGAGTGTTAAATTGTTAACTAATTAGTTAGATTAATTAATTAATTAGTTAGTTAGATAGTTAGCTAGACGGTTAGTTAGTTAATGACATGCATATAAACAATGACTCTTTTGTAGATGAAATACAGAAGAAAATCTTTCTTTATTTTTTCCAGAAAATTGTTCTCATCTCTCTCAAAACCTCACTGGTTTATACGTTGTTTTTCACTCTCAATCTTGATCGCCGGTGATCTTAACATATACAGTGATTTCTGGGAGGAAAAAAGGGCAAGAATCCAATTATATCTAAAGTAAAGTTGTGGGTTTGGTTGACTTGTGCTTATTCATTCAAGCTGGAAATTTGATTCCATTGTTTTCACGACATCATTGCAAGTTTCAAACGAATTCTCTAACAGGAAAAATATGGTTCAGACTTGACTTTATTGGAGTTTGGGGGGTTAGGGGTTTAATGTTCAACTTTAGTATGGAGTTGGTAAGACGTCTAAATAGTTTGTTGGTGAGATGCTGAATTCTTGCTATTATTTTTCAATGGTTACATCATAAACAAGTATATAAAATAAAATAAAAAGTTTATTGTGCCATACGTCCCTAAAGTATGACAACCTTTTTAAATTATTTTCTAAAATTCTGAACGCTCCAATTTTGTCTTCAAATTATAATTTTTTTATTTAAATTTGTCATCAAATTTTTGAATGTTTTAATTTTATCTCTAAATTATTAATATACGCTAACCACGTCCACTATTAATGAAATTGTTAAAAAAATTGTTAACTAATCATTTAAAAATCAATGTGTATGTATTAACCTAAGCCTGAGCTTGATCCGGTAATTAAGAAAGAAAACAGATAAAGAGTAAGGGTGGTTGCTTTGTTGCTTTAGGGGTAATGACGTATTTGGACGCTTTAACCATTCCTTTTTTTTTCGATTTCACTAATTAATTGATGGGTTTTCAAAGAAAAAGCTTCAAGTCAAAGGAGTGATGAGTTAATTCACTTAAAAATAGTCCAATCTAAAGCTTTATTGACTTCTGCATTATGAGGTACAGACTACAGTTGTCTTATTTAACAGTGTATATACTTCATCTTTCCTTTTGCTATTACCGGAGAAAACTTAATCTACCCATTGGGTAAATTGCCACGTGGCAGATTGAGTGAAAGATAATAAATTATGTGTTTATTATTTTTATATAAATAATCATAAAATATATTAAATGAATCATTTAAACACATTCAATTTTAATTTATCATTTATTTCTCTTAACCTTTTATATGATTTTAATATTATAATATAGATATAATTATATAAATGATAAATTTCAACATGTTAAAGATGAATTTTTTTAATTCGTGATATTTGTAATTACTGACATATTGTCAGGCATGCATGGAAGGGTTGGAGGCGCCAATCGACCTTTAAAATTTTAAAATTTATATATAATTAAAAAATATTATATATTTTTTAATATTAATTTATCATCATACCTAAAATTTTATAAATAAGCCACTTTAATATAAAAATTTCTGCGCATAGTTACTGTGTTTTCAATTTGGTGGAAGCATAAGTTCCACAACTGTAATGTGGTCAAATATTTGCATGATTTTCTCGGACGCCTGCACGTGTATCCAACTTTCAAAGTTCATGCTGGTCGTAGATTTTTTTCGTCAGCTTGCATAATTGGCCCTTTAGATGCCTATAGTCCGGTGAAAAAGAGCTATTATTTTTAAAAAAATTGAATTTAAGTAATTTGTCTGTGTAATGTATTTGCGTTTTTAAAAAATTAAAAGTAAATAATAAATTTTATCATGTAATCACACTAAAATATTAAAAAATAATAGATAACACATGCCAATATGTGGATACAACAATTCATATGTTAACTGTCATATTTATTTACGTCATTTTATGTTTTAATTATATTTAAAATATATTAATCGATTGAGTTTTAATTTAATTTTTATGACTGTTATAATGTTTTGAAAAATAGTGAGCTCAAATACATTTAAATGTACAATTATTTCTCGTTTAGGGATTTGATAGACTATTTCAAGCATACACATTATATGAAAAAAATGTATTTGAGATATTTTTATTTGGTTTTGTTAGAAAGGGAATTTCATAGTGTATTGAGTTCGGCTCGGTTAACTTGTTGGTATAATATACATGAGGATATAAAATCAAACATATTTAAACGCTCAATATCCAACTTATAGGTGTGAGAGAGGTCTCATTAGCATAAACATTACATTAAACCGTAAAAATGGAATTATTTTTTTTCTTAAATTACATGTTCTGAATTTATAGCTCTCTCTCCCAAAAATATCTCGAACTAGGGATGGCAACGGGGCGGGGCGGGTTTTTGGCCGCCCCGACCTATAATATATTATACCCAACCCCGCCCCGCCCCGAATTAAAATATTATTTTACCCGCCCGTCCCGCCCCGATACAATAATCCTTAAACCCGACCCCGACCCGCCCCGAAAAATTTTAAAAAAAATTAATTTTCGCCGACGGTAAATATTAGATTCGACCAATCTTCCACCACAATCACAAATTATAGTTTCAAGGGACTTCAAACTTATATAAAAAAATAAAATAAAACCAATTTTAAATTATTCACATGTTAAACTACATATTTAAAAGAATAAACTTGAATTATTAACCGTTAGAATCGAATATATTAACACTTGAACAACATCTAACAAAATTTTACAATAAGTACGAACAAAAACAAAAACAAAAAATAGCTTAAAACTCATAAAAGTGTTTAAATAAAATGATATTTTTTATAAATATAATAAAAATATATATAAAAATGTACCGGGGCGGGGAATTTCTAGCAAATACCCGAACCCGCCCCGACTTCATGCCTTTCACGCCCTGCTCCGCTCTGCCCCACCTCGATCCCCGAAATTTTAGAAAAAGTACTCGATCAGATCAGGTCGGGTCGGGGCACCTCGGATCGGGTTGGGGCCGTGTATTTTTGCCATCCCTATCTCGAACCAAAAAATTTCATATCAAGAAAAGTCCAAAATAAGCCCAGTTCTGGGAAAGAAGGAAAAAGGGGCCCGGTTCTCCCTTCCGGATTAGACCACATAGGCATCCAATGAACTTGGAGCGACAATCATATGGACTCAAGACCACCGTAGTTGCTTGCAACCTAGCCTTTTAAAAGGGTAAAAAAAAACACACAATCTATTTCCCATTTTTGAATGAAGGAAAAAGCATGCAGCAAGCAACCGTTGAATAAAGCTGAGATCACTACAAAGTTAGTAGATTATTGCTTGCTTGCTTCTTTGAACTGCTTTCACTGTTCATCGTTGAATCTGGGTGTTTCTTCTCCGCCCTTTTGTTTCATTTACAAATGGGAGAGCTGTGTTGGGTGGCTTAGTCAACACCTTTTAAAGGCATAAAAAGCAAGCACGATAGAGTTGATAGCAAATAATATAAGGAAATGGAACAACCTTTACTAGATAGTAGATAGCGACGACTGATTTACTCCACCTGGACCTTCCTTGCTTCCTTTTGTCTCCCCTTTTCGTACGTTACTTTAAACCCTCTCTCTCTCATTATAATTAGCATTATTGAATTAGATTAGTTGAGAAAGAAAAATCATGGGATCTGAAGCAGAGGAGGAGTGGAGCTACATGCCGAAGCTACGGCTGTTATCGGTTTCACATGCGCAAATGCAGTCGCCAGAAAGACCGGGGACGTTAACCCCACCGTTTTACGTCTCAGCAGCCTCCGTCCCATTTCGCTGGGAAGAGGAACCGGGGAAGCCGAAGCCGTGTACAACGCTCGCCACTTTTTGTTCTGCGCCGAATGAGGCTGCTCAAAAGTGCCTGGAACTTCCTCCCAGGTTGCTGCTCGATGCCAAGGTTACTAAACTTCCCTCACCCACCACGGTCTTGGAAGGTCCGTACATGGGTAGGGCTAGGTTTCAGTCTTCTTCTTTCAGGATGGGAAGTGAGTGTTACGGATCCTTTCGTTCTACTGGCAGTGATAGTCCTGAGATGCTGCAGCTTGGGACCATGGTTCTTAGCAAAAGAGGGTACAAAGAGAAAGGGTTTCTTGGTTCTTGGAGGAGAAGGGCACCTAGAAGAGAAGTTAGTGGGAACAGTTATGTGTTTGCATCTTCTGGGGATGAAGACAGCAGTTGCAGCAACAGTGTTAAGATCAGTAGAATTAGAAGGATTGGCAGTTTTCCCACTCTCTCTCATTCCAAGTCCCACTTCTGGGTAAGTTTCTCTCATTTTCTTTGCATGTTTTATACAGAAATTAACAGGGGAATAAATTGGGGTTCTGATCCTTTGCTGGCTCTTTTGAATATAAAATCAAATCAAATCCTCCTCCTCCAAACATTTACTTAAAACTTTACTCTGTTTAAAATTCTTGTTCTACAACATCCATTGGAGACTGGAGTTGTCTGATTTGTTGTTTGGGGTATGACAGGGAAGTATCTACGATGGCTTAATGCAAGTGGTTCCATGGAGTAAAAGGGGAAAGAAGGATAGGCTGCTGTCTTCCAATCCAGTTGATATTTTGCCCTGAATGGAAATGGGTAATCAAAGCCCATTACTGTTTTCTTTCTTCTCTGCCTGTGGGACTGTTCTCAACTAACGGTTTATTGGATGCGTCTATGGCTATGGCTATGCCTGCAAACTTTTACTCCTTTGGAAGTAAATAGATGCGGAAGTTTGCACAAACCAGAATTTGCAGGCTTGAATATGTAGCAAGCAATAAATGTATATGCAGGCCAGGCAGTGGGAAGTTGGAACTTTTGTAACCATGTGAAGTTTTATGACTTAGCTCTTTCCAATATTTAACATTTTCCAAGCACTACTAGCTGTATTTTGTTCTAATCTAATCATTAACTCCTTTTTCTTCCGTCGTCGTCTTTGTCGTTATTTATGGGGGCAGCTCGACAGAAGATCCACTGTTTCAGTGCCAGCCATTCAAGGCAAAGAAATGAACCAACATTGTTCATAACAAACTTCTAAAGCTACTCTTGTTCACCATACTAGAACTAAATAAGAGGCACAAAGGAAGCAAATCAACCAAAATAACATTAATGGAAGGGAAACAATATTCAACTCATCCATGCATTGAGCAATCCTCAACTGTTGAAAATCAAAAGTAAATAACATTCAAATTCTCATGCTAAAGACAAGGTTGAAGGCACAAGTCACTCTTTAAGCCTTCAACTTCAAAAGTCCGGTTTATTTTGTTGCTGATTACATTACCAGCTACATTTGAATTGGCTGTTTCTTCCGATCCACAAGACAAATCAACCGTGGTTTTTACCAGTCACACCTGCGACCACCTGCAAATGGAAGCAGGCACAACCGTATATTAAAAGCAAGAACGGAAGACAGAACACTGGTATAACTAAGGCCAGAAAATGCCATCTGGGAGTACTCATAGCTCCTCTTAGCGTATGCAAGTGTTTGGATATCAAACTCAAGAATGTTTAAGAACATACAAATGATGTTATGTAGCTGGTCTAGTTCATAGGCATGACAAACTCCAACAAGCCAATTGTGCCAGTTTATTCTTTTCTCAAAGCGGTGCAACAAGAGAAAGAAGCACGAGATAGATAATAAAAGGGTTAAAATAAGCCTGACCTCCTCTTATATGCAAAGAACTACAATCTGCAAATCTTATGCAGTGATTATTAAAGTCTCTTTTCTCCATGATACCAATCCGTCCTTATAACCAAATGAGCGAGGCATATAATTCTACCAGCAGTGCAATCACAAGGGTAACAGGCATTAACAATAAAATTTGTCATCCAACTAGAACAAGCTAAATTTAAGGAAGATCTACTGAAAACAGATCTCTTTAGTGCCAACTAAAATGAGGAGTTCTCAGTTGTACAAGGGTGTCAAATATCAATGGAAAAACCCTGACTAAAACCATTGTCATTACTTGTTCAAATTATCCACCATTTTCAAAAAAGTCTTAAAAACTGCAGCCATGGATGAGCAGTTTCCATGTGAAAGAAAAGTATTAGCCTAACTAGGATCACAATTAATACTACCCTTCTCCGACACAGGAAAATAATCCCAAAATTTCTTTAAAACAAATTGTAAAGACTTCAAAAAGGATCCATATTGCTATGTGCTAAACTTACATCTTTCAAAGCAGGCTGAGGGACTTGCTTTGACGATTCCAAGGAATCTAGAATGGGCCTTACAACAGCTGGTAGGAAGAGACCTGCATATTTTTTTTATAAAAGTGTGAGCTCAAAGAGAGGGGGTTGCAATCTCCACACAAGTTGCAGAAACAAATGGAAATTCAAAAGCTAACTTAATAGAGCAAAGAAAAAGGAATGATGCCAGAAAATATTATTTCTCTTCTCTGTAGATTCAGGGTAGCAACTCTAAAAACGCTCTCGACTATTGCATCCCCAAAAACCACCTTTAGAATTACCACCATTCTTTTGATTATGACACATAATTATTTCAATCACATTGGTACCAAACGTAGAATATACCCACCTTATACATCATTTCAGATTTAGAATCCTATGTATCATTGACACCTACGCACAAACGGGCATAAATTTCTGAAATCTAAAGCATTTAAATTTGATTCCTCTTCAGCTACACCAATGATCGTGACCAGATAGTAACTAACTATACCCATCAATAATGAAACCAAAAATTGAAAGGATCCCTCGTAAGAAATTTAAGCTAATTAAAAAACTGGATTCAGAAAAAGATATAAAAACCCTAAGTTTCCTCTAATTTAAATCATAGATAACCAAACAACAAAACATTAGGGATAAATAATCAAAGAAAAAGTATGGTTGATTAGATCAAAGAAAAGGAAGAAAAAATCACCAAAACCAGCGATGGCGCAAGAAGCGGCGACAACTGGCTCTTGCACCACGAACATTTTCAGCTTCTGCATCACCGGCATATCTAACCGATTTACTTCCTGCCTTCACTGAATTCTTTTTGAAGAGCAACTCTGTGACTGTTCTTCGATGAATGCAGCAGAAAAAATAAAATCGTAAATCCAGATGACGCTCCTCTTTAGTCTTTAAGAAATTGGAATTGGGAAATTTCGGTACGGGTCGGGTATCCGAAAGAAATCGAATTTCCTTTCTTACATTTATATTTCCGTAAAGGCCCGTTCAATCCAAAGTTGGCCGGGCTGGGATTTTCAGTGTTTTAAAAATAGAACAAAAGAACTAAAGCCGTAGAAAGTTTACGAAGTAGAAACGTTTAATGAGGCATGTTCAATTAGGGTCCAAATGTGTCATTTATCTTTAATTAGTAAGAAGTAATTTTATATTTATCCCTAATTAGTTAGACGATAGGAATGTGTCGAATATCTTGATTCGAATAAATATCAAAACTATACATAAACTTTGATCAAATATATAATGTGATATACTAATATACTATAAACATGACAAGAATCGCGAAAGAGTGAAACACAACAACTATTTGCATACAACATACATGGCCTAATACAAGTAAAATCGAGTCGAAAAGAACCCGACATACTCCTGGAAAGCAGATATTATCCAAGTATCCGATCATTATTCTGTCTAGAAAGGTAGCATCCACCCCACGGTCCATCCCAACAGCAAGCCAGCTCCAACAAGACCGAGTCCCAATGCTAAAGCAACAGCATACTTGGTTATGTCCGGTCTAGGCCGCCCTCGCTTCCCTCGTCTCTCCTTTCCGGTCTTTTTCCAGCCCTTGCGCATTTTCTGGCTTTTGTAGGGTGTCCACGGAAGGTCTAGAGGCTGCTCGTTATTCTTGATCTGCACATAAAGGGCTTCCAGCTGCAGGATTTGGAACCATTGTTTATAGGCAAAGAGTTGCGAGGCTTGTTTGAAGACAAGCCTGATGACATGTTCCTTCTCTGCATAGGCTTGCTTTGCTGCTTTCTCGGCTTCCCTTGCACGTGTTTGCGAGTGACAAAGTGCTTCTAGCAGCTGAGCCTTGGTTGGATCGGACTCTGTAACTTGCAGTTGCTCTAAGATATCCTTTTCGGTTGTACTTGTACCACAAGAATGCAGTAAATAAAGTTCAACAGAGATAAAAAGCTGTATCTTCTACTATTAATTGTCTAGAAATGTAAAATAAACAATGCTCATCTAAGAAGCCATTTCGGGCACCTTTTCTTACCCTATCCATTCAGAGAATTAAGCAATGGATTCGATAAAATAAATACCTGGACGATGTATTGGAAGCACACTGCATCTTCCCTTCTCCAACTGAAGACATCTGTGGTCTGTGTCTTCTTATAGAATCAGGAGACATCTTTGTATTAACGACCGAACTGCGATTAACCACTGTTTGGGGCTTCCAAGCCAAAGAAGATACTTCACCGCGGTTGAAAGAACCAGAACATGGATGTGAGTACTTCCTTACATTCACATTCTGAGGTGGGGGAAGATCACAATTCTCGATAAAATCCAGTGACTTTTGTGCAACCAAGGAGGCCAGCTCGTCTTTATCCGTCGTGCGCCACCATGGCTCGGCCTTCCCACGGCCAGACCAGGGAGACTCTGGTTCATAACAGATGTCATTTGTTTTCATGGAAGCATGGCATTCGGCGTATTCCACATCCAAAAATTCCCAGTTCTCCGTTGTCTGAGTTGAATCAAGAGAAACATCATGTGTCTCCTGCTGATGAGCTTTACTTACTTTGGAGGGAGAGTTTATTTCAGCTTTCAAGCTTTCCACTTCATCCTCCAAGGCATTTAATTGTTCACTAGTTAAACTCATTTGAGGACCATAGCTAGGCTGCAGCTGAAGCCACCACCTCGTATCAGGGGGTAGATTGGAATAGGAAGGGTTCCCGTTGAGAGGCATGAAACCTGTTGCAGGGTGATGATTCGTATCTGCCGCACCAGTAGGGTTTGAATCGGCCTGTTTAGTGGAAGACGATGATTGGCAGCAAGCTAACTTGGGAGCTCTTTTGGCATCTTCTTGGACAAAGAATCGATTAGCTGTTCGTTGCCAGACAGCCCTTGCTTCAGCTGCTGCCATTACTCACCTTCTCTGCTACACATTTAGCTGTCGAAAATAACTACTAATCATTACGCTGTTCTAACCTTCTGCTTCAGTAAATCAATCACAAAATCACCAGCCAACTGAACATGTTCAAGGCAAATCTGCAAACGAAACCGATCCAAATACATGCTAGCAATTATTACTAAACAAACAGCAGATGATCCAAGTCCTTAAAGTAAACAAAAGTTCAACCATCATACAAACTTCACAATCTGAACAAATTGGAAAATTTGAAACAGAAAAGTGTGCCTTGGGACTTCATTATACATCATATTTGTCATGCCAGAAACAGAAAAGTCCCCAGGAACTGACAAATTCAAAGTAAGATCCTAAAACAATTTGAACTCGAAAAGCAAGCAAGGCAATACAAGTTGTTGTATGTGAATTCCAAACTCCCAAGTCCCAATAAACGCCATCAGATCGGAAAGATGGAAAAACTAAGGGGGAAAAGGCTGATAATTCTGTAATTATTATACAACATAGCATAGTTGATAAACGAAACTAAAACAGTGCAAGGGAAGAAGGAAACACAGCATAATTTAAGAAGGATAAGCACAAAAGTCTACATAGAAAATAAGATTAAGGGTGCACGCAACAAGGTTGAATAATTCAACAAACAAAACATACCCAATAAGAAAAGTAAAGCTGTGATCAATCAGAATTACAAACCCAGAAAGAAGAAGGATTGAAAAGAGACTGCATAGATCTAGTTCAGAACTGAAAGTAAAAGAAACGGTTGCTGGCCAAAATAGAAGGTGAGAGAAACCGTTTGATTTCAATGGATAAGAAGGATACAAGAGCAAGACATCACAGCACAATCTTGTAGAAAATTCGTGTTCTTTTTTTTTTTTTTTTTTTTTGTCGGGCTTCAGTTATCAGAATTTTAAAAACCTGTCTGGTTCTTCTGCACAAACTTCTACAGATTTTTTTTTCTTTTTTTGTTAAACGAGGAGTGTGAGATTAAACGTCGTCGTTTCTTGCCCAGACATTGACGTGTCACTTCCGTAGAGTCTGGACTGTTGATCGAGATACACGTGGGAGTTGATTACGGGTTGGCAGTGGGTCCCTATCTTCTATTTCAATCTTGTATATTAGTACTATTGAATCATAAAGGAAAAGATTCATTATTTATGAAATGTCATTAATAACATTAAAATTAATTTTCATATGTAAGATTAAAAAAATACACACTCTCTGAAATATAATATAAACAAAAGTTAAATTATGTCCTATATTATCGAGTATGAATTAAAATACAAAAATATTATTAAAATCTATTAATTAGTTGAATGGTCAAATATATTTATATTATCTTATCTTATATGAGTTTAATTCTCAATATTTAACTAAAATATAATCATCTCTACTTAAAAAAAATACTTATGTCATTATTATTTTTCATATGTGAGGATTGAAAAATCATACTTTTGATTCTTCCTAAGAATATTGTACGGAAAAATGAAAACAAAGAAATAAAAACAGAAAATAGCATTTTATAGAGGAGAGGCCAGAGGGTGGGTCCATTTGCATCCCAACCTGCCTGCTTCTAAAAGCAATGATGGGGGAGGAGATAAGTAGGGGTGGGAATTGTCGGGTACTCGGTTTTCGGGTACCTGAAAAACTGGGTACCTGGTTTATCCGGGTACCTCATTAGGCGGCCCGTGTCCCGGTCTATTATATATGGGTACCCAGAATTTGAGTACCCGTAAAATTCGGGTAATCGGGTACCGGTACTCGGTTCCTATTTTTTTAAAAAAAATTTAATTCTAAAATTAAAAAAAATCACATTTTAAACACAAAAATATTTTAAAAAATTAAACTTAAAACTTAAAAGAATATAATACAAACATAGAAAAAAATGTAGGGATTTAAACTTAATTTTAGAGTAAAAATATTAAGAAACATAAAATAAAAATATAATTTTAAATATAAAAAATATATATTAATTTTTATCGGGTCAGGTCGGGTACCCGGTAAGGGAAAACTTCCGGCCCGTGTCCCGGTAAATTTGTCGGGTCGGGTACCCGGCCCGATCGGGTAATTTTTTTCGAGAATTACCCGACATTTTATGTTGGGATCGTCGGGTTTTCGGGTCGGGTATTTTCTCCCACCCCTAGGGAGGAGTAGGTGTACGGTGCGCGATATACTTTCAGTGTGGCACCAATAAAAAATATTATAAAATATAGAACAAAGAACTGAAAATATTATATATTTTAATAACATTTTAGGTTGGTGTCTCGTGACAGTATCGATAATTAGAGACAAGTTTCGATATTTACAAAAACTTAAAATGTTATCAGAAGCGATAAGTATCGATACTCGAAACTAAATTTCGATACTTAATCACCAACCTAAAATATTATCAAAAAATGTAATATTTTCAGTTTCGTGTTCCGTGTCTTATAACATTTTCGGTTGGTGTCGCACAGTAACCGCACCACACGATGCCTTATGTTAGACTCACTCAAATTTTTTAGATAAATTTTTTAAGAAGGTAAGGCTACAGGTGAATTTTTAGGGTGCGTTTGGATCACGAAATGTAAAATTATCTATGGGAATAAGATTCCTAGAATTTAACATTACCTGACTTATTACTGGAAATGTTACATTATTTTATTTGGTTTAATTGGCATGAATATGAGATGAAAATATTTGTTGAAAGAATATAAGGTTGTCTGAAAGCACATTTGGCCAAATTGTCCTTATTATTTGTCTTTATATATAATTTAAAATAATTACATGAAAATACATATAACTACTTCGGTTGCATTACATAAATTTTAAAAATATATATATAACAAAATTTTAACTAGTATGTTAAACCTATATTTTTAAATAATTTTCATAAATATTAAATTTATTTATATATGATATATAACATCATATGAAAAAATATTGATTTGAAGTAAGATTTTATTAAAATTTAGTTATTAAATTTTATTAAAAGAATATAGTAAAAATACAATTATGACAATTATTTAAAAATTATCCAAAGTAAGATTTAAATTTACATTTCATTGTGCGATTAGATTAATAATATTATTAAAAAAATTAATAGTCTAAAGGTGATTACAATGTAGTATTTGTTTATACATATTCTTAAGCCTCTGACAATGTGCATACACCTTATAGATAAAGCGATTTGAACCTGTGTCTCATAAGATGAACATAATACACTTTTCCACTGAGACACCTGTTAGGTTATATTCAATCTCTTTTACATTCTGTGAGCATGTGATAAATTTATATTTTTCGGTTGTTGTAATTGAAATTTTTTATTATTAATTTGTGATAATAATTCTTAA
Source organism: Hibiscus tridactylites (assembly GCA_958450335.1). Taxonomy (NCBI): domain Eukaryota; kingdom Viridiplantae; phylum Streptophyta; class Magnoliopsida; order Malvales; family Malvaceae; genus Hibiscus; species Hibiscus tridactylites. The sequence continues at coordinate 67,934,325 of OY288287.1, read as the reverse complement.
AAGGTAAAATCAATAAATGATGTTTAAAATGTTTTTATGATTTTATATAAATATAATTATATATTTTGCTATTGTAATCGTTCAGAATATATTATTAATTTTATAAAAAATTTGTATATTTATATTTTTTTGGTAATATCTATATATTTATTTATTATCCTATGTTTTAACTTCATGTCTTATTTTTTTAATATTTATTTATTTGTATGTAACTATACATTATTTAATCATTTAAATTAGCTAATTAATTAAAAAACATAATTGAAATGTTTTTATTTTATCAAGGGCACTTTTGTCCTAAATGTAATGAATTGTCAAATTCTTAAGAAAGGGAAAGGAATAGAATTTTCCGTATAAAACCTAAAAAACGCTACTGTTAGGAGAAGACCCCTAGTGACAATCCTCCCAACCAAACCTGAGTATAAATTCTAAAAAAAGTTTTTTTTTCTTTTAATAATTTTTTTTCGCGATTTAAATGCACCCTAGTATAGAACGATTCACTTCATTTATCAATTAAACCAAACAAGTAAAAGAAAAACTTGAATGAATTGTAAGTATATACTGGCTTTGAACCCGTGACACTCGTTTTAGTGAGTAGAATATTTGTTTTTTACTTTAGAATTTATATTTTTTTTGTAAAATAAAATAGAAATAATAAACATTTTAAACTGGGTAAGTTATTTTGTCAATTCTTTTATATCTCAACCAGTTTTGTAATGTTTAAAATTTAAACAATTTATATTTTTCTACGATTTTTATATTTTGTCATTTTCAAATACTTTTATTATTTATAAATGTTGTTTTGATTTTTTTTAATATTTCATGTAAATAGACAAGTGACAACATAACTAACATCGACATTGATAAAAACAAAATAGTTTACATTAGCTTAATAAATCTGTTAATTTTTCCCCAGTTGATTTAATTTAATAAAAAAAGTTTTGAGGGTCAAAAAATAATAAAAGATTTAAGGGCTAAAATAATTATTTTTGAAAAATTTGAGGGTAAAAAAGAATAAAAGATTTAAGGGCTAAAACAATATTTTTGAAAAGTTTAAGGGTCAAAAATATCATTAGACCAAAATTATTTATCATATTTTATCTTTTAGCTTCTTTAGGCTTATGCAAGTTTCTACTTTTTCATTTAATGTTGTTTTAATTTGGTTAAATGTTCGCTGCTCTTATAAAACAATATGTTGGTACATATTTTGATGTGTATTAATTTCGTTAAATAGTTTTGAGGATATGATTCTTGGGTTCCTTTTATATTGAGCGTAGGAGCGAAGTCATGAAAATTATTTGGGTCAAGTTTGAATTAAACTTGCTTACGAGATTAGAATGTTTTTTTAATGTTTTTTTTATCATTGTGTTAATTTAAAATTTTGTAATTTTAAAAGTGATTAAAATACTATTTTATGGGGAGGGGGATCAAAATATATTTTATCATTGCAGGAAATATCAGTCCTTTATGGGCAGTTTATGTATTTGTATTTGGTTAAAGTGACGCGTAAGTGCTCAAATTATTTTTTTTAATATGTGCTTAAAGTATTTTTGGGTTAAACAAGTACTTAATGTTTAATGTTACTTAAATAGACGACTGTCTATTAAAAAAAATTTCGTTAGCCAATAAAAACATGACATATCGTAATATTAAATATTTTCTAAATTTTATTTTTTTTAAAAATAAATCAAAAAATTTAAAATATACTAAAATTTTCAAATAATCCCAAAATAGTCCTCAAATCCCTAAACCACCAAATCCAACCACTACCACCGGAGTTGGTCGCGTTTCTGGCGACGGACAGAAGTGTCCTCCCCTCGTCGAACGACCCACACACTGTTCATCGTCCATTATGCCGCCGTTCGTCGCGAATTGTTCGAATAAACCATTGAACGATCTCGATGTTTCACACGGCGTCGGTCGATTTTCGGCGACAAGATGGTGGGATAAATGGTCGTGATGGTTCAGCGTCGAATGTGGTGAGCGACGGTGTGGCAATCAGCTTCAAAATTAGGTCAAATTGAGATTTGGGATTTGGAGTGTTAGGAATTTCAAATTTTGAGGCTATTTTGTGAAATAAAGAAATTATTTTATTTTATTTATTTTTAAATATAATTCTGAAAATTTAAGAAGCTGACATGTGTCAGTTAATGGTGAAAATTAACAGACGTTGACGGCGAACACCTATTTAAGTAACATTGAAAACGTTAGACATCTATTTGACTCGAAAAATACTTTAGACATATATCTAAAAAAAAGTATAATTTAGGCACTTATTTGTCACTTAAACCTTTGTATTTTATATTGGGATTTTAGGTTAAAGTATAAAGTGAAAAACGAAGAAGCATTCAACGGAAAAGAAAAGTGGAATCTTATTTGCAAGGCTAAGTTTGAATAACTTTTAAGAAGACAAATGAAGATACCACATATTTTTGGAATATTGAAGATACCATATATTATTCATTTTCAAATCAACCCATTTACGTATTTCATTTGATTTTGCAAGCACACATTTAATAAAATAAAAAATAGAATGAAATATACTCAAGACGAGCTGTTGGGTTGATTATTGATTTTAAAGAAATTGATGGTTGACTTTATTTTAATATTTAATTTAATTTAATTTTTTACGAAATTTTCCTGTTTCCCATCAACAAAACTCTCGAATGCACACCTAAAAATCTCAGCTGCAATTAATGGTTTCTTTTGTAGTAATGATTAAAACAGGGTAAAAGAACATAGACAGAAGCAGACGTTGGTTTCTCAAGTAAACAATGGAAGTGCCCACTGGTTTGGCAATTGCCAATTCGCTGCAAAAATGTTTTGGTTTACTTAATTTAAAAGAAAACGAAAAATCTGGGGGTGGATTATACTTATTACTGGGGGACGAGGTGTCTCTATGATTAAACCTGACTTAATGGTAAAGCAACGCTTAATGGGTTGTGCTTGTTCCTTGCTTAAAGCATGAAATTGATTTTAATTCTAATAAAGTCTAATTTCAACAACATAATTTAAATGGTTTTTTGTTTTGCTCATTTATATATATTGGAAGTCAATTTTCACAGGATTCAAATCTTAGCCAAGCAATTAAAAGACATACTTTTAATAATCGCATTCAAAGGCACATAGGCCAAGCTTTGGGTCAAAGCTTTCGGCTCTCCTGGAATTCTTCCGAGTATATAAATATCACCACTTTGAAATAGTTCCTTGTATGCAACTTCATTTACAAGAACCCGACAATCCTGGTTTTTTCTCATATATGTATATGTATATACTGCAAAATCGTAACAAAAACTATCAAATGAATCTCAACTCGAGAAAATCCAGATCCGAACCTCCACGGAGAAAACTTGAAATGTGAAGCCTCACATTCGGCAGTTATCACCAATGGATTGTTTTTCCTACGTTCTGGTTCGCAGTGGAAGATAGATTGGATGCAGTTTGCAGACAGATTTTCTCTTTCCCTGACGATTCTGGTTTTCATTGGCCAGGGTTTAACACTGGTGTGAGAAAAAATGACGGTGATGCCAAGTGACACCGGGGCTCACAATATCAACTTACTGTTCTGAAAAGCACACAAGATAAACTTCGAGCATGCATTGTGAACAAATTTCTTGGAATATACAACTTTTTTTCACCTTAACATCTTTTGAACTCGGATAAAGTTCATCTTAATTCCGTTGTCCCATGCCATTAATCATTGAGTTGAACCAGTTTTACAGAGCCATCTCCACCACATGAAAGAAAACCACGTGACACGACTTGAATATCAGTAATAGCAGCCTGTGACATTTAAGCAAACTATTGCATCAGTGCAAATTCAAATCTTGCATAAAAAACAACTCTTTTAACATCAAGTAAAAAAAAATCAGTCAAGAAACATGAGCAAATTGGATGCGAAGATTCAAACATGGTTATAATAACAAATAATTACCCGCACAACACCACCAAAACCACGAGAACTTGGCTGCAAAAAGGTGTGCCTTTCATGCAATTTTGACCAATGATGAACCAATCTGGCTGCTTTGGCATCCCAAAGTTTAACATCTCCATCTTTGCTTCCCGTTAAGAACAAACTGGTATGTGGGATGGTAGATATTTTGGTGATACTACCTTCACTCATACCATTTGATAAAATATACATTAGATTAAAATCAAATCATGCATAAGCAGCTCTTACTTGGGGACAATAAGAAAAGCATGTACCTAAGTGAGCCTTTGGTATGTACCAAAGCATCCCACTGTTATTCTGGTCCCGTTGTTGTTTACTGTTTCCTGCCTTCATATCAGCATTAGAAGATGAGTTGACGCTTGTTTCAACACCATCATGGTGCCTGTGCCTTTTAGTCCTTCCAGTAGCGATGAATCGGAAGTCATGAAGTCCAACATCACCATTTTTACCACCAGTTACTATTAGGGGTGAAACAGAACCACTTCCGATGTCATTGTCAAACACTGCAATGGAGCGGGCACCACCTGCACAAAAAAGAAGCAGTAGATAGCTATCATAATAGATTGAAGTGATCAAGTAAATGCACAAAGCACTTATGTAGTAAACTAATTAGGAGTAAACAATCAATATAATTATAACAATGTAATTACAATGCTGAGTACGAAACAATCAATATAGTTACTTTGAACACATAATAGAAAACGGGATGCCATAACAATGTAGCGCATTTATAATTATAAGTTACTATGCCTGAGTTGTCAAAATCAGAGTTCACATCAAATCAGAACTAACTACTCTGCTTATGGATTTATAGTGTAAGGCAGTCTTCTTGAGAACTTCATGGAACCACTTTCGTACGGGAGATCTTGAAGAGTGGAACTAACCTTCATGGCAAACAATGGAAGCGCGAGAGGTTGCAGATGGAGCCAATGTATCCCATATAACCACATTAGCACCATTGGAACTACATCCAGCAGCAGCTATGATCGATCCACTTGAAGTAACGTAAGTGACATCCCTGCAACAGAGTAACTTATAGATCACCACTAATGTAGAAGCCCACAGAAGAAGGCACATATTATAAGATCTTAGTAACAGGAAGAAATATTTAACAATATAAAGTGGCAATTTCAGGGAAATAAAATAGAAAGTTCAGAGTAGGAACTCGGGAGCCAGCAAAACCACAAAGGGCCAGACAGTACAATCCTTGGACAGTGATAAATTAATCTATCTCAGATACGCATGTTTCAGTTCTGAAATACATGTTAAAGTAGGGATCAACAATGCTTCTTTAAGCATTTAAAAGCGGAATACATACGATGCGTGGTTATTAAAGCAGAGAGATGATTCTGTTGGACGGATATTGCTTCTGCCTCCCACCTCTAGCTGCCATGTGCAAACAGTTCCATCCAGTGCAGCAGTAACAAATCTGTGTCCACAATGGTCAAACTGCAAATCTGATATTGAGGCAAGAGCATAAGGCGGAGCAACATTTGCAGCAGGCAACACTCCATAAGTTGCTGTTGCTTTATCCTTCCCAAACTGCAAATATAACATTATACATAAGCTAAATGCCTTGCAAATTGACAAGAGACAGAAATGAAGATTCATGGATTGCAGTTTGACGGATGACTAATCCATTGTGTTTTTATGTCTAGTACATAAGACTGATCAAATTTCCAAGAGAAGAAACCCGAGATGAATCTAAATCATGTCCAAAGAAACGATTATGAATACTGTATGCAATATACTCTTAGAAACATTATAATTTTGCTGTCAAAGTTTCATACCTCCCATAAGTAAATGTGTGTGTTGATAGAGCCGACCAAGAATAAAGGCCTTGAGGGGTGACTAGAGAAACACCTGGTACTGATGTTTTCTACAGTGGCTGGCAGATCAACAAACTCCTCAAACTCCTCTGGCGTCTCCCAACCTAAGCCAGAGGCTCCTATACCAGCATAACCTGGATTTTCAAATGCTCCACCACCTGTCAGGTGTCTGCCTTGTCTAGAAAAAGTATCCACACCAATGGTTGCCCCACCCAATCCCAGGTGAGCTCCTTTCTTGTTACCAAGACCAACACCGGGAGATACACAAGTTGGAACTGGGGTAGATTCACAACCAGCCCAACCATTGTGTGGCCAGTCAGCACCGGACCAGATATAATCTGATTGGTCCTTGGAAGCAATGCCATCTTCCCAGTTAAAAAAAATTATACCCTGAACCAGATAGAATTTAATGGTAAGAACTCTTCACATGAACACATGCAAGTAATGTATCATAAACTTAAAGAAGTTAGAGGATAAGACAAGAAAAACTGTTTTCCAACAGTGAGTAGCATCACAATGATATGACTGCATGTCATCTTTAAGGTATAAATGGCCTACAAGTAACTCCAAGGTGAAGAAAAAATCTTAACAGTTAAGGTCTTCTACAGCAGGACTATCCACCAGGGAGCACAATGAAAAACCGGCTGGTTCCAAAGTCCAAACTATCTCATTTTCACTTCGTAGAAAAATGGATATCAGAAATTCAACCATTTCAACACTTCACTAAATTACTAACTAAAAGGTGTACTTTGCATTTGAAGCCTCAAGTAAATATTCTGATAAGAAAGTGCTTTTCACGATTAAAAAACCACATCTAATGATGATGGAAAACAGCACTGGAACATGTGAACTAACCTTTCGGTTGCTAGCTACTGCAGCTTGCCTTTGATTAATGGAGTTGACACACAATGCCTGAGGAAAAGACAGTATTTAGTTGTAATGAGAATTACAAATTTAAGATCCGGAAACACATTCTACTCAATCTGCAGTAAGGGGAAAAAATTAAGTACTACCTCTAGAAGCTCCCCATTTCTCTTATAAATTTCTTTAGGGTTTTGGAAAGGTGTGACCGCCTTTTCCATGCTTATCCTTTTTTGCAAGGAACTTCGAGAAGTATGTCCATTCTGCAACACACTCCTTGAAGGTGATCCAGCTTCACCACCGGAAGAGCTATTGCTTATTTTGCCTTCACGATTGGGGGAATCCTCACTTTCATGCTCCCCCCTAATGTCTTTGTATAATTCATCCCATCCTTTGCAAGGTTTAAAATTAAAATAACTTGACCAATTTACTTTCTCTTGTGCAAAACTTTCCAATATCATAGTAGGATCAGCACACATATTCCATAAGATATCAGAAGCAGAAAGTTGATTGTTGCTGTTTGTTATATCGTTAGCCTGACCCAGATGCTGATGTAGAGTCCTAGAAGACAATCTATATTCCTCCAACCACCTAAGAGTAGGAGGGTCAAATCCATTATCTATTTTCTGCTGCAAGAATAACCCAAGTTGTTTCACATGGTAAGAAGACATATGTTCAAGGGCAATTTTCAGCAACTTAGCTAACATCCATGATGCTGACCTAATGTTCTCTCTTATGTTCTTGCTATCTGATCCAAAATCTAATGAACAAGGATCACAAGAAAGTTTACCAAGGGAAAAACCAGAAGAATAACTTTCATCAAAAACGGCTAATGAATTCAACTTATGTTTCATGAATCTGGACATGTGTTGCCACAAAAAAGCTCCTATAATATGCCATCTCTCATCCTCTGGAATCAAATTTAATAGCTCTCCAACTTCTTTGTCCTCGGCACATCTATCAACCTCAACACCACCTATTAAAACATCAGTCACTGTATCCGAAACCTGGTTTAAGATTTCCTTCAGAGCCGACATATCAACTTCATAAGGAGTATGCCCAGTAGTATATGTAATTATGAGGGGTTGCATCATCAAAACTAAACCTTCTGAATTTTTCTGAAGCCAAGCATACGCAAAATTTGCATAATATTCATACAAATCAAGAAGAGTAAGAAGTTTTGCGGTCATGGCCTCTTCGAAGATGCTAGAGAAAATCCTCATAGCAGCTCTTAAACTCCACAGTGATAGTTTGACCCCTTGAAAATAACACCCCCAAGTATCTCCCCAACTGGATGTACTTTCATGCGACACACAATTTTCCACATAACATAATTTCGATGGGGACCAAGTTATGCTGCAGGCAGCGATAAAATGCGAAATCAAAAAGGAGATATCCTCAGTCAACTTCAAAAGTGGCTTGTGGAAAATAGGATACCAAAGGGCATTGTCAACCATATGATTCTCATGCTGGGAGTGTTCATGACACAACCCATGTAATATATCATAACCAAGAAACCAGAAGCCATTATTGCACAATGAGACAAAAATCTGAGAAACGAAAAATATAAACAAATCATACATAAACATTAAACCAAGTAAGAAACACTCATAGTCAGATTGAAAAAACAGCATACCATATTAATTAGGTGGGATGGAAACAATGAGAACTTATGCTCAAACTGTGCAAGCCCTGTGTGCAACTTATGCTGAAAATTTTCAAGTAATTTATCATATTGATCCTCATAATCCTCAGAACATGTGTTCACTCCAACAGATCCTGTGGAGGTTCTAGGCCAACTAGGATGCTCCCTCATCAACTTTGAAATGTATTGGAGGGCCAAATCAAATTTAGCATATGACTCAAGATGAGAAGCAACATCACCCAGGAGCCAGGGAGAGGAACCACCAATAAAAGGTTTCAAAATTCCCAATGAAGTTTTAGAACATGCAAAATCTGATACATTCTCTCGATCCATACCCCCCAGCATACTCAGGGAAGATGAAAGGAACTCCAAGGCTTCAAGCTTAAAAGAAGAAAGCAGGAAAAATATCAATTAAGGTTTCTCATCCATGATTAGTAGTAGCATGCTCACAAAAAACAGAAACAATTAAGCACCCTACTTTCTATTTGATATTATCATCTCATCCCAACTAAGCAAAAAACATGCAGCAAACCAAACTTACAGGAAGTCCACATCTGTTCAAGGAAGTAGCAGTCATCAAAGATGCCCATCTAGCAAGAACTCCAGCATTCTGCTCCCCTGCAGCATTTCTCAGGCTAGTTTTGTTTGCTAGTGTGAGGCAATAGAGACCTATATTAGGGTCCGTGAAAGCAACATGACAGGATGAAAGAGTGGATGAACCAATAGCAGAATCCACTTGTAAACCAAGCATGGCCAGGAAAGATTGAGAATGATTCCCCAATTCCCACTGCAAACCAAAAGTCTTCAAAAGTCAAGGCATTTGAAAGTTTATATGTAAAGTAAACCATGGAGAAGTATCCACAACATTTTTGCAAGAACAATGTGAAAAATCAACAGTTCATTTATAGGCACCTCTAGAAGGCTTGCAAGCCAATAGTCCTTTCTCTCAATTACAGATGGAAGTATAAACTTAGTAATCAAGTGACGCTCTAATGGTCCACCTCGCCCTTCAATAAGTCTACATATTATCAATGCTAGCTGCTCATCCCCAAGGTTCTTTGCACAAACAGTAACTGCAGAAGAAGTATCACCTCCAAGCAGAAAAAAAGCAATAGCCATCTCCAGTTGATGTCTCCCCATCAACACATAAGCATTTTTCAAAGCTGCTGACTTATTTCTCTCCTCCTGCATCAATAACCAAATTGGATACAGCACAGAAATTGATGCAACAGATATTTCTACCAAACTGTTCTTATATATTCCAACAAACTAAATCATGAAATCAACAACAAAAATAGGCAAAATACCTGAAAATTGCGTGAAAGAAATCCAACCAATGGTTTATCCTTCTCATCCTTGCTAATTTTAAATAGACCGGCCAAAACCTGGAGTCTATTTAATGCTACATACAGCAGTGTACAATCCTTGGGATCTTTCTTCTTGAGATATTGCATTCTAGCCAGCTTCTCCATCTACAGTAGATGAAAACCATCAGAACCATCTAAAGTACATTCTTCTTCTCGTTTTTTTTTTTTTTTTTTGGGGGGGGGGTGGAGAATGCAAAAATATTGTATAATCTAATGATGAACGCTGTTCAATGGAATTTAACCAAATGCAACCCGATTTTGTCAGATATTTCACTTAGCTTTCTACCAACGGGATCTTTTGGCACAACTAACAATTCACTCAACTTGTGATTTTTACATAAATCACAGGGTGATAAACAGTCTTGCAGCATTAAGTTTGGCATACAAGCTAGCAACTGAGTATCACAAATCTGATCCCACTAGCAAATAAGTGCTGCAGCACCTACAAGGTAAACCACCTAGGATCCCTTTAGACAGGATCCTCACTTTCAAGTGTTTTTTCTTCCTGCCCCATCCCCTCCCTTTTTTTTAAACCGTTAGGTGGAATAAATATGGTGCCACAGGAAAGCATAATTGATAATTGGTTGCTAGGTTGTATTTAGATATTATGGAACGAGTACTACTCCAGCAGTATAAAAGACAAATGCTTGCTTTCAATTGAGATGAGATGTTTCCTAAAAATAAGAACCTCTGACAATTACCCTTGTGCGCAGTTGTGTTGCATTAGTAAACCAAAATCCAACACCCAACGCCCGCATTTCTGGCCAAGAAGGATCGTTTGGTAGAAATGAACTGAACAAAGTTTCCTGGCAATCAGAGTGGAAAGCCCACACTATAAGCCCTGAGTCAACCACAAGCTCTTCCAAAGATGCTGATCTACCAAACCTTCGAAAAAAGAGCAGCTGTTGAAACCTTAATGTGACCCAAAACCTGCAGAAATATAAAGAAAAGAACATTACTGAGATACAACTTAAAAGAATAAGGATATTGAAACCACAATAAACATGAAATCTATAGCCAGTAAAGAACCACAAATTTCCTTAGGAAACAAATAACTTTCAGTACCGCACTGATAGTTAATATCATCAAGGCTCAAGCTAAAATGAAAGTGTTTACTATGCATTTGCACAATTGTTATTATAATAGGTTCAACGCCTCTATCTTTCAATTCTCTTTTAAATTCCCACTCACAACAAATTGATTCATATACACAATTCTGTGCAAACCCATGAATTTGAGATGGCAGAGCCTAAAAGGTACTTCTTTTCGAAAATGGAAGAAAAAAAAGCAAGATAATTTGTGATAAATATGATGGCTGAGATATATGAACAGGGAAAACTTTCCATGAAGCATCTTCATCACATGCTTCTTTTTTTTACTTGTATGATACTTTGGTGATATTTAACAATCTTGTTTTCAGTTTAGTCCTTTGAAGATAACAAGGTTGCCATGTTTAAGTGAACCCCAAGTTAACCTCTACAGGGTAAGTACATCTTTGATGCCTGTTGCATCCAATGATCCTAGCACAATGCACATTGAAGAAGCCTCTACTCTTAGACTTCTTAGCTACGCATAATGAATGCAATTAAGAAACAAACATGTTTTCTTTTCAGAGCAAAAAGCAAAAATCTTGAACCTATATCCAGTCCCACCTCACAAGCTCATTCACTGAGATGGAACTGAATATAAAACTATAAGATAATTATAAGATTTCCTAGAATAATTTATAAAGATAGCAAAGGTTGAGCACTACCTTCGACCCAGTTCATCGAGATTTTCATAAACAGAAGCAGACTGCGGATTACTAACTTCATTTAGAAGATCTATAATTGCAAGGGTTTGCATCTTCTCTGTGGAAGTTATTACTGACAACTCATGCAACTTATTAATAGGTTCAATGAAGTCCCTAAGTCCAGATTTTGTTGAAGACGAGCTGAACATATTGCTGGAGGCATTAGGAGAGAAATCATAGGCAAACTGCATCAGGCCACTTTGAAATTGTGAAGATGATGTCATCAAACTAGCATTCTCACTCCATTGGAGTGTATTCCCAGTTGAACTTTTGGAGAGAATCCCTTCAATGTAATCAGACAAAAGTATCTGTGGAACAATGTCACCAATCTTTGGATGATGACCTCTCTGCTCAGAAATATGTGTAGAATTAAGATATTCAATCAGATGCTTCACGGAGATGTATGCACGTTTCCAATTGCCTAAACACATTGAAGATGACACACTTTAAGTATCCTGAAATCAGTAGCCTGAACAAAACAATTTATAAAAGCCTACATAAAGAACAGCTTTGCCGAATTAATAAACAGGATAATTTCAAGTATATAACTAACAAGTGTCCAGTGTTCACATGTTCCAGATATATTTGTCATAGTAAATTGGTTTTAGCTAAATTTAATGCACAGATTATTGTTTCCCTCCAAGAACGCAAGGTACCATACATATATAATGTAATAACAGAGGGTATGCACAAAGGCAATATAATGAAAGAGAGGCAGAAAAGAAAGAGAAAAACTCATTTCAACCTGAAAACACAATCTTCAAAGACAGCTTAAAACATAGAAGAAAAAAATTATTAGTTATTGCAATTCTCATCTATCAGAGTAACAAAATCTTTATCAGCTAAGTCAGAGTGTAGTTTTAAAAATAAAAGAAAATAAGTATGAGCAATATGGGCTGCTTAATTCTTCTACAGCTATATGAAGGAATTCAAGGAATCTGATTGGAGGGGAGGAGAGGAGAGGCACAGTCAGATGCCCATGAGTATTTAATTTAGTAAAAATGCATTCGACATCAACTAAATATAATTGCAGTCCAGTGGAAATATTAGCCAATATCTTTCTACCTTCTTAGTCAAGTGAAAAGTAACGCCATATATACATTAAGAAACAAAGGTAAATGGAAAAGCAAATGGCATTCCAATAGTCAAAGCAACATAATGCAAAAACCTTATTCTTCTTCATCTTAGCCTCAAACATGAGAATTCAAAACAGAAAGTAACACCAGATATACATTAAGAAACAAAGTTAAATGGGAAAGCAAATGGCACTCCAATAGTCAAAGCAACATAATGCAAAAACCTTATTCTTCTTCATCTTAGCCTCAAACATGAGAATTCAAAACAGAAAGTAACACCAGATATACATTAAGAAACAAATCTAAATGGAAAAGCAAATGGCATTCCAATAGTCAAAGAAACATAATGCAAAAACCTTATTCTTCTTCATCTTAGCCTCAAACATGAGAATTCAAAACAGAAAGTGAACTATTACCTGAATATATATTTGCAAAGAGTGCCTCAGGATGATACACAGGCAAAACTCTTGCTAAGGTCTCCACTATGTCTAGCATACTCCAGTAACCAAGTAAAATCTTTGACTCACATTTCGTTTGACCCCTTCGATCTAAAAATGCACTGGATAGGTAACCCATTTTTGTTTTTATCTTCTTAAGAAGGTCAAGCTTGCATCCTCCATTACCATTTGCAATTAATGTTTCTTCCTGATTAACAACATCAGGATCACTAAATATTTCAGAAAAGATGCCCTCACCCGTGCCAATATCAGAATCAAGGCTTTCTGGGCTAATTTTCGGATAGAATTCAGTCTGATGTTTGTTATCTAAAAGAAACAACCATGGACTTAAAAGACTCAAGTAATTAGCATGGACAACCACACCTGTAGTCCTGGGGCCCCACAAGAAATCATGAATAGCAGAAAAAGCATGACTGATCCCAATGCAAAACCAGATTTGCACACCTGGAGATTTTTTAGAGTCTAACAAAGCATGACCACCGCATCGCTTCTGAGCATATACACGCAACTCATTGCTCATGCAAACTGCAAGTAATAACTGACCATTTCCTAGGGCTAACCAATTTAAAACAACAACATCTTCATTGAGGGACAATGAGTCTTCTAACATAAAAGTTCCCGAGTCTGGTAGACGTATAGAGTCCCATATACGAAGATTGCAGACAGTATTTGACAGACTATCTGAGCCAATGGTTGCAATCTTCCTACCACAACTAGTCAATCGTATAGCACTGACAGGACCCTTATGTGCACTAAACATGCCCACAAGCTCCCATGATTTGTAAGAAATTGATGGTTCACTGAGGCCACATCTCCACAATTTTATACTACCATCAGAGCAGCCTGTGGCCATAACATATGCTGGCCTTTTACCACTAAAGGGATTGTTGTCAAAAGGTAACTTTTGCTGCACCGGTGTCAAACCACCAGGAGAGATCACAGCAAAACTCGTGACCTGATCATGAAGATGAGGTTCAGGCAACTGCGCTGACAACGGAACAATGTGAAGACAATATCTTGTACCAGAAATAGTATTTTCAAATTTCATTGCACTGCATTCAACAATGTTATCAACATTGAAATTACATTCAGAGTAGCTTCTTGTCAGATCATAAGCATGCATGGTTATTTCCCAAGAAAGAGCCCGAAACTCTTTCATCCATATGCCCAAAAGTAAAAACCCATTGCGCGTAGATGTTCTATTACAAGACAAAGACAATGGTATTGTACATATGTCGGTTGGACCAACCTCAAAAGGATCGTTTCCTGTAAAAGGTATAGTGCATATGTAGTAACATCCTATACCATCTTCACCATGAAAATTCTTTACCGCAAAGCAGTCAATTCCTCCAACATGTCCCAGAAGAAGAAATCGATCTTCAGCCAATACTAAAGGTGCCCAACTCAAGCTTGTATATTTAGAACATTTATCTTGAGTTACATGCTTTCCACAAATTTTCCAAGCAGGAATCAATGTTGGATGGTCAAGAATGCCATTTGAATCGTTCGAAAGTGACCAAAACAGAAGTAGCCCATTAGAATCCAAAGAAACAGCCAAATCAACTTCACAAACATAGGGGTGTATACTAACTTGTAAGATTTTACTGGTATGACCATTTATATCTAAAATTCCACCTACTGAACATGATAAGAAATTTTCTGTCCTAGGTTCACTACGAGGAGCATTCTCTGTATCATTTACCGTTTGGGTATATAACGTAGACCAGAACAAATATTTACAAGGATATAAATGGATAGAAGAGCATACAGTGGGGGGTCCAGACACACAATTTCTCATGATAACAACCTTTTTAAGAAGTAATTGTTGTTTTAATGTTGAAAGACCATTTCTATTAAGATGTTCAACTTCAAGGCCCTGAGGCTCTAGTTTCTTCCACAACCTAACTCGAGGGAACCTCATTGGTGAAATGTCATCAAGACAATGGATTGCCCAGAAAGTAACCAATTTTCCAGGACCAAAGCCTACTAACCACTCACAGCTGCCAGCTTCATTCTTATATCCTTCTCTAAGGAAGTACTGGTTAGTTTCTTCACTGGTTTTAACTATACCACCAATTTCCACTGCCCATGTCAAAAATATATTGGCACCTAAAGTTCCACGCAATGCATTATCTATCTCAATTACAGCAGCAACACAAAATGACCGTTTAGTAGCTTTTTGATCGTAACCACTGCCTGCTTTCTTTACCCTAGCATTATCTATCTCACTCCATAACCTTACAGTTCCATCTAAGCAGCATGTTAACAATATATGTCTCCGCAAATGCTTTCCATCTCTCAACAGTTGTTTTCCTGCCAATGGCCTCCATTGAAGCATTGAAACAGGTTGAGGATGGCCTAGCATGGTTTTTGCAAATCCTGAACTTCCATCACCGTAAAACACCAAAACAGACTTGCTTGGCTCATTGGCTCCTCCTCCTTCAATTTGAAAATCCTTTGAACAAGATGCAGCTGCAGAAGGGCCTTCTATGGACCAGGTGGCAGAGACCATGTTTTGAGGCTGATCTGCTTTGAATTTCCAAGCTATTTCCCAGGATTTACTCTTCCTTCTCCACAAAACAACCTCCAATCCACATGCTACTATCCCATCCCCAGACGTCGTCCATCCGACTGCCTCAACTTTCGTAGACTGTAAAAGTAATGTATTCTGGCTCCAACAAAAAGAACCTGAATCAGTAAAACATGAGGTTCCAATTTGAGATACTCAAGCCATTTATAATTTTAAAATAAATACAAAACCACAATTTTATAGCTCAGAATTAAAAAAAAAAAACTGCACGAGAACCCATTAATTCAACAAGCAGAACAAAAAATCTCCAAACTTCAACATTGCTAGTAACTTCAAGCACCTTCCAAAATTGAACTCCAAAAGACAGCATACCTTTGGAATTTAACGACGTTGAGTCGTGACAGAACAAGCAAATGCAATTCTCTGAAGCTGCCGCGAGCTCGCCGGCGGAAGGAGTGACCGGAGACCAAGAAACAGCGGTGACAGGGGAAGAAGCGACGGAAGAGATCTCCAGAACTTGGCGGAAAATCGGGCCCATAAGAGTCTGTTCGGAGGAGAGCGGAGAAGGGAAGTGGGAGATCACGAGAAGAGAGGAGGATCCGTAAGCTACCCATGAGTAACCGGCGAAGTCAGGCAACCAATCAATGGCGGATTCGGATCGGTTCGGGGCAGGAGGGATGAGTTCAGATCTAAGGATGGAAAGCGGGAGGTGATCAGTGGGATCCACCTCGGAATTGATTGCGATTCGAGAAGTGGAAGTTGCCCCTGCCATGTCCTTGCCAAGCTGAAGAGGGAGACACAGCTATTTAAGTATTTATACACTCTACCATCTCCATTTTTTATTTTTTGTTTTGGGTGCTGAAATTAGCAGTTGCTTCGGTTCGGCCGGGTTGCCAAGTGCCAACTCCGGACCGAGCTGGTCTTGGGACTTGGGAGTTTGGGACCTTTCCAACTTTAAATTGGATAAATCGTGAGATTAGTTACTTATTATTACTGAGATTAAATTGGGAAATTGTATTAGATTAAAATATAATTATTGTATTTATATTTATATTAGTTAATAAAATATAATTAAAATTATACTTGTTAAATGAGAATTAAATATGCTTTAAATAATAAAATATACACTAAAAACTATATTTATTTTAAATAGTAATTAAGGAAAATTCTACAACGGGCGACTAAAATTTTAAAAAATTTTAAAAATCTAAAGGACTAAAATTATAATTAAAATTATCTCTTAAAAAAATAAAAATCAAATTTAATTGTTACTTTATAATATTTTTTAATAGGTTAGAATCAAATATACCCAATTCTCCTAAACCCTAACAATTCTCATATTATTGATTCTAATCTATTAAAAAATTATAAATTGATTTCTATTTTTTTAAAAGATTGATTTTGTTAGGGTTTAGGAGAATTGAGTATATTTGATTCTAATCTATTAAAAAAATATTATAAAGTAATTATTAAATTTAATTTTTATTTTTTAAGAGATAATTTTAATTATAATTTTAGTCCTTTAGTTTTTTAAAAAAATTAAAAAATTTAACAGTGTTCATCAATGTTCGTCGCACGTGGTAGACTCATCGTTAGTGGTGTCCTTTAGTAATTAAAAGTACTAAAAAAATTTGAAAGGAAAGAAAGCCAACTAGGCAATGAGTACTCGTTTATACCACAACGACGTCATTTTGGTGTTGTTATCTTGATATTAGATTACCAAAAACGGCATCGTTTTGTTGGAGGAAATTATGAAAAACCATGCACTCATTGGGATTTGAGCCTAAAACTTTTAGAATCAAAGTCAACCTCCTAACCACTAAGTTAACTTAATATATTTATTTTGCTTCTAGCACAAATAATATATATTTCAAACTGCAGTTTATCATATACATAATATTACTCTATATACATATATTATTTCTAATATAAATATATTAGAAATGTACTAGTATACATTTATTAATATATAAATAATAATAAAATAAAAATAATTTTTTTATATTATAAATAATATTAAATAGATAAATATACTATTATAAAAATTAAAAGACTAGTTTTTAGAACCCAAAATTTTCAAAAACCCCAAAATCCAACAAAACTTTAAACTCTAATCCCAAATTATAAACCTTAAACCATAAAATTTTATTCATAAGAAAATAATATTAAAATATATAAACAAATAATATATTATTATAAAAAGTAAAAAATTAATTTAAAAAATCTAAATTTTTGAAAATTTACAACAACAAAAAACCCTAAAAAATTCACCAAACCCTAAAGCTTTTATGGTTTTAGAGTTTAGTATTTATGATTTAGGGTTTTAGAGTTTATAGGTAAGAACTTAATGTTCTGGTGAATTTTGAGTTTTTTTTTTTGTAAGTTTTTAGATTTTTTTGAAAATTAGTTTTTTAGTTTTTATAATAATATATTATTTATTTATATATTTAATATTATTGATAATATAATTTTTTATTTAATATAAATATTTTATTTATTAGTTATATATACTAATATATGTATATTAATATTATTTTATAATATATTTATATTATTTATATAGAGTAATATTATTTATATAATAAAATAAGTTAAATTAACTGCAGTTTACAATAAATATTATTTGTGCTAAAAACAAATTAAAGATATTAGGTTGGCTTTGTGGTTAATAAGTTATCTTTAATTCTAAGGGTTTCAAGTTCAAACCTCATAATTTACCTTTATGTTTAACATTAGACGACCTGACTTAAATTTTATTTTTTATAACTATTGATATTTAATTTATTGATTAACTAATCCGAATCAGTTACAATAAAAACCTATTACTAGGCTGAATAACTTTTCATTGAAGGGAAAATATGAAAATTCAATTGAACAAAATAAAACTTCTTTGTGAGACAAAAATAACAGCAATATTACAAACAAGGTTTTTGGTCCTTAAACATTAATGTTGAAATTGAATAACTTTTCCAATTTGATTTCGTTTAATGATATGATACTTATTGTAGTCCAAAATTTTTGAGAGTGTGTTTCTTTTTTAGGTGAGACGGTAGAATATTGAAGTGTGAGAGTAGAAGAATTAAAAATCACAAAGATCAAACTAAAAAAATGACAAATTTGAGACTAATATATACATAAAAAGAGTAAGAGCCAAAATATGGAAGAAGTCGAATACAAAGACTAACTATTTGTGTTTTCCTTTATCAATTCCCCCTTTCATTTTCAGATTTTAGAAACTTTATATAACAATAAGATGTTTGGATATCTCTTTGTATATGTATACATGTATTCATTTGAAACTCTACAGTTGATAGGTTATAACTTATACGGGTTTTGTATGCCTTAGATGATCCAGTCGTCACATTCCGCCGGGAACTTGGTGGGATCATATGATATAGAGTCATCGTAATCTAATGAGAAGTTGCCTCCATTTATGGTGGAGAGAAGATCAAGATTATTAACATTCAAAAGAATGCCCCAAAACTGATCTTTTTGCTGCTGCAACTCCAATACCCGAGCTTTTGTTGATTCAAGCTGCATCTTAAGTTGTTGCACCATCTTCTGCAGTTGGCAAACTGCTCCCGTGCTGCCATAAACAGGGTCTCTGATCCTGGCTGTTGCTTCGTACACCAGCGCTTTCACTGCATCCTCCCTGTTTCTTTCCTCCACCATCTGGTAATGGTATTACAAACTCATAAAACCAATTTAATACCTTAGATTTACCAACCTGCAGATTGAGCTTATTATTACCAACCTGAATCATTTTGATCACATTGCTAGCACCGAAAACCTTGTGCACCTTGGCGAACCGGTCGATCTCATCGCACGGGAAGTACGGGGCGAGAATGCAACTACTGTCGCATCTCCTGCGTAGCGTCCTACAGGCAGCACATGGTTGATGGGTCCTGGCTCTTGCTACAGATTCTAAACTCATTTTTTAGGACTACATGTTGTGTGATATGAAGCAATGCCTATATAAGATCAAGGAAGATAGGGCACTGGTTTGTTTGTTCTAAATTTTCAAATGTTAGTGCTGGGAAGTTGGTGAGGCGGCCACTTGAAGACAGGATCACGATGGTAGCATTGTTGAAAATTGTGGAACTCACTGTTGGGACGGTGGACCTAACAATACTGCTGGGTTTTTCAGGAAACAGACTATAGTTTTGCCGTTACACAATTAGAGATATTATATCTGTTTCATATCTCTCTATTGCTTATCACTGTTTATACAGAAAAACAGTGCCCTAAATCTCTATAGCTTCATTGACTTCAATTCCCACGTGCTTTTATCATGTTTTCTGACTTGTATTTTGTTGCACAGCACAGGTATCAACATCATTCTTTGATATTTTGATCCCATGGAGAGTTCCGATACGACCCTTCCCCACATTTGTCTGCTCTCGGGACTTTTCCTAGAAACATCTTCTTCGGAAAGAACCGACGTGGGATACGAAGCCCCATGAACTGAGGAGTTCCGAAAGGGACACACACCTAAATTTTTTTTAAATTTTTCTATAATTTAAATATTTCTTCTATATTTTTTTATTATCGATAATCTAATTTTTCAATCCTCTAAAATTTTATAATTTCGCACCCCTTCATTTCTAATATAGTTTTATAATAGTTTTCACCCTTTATATAAAATCCTGTGTCTGTTTTGTACAAAGCCATATATTTGATTGTCTCCAAACCTAGTGATTTAAGACTTCCGTGCACGGAATCACTTCTTTTAATACATATACAACAGTAGTTTCTATCATATTAGGATAGATACTGCTAATATGACCCTAGGCCTAAAACACTAGATTAGCTTTTCAAGTTCATTGTTTTGGTGCCATAAGAATAAGAAAATCTCATCCATGGTACAGCTGAGATGAAAGATTCAATCAAAATTTCAAATTCTTCTTACCATTTTCATTGGTGGAAAACTACTAACCATTCAATTCCTATCCAGTCCATATCAACAATCTAACTAAGTTGAAGAAGAAGAAAAACTTGGAATATACGAGTCAAGGAGCATGCAGGCTCCACAAAGTTGAGGTCCTTGATATTTAGCATATTTCCTATGTTAAATATAAAAGTGTAGATAGCAAGTGCTATGGTTCAGTCAAGATCTAAAATCAAAGGTGGACCGCCTCTTTGCACTCCCCTTAGTTCCACAGGAGTTGGTGTCAAGAAGATTTTCAAGTGATTTTCCTTTTCGGTTCCGTCTCCTTCCGCCTTGTTCCACGAGGTTGGCTAGCCTTTTCTTTTCATCATCAGCGTCAGGATTTTCAGTTCCAAGATTTTCTTCTCTAATCTTAAGAATATACTCCAATATCTCAATTGCATCTTCAACCCTGTTTACAACAAAAGTTTTTGTTCAATATAGCAGATCCATAGAGAAGTTCAATGATCACAGATTCAAGAAAACCTAAACAGAGATGAGGTGGATGCAGTTCAAGTGTTCAACTATATACAAAGAGTTCAATATGTAGTTCGAGGACCCTTTTTTCTGGGTTGTGCAAAAGAGTTCAATATGTAATTTCGGAAATAGGGGCTCAGCCTTGTCATCATGCTTTCAGTAACGATAATTTTCGTGCATAAAAGAGATTTTAAAAGGACAAGAAGTTTGCTGGTAAATTCATAAGCTGTTATCTGATATGAGACATTTATTGTCTATCTATGTATGCTGTTAGACAATCAGACCACACAATGCATGGTTAAAACAAGTAATAAGAGCAGTTAAAGTACAGGGATTACATGGTTATCCACATGAACATGAATGAATGCAGAAGAATGTTACCCTTCCCATGGCATCATAGGTGGCAGCAAGGTTGCTATAAACTCCAAGAGTCTCTAAGTGATATGAGCCACATTCTTGTTCCAATATCTTTCTTGCATTTTTAAACAACTCTATGGCCTCTTCTATTCTGTACAGTTGCACATTTTCTAGTCCCATCTGGTTCAATACAATTCCAAAGAAAGCAGATTTGTTCTCCCCACTAGCAATGAGCTTTTCCACAGCACCCTCGGAAGAGCTTCGAGCTTCCCCATACCTCCCAACCAAGTAAAACGTCACACTCATCAGTGCTTCAATTCCGGCAATGGTGCTTCTGTTTCCATCAGTGTCCTCCAGTAACTTCATCGTGTTCTCAAGGAGCTTCAGAGCCTCTTCAGGCTCATTCAAACCTTCATATATGCCCAATACTTCAGTTAACCCGCTAACAATCCCCTCTGATGTAGTCCCAGGCACAGGTTTTGAATATACCCTCAAGGCATTCTTAGAATAGAATTCTGATTCCCTTACCTTGCATGTCTTGTAATAGAGATCAATAAGACGAATAAAGGCTGATGCTACAGAAGGTTGATTTTTGCCTTTTGTCGATTTAAATACTGCAAGTGCCTTCTGATAGGCAAAAACTGCCTCATCAAATCTGCCAAGGGACAAATAAATGTTGCCAATGCCAACAATAGTAGCCGACTCATTTTCTTGATCGTTAGCAATCATGGACAAGCAAGCAAGGACAAGGAGGTGCACAAGAGCAGATTCATAATCTGCCTTTGCCTCACACACAAGAGCCATAAGCCAGTGGTCAGCTGCGTCTTCAAGGGACACCGGCGAACTGTGCTCCTTGTGGATTTCAAGGGCCTTCTTGCAGAGATTTTGTGCCTCATCAAATTGCATCGCTTGAACGAGGCCCTCAGCTAAATACCTATAAATTTCAATAAGTTCAGACTTCAGAATGCACTTATGCTGATTAATGTAACAGTCTCAAGACACCAAATTGCAACATCTTATTTTTTTTCTGCCCTGGTTGCTTAATTGCTCTGTCTATGGCTTTATTGTTTTCACCCGGCGAACTAGCATTAAGCCATTAACCAATAAGCAGTGTGCAAAATACAACAATGTAAGATAACCCTCTGCACCCGTTTGTTAACAAAAAAGGCAGACAAGGAACCACGTATTTTTGGAATATCTTTTAGAAATACTACGTGGTAAGGCTCTAACTATCAATCCGAACATATACTCTGGTTCACATTTAGCCATGTCCTGTCTGCAAACATGTCTTCAAATCAAAACTTCAGTGAATTATTATAGCCATTAACACCGTATTTTATTTCTCTGTTGAATTAATGGCCTTTCAGTCTTCAGATAACCAGTAACTAGAGGGTTTATCAAGAGCAAAAGGAAAACATCTACTAAACCAATAACAAGAATTTCATCAAAATGTAGTGGCAATAATTAACTAATCACAATACTTTTTTACCAAAGTTTCAAACAATTAAGAAAGCATAACCCATTCTGCTAGCTGCAGTGTGCACTATGTATTAAGAAAGTTTCAAACATGGCGCTTGGGATTCTTGGCGTTTCAATAAAAAAAAAAGGAAGGTTAGTTACCTTACCTGCTAGTCTCAGAAACTATAGGATCCGAATCCGCGAGAGCTTCAATCTGGATCCTCAAGCCAGAGTCATAGCACTTAATGGATTGATCCAGATGCATATACCCGGAAATTTTCGCCAGCGCATGATCCGACCCGTTTCCGAGAACCGGCGCCTCGATGGACCGCTCCAAGACCGGAACCGCTTCCTCAAAACTCCCCAAGCTAGTATACGTAGCCGCCAGAACGCGCAAGCTCATACCCAGCGCCAAACTCGGACCCCTCTCGATCGATTTCGTGGCATAATCCAAGGCCACATTCGTGTTATCTCGGGCGAGAAACGGACCCGGATCCGGATTGTGGAGGGAGGAATCATCAATGTGGGTTTTATCCCTTTTCGTTAGCTTTGATCGTGAAACCGAAGGTGTGGGAGAAGGGAGCCGCTTGGAGCCGCTTCCGTTATCAGTTCCGGCTACGAGAACCCACAACGGCGTCGCACTCGGTGAAGTTTCAACGGGAACTTGACCCGGCATTAGCTAAGAAAAAAAATCCATGGCAGTAGGAAAATCGTTGGTAAATTAAAAAGAAGAGCATATAGGTGAGAGAATGATCAATAGGGATGAAGATGATAGCGATGGTGGTGGAGGGTTGCTTGGAGAAAGCGTCTGATGGTCAAAGAATTTGGATATTTTAATTTGATAAAGAGTTTAAGACAGAAAAAAGGAACGAAAAGAGAGAGGAAATCCATTTGGACGAGAGAATTACAGGTTCAGGGGGGAGAGCTTTCATGAGCTGGAAGAGTTCATTCGTTTTCCTTCTTTGTGAAGAGAATGAAGGGGGGATTTCGCTTTCATTTCATTGCCACCGCTCCTTTGCTTACTGCTTTTTTCTAGTGTTGTGGTAGATTGGCTAAGACTAAGAGTGGGAAATTACCGTCTCTGGTTGTTGTGCGATTATATTATATTATATTATATTATATTATATTATATTATATTATATTATATTATATTATATTATATTATATTATATTATATTATATTATATTATATTATATTATATTATATTATATTATATTATAAACCCAATAATTATCTTTACTAAATATGTTTGAGTCAAAATTAAAAGTTTAAACTATTTTTAGAGATTCAATTAGTCAAATTTGACAGAACAATTTTTTTTTATTTTTAACAATTATAAAAAGTACTTGAATATACTTTTGAAATAAAACATATTCTCATATAATCTAAATAATTGTTTATCTTTCAAATATATAAAATTATTACTGATGTTTCAAATATTATTTAAATTTAATAATTAATAAATTACACTAAAAAGATAATTATATAAATAAAAAATTAATATATAAATCTTCGAAATATACTTAATAATATCATTTTTTTAATATGAAAGAAACTTCATTCATTCATCAAACACCATGACATTACAAACAAAACAAAAAAAGTTCAAAAACTTAGTTCACCTGAAAACCAAGAAAATATAAAACAACAAGACAAAACGACATTAAAATCGAAAAAAATAAGATGCGAAGGCACAAACATAAAGAGCACGAGGTTGAAAGAGCAAGGGAGCGACGCCCTCCGTCTAGCACGACGAGATCCACCAATTGGGGACTTGATGATCAATATTGATGGCATTATCTTCGTTTTCAAGTGCTAAGCTGGCCAAGACGATAAATAACATTATACAAAAATCGTAAGAGACAAATATCTTCTCATTAAAGTAATATCCGTTAAGTTTTGATCTTTTTAACAAGATTTTAAAGGATGACGACTGATTGTTGAAAAGAGAGACAACAAATGCCTTCTTCCTCTTTCGCCGACGTTAATTTTACAAATCATAAAACAGAAAACGTAAAAAACAAAATCATAAAATACCATAGGGAGGAGAAAACAAACTTTTAAATTCGTAACATTTTTCTCGACCGAATCCTTCATCAAAAGCATATCATCCTTTTAAGCAAAAAAATGTCCAAGCTTTGTACGAGGGTTCAAATTTTATATGGGGGTATGGAGTAGTTTTAAATTTTAGTCAGTGTCTACCTCTAATATGCGCTATGAAAACTTAAAAAATTAGTCATTTGACTTACTAATATTTTAAAAACCCAAAAAAATTAATAAATCATAATTAAAAAGTTACAAAATTGTAATAAAAACACTTATATAGCCACCCAATCAGATTCCACTGTACGTATGAGCAAAACAGACACGGAGTTTTTTTATAAGGGGTACAAACCACACCAAGAACTTATATTAAAAATATAGAGATGTAAAATTAAATTACAATAAAAATATAAAGAAAATATATAAAATATTAAAAAATTATTTTTTTTAAGGATGCAGCTGCCCGGGTGCTCCGTCCCTGCGTATGAGCCTATGAGGTATGACCGCGGTTTGAAATGAAAATGGTATATTCGTTAATAAATCAGATGTTAAGGTCTAATTGCTAAGCCAACAAATTCTTCACTCAACCGCCAAAACAAATTAGAGTACACAGTACACACTCCCGCTCAATATGCTTTCTGGTTCTTTCATCGCATAATATTCCTCTCTTGCTCATCCCCTTTAGGCGTACTTATAATATGTATATATAGCAATTTTGCTTCATTTTTTACTCGCCCTATTCTCTGTAGTAGTTTTGCTCTCCTCTCCCAAACGACGAACGAAGAGCTCTCAAAGGTATATTTCCCTCTCTATATGACAATGTTTTTTGTTCCTCTCTTTAATATCTTGTGCTGATCTTTTTCGTCTTTCTTTAGGATGTCACCTTCTTCCAGATCGCTGCGGGACCTTATGGAAGTTACAGAGGAAGCAGCGGCGGTTCATCCACCTTCTCCGACTCCGTCTTCCGGAGACAGTGAGAAAGAGCTAGAAGCTTCGTCGGGAAAAGAGGTGGAACTGGCTGATTCTTTGATCCATCTTCAACAGAAGGAAGAACGCACAACGCCGATCGAGGAACAGCTTTTGAAGACTCTGAAGAAAGAAATTGAATCGACTGAAAAATTGGAAAAGCCAAAGAAGATGGTGAGAGTGCAGAGCTACGAGGAAATCGTTGATAATGCCAGCGTGGCTCATATACCCTTGAAGTCGTACGCTAGCGTAGGCACAAGTTTTGAGAAATTTGAACTGAATAGTATATATTCTGCGATTAAATTGAACAACGCAGAAAATACTGCGATGATGGAAGAAGCGTGGGAGACACTCCAGAAATCTTACGTATATTACAAAGGCAGGCCTGTTGGAACCCTAGCGGCTATGGATCCTACTGCCGAGGCTTTGAATTACAATCAGGTATAATTTGTTTAGTTCTTCGTTATCGTTTTTGTTTCTTCAAATTCAATACCCCCTTGTTTTGTTATTGTATTATTCTTTTCTTTTGTTTGAAAATGAAACTTCATTTCTCTTAGATGTTTATGTGCTGCACCTTTCTTTAGTAGGCTAATTAGGAGCTGTTGAGTATGTTCAGATTTTTTTTACGTATAGCAATCTTGTCTTTCTAAATTATATAGCATTTTAAGACATTTTTTTTATTGTTGAATGATGTTAGTATTTATGAGAACCATTAATCTAGTTCTTAGCCATATTGTTTACTAAGATGATCTATGGTTACACTTGTTATATTACTTGCGATGAAAGTAGGCACTTCACTACCAGCCCTACGCGGATCTGCAAATTTTGTGGGCAAAGATAATGCAGGGATTTGGAGTCATAATGTTTTCTTTACTATTTTTAGTTGAAACTTATTTTGAGTACCTGTGACGTTACATTTTCCTAATTTATTTTAAAAGAAACGTCGAATATATTTTCCCATACATGTGAAAGTTGACACTTGTTGTAGATGCCAATACTGAGAGGAGTTGGTGAATGTTTATTTTGCAAGTAACAAAAACAAAGACAATTTTTATTTCCGGGTAAACTATTATCCAATCATAGTATTTAATGTTTAATTAATATCATTGCACAATTCTTATCTTGCAGGTTTTTGTAAGAGACTTTGTTCCCAGCGGTTTAGCCTGTTTAATGAGACCAGCCAGTGCTGGTGGCGACCCAGAGATAGTAAAGAATTTCCTATTAAAGACTCTCCACCTCCAAGGTTGGGAGAAAAGGATAGACAACTTTACACTTGGAGAAGGTGTCATGCCTGCCAGTTTTAAAGTTCTTTATGATTCGCATAGGCAGAAGGAAACATTGGTTGCAGATTTTGGTGGCAGTGCAATAGGGAGGGTTGCTCCTGTTGACTCTGGGTTCTGGTGGATCATACTGCTAAGGTCATATACCAAGTGCACGCATGATTATACACTTTCAGAAATGCCTGAGGTGCAGAAAGGAATGAAGCTGATACTAAACCTTTGCCTTTCAGATGGATTTGATACTTTTCCAACTCTTCTGTGTGCAGATGGGTGTAGCATGATTGATAGGAGAATGGTAAGTCGTTGTGTTATCATGAAATTATCCTTTGACTTCTCTGTATTTGTGTTATGTGGAAGTAACTGTTTGAAACAAGATCAGGAGTCACTACTGGTCTAACTGTTTAGTATATAGTTTGCCAATCTAAGTTGGCAATATTCTATTTCCCTTAGAACCCGTGATCTGTCCGTGGCTCTGTGCATGATTTTATTCTGGCCCTTGTCTAGTAGCAGAGAAGGCATACCGGTCATTTTATAATTTTCTTTTGTTCTGAACCTCGTTTAACTATGCCAGTAATTGTGCATGGTTTTAGAACAGAGGAATTATAGCTTGATTTATATTTTTTGGACTCATTTGATGTACTGGAGTGCTAACTGTTGCTTCAGCTGTTGGTTGGTTACTGCTTTTTTGGGATTTTAATGCACTAAGATTGAGTGCAATTTTTGGAATTTAACGTGTTTGCACTTTGGGCAGGGAATTTATGGGTATCCTATCGAAATCCAAGCCCTCTTCTATTTTGCACTGAGGTGTTCGAGGCAGATGCTGAAACCAGAACGAGATGGCAAGGAACTGATCAAGCGCATTGATAAGCGCATAACAGCTCTAAGTTATCACATCCAGAATTACTACTGGCTTGATTTCACACAGTTAAACAACATATATCGTTACAAAACCGAGGAGTATTCCCACACTGCTGTCAATAAGTTCAATGTCATCCCTGAGTCCATTCCTGATTGGGTGTTTGATTTTATGCCCCTACGAGGTGGATATCTGATTGGTAATGTCAGCCCAGCTCGAATGGACTTCCGCTGGTTTTTGGTTGGAAACTGCATTGCAATCTTGAGTTCACTAGTTACACCTGCACAAGCAACAGCAATTATGGATTTGATTGAGGAGCGTTGGGAGGACTTGATAGGAGAGATGCCTTTGAAGATCGTTTATCCAGCCTTGGAGGGTCATGATTGGAGAACTGTCACTGGATTCGATCCAAAGAATACACGATGGAGTTACCATAATGGTGGAACATGGCCAGGTATGAGTCAATAGTCATTAACATAAGAGTTCCAAGTATGTCATTTGCATAGCAATACCTATTTCTTTAATACAATCTTTTCATTGATACATATCAGGCAATTAAGGTGTTTATTTTAAATATGGGATTTCTATGTCCTGATAAACTAACTGCATAGGTAATTAACAGTCTTGGCTTGGTGTTTTGAATATTGAAAGCAGCTCTGATATGGCTACTCACAGCAGCATGTATCAAGACCGGAAGGCCTCAAATTGCAAAACGAGCCATAGAGCTGATGGAACAGCGCCTTTCCAAAGATGGATGGCCTGAGTACTATGACGGTAAGGCTGGGCGTTATGTCGGGAAGCAAGCAAGGAAATATCAGACATGGAGCATTTCCGGCTACTTGGTCGCCAAGCTGATGATCGAGAACCCAGCCAACCTCCTGATAATCTCCCTCGAAGAAGATAAAAGAATCTCCAAGC
Organism: Hibiscus tridactylites; assembly: GCA_958450335.1. Taxonomy (NCBI): domain Eukaryota; kingdom Viridiplantae; phylum Streptophyta; class Magnoliopsida; order Malvales; family Malvaceae; genus Hibiscus; species Hibiscus tridactylites. Next base: position 67,905,532 of record OY288287.1, on the reverse strand, counting down.
CAAAGTTCACCCGCTCCATCTCATTTTAAGAATAAACAAGAGGAAACATGAAATTGTGGTGAAAGGATATTCTTGCAAATTTTACATCAACATATCTTCTTTTTTCTCAGAATCATGTTTGTTACATAAAAGATGACGAATTTTGGGGTCAAGATAGAAAGGTTGAAACCTGGAATTTTATGATTCCAACCGTTTTGGCATAGTGGTAACTGGTAAGTAATTAACAAAGACTTTCACAGTTTACGGCACGGCAAAGATTAAACAAAGCCCATTATGCCCGAGTCCATAACATCGGCCCCACTGCTCTTTCTCCCCAGCCGGCTTAATATTAAACCAACGGGCAGGATCACAGCTAAAAACCCGTTATTTAAAGAAAAAAATTAAAAAAGGAAGGCCAAACAAGTGGCAAAAGGATGAATCGTGTGAGTCACGACACATCCTATATATTAAAAAAAATACTAAAAGCAGCTACCGAAAGGAAAGTGTCGCGCCACTTTACAACTAACCGTCTTCCTCCTTCACCTCTTTCACAAAGCTGATTAGCCAACGTTTGCCGCTTAATAAATCTCATACGAATAATTTGATCAAATAAGGCGATGGAAAACAGCTGCAGCTTCATATCGTGCGACAAGATAGATCGTGTGGCTAGTTGGGTCGGCACCAGCATGGCCTCTGCGTTTTTCGCATCGCTGGAGCGGTGTTCCTGTATTAATCTCAGCACCAACGATTTTGACGAGGACGAGGAAGCCTATTACGATCGCCCTCTTGTGCTCACCAAGCCGCTTCTCCCTGAAGAATATGAAACTGAACCGCAATCCAAACCATCCCCTTAGATCCATTCCGTTGTCAATTTCCTCAACGTTGTTGATCACTTCGTCTTCTAGGGTTTGTTCCATATGTTTCGGTACTTTTTTTTTATTTTCGTTTTATTCGTTGTATTAAGTTAATTATTGATTCAATTCTCGTATAGTTTGGTTTATAATTTGATGTAATTTTGGTTCTTTTTTAATTATTATTTGAATGGAATTTCCATGGGATTTGTGGGTTTCTTTCTAATTTAATTAGAAGGTGGTGCCGCTTTACAATTCTCAACTCATTTACTGATGCATCATATTATTGTGAATGACTTTCTTTTTCGTCTGGGACTGTGCACTTAATGAATGAGTTCATGTTTAATGTTAATGAATTTCTTGTTTTAATTGGGCTTGGGGTATTGCTGACTTCTGTAGACTATTCAGTGGAAAAGAAAAGAGAAGAATACCAAGCGCATAAATTATATTGTTCTTTCACTAAGCTCTCGAACATGTTTTCTAAATCTTATTCAATGAATGAAACCAGGAGGGATGAGATGCAGTAGTGAAAGTGTTCTTAACGTTTTGTTGTTAGCAACTTAGCAAATAGCAATAGCATAGTTTATTCAGTTCATTCTGTATGCCACAGGAGCATCTCTTTCTTCCCACGAAAGGCTACCGTGTCTGCCCTGTAATTCTAATGCTTCCAGTTGATATATTTCTTAATTTTGAACACATATCTGTCAGAATTCATTGCTTCTTGTTTTTGGTAGGATTTATTGTGGCTATAGTTCTGATTATTTATAAGTAGGATGAAATCACAACTGCTATATATTTGATTTGGATACTTTGATGAAAGCTCTTTTCACTTAAGTATCTGTTGAAATTGTAGCCACTGTTTTAATATTTGGTCTACAAAATTGTACTTATATCTCCGGGGACTTAACTACGGCCGGCATTAGTGTATGCTCAGAAAAATCAGACCTTCAACCTACAAGAAAAAGAAATTAATTCGTCCGAAAGTACTACCACTTGCTCCTCTAAATAGGCATCTGATTTTTTGATATGCCTACTCGTCTGCCTACTCTTGGGATTTCTGAGTTGGAAAAGAATCAAGTTTATGAGGCCTGAGAATGCAATTCGATGCAGTAGGTCCGTGCTTCTGATTCAGGATGTGTTCTGTGTGAAACTTCATAGTAAATAAAAGAAAAATCAAAAGAGCAGAAAGGGAAGAGAAAATTCTGCACAGACTGAAGGTGAGTTAATTAAAAACATATTGATATAGAAAAGCTAAGTTCAGTGCTTTGAGTTTGAAATTTACAGTGCCTATCTCTTGGTTTCTCATCCATGCCTCTTAAGAAAGTCAGGTGAATCAGGAAAAGCTATTATTTATCCTTGGGGTCTCTCCAGCAAATCAGCATCAACACACAACGTTGGATAATGTACAGCCTCGCTCGCTTCTGATTTAAGATCCTACTTCTCGGTAACTGAACCTTGCCTTGTTTCCTCACTGAAAATGCAAGACATCCTGTTGCCATGAGCTTTCCCTGTAATGCTTTTCTTGAATTTCCAGAGACTATAAAGGAACTAAGTGCAGTTATCCTATTATCTGTTAATAGATAGAGGGTAATTTCTTCATGAATGAAATGCATATTAGAATTGAGGAAGTTACAAAGGTTGGTTGCAAAATTTTGTCTCTTGGTGCTGAAAGTTACATGTATCATTGTATTTTTATTAAATCTTTACAACTTGGAGCCCATGGCCGTCCTTGGAATCTCCGCTACACACGATGTAACTGGATTTTTGCAATCAAAAGCAGTGATTTACTACACTGGAATAACTTCAAAGATGGAATTTCTTGATATCTGTTTCCTGAGCAAACCAAGCCAAGTGTTTCTCTACAGCTGGGGCAGTTTGAAGCCAGTTTGTTTTTATTGTAGGAAGCTTATGTGTCAACCAATAGGTCCAGTGTAAAAGTATTTGAAACTGACGAACCATTTTAAACTGCTAATAGCTGTTTGTATTTGTCAGTAAACGGATATCATGTGGGGTCTTTATCATTACGGAAATGAAACTGAAATTACAGTGAGTGTTCTACAATTGCAGATCAATAACTGAACAGACGGTGACTAGAAATGTGAGGATCATGTTTGCTTTTTATTAATGATGATTATGTTTGTTGTTTCTTCTTTATTTAAACTAATTCCTCAAAGTAACTATTTATTTTTATGTTTTGCAGAATAGAAGCTTGCCATCAGTATTGATTAGTTTTTAGTTAACATTAAATGACTCACAGTTGAATTGGGTTATATCAAGAAAGCTGGTAGACCGGGACAGCTTTTCCGTTTGTGTTTGCTATCATAAAGACACTGACCCTTCCAAGAGAAACATGTTCTCTCCTTCATTTGTCCATTGTTCTGCATTTTTTTCTTCTCTTTCTCTATTTAAATGATAATCATGATAACTGATGGTTCTTGATTGTTGCTGCTGCTACTTATTACACGCAGACATGGAATTATAGTTGATCGCCCTGTCTCGATGGTTTTCCGGTAAGCTGAAAACGCCTTGTTTTATTTTTTCATTATTACGTTATGCTTTAGCATGTAGCATCCATATTTACAGTCATAAAATATAAAGAATCAACTCTATTGAGCTAAACTTTTTTGTCTCAGGCTCACCTTTGCATTCTGCTGACTGAGATTAAGATGTTGATAGATAAGCTTACACCCCATTTTTGAGTTTAAGATGTTGATAGATAAGCTTACACCCCATTTTTCTTTCTTTTTTTAAGAGACGGGAGAAAAAAAAAACAAAGGTCTTTGCTACAGTTAGAATCTTTAATTAAATTAGATGGTATTAGTTAAAAATTTAAAATTGTGGTTTCAGCCATTTTCCTTTTACGTGGACACTTTAGGCCAACTGCTCCCTTTAAACCCATAATCTGGTGGGGATTTAGATTAATAAAAATCTCAAGGTTCTTGTCTCAGGTGAAAACAAAAACTTAAGCAAAGCAGCTGACCCAACCGACCGCTGCTTGAAATTTGTGAATTGTGAAGAAAGCCGCGCGCTTCAGAAGCAGGGGCCGCTGACGGAGAGAATCATAGCATTGTGTCGAAGTTCCGCGATCATGCCATTGCAGGCGGCACGATCATCCCAGGACTCGAACATCACCTTCTTTTACATAATATTGTTAACCAAAGTGATGACTGTACAGTGACAGCAACCAATGTACCAATGTGGGGGAAAATCCGTTCCAAAATCTGAATGATCAAATCATGCAGGGGTTCCATTTCCAGTCATGCATAGTGAGATGGTGAATATGGTGGGTCATGTTATAATTAAACATGTCCGAAAATCATAGCCAAGTTCTCTAGTCCAATAAAAAAGATTCTCAAGTCTTAAACGAGAGATAATAAGCAATTAAGTAAAAAGATAGATTTGGAAGTTCATGCCACAGACACAGAGTGCAGCAATGCTTATGATAGTGTAAAAAGGCAAATGTCCAAAAATATCATAACAAAACAAATCCATCCTTCTCTCCCCTTTGTTACCTCTGTTTCGAGTAGGACAGAATTAAAATAATGTCAAGAAATATCCGATTGAATAGTTGTTTTAATCTCGTTTTTAAGCATTTTAGGTCAAAATGATTTTCCGTGGATGAAAACGGTTGATTAAATAGTTATTTTAATCTTATTTTAACTTTCAACGTCTCATTTTGGGTCAAAATAATTTCCCGTGGATGAAAACGGTTAATCATGTAACATTAAATAGCTTAAAATGGTGTGGCAAACCTATATGACAGTGCACGCTGACATAACAATGTCGTATAAACAAATGCGCTGACTTTATGTAATAACACACCAGTCAAAAAATAATTATATAAAATATAAAATTATTTTTTTCCCGATGAAGTGTTATTCTGCCAAATCATTTCAAGTTGTTTATTGTCAGTTGCCTGAAGTTTTAATCCACGGAAGGTCATTTTGACTCAAAATAAAACGTTGAAGGTTAAAATACTTCAAAATAAAATATGGGTTAAAATGACTATTCAGTCAAATATTAGGGGTATTTTTTGACATTATCCCTAAAAGAATTGGTCTAATTTCAACCCAGCGCTCTTCAATTTTCATACCTTTACTGGCAAGGATAAACATATATGGGATAATATTAGGGTTTTATTTTGATGCACAAGCTGTGTAAAATTTTTTTACACAATCCTTTTATAAAATTTAAAATCTAAATCACAAACCCTAGCAACCTAAACCCTAAACCCTAAGCCCTAAACTCTAAACTCTAAATTCTAACCATAAACCTTAAATTATATACCCTACATACTAAACTCCTAAACCCTAACATAAAACCCTAAACCCTAAACCCTAAAATTAAAGGGCTTGTGTAAACTAAAGTTTACACAGCTTGTGCATCAAAGTATTTTCCATAATATTATATGCCTTTAAAAACAAAAAGGATATATAAAAAGAGCCAATAATTTCCATTAAAAGAAAGAGTTGTTTTCATGCAAGATATATATATTAATGAATCTTGACTCCTTGAGCATATTTTTGGAGCAGTTAAGCAAAATATGAAACTCTAACAACTATTAGGGGGGAGGGGGAAGCATATTTGGTTGGTGTTGCTTAGCTTTCATGGCTGAAAACCCAGTTTGTAATAACTGGTTTTCAAGTGACATCAGTTGTATAATATAAGATGGCATGCTTATTCATGGATGGACGGAGGGGCTGGAGGAGGAGGAGGTTGCTTTCTGAAAATTTGAAATTCGTATACGAATCTATGATTTAAAAAATTTATATATAATTTTTATTGAAATTCTATTTTTACCCCTTAAAATTTTATAAATTTACCCCTAAAATTTTATAAATTTGCCCCAATATAAAATGATGTGTTTGTTCCTGTGCTTATTTATACGCGGGAACTAAAATAATACAAGGCAAACATAATGACAGAGAGAGTAGAGAGGTAGCTGTTGAGGTGGGGTTTGAATCTAGATGCTTGGAGTGTGTATATTTTTCTCAGTCAACGACATAATTTAACTGGGAAAATGTTGACAGATTACGAATCAAAAACAAAAGATAATTAATTTGTTTTTCCCTGTTAAGGAAATGGCTAAATATCCCTTTCCACACAATGGGGTCACACTCAATAATCACGCCCCCAACACACTATTATCACGATTCCACGTTAGAGGTATCATGAAAGCTGACAAACATAATTCACCTACAAAGACAAAAACCCTTTCGTGTTTTTACTTTTTGATATCCGACTTATTAGTCGATTAATTTAAATCAACTTTGCAAAGGTTTAAAATAGAGAAATTTTGTCAACTCGTTTTCTCTATTCACAACGTCAAAACTCCCGAGTCTTGAACTTGCTTAAGCGACCTACGGCTAGACGAGGTTGTTGGTCTTTCTCGTTTCTACTTTAGCTTCCATGGTTAAAATCTTAAAATATTAAATGGCTCCACCCTTTAAATTGGCCCCCTCCTCGCCTCCACTCCCTACCTTCAACTCTCTCAGCTTCTCTTCTCTCCCCAAATGGCCAACTTTGCCACTCTCTGTCTTCTATGCTTAAGCTTGTCGATGTTATATTATCTTCAAGCTTCCCATGCCATGGCACATGAATGGCCTAGAGGGGGCTCGACCAGGTTCTATGATTTCAAGGTCTGCATGAAATAATGTGCTATACAATTGTCTTTATACTCTCACTTCTGTTTTTTTTTCTTCTTCTAACCATGAAGTGTACTTTTCCATTGCTAATAGGTGCAAACCTTGAGAGTTACTAAACTGTGTAACACCAAAGAGATTGTTACCATTAACAAGAAGTTCCCGGGACCTGTCGTTTACGCCCAAGAGGACGATAGAATCATCGTCAAGGTCACCAATGAGACCCCCTACAATGCCACCATTCACTGGTATTATTATTTATTAATCAGAAAAGTCTGGAGGTTTACAAATTATATACTATCATTATTAATCATTGTGGCCTATTGTTTTCCCAGGCATGGTGTTAGGCAAAAGCTATCGTGCTGGTTCGACGGTCCATCTTACATCACCCAGTGCCCCATTCAAGCTGGCCAGACTTTCACGTACGAGTTCACGATGGTGAAGCAGAAAGGCACCCTTTTCTGGCATGCCCATGTTTCTTGGCTTAGGGCCACTGTTTATGGTGCCATTGTTGTGTATCCTAAGACTGGGGTCCCTTACCCTTTCAAGCATCCGTACCAAGAACATATCGTAATCCTAGGTATATATATGTATTTTGATGTCCTTCGATCCGTCATACCAAAATACTTTAAATAATGTGATCGAATTTGTTTGGTTATGATGGTTGATGATCAAATGTGGCAGGGGAGTACTGGCTAAAAGATGTAGTACAACTCGAGCGACAAGTTCTAGCAAGCGGAGGAAGCGCTCCACCGGCCGATGCATTTACCATTAATGGTCACCCAGGCCCTTACTATAATTGCTCTAAAAACGGTATAAAACATACTTAAAACACTAATTCTTTGCTGTATTTAGTTACATTTGGTCACTTGCTTTGATTATGGTGTGCAGATGTCTACAAGATCAATGTGGTTCCCGGAAAGACATATATGTTGAGGCTAATCAACGCAGCGTTAAACATGGAGAACTTCTTTTCCATAGCTTATCATAAATTAACAGTTGTGGAGGCCGATGCTGAGTACACCAAGTCGTTCACCACGGACCGTGTGATGCTGGGACCGGGGCAGACCATGAATGTCCTTGTCACAGCTGATCGGCCCATAGCAAAGTACTCCATGGCCATGGGACCTTACATGTCTGCCAAAAATGTTTCGTTCCAAAACATATCAGCCATCGCTTACTTCCAATATGTAGGTGCAGCCCCTAACAGTTTATCGTTACCGGCTAGCTTACCTAGCTTTAACGATAACCTTGCTGTAAAGACTGTCATGGATGGTCTTAGAAGCCTTAATCCTGTTAATGTTCCTAAAGAGATCGATAGTAGCCTGTTTGTCACCGTGGGATTAAATGTCAACAAATGCCGGTCCAAGACGCCGCAACAGAACTGCCAAGGCCCGAACAATGGGACATTTGCAGCTTCCATGAACAATATAACCTTCGTGAAGCCTACTGTATCTATTTTGGAAGCTTACTATAAGAAGATCAATGGGCATTTCACCGAGGACTTCCCCGGGGCACCCCTTAAATTCTACGACTTTGTCAATGGGGCACCAAACAATGCTCCTAATAACACACAGGCCATCAATGGAACTAGGACCAAGGTCCTCGAATTCGGAAGCAGGGTCCAAATCATCTTCCAGGACACCGGCACAGTCACAACCGAAAACCACCCGATTCATCTCCATGGCTACAGCTTCTACGTTGTGGGATACGGCACGGGGAATTTCGATCCGCAGACCGCAAACTTCAACTTGGTGGATCCACCTTATATGAACACAATCGGTGTCCCCGTGGGGGGATGGGCAGTAATTCGGTTTGTGGCCGATAATCCAGGTAAGATGCTCATATTTACCCTGTTACTCTTGTATTGATGTTAAATTAAACTAAGTAGAATTGGAATGTTTGTGTGGCATTCAGGGGTTTGGTTTATGCATTGCCACTTAGACATACACCAATCGTGGGGATTAGGCGCGGTGCTGATAGTGGAGAACGGAAAGGGAGAGCTGGAGACTTTGCCTCATCCTCCGGCAGACCTGCCTCGCTGCTAAAACACTGCTGCATTTCTTTTCTTTGATATTTCTCACCAAGTATTGGCTTATTGCTTTGGGTGCAAGTGTGTTATATATGGTCCGCTCCATTTCTTTAATTGGGATCGTCAAATTGTATTTGTAAACAAGTAAAGATTGGAGGAATAAAACCCCACATTTCTTTTCCTTTTTTGTTTCGGCCATTTGGGATATCAGATTCCACTCTCCTTTATACAAACAGGCCCATCTTTTGTTGGGCTTTGCTTAATGTGTAAATTGTGGATTTTATCTTTATATTCTGATTCGTTTAATTTTAGTTTTATATTTTTAAATTTTAGGCCTAATCTAAATGGTACAAGGATAATACACCTACACGTAATATAAGAACTAATAGTAGAATTTGACTTAATAGATTTTTTTGTTATATAATGTCTACACTACCGAAATTACTTCTCACCTATAAATCGAAGCATATTGAACGTTTAAGTATGTTCAATTATTCATCCTTCGGTATATTATACTAACAATGATGCTAATTAAATTAAACTCAATCGACTTGACTTAACAAAATTAACTTCTATTGTTTGGGTTACGACCGAATTTTCAAATTTTAAAAATTAAAAGACTAAAATTGACCCGATTAGAATATAGAAACTAAATTTATAGCTTATGCATAGTACACGGACTAATAGAAAAATTTTGACAATTCCAATTGTTTTCCTGACATCACAAGTTAAGAAAATTCGGCCCAAAACAATCGCGGATAGAATACAGCAGCTTAATATAAGGCTAAAAATAATACAATCGAAATGTTAAAAAATATGAAACGTAAAATGTTACTCATACAATCGAAATGTTATATTCTTTTATAACATTTTAGGTTGATAATAAATTTCAAACTCAGTGATAAGTTTCAAATCTTCTTGTGAAAAATATGGCATAATGTCAAAGAAATGTCCCTAACGTTTGACAGAATAGTCAAATTGTCCCATATTCTTTTTTTTTTTGAAGCAATTTAACATTCAGCGTTTTATTTTGGGTCAAAATGACCCATCTGCGAATGAAATATGTTTGTCAACTAATGATAAATAGCTTGAAATGATGTGACAAACCTGCATGGCAGTCCACGCCACGATAACAATGTCATATGGGCAAATATGCTAACTTTATAAAATAACACATTAATCAAAAAATAATTTAATAAAATTGTATAAAATATAAAATATTATTTTCTTCTGGCGTGTCATTCTGTCAAATCATTTCTAGTTATTTATTATCAATTGACTAATAGTTTTTATTTACGGAGAGTTCATTTTGACCCAAAATAAAACGTTAAGGGCAAAATCGTTTAAAAAAGGGGGCTGAAGTGACTATTCAATCAAACGTTAGGGACATTTTTTGACATTGTGCCAAAAAATATTAGCTAAACTACAAAATAAGTGCCCAAACTATGTCTCTTTTTTATAATAGGTGCTTAAAGTATTTTTTAGCTGAAATAAGTGCTTAAAGTTTCAATTTTGGCTCGTTTTAAAATCAACCGAGCACATACTTTGGCGCCTATTTCAGCCAAAAATAAAACTTTATGCACCTATTTCAGCTAAAAGAAATACTTTAGACACCTATTGCAAAAAAGAGACAAATTAGACATTATTTTGCAGCTAAGCTAAAAATATTTGGGTAACATTTCAAGTATGCAACCTGAAATGTTATACTCTTTTATATATTTGTTTCAAAACTTATCGTTTAAGTAACACTCCGATTGATGTGAGTAACATTTTAAGTTTCGTATTTTCTAACATTTCAGTTATGCCATTTTGTAGCCGTACATTAGACTATTGTACCGCAGAAGAAAATAGTATCGATTTGATATGGGATTCCATCGTCAAAATTCAATAATTAAAAAATGCACATCCGCCAGCCATTAAAACTTTAATGCATTTTCATATATTGTACAAATCCTGTCTTCACCTCATAACATTGAAGTTCTCTATCTCTTTTCCAAAAAAAAAAAAAGTAAAGTTAATATGCAAAGAATTGTTTTCTATAATCAATTCTTGCAATTTTTTAATAAAGAATTAAATACAGAGCTTCTACTCGATTACTACTTAAATATTATGTCTACTTAAACTGCATCACAATGGGTTTGAACTTCTGAGGTTAACAAGCCAATGTTTTTCGGACCAAATACCTTATACCTCTCACAGGTTGAAGACAGAAGATGACCACAAGAACAACAATCCAAATGTGGCACATCAGTGGAAATGGAATTATCGACAGACCAATGATTTGACAAATGCAAGCAGCCGCCAGCATGGTCCAAAACCTGTTAATGCATCACGACTACAAATTATTATTCAACTACCCAACAAATCATTGAAGTGAACAAACCCCACTGGTTTTTTTCTTTTGGAAGTAACTCCTGACCACCAGCTATGAATCTACTCCTCGCGGCTGACGAGTCGTCTCCCTGAAAGACCCCATCAAAACATCTCCAGTTGTATAGCAATATAGCGAACTTCAAATGGGACGGGTCAGTTTGTATGACCATGTAATTTGGATATTCACTTCACAAATTAAAGAATAATATCCAATAGAATCCAACTGGCCATTTCCAAGCATCTGATTCGAATAAAGTACAGGAAAAGAATGTTGAATATAACTAAGATTTAGTTCCACTGAAACAGACCTGGCAACCTTGGTTGGCTGGTAAAAGGAAAAGGATCGCCTTGATATCCAGATCTACTGCTATGGTGATACACAAATTGGAAATCAACCAAGCATAAATCATTTTAGCCCCACAAATCTGGACAGCGAAAGCTTCAACAAGTGACATCATTCTTGTTTTGCTAATAAAACCAAACACGGCAAAATTTTGAAGTCGTCTCAATAAAGCTAATGGTGGATTGGTAATCCATAATTTTGAAATGACCTGATCCTACCATCCCAACCGGCTGTTACAATTACGAGGCCCCAAGAATGAGAAGCACTCTGACAAGATGTCTTAAGCAACTTGTACTGAGATTTACACATTGCAGATGATACAACCAAGGAGTTTGGAGGGGGGAGCTGTTCCTCTGGCCAGGTTGTAGTAACCTTGGGCAAAGATTCCGAGAAAAATCCATGGCCCAGAGAAAAACGTTCAGAAGAGGAGAATGGTAATTTGTGTTGAGAGCTCTCGCTCAACTCAGACTGCAATACCCCAGTATTCCCATTATATGTCCGTGTGCTAGAAGAAACTTTGGGTGATGGCACACTTCCTGACATATTTGAGAAAATAGAGCTTATAGATGTCATGCCACACCAAGGTATGGCTACTGATGCGTTATTTGAGAAAAAACGTTCACAAGACCAATTGCTTTTTGCTTGGGGAACCGGCCTATCCTCCTGGCTAACATTGTTCCACACATAGACATTAGAATCTTCACTTGCTGAAACAATCCGCATTCCATCTGAGGTAAATGAAGCAGATATCTGGCTCCCTGCATTTCGCATGCCTGTAGATAGCATATAGTTAAGTGATAAAAGAGTAAAGCAAGCTAATAAGAGTTTCAAAAGTGAACCGAAACACTCAAACTTTAGGTAAGGAAACAATGGTAATAATGCCTAAAATCTTAACTTGTTTCTTTTTCTTCCCCCCACCTCTCAGCCAATAAAAAATGTACACCTCTATCTTTACTCCATTCACACATTCAACTCAGACCAAAAGGGGAAAAGGATCTTCATATGATTAAGAGTTTGATAATTTTTCCTTCAAAAACTCCAATTTTGGTAGTTCAAACTTTGATCAATGTTTACTATATCTCCTAATTCCAACACTTATTTTCCATCTCAATGCATCATTAACATACCAATTAAATCAGGCAAACAACTACCTACCTCGAAATTTGCAGACCACATCAACATCGTGGAGGATCCGAACTTGTGAATCAGCAGAAGTAACCATCAATTTGTCTGGGTCCCCAGGTGCAAACTACACAATAATCCTTTTATTAATTTTCAAATGCTGGGAAGCTTGGTTAAGGACAGATATTTCAACAACAGACTTGAGGAAAACAGATGGTAATCATCAATACCTGAAATCCAGTTATCCTACTGCATGCTGATTTCTTCTTACTCCGTAAACATATTTGAGAATTAAGTTGCAAATGGTTATCTGATTCACATGAATAATACTTGTTAGTGTTTCCCAAACAATATAACCTCCAAAAAGGCATCTATAATAGGTTTGGTAGACAGCGCATAGTGTTTGTTATGAGATAAAAAATGCAAATTAACTGTTGTCAACACTACCATGTTGTCAATCACAAGTACAAAATATTCAGCTTATAGAAAATGGAAGCGACAAATATGAAACAAGAAGGTTCCGCAGAAAGTCCAAATTTCAAAGAAGGAAGTACAAAAGGGATGTTCACCAACATCACTCTTCATATTGTGAAAGTAAACCCAAGTTAATTATTAACAACTTGGATGATGCAATTTTAGCAGAAGACTCACTCTTTCATCAAAAATAAAATCAAGTGATATTAGCAGACAGCAGATAATCTTTTCATTTCCTCTTGATCTCTGCGGGCCTCCAAATTTACAAGTTTCTGACACATTGATTGTTTGACACAAAAGGATAAAAATTAAAGTTTTTAATTTCCTTCAGCCAAAAAATATTCCAATTGATATCCTCACAACATTCTATTTCAATGTATCGAAAATGGTCAAATCTTAGAAGAGTATGATAATAGTCCTAGACCTGGTGGCTGCTAGATAAAGAGTAAAAGTTGCCAGATCCCAGAATAACATTATCAGAGATGTTGAACAATAAACTGATTTCTCATAAAGGGGACCAGGAAACTAAAGATAAACCTGAAGCGTCATAAAAGCGGCAATTTCCATTCATAGAGCCAACAACTGCACCCTGCATAGAAAAAAAGGGAAATAATGAACTCAAAGTCCTAAAAGCCAATTGCTAAATAACATGGTTAAGAAAAGCGCCACTGAACCTTTCCATCAGGACGATAACAAACAGCTGTAACAATATCTGTCACGTCAGTCCAATCAACAACTTGACCACCAGGAATTTCCCAGATGCGCACTTTCCCATCTATGGAACCACTTATGAAGTAATCATCATCCACTGGATTAAACTGAATGCATGTTACTGTATCACAGAGCAATGAGAATATAGAACAATTATAATGGTATAAATCACAATGCCAAAGGTGATTGCTCTCCTTTATAGACATTTCTATAACCAAAAATAAGGTATAATATACTCAAGTATGGATTCAACTACATTACCATAATTATTGTGGGAAAATACTTTTTGACATTCATCATATCCAACTTGCCACAAGCGAACTGTCTTATCAACAGATGATGATAGAATATGCTGCAATAAATAAATCTTAATTACAAACCAAATAAAATCTAGAAAGTGATAGCAAGTTGTTTCAGACTTGATAGCAATTACTGACCTTATTCTTTGACCAAGAGAGGTCCAGGACCTCACCACAATGCCCACGGAACTCATGGATAGGTTTATCTAAAATTCGAAAAACCTTCCGAGGGAAAATGACACAAGTTGAGTCCGAAACTTTCTTCACTCTCTTTGATTTGCCATTTTTCTCTTTGTCCACGTTAAGAGGAACCAATTCAGAAAAGTCATTAACTGTGAAGTAGACACATGAAGGATTGACATCGTGAATTTCAGAATCCACTGATCGTTCAGACTCCAAAACCTGCCACACACGCACAACACCATCTTCACCTGCACTTGCAAGGTACTGACCATCAGGGCTAAACTTCATTGTTAAGATTGACCCTTCATGGGCTTGGATCTCTTGCCCCATGTAAAGAGCTGAGAACTCCTTTGACCGCTTCTTGTATGATCTAACTCGAACCATTTGAATCCTAGCCTTTGCACTTGGATGACAATCATTGGATATCATACCGGAAGATACAACCTGCCTATCAACGACACAAGCAACAGCACCTAATCTTCTAAGCCATCCCTTTTTCACCTTCTGTATTTCTGGCCCTAAATTGGAAACATCTTTGACTTCCCGTCGCATTGCTTGTTGAACCATAGGGGATAAGCCAAGCATCCTTTCAAATTCATCAACCGTAACCAAATGATTCGACCTTACTTCCCGCAGTTTTCTGAGCATTCCATCCTGACTAACTTCATCCACAATGAACTCTGTCCCATCATCCAAATTCTTAATCCTACAGACAAGATTATCATCCACTGCCGCATCTAACAACTCCCTGGCATCACTTGATGAGCAAGTCATGGAAGACTGACTAGAAGAAAAGCCACCATCAGAAATTGATGATCCTAAGACGGCTCCACTCTTCTCAATAATTCTATCCGTCTCTACTTCAATTTCATCACGACACAAGTTAGAGGGACCTTCCCGGGCAGTCTGATCTACACTTAAACCCACCCATTTCAGGAATTCACCACGTCGTTCACGAATGCTACTGAGGTTTTTAATCCAAATTTCAAATCCAAAATTAGCCGGCATCGAATTGATGGATGTGGAATACTCAGAATCAGAATTCTCCGGGCAATCGGATCCCAACTCAGATACAGAGGTGACATCTTCACGGGTATCAAAAAATTGATCTTCCTCTTCACTTAAACTCCCCATCATCATTAACTCTTCAGTTCAACCCATGAAAACTTACCCTCCGGCCTAAATTGTCTTCTCACAAAAACCCTAGGCAACGTTCTAAATTCCCTACAAGGATAACGTGAGAAACAGAACATCAAAACCCCAGAAATAAAAGGAACAAAGGGAAGAAAAATATTTATTATATTCAGAACTAGTATACTAATATCCAGAAAAACACAGATCCCAACTAAAACTCCCCATAAGTAATAAGATAATATGATGTTTAACAGCTTTAAACCAAAACCCAAATCTCAAAAACAATTGTTAACAAACAGATCAGTGCCAAAATATGTAAAGCAATAAGAAAAACAAGCAAAAGATAAAAACAAACTCTCGATGAACAGAAAAAAAAAAGATTGTTTTTTTTTTGGGTCTGAAAAAAGTATAACAAAAACTAGGAAAGGTAAAAAAAATTGATATAATGGGTAAGGATTTGGGGACCTGGGGTTTTGGTTGAAAAGTCCGTCGAGGCCAAGACACGGCTTATTCATCATATCTCGTCATCACCTTCCCAATTCCCATATGGAGAATCACAGAGAGAACAAAGATTACTTGGAAAAACAAAACAACAAAAACTAAATGGAAAGTAGTTAAGTAGAAAAGTTGAGGGGAAACAAAATAGAAAGGAAAATCTCGAAAGGCGTGAAAACGGGTGGACTATGGCCCGAGAAACAAGATTTGGAGAGCCGAGCAGTGTTTGGTGTTTGCCTTGCCTTGCTGTCCTGCCCCCGTACTATTTCCCCACCCTTTTTTTTTTACTTCAGAGTAATTAACCTTCTTAATCCATTTAAATCGAGTTTTAATTTTATTCATATTTTTAGTGGGAGTAGATTTAAATACATTAAATGTTTGAAGTTATAACTAGTTTAGATATTATATAAAAAATATTTAATTTATTTTAAGGTAATTAAGCATCTTAATTCATTAATTATATTTTTATACGCTAATGTTAATATATTTAGAGGTATCTAGTGCAAATGTGCAATGCTAATTAGGAAAAAGTTTGTCTTTCACGAGTATGATTGAGATCAGTGCCGGAGTCTTTTTTTTTTTTTATTAAAAGTGCCGGAGTCTTTATATGAAAGATGTGTTCATTTTTTTTTGAATTTTTTTAATATAATAATAATAATAATAATAATAATAATAATATTTTTGACAATATGCCGACTAAATTTAATATAAAATGGATAAACATTTCAAATGAAATAAAAATGTAGAAGAAATATATTGTTATTATTTTTTTTTATTAAAATAGAGATATTACATTCTTATATCGAGGTTCGAATTTATACAAGATGAGACAATACGAGCATCCTTAGACATTAGGAAGAACTAGCCCTGAATTTTTGGTGGCACAGGGCGAATCTAAAAATAGGCCCTAAATAAAATAGTTAAATTGAGATTACAGTTATATTTACGGTGTTACGTTTACAGCGGTTACGAACATTACAAATGCTATTTCGGTCACTGCCAATACCACGATTGTGAATTTTTTTTAATAACATATGCTATTGTGGACATAATGGTTATAAGTATCGTGGTTTCATATGTTGTCCCTACAGCGTTATAACGGTTGTATGTTGCTATTAAATACATGTCCCTAATAGCAAGTAATGATAAAATTAAATTTTAAGAGTGTGTCCACATTAATAGGTATTGAAAATTTTGGCCCCTTATAATGAATATTAAATTTTTTTTAAGAA
This sequence comes from Hibiscus tridactylites, assembly GCA_958450335.1. Lineage (NCBI taxonomy): Eukaryota > Viridiplantae > Streptophyta > Magnoliopsida > Malvales > Malvaceae > Hibiscus > Hibiscus tridactylites. The sequence goes on along the minus strand of OY288287.1, from coordinate 67,888,662 downwards.
TATGCTCATAATAATAAATATTGAGAAAAATTGGGCTCTAATAACAAGTATAAAAAAATTAAATTTTAAATGTATACTCTAATAATAAATATTAAAAAAATAGCCTCTAATTAACAAATTTTAAAAAAATTGAACCCCTATTAGAAAAAAGATAAACCCTTAACAACAAGTATAATTTGAAATTTTTTTACAAACATTTGAATTTTCTGAGCGGTGGGCTCTGGGCAGGCACCTTTATTGCCTTGACCCAAGACTGACCTGTTATTAGGTCAACTAGTAGATCTCATATTACTATTATTTTTTTTGTTGTTGTTGTCTTTTCGATTCTCTAGAGCTTTGCCGTAATTGATTCGGACTGACCCGCGTCACACATGTGACTTAGGTGGATCTCTAGGGGTGAGCAAAATTTGACTCTAAAAAATCATTTTTTTTTCAATTTCGAGTTAAGTTGAAATTTGCCCAACTCGAAAAACCAAAAAAATTGAAATTTATTCTTTTGCGATCTAGTCTCTGGTTTCATTTTTCTTCAATTTCTCTTCGATTGTAAGTCCATTTTTAACCAAATTTAAATAACATGTTCCTAAATATCTATTTAGCTTCGATTCATGTTTTTTTTAAATAATTTCACTTTTTACAGTTTAGCCCCTCAACATTGTATGATTTTCTCATTTCTTTCATCTCTCATTCGTTTTAAGTCTATTTTCACCAAATTTAAACCACATACTCCTAAATCACTGTAGAATACCTATTTAGCTTCAATTCATATTTTTAAAATAAATTTCCTATTTTTTCAATTTAGGCCCTCAACTTTGAATGATTTCTCATTTCTCCAATTTATCTTTCGTTTTAAGTCTATTTTGACCAAAATCAAACCACGTGATTCACTAGCACTATATAATATGCATGTAACTTCAATTAATATTTAACATAACATATTTTTTTTATAATTTAGTCCTTTAACTTTACATTTTATTTAATTTGATCAGTCAACTGAAATTTTTTGTAAAATTTTTCTTCACATCAAATTATTGACTCATTTATACTCTCATCAATACTTTATCTCTAAAAGTTCCATATTTAAAAATAACAATATAAATATATTTTAGAAGTTTAGATGATATTTTTATTAAATAACGTTACAAATCTTATTTATAATGCGTATGAACTCGAAAACTTGACTCGAATTTCATAAACTTAACTCAAATTGAAAAAAATTAAATTTAAATTAAATTTGAGTTATAAAATATGATGTGTCAACTTAAGTAACTCAAAAGAAAAACTGACTCGACTAGATCAAACGCTTACTCTATCAAGATCTCATTTGATAAAGCGCGCCGCTGACAATTCCAAAGAGCAGAATTGGAGGAGAGTGGAGAGCTGGTTGAATTCAACGCAATTACGGCCACCAACGAAATCAAATGGATGATGTGAGTTTTTTTTTACCCAAAAAAATACTTAATGATATTTTAAGTTTAAATGTTAATTAAACTATGTGTTATTTTTTAGATTATGGTTAATGATGATTGTCTCAAACTCTCCTTATATAAAAAGGTACTATTTTTAGGAGTAAACAAAAACTGATCCGACTAAAAATAAATAAAATTTTTGATTCAATTTAAATTTTATAAACTCAATATAAAATTTTTAAATAAAATTTAAGTGAAAAAATATGACTCAAATAACTCGGAAATTTGAATGAGGATTATTTTGCAATTTGGTCTCTCAAATTTATATTTTATTCAAATTATTCCCTTAACTTTAATTCTTAACAAATTATTTTTCCATCAATTTCTTAACTCCTTTATATTTCATCAATATTACCCCAAAATCCCTTCTTTGAAAAATGTTATTACAAATAAATTATATATTTTTAGATGGTATTTATTTTTTTAGATAAATAGTTTGCATTTTATTATCCAAGAAACAACAAGAGTTGTTACAAATCACCTATTTGTGCACTTGGACAGCCATTCTAAGGAACTCCCCAAGTTGCACGGAACAATCTATTTATATTATCTACTCGTATACATTTGTTTTGTAATCTAATGCATATAGAATCCTTAATACATTTCAAAATCACACCTTCACTTTTAAACTCCTTTCGAAAGTATCTATGAATCCTTTCCTCCCAAATATAATAGACAAAGGAGCCCCATGCCAACTTCAACAAGAGAACCAATAGAGATTTTCCCTTCAAATTTTACTAACACTTGCGAAAAAATATATAAAAAAATATGTTTGTATATCGTATATGGTTATAAAAAGTCGCTTAAATAAGAACCAATCAATAATGTAACATTATAAATATTTAAAATTAAATTTAAACAGAAACTCGAACAAATCGACTCAGCTCGAAAAAAAATCAAATAAAAGTTTGAGGGATAAAATAGTACCCTCCAACTCAACTAACTCTATTTTTTTACTCAACTCAATCGAATACTAACTACTAATTATTTCCCCTAAAATTTAAGGTTAAATAGCTAATAAACCCATATTTTATGAAGTTTAACAATATGATCCTTACTATATTTGATCCTATTTTCATCTCTGATACAATTGTGACGAGAAATTGGAATTTTCATTTCGAAATTTAAATGGTGTAGCTGATTTTTTTATTATATCAACTCAAATTCTAAAACAATTCATCACAAAATTAAATACGATATTAAAACTTTAAAGTTAGAATACTCATGTCAAAACCATTTTTAAGACATTGCATTCATCTAAAAATTCTTCCATAGATTGTTATATCGGTAATATCAATCCAGTGACGGAGATATGTGGGGTGGGCCATCAAGAATTTTTTTTCTTCAGCTTTGTCTTCTTATATAAATTTCTTTACAAATTGATTTATTTTTGAATTTGTCCTCTACAAATATTTATATTTTGCCCCAACCCCAAATATTACCTCCGTCCATGTATCAATCGAATTAAGATTTAATGTGTATTTGCATGTAAATTTTTTAAGTTCGGTAGTTTTTGTGATATAAACCTTTTCTTTAGTTGTCCAGCTTTTGCTGAACAAAAGTAATCTAAATGCAAACAAGCAACGCGGCAATTACAATACAAAACAAAAGCTATTATTATTATAAATATATAAATGGACCAAACCAATAACGTCATTTGAGGTTAACTGGTTAAGGTTGTTTTTAGTTTTCGTCAAAATTCTGTTAATTAGTTAAAGAAATCGAAAAGCGTGATGCCGGCTTCATGCTCATTGCTCAGTTCAGCAGTTTAATTATCGTAATAATGTAGGAAATTGCGTATGCATGCATGCAGGTGCAGCTGTCTGCCGTTGAAGCAGCAACTAACCCCATTTTCAAGCTCTCACAAAACTTTATAATAAAGTATTATAATTTAAATAAAATGGATGCCTAATTCTACACACAAAACACGAGATTATACAACCCAAGTATACATAGAGGGATTCTAATAGAATTATCAATACGAAGCCAGAAGTCAAATTTAAAGAGATCAAATATAAATAATCATATAAATGAGAAGTAAACTTTGAATAAATCTAAATTTGAAGTCTAAATTATTAATTTTTTATATATTTTTTAATATTCAAATATTTGGAGAGCAATTGCCTCCAATTATATAGTCAAGGCCGTCTCAGAGAGGGAGTAACATGAACTCCAGCTTATAGCTCGCATTTTTTACTTTTACAACTTCAATAATTTCTTAAGTGATAATTTTATAAGCTACTAGCTCCCTTTTTATTACTTTAGTTGTATTTAAGGTGTTTTCTTAACAAAATAATGAAAATAAATAGTTTATTAGTGAAATATTAAATTAAATATTTACAATAATAAAACATACGTTCATTTTGTAGGGGTCATTTTTTAGTTTTCGCTCAAGACTCAAAAAATGTCATATATAGTTTTATACATGATAAATTTGTGTCTACGAATGATAATTCAGATCTTGTTTGATAGATCAAGATGATAAATTATGTGCTGAAAAATTCATTAGATATTTTATTTAGATTTATTAAAAACATATATTGATAGTATTTTTATAAGTAATATATTGATTTAGTACTTAAGCAGGGGTGGATGCTTTAAGAGACAGATGGGGCCATGCCCCCCAATTTTAGGAAACTAGAATTCTAAGCTTAAAATTTTTGTAAATTTTAATTTGGTCCGGCCCCTCAAGATTTTTAAAAATTCATATTACACTTTAAAATTTTAAATATTTTTAAATAAATTTCCTCTCAAATTTTAATTTTTTTATTAAATCTCTCAAAATTATTAAAATTTTTAGTTAAACCCTCAATTTTTTTTGAATTTTTTTTGTTTAATCCTCTACATTTTTAAAAAATTTAAGTTGGCACCCTCAAACTTTTACTGCAAGTTCCGCCACTTTATTTAATATTGATCAAATTTTATCATTAGCTCATGATTTCATGTACAATGGTTTAAATTTTATATTTTAGTTTGGTCAATTTTAATCCATGTGTCTTTTTTTTTAATTTTGGGTTTTTAATCTTGATCAAATTTGTGCGAGGATAATATATGACTAAATTATTGAACTAAAAACCATCAAATTGGATAAAAAAAATTAAATAGACAACTTAAGTATAATTTGATTTAACATATCTAATTGTTTGAGTCGAGATTGAAATTTAAAAATTTGAAAAATATAACGACTACAAATAATTAAAATAAAGTACATTAACTTACACAATACAGGGACTAACAACAAATTTTGACCTTTAATTTGATTGATATTTAATTTAACGTCATTTTTCTTCGCATTACCATCTAATTATTTGTTCCTGATATATTTCAATTTAATTATTTTTTCATGTATCTCGTGCCGCCTGCCCCCATGACAAACCCCACTTTTATACAATAAAATATTCATACTATGCACCCACCAAAATTGATTTTTTTTTGATTATATGCATGTCCGTCTTACGGTCCATGTTCGGGGTGCGTGACTGCCCCTCCCAACAATGTCGCCTCCAAAGTTCGAACTCACATCCTCTCCTTGGGAGTGCAATGTGCCTTACCAATGCACCCAACCCTTGTTGGTTACCAAAATTGATTTTTTAAAGAATATATATATGTATATATATATATTAAAATTCAACATTATTTATTAAAGTAGCCATTTAAATAAAATTTGAATTTAGGGTCAATAATGGATTATATGTTTTTTTTAAAGTTTAAAAGTTTTTCCTTTTATTTTTTGTGGGTTCTTACTGTGTACCATTCTGTATATAACCTATTACTAATTTGTGGGAAATAAATTGATTAAGAGGCTTACCCATAGTGAAAATCTTACTATCCAATCCATATTAGTCAGATCAATAAATCAAAGGCTAATTATTTGAATTTAGGGGATAAGGTTTAGTAGTTTTGAATTTAGGGATTGTGAATATAATCTAGGGGCTATAGGTTAAAAACTAAATCCTCAACAAATTACACTAAAACCTAAATCTTAACATCTAAACCTTAAATCCTAACCCTAACCCCCTAAATTCTAACATTGCCCCTAATTCTACACACCTACACCTAAACCACTAAACCTTACACCTAAACTAAGTCCTTAAACCCTAAAACAAAGACACTTATGAAGCTTTTAGTTTCCACCGTCAGTGTATTAGATATAAAGCCTAAATCAAATACTAATAATTAATGGATAATTATTTCATACGCTATTTTTTTTATAAACACCTTAGTTTTAAGGTTTATAGACTCAATTTAGGGGATTTGGTTTAGAGGTTAGGTTAAGTAGTTAAGAATTTAGGAACGTGAATAAAATTTAGGGTATAAGGTTAAAATTTAGGGTTTATAGGTTAACACATAAATCCTCAAACATATTACCCTAAAACCTAAACCCTAACCCCATAAATACTAACAATTACCTCTAAATTCTAAACACATATACACCTAAACATTGCACCCTACACTGAATCCCTAAATACTAAAATTAAGGCACTTGTACAAACTAAAAATTTTCGCCGCCAGTATATTTGATATAAATCTATAATTATATTATATATTTCCCATACTTGAGTAACAATATACGACAGCAAACGCAAGCAAACCCATAGGCGAAAAACATTGGTACCATATCTTATATGCCCCAAGAAATAACCTTTTGAAACTCGAAAATTCCAGATGCTACAGCCTACAGGTGCAAAGTCATTCATGCCAAATGCTGCTTTCTTAGCCAATGAAAACCATAACCAATTAAATATACCACACTTATCCAATCTTGTGGCTATAATTACATAGCCGATTCTCTTTCTTAAATTCATTCCCTCCTTTTTCTTTCGTCACACCAAGATTAGACGCCTCACGTCTAATCAACGGCCAAACCATTAATCAAACTGTTCGGTCGGACCCCTCCGTGACGTCACTGCAGATTTCAAACCCATGGCCTGCAAGCTTACACCAGCACAAGTGGCCACTGCAGTCTGCCCCACATCCAAAACATTTGCCTTTTTTTGCAATCGCGTATTATTGCCTACTTTATGTTGTAGGGAAGGCTCATCAAATTCATGCCAGCCACTTAATCCAAACGTTCTCGGTGCATGAACGTCGTGTATCTGGTGATAATGATTGTGTTCGAGAGTTACAGTTTTTCCAACTGTTTGTAGTTTGATGTCAGTGTCTATATGAAATTACAGACACCTGTTGTACCAGGCACAACAGTTGAAGTTTGCTGTAGTGATTTCTCCATGGGAATTTGACATGTCCCAGAAATTGGGAGGCAATGACATGACTGGGAATCTAATCTTATAGTTATAACTTACTACATTTCTATTGTTTTTTTTTTCCTGTGCAGCCAATAAAGGTACTTTACTGGACCGATTCGTGTTTAAAGAGATGTGTGCCAGAGTTTATAAGGGCCCAAATTAGTATTCTGAATTGATCTATGAGAGCTGTAATAAACTCAGCACAGAAAGAAAATTACACCTTCAGAATGTTACTTTAACATAGCCAGGATAAGCAACTGTGCTTAAATCGGATGCCAACTTAGTATTCCGAATTGATTCCGAAGATCCGGACCTTGTGCATGTTGGGGAACTTGGCGACGACGAGCACGATCGCTGCAACCGTGTTGAAAAAGAGGATCGGATGTTGATAGTCTGTTGTATGTGAGGCTATCAAGTACCTGTCAGAAAAGGGAGAACAATGTTGAAATATTACTACAGAAATAAAAAAGGACATCATATGAGGAGACTTACAGCGCAACAGGTACAACAGTGAGGAACTTTCTGTTGGGTGTAAGCTGGTTCCCATTGTCTATCTGCTCCCACCAAGTCAAGCCATTGTACATCCCTTGATCTTCAGCAAATAGGGTTCCTTTCTTCCTGTGAAAGAAATGGCATGTCACCTGAAAAATATGAACCATGCTGGTTTAAGACAAAAATTGAGCAGATTGGTCATGCTCTGTACATGTATACAAAAGTTGCAAGAATGAACACAGAAAAAGAAACCTGATCCAGCATTCAACAATCGAAAAAAGGAAGAACAAAGGGACCATACGACGAAGTGAGACAGGTTGATGATGGTCCAAGCCATGCCAGGATAGCAACCAAAGATGGAGAGAACAAGGAGCCAAGAGAAGAAGAGGATTATAATATAGATAGTCCATACTCCAGGGTACATAAACCAATCCGTGTTGCGGTTCATATCCGCCGGTGGCTGCGCTTTCACGTACAGGCAGGCCCTTTAATTTGGAATACCAAGTAACAAAATCATAAACTCTATTGATTTCTGTAAATAACAGTACATTCAAAAGACTTGGCTTCTATAGTTATTATTTCAAAAGCAAAATTCCAGAGACCTTGTATCTGTAAAAGGATGATGGTACTCAAGAGTTTTTCGATTAATTATTTAAGCTTTTGCAGAAACTCTACATGACATGACCCCATTTGCTTTGTTTAGTTTTCGATTAATTACTATATTTATTGCTTGTTAAAAATGGCTTTACTCAAAAACTCATCCTTTTTCACGGACTTTCTCTGGTTTTAGAAAACTAATGCATTTTATAAACAAATGATGCTCGATTTAGTATCTCATCCATTGAATTTCTGTCAATTACTTTATGAAAACCATGTTTGTAGGAGCTGAAAGAAGAAACAAATAAAGCTAACAATGCATTTAACAAGCAACCACTGTCCCCGATTTCATTTATTTCTTTCTAGAAGTTATTTCTAAATACACAGCTTAAACTGCTAGAAAACGATGATACGTTATGAGCTAAGACAGACAGAGAGAGACCATCGCATAGTGAGTTCAGTAAAATAAATATTACATCATGTTACAATGTCATGAGTTGTCGGTCAGAAGCCTCGTTTTCTTGAGCTGCTTCATCATTGGGAGCTGCCCAGCCGAGGTTCACAGCCAAATCTTCCACGGCCACCTTTATCACATCGCTTCGAACACCTATATCGGTCGCATACCTGCTCATACAGTACATCCCGGCTGTAACTGTTGCCACACCTACAGGACTTGGCATCAATAGCTTTAGTGGAGAAGAAAGGAGAGCGGCCAAGGGGGCACCGATCACCGAAGAAGCTTGACCGCTTCTTCCGACCCCGAGCTTTTCCATAATCAGAAGACCAGTTTTGCAATACAGAGCAAAGTCCTCACAGTTATTCTGGAATATGTCGTAGTTTCCAAATCCGTTTTGAAGAAGATACATTGCCCTGTGGATAACCGTTCCGGGAGGGTCGGACACTGCTGTGGTGCATGTGCCTCCACGCACTTTGGCAAGGAAAACTGATGGGGTCACCCCGTACTCGAAGCAGTAGAGAGATCCGTTCCGAAGGAAGCAATCCAGGCATGAGAGTACTACCCCACTGTTTGGCTGCCGGAAGCCGCAATCAGGAAAGATCGGACAAGCTGATTGGGGGGATATAGGATCATATAGCTCAGAAGATGACTCAATGCTGGAATCCAAGTTCCTTTCAGGCCTAAAGTGGACCACCTTGCTTCCACCAACAAAGATTCCTACATTATTTGACATCCAACAAGCTCATAGGTTAACAAATAACAATTACCAAAGCATGGAGCAACTAAGGCTTTTGACACTGGAAGCAGAAGCAGAAGCCGGAGATATGCTTAGGAATATCAACAATCAGATTAAAGCGGTAATCTACAAAGCGAAGGGATCTTGATAGAGAAGGTGTGACTTCAAAAGACATAATTCAATTGATGAAGAAACGAGATCGTCATCAGTTCAGTCTTACCACCAACAAGATGAATGAATATCAATGGGATCACTAACACTAACATCAGCAAAAATTTCAAGCTTTACACAGTTAAAGATATCACGATTGAGATCGGAACTTCGATAACAATGCCAAATCCTAACAAGAAGAGCCAAGAGAGCGAAAAACATCTAATAGTTTTCAAATAACTGTTGCAAGCTAAGAATTCTACTCCTCAAAAGTTCTCGACATGCTTTAGTAAATCAAGCTCTTCGTAGTTCATACTGACATGGTAATTGATAGATTTTTCCTCAGTTCAGCTATCAAGCAACTATTTAACCCCTATAAATCACTTTGTAGAAGACTTTGCATATCAAACTATCATAGAAAAGTCCTGATTCAAAAGAACATTAAAAAAACTGCCAATGAAACACTCTCCAGCAGCATAAGAAAGAGACTACCTAAGAATGGTGAAATTCTAAACCAACATTCTCTCTCTTCCACTGTCAAGAAAAACTCCAACCGACAGATCTAATAAGGAATTAAAGGAGTAACTTTTACCAGTACTTTACGAAGACCCATGAATAATATCGGCACAAAAACAGTCAAAAGCCCCAAAAACAAGACTTGCAGAGGGTAACATGGAAAATTATCGAAAATGAGTCAAATTCACAAGAAAAAACCCAGAGAAACAGAGACAAATGCACAAATCAGAATGCAAATTGTTTACCAAGTCTTTACATTTCTGGGGTAACAAAGGAACGGAAGTCCAAATTGAAGTCAAAGGAGGAGAGAAAAGATACCATGGTGAGAGTAGGTGAAAACAGCTCTGTAAGTGTAAATATGGTCTCCTGGTTTGATCTCATTCCTCTCTACCTTGTTTGAAAGCAGACCCATTTTTACCCTCCCCTTCTTCTTCTTCTTCTTCTTCTTCTTCTTCGCTGCTTCTCTCCCTCTGACAATGTGGCTTAATCACGGTAGATCCCACATAATCAAAGCCTTTATTCTGAGCATTGTGGCTTAATCGTATTGGCTCACCGAATCAAGACCATATATGGGTTATTTTTGTATTTGTTTTTCTTTTATTTTTTCCTTCAAAATGTCACCATCATTATGGAATCACAATGATGATCAACAACTCTTGCTTTTTTTCTTTTTTCCCCCCACCGTTGACTATGAATATGATAGGGTAGGTTTGGGATTTAACCCACCATTTATGAGGCATCGAGGAAGCTTATCAAACTAAGATAATGAGCAATGTTAATGGGCCAAAGACGACAATCAAAGGTAAAGGGTTTCCCTTGCCCTGGGAAAAAGATAAGGAAACGACAAAGGGCTTTGGATTCCTTGATACATTACGAAGTTTCCTTCATTCATTCCTATACCTTGCCCAACCTTTTATATGTAAACCATGATGTTTGCTTCAACCTTACATTTTGGATATCCAAGGAAGTAATTCAACTTTTCTAGCATTGCCTTTACAAATTTTGTACAAGAATGATTGTTGGATGACTTCTTGTGGTCCCCAACATTTGATATTGTTTGTTGAAGGGTTTTGTCTCTCAACTCTAATCTAGTCCAAAAGATAGTCAAATGAAGAGAGTCTCGAGTGTTGGAACATGTAACACCGACGCCTCGTGCTCCAACACTTGAATTGCTCCCATCCGACTACCTTCTGTATTAGAGCATAGAGAAAAACTCCTCTAGGGACAAATTCGATGTCAGGGCCAACAGAAAGTCCAACAATTGTATCTTATAACACAACAATGAAACTTTTCACAATATGTCTCATCCTTGATAAGAAAATTTAACGAGTTATCATCATGGATGCCACAAAAAACATTCACTCATTCAGTACAGTGGTATTGGCTGCCAGGGAGCATGAACTTCCTATCATTGTTCTCTGGAAAATTAATACCAACCATTATAGATTGGGAACCAAGGTGTAAGCCACTTGAAATTTTTGCAAGAAAGAACAACAGCAGGTGAATGCAGCAATGTCTGACACAATGGTTGCTGCCTTGCTGGTGTGGAACATAAGTGTCTTTTCACCTATAACTAAGTGCTGCTGGATCATATGGAATAAGGTGATCCAAACCTAAACTTGAAGTTCCAAAATGTAAAAACATCTTTCATACAAGAATGCATTAAAAGCTGGAGACTGTTAGAATCACGTGAAGAATGATTATTCTCCAAACCTACATGTAGAATCGAATAAATGTGGATTTTTTTAGCAAAGGATATAGAAGTTCTGATAATTCAAGATAGCTAGTATGACCACAAAATTCGATAGCAAAGCAATATAAGAACTAGTAGTTTGCCTCTATATTAAGAGGGGCTCTGAAATCAACGGTTGGCTAGAACAAGCACCCAGGCTATTATTCATGTGTCATACAGTGCTCAATCATGGTAATATTATAATAAGGAAAAGAAAAAATGGTACAAAGGAAAAATAAAGCGTTTTTGGCGTCGCCCGGACTCGAACCGGAGACCTTCAGTGTGTTAGACTGACGTGATAACTAACTACACCACGACACCATGTTGGCATTGTCTATTGATTAATTAATAAGGCGTCTATAGATTGTTATTCAATCCTCATCCCTTTATATGAAGGACAAATTTCTGGATGTTCGAATTTGGAACTAAAGCTGGAGACTGATGCAATTGAAGCATCGTATCAACAATGGTTTCAAGAGCTATGCAGACATTGAAGGCCTACAGAAAAGAGATGGATTAACAACATCAACCGTTTTCTTATTATTGTTCTGTTTCCTTTTACTTTTTTTCTTGTAAGTTTTTACCCTTTGTAAATGAACACAATAGGAACATATCACTGGAGAATTAAAGTGTTTCTGCTAGGAAGCGCTGTTTCCAGTCAAAAAAATTTGAAAACTACTCCTACTAGTACTAAGGAACGTTGTTGCCAGAATGCACTATTACCAACAAGTGTTGTTATCGTGGAATGTCTCTTCTGCCTGCTGGGGGGCACCATTGTCAGTCAAACGTTGCTACATGCTACCTGAGATCACTACTATCATTGAACGCACCGGCAGCCGGCAGGGAGCATTGCCTATGAGAGCTATGCTTGTATAATTAAACTGAAGACCTGTAGACTGTAGTGTGTTAGACTGACTTGATAACCAACTACACCACAATACCATCCTTGCCATGTGTAAGCATTGATTTATAAGTAATTATCAAACGATATAAGTTTTTTTTAATATTTTATTCTCTATCCAATTCTTGATTCTTTTGTCGGTTGTTGAGAAAGAGACATCTAGTATGAATTCAGGATCGTCTGAGGCTGCGGACTCAATATAAATGGAATCTGTAGAACTATGATTATGGTTGACATAACTCTGGACAAAACCTTATGATGAATGCAGCTGAAGATGTAACACCAGTTAATGAATAGGTGAAGACTAACAAATTAAGTATTATGAGCTTGCCAAGTTGCTTCTTAACATCCCTGTATAAAAGATTGAGGCACAACATCAACATTGGTTTCAAGAGCTTTCCAGGATGAGAGAGTAGGCATTAAAATGTTGGCTGTTTAGAAATCAACATCTTTTTGAGTTTTCACCATTTTCTTCTTATTACTGTGTTTCCCTTTTGTTTTTCCTTGTCAACTTTTACTCTTTTTGACAAATGTAATGATAACAGTTTAAACTTCTTGAACTGTGATACTTGTTGACCAGAAGCTGTCTTCTTTGGTATCAGTTAGAGATGCTGAAGTTGTATTGGAATGCATAAAGGAGATAGTGAGAGTTAGGATACAAAGTATATGTATAGATAGGTATGACAATGTTAATATACAACTATGTGTTGATTGGGGGATATTAGATTGATCTCCCTATAGGATCGACTATGTTTATTGTAGCAACTTGCTGTTTCTTTGGATAATAATACAACATTTTATCTGAAAAAGAAATATTAGATACATTGTTTCAAGAAAAATGAAACGTTCACCATAAAGAACGGGTATGGTCATAGTTGAGCAACATGTATACAGCAACTACAATACGTTACAAGCTAATCTGCCATTGGTGATTTATATCATTAACAAAAATAAGTTGGTGCTCGTCCAACTCTTAGAAAACATGCATCTTCTTTTTTTAATTTTAGTGTTCTAGTAAGGGAATCAGCAAGGAAGCTGTTTCTGCAGCAGCAACACCATTAATTTGCTATTGCCAAAAAAAAGGGAAAAAATGGTATATAAACAGAAAATGCAGAGAGAGATTAGTTGTTTTGCCAAGAATGGAAAAATGAAGAGTAAAGGAGAATCTGGCGTCACCCGGAGTTGAACCAAAAACCTTCAATGTGTTAGACTGTGTTGAATGAAGCAATGATGTTAGTGTCTATGGGACTACATGAAGCTGCATCATACACAACATTGTAGCCGATGCTGTTAGTCTCATACTGTTAGGTGGTTACAAAGCTGGTATAGCTGTTAGACTAAGCAGTTATGTAGTTAGAGCTGTTGAAGCTTGTGTATATATAGCTTGTATTGCTTTGTGTGTAATCAAGTTAGATTCATTCTTCTTTTATTCAATAAACTTTCATTATTCTTCTATTCTTCTAGATTTCTTAATATGATATCAGAGCTCATAGCCACATATACCTTTGGCTTGAAAATACCATTCCTGCTCCTTGTTGTCATCGAATGACGACTCAACGTAGAGCCAACCTCCCTCATAGTATCAACTGATCCCACCAAGTTGCCTACTGTATCCAAGGCACCACCTTCATCCAACTCACCAGGATTCGACTGAGGAAGTACATCATCCACCTCAACCTCAGTATGTTGTTGATCAACTGTACCAACGTCAGGCTGCTGAAGTTGAAGGTGGAAAGAGACTGACGTGATAACCTACTACACCACAACAACATGGTTGCTTTAAATTTGTTTTATGAGATATTATCAATTAATATAAGATTTTTTAATAAAAAATACTTTATTCTGTAAGCAATTCTTGATTCTTTTGTCGGTTGTTTCAGTGATAATGGTTGAGAAAGAGAAAGCAGGATCGTCCGAGGCTGCTTTGTCAAAATATAAATGGAATCCGTAAAATTATGATTTTGGTTGACATAACCTTATGATGAATGCAAGTGAAGATGCAACACCAGTTAATGAATAGCAGAAGACTAACAAATTAAGGCTAAGCAGAGATATAAGTATTATGAGTTTGCCGAGTTGCTTCTTAACATCCACGTGTTATAAGTCTAGAAGAGTCAAACTTGTATTGTGGTTAAGATGAGTCAGCAAAGTTAGTTTAGGTTGCTAATGTTAGTAACTGACTTTAGCTGAGTCATCTAACCTACTAACTCTTGTATAAAATCAACCCAGTCTCAGTTTTTGAGAAATTATAGGTTTCATAAATAAAATTAGAGAGTGTCGTTCTCTCTTTATTAAAATCTCATATATTCTCTATTAGTCAGTTTTCCTTCACCACGTATATAGATTGAGGCAAATATCAGCATTGGTTTTAAGAGCTTTCCAGGATGAGCGAGTAGGCATTGAAATGTTCGATTCTTAAAAATTAAAATTGTTTTTGACTTTTGACTAATTTCTTCTTTTTTGCTGTGTTTCTCTTTTGTTTTTTTCTTGAGAATATATATATATAATATAACTTTGTACTTCAGCAAGGAAGTCGTTTCTGCAGCACCAACACCATTGAGTTGCTATTGCCAAGAAAGGAAAAATGAAGAGAAAAAGAGAAAGTGGTGTCGTCCAGACTTGAACCGGAGACTTTCATAGTGTTAGACAGAGTGATAACCAACTACACCACAACACCATTGATTTGTGGTTGCCAAGAAAATTTAGAAATTAAAATCGTTTTGAGTTTCGATCGTACATGATAACCAATTACACCACAACACCATTGATTTGTTGTTGCCAAGAAAATTTAAAAGTGATATATAAACAGACAATGCAAAGAGATATTAGTTTCTGTTGCCAAGAATGAAAAAATAAAAAGAGAAAATATATATGGCATTGAAATGTTGGATTCTTAGAAATTAATTTTTTTTGAGTTTCGACCAATTTCTTCTTTTTTGCTGTGTTTCTCTTTTGTTTTTTCTTGAGAATATATATATATATATATAAGATAACTTTATACTTCAGCAAGGAAGCCGTTTTTATAGAACCATCACCATTGTGGCGTCACCCGGACTTGAACTTGAGACCTTTAGTGTGTTAGATTGACGTGATAACCAACTACACCACAACAACATTGATTTGCAATTGCTAAAAATATTTAAAAGTGGTAATAAACAGACAATGCAAAGAGAGAATAATTTCTGTTGCCAAGAATGAAAAAATAAAAAGAAAAAATACATATGGCTTTGAAATGTTCAATTCTTAAAAATTAAAATCGTTTGGAGTTTCTACCAATTTCTTCTTTTTTGTCGTGTTTCTCTTTTGTTTTTCCTTGAGAATATATATATATAAAATATAACTTTGTACTTCAGCAAGGAAGCCGTTTCTGCAGCACCAACACCATTGATTTGATGTTGTCAAGAAAGGAAAAATGAAGAGAAAAAGTGTAACGCCCCGAGTTTAGGGGTCGGATGTTACATGGGTGAATCAGGTTTGAGTCATGGGCTCGTTCTAAATTAAATTAGGGTTTTGATTTTAATTAAAAAGAGTTTGAATTCATTAATGATATTTCGGTAATTTTTAAAATAGGGGAAAATAAAATGTGAAAAGGGGACTTTTAAAATTTGCTACTAATCTTCTTCTAACTCTAGTTTCTTTTTTTTTCACGTTGAAACCCCCTTTAACCCCTAAACATATTCCATCAAACTTCCTCATCTTTTCAAGAGCCATCTTCAAGGTAATTACCTATTTGACTTCTCCTCTTTATTCCAAGCGTTTTCATGGTTCTAATTTTACTTAAATTCCATTGTCCAAGTTTTTAAGTTTTCAAGTTTTAAGGGGAAAAGGGAGAAACTTTAAGGGTTTTTGTTTAGCTCTTGATTTGATGAGATTATCTATGTTTTAATCTAGTCCATAGATGTATCATATCTCAAAATGGAGAGGTTTTAACAAGAATCCCGAAATGGGTTTTGTGGGTGTTTTGAAAGGGGTGAAAACTAGTGTTTTTGGTGTGGTTTTGTGAAAGGGAGTTGGGCTGGGGATATAGTGATACTAGAAGGTGGTTTTGAAGGTGTTTAGAAGTGTTTTGAGTGTTGAAATCTTTGGTCTTCGGCTGGGCTATTGGGGAGTACGAAAATAGGGATTGTTGGGGTTGGCTTTGGTTTGAGATTGTGAGAAATTAGCTTGTAATTGTAGTTTGGGGTTGTGATAGTGTTTTGTTATGCGTTGGATGAGCAATGCATTGTTTTTGATTGGTTAGAATCAAGAAAAACCGTCAGGGAGGATTCGGGCACGATTCCGAGGAATTTGGAAACTTGAGATCGGTGGTTCGGCTTCTGTTTGGGTTGCATCGATGAGTGGAAATGTTTTGAACTTGTTTTGCTTTCGAAATGGGATTCTTGGGGGTTTGGGTGGAGCCTTGTGGGCTAACCCAAACCCAAGTGTAAGTTTACTAATCCTACTTTGATGGATAAGTGATGATGTATGATTAATTGTTGTGATATCATATGCATTGTGGATTGCTTTTACATCCGTTGTTGTGGTGTGGTCGTTGTTGGTGTCGAGCCTCACGTGATGGTTGTCATAACTACGGTGATGTGTAGTTCCACCGATAGTGACTAGTAAAATATTACTTTGATGTGTAGTCCTATCGGAAAACTACTAGTCGAAACGGTGATGTGTAGTCCCACCGTGATTTGGGTTGTGCTTGTGCAAACCTTGTAATTGTGTTGTTGTGCCTCATTTCGTGCATATAAATGATTTACTTATCTTTTAATAAATGTGTTTTGAAAACTGCATTGTTGATGAGTTTTTAGAGCTTCGCTCACTAAGCTTCCAAGCTTACGCTCTCATTTTTCCAACATGCAGATCGTTAGAGTTCGGAAGGCAAGTGGGCAAGAGAGGAGCTTTTGGAGTTTTCGAGTAGCTCAAGTATGATTTAAGTATTTGTAATAATGCCTAGACAATGGGGGTGTAGACTTGTATGGAGTTGGAGTTCAAACTCCTTAGTTTGGTTTGTTGGTGTTCAAGCATGTTGGTTTGATGATACTATGAGTTTTTGTATGAGCGTTTATAGACTCATGTATGCTTGGTTTTAATGTTGATGTTGCTTGAATGCTTTGTGTTTTGAAGGCCTATAGCCATGTTCCATTAATGCTTATATGTTTGTTTTAAAAGCATGTGAAACCTTGTTATGAAAGGCCTAGGTGTGTGTCTATTGTCTTTGAATGAAATGGTGAAGTCATGTATGTATTTATGCAAGTTTTCTACCTAAATGCCTATCTTGAGATGAATGCCATGTTTGTTCGGTTAAGTAGCCTCGCATGCTTAATCTTGGTTGCTAAATGATGTATGAGTGTTGGTATGTTGCTAGACGAGTCGTAAAATGCATCTAGAGTTGAGTCTTGGGTTGTTTTGCAGCTAAATTGAGTCTTGCAGTGCAGGGCATATCGGTACGCCCAAGGGCCGTATCGATACAGTCCTACACTTTGGGGCTCAGTTTAAGCCTAGCGTACTGGTACACGGGGGTGTATCTATATGCCAAAAGCTCTCTGGAAATTTGAGAAATTGACGAGATTTTGGCGTATCGGTACGGTACACGCGAACATGACCCATTTGATTCAGACCATAGCCGGGGCTTTTCAGACAGCTTTGGCCGGTATACAAGCTGCACCACCACCCTAGGGTGCGGGGATATGTCTACCCTTAGAGAGGCTTCGTAGCTTGGGAGCAGTTGAGTTCTGTGGGTTGACTCCTGAGGGTTCAGAGGCGTGGCTTGAGAGTACTACACGCATATTGGGTCAGATGGAGTGCTCAGACGCCCGTAAGTTGGGTTGCATTGTCTCTTTGCTTCAAGGGACGCATATACTTGGTGGACCACTGTTACATCGGATATGGCCAAAGCGGATATCACATGGGAGTTCTTCAGAAATGCTTTTAAGAGGAAGTATCTCTGAGTTCAGTATTTGGATGAGAAGAAGAGGGAGTTTATGACATTGGTTTAGGGTAACAGAATCGTGTCAGAGTACGAGGTTTAGTTTGTGAGATTGAGCCAGTATGCACCTGAGTTGGTTCCTAGTGAGAGGGAACGGTGTGAGCGCTTCCGGTATGGGTTGACTAGAGATGTGAAGACCTACATGCTTGCCTCTGACTATACCGAGTTTGATGTCTTGGTCTTTAGGGCCAAGGCTATAGAGCAGAACTTAGTCTCCATTGTACGTGCTAGTGGGTCCGACTCTGGAAAGTGACACGCTAATTGGGATAGAGACCATGCCAAGAGACATAGGGATAGGAGGTATCAGCCCGATTCGAGGCATAGGGGTGGTAACTATGGTTAAGGCCGTCAGGGCCAAGGAGCTGTTGTACACACTCTGGAGTGCACTAGATGCGGGAGACGCCACCAGGGCGAGTGTATGGGTATCTACGGGGCATGTCGGAACTGTAGCTCCTAAGACCATTTGAGGCGTGACTGCCCACACCCGGCTAGGGGCGGACCGGCTCCAGCTAGGGGTTTTGAGTATCAGAGAGGCCGTGGGTGCGGTCGTGGAAACTTTCAGCCGAGGAACGAGGGTCAGAGGAACTTGGCTCACGTAGTGGTAGTTCAGCCCGAGGGTGAAGGACCGGCTAGGGTGTATGCACAACGAGAGGCTGGGAATGACACAAATGTTATTGCATGTAATTTCTCATTACAGTATTTGAGTTTGCTTTCTTTGATAGATTCGGGGTCGACACATTCATACATTTTGGGTGAGCACGCAAGGTCATTAGGGTTACCATGTGAGTGGTTAGAGGTAGGTGTAAATGTTACTAGCTCTTTTGGTGATACGTCGGTAGTTAGGAAAATGTATAGGAGGTGTCCCTTGATGGTTCAAGGCCATATGTTTCCGGTTGATATGATGGAGTTACCGTTCTATAGTTTTGACGTGATTTTGGGCATAGATTGGCTCGTAGAGCATAGAGCGAGGGTTGACTTTGAGACCAAGAGAGTCTCCTTGAGGCTTACAGATAACTTTGAGGTTGTGGTAGTTGGTGAGAACGTTAGGTTCTTGTCCAATGTTGTTTATGCTTTGGAAGCTCAGAAGTTGTTGAATTCGGGTTGTCAGGCTTATTTGGCGTATGTGATGAATCCAAATATGAGTGAGGTTAGACCACAAGACATTAGAACAATTTGTGATTTTCCGATTGTTTTTCTGGAAGAGTTACCGGGTTTGCCTCCAGATAGAGCAGTTGAGATGTATTCCGATTCTGCACCAGTGTCTATTGCTCCGTATAGAATGGCACCGAAAGAGTTGAAGAAACAGCTTTAGGAGTTGTCCGATAGAGGTTTCATTAGGCATAGTATTTCTCTGTGGGGTGCTCCGGTCCTGTTTGTGAAAAAGAAAGACGGTAGTATGAGAATGTGTATAGATTATAGGTAGTTGAACAAAGTGACAGTGAAGAACAAGTACCCTTTGCCTAGGATAGATGACTTGCTTGATCAGTTGAGAGGTGCTTCAGTGTTTTCGAAGATTGATTTGAGGTCCGAATACTATCAGTTGAAGGTGAAGGATGTAGACATATCGAAGACAACCTTCCGTACACGTTGTGGGCACTATGAGTTCTTGGTGATGCCTTTTGGGTTGACTAACGCTCCAGCAGCTTTCATGGATATGATGAACCGTGTGTTTCATGAGTTTTTGGACAGGTTTGTGGTAGTGTTCATAGATGACATCCTAGTGTACTCTAGGACCGAAGAAGAGCATGATGAGCATTTGCGGTTAGTGCTTCACACCTTGCTTAAGAATCAGTTGTATGCCAAGCTAAGAAAATGTGAGTTTTGGATTAGGGAGGTAGTCTTCATAGGTCACGTGATCTCGGCTAAGGGGATTAGTGTGGATTCCAAGAAGATAGAAGCTATAGTGAATTGGAAACAACTGAAGTCAGTGACAGAGAGATTTTTTAGTTTGTGTTTTCCTAAAAGAGAACTCCTTTATCGTAACGAAACTAACTTCCGTAGTTTCTTAGGCTTGGCAGGATATTATCGAAGATTTGTCGAGGGATTTTCAAGGATAGCGGTTCCTTTGACTAAGTTGCTTCAGAAGAATGTCTCATATGAGTGGTCAGATGCAAGACAACAAGCGTTTGAGAAGTTGAAGAAAGCTTTGACCGAAGCTCCTATTTTGATTCAGCTTGAACCAGGAAGAGAGTTTGTGGTTTATAGTGATGCATCATATGTAGGTTTAGGTTGTGTACTTATGCAAGAAGGTAAGGTGGTAGCTTACGCTTCGAGACAGTTGAAAGTTCACGAGAAGAACTATCCCACCCATGACATAGAGTTAGCCGCAATAGTGTTTGCTTTGAAGATCTGGAGACACCGTCTTTATGATGAGAAATGCATCGTATATACCGACCACAAGAGCTTGAAGTACTTGATGTCTCAGAGGGAGTTAAACCTTAGACAGAGTAGGTGGTTAGAGCTTCTCAAGGACCATGACCTTACGATAGAGTACCATCCGGATAAGGCAAACGTAGTGGCCGATGCTTTGTGTAGAAAAGTGGCAGTTGAGTTGCGAGCTATGTTTGCGAGATTGAGTGTGTCCAAGGATGGTGGTTTGATAGCCGAACTTCAGGTTAAGCCTTCGTTAGCTCAGTTGATTCGAGAGAAGCAGTTGCGAGACGAGTCTTTGGCACCTCACGTGCAAGATATAGCCGAGGATAGGCCTACCGACTTTTGCTTTGGTGAGAATGGGATACTATGTTTCAAGGATATGATCGTGGTTCCGGAAGATGCCGAGTTGAGACGTACGATCTTGAACGAAGCTCATAACAGTTCTTTTGCTATGCATCCGGGTAGTACAAAGATGTACCGCGGTTTAAAAGAAGAGTATTACTGGGTTGGACTGAAGAAGGATGTGGCCGAGTTCGTGAGTAAGTGTATGGTTTGTCAGCGAGTTAAGGCCGAGCATCAGTTTCTTTCAGGGTTGTTACAATCGTTGAAGATTCCGGAATGGAAGTGGGAACATATCACCATGGACTTTGTGTCAGGTTTACCGTTGACTCCTTCAAGGAAGAATTCAGTGTGGGTGATTGTGGATAGGTTTACTAAGTGTGCTCACTTCATATCTGTTCATACTACCTACACCTTAGATAAGTTGGCCGATCTGTATATCAGTGAGATAATGAGGTTGCATGGGGTACCGAAATCGATTGTGTCAGACCGAGATCCGAGGTTTACAACTAGATTTTGGGCTAAGCTTCCTATCCCGAGGTCCAAGTCTTTCGATGATCACGTCTTGATGATACCTCCCGGCGTTAATCGAAGGATGAACACCGATGTGTATGAATTCTTCTTTAGCCACTTAACCTCGCCCTATCCCTAGGCACGAGATAGTTCAACTATAAACTAGAGAACTTGCTCTTATTTCTTTCGTATACTTAACTCTCCCGATGCTAAGTAAATAGATAACCTCACAATGCTCTCCCGATGCTCTTGCAAGATATTAATAACCAAAATAAGAGAACTTGAAGTTTATTTTATTGAACTGAAAATTCCTAAAACAAAACAACCCTTGCAACTACTTTACAAATCAACCCGTGGCCCTAGGAAGGATTTAGAACATGTCGAAGGCAGGAAAACGGCCAGGGGTTTTGGTTATCGGTTATGGGGAGGTGATGGATTCCCTAGGTTAAAATACATGCCCTTATATAAGCTTTGGGCTCAAGTTATCTAAATTAGCAAGAATACAACTTTAATTGAAAGTATGATTCTAATAAAGACTAAAACTCCAAGGAATCTACTTTCCAGCCGTCATCTTCTTGCTTGGGATTTTTCCGCCTTGAACTTTGGGCTTGACATATCTTTTGATCTGGGGCTTGGAAAAATATGAGGTTTTCACACGACAGACGGGCTGAATTTTCTCTATATGTCGAGGTTCACTTTGCTTTTTCTCCACGAAAACTGCTGTCGTCCTCTGCTGTCACGGCAGCACCATGGCAGCATCGTCCTCTTTGTCTGCTTGTCCAGTTCAGCTCTTCTGCTTCTCTGCCCAGCGCCTGCCCTCACCGTCTGCTACGGCGGCAACCTGCAAAAACAGCCATTCTTAGTAGAATCTGTGCCTTTAATATATTTGTGATGTTTTGCTGTAAACTAACCTAAATGCAATGAATAATGCTTGAATGCAGCAGAAATATGGGTTAAAAAGGGTGTAAATAATAGAACTTTTACACACTCAACACACCCCCAAACTCAAGTTTTTGCTTGCCCTCAAGCAACTAAGACCTAAAAGAAAAATAAAATATTTTTGTTTTGGCTTTCAAACAGTGAACTTTCCCTTACCCGTCGTTCGTTCCCTGCGATGGCAGCATAAAATTCTCTCACCAGCGTCTCGTTCATCTCCTCTGGTTCCTCCGCAAATGATTGCCATAGTAGAGCTCTAATCTTCCTGGCGATGAAAGGCTTGAGGCCCAGATTCTTTGCCTTTGGAGTATAAATGAAGCCTCGTTCTTCCCACAGATCTCTGG
This sequence comes from Hibiscus tridactylites, assembly GCA_958450335.1. Taxonomy (NCBI): domain Eukaryota; kingdom Viridiplantae; phylum Streptophyta; class Magnoliopsida; order Malvales; family Malvaceae; genus Hibiscus; species Hibiscus tridactylites. The sequence goes on along the minus strand of OY288287.1, from coordinate 67,865,890 downwards.
TTGCAAAGGACTGTGGGGGAGTTGCTGCCGGTGAGGAAGTAGAGGCAGCATTGAGGCGGGTTTTTCTTGAAGACATGTTAGTGCAAGGGTTGTGAAAAGTAAATGAAAGCAAATGAAAACTAAGGGGGGGGGGGAGCAAGTAAGAAAGGCAGAAGTGAGTGAAAATGAAAATGAAACGGGGTTTTATAGAAGAGGAATTGCTGCCCGTTGAAACTGTAACGGCAGGCGCGAATAACGGGGCGGTTGTCGAGCTTTAGCGTGTCTGACGCGTCTGACACGCGTTTCCGCGTCTGTTACGCGTCTGTCACACGTTTCCGCGTCTGTCGTGACAGCATGGTGACAACCTGTCTTTTCCGTGTCTACCGCGGCAGCTGGAACGACAGGCTTCAATATTGGGCTTTGTTGGGCTGATGGATGGATGGTGGGCTGGGTTCACTTCTCATGTTCTTCTTGACTCCTTTATTTCCTAAAAACAATAAATATAAAAACATTATTCGAATAAAATAAACCTTATTTCCTAATAAATAATAATAATAAAACAAATAATTAAAATTTAGGTTAAATTAGGGCTGCCAGGTGGGGCATCTCCTAAGGTAACCACTTCCTGCATTCCTGGGGCTTCAGTCCCCTAATAATGCTTGAAGCGTTGTCCGTTGACTTTGAATTGGTGCCCGTCTTTTAATGATCGGATTGTGATGGCACCATGGGGAAAAACTTGTAGGACTTGGAATGGGCCAGACCATCTAGATTTCAGTTTCCCTGGGAAAAGTTTCAGTCTAGAATTGAATAGCAATACAAGCTGCCCTGGGCAGAACTGTCGTTGCAGCAACTTCCTGTCATGCCACTTCTTAGTTTTCTCCTTGTAGATTCTTGCATTGTCGTAGGCCATTGTCCGTATTTCTTCAATCTCGTTCAGATCTAACAGCCTTTTCTGTCCTGCCCTGTCCAAGTCCATATTTACTGCCTTGATTGCCCAGTATGCTCTGTGCTCTATCTCGACAGGCAGATGACATGTTTTCCCGTAAATCAATCGGTATGGAGACATGCCCAATGGAGTCTTAAAAGCTGTCCTATATGCCCATAATGCGTCATTGAGGAGTAAAGACCAATCTTTCCTAGTTGGCTTAACCATCTTCTCAAGAATGTTCTTAACTTCCCTATTAGATATTTCAGCTTGTCCATTGGTTTGTGGGTGATATGCTGTCGCGATCCGATGCTTGACACCATATTTCTTCAAGGCGGCAACAATAACCCTATTGTCAAAATGTCTCCCTTCATCACTGATAATCGCCTTAGGGATGCCAAACCTAGAAAAGATGTTTTTGTGTAAAAACCTTTGGACTGTCTTGGCATCATTCTTTTGAGTGGCGACAGCTTCAACCCACTTAGAGACATAATCCACTGCTAGGAGGATGTATAGATTTCCACATGAAGATGGAAAAGGTCCCATAAAATCAATCCCCCAAACGTCGAAGATTTCGACTTCTAGAATGTTCTGCAGTGGCATCTCGTTTCTCCTTGAGATGTTTCTTGTCTTTTGGCACCTGTCACAGTTCTTGTAGAAGATTTGTGCATCTTTATACAGTGACGGCCAATAAAACCCTGACTGCAGCACCTTGGCAGCAGTTTTGTTGCCTCCTAAGTGACCTCCATACTGTGAAGCATGGCAGTGATGAAGAATGTCTTCTTGCTCTTCTTGTGGTACACACCTCCTTATAACCTGATCTGCACATATTTTGAAAAGAAGAGGTTCGTCCCAATAATAATGCTTAACATCATTTTGGAACCTCTTCCTGGCTTGGTAATTAAGATCAGAAGGAATTATTCCGCTTACTATAAAATTAACGAAATCAGTATACCAGGGGAGTTCAGAAGACTTACCTGCCGCCATGGCTGTCGCGGCAGTGATTGTGGCAGCAAAGAGTTGCTCGTCTGGGAAGGTCTCCAGTATGTTTGTCTCATCTGTTGGTAGACTTTGTCCCTTCTCAAACCTTGACAAGTGATCTGCCACCTGATTTTCTGTCCCTTTTTTCCTTGATTTCAAGGTCGAATTCTTGCAATAGCAGGATCCACCGTATCAATCTAGGCTTTGCATCCTTTTTCGCGAACAAATACTTCAGGGCAGAATGGTCTGTGTGCACTATTACCTTCGTCCCAAGTATGTAAGAACGAAACTTGTCAATGGAGAACACCACAGCTAATAGCTCATTTTCTGTGGTGGTGTAATTCACTTGGGCGTCATTCAGTGTCTCACTAGCATAATATATGACATGAAATAACTTGTCTCTCCGCTGCCCAAGTGCTGCCCCGACAGCATAGTCACTAGCATCACACATAATCTGAAATGGCTGTGTCCAGTCTGGTGGCTGTACTATTGGGGCTGTTACCAGTTTTTCCTTCAGAACCTTGAATGCTTCAGTACATTCTTCATTAAAGTCAAAGGGTCGGTTCTGCTCCAAAAGATGGCATAGGGGCTTGGTGATTTTTGAGAAATTTGCAATAAATCTCCGATAAAAACCAGCATGTCCCAAGAAACTTCTAATGCCCTTGACTGTGGTCGGCGGCGGCAGCTTCTCGATCACTTCTATTTTGGCCCTGTCGACTTCTATCCCACGACAGCTAATCTTATGGCCAAGGACTATCCCTTCATCCACCATAAAGTGGCATTTTCCCCAATTTAAGACCAGGTTTGCTTTTTCACATCTTTCAAGTACCTTTTGTAGATTGCCGAGGCAGCTCTCAAAATCGTCTCCAAAGACTGAAAAATCACCCATAAAAATTTCAAGGAAGTCCTCCACCATATCGGAGAATATGGCCATCATGCACCTTTGGAAGGTGGCGGGTGCATTACATAATCCAAACGACATTCTCCTAAAAGCATACGTTCCGTAGGGGCATGTGAAAGTCGTCTTTTCTTGATCCTCCGGTGCGATAGCAATTTGATTATAACCTGAATAACCATCAAGAAAACAATAGTAAGGTTTACCCGCTAATCTATCAAGCATTTGATCAATAAAGGGTAAAGGAAAGTGGTCTTTTCGGGTAGCTTTGTTAAGCTTCCGATAGTCCATACAAACCCTCCAACCGGTCACGGTCCTGGTTGGGATTAACTCATTGTTTTCATTGGTCACCACGGTCATTCCTCCTTTCTTGGGAACGCATTGCACCGGGCTCACCCATTTGCTGTCGAAGATTGCGTAAATAATACCAGCATCTAACCATTTGATTATCTCTTTACGAACCACCTCTTTCATCGCATGGTTTAGCCGCCTTTGGGAATCTATAGTCGGCTTATGATCTTCTTCAAAAAGGATTTTGTGCATGCATAACGCCGGACTAATGCCTTGAATATCAGCTATCGTCCATCCAATTGCCTTCTTGTGCTGCCGTAGCATCCCTATTAGCTGCCGTTCCTGTTCCTGTGGGAGCTTAGAAGAGATGATTACGGGCAACGTATCATTTGAACCAAGAAAAGCATATTTTATCTGCCCTGGCAGGGGCTTCAGTTCTAAGGCATGGTTATCCAAAGTATAATTTAAAGGTTCGAATAACTTACCTGGACGATCGCCTAACCAGTTTACCTCCTCATGATCTTCAGTATCAGATGTTTCGGATTCAGAGGAGTTGCTGTCGTCGGTGCTGCCGTCAGTGCTGTTGTGACAGCCCTGTAGGTGGCTACCGAGGCAGTGACCAATTTTGATGTCGTGACAGCCCGACCTGATGCAGGGTTGATCAAAGGTAACTTCAGTGATAGCCTTGCATTCCTCATCTGCATCAGCATGCTTCATAGCTTGGAGAACATTCAACTTAATCTCTTGATCGTTCACTCGCATGGTGAGTTCTCCTTTCTCCACATCAATCAGTGATCTTCCCGTGGCTAAGAAGGGTCGCCCAAGGATGATTGGTGCGTTTTCGTCTGCCTCACAATCTAAAACAAGAAAGTCAGCAGGAAAAATAAATTTATCCACTCTTACCAGAATATCTTCGATTTTTCCTTTCGGATGAACATAAGAGCGGTCTTCCAGCTGTAGAGTTACTGTCGTGGGCCGCGCCTTTCCAATACCTAATTTCTGAAAAACAGATTTTGGCATTAAATTAATTCTAGCACCAAGATCACAAAATGCCTTACCCACATATTTGTCTCCGATTACCCAAGGTATGATGAAGCTCCCCGGATCCTTCTTTTTCCGGGGTGGCTGCCGATGAAGAATACTCATGCAACCTTCTGTCATCTTTACCGTTTCAAATTCCCCAAGTTTAGATTTCTTTGACATGACATCCTTGAGAAATTTAGCATAACCGGGCATCTCCTTAACGTCATCTAACAGCGGAATATTAATATGAATCTGCTTAAAAATATCATAAATCTTTTTGAGCTGAGATTCTTGTTTAGCTTGCTGTATCCGTTGAGGAAAAGGAGGTGGGGGACGATAATCAACAATACGTCCTTCCCACTGCATACGAATCTGAGGAGGTTTGGGTTCATCATTTTTCTCCTCTGTCGCTTCTGCTGTCGTGACAAGCTCATCGGCAGCAGTCTGTTTATTACCTGTCGGGGCAGCTTCCTCGGCAGGTCTATCTGGTTTCTTTACTGTTTCAGCTTCTTTTTCCGGCCCTGGTAGTTTCTTCCCACTCCTAGTAGTAATGGCCTTACATTGCTCATGTGTGGGCTGCCTAGCATTTTCAGTATTACTAGGAAATCCTCCAGTCTGCCTCGGCTTAATATGTTGGGAAACCTGGCCCATTTGTGTCTCCAAAGATTTCAAAGTAGCTTCATGATTCGTCATCCGCATCTCTGTTTTATCCATGAATGTCTCTGTTTTCTTAACAAACTGATTCATATTCTCAATATAAGTACCTGTCTGAGACATAAAAGTGGCCAAAGTCTATTCCAGTATACTGCTCGTGGCAGCTGGAGGCTGCTGTTGCTGCTGCGACGGTAGTTGCGGCGACAGTTGCGGCGGCAGTTGCTGTCGCGTTAGCAATCTAGGTCCTCCCTGATTCTGATTGTGTGCTTGAGGATTCAGGGCATTATTAGGATTACTCCAAGAAAAATTGGGATCCTTTCTCCAGTTGGGATTATAGTTGTTGGAATTGTAATTCGGCTTGTAGTTTCCAACATATTTTCCCTCTTCTAACTGTATAGGACACTCATCCGAACTATGATTTCCCTCACAGATTTCACATACCTCCTCAACAGCAAATCCATGTTGTGCATCATCATTCAATAACCTTTTCATTGCTTTAGTAAGGAATGCTACCTGTGATTTCATCGTGCTGTCGGCCTCATAATCCTTGACAGCTAGTACCCGTTTACCCCCTCTTCTTGCTGTCGGAAACTGCTCCTCATTCTTAGCCAGATTTTTCAATACTTGCATTGACTCGTCCGGATCTTTGTCCAATAATAATCCGTTTGCTGCTGAATCAATTCGAATACGAGTTTGTAAGTTGGCAGCATTATAAAACTTTGTTACCTGATTCTAGACGAGAAATCCATGCATTGGGCAGTTCCGTAGAAGAGTAGTAAATCTGTCCCAGGCCTCGTGCATCGATTCGTCATCTTCCTATTGAAAAGTAGCAATTTCATTACGTAATCGTTCAGATAAATGCGAAGGATTAAAACGAGATAAAAATTCACGAGATAAATCTGCCCAAGTTCTAATTGAACACGGCGTAAGTTTATTCCACCAAGTTTTTGCTCTGTCCCTCAATTAATGGGGAAATAACCGAAGCCTCAGTATCTCCGGATTAACTCCTGGCAGTCTAAACGAACCATAGATCTCCTGGAACGTTTTTAGATGCTCCCTAGCATCCTCTGTAACAGCACCACTGAATTGGCCGGCATTGTTGATCATGCTAAACATGACAGGTTTCAGCTCGATGTTGTCAACATCTATGTCCGACAGCGTGGTTTCCAGTTCTACATGATCGTTCAACATGTAGTCACGACATGACCATTGTTCGGCATCGGCAGCAGGGTTGCCGGCAGGCAGTATAATATCGCCGACAGGCGGGTCGTTACCATTGTGGGCCATCTTCTCTAGCTGTTCCTCAAGGTACTCGTTCCTGGCTAGTAAGTGACGAAGTTGTTTCTTGAGATTGAATGAACGTTCGATTTCCAGATTTAATGGATACTCAGGATCTTTACCTCGATTCATTCTGCGCATAAAGAAGAAACCTTGTGAAAAGAAAGAGTTGAATGCACCAAAGAAAAACAGAAAAATAAAAATAAAAATAAAAACAAAAACAAAAAGTGCAGTAAAAGAAAAGGTAGAGTTATGTTGCCAATCCCCGACAACGACGCCAAAAACTTGTTGCGTGTAAAATAGTCTATCGCAATGGTAGTGCAAGTATACACGACGCAAGTAGTAAAGTGATACGAAGTATCAGATATCGTCTCCACATGGATTGGGCTAATAGCTTCACCTTAATTCACTACACGAAAGTAAAGGAAATATTTGAGAGTTGTCACGAAAATAATAAAGTAAACGTAAATAAAAGAGTAAAGATATCAAGATAGAGAGAATGGGCTGGTATTGAATTGCTCAGTAGTGCAGGTATTGCAGAGTTTAGGAAATCCAGTTCTGTCGTCGCGCCCGTCACGGTAGCACCTGTCGCGGCAACATTCCGTTGATTGTCGCGGCAGCAAACATTCAACTCAGTACTTTCAAGTTTGGCAAGAATCCCAGATCTGCCTTGGCCTATCCCTAGGTCCAAGTCTGTCGATGATCACGTCTTGATGATATCTCCCGGCGTGAATCGAAAGATGAACACCGATGTGTATGAATTCTTCTTTAGCCACTTAACCTCGCCCTATCCCTAGGCACGAGATAGTTCAACTATAAACTAGAGAACTTGCTCTTATTTCTTTCGTATACTTAACTCTCCCGATGCTAAGTAAATAGATAACCTCACAATGCTCTCCCGATGCTCTTGCAAGATATTAATAACCAAAATAAGAGAACTTGAAGTTTATTTTATTGAACTGAAAATTCCTAAAACAAAACAACCCTTGCAACTACTTTACAAATCAACCCGTGGCCCTAGGAAGGATTTAGAACATGTCGAAGGCAGGAAAACGGCTAGGGGTTTTTATTATCGGTTATGGGGAGGTGATGGATTCCCTAGGTTAAAATACATGCCCTTATATAAGCTTTGGGCTCAAGTTATCTAAATTAGCAAGAATACAACTTTAATTGAAAGTATGATTCTAATAAAGACTAAATCTCCAAGGAATCTACTTTCCAGCCGTCATCTTCTTGCTTGGGATTTTCCCGCCTTGAACTTTGGGCTTGACATATCTTTTGATCTGGGGCTTGGAAAAATATGAGGTTTTCACACGACAAACGGGCTGAATTTTCTCTATCTGTCGAGGTCCACTTTGCTTTTTCTCCATAAAAACTGCTGTCATGGCAGCACCATGGCAGCACCATGGCAGCATCGTCCTCTTTGTCTACTTGTCTAGTTCAGCTCTTCTGCTTCTCTGCCCAGCGCCTGCCCTCACCGTCTGCTACGGCGGCAACCTGCAAAAACAACCATTCTTAGTAGAATCTGTGCCTTTAATATATTTGTGATGTTTTGCTGTAAACTAACCTAAATGCAATGAATAATGCTTGAATGCAGCAGAAATATGGGTTAAAAAGGGTGTAAATAATAGAACTTTTACACACTCAACACACCCCCAAACTCAAGTTTTTGCTTGCCCTCAAGAAACTAAGACCTAAAAGAAAAATGAAATATTTTTGTTTTGGCTTTCAAACAGTGAACTTTCCCTTACCCGTCGTTCGTTCCATGTGATGGCAACAACCTGTCGGATAATTTAGGATCTGTCTGGAATCTCACTATAGTTCTCGTGCAGTGTGTGCATGCTTGTGAACAGTTATATGCCAAGACTCTCTTAGTTTCACTAGAATATTCAACTCTTAACTCGAATTTTTATGCCAAAGTTTATCTTTTTGAAGGCACATTTTCATGTTTTTTGATTTTTTTTGTTTTGACTCGATTTCTCTAAAGTTTTACTAGAGCTAGTTTTAAGCACCTCTAGTTAACTTCCTAGAGCCAGTTTCGGGCACCTCTAGGATTGTTGAGTCTCTTTTGCTAAACTTCTTTCCTAGAGCCAGTGTTAGGCACCTCTAGGGGCTATTCAAGTGCTAAGCTTCCTATTCTAGTTTGGCTAAAAGAAGTCTAAGCAGTATAACAGTCACAATGGTGTTTAAGTTTTCAGAACTATAGAAAGGCTCTAAACTTCTCCCTAAACTATCCTAAAGTTACTGCCACGACAGAGTTGTCGCGACAGGCAAGTTCAGTTCACAGTTTTCAGCCAAAATTTTCAATATTTTCAGATTTTTTTATGCAAAAATAAACTAAGTAAAAGACACAAATTTTAACTAAGATGTACTCCATAAATATGGAGGGTTGCCACCCCCAAACTCGAGGGTTGTATTGCCCTCAATGCAAATGACAAAATAAAAATGAAAACATATGAAGGCAGTACATCACAAAATATGTAAATGGCAGGCAGCAATGAGAAAATAAGAAACTTAAATTTTAAGCACTGTCTTCACTGCTGCTGCTGAGGCGGATTTGGCGGCGGATTTTGGCTCTTGGGGCGGGCTGGGGTGGTTGCTGTACAACCTGAATATCAGAGCTGCTACTGCTGCTGTCACTGCTGCTGCTGGCCCTTGGCAGAGTTTTCTTATCTGCCATTCTTTTCTACCTCTTCACCGGTGTAAATTCTTTCGACAGGTTCCTCTAAATAGAGGGTTCAGCGTCGCTGTCTGCCTAGACGGAGGAGGAAGAGAACCCAACAACAAAGGCAGCAAGGTCTTCCGAGGGCACTGGTCGCTTTGTTCCTCGAGCGGATGTTTCAGCATGGGTGCTGCCGGCTGCCGTCGGGGCAGGTGATGGTATGGAGGCGGAAGATGGTGTTTGTGGGGTTGCAGCATGTGTAGGTGTGTGGACAGGGGTGGGGACAGTGAAGTAGTGGGCATGGAAGGTGGGGAAAACAACATCAGGGAAATTTAAAGTAGTTTGAATAAAATTTACCATGGATGCGGCAAAGTCCTTGATGAATGTCATGAGGCTCAACTGTCTATCCTCCATCCTTTGAATGGCAGCTAGGATCTGATTGGAGGGGTCTGTCGGAGCAGCTGTTGCGGTGGCAGGTTCAGGATTTGGCTGCTCTGATGATTCAGCTGGGGCGGCAGCGGGGTTGAAAGATGAGAGAGGGGTTGCCAATGTCAGCTCCATGAGGCTGATGATATTCTTTTATGTCCAACCCCGTCCTTTCACTATGCAATCGGTGTCGGCTTCCGGCACATTATGACCGCGGCATAGGGACGTGATGAGGTAGGGGAGGAAAAGGAGGCCCGACGGTCGATGTGCACTTTCCAAAATACTCTCTCGCATATAACTTCCCACATTAATGGGTCGTTCATTTAAAATAGAGTGTATTAAGGCTAACCTCTTCTGGTCAACGGTGGTATGATGCGACGACGGCAGGATCCTCTTTTTGATGAAAGCATTCCACAGTTTTGCCTCCGGCAGCAGCTGCCCTCTCTTCACCGTGTGAGGATTTTTTTGGCTTGTATTCCATTCGGTCCCATCTTCCGTCAGTTCTACCATGACAACATCATAGACAGCATCATCCAAGGTGTCGAGGAATTGCTGGTGTGCATCATCATTGGGGCCTATGCATAGGCCATATAAAGAGTTGATGTGCTCGGCTGTGAACGACACCTCTTTCCCTCTGACAGTCACTGCTGTCGCCATTTTGCTGCTGATGGCAGCATAAAATTCTCTCACTAGCGTCTCGTTCATCTCCTCTGGTTCCTCCGCAAATGATTGCCATAGTAGAGCTCTAATCTTCCTGGCGATGAAAGGCTTGAGGCCCAGATTCTTTGCCTTTGGAGTATAAATGAAGCCTCGTTCTTCCCACAGATCTCTGGTTGCAAAGGACTGTGGGGGAGTTGCTGCCGGTGAGGAAGTAGAGGCAGCATTGCGGCGGGTTTTTCTTGAAGACATGTTAGTGCAAGGGTTGTGAAAAGTAAATGAAAGCAAATGAAAACTAAGGGGGGAGAGCAAGTAAGAAAGGCAGAAGTGAGTGAAAATGAAAATGAAACGGGGTTTTATAGAAGAGGAATTGCTGCCCGTTGAAACTGTAACGGCAGGCGCGAATAACGGGGCGGCTGTCGAGCTTTAGCGTGTCTGACGCGTCTGACATGCGTTTCCGCGTCTGTCACACGTTTCCGCGTCTGTCGTGACAGTATGGTGACAACCTATCTTTTCCGTGTCTGCCGCGACAGCTGGAACGACAGACTTCAATATTGGGCTTTGTTGGGCTGATGGATGGATGGTGGGCTGGGTTCACTTCTCATGTTCTTCTTGACTCCTTTATTTCCTAAAAACAATAAATATAAAAACATTATTCGAATAAAATAAACCTTATTTCCTAATAAATAATAAATAATAATAATAAAACAAATAATTAAAATTTAGGTTAAATTAGGGCTGCCAGGTGGGGCATCTCCTAAGGTAACCACTTCCTGCATTCCTAGGGCTTCAGTCCCCTAATAATGCTTGAAGCGTTGTCCGTTGACTTTGAATTGGTGCCCGTCTTTTAATGATCGGATTGTGATGGCACCATGGGGAAAAACTTGTAGGACTTGGAATGGGCCAGACCATCTAGATTTCAGTTTCCCTGGGAAAAGTTTCAGTCTAGAATTGAATAGCAATACAAGCTGCCCTGGGCAGAACTGTCGTTGCAGCAACTTCCTGTCATGCCACTTCTTAGTTTTCTCCTTGTAGATTCTTGTATTGTCGTAGGCCATTGTCCGTATTTCTTCAATCTCGTTCAGATCTAACAACCTTTTCTGTCCTGCCCTGTCCAAGTCCATATTTACTGCCTTGATTGCCCAGTATGCTCTGTGCTCTATCTCGACAGGTAGATGACATGTTTTCCCGTAAATCAATCGGTATGGAGACATGCCCAATGGAGTCTTAAAAGCTGTCCTATATGCCCATAATGCGTCATTGAGGAGTAAAGACCAATCTTTCCTAGTTGGCTTAACCATCTTCTCAAGAATGTTCTTAACTTCCCTATTAGATATTTCAGCTTGTCCATTGGTTTGTGGGTGATATGCTGTCGCGATCCGATGCTTGACACCATATTTCTTCAAGGCGGCAGCAATAACCCTATTGTCAAAATGTCTCCCTTCATCACTGATAATCGCCTTAGGGATGCCAAACCTAGAAAAGATGTTTTTGTGTAAAAACCTTTGGACTGTCTTGGCATCATTCTTTTGAGTGGCGACAGCTTCAACCCACTTAGAGACATAATCCACTGCTAGGAGGATGTATAGATTTCCACATGAAGATGGAAAAGGTCCCATAAAATCAATCCCCCAAACGTCGAAGATTTCGACTTCTAGAATGTTCTGCAGTGGCATCTCGTTTCTCCTTGAGATGTTTCTTGTCTTTTGGCACCTGTCACAGTTCTTGTAGAAGATTTGTGCATCTTTATACAGTGACGGCCAATAAAACCCTGACTGCAGCACCTTGGCAGCAGTTTTGTTGCCTCCTAAGTGACCTCCATACTGTGAAGCATGGTAGTGATGAAGAATGTCTTCTTGCTCTTCTTGTGGTACACACCTCCTTATAACCTGATCTGCACATATTTTGAAAAGAAGAGGTTCGTCCCAATAATAATGCTTAACATCATTTTGGAACCTCTTCCTGGCTTGGTAATTAAGATCAGAAGGAATTATTCCGCTAACTATAAAATTAACGAAATCAGTATACCAGGGGAGTTCAGAAGACTTACCTGCCGCCATGGCTGTCGCGGCAGTGATTGTGGCAGCAAAGAGTTGCTCGTCTGGGAAGGTCTCCAGTATGTTTGTCTCATCTGTTGGTAGACTTTGTCCCTTCTCCAACCTTGACAAGTGATCTGCCACCTGATTTTCTGTCCCTTTTTTTTCCTTGATTTCAAGGTCGAATTCTTGCAATAGCAGGATCCACCGTATCAATCTAGGCTTTGCATCCTTTTTCGCGAACAAATACTTCAGGGCATAATGGTCTGTGTGCACTATTACCTTCGTCCCAAGTATGTAAGAACGAAACTTGTCAATGGAGAACACCACAGCTAATAGCTCATTTTCTGTGGTGGTGTAATTCACTTGGGCGTCATTCAGTGTCTTACTAGCATAATATATGACATGAAATAACTTGTCTCTCCGCTGCCCAAGTGCTGCCCCGACAGCATAGTCACTAGCATCACACATAATCTCAAATGGCTGTGTCCAGTCTGGTGGCTATACTATTGGGGCTGTTACCAGTTTTTCCTTCAGAACCTTGAATGCTTCAGTACATTCTTCATTAAAGTCAAAGGGTCGGTTCTGCTCCAAAAGATGGCATAGAGTCTTGGTGATTTTTGAGAAATTTGCAATAAATCTCCGATAAAAACCAGCATGTCCCAAGAAACTTCTAATGCCCTTGACTGTGGTCGGCGGTGGCAGCTTCTCGATCACTTCTATTTTGGCCCTGTCGACTTCTATCCCACGACAGCTAATCTTATGGCCAAGGACTATCCCTTCATCCACCATAAAGTGGCATTTTCCCCAATTTAAGACCAGATTTGCTTTTTCACATCTTTCAAGTACCTTTTGTAGATTGCCGAGGCAGCTCTCAAAATCGTCTCCAAAGACTGAAAAATCATCCATAAAAATTTCAAGGAAGTCCTCCACCATATCGGAGAATATGGCCATCATGCACCTTTGGAAGGTGGCGGGTGCATTACATAATCCAAACGACATTCTCCTAAAAGCATACGTTCCGTAGGGGCATGTGAAAGTCGTCTTTTCTTGATCCTCCGGTGCGATAGCAATTTGATTATAACCTGAATAACCATCAAGAAAACAATAGTAAGGTTTACCCGCTAATCTATCAAGCATTTGATCAATAAAGGGTAAAGGAAAGTGGTCTTTTCGGGTAGCTTTGTTAAGCTTCCGATAGTCCATACAAACCCTCCAACCGGTCACGGTCCTGTTGGGATTAACTCATTGTTTTCATTGGTCACCACGGTCATTCCTCCTTTCTTGGGAACGCATTGCACCGGGCTCACCCATTTGCTGTCGGAGATGGCGTAAATAATACCAACATCTAACCATTTGATTATCTCTTTACGAACCACCTCTTTCATCGCATGGTTTAGCCGCTTTTGGGCATCCATAGTCGGCTTATGATCTTCTTCTAAAAGGATTTTGTGCATGCATAACGCCAGACTAATGCCTTGAATATCAGCTATCGTCCATCCAATTGCCTTCTTGTGCTGCTGCAGCATCCCTATTAGCTGCCGTTCCTGTTCCCGTGGCAGCTTAGAAGAGATGATTACGGGCAACGTATCATTTGAACCAAGAAAAGCATATTTTAGCTGCCCTGGCAGGGGCTTCAGTTCTAAGGCAGGTGGCTCAACAGTAGATGGCTTTTGGATTGCATGGTTATCCGAAGTATAATTTAAAGGTTCGAATAACTTACCTGGACGATCGCCTAACCAGTTTACCTCCTCCTAATCTTCAGTATCAGATGTTTCAGATTCAGAGGAGTTGCTGTCGTCGGTGCTGCCGTCAGTGCTGTTGTGACAGCCTGTAGGTGGCTGCCGAGGCAGTGACCAATTTTGATGTCGTGATAGCCCGACCTGATGCAGGGTGATCAAAGGTAACTTCAGTGATAGCCTTGCATTCCTCATCTGCATCAGCATGCTTCATAGCTTGGAGAACATTCAACTTAATCTCTTGATCGTTCACTCGCATGGTGAGTTCTCCTTTCTCCACATCAATCAGTGATCTTCCCGTGGCTAAGAAGGGTCGCCCAAGGATGATTGGTGTGTTTTCGTCTGCCTCACAATCTAAAACAAGATAGTCAGCAGGAAAAATAAATTTATCCACTCTTACCAGAATATCTTCGATTTTTCCTTCCGGATGAACATAAGAGCGGTCTGCCAGCTGCAAAGTTACTGTCGTGGGCCGCGCCTTTCCAATACCTAATTTCTGAAAAACAGATTTTGGCATTAAATTAATACTAGCACCAAGATCACAAAGTGCCTTACCCACATATTTGTCTCCGATTACACAAGGTATGATGAAGCTCCCCGGATCCTTCTTTTTCTGGGGTGGCTGCCGATGAAGAATACTCATGCAACCTTCTGTCATCTTTACCGTTTCAAATTCCCCAAGTTTAGATTTCTTTGACATGACATCCTTGAGAAATTTAGCATAACCGGGCATCTCCTTAACGTCATCTAACAGCGGAATATTAATATGAACCTGCTTAAAAATATCATAAATCTTTTTGAGCTGAGATTCTTGTTTAGCTTGCTGTATCCGTTGAGGAAAAGGAGGTGGGGGACGATAATCAACAATACGTCCTTCCCACTGCATACGAATCTGAGGAGGTTTGGGTTCATCATTTTTCTCCTCTGTCGCTTCTGCTGTCGTGACAGGCTCATCGGCAGCAGTCTGTTTATTACCTGTCGGGGCAGCTTCCTCGGAAGGTCTATCAAAGGCTGGTTTCTTTACTGTTTCAGCTTCTTTTTCCGGCCCTGGTAGTTTCTTCCCACTCCTAGTAGTAATGGCTTTACATTGCTCATGTGTGGGCTGCCTAGCATTTTCAGTATTACTAGGAAATCCTCCAGTCTGCCTCGGCTTAATATGTTGGGAAACCTGGCCCATTTGTGTCTCCAAAGATTTCAGAGTAGTTTCATGATTCGTCATCCGCATCTCTGTTTTATCCATGAATGTCTCTGTTTTCTTAACAAACTGATTCATATTCTCAATATAAGTACCTGTCTGAGACATAAAAGTGGCCAGAGTCTATTCCAGTATACTGCTCGTGGCAGCTGGTGGCTGCTGTTGCTGCTGCGGCGGTAGTTGCGGCGACAGTTGCGGCGGCAGTTGCTGTCGCGTTAGCAATCTAGGTCCTCCCTGATTCTGATTGTGTGCTTGAGGATTCAGGGCATTATTAGGATTACTCCAAGAAAAATTGGGATCCTTTCTCCAGTTGGGATTATAGTTGTTGGAATTGTAATTCGGCTTGTAGTTTCCAACATATTTTCCCTCTTCTAACTGTATAGGACACTCATCCGAACTATGATTTCCCTCACAGATTTCACATACCTCCTCAACAGCAAATCCATGTTGTGCATCATCCTTCAATAACCTTTTCATTGCTTTAGTAAGGAATGCTACCTGTGATTTCATCGTGCTGTCGGCCTCATAATCCTTGACAGCTAGTACCCGTTTACCCCCTCTTCTTGCTGTTGGAAACTGCTCCTCATTCTTAGCCAGATTTTTCAATACTTGCATTGCCTCGTCCGGATTTTTGTCCAATAATAATCCGTTTGCTGCTGAATCAATTCGAATACGAGTTTGTAAGTTGGTAGCATTATAAAACTTTGTTACCTGATTCCAGACGGGAAATCCATGCATTGGGCAGTTCCGTAGAAGAGTAGTAAATCTGTCCCAGGCCTCGTGCATCGATTCGTCATCTTCCTGTTGAAAAGTAGCAATTTCATTACGTAATCGTTCAGATAAATGCGAAGGATTAAAACGAGATAAAAATTCACGAGATAAATCTGCCCAAGTTCTAATTGAATACGGCGTAAGTTTATTCCACCAAGTTTTTGCTCTGTCCCTCAATGAATGGGGAAATAACCGAAGCCTCAGTATCTTCGGATTAACTCCTGGCAGTCTAAACGAACCACAGATCTCCTGGAACGTTTTTAGATGCTCCCTAGCATCCTCTGTAACAGCACCACTGAATTGGCCGGCATTGTTGATCATGCTAAACATGACAGGTTTTAGCTCAAAGTTGTCAACATCTATGTCCGACAGCGTGGTTTCCAGTTCTACATGATCGTTCAACATGTAGTCACGACATGACCATCGTTCGGCATCGGTAGCAGGGTTGCCGGCAGACGGTATAATATCGCCGACAGGCGGGTCGTTACCATTGTGGGCCATCTTCTCTAGCTATTCCTCAAGGTACTCGTTCCTGGCTAGTAAGTGACGAAGTTGTTTCTTGAGATTGAATGAACGTTCGATTTCCGGATTTAATGGATACTCAGGATCTTTACCTCGATTCGATCTGCGCATAAACAAGAAACCTTGTGAAAAGCAAGAGTTGAATGCACCAAAGAAAAACAGAAAAATAAAAATAAAAATAAAAACAAAAACGAAAAGTGCAGTAAAAGAAAAGGTAGAGTTATGTTGCCAATCCCCGACAACGACGCCAAAAACTTGTTGCGTGTAAAATAGTCTATCGCAATGGTAGTGCAAGTATACACGACGCAAGTAGTAAAGTGATACGAAGTATCAGATATCGTCTCCACAGGGATTGGGCTAATAGCTTCACCTTAATTCACTACGCGAAAGTAAAGGAAATATTTGAGAGTTGTCACGAAAATAATAAAGTAAACGTAAATAAAAGAGTAAAGATATCAAGATAGTGAGAATGAGCTGGTATTGAATTGATCAGTAGTGCAGGTATTGCAGAGTTTAGGAAATCCATTTCTGTCGTCGCGCCCGTTACGGCAGCACCTGTCGCGGCAACAGTTCGTTGATTGTTGCGGCAGCGAACACTCAACTCAGTACTTTCAAGTTTGGCAAGAATCCCAGATCTGCCTTGGCCTATCCCTAGGTCCAAGTCTGTCGATGATCACGTCTTGATGATACCTCCCGGCGTGAATCGAAGGATGAACACCGATGTGTATGAATTCTTCTTTAGCCACTTAACCTCGCCCCATCCCTAGGCACAAGATAGTTCAACTATAAACTAGAGAACTTGCTCTTATTTCTTTCGTATACTTAACTCTCCCGATGCTAAGTAAATAGATAACCTCACAATGCTCTCCCGATGCTCTTGCAAGATATTAATAACCAAAATAAGAGAACTTGAAGTTTATTTTATTGAACTGAAAATTCCTAAAACAAAACAACCCTTGCAACTACTTTACAAATCAACCCGTGGCCCTAGGAAGGATTTAGAACATGTCGAAGGCAGGAAAACGGCTAGGGGTTTTTATTATCGGTTATGGGGAGGTGATGGATTCCCTAGGTTAAAATACATGCCCTTATATAAGCTTTGGGCTCAAGTTATCTAAATTAGCAAGAATACAACTTTAATTGAAAGTATGATTCTAATAAAGACTAAATCTCCAAGGAATCTACTTTCCAGCCGTCATCTTCTTGCTTGGGATTTTCCCGCCTTGAAATTTGGGCTTGACATATCTTTTGATCTGGGGCTTGGAAAAATATGAGGTTTTCACACGACAGACGGGCTGAATTTTCTCTATCTGTCGAGGTCCACTTTGCTTTTTCTCCATAAAAACTACTGTCGTCCTCTGCTGTCATGGCAGCACCATGGCAGGATCGTCCTATTTGTCTACTTGTCCAGTTCAGCTCTTCTGCTTCTCTGCCCAGCGCCTGCCCTCACCGTCTGCTACGGCGGCAACCTGCAAAAACAACCATTCTTAGTAGAATCTGTGCCTTTAATATATTTGTGATGTTTTGCTGTAAACTAACCTAAATGCAATGAATAATGCTTGAATGCAGCAGAAATATGGGTTAAAAAGGGTGTAAATAATAGAACTTTTACACACTCAACAACCGAGATCCGAGGTTTACAACTAGATTTTGGGAGTGTTTGCATTGTACCTTGGGTACTTGGTTGAACTTCAGTACTTTGTATCATCCGCAGTCAGGTGGTCAGTCAGAGAGGGTGATTCAGGTGTTGGAGGACATGTTGAGGTGTTGTATCATCGATTTTCAAGGGTCTTGGGAGAAACATCTACCGTTAGTAGAGTTTGCATACAACAACAGTTATCAGGCTAGTATTCAGATGGCACCGTATGAAGCTCTGTATGGTAGAAAGTGTAGGACTCCGATTTGTTGGGCCAAAGCCGGACATAAGCTAGTACCGATGCCCGATTTGCTCAAGGGCACTACCGAGAAGGTAAAGTTGATTTGTGATCGCTTGAAGGTAGCCTCAGACCGACAGAATTCGTATGCCGACTTAAAGAGAAAAGAAATAGAATATGCTGTGGGTGAGAAAGTCTTTTTGAAAGTCTCACCTTGGAAAAAAGTGATGAGGTTTGGTAGGAAAGGTAAGTTGAGTCCAAGATTCATTGGACCTTATGAGGTAGTGGAGAGGATTGGTCCCATTGCATATAGACTGAGGCTCCCGACAGAGCTAGAGAAGATTCACGATGTGTTCCATGTGTCGGTGCTCCGAAAGTATATATCAGATCTGTTTCACGTAATGCCAGTGGAAGAGATCGAGTTGAACCTCGACTTGTCCTATGATGAGGAGCTGGTTGAGATTCTTGCTATAGACAAGAAGGTGTTGTGTGGAAGGTCTATCGAGTTAGTTAAGGTTTTGTGGAGACACCGAGGTGTGGAGGAGGCTACGTGGGAGAGAAAGGAGGACATAGAAAAACAGTTTCTATACCTCTTTCCATCAGGTAATTTCGGGGACAAAATTCCTTAAGTGGGGGAGAGTTGTAACGCCCCGGGTTTAGGGGTCGGATGTTACATGAGTGAATCAGGTTTGAGTCGTGGGCTCGTTCTAAATTAAATTGGGTTTTTGATTTTAATTAAAAAGAGTTTGAATTCATTAAAGGCATTTCGGTATTTTTTAAAAAAGAGGAAAATAAAATAGGGGAAAATAAGATGTGAAAAGGGGACTTTTAAAATTTGCTACTCATCTTCTTCTTCCTCTAATTTCTTTTTTTTTCACGTTGAAAAACCCCACTTAACCCCTAAACATATTCCATCAAACTTTCTCATCTTTTCAAGAGCTCTCTTCAAGGTAATTACATATTTGACTTTTCCTCTTTATTCCAAGCGTTTTCATGGTTCTAATTTTACTTAAATCCTATTGTCCAAGTTTTTAAGTTTTCAAGTTTTAAGGGGGAAAAAGGGAGACACTTTAAGGGTTTTTGTTTAGCTCTTGATTTGATGAGTTTATCTATGTTTTAATCTAGTCCATAGATGTATCATATCTCAAAATGGAGAGGTTTTAACAAGAATCCCGAAATGGGTTTTGTGGGTGTTTTGAAAGGGGTGAAAACTAGTGTTTTTGGTGTGGTTTTGTGAAAGGGAGTTGGGCTGGGGTTATAGTGATACTAGAAGGTGGTTTTGAAGGTGTTTAGAAGTGTTTTGAGTGTTGAAATCTTTGGTCTTCGGCTGGGCTATTGGGGAGTACGAAAATGGGGATTGTTGGTGTTGGCTTTGGTTTGATATTGCGAGAAATTAGCTTGTAATTGTAGTTTGGGATTGTGACAGTGTTTTGTGATGTGTTGGCTGAGCAATTTGTTGTTTTTGATTGGTTAGAATCAAGGGAAACCGTCGGGGAGGCTTTGGGCACGATTTCGGGGAATTTGGAGACTTGAGATTGGTGGTTCAGCTTCCGTTTGGGTTGCATCAATGAGTGGAAATGTTTTGAACTTGTTTTGCTTTCGAAATGAGATTCTTGGAGGTTTGGGTGGAGCCTTGTGGGCTAACCCAAACCCAAGTGTAAGTTTACTAATCCTACCTTGATGGATAAGTGATGATGTATGATTAATTGTTGTGATATCATATGTATTGTAGATTGCTTTTACATCCGTTGTTGTGGTGTAGTCGTTGTTGGTGTCGAGCCTCACGTGATGGTTGTCATAACTACGGTGATGTGTAGTCCCACCGATAGTGACTAGTAGAAGAGTACTTTGATGTGTAGTCCCATCGGAAAACTACTATTCGAAACGGTGATGTGTAGTCCCACCGTGATTTGGGTTGTGCTTGTGCAAACCTTGTAATTGTGTTGTTGTGCCTCATTTCGTGCATATAAATGGTTTACTTATCTTTTAAGAAATGTGTTTTGAAAACTGCATTGTTGATGAGTTTTTAGAGCTTTGCTCACTAAGCTTCCAAGCTTACGCTCTCATTTTTCCAACATGCAGATCATTAGAGTTCGAAAGGCAAGTGGGAAAGGGAGGAGCTTTTGGAGTTCTCGAGTAGCTCAAGTATGATTTAATTATTTGTAATAATTCCTAGACAATGGGGGTGTAGACTTGTATGGAGTTGGAGTTCAAACTCCTTAGTTTGGTTTGTTGGTGTTCAAACATGTTGGTTTGATGATACTATGAGTTTTTGTATGAGCGTTTATAAACTCATGTATGCTTGGTTTTAATGTTGATGTTTCTTGAATGCTTTGTGTTTTGAAGGCCTATAGCCATGTTCCATGAATGCTTATATGTTTGTTTTAAAAGCATGTGAAACCTTGTTATGAAAAGTCTAGGTGTGTGTCTATTGCCTTTGAATGAAATGGTGAAGTCATATATGTATATATGCAAGTTTCCTACCTAAATGCCTATCTTGAGATGAATTCCATGTTTGTTCAGTTAAGTAGCCTCGCATGCTTAATCTTGGTTGCTAAATGATGTATGAGTGTTGGTATGTTGCTAGACGAGTCGTAAAATGCATCTAGAGTTGAGTCTTGGGTTGTTTTGCAGCTAAATTGAGTCTTGCAGTGCATGGCATATCGGTACGCCCAAGGGCCGTATCGATACGATTCTACACTTTGGGGCTTAGTTTAAGCCTAGCGTATCGGTACACGGGGGTGTATCGATATGCCAAAAGCTCTCTGGAAATCTGAGAAATTGACGAGATTTTGGCGTATCGGTACGGTCTTTTATCATTGACCATGAGAAGTTGACCGATGAGGGCGTACCGGTACGGACAACCAGTATACCGATACGGTCTCCCTAGGTTGACTACGGGTTGTTGACCAAGTCAAGGCGTATTGATACGACCTGCTGTAAAGAATAAAATGGGTTGTTTAAATTGCTTCTTTCGTGTGCTTCGTATCGTAATGTTGTCTTTCCGCTGTCGTGTTTCACATAGGATATATTTTAGCATTTAGACAAGATAATAATTGAAAGAATTTTCTAGGGTTGCTAACCGAAGGGGAGCCTTAACGGGTTTCACTTCGGTTTTCCCCGTGTGACCTACTCGGACCGGTCAGTTGTCCAGACCGGGACAAGGGGGTTACAAAAAGAGAAGGTGGTGTCACCCATACTTGAACCAAAGACCTTCATAGTGTTAGACTGACGTGATAACCAACTACACCACCACACCATTGATTTGTGGTTGCCAAGAAAATTCAAAAGTGGTATATAAACAAACAACGCAAAGAGAGATTAGTTACTGCAGCCTAGAATGGAAAAAGAAAAAGAAAAAAATACACATGACATGAAATGTTCCATACTTAAATTAAAATATTTTTGACTTTCAACCAATTTCTTCTTTTTTGCTGTGTTTCTCTTTTGTTTTTCATTGAGAATATATATATAATATAACTTTGTACTTCAGCAAGGAAGTAGTTTCTGCAGCACCAGCACCATTGATTTGCTGTTGCCAAGAAAGAAAAAAATGAAGAGACAAAGAGAAGGTGGTGTCGCTCAGACTTGAACAGGAGACCTTCATAGTTTTAGACTGACGTGATAACCAACTACACCACAACACCATTGATTTTCGGTTGCAAAGAAAATTTAAAAGTGGTATATAAACAGACAATGCAAAGATAGATTAGTTTCTGTTGCCAAGAATGGAAAAAGAAAAAGAAAAAATACATATGGCATTGAAATGTTCCATTCTTAGAAATTAATTTTTTTTGACTTTCGACCAATTTCTTCTTTTTTGTTGTGTTTCTCTTTTGTTTTTTCTTGAGAATATATGTGTCGCCCGAACTTGAACCGGAGACCTTCATAGTGTTAGACTGACGTGATAACCAACTACACCACAACACCATTGATTTGCGATTGTCAAGAAAATTTAAAAGTGGTATATAAACAGACAATGCAAAGAGAGATTAGTTTCTGTTGCCAAGAATGAAAAAATAAAAAGCAAAAATACATATGGCATTGAAATGTTTAATTCTTAGAAATTAAAATCGTTTTGAGTTTCGACTGTACTTGAACCAAAGACCTTCAGTGTGTTAAACTGACGTGATAACCAACTACACCACAACACCATTGATTTGCAGTTGCCAAGAAAAATTTAAAAGTGGTATATAAACAGACAATGTAGAGAGAGATTAGTTTCTGTTGCCAAGAATGGAAAAAAAAGAAAAAAAAACATATAGCATTGAGATGTTCGATTCTTAGAAATTAAAATCGTTTTTAGTTTCGACCAATTTATTCTTTTTTGCTGTGTTTCTATTTTTGTATTTCCTTGAGAATATATATATAAAACGTAACTTTGTACTTCAGCAAGGAATTCGTTTCTACAGCACCAGCACCATTGATTTGTTGTTGCCAAGAAGGAAAAATGAAGAGAAAAAGGGAAGGTGGCGTCGCCCGAACTTGAACCGAAGACCTTCAGTGTGTTAGATTGGCGTTATAACTAACTACACCACGACACCATTGATTTGCGGTTGCCAAGAAAATTTAAAAGTGGTATATAAACAACCAATGTAAAGAGAGATTAGTTTCTGTTGCCAAGAATGGAAAAATAAAAAGGAAAAATACATTTGTCATTGAAATGTTCGATTCTTAGAAATTAAAATCCCAACACCATTGTAGCGTCACCCGGACTTGAACCTGAGATCTTTAGTGTGTTAGACTGACATGATAACCAACTACACCACGACACCATTGATTTGCAGTTGCCAAGAAAATTTAAAAGTGGTAATAAAAAGACAATGCAAAGAGAGAATAATTTATGTTGCCAAGAATGAAAAAATAAAAATAAAAAAATACATATGGCATTGAAATGTTCAATTCTCAGAAATTAAAATCATTTTGAGTTTCGACCAAATTCTTCTTTTTACCGTGTTTCTCTTTTTTTTTCCTTGAGAATATATATAAAAAATATAACTTTGTACATCAGCAAGGAAGCCGTTTCTGCAGCAACAACACCATTGATTTGCTGTTGCCAAGAAAATAAAAATGTAGAGAAAAAGAAAAGGAGGTGTCGCCCGAACTTGAACAGGAGACCTTCATTGTGTTAGACTGGCGTGATAACCAACTACACCCCGACACCATTGTTTTGAGTTTCGACCAATTTCTTCTTTTTTTGTCGTGTTTCTCTTTTGTTTTTCCTTGAGAATATATATATATATATATATATATATATATATATATATAACTTTCTACTTCAAAAAGGAAAAATGAAGAGAAAAAGAAACGGTGGTGTCAACCGTACTTGAACCAGAGACCTTCAGTGTGTTAGAATGTTGTGATAACCAACTACACCACAACACCATTGATTTGTGGTTGCCAATAAAAATTAAAAGTAGTATATAAAAAGACAATGCAAAGAGAGATTAGTTTCTGTTGCCAGGAATGGAAAAAGAAAAAGAAAAAATCCATATGGCATTGAAATGTTGGATTCTTAGAAATTAATTTTTTTTAGTTTCGACCAATTTCTTCTTTTTTGCTGTGTTTCTCTTTTGTTTTTTGTTGTGAATATATATATATATATATATATATATATAATATAACTTTGTACTTCAACAAGGAAGCTGTTGAGTGGATCGAAAGATCGATATGAACCAAGAGGGGGGGGGGGTGAATTGGAAATTTAAAGATTTTGTGGTGGAAATTGCAAATTAAAAATAATGACAAGAGATTTTAGAGTGGTTCAAGTTCCAAATGAACTCTACATCCACTACCTTAGCTTCACTAAGGATTTGCAACAATTCCACTAATTGCTCTTCCCCTTTTCTAGGCTAAAGAGGCAACCCTTACAATTTTGGTTGAATTTTCTACCCAAAATTCAACCCAATCCTCACAACAAGATAACAAAGAAATTTGTTGGCTAATAGAGTATCTCTCAATACAAATGATATCCCAATTACAAGCACTCAACCCAATTGAACAAGATAAGAATGAAAAATACAATTGAGGTTTCTAGACAATAAGGAATTTTTGCACAATTGCTTGGATTTGATGAATAGATGTTTTCTTGAAGATCAATAGTTGTTGCTGTAGCTTTTGGATGTCTCTTTTATACCTCCTCATTGATTTCTAGTCGTTTGGGTGGTTGGGAACATAAATGGAGCCGTTGGAACCATCTCTTACCACCATAAATGCACTTCTGCAGCTATGCGTATCGGTACGCGGGAAGGTGTATCGATACCTGTCTCAGAAAAGAAAGAGCCGTTGTGTGCAATAAATAAGGGGTATCGATACGCGCGTAAGCGTATCGGTACGAGGTATCGAAACGGTAAAGGCCGTATCGATACCTTTTTCTCAACTTAACTCACTGTCGATTTCCGTATCGGTTTAGGCGTATCGATACGAGTCAACGACCTTTTAAAGTTTGGTTACCAACCAACTGACACCAACGATCATATTTTTTAAACCGACTTATATTTAAAATTTATTAAGGCCGTATCGATACGCGGGTTTGCCGTATCGGTACGCCATTCAAACTCTTTAGATTTTAACACAGGGGCGTATCGATACGAGGGTTTGCCGTATCGATACGTGTTCCGAAAGTAGCCAAGTTTTGTAAAAAGGTATCGATACGCTTGGGAGTGTATCGATACACCTGAACGTTTTTCAATAGTTTGGCCTTGGAACACTTAGAAAATATTTTGAGTTTGAGTTTTTCAAATCAGTTTTAAAGAGTTGGTGATTTAAAACTTATTTAGGGACTTACAAAAACAATTTTAAGTTTTTCAAATTGATCCTTAAAGATCTAGTTATATCAAAATCAAACATAGGTTTTACAATCTCCCCCTTTTTGATATAACAAAACTAAAACTTAAAATTTTTGACATTTTGAAAAATCTTTACAAAGTTAACTCCCCCTTAATATAATCTTGGTAACCTTTGAGTTAAAATCAAAATATTTGAAGTGTGAGCTAGTTTCTCTCCCCCTTTTTGTTAGATCAAAAAATCTTGAGACAATTAAGTGCATAAAGAAGGCAAAGGTATAAATAAGGAACATTAATTTTATTCATCATAGCATCATACTTAAAATCCAAACAAAAGCAGAAAATCAAAGCATAGGTTTAATCCTAAAACAACCTTAATCCTAAGAACATAAAACAAAGGTGCATAAAATAGAAAATCCTAAATGATATGCATGAGATGCAAGAAGAAACGTCTAGGCATCATCTTCTTCATCTTCATCATCTTCATCATCAACTCCCATTGGCTCATTATCCCGCATGCTATTGCGCCACTCATCATGGAAAGCGGCGATGGAAATATTCAAAGAATTGTGCCCGCTTTCAAGGGATGTGAGGCGATTCTCCATACCCGTCATCCTTGTATCAAAGGTAGTCTCAAGGGAAGTAAGACGAGTATTCATGTCCGTGCGCAACCCAGTAAATTGCTCATTGAGATAGGTCATGAGAGCATCCATGGAGGGTTGTGGGACTTGAGGAGCTTGAGGCTCTTCAAATACGGCGGCGGCCTCCGGTGGTAACTCGACAAGACGTACCCATTCACCATTAAGATATTGAAACTTTGCCCGAGCAAGAGATCGCTCATCAATGGGATCAGTGAGGGGAGTTGGGTAGTCAAAAGAGCAATCAATATCCTTTTTAATAAAGAAATAACTCAAAGCCGTACCATATGTAAAGGAGGTGACGAGAGTTGTGTGATGATTTTGCACGAGGTAGACGATCTCCGCGAACATGAGTCGAGCAAGATTTGGGCGCTTTCGCTCACGGAAGCAACGGATCCAAAAATCATCCACTTGACGGATGGTGGAATATTTTCCTCCGGAGGGACGGAACCACCAAGACACCATCAAATGTAAGATCCGGTCTTGAGCATTTAGGGCGGTGACGGATCCACTAAGAACATGCCCCAAAGCATGCTCATCATCGATGCTTTCATCCTCTAATTTGAAAACCTCACAAATGGATTTGACATCAAGGATGATTTTCTTCCCCATGAGGTAAGAGCTAATGGCAACAACTTCCCCATCACGAGTAATACATTTGGCATTAGAGTAGAAAATCAAAACCAAAAGGCGATAATAAAAACCGGGAATAGAGATGAAATCAATGAAGTTCCATCGACGAAACAAAGGAAGATATTCAAACTTAAAACGCTCAGAGTCGAGAAAAGGAACAGATATTACCCTTTCGGCACGAATCTTATAATTCTCATATTGACGAAAATGAGTTAGACCCGTGTTGGTTTCAAAGGATTGCTCATAGATGGTAAAGTAGTTCGGACGAGCAATCGCTCCAAGGGTGGATGATTCACTGGTTTGAGAAACCCTTGTACGCTTCCTCGATGGTTTCTTTGGTACCATGATCTAAAAGAGAAAATAAGCAAGAGGATTTCTTCAATTTTGGGTAAAAACCAAGGTAAAAAAAATTTTAAGAAAAATTTGAAGAAAAAATTTTGAAGAACAAAAATTTTAAAAGAGAAGAGGAAACAAAACAACAAAAAAAAACAACAAAAAAAATTGAAAAAGAAAAAGAAAGAAAAGATTACCTTGATAGAACTTGAGAATTGAAGAAAATTCTAGTACAATAGATGAGAGAGAGATCCCAAACCTTTGCTTGATTGAAAAACTCTTTTAGATTTGAGTTGAGGTGTGAAAAATATGAAGGAGGAAGGGCCTTTTTATAGGCAAAAATGGCTAGGGTTTTTAGGTTTTGAAGAGTTTTAATTTTGGTAAAAGTTGAACACATTAAAAGCCAAATTTAAAGATGTCTGCGCAATCGAGTATCGATACGCCTGAGGGTGTATCGATACGGGGGTAGAATTGTCATTTCCGCAAAAATGCCCGTTGGAAAGTCATATCGAAACGGAGGGGTCCGTATTAAAACGACCCGTATCGATACGAGTTTAATCGTATCGATACCCGTGAAGCGAAGTAAATTCTGGGAAACTGAATGAAGAACACGTATCGATACGCGTAGGTCCGTATCGATACCGTATGCCCAGAAAATTCATATTTGGTCTTAAGAACAACCAAAGGCTTGAACTAAACATCTCCTAAAAGTATGCAAATGATGAATGGACAGTTCTAAGCATATTTTAATAGAATCATACTCCCCCTAACTATAGGCATGGATGAAATTAGGAGTCTAAACACATAAACATGACATTTCACAAGATCAAGCAAATTTAAGCATAAAAGAGGTCCTAAAAGGTCAAGATAGGCTAGCTAGACCTAACTCTCTCCTAAGGGACCAAAAACGCTCTTTGTCTAAAGGTTTTGTAAATATGTCCGCTAATTGATTTAAGGTGTCTACATACTCTATAACCACATCTTCTTTAAGGACATGATCTCTAATGAAATGATGCCTTATCTCTACGTGTTTGGTTCTAGAGTGTTGGATGAGATTTTTTGTTAAACATATTGCACTAGTGTTATCACATTTTAGGGGTATGGTTTCAACTTTAATTCCATAGTCTAAGAGTTGTTGTTTCATCCAAAGGACTTGAGCACAACAACTCCCTAAGGATATGTACTCGGCTTCGGTGGTAGATAAGGCTACACTATTTTGTTTCTTAGAGAACCAAGATATGAGCATACTACCTAGGAATTGACAAGTTCCCGAAGTACTTTTCCTATCGATTTTGCAACCCCCATAATCCGCATCCGAGTAAGCATGAAGGTTGAAGGTAGAGTCTCTAGGGTACCAAAGACCTAAACATGGAGTATCTCTAAGGTACCTAAAGATTCTCTTAATGGTTATAAGGTGAGACTCTCTAGGACTAGCTTGAAACCTAGCACACAAGCAAACACTAAACAAGATATCCGGTCTACTTGCGGTAAGGCAAAGCAATGATCCAATCATAGAGCGATAAAGCTTAGAGTCAACACACTTACATCCTTCATCTTTGTCAAGCTTTGTAGATGAGCTCATAGGTGTGGCTTGAGGCTTTGCATTCTCCAAGCCAAACTTCTTGAGCATATCCTTTATGTATTTTGCTTGGTTGATGAAGGTGCCATCCTTCTTTTGCTTGATTTGGAGTCCCAAAAAGAATGAGAGCTCCTCCATCATGCTCATCTCAAATTCACCTTGCATTAACTTAGCAAACTCTTGACAATGAAATTCATTAGTAGAACCAAAAATAATATCATCAACATAAATTTGAACTACTAAGATGTCATTTTTATACATTTTTATAAAAAAAATGTAGTGTCCACCTTACCTTTTTCAAATCCTTTTTCAATTAAAAAGTTTGAAAGTCTTTCATACCAAGCTCTAGGAGCTTATTTTAAACCATAAAGAGCTTTGGTAAGTTTGAAAACATGATTTGGAAATTTTGAGTCTTCAAAACCCGGTGGTTGTTCCATATACACTTCTTCATTTATAAAACCATTTAAAAATGCGCTTTTAACATCCATTTGAAAAAGCTTGAAATTATGATAACATGCATATGCAAGCAACATCCTAATGGCTTCCATTCTAGCTACGGGTGCATAGGTTTCATCAAAATCTATTCCCTCTTCTTGAGTGTAACCTTGTGCTACTAGTCTAGCCTTATTTCTTACAATGTTACCACTCTCGTCTAGCTTGTTCCTAAAGACCCATTTAGTTCCTATTGTAGATTGATTACTAGGCCTATCAACTAATGTCCAAACGTTACTTCTCTCAAATTGATTTAACTCTTCTTGCATAGCCATAATCCAAAAATCATCTTTCAATGATTCTTTAATATTCTTAGGCTCTATGCATGAGATAAATACAACATGGTTCATTAATCTAAGAGAAGATCGAGTGGTTACCCCCTTGGATGGATCACCCAAGATTTCACCATCTTTGACATAGTTCAACTCCCTTGGGTAGCTCACTTCCTTTTCCTCAAGAGCCAAGTCCTTCAAGGCTTCAAGAGGTGGACCTTGTGTGTCCTCTTCTTTTGTTGGAATCTCATCCTCCTTTGAAGTTTGTCCTCCATCAAAGACATTTATGATTCCTACATCATCATCATCACAAGAATCCTTCCTAGGAAGGAGGTTATCATCGAATACAACATGAATAGATTCTTATACTACTAAAGTTCTTTTGTTAAATACTCGATAGGCTTTAGAGGTTAAAGAGTAACCTATAAAAATAGCTTCATCACTTTTTGCATCAAATTTACCTAAGTTGTCTTTTCCATTATTTAAAACAAAACACTTGCAACCAAAAGGGTGAAAATAGCTAATGTTAGGCTTTTTAGATTTTAAAATCTCATAAGGTGTTTTCTTTAAAATTGGTCTAATCATTACTCGATTTACAATATAGCAAGCGGTGTTTGTGGCTTCCGCCCAAAAATATTTACGTAAATTGTTTTCACAAAGCATAGTTCTAGCCATTTCTTGCAAAGTTCTATTTTTCCTCTCAACTACCCCATTTTGTTGAGGAGTTCGAGGAGTCGAAAAATTATGGCTAATACCATTTTAATTTAGAAAATCTTCAAACCCCAAATTTTGAAACTCGGTTCCATGATCACTTCTAATATGTGAAATTTTAAGTTCAAGATCATTTTGGGTTAATTTTGAAAATGTGATGAATTTTTTCAAAGCCTCATCTTTAGTACTTGAAAATAGAACCCAAGTAAATCTAGAAAAATCATCAACAAGTACAAAAGCATAAGACTTACCACCCAAGCTCATAGTTCTAATTGGCCCAAATAAATCCATATGGATAAGTTGTAAGCATCTACTAGTAGAAACATCATTAATGGATTTAAAGGAAGATCTATGTTGTTTACCCTTTGAGCATGCATCACAAATTTTATCATTTGAAAATTTTATCTTGGGTAAACCTCTAACTAGATTAAGGGAGACTAGTTTTTCTAAAACACTTATGCTAGCATGTCCTAGTTTCATATGCCACAACCATGCATCATTTTCATTTTGTGCAACTAAGCATGCATGAGATGTATGAATGTCATCTAGATGCACCATGTATATGTTCCCTATGCGATGACCTATGAGCATAATATTATTAGATTTCATGTCTACAATTTTGCATCCATTTTTATCAAATAAAACATTAAATCCTTTATCACACAATTGACTTATGCTCAATAAATTGTGTTTAAGACCATCGCCATATAAGACATTTTCAATGAGAATAGTAGAGTGATTACCTATGGACCCAATACCTTTAATGTGGCCTTTGAAGTTGTCACCAAATGTCACTACTCCTCCACTTTTTGGCTTTAGATCCATGAATCTACTCTTGTCTCCGGTCATATGCCTTGAGCATCCACTATCAAGGTACCATGAGTTTTGACTTTGTGCTTTGGCCTTGTAGCAATGCTCCCCCTACAAACAAAGATATTAAGCTTTTGTTTTTGGTACCCAAATCATTTTGGGTCCATGAGTGTTAGCTCCCAAAACCTTGGTTCCCTTAGGAATCCAAGATGACATAGCAATAATATTATCAGATTTTACAAGTTCCTTAGGAACCCATACACTTCTAATTCTTTTAGCTCTACTATGTCTAGGATAGCTACTTTGTTTGTAGTAGTTAGTCTTTTTCTTAGGTTGGTGTGTTCTTGAGGATTCACCTATTTCATGCTTGACACTACCAACATTTTTCAAAGACTTTTTGAGCTCATTTAGCCCAACCAACACCTTTTGGTGTTCACTATTACATTGAGACAAAAGATTATTAAGATCAACATTTTCATCTTGAAAGAATTTTAGTTCATCTTTTAATCCTAATATCTTTTTCTCAAATTTTGAATTAGCTTGAGTGAGTGAGTCATTTTTCTCATTTAGTTCCAAAATAATCTTTTTGTTCCTAATGACCGACTCTTTATATTTCTCAACTAATTCATCATAGACCTCTTGTAACTCATCATATGCATCATTTAATTCTTCAAAATCTAAAGTAGATGAGTTAGAGGTTACCATGGAGGAATCTTCCTCAAGTGCCATGAGGCAAAGGTTAGCCACTTCTTGTTCGTCATCCTCCGATGACTCCTCATCACTCCAAGTAGCAAGCTTGGCTTTGAGCTTCTTCTTCTTCTCAAAGCCCTTCTTCTTGAGTTGAGGGCACTCCGAACGTATGTGGCCGGGTTGTTTGCACTCAAAGCAAATGATAGGATCCCTTCCTTCTTCTTTGTTCTTGCTTTTGAAGTCCATCTTCCTTTGGATTTTTCTTCCCCGGTTGGACCTCATAAAACGTGAGAATCGTTTGGCTATCATAGCCAATTCTTCTAGTTCATCCTCCTCACTAGAAGAGCTCTCTTCATGTTGTGAAGCTTTAGCTTTGAAAGCTATTCCCATCTTCTTCTTCTTCTCAACCTCAAGCTTCTCTACCCTTTTCTCTTCTTTCTTCTTCTCATCTTCCCTTCCTTGCTTCATGATCTCATGAGTAAGGAGAGAACCCACAAGCTCATCAAGCTTCAAAGTTTTCAATTTTTTAGCTTAATGATAGCGGTTCTCTATCCATCCCAAGACTCAGGAAGTGAATAGAGTAGCTTCCGGACAAGCTTGTCTTCCGGTATGATTTCTCCAAAACCCTTAAGCCCATTGACAATAGTGGAGAACCTATCAAACATCTTAGACACCGTCTCATCGGGCTCCATCTTGAAATTTTCATAACTAAGATTGAGAATTCCAATCTTAGTTTCTTTAACATCGTTGATGCCTTCATAAGTAGTCTCAAGAGTGTCCCACACTTCCTTGGCACTCTCGATGGATGAGACCTTAGAATAGATGTCCGGACCGAAAGAACAAAATAGCACGTGGAGTGCTTTATCATTGACTTGAATCTTTTTCCTTTCTTCTTCGCTCATCTCCATCTTTTTCTTCAATACCATCTTGCCTTCACCGTCTTGCTTCAAGGGAATATAAGGGCCATCTTCAATGACATCCCACACTAGGTAGTCATTTGACTTGATGAAGAGACGCATTCTATTCTTCCAAAAGGAATAGTTATCACCATTAAAGAAGGGAGGCTTTGTGGTGGATTGAGACTCGTACATGCCCGAACCGGAGGTTGAAGCCATCTCTTGATATATGATGATCACACTCTTCCAAGGAACTCCTCTTGTGGTTGTTAATCCTCAAAGAGGTAGGCTCTGATACCAATTGTTGAGTGGATCGAAAGATCGATATGAACCAAGAGGGGGGGTGAATTGGAAATTTAAAGATTTTGTGGTGGAAATTGTAAATTAAAAATAATGACAAGGGATTTTAGAGTGGTTCAAGTTTCAAATGAACTCTACATCCACTAACTTAGCTTCACTAAGGATTTGCAACAATTCCACTAATTGCTCTTCCCCTTTTCTAGGCTAAAAAGGCAACCCTTACAATTTTGGTTGAATTTTCTACCCAAAATTCAACCCAATCCTCACAACAAGATAACAAAGAAATTTGTTGGCTAATAGAGTATCTCTCAATACAAATGATAGCCCAATTACAACACTCAACCCAATTGAACAAGATAAGAATGAAAAATACAATTGGGGTTTCTAGACAATAAGGAATTTTTGCACAATTGCTTGGATTTGATGAATAGATGTTTTCTTGAAGATCAATAGTTGTTGCTGTAGCTTTTGGATGTCTCTTTTATACCTCCTCATTGATTTCTAGCCGTTTGGGTGGTTGGGAACATAAATGGAGCCGTTGGAACCCTCTCTTACCACCATAAATGCACTTCTGCAGCTATGCGTATCGATACGCGGGAAGATGTATCGATACCTGTCTCAGAAAAGAAAGAGCCGTTGTGTGCAATAAATAAGGGGCATTGATACGCGCGTAAGCATATCGGTACAGGGTATCGAAACGGTAAAGGCCGTATCGATACCTTTTTCTCAACTTAACTCACTGTCGATTTCCGTATCGGTTTAGGCGTATCGATACGAGTCAACGACCTTTTAAAGTTTGGTTACCAACCAACTGACACCAACGGTCATATTTTTTAAACCGACTTATATTTAAAATTTATTAAGGCCGTATCGATACGCGGGTTTGCCGTATCGGTACGCCATTGAAACTCTTTAGATTTTAACACAGGGGCGTATCGATACGAGGGTTTGCCTTATTGATACGTGTTCCGAAAGTAGCCAAGTTTTGTAAAATGGTATCGATACACCTGAACATTTTTCAATAGTTTGGCCTTGGAACACATAGAAAATATTTTGAGTTTGAGTTTTTCAAATCAATTTTAAAGAGTTGGTGATTTAAAACTTATTAAGGGACTTGCAAAAACAATTTTAAGATTTTCAAATTGATCCTTAAAGATCTAGTTATATCAAAATCAAACATATGTTTTACAGAAGCCGTTTCTGCAGTACCAACACCATTATGGCGTCACCCGGACTTGAACCGGAGACCTTTAGTTTCTGCAGCACCAGTACCATTGATTTGCTGTTGCCAGGAAAAGAAAAATGAAGAGAAAAGGAGAAGGTGGCGTCGCCCGGACTTGAACCAGAGACCTTCAGTGTGTTAGACTGACGTGATAACCAACTACACCACGACACCATTGATTTGCGGTTGCCAAGAAAATTTAAAAGTGGTAATAAACACACAGTGCAAAGAGAGAATAGTTTCTGTTGCCAAAAATGAAAAAAAGAAAAAGAAAAAACACACATGGCATTGAAATGTTTGATTCTTAGAAATTAAAATCATTTTGAGTTTCGAAAAAACTTCTTCTTTTTTGATGTGTTTCTCTTTTGTTTTTCCTTGAGAATATATATATATATATATATATATATATATATATATATATAATATAACTTTGTACTTCAGAAAGGAAGTCTTTTCTGCAGCACTAGTTCCATTGATTTGCTGTTGCCAGGAAAGGACAAATGAAGAGAAAAAGAGAAGGTGTCGTCGCCCGGACTTGAACCGGAGACCTTCAGTGTGTTAAATTAACGTGATATTCAACTACACCACGACACATTTGATTTGCGGTTGCAAAGAAAATTTAAAAGTGGTAATAAACATACAATGAAAAGAGAGATTAGTTTCTGTTGCCAAGAATGGAAAAAGAAAAAGAAAAAAAAACACATAGCATTGAAATATTCGATTCTTAGAAATTAAAATCGTTTTGAGTTTCGACCAATTTATTCTTTATTGCTGTGTTTCTCTTTTTGTTTTTCCTTGAGAATATATATATATATATATAATATAACTTTGCACTTCAGCAAGGAAGCCGTTTCTGCAGCACCAACATCGTTGATTTGTTGTTGCCAAGAATGAAAAAAAAATGTAGAGAAAACAAGAAGGTGGCGTCGCCCGAACTTGAACCGGAGACCTTCAGTGTGTTAGACTGACATTATAATCATCTACACCACAACACCATTAATTTGCAATTGCCAAGAAAATTTAAAAGGGGTATATAAACAGACAATGCAAAGAGAGATTAGTTTCTGTTGCCAAGAGTGAAAAAATAAAAAGAAAAAAAACATATAGCATTGAAATGTTCGATTCTTAGAAATTAAAATCGTTTTGAGTTTTGACCAATTTATTCTTTTTTGCTGTGTTTCTCTTTTTGATTTTCCTTGAGAATATATATATATATAAAATATAACTTTGTACTTCAACAAGGAAGCTGTTTCTGCAGCACAAGCACGATTGATTTGCTGTTGCCAAGAAAGGAAAAATGAAGAGAAAAGGAGAAGGTGTCGTCACCCGAACTTGAACCGGAGACCTTCAGTGTGTTAGACTGACGTGATAACCAACTACACCACGACACCATTGATTTGCGGTTGCCAAGAAAATTTAAAAGTGGTAATAAACACATAATTCAAAGAGATAATAGTTTCTGTTGCCAAAAATGAAAAAAGAAAAAGAAAAAACACATATGGCATTGAAATGTTTGATTCTTAGAAATTAAAATCGTTTTGAGTTTCGACCAACTTCTTCTTTTTTGATGTGTTTCTCTTTTGTTTTTCCTTGAGAATATATATATATATATATAATATAACTTTGTACTTCAGAAAGGAAGTCTTTTCTGCAGCACCAGTACCATTGATTTGTTGTTGCCAGGAAAGGGAAAATGAAGAGAAAAAGAGAAGGTGGCGTCGCCTAGACTTGAACCGGAGAACTTTAGTGTGTTAGACTGACGTGATAACCAACTACACCACGACACATTTGATTTACGGTTGCCAAGAACATTTAAAAGTGGTAATAAACAGACCAATTTATTCTTGGGTAAACTACACCGATGGTCCCCTAACTATTACCGTTTTCTTATTTTGGTCCCAAAACTATTTTTGTCGGCAAAACCATCCCTTCTGTTATATAGTTTTTCTGTTTTGGTCCCCTGACATTAAATAGCTAACGGTTTTGCTGACGTGACATTTTTTTTAAATATTTTTAATATTTTTTAATTATTTCTCTCTCTTCTTTCCCTTCTTCTTCATCTTCTTCTTTAATATTGCTATAACTTTTTGCAAGTGGGTTGCAAACTCTTTGGATTTTAACAAGGGTTATGATGCAAGTGTTTTTGAACAAACAGAAGATGAGAAATCAAAACCCAAATCTTTAATGGGTTTTATTTTATGGTTGGATTGGAACTTCTGTTTTTTTTTTTTCAACAAACAGAAGATGAGAAATCAAAACCCAAATCTCTAATCAAGAAAAAAGGGTTAAGGACAGCCCTTGGCCTTGTGTAGTACGAAGCTTCACCCCACTGTGGACAATGCTCTAATAGTGGCCTATTCGTCTAAGCACCAATGTCATCAAAATGCAAACCACTTGCTTGATTCCCACTACAATCGAACCACGAACCGCGACCAGCTACTCCAACGTTTTGATGTGCTATAGAAGCCATTTCTGGTCCCTGAGTGCCCACAGGTGCTATAGTAACAACATCATTAAATGAAGATGAAACAAACTGCAATTTTCCACAATGCCTTTTGCTATCCTGGCTACAGCTTTCACTCCCGGGATACTGCATACCTGCACATACGTTGCTTCCCCTTGCATTATTTGACAACACTTCCCCAATAAACATAGGGTTTTGATTGTTCTCTTGTGGTAGAACATGAAGGGCAGCTGAGGAAACAAAAGCTGGGTCGTAAAGCAAATTAGCATTTTTGAGATTACGAACTTGAACAAGATTTGGGTTTATCCCCAAGTGAACCGAGGAGCCTTGCTCCAAACTATTGGGGAAGTCTTCCAAATGGTGAACTCTCAACTTATCTCGCCGTCTTTGTTATGCTACATGGGATTCAGCTTTGAACTTGCTCGTATCCATGGCCAAACTCATGCAAAGCTAGCTTTTAAGAACTCAACTCGTCAAGTTCAACAATCTGAGGATACAAAACAAAAGCAAAACAAAATAAAAAACAACGAATATAAAACAGAAGTTTGTACTTCAGCAAGGAAGCCGTTTCTACAACACCAACACCATTAATTTGATGTTGCCAAGAAAGGAAAAATAAAGAGGAAAGGAGAAGGTGGCGTCGCCCAGACTTGAACCGGAGACCTTCAATGTGTTAGACTAACGTGATAACCAACTACACCACGACACAATTGATTTGCAGTTGCCATGAAAATTTAAAAGTGGTATATAAACAGACAATGCAAAGAGAGATTAGTTTCTGTTGCCAAGAATGGAAAAAGAAAAAGAAAAAAACATATGGCATTGAAATGTTCGATTCTTAGAAATTAAAATCGTTTTGAGTTTCGACCAATTCATTCTTTTTTGCTGTGTTTCTCTTTTTATTTTTCCTTGAGAATATATATAATATGGATTAATATTGTATACAAAAGTGGTGGAAACTGAAAGTTTCCACAAGCGCCTTAGTTTTAGAGTATAAGGAGTTAGTTTATGGTATATGATTTAGGGGTTTAGGTGTAGGGCTTTAGAATTTAGGGATAGTTGTTTCAATTTAAGGTTGATGGTTATAATTTAGGGTTTATAGGTTAGGGTTTAGTTTTTAGGGTAATATGGTGAGGATTTAGGTTTTAACCTATAAACCCTAAATTATAACCCTAGACCTTAAATTGAAACAACTACCCCTAAATCCCTAAACCTTATACCCTAAACTAAATCCCTAAATCCTATACCCTAAACCCTAAAAATAAGGTGCTTGTGGAAACTTTCAGTTTCCACCGCTTGTGTATAGAATATAACTTTGTACTTCAACAAGGAAGCCGTTTCTACAGCACCAACACCATTAATTTGATGTTGCCAAGAAAGGAAAAATGAAGAGAAAAGGAGAAGGTGGCATCGCCCGGACTTGAACCGGAGACCTTCAGTGTGTTAGACTGACGTGATAACCAACTACACCACAACACCATTGATTTGCAGTTGCCAAGAAAATTTAAAAGTGGTATATAAACAGACAATGCAAAGAGAGATTAGTTTCTGTTGCCAAGAATGGAAAAAGAAAAAGAAAAAAACATATAGCATTGAAATGTTCGATTCTTAGAAATTAAAATCGTTTTGAGTTTCGACCAATTCATTCTTTTTTGCTGTGTTTCTCTTTTTATTTTTCCTTGAGAATATATATATATATATATATATAATATGGATTAATATCGTATACACAAGCGGTGGAAACTGAAAGTTTCCACAAGTGCCTTAGTTTTAGAGTATAAGGAGTTAGTTTATGGTATATGGTTTAGGGGTTTAGATGTAGGGCTTTAGAATTTAGGGATAGTTGTTTCAATTTAAGGTTGATGGTTATAATTTAGGGTTTATAGGTTAGGGTTTAGTTTTTAGGGTAATATGATGAGGATTTAGGTTTTAACATATAAACCCTAAATTATAACCCTAGACCTTAAATTGAAACAACTACCCCTAAATCCCTAAACCTTATACCCTAAACTAAATCCCTAAACCTTATACCCTAAACTAAATCCCTATACCCTAAAAATAAAGTGCTTGTGGAAACTTTCAGTTTCCACCGCTTGTGTATAGAATATAACTTTGTAATTCAGCAAGGAAGCCGTTTCTGCAGCACCATCACCATTGATTTGCTGTTGTCAAGAAAGGAAAAATGAAGAGAAAAAGAGAAGGTGGCGTTGCCTGGAATTGAATCAGAGACCTTCAGTGTGTTAGACTGACGTGATAACCAACTACACCACGACACCATTGGTTTGTGGTTGCCAAGAAAATTTAAAAGTGGTATATAAATAGACAATGCAAAGAGAGCTAGTTTCTGTTGCCAAAAATGGAAAAAAAGAAAAAAACATATGGCTATTGTGAATAAAATAAAGAACAAGAATAAGAACAAGAAGAACAAAGAGATGAGAGAAAGAGGAAGATTTGTATTATTCTCAAATATAGACTTGTATACAATGCCTTCAATTAATCATCTATTTATAGGCATAAGAAGTACATAATACATTAAACTCTAATTCATAGAGATAATATTCCTAATAATAAATAAATCAAACTCCTTTGATAAAGTTCTAATCATGATAGACATCCACATAGATAAATATTCATAACACTCCCCCTTGGATGTCTATGAAGATAATGTGCCTCGTTAAAACCTTACTAAGATAAAAACCAGTGGGAAAAAAATTATTTAGTGAAGGAAAAAGAGTACACACATCTTTGATACGCATAACATGTTGCCTCATTAAAAACCTTACCAGGAAAACCCATTGGGACAAAACCTCGGTTAAGGGAAAAAGAGTGCAACACGTATTTACTCCCCCTCATGCAAACATCACAGAAGATCTTTGAATCTTCATAATTTTATCTTGAATATCATTTTTCTAAAGATCGTGAGGGATGAAAACTTTAGAGTAATATGTTCCATGATGTATCCACTTTCAAACTGAGATATACATCTTGCGTTATCTTCACACAAGATAGCTTTTATCATATCTTGTAAAAGTAAATCCACATATCTTTTGGATATGTTGGGTCAATAGTCTTAGCCAAACACATTTTTTTTGGCTTGCCTCGTGCATAACAATTATTTCTACGACATTTGAGGAGGCATCAACAAATGTTTGAAGATCTATATGTAATGATCTTTGTATATTCATAGATATTTCTTGACCAACTAATATACAGTGTTTCAAGACCAAGAAAAGATATAATTATATTTATTCACATCCAACAATCTTACAACTATTGGGATACTCAATAGATATGCTCTATTCATATTGAATCTTCTTTAAGATTCTTTCAGCTTATGTCTATTCATAGACAGAAGAAATATATAAAAATGCTCGATCTTCAGGTCGAGATAAACTTGATGTCAAGATTCAAGTACTTGTATTGAAAGTACTTCATGAGTTTCCAATTTGAAGCTCTTTAGGAGTTCTAAAATTATCATAATGGATCTTGATCCAAACTCCTTTATAAAATACATAAGGAAATCTGATCATTCTTATAGTATTTTCTCAATTAGTATTCACTAAGGCGGTATACCAAATGCGCCAAAATATTCGTGAGACATGTCTAAATAAATTTCCTCAGAAATTTCCAAATGCTTATAGCATTTTAGATCCCTCAAGGATAAATATGGATCCACAAATAATTAGACGCATGTAAAATTTTCTAAACTGCCAAAGTAATTGCATCCACCATGAAGTAATTAAAACTTTTCATAAATCATAGTTCAAGTCGTATTTATGACTACTTATTTGTGCCTCACTTGCATTACACCTTTAGGTGTTTGGACTGCTGGTCCAAATACTTCTATTTTAGAAGTTCAAAGCGTCTTTCAACATTGGCCAATTCAATATCTATACTTCTGGATAGATTTTATACAAGATATTCGATTTCTTTCTTTACTTCTATAGAAGTATTTTATGTAAAATTGTTTGTAAAATCATTGTCGACAACTTTCCAATTTTCTGGTTCCATTCTCGTAATGACATAACTCATCGAGATCTCTTCAAGATTTCAATCTTTATTTCAGGTACCTGAAACTCTTATAGAGTTTTATTATTTGTTATGTCTTGGGTTTCTTCAGGAGCACCCGCCTCCAATATATGACCATCTCATATTACTTTCTATTTACGAGAATTTTGATCATTGGAACCATTTCAACTATCATGCTTCAGGCATGATTTACATTCTCTCCCTCTAACATGTAATTTAAACTTAGAGCATTTCAGCTGGTATATGAGACTTAATTACTCTCATTGGGTTAGTAAATATGTCTGGTAGTTGACATGTAATAACATGGATTATCTTATGAACTTCTAGTTCATATACGAGGATCTAGATAATGATAATTCATTTTCCTCTATCCAGCTGATTATTATCTCCCCCTGATGTTGAGAAAAATCATGTCATAAATGATTCTCCAATTAATGTTTAAGAATTTAAACATAAAAGGAGACTCGTACTCAATATATATTCTCAACCCTTTTTATTTACCTATTTTGTGCGTTGTGGTGGAGCAATTCATATCGCACATTCAAAAATCATAAAATGAGAAATGTATGGTTTCTGACAAAAAACCAATCATAATGGGGAGTTTATTATAACTCGTTGGCTTGATGCGTATAAGTGTTGCTATATGGAAACACCATATAAATAATAACTCTTTTGTTCTCATAGTTTAGCTATTAAATAGGTGGCATCCAATTGAAATATTGCTAAACTATATTTTTCATAATCAATAGGCTTTGTAACAACTGATATAGCCTAAAACATAAACCCACTAGCTTTTCAAGACGAATAGTCTAACTGCATAATCTGAATCTTTTTAAAATCAATCTCACAAACTTCTGGTTGTAAGTCGATAAAACAATGTAGATGCATCTACTAAAATCATATAAAACTTTCCACATTTGTGGATATATGGGCCCATATTTCGTTCAGATATGCAAGACATACAGTCTTAACTTCAGTACAAGAACTTTAAGTTCTAATTCTTTTGGTAAGTGGGATCATCTATATTCTTTGAGAACAAACAACACAAGAACTTCATGTTCTTTTAGTAAGTGGAATTTAATCAATTCCTTTAAGCAACACAAGAACTTCACGTTCTTTAATAAGTGGAATTTAATCCATTCCTTTGAGAATAAGCACCACAAGAACTACAGGTTCTCTTAATACATGTGCATGTAAATCTCAATAATTTCTGCACCATTATTGATCAGGATGGTCTAACCGATCATGCCAACTATATATATGTATATATATCTCTGAATTTGTAAACTTCTTGTTTACCATAACATGTAATTCAATCTTACTCGTACATGTGTAGTACGACCATCAAAATTGTTCCTTTAAATAGGAATATATTTAGCTCTTTCGGAGCTTTCAATTGAAATTATCTTTTGGTAGCAATATATAGCTCTTCTAGAGCTTTCAACTGACTTTTTGGCTACCAAAACTTATATCCATATTGGCTTATTTCAAATGCCAATTGATAACATATGTTATCTATAATTCCCAAAGGGATGGTTTGCGAACTCATATTGCTCTCTTTATCACTTTGACGAGTATAACGCACTGTGAATATGGAATAAAGTTCCATTTGACAATAACATATTTGCTCAACCAGAGCCTTTTGTGATATTAGTACTTCCGGATATAGTACTCACATTATTCCCTTGCATTTTAATCGGGAAATGCATAATTGTGCACCTTTCAAAATGTGCTTTGTTTCATTTACTTCAGGTAATGAAAATATGTACTTTGTATCATTCACTTCGAGGAATGAAGAATATAAAATATAGCACATCATATCAAGTCGATTATCTATCAGAGATAAACTTTCAAGTGCTCTTCCGAAGTATTGATATTTTAGTACTTTGAGAAATACTACTCATATTTCCCCTTGCATTTAAATGAGAAAAATATTTCTTATGCTTAAGTACAATATGAGTACTTGCATTATCTGCTAGGCATAAATAGCCACAATTCTAGGCATAAATAGCCACAATTCATTGTATATTTTATTCCGGAAGTAATCATATTCTTCAAATAATAAATTAACATAAAACGCAAATAAATAATATGTGAAATAAATAAACATAAAGCAAACTAACATAAATAAATAATAAATAAAATGAATTAACATAAAAAAATAAAAAACCAATTATTCTTGTTAGAGGTTATAAGAGAAATAAAATAAATGGTAAATTATTCCCTTCAAGGGTTATAAGAAAATTAACAATATCCAATTGAGTTGGACCAATAACGCCATTATTATTTTCGCCATAAACAAATTTTGTTTATATTTTATTTCATTTATCATTCATGATTATGGATAAAGTCCATAATACTTTGGCGTTTGACAAGTACGAAACCAATGGTTTATAACATCACATTGGTAAAATGATTTCACTTCCTTAGAATGATCTTTATCACTCTTGTCATCCTTATAACTTCGCTACCAGCGGGTAGAAGTATTCTTAAAACAACTATATTTTTCATGTGTATATTCATAGCCTCGACCACGACCACAACTTTTAATGTGATTTTTTTATTCCTTCCATAATATAATCTCACATTCACTTCAGGGAATGGAGTAGAGCCAGTGGGCCTTTAAAACCTTTTTCACATATCCTTATCACAGAGAACAAAGATTTAATCCTCGTACGCGGCATTGTTAAACCTGTCCACAAGGTCCTTTAAAAACCTCCTTTGAGACCAGTAGCCTCGCAGAACGGGATGTCCAGCCAATTATACTTGGATTATATCGAAATTATGTCTCTAATTGAATAATGATTTACCATGTTTGCATTCACTTCAGGGAATAAAACATATCCAATAATCGCATGGAATAAACATCATGCTTGCATTCACTTCAGGGAATGCCACATCATTGATAATTGCATGGAATAAACATCATGCTTGCATTCACTTCAGGGAATGCC
Organism: Hibiscus tridactylites; assembly: GCA_958450335.1. NCBI lineage: Eukaryota > Viridiplantae > Streptophyta > Magnoliopsida > Malvales > Malvaceae > Hibiscus > Hibiscus tridactylites. Next base: position 67,823,174 of record OY288287.1, on the reverse strand, counting down.
CCATCATTGATAATCGCATGGAATAAACAGCATGTTTTGCATTCACTTCAAGGAATGCCTCCCATAAAACTTTTTTGGATCAAGAAGAATTTTCGTAACTTGAAATTGGGAGAAGTCTATGGTCAAGTTTTTCAACGAAGAAGAAATATTGCTTTCGAGCAAATATAGACTTTATAATAATCTTCTTGTAAATTCAAAATCATAATGATTTATCGCACTTTAAAATAATAATATAAAGAATAAAAATAAAACCAAAATTTACCGATATTGTTTTTTCTCTCGTGGAGAATGGAGACATAGCATATGACTGAGATAGCTTCTCATAGTCCCTTTATATCACATCTCGCTAATTAACCCTTTTAGGAACAAGAGAAAACACACGTAATTTACACCAAACGCAACCTCTTCGTCTCTGTCGATTCGTCTTTTGGTTTGGGAGAAGCCACAAATTTATCTCTTTCTAATGTTCGAATAAAATCAAACATACTTCCAAAATTTTCAAAAATTAAAACAAAGTAAAAATATAAAGAGAAAGACAATCGATAACTAAAAACAAATAAGGAGGAAAAAAAACTTATCTTTGGTTTATTCTATAATCGAATTCTTCCCGGTAACTTCTTTTGAATTATAAGGATGAAGACCTCAGTTGATTAGAGTCTCGTGCTGATAACGTGTTGTGAATAAAATAAAGAAGAACAAGAATAAGAACAAGAAGAACAAAAAGATGAGAGAAAGAGGAAGATTTGTATTATTCTCAAATATAGACTTGTATACAATGCCTTCAATGAATCATCTATTTATAGGCATAAGAAGTACATAATACATTAAACTCTAATTCATAGAAATAATATTCCTAATAATAAATAAATCAAACTCCTTTGATAAAGTTCTAATCATGATAGACATCCACATAGATAAATATTCATAACAATGGCATTGAAATGTTTGATTCTTAAAATTAAAATCGTTTTGAGTTTCGACCAATTTCTTCTTTTTTGCTGTGTTTCTATTTTGTTTTTCGAGAATATATATATATATATATATATATATATATATATATATATATATATATATATAACATATAACTTTGTACTTCAGCAAGGAAGTCGTTTCTGCAGCACCAACACCATTGATTTGCTGATGCCAAGAAAGGAAGAATGAAGAAAAAAGAGAAGGTGGCGTCGCCTGGGCTTGAACCGGAGACTTTCAGTGTGTTAGACTGACGTGATAACCAACTACATCACAACACCATTTATTTGTGGTTGCCAAGAAAATTTAAAAGTGGTATATAAATAGACAATGCACAGAGACATTAGTTTCTGTTGCCAAGAATGGAAAAAGAAAAAGAAAAAAACATATAGCATTGAAATGTTCGATTTTTAGAAATTAAAATCGTTTTGAGTTTCGACCAATTTATTCTTTTTTGCTGTGTTTCTCTTTTTGTTTTTACTTGAGAATATATATATATATAGGGATAGGATCAAATTACACTGTGTAAAACTCTCTAAGTTTTACACCTTTTTTGGATCGTTGGATGAGTGAAACGGATGGATGAGATTCACAGTAAAATATGTGAAGATTATCACTTGGGAATTAAAAACACGGAGTTAATCTCAACCATCCATTTCCTCCATCCAACGATCCAAAAAAGGTGTAAAACTTAAAGAGTTTTACACAGTGTAAGTTGATTTGCTGTTTCTACAGCACCAACACCATTGATTTGCTGTTGCCAAGAAAGGAAAAATGAAGAGAAAAGGAGAAGGTGGCGTCACCCGGACTTGAACCGGTGACCTTCAGTGTGTTAGACTGACGTGATAACCAACTACACCACGACACCATTGATTTGCGATTGCCAAGAAAATTTAAAAGTGGTATATAAACAGACAATGCAAAGAGAGATTAGTTTATGTTGCCAATAATGGAAAAAGAAAAAGAAAAAAACATATAGCATTGAAATGTTCGATTCTTAGAAATTAAAATTGTTTTGAGTTTCGACCAATTTATTCTTTTTTGCTGTGTTTCTCTTTTTATTTTTCCTTGAGAATATATATATAAAATATGTATTAATATCGTATACACAAGCGGTGGAAACTGAAAGTTTCCACAAGCGCCTTAGTTTTAGAGTATAAGAAGTTAGTTTAGGGTATATGGTTTAGGGGTTTAGGTGTAGGGCTTTAGAATTTAGGGATAATTGTTTCTATTTAAGGTTGAGGGTTATAATTTAGGGATTATAGGTTAGGGTTTTGTTTTTAGGGTAATATGGTGAGGATTTAGGTTTTAACCTATAAACACTAAATTATAACCCTAGACCATAAATTGAAACAACTACCCCTAAATCCCTAAACCTTATACCCTAAACTAAATACCTAAACCTTATACCCTAAACAAAATCCCTATACCCTAAAACTAAGGCGCTTGTGGAAACTTTCAGTTTCCACCGCTTGTGTATAGAATATTTCTCCATAAAATATAACTTTGTAATTCAGCAAGGAAGCCGTTTCTGCAGCACCATCACCATTGATTTGCTGTTGTCAAGAAAGGAAAAATGAAGAGAAAAAGAAAAGGTGGCGTCGCCCGAAATTGAACCGTAGACCTTCAGTGTGTTAGACTGACGTGATAACCAACTACACCACGACACCATTGGTTTGCGATTGCCTAGAAAATTTAAAAGTGGTATATAAACAGACAATGCAAAGAGAGCTAGTTTCTGTTGCCAAAAATGGAAAAAAAGAAAAAAACATATGGCATTGAAATGTTCGATTCTTAAAATTAAAATCGTTTTGAGTTTCGACCGATTTCTTCTTTTTTGCTATGTTTCTATTTTGTTTTTCCTTGAGAATATATATATATATATATATATATATAGGGTTAGGATCAACTTACACTGTGTAAAACTCTTTAAGTTTTACACCTTTTTTGGATCGTTGGATGGAGGAAATGAATGGTTGAGATTAACTCATTGTTTTTAATTCCCAAGTGATAATCTTCACATATTTTATTGTTAATCTCATCCATCCGTTTCACTCATCCAACGATCCAAAAAATGTGTAAAACTTAGAGAGTTTTACACAGTGTAATTTGATCATATCCCATATATATATTGTACTTCAGCAAGGAAGCCGTTTCTGCAGCACCAGCACCATTGATTTGCTGATGCCAAGAAAGGAAGAATGAAGATAAAAAGAGAAGGTGGCATCGCTCGGGCTTGAACCAGAGACTTTCAGTGTGTTAGACTGACGTGATAACCAACTACATCACAACACCATTTATCTGCAATTGCCAAGAAAATTTAAAAGTGGTATATAAACAGACAATGCACAGAGACATTTGTTTCTGTTGCCAAGAATGGAAAATTAAAAAGAAAAAAAACATATAGCATTGAAATGTTCGATTCTTAGAAATTAAAATCGTTTTGAGTTTCGACCAATTTAATCTTTTTTGCTGTGTTTCTCTTTTTGTTTTTCCTTGAGAATATATATATATATATAATAACTTTGTACTTCAGCAAGGAAGCCATTTCTGCAGCACCAACACCATTGATTTGCTGTTGCCAAGAAAGGAAAAATAAAGAGAAAAGGAGAAGGTGAAATCGCCCGGACTTGAACCGGAAACCTTCAGTGTGTTAGACTGACGTGATAACCAACTACACCACAACACCATTGATTTGCGGTTTCCAAGAAAATTTAAAAGTGGTAATAAACACACAATGCAAAGAGAGAATAGTTTCTGTTGCCAAAAATGAAAAAAGAAAAAGAAGAAACACACATGACATTGAAATGTTTGATTCTTAGAAAATAAAATCGTTTTGAGTTTCGAAAAAACTTCTTCTTTTTTGATGTGTTCCTCTTTTGTTTTTCCTTGAGAATATATATATATATATGACTTTGTACTTCAGAAAGGAAGTCTTTTCTGCAGCACCAGTACCATTGATTTGATGTTGCCAGGAAAGGAAAAATGAAGAGAAAAAGAGAAGGTGGCGTCGCCCGGACTTAAACCGGAGACCTTCAGTGTGTTAAACTGACGTGATAACCAACTACACCACAACACCATTGATTTGTGTTTGCCAAGAAAATTTAAAAGTGGTAATAAACACACAATGCAAAGAGAGAATAGTTTCTATTGCCAAAAATGAAAAAAGAAAAATAAAAAACACATATGGCATTGAAATGTTTGATTCTTAGAAATTAAAATCGTTTTGAGTTTCGAAAAAACTTCTTCTTTTTTGATGTGTTTCTCTTTTATTTTTCCTTGAGAATATATATATATATATATATATAATATAACTTTGTACTTCATAAAGGAAGTCTTTTCTGCAGAACGAAAGGAAAAATGAAGAGAAGAAGAGAAGGTGGCGTCGCCCAGACTTAAACCGGAGACCTTTAGTGTGTTAGACTGACGTGATAACCAACTACACCACGACACCATTGATTTGCGGTTGCCAAGAAAATTTAAAAGTGGTAATAAACACACAATGCAAAGTGAGAATAGTTTCTGTTGCCAAAAAAGAAAAAAAGAAAAAGAAAAAACACATATGGCATTGAAATGTTTGATTCTTCGAAATTAAAAACGTTTTGAGTTTCGAAAAAACTTCTTCTTTTTTGAAGTGTTTCTCTTTTGTTTTTCCTTGAGAATATATATATATATATATATACTATATAACTTTGTACTTTAGAAAGGAAGTCTTTTCTGCAGCATCAGTACCATTGATTTGATGTTGCCAGGAAAGGAAAAATGAAGAAAAAAGAGATGGTGGCGTCGCCCGGACTTGAACCGGAGACCTTCAATTTGTTAGACTGATGTGATAAACAACTACACCACGACACATTTAATTTGCGATTGCCAAGAAAATTTAAAAGTGGTAATAAACAAACATTGCAAAGAGAGAATAGTTTCTGTTGCCAAAAATGAAAAAAGAAAAAACACATATGGCATTGAAATGTTTGATTCTTAGAAATTAAAATTGTTTTGAGTTTCGACCAATTTCTTCTTTTTTTCTGTGTTTCTCTTTTGTGTTTCCTTAAGAATATATATAAAACATATAACTTTGTACTTCAGCAAGGAAGCCGTTTCTGCAGCACCAACACCATTGATTTGCTGATGCCAAGAAAGGAAAAATGAAGAAAAAAGAGAAGGTGGCATCACCCGAACTTGAACTGGAGACCTTCAGTGTGTTAGACTGACGTGATAACAAACTACAACACAACACCATTTATTTGTGATTGCCAAGAAAACTCAAAAGTGGTATATAAACAGACAATGCAAAGAGAGAATAATTTCTGTTGCCAAGAATGAGAAAAACAAATAGCATTGAAATGTTCGATTCTGGCATCGCCCAGACTTGAACCAGATTTCTTCTTTTTTGCTATGTTTCTATTTTGTTTTTCCTTGAGAATATATATATATGGTTAGGATCAACTTACACTGTGTAAAACTCTTTAAGTTTTACACCTTTTTTGGATCGTTTGATGGAGGAAATGGATGATTGAGATTAACTCCGTGTTTTTAATTCCCAAGTGATAATCTTCACATATTTTACTGTTAATCTCATCCATCCGTTTCACTCATCCAACGATCCAAAAAATGTGTAAAACTTAGAGAGTTTTACACAGTGTAATTTGATCCTATCCCATATATATATATATAGTACTTCAGCAAGGAAGCCGTTTCTGCAGCACCAGCACCATTGATTTGCTGATGCCAAGAAAGGAAGAATGAAGATAAAAAGAGAAGTGGCATCGCCCGAGCTTGAACCGGAGACTTTCAGTGTGTTAGACTGACGTGATAACCAACTACACCACAACACCATTGATTTGCAGTTGCCAAGAAAATTTAAAAGTGGTAATAAACAGACAATGCAATGAGAGAATAGTTCCTGTTGCCAAAAATGAAAAAAGAAAAAGAAAAAACACATATGGCATTGAAATGTTTGATTCATAGAAATTAAAATCGTTTTGAGTTTCGACCAACTTCTTCTTTTTTGATGTGTTTCTCTTTTGTTTTTCCTTGAAAATATATATATATATGTATAATATAACTTTGTACTTCAGAAAGGAAGTCTTTTCTGCAGCACCAGCACCATTGATTTGCTGTTGCCAAGAAAGGAAAAATGAAGAGAAAAAGAGAAGGTGGCGTCGCCCGGACTTAAACCGGAGACCTTCAGTGTGTTAGATTGACCTGATAACCAACTACACCACGACACCATTGATTTGCGGTTGCCAAAAAAATTTAAAAGTGGTATATAAACATAAAATGGAAAGAGAGATTAGTTTCTGTTGCCAAGAATGGAAAAATAAAAATAAAAAAACATATAACATTGAAATGTTCGATTCTTAGAAATTAAAATCGTTTTTAGTTTCGACCAATTTATTCTTTTTTGTTGTGTTTCTCTTTTTGTTTTTCCTTGAGAATATATATATAATATAATTTTGTACTTCAGTAAGGAAGCCGTTTGTGCAGCACAAGCACCAGCACCATTGATTTGTTGTTGCCAAGAAAGGAAAATCGAAGAGAAAAGGAGAATATGACATCGCCCGGACTTGAACCGAAGACCTTCAGTGTTTTAGACTGACGTGATAAACAACTATACCACAACATCATTGATTTGTGGTTGCCAAGAAAATTTAAACGTGTTAATAAACCGACATTGCAAAGAGAGAATAGTTTCTGTTGCCAAAATTGAAAAAAGAAAAAACACATATGGAATTGAAATGTTTGATTCTTAGAAATTAAAATCGTATTGAGTTTCGACCAATTTCTTCTATTTTGCTGTGTTTCTCTTTTGTTTTTCCTTGAGAATATATATATAAAATTTAACTTTGTACTTCAGCAAGGAAGCTGTTTTTGTAGCACCAGCACCATTGTGGCGTCAACCGGACTTGAACGAGAGACGTTTAGTGTATTAGAGTGACGTGATAACCAACTACACCACGACACCATTGATTTGCAATTGCCAAGAAAATTTAAAAGTGGTAATAAACAAACAATGCAAAGAGAGAATAGTTTCTGTTGCCAAAAATGAAAAAAAGAACAAGAAGAAATACATATGGCATTGAAATGTTCAAGTCTTAGAAATTAAAGTCGTTTTGAGTTTCGACCAATTTCTTCTTTTTTGTTGTGTTTCTCTGTTGTGTTTCCTTGTGAATATATATATATATATAACATATAACTTTGTACTTCAGTAAGGAAGCCTTTTCTGCGGCACCAGCACCATTGATTTGCTGATGCCAAGAAAGGAAAAATGAAGAGAAAAAGAGAAGGTGGCGTCGCCCGAACTTGAACTAGAAACCTTCAGTGTGTTAGACTAACATGATAACCAACTACACCACGACACCATTGATTTATGGTTGCCAAGAAAATTTAAAAGTTGTATATAAACAGACAATGCAAAGAGAGATTAGTTTCTGTTGCCAAGAATGGAAAAATAAAAAGAAAAAAAAACACATGGCATTGAAATGTTCAGTTCTTAGAAATTAAAATCGTTTTGAGTTTCGACCAATTTCTTATTTTTTTACTGTGTTTCTCTTTTGTTTTTCCTTGAATATATATATATATATATATAACATGTTGGTGCCGCGCGAGCTGGGCAGACTTCGGGTGCAAGTGCTGGGCAGCAACCTGCTGGTGCCGTGCGAGCTGGGCAGGTCTCGGGTGTACAGCGGCAGCAGCGATGGATGCCTCCGGACCTTCCAAGGTGGAAGTTGAATATTGATGGCGCACGCAACACGGATACGGGCTTGGCGTCATGCGGAGGAGTGCTTCGAGATGGTGCAGGTACTTGGGGTGGGGGTTTTACGAAATTTATTGGACGATGTAGTGCTATAGAAGCAGAATGTTGGGCGATACACGAGGGGTTGCAGTACGCCCTCTATTGTCATATTGAGGATGTCATTGTGGAATCGGATTGCTTAGAGGTTATCCGGATGTTGTGCAATGGTAACGATATGCGAGGCGAGCCTTCCATGGTGAGTGCGATACGCGCCTTGACTCGTCAGTTCCGACGATGCGATTTCTTTCATATTCCTCGAGAGGCTAATCGTGTTGCGGATGCTCTAGCTAAATTGGGACATTGGTCCGGCTATGAGGTGATGTATTTGGTTTCTCCACCGGATGAGGTTTTAGATTTGCTACATGATGAGTTACCCGAGTTGGGTTAGGAGTATGTTCTATGATATGTGTTTTCTCGATGTAATGCTATGGTGAGTACTCTTTTCCTCCATTTAGGTTAGGGAGGTTTTTAACGAGGCTCGCCATAGTATTCTTTCCCCATTAATAAAAAAGGAAGCCGTTTCTGCAGCACCAGCACCATTGATTTGTTGTTGCCAAGAAAGGAAAAATGAAGAGAAAAAGAGAAGGTGGCGTCGCCCGAACTAGAACCGAAGACCTTTTGTGTGTTAGACTGACGTGATAACCAACTACACCACAACACTATTGATTTGTTGTTGCCAAGAAAATTTAAAAGTGGTATAGAAACAGACCATGCAAAGAGAGATTATTTTCTGTTGCCAAGAATAGAAAAATAAAAAGAAAAAGGGAAAACTACACCGGTGGTCCCCAAACTATTACCATATTCCTATTTTGGTCCCAAAACTATATTTTTTGGCAAAACCGTCCCTTCTGTTACATAGTTCTCCTGTTTTGGTCCCCCGTCGTTAAAAACTAACGGAATTGTTAATGTGGATTTTTTATTTATTTTTTAAACATTTTATTATTATTTTCTCTCTCCTATATATATTATTTAAATTTTTTATTCGGACTAATGTGGTGGTGACACGTGTCACCACCATAACAAAGAAAATAAATTGAATATGAGGGGGGAGCTGGGATTCAAACCCACATCCCCACGTCCCCAAACATTAAGCCAATGAGTTAACCATTGGGCTAAACTCCAATTATTGATATGTTTTATCACAAATCACATTTAAAACAATCAAATGAACCCCCAAAACCAAAGAAATAGTACCTTCGACCTTACTTCACAAAAGCCCATTTTCCCCCTTGGTTTTAACAGAAACCTTATCAACCAATCAAAAACTGGAAACCCCAGATTTGTTTTTCCTGAAATTTTGAACGCTTTCATTACTGAGCTGCATTTGACTTCAGTTGAGGTGGCTCCCCCATGGAGTTTGGGGGACTTGGTTTCTTAAGAGTGTGGGGTTTTGTTGTTGTTTAACTAATGAAGTTATAGCCTTTATTTTTCATTGTTTTTTAAAGTTGGATGAAAGGCGTGAATTGGATTGTGAGTAAAGAAGAGAATGACATGAGGGTCATTGGGGATTCGTTCTGGGAGCTATGGGTCATTGGATAAACAGCTGCAGAACAGTGTTCTGTCAATTCAAGCGGCTTCAGCTGCAAGAACTAAGCCTTCTTCTAAAATGTTCAAGGAAAATGAGACATTGATCCATTGGATATGTAAGTTTACTGGTCGGAAGAAGGTTGGAATGCTGCCGTTTTTGTTTGGGTCTTATATGTTTTAAATGTGATTTGTGCTAAAACATATCAATTAAGTTTAGCCTAATGTTAACCCATTGGCTTAATGTTTGGGGACGTGGGGGACGTGGGTTTGAATCCCAGCTCCCCCCTCATATTCAATTTATTTTCTTTGTTATGGTGGTGACATGTGTCACCACCACATTAGTCCGAATAAAAAATTTAAATAATATATATATATATATGAGAGAGAAAATAATAAAAAAATATTTAAGAAATAAGAAAAAAATTCCAAGTCAGCAATTCCGTTAGTTTTTAACGACGGGGACCAAAACAGGAGAACTATGTAACAGAAGGGATGATTTTGCCAAAAAATATAGTTTTGGGACCAAAATAAGAAGACGGTAATAGTTTGGGGACCACCGGTGTAGTTTTCCCAAAGAAAAAATACATATGATATTGAAATTTTCGATTCTTAAAATTAAAATCGTATTGAGTTTCGACCAATTTCTTCTTTTTTGCTATGTTTCTCTTTTGTTTTTCCTTGAGAATATATATATATATAAGTTTGTACTTCAGCAATGAAGCCGTTTCTGCAGCACCAGCACCAACACCATTATGGCGTCACTCGGACTTGAACCAAAGACCTTTAGTGTGTTAGACTGACGTGATAACCAACTACACCAGGACACCATTGATTAGTGGTTGCCAAGAAAATTTAAAAGTGGTATATAAATAGACAATGCAAAGAGAGATTAGTCTCTGTTGCCAAGAATGGAAAAATAAAAAGAAAAAACACATATGGCATTGAAATGTTTAATTCTTAGAAATTAAAATCGTTTTGAGTTTCGACCAATTTCTTCTTTGTTGTGTTTCTCTTTTGTGTTTCCTTGAGAATATATATATATAACATATAACTTTGTACTTCAGCAAGGATGTCGTTTCTGCAGCACCAACACCATTGATTTTCTGATGCCAAGAAAGGAAAAATGAAGAAAAAAAGAGAAAGTGGCGTCGCCCGGACTTGAACCGGAGACCTTCAGTGTGTTAAATTGACGTGATAACCAACTACACCACGACACATTGAATGGTTGCCAAGAAAATTTAAAAGTGGTATATAAACAGATAATGCAAAGATAGATTAGTTTCTGTTGCCAAGAATGAAAAAAAAAAAAAACATATGGCATTGAAATGTTCGATTCTTAGAAATTAAAATCGTTTTGAGTTTCGACCAATTTCTTCTTTTTTGTGTTTCTCTTTTGTTTTTCCTTGAGAATATATATAACATATAACTTTGTACTTCATCAAGGAAGTCGTTTCTGCAGCACCAGCTCCATTGATTTGTTGTTGCCAAGAAAGGAAAAATGAAGAGAAAAACAGAAGGTGGCGTCGCTCGGACTTGAACCGGAGACCTTAAGTGTGTTAGATTGACGTGATAACCAACGACACAACGACACCATTGATTTGCGGTGGCCAAGAAAATTTAAAAGTGGTATATAAACAAACAATGCAAAGAGAAATTAGTTTCTGTTGCCAAGAATGGAAAAAGAAAAAATACATATGACATTGAAATGTTCGATTCATAGAAATTAAAATTGTATTGAGTTTTGACTAATTTTTTCTTTTTTGCTGTGTTTCTCTTTTGTTTTTCCTTGAGAATATATATATAACAAATAACTGTGTACTTCAACAAAGAAGTCGTTTCTGCAGCACCAACACCATTGATTTGCTGATGCCAAGAAAGGAAAAATGAAGAGAAAAAGAGGAGGTGGCGTCACGCGGACTTGAATCGGAGACCTGCAGTGTTTTAGACTGTCGTGATAACCAACTACACCACGACACCATTGATTTGCGGTTGCCAAGAAAATTTAAAAGTGGTATATAAACAGACAATGCAAAGAGAGTTTAGTTTCTGTTGCCAAGAATGGAAAAATAAAAAGAAGAAGGGAAAACTACACCGGTAGTCCCCTAACTATTACCGTTTTCCTATTTTGGTCCCAAAACTATTTTTTCGGCAAAACCGTCCCTTCTGTTACATAGTATTCTTGTTTTGGTCCTCCGACGTTAAAAAGCTAACGGTTTTGCTGGCGTGGTATTTTTAAATATTTTTTAATCATTTCTCTCTCTTCTTTCCCTTCTTCTTCATCTTCTTTATTTGCATTTGACCTCGTTTGACTTGGGAAGATGGTTTCTACAACTTTGCTGCATCGGATGTTGAAATCAACTCCGGCGACTGTTTCGGTTCCTCGGTCCATGGCAGTGGTGAGTTCCAAAACTGTCAAGGTCTGCAACTAGAGCTTTTCTTTAAGATGTCCCACGAAATCTACAACTATGGAGAAGGGTAAGAATTTCCCATAAAATATTTCAATATTAATACCAAGCAAACTGATTTTTTTTGATACGCTAATATGGGCAGTTTGATTGGAAAAGTGGCTTTAGAGCGAAGAAATCAGAGCGATGGTCTGCAAACATAGAACATAGTAATTTTAGTTTGAGCCATATTTTGTGTTAGGTGATTTATGGGAGTCGTTCAAAGAGTGGAGTGCATATGGAGTAGGTGTCCCACTAATTTTGAATGACTGATTCTGTTGTTCAGTACTATGTACCTTATTTTAGTTTGAACTCTTCTTGGAATGTAATTAACTGCAATCCATAACTCTGAAAGCTTCGTTCTTATTCTCACATTATCTCAAATTTTCTGTGCATTACCTGAATTTAGATGTTCTTTTGGTTTAATCCTTCATTCCCTTGTGTTAAGGATGACATGAGTATTTTAAACTTCGTTTATAGCATTTTAGGGGGAAAGTGAAGATGAGTTCTCTTGATGAGCCCTACCCCACCCTTCCCTTTGCAAAATCCTTTTTATTGTGTTCCAGTTCCTATTTAATGCCAAAATGCCATGTGCACTGTAGAGTAACTGAGTGTTATGGTAACGGTTTTGAAGTGATTCCACAAATGTGCCTTAAAAGTGAATCAATTACCGTGTCTTAAATAAAATTATGCACTCCAATATTGTTTGCGGGGATATCAACACAATGATTTGTTTTTTGTTTAGAATTTTTCAATAAGGTTGTGTTTGGAGTTGAAATGGTGAACACACACACATATATATCTTTATTCTTTTTCTGTGTTTGTCTCCTCTCATTTTTTGGTCCAAGCTTGTAGAAACTAAGAAAACTAAGTTGTTATTGAAACTGAATCTAATAATTTACAATGTAAACGAGCATACCTTTATATAGGTATATTTACATGAGATCCTTACTAACCCTACTAACTAACAGAAATAACTAACTTCCTATCCATATACATAATATACATATACTTAATATACCCCCCTCAAGATGGATTACAATGAATATTAAGTAATCTCATCTTGTCCATTAAAGATACAAAGGTAGGCTTATGAAGAGCCTTAGTAAAAATGTCCGCGATTTGATTATGAGATCGAACATGAAAAAGCTTAAGAAATCCTTCTTTGACCTTGTCTCGAATGAAATGGCACTCCACTTCTATATGCTTTGTTCTCTCGTGAAACACTTGATTTTGAGCCAAATATATTGCGGACTGGTTATCACAGAATAAAGAGGTGAAAGGAATTGAAATTTGAAAAGATTGAAGAAGAGAAGCCAGCCAAACTAGCTCACATGTAGCAGAGGCCATTGCACGATACTCGGCCTCACATGATGATCTACTGACCGTGTGCTGCTTTTTTGATTTCCATGAAATGATGTTGTCTCCCAAAAAAGTACAATAATCGGTGATCGATCTTCTTGTGTCAATGCAAGAACTATAGTCAGCATCTACAAAGCCAGTGAGCTGTGTTGAAGAAGCAGAAGAAAAGAAGAGGCCTAAACCAAGATTTTGTTTGATGTAGGATAAGAGATGCTGAGCTGCTGCAAAATGTGGTTGTCTAGGTGCTGAAACAAACTGACTCAGTAAATGAACAGCATATGTAATGTCTGGTCGTGTATGAGTAAGATAAAGAAGGCGACCAATCAATCTTCTATAGAAATGAGGATCTTCAAGTAGGTCTCCATCATTGGCACTTAATTTTAAAGAAGGATTCATAGGAGTAGCAACAGGTTTCTTAGCTAAGGAACCAGTGTCCTCTAGCAGCTTTAATGCATAATGGCGTTGTGACAATGAGATCCCAGAGGAATTGCGAGCAATTTCAAATCCTAAGAAGTAACGCAATTGGCCTAAATCCCTGAGTTTAAAATGTTGTTGAAGAGAAAAACGAACCTCAGTCAATAGTTGAATGTCCTTGCCAGCAATGACAATGTCATCCACATAAACAAGGATTGCAACCAAAGTATCATTAGAACCTTTTACAAATAAGGTGTGCTCAGCTGAAGATTGCTTAAATCCCAGCTTCAAAACAACATCAGAGAAAGCATTAAACCACTGTCTGGATGCTTGCTTAAGACCATATATGGATTTATGAAGCTTGCAAACAAGATTAGGGTTAGAAGCAGAATTGATGCTATACCCAAGTGGAAGTTTCAGGTAAACTTCTTCTTCTAATGATCCATTTAGAAAGGCATTACTAACATCTAGTTGCAACATATGCCAACCTTTCGAAGCAGCTAAAGACAATAGGACTTTGAATGTTGTCATTTTTGCAACTGGAGAGAAGGTTTCAACATAGTCGATACCTTCCACCTGTGTAAAACCCTTGGCAACTAATCGTGCCTTGTACCTCTCTACTGTGCCATCAGGGTTATGCTTAATTCGATAAACCCACTTACATTCTATAGCTTTCTTTCCTTCAGGAAGAGGTACTACTGACCAGGTTTGTAAACGCTCCATTGCAGATAGTTCTTCATGCATGGCATCCCTCCAAGCTGGATCTTTGCATGCTTGATGATAAAAGGCAGGTTCAGTTGTGGAAGAAATGTTGGCAACAAATGTAGCATACTGAGAAGATACCTTCTCATTTGACACATAATGTTCAATAGGATATTCAACAAGAGAGAAACTGTTGCAATGATAATCATTTAGGTAAGTTGGTTTATGAACAACTCTTGAAGATCTTCGAGGCTCATTAAATTCAGGTTGAGGAACATGCACATCTTGTAACACATCATGAGTAGCTCCATGATCATTAATCTCAACATGATGTTCCTCAATTGGAGCAACAGATTCTTCAGCAATATTTTCCTCAACATGATGTTCCTCAAAAGTGTCATTTCCAGATCGAACTGCATCAGGATCTGCAGTATTGACTTCAGTAATATCCTCAGGAGAATAAACTTCATGAAGAACATCAGAATTATCAGAATTAGAAGGTGATGCATCATTAAAAACCTGTTGTAAACCCTGTGTTGTGTCACTATGAACACCAGGCAAAGACAAATTAGAAAAAGGATCAATCGAAACAACATCAGTTTTAATTTTGTGGAAAGGAAATATTGTTTCATGAAAAACAACATTTCGCGAGATAAGAATTTGTTTGGTCTTTAGAACAAACACCTTATAACCTTTTACACCAGGAGAATACCCTAAGAACACTCCTGGCAAAGCACGTTCAGAAAACTTACCTCTCCCAGCACGCAAGGTCGAAACTAAACAAAGGCATCCAAACACTCTTAAAAACTTGAAATCAGGAAGAGCATTAAACAACATTTGATAAGGTGATCTATTAGACAAAACAGGAGTAGGTAGCCTGTTAATGATATAAGTAGCAGTTAAAAGACACTCTCCCCAAAAGATCGAAGGAACCTTGGATTGGAAGAAAAGAGCACGAGCAACATTTAAGAGGTGCTGATGCTTCCTCTCTACAACTGAGTTTTGCTGAGGCGTTTCCACGTAGGAGAATTGATGCACGATCCCAAGTTTGGCAAAAAGCTCACTAAACTGCAATTCCTTAGCATTGTCAGATCGAAAAATTTTGAGATCACAACCAAACTGTCTTTTGATCATACTAATAAAATCAGGAATTATACTAGCCACATCCGACTTATGATGTAAAAGAAAGGTCCATGTTGCACGAGTATAATCATCAACTAGCGTAACAAAAAATCTTTGGTTACTATGAGTGGGAATTTTAAATGGTCCCCAGATATCACAATGGACAAGTTCAAAAGGCATGCTTGCTCGACTGATAGAATTAGAAAAAGGCAAACTGTGTTGCTTAGCAAGAGGGCAAATATGGCAAACATGATCTTTATTATTATTAACATGTATTACATCTTTCAAAGCCTATAAAACACGAGTACTAGGGTGGCCTAGTCTATCATGCCAGGAAATATTAGAAACAAAACTGGAAACAGAAGGTACTCTTAAGAGAAACAATCCTTGATGCAATTCACCCTTCCCAATCACTTGACAAAGGTCCTGCAAAATGCATTGAGAATCAGAGAAAAGAACACTAATCTTTGAACCATGAATCAAAGAACTAATAGAGAGAAGATTAAAGGAAAATTCAGGAACATAAAGAACATCATTCAAAACCAGTTTTGAAGAAATTCGAACAGTCCCTGCAAAATTAACTGAAACCAAAATCTTATTAGGTAAAAGAATATTTCCTCCTGAAATGGGATGCAAAGATTCAAAAAGAATCTTGGAGCAACACACATGTCTTGAAGCACCCGAGTCAATGATCCAACATGTTTCTTTATCTAAGGAACTAAAATGATTGACATAATGCAAAATTCTACCTTGCATAGCCAAATTGATAGTGGTAGAAGGTGTTTCTGAGATTGATGCAGCATTCAGCTTATTTGTAAGCATTGCAATAAACTGTTGACACTGTTGAGTAGAAAGACCTTCTTGATTCTGTGAAGGCTGTTGAGATTGTGAAGGTTGTTGAGATTGTAAGGGCTGTTGAAATTGTGAATTGATCCCAGAAGAATCATTGGAAACAGCATTCGATCTAGCCACTGGTTGTCTTGTACGATATCCTGGAGGAAAGCCATGAAGTCTATAACACTTCTCCTTTGTATGACCCATTAAATTGCAATGACTGCACTGTGGTCTCGATTTTTTCTGAGAATAGCTAGAAGGAACATTGGTTCGAACAGCAAAAGTGGCTTCAGGAATATGAGCATCTATCTTTATTATTCTTTGATTTTCTTCTTGTATGATTAAAGAGAAAACTTTACTGATCGAGGGCAATGGATCCATTAGCAAAATCTGACCCCGAATATGTGAAAAAGAATCATTAAGGCCCATTAAGAACTGTAAAACCTATTCTTTACCCTGTTCATCGATAATCTTCTGAACACCACTGTAGGTACAATTTGAACATGTACAAACAGGCTTCACTGAGCACAATTCATCCCAAATGATCTTATGTTGAAACATTCTTGCGAAGTTGAAACATTCTTGGACCGTTATGTTGCTGGAAACGATCTTCAAGATCCTTCCATATTTCAGCAGCAGTCGACTGATATATCAAGCTAGCTGCAATGTCTTTGGAGACAGAGTTCAGGATCCAAGAATTTACAAGATCGTTTGCTCTTTTCCAGGCGCTATAAGTAGCAACCTGAGTAGTAGCAGGAGCAGAAATGGACCCATCGATGAAGCCAATCTTGTTTTTGGCTGAAAGTGCCATTAACATTGAACGCCTCTAACTGTTGTAGTTGTCAGTACCAAGCTGCTGCGTGACCAGAATCATACCAGGGCTACCAGACTGGTGAAGATAATAAGGATTGGCACCATTGTTGAACTGATCATTCAAACCGACTTCCCCCATGGCTGGTGAAAACGCAGAAAGAACTTGGAAAAGAACTCGAAACAGAAGGAAAAGAAAACTGATTGAACAGAAAGAAGATTCAGGAAAACAAATTCTTGGAAACGGAAACTAATTCATCTGATACCATGTAGAAACTAAGAAAACTAAGTTGTTATTGAAACTGAATCTAATAATTTACAATGTAAACGAGCATACCTTTATATAGGTATATTTACATGAGATCCTTACTAACCCTACTAACTAACAGAAATAACTAACTTCCTATCCATATACATAATATACATATACTTAATAAAGCTTGTTAATGTTTTGGCTCTTGCATCAAAATTTAAAATAATAGTAAGAATATTATATATTATATTCTATGATTATTGATTCACTTTAAGATAGGTAACCAGGCGAGGACATTGATAGTGACTTTAGGGACTCAAGCAGTGATGGTAGTAGTGATTGTGAACCTGAAAGAGGAGCAAATGTTTTGAGAGAAGAAATAAATCACCACATGGAAAGTGAGATGTCTCTTAGGATGGATAGATTGTTCATGGGAGACCAGCAGATACTTCAAGAAGACTTTTCTAGTGATGAGGGTGAATCTGTTAACTCTCGAAGTTGTCTGATTTTTGAGTATTTTGAGCAAGACACTCCTTATAGCCGTGAACCTTTAGCCAACAAGGTTAGTGTGCATTTCTCTTTTCTGCAGCAGGAAGTTTTTTAGTGTCAAGATCAACTCTTCTCACTTGTGGTCAGTTCCTAAACTTATTCCGTGGGAACAGATTGCAGATCTAGCCTTCCGATTCCCCGAATTGAAGACAACAAATCTGGTTGCAGACCTTGACAGTTTTGGAACTCACCACTGCCATAGACCGAGAAACCGGAACAGTCGCCGGAGTTGATTTCAGCAGCCGAGGCAGCAAAGTTGCAGAAACCATCTTCCCAAGTCAAACGAGGTCAAATGCAAATAAAGAAGATAAAGAAGAAGGGAAAGAAGATAGGGAAATGATTAAAAAAATATTTAAAAAATGACACGTCAGCAAAACCGTTAGCTATTTAACGTCGGGGACCAAAACAGAAAAATTATGTAACAGAAGGGACGATTTTGCCGAAAAAAATAGTTTTGGGACCAAAATAAAAAACAGTAATAGTTAGGGGACCACTGGTGTAGTTTTCCCAAAGAAAAAATACATATGGCATTGAAATGTTCGATTCTTAGAAATTAAAATCGTTTTGAGTTTCGACCAATTTCTCTCTTTTTTTCTGTGTTTTCTTTTGTTTTTCCTTGAGAATATATATATATAATATAACTTTGTACTTTAGCAAGGAAGTCGTTTCTACAGCACCAGCACCATTGATTTGCTGTTGCTAAGAAAGGAAAAATAAAGAGAAAAAGAAAATGTGGCATCACTCAAACTTGAACCAGAAACCTTCAGTGTGCTAGACTAACGTGATAACCAACTACACCACGACACCAATGATTTGTGATTGGGAAGAAAATTTAAAAGTGGTAATAAACAGACAATGCAAAGAGAGAATATTTTATGTTGCCAAGAATGGAAAAAGAAAAATACACATAGCATTGAAATGTTTGATTCTTAGAAATTAAAATCGTTTTGAGTTTCGACCAATTTCTTCTTTTTTGCTGCGATTCGCTCGTGTCTTTCCTTGAGAATATATATATATATGCTCGTGTCTTTCCTTGAGAATATATAACATATAACTTTGTACTTCAGCAAGGAAGATGTTTCTGCAGCACCAACACTATTGATTTGTTGTTGCCAAGAAAGGAAAAATGAAGAGAAAAAGGGGAGGTGGCGTCGCCCGGACTTGAACTAGAGACCTTCAATGTGTTAGACTGACGTGATAACCAACTACACCACGACACCATTTATTTGCAGTTGCCAAGAAAATTTAAGTGGAATATAAACAGACAATGCAAAGAGAGATTATTTTATGTTTCCAAGAATGGAAAAATAAAAAGATAAAAATACATATGACATTGAAATATTCGACTCTTAGAAATTAAAATCGTTTTGAGTTTCAACCAATTTCTTCTTTTTTGTTGTGTTTCTCTTTTGTTTTTCCTTGAGAATATATAAACAGACAATGCAAAGAGAGATTAGTTTCTGTTGCCAAGAATTGAAAAAGAAAAAGAAAAAATACACATGACATTGAAATGTTCGATTCTTAGAAATTAAATTTGTTTTGAGTTTCGACCAATTTTTTCTTTTTTGCTGTGTTTCTCTTTTATTTTTCCTTAAAATATATATATATATATAATATAATATAATATAACTTTCTACTTAAGCAAGGAAGCCGTTTCTGCAGCACCAGCACCATTGATTTGTTGTTCCCAAGAAAGGAAAAATGAAGAGAAAAAGAGAAGGTTGCGTCACCCAGACTTGAACTGGAGACCTTAAATGTGTTAGACTGACGTGATAACCAACTACACCACGACACCATTTATTTGCAGTTGCCAAGAAAATTTAAGTGGAATATAAACAGACAATGCAAAGAGAGATTATTTTATGTTTCCAAGAATGGAAAAATAAAAAGATAAAAATACATATGACATTGAAATATTCGACTCTTAGAAATTAAAATCGTTTTGAGTTTCAACCAATTTCTTCTTTTTTGTTGTGTTTCTCTTTTGTTTTTCCTTGAGAATATATATATATATATATATATATATATATATATATATATATATATATATATATATATATATATATATATATGGGATATGATCAAATTACACTGTG
The DNA here is from genome assembly GCA_958450335.1 of Hibiscus tridactylites. Lineage (NCBI taxonomy): Eukaryota > Viridiplantae > Streptophyta > Magnoliopsida > Malvales > Malvaceae > Hibiscus > Hibiscus tridactylites. Next base: position 67,803,296 of record OY288287.1, on the reverse strand, counting down.
TAAAACTCCCTAAGTTTCACACGTTTTTTGGACCGTTGGATGAGTGAAACGGATGGATGAGATTAACAGTAAAATATGTGAAGATTATCACTTGAGAATTAAAAACATAGAGTTAATCTCAACCATCCATTTCCCCCATCCAACGGACCAAAAAACGTGTAAAACTTAAAGAGTTTTACACAGTGTAAGTTGATCCTAACCCTATATATATATAGTCTAACTTTGTACTTCAGCAAGGAAGCCGTTTCTGCAGCACCAGCAACATTGATTTGTTGTTGCCAAGAAAGGAAAAATGAAGAGAAAAAGAGATGGAGGCATCGCCCTGACTTGAACTGGAGACCTTCAGTGTGTTAGACTGACGTGATAACCAACTACACCATTGATTTGTGATTGCAAAGAAAATTTAAAAGTGGTAATAAACAGACAATGCAAAGAAAGAATAGTTTCTGTTACCAAGAATGGAAAATAAAAAAATACATATGACATTGAAATTTTCGATTCTTAGAAATTAAAATCAATTTGAGTTTCGACCAATTTCTTCTTTTTTGTTGTGTTTCTCTTTTGTTTTTCCTTGAGAATATATATATATATATAATATAACTTTATACTTCAACAAGGAAGCCGTTTCTGCAGCACCATTGATTTGTTGTTGCCAAGAAAGGAAAAATGAAGAGAAAAAGAGAAGGTGGCGTCACCAGAACCGGAGACCTTCAGTGTGTTAGACTGACGTGATAACCAACTACACCACGACACCGTTGATTTGCGGTTGCCAAGAAAATTTAAAAGTGGTATATAAATAGACAATGCAAAGAGAGATTACTTTCTGTTGCCAAGAATGGAAAAAGAAAAAGAAAAAATACATTTGGCATTGAAATGTTCGATTATGAGAAATTAAAATCGTTTTGAGTTTCGACCAATTTCTTTTATTTTTGATGTGTTTCTCTTTTTTTTGAGAATATATATATATATATATATATATATATATATATAATATAACTTTGTACCACAGCAAGGACGCCGTTTCTGCAGCACCAGCTCCATTGTGGCGTCGCCCGAACTTGAACCGGAGCCCTTTAATGTGTTAGACTGACGTGATAACCAAGTACACCATGAAACCATTGATTTGCGGATGCCAAGAAAATTTAAAAGTGGAATAAACAAAAAATGTAAAGAGAGAATAGTTTTTGTTGCCAAGAATGAAAAAATATAAAGAAAATATACATATGACATTGAAATGTTCAATTCTTAGAAATTAAAATCGTTTTGAGTTTCGACCAATTTCTTCTTTTTTGTTGTGTTTCTCTTTTTTCGTTAAGAATATATATATATATATATAATATAACTTTGTAAAGTCATTTCTGCAGCACCAGCACCAGTGATTTGATGTTGCCAAGAAAGGAAAAATTAATAGAAAAAGAGAATGTGGCATCTCCCAGACTTGAACTAGAGACCTTCAGTGTGTTAGACTAACGTGATAACCAACTACACCACAACACCATTGATTTGCAATTGCCAAGATAATTTAAAAGTGGTATATAAACATACAATGCAAAGAAAGATTAGTTTCTGTTGCCAAGAATGGAAAAATAAAAAGAAAAAATACATATAGCATTGAAATGTTCGATTCTTAGAAATTAAAATCGTTTTGATTTTTGACCAACTTCTTCATTTTTGATGTGTTTCTCTTTTGTTTTTCCTGGAGAATATATATATAAAAAATAACTTTGTACTTCAGCAAGGAAGCCGTTTCTGCAGCACCAACACCATTGAATTGATGCTTCCATGAAAGGGAAAATGAAGAGAAATCGAGAAGGTGTCATCGCCCGAACTTGAACTGGAGACCTTCAGTGTGTTAGACTGACGTGATAACCAGCTACACCACGACACCATTGATTTGCAATTTCCATGAACATTTAAAAGTGGTATATAAACAGACAATGCAAAGAAAGATTAGTTTCTGTTTCCAAGAATGGAAAAATAAAAAGAAAAAATACATATGGCATTGAAATCTTCGATTCTTAGAAATTAAAATCGTTTTGAGTTTCGACCAATTTCTTATTTTTTGTTGTTTATCTTTTGTTTCTGTTTCTCTTTTATTTTTCCTTGAGAATATATATATATATATATATAACTTTGTACTTTTGCAAGGAAGTCGTTTCTGCAGTACCCGCACCATTGATTTGATGTTGCCAGAAAAGGAAAAATGAATAGAAAAAGGGAAGGTGGCATCGCCCGGACTTGAACCATAGACCTTCAGTGTGTTAGACTGACGTGATAACCAACTACACCACAACACCATTGATTTGCAATTGCCAAGAAAATTTAAAAGTGGTATATAAACAGACAATGCAAAGTAAAATTAGTTTTTGTTGCCAAGAATGGAAAAATAAAAAGAAAAAATACATATGGCATTGAAATGTTCGATTCTTAGAATTTAAAATCGTTTTGAGTTTCGACCAATTTCTTCTTTTTTGATGTGTTTCTCTTTTGTTTTTCCTTGAGAATATATATATATAATATAACTTTTTACTTCAGCAAGGAAGCCATTTCTGCAGCACCAGCACCATTGATTTGATGTTGCCAAGAAAGGAAAATGAATAGAAAAAGAGAAGGTGGCATCGCCCGGACTTGAACCGGAGACCTTCAGTGTAACACTTGGGTTTTGGGGTTGCGAGTTGAGTGTGTGAGTTGGGTTCGAGTCGTTGGACTAGTTTTTATTAAAATAAACTTTGGTTTTATTTTAAAAGGATTTGAATTTCATTAATGGCAAAGTTGTAAAATTTTAAAAGTAGGAAAAAGATGAGAAAAATGGGCTTTTGAAACCTTTTCTTCATCTTCTTCCTCCATCCACTTTTCATGTCAAAAACTCTCTAAAACCCCAATTACTATTCCATTCATTTCCTTCATCATTTCAAGTGATTTCAACAAGGTAAGACAGTTTTTTACTTGTCCTCTTCATTCCTAGCACATTGATGGTTTTAGTTTTTGGAAAACACCATTGCTGAGAATTTCAAGTTTTCAAAACTTTGAAAGAAAATGGTGAAACTTTAATGCCTTTTTGATTTATTTTTGACTTGTAGAGTTAAGTTATGAACTGAACTTGCCCTAAGGTACATCATATCTCAAAATTGGGGGTTTTTTTAATCAAAAATCCCGAAATGAGTTTTTCAGGGTATTTTAAAAGGGTCAAAACTTGAGTTTTTAGTGTGGTTTTGTGAAAGAGAGTAGGGCTGGTGTTATAGTGATACTAGAAGGTTGTTTTGAAGATGTTTAACAGTGTTTTGAGTGTTGGAATTAGTAGTTTTCTGCTGGGTTTGGTGAGTGTACGAAAATGGGATTTTTGGTATTGGCTTTGGTTTGAAATTGTAAGAATTTGGCTTATGATTGTAGTTTGGGGTTGTGCTAGTGTTTGATGATGATTTGGTTGGGTAATATATTGTTTTTGATTGGTTAGAATCAAGGGGAACCGTTGGAGAAGCTTCGGGCACGATTCCAGAAAGTGAGGAGGCTTGATTCAGCTGTTCTCAGTTTGCTTAAGGAAGTTCGGTGAGTGGAATCATTTAAACTGGTTTTAAATTGGTTCAAGTATATGGTTGTGGAGTTCGATTGTGCTTGGTAAGCCAATCCAAGGTAGAGGTTAAGTAGGTAGCTTAATCTCTTGTGTGTTTTATGAGTTATGCTTAATATGCATGATGTAGACTTGTAAATCATGTGTTGTTTATGTATGTTGTTATATACATTGATGTACGTGGTGTTTGACATGTTGAAATGCATGATGGATTGTCATGGTGTGACTTGATAGTATGATTGACACTAGTTAAATTATCAGGTATAAATGATCGATCATTAGGATGAGAGTGTGCACACAATTGAGTCAAATTCGTGCGTGGCCTTGGTGGCGTAAAGTCATCAAAGAGGAGTACGATGATGTAATATTCTGCCGGAAACTATATATTATTACGTGAGGATGAGTGAAATCCCATCCGTAGGGCATGTGATGATGGGTGTAATCCCATCCATGCAAGGACCGGTGATGAGTGTAATCCCACCGAAGGTAACGTTGTTGTTGAGTACGTTGGAGGTGAAAACCCCAACGGAAGTTATCCGCATATCCAAGTAAACTAATAGTTGCCAATATACTTGTTCATGTGTGGTTATTGTTAAGATAATTGTTATATCTTGTTGGGCATAACATGAGGTAAGATGCCATGTTAATGCGTTCTTGTGATGTTAGCTATGTTGCTATGTTGGTGCATATGTATGCTTGTGAGTTGTCTTAAGGATGATATGCTTGAACCCTGCATTGTCGTTGTTTTTGTTTTAGAGCACCCTCACTAAGATTCTAGCTTACGCTCTCGTTTTCGACAATGCAGATCATTAGCGTGGAGTTAGCAAGGAGCAAGGAAAGGGCATTCCAAGCTTTAGTAGTTGCTCAAGTATGGTTTAGTAAATAATGTGGTAGTTTAGCAATGGGGATGCTATGTGTTTTGTATGAGCATTGTTAGACTCATATGTGTTTGTTTCTTATGTTATTGCCTTTGTTGTGGATTGTAAATCATGCTTATGTTTTGCCTAAATGCTATGTGTCTTGAAGGCTTATGACCATTGTTCCATGATTGCTTATATGTTATGATTTAAGGTATGTAAACCTTGGTATGCAATGTTTATGTAAGTGTTTGCTTCCTATGGATGAAATGGTCTAGTTATGTATTCCTTTATGCAAGTTTTCTATCTAAGTGCTATCTTGTGTTGGATGCCATGTTTGTTTGGTTAGGTAGCATCGTATGTTTAGCTTTGGTTGCTAAATGTTGTATGAGAGTTTGTTTGTTGCTAGACGAGTCGTAAATTGCATCTAGAGTTAAGTCTTGGTGCGTTTTGCAGCTAAATTGAGGCTTGCAGTGCAGGGCGTATCGATACGCCCTTGGGCTGTATCGATACGCCCAAGGGCTGTATCGATACGGTTCTACACTTTGGGCTTCAGTTTAAGCTTAGCGTACCGGTACACGGGGGTGTATCGATACGCCAAAAGCTCTCTGGAAATCTGAGATATTGATGTATCAGTACGGGTCTTGGGTGTATCGGTACGGTTTTTATCGTTTGATCGTAAGAAGTTGACCGTTGAGGGTGTATCGATACGGTCAACCAGTGTACCGTTACGGTCCCCCTAGGTTGACTTTGGATAGTTGACCAAGTCAAGAAGTATCGATACGCACTTCTAGCGTATCGATACGGCCTGGTGTAAAGGCTAAAATGGGCTGTTTTAAATTGCTTGCTTTGTATGATTGTATTATTTTGTTGTCTTTCCGTTGTTGTGTCTCACATAGGATGTATTAAAGCATTTAGACAAGATAATGTTGAAGAAAAATTTTCTAGGGTTGCTAACCGAAGATGAGCCTTAACGGGTTTCACTTCGGTTTTCCCCGTGTAGCCTACTCGTACTGGTCAGTCGTCTAGACCGGGACGAGGGGGTTACATTTTTTGGTATCAGAGCCTGAGGTTTCCGAGACCTCGGGTAGGTAAGTGAGGTAAGTTTGAAGTATTATGTTGTTGCTATATCTCGGTGAATGTTTTGCCATGTATGCTTGATGTTTGCTTGCTAGTACGATGTTTGAAAGCATGTGTTAGCATGAATGTGGTGTTGAAGCGTAGTGTCGAGTTCCCATTACTACTATTACTTATTTGAAAAGATTTTGTAAAGGAATATACTTGAGCACGATTGGACCCTTGCCTTTGCTAACTTAATCCTTATATGTTTGTTTGTTGTAGTTGTTATCTTGCTTGTTGTGAAATGAGACCTAGAGAGAGGCGTAGGATGGTTCAACCGGAACCACGGGTAGCAGCTCCAGAAGTTGAGCCGGTTGTCGAGGCGCATGCTCCTCCACCTCCTCCTTCTCCTCCTCGTCAAGAGGGGGTGAGGCGAGAGTCGAGGGTGTAGAACCTCAGGTTGGCCAAGGACCGAACGAGATAGATTTGGCTCCACTAGTTCAGGCGATAGCTGGGGCTTTTCAGGAAGCAGTGGCTGGGGGCCAGGCAGTGGCACAACCTCAGGGTGAGGGCACCTGTTTGCCACTTGAGAGGCTTCGCAGTTTGGGAGGCGAAGAGTTCAGAGGGTTGGCACCCGAGAGATCCGAGACTTGGTTTGACAAGACTGTCCGTATTCTGTCACAGATGGGCTGTACTGGAGAGCGCAAACTTGGGTGTGTTGTATCTCTACTTCAGGGTGATGCCTACACTTGGTGGTCACCATTACTACAGGTATGCCAGAGGCCGAGATCACTAGGGAGTTCTTTGAGTCAGTCTTCCACAAGAAGTATCTGGGTCCCCGTTATCTCGATGAGAAGAAGAGGGAGTTTATGGCATTGCTTCAGGGTAACTTGATCGTGACTGGGTATGAGATACGATTCGTCAGGTTGAGTCAGTATGCATCTGAGCTTGTTCCTACTGAGAGGGAACGTTGTGACCATTTTCGCTATGGATTGAGGGAAGATATCAAGAGGTACACTTTGGCTACTGACTACACAGATTTTGATGTCTTGGTCGCTAGGGCCAAGGACATAGAGCACAGTTTGGGTTTGACCAAACGTTCTGGTGGTTCTAGTTCCGGGAAGAGGTCTAGCGACTTTGATAGAGGTGATGCCAAGAGGCATCGGGACAATAGGCATCACTATGACTATAGACGTGGTGGTGGTAACCACGGTAGGGGCCATCAGGGCCATAGAGCTGGTGGGTGTTTTCCCGAGTGTGCTCGATGCGGGAGGAATCACATCGGTGAGTGTTGGGGGAACTATCACTCGTGTTGGAGCCGTGGAGCTAGAGATCACATTAGGCGTGATTGTCCACATAAGGCTGGGTATGCACCAGGTCAGGTTCAGGCTCCTGCTAGAGCTATATTGATTATCAGAGAGGTCGTGGGCGAGGTAACTTCCAGCCGAGAATTAATGGCCAAAGAAACATAGCGCATGTAGTTACTGTTCAGCCAGAGGGCGGAGATCAGGCTAGAATTTATGCAACGACACGGATGTGATTGCAGGTAACTTCTCGATACAGTCTCTGAGTTTGCTTTCTTTGATTGACTCCGGGTCTACGCATTCTTACATTTTGACTGAGCATGCAAAGTTGTTGAATTTACCTTGTGAGGTACTGGAAGTAGGTGTTAGTGTTACTAGTTCCTTTGGGGATACAGTAGTGGTTAGGAAGATGTACAAAAGGTGTCCGTTAATGGTTCAGGGACATGTGTTTCTAGTGGATATGATGGAGTTACCGTTTTATGGCTTTGATGTAATTCTGGATATGAAATGGCTTACAGAACATAGAGCTAGGATAGATTTTGAGACTAAGAGGGTTTTCTTGAAGCTTGCGGATGATTATGAGATTGTGGTAGTAGGTGAGAACGTGAAGTTCTTATCGAATGTAGTTTCAACTCTAGAGGCTCAGAGGTTAGTTAAGTTGGGTTGTGAGGCGTACTTGGCCTACGTGATGAATTCGAACATGAGTGAAGTTAGGCCTCAAGATATCAGGACAGTGTGTGATTTCCCGAGTGTGTTTCCAGAAGAATTGTCGGGTTTACCGCCTGATAGAGAGGTAGAGTTTGCTATAGAGACTTATTTAGATTCAGCTCCTGTTTCGATTGCTCTGTACTGTATGGCACCGAAAGAACTGAAAGAGTTGAAGACTCAGTTGCAAGAGTTGTCAGATAGAGGCTTTATTCGACCGAGTTCTTCGTCTTGGGGCTCTCCGGTTTTGTTTGTGAAAAAGAAAGACGAAAGTATGAGAATGTGCATTGACTACAGACAGTTGAATCAGTTGACAGTGAAGAACAAGTATCCCTTGCCGCATATTGATGACTTGTTTGATCAGTTGAGAGGGGCATCAGTCTTTTCGAAGATTGACTTGAGATCCGGTTACTACCAGTTGAAGGTAAAAGAGGTTGATGTACCGAAGATAGCTTTTAGGACTAGATATGGTCACTATGAGTTCTTAGTTATGCCTTTTGGGTTGACTACTGCACCAGCTGCTTTCATGGACATGATGAATAGAATCTTCCATCAGTATCTAGACCAGTTTGTGGTTGTTTTCATAGACGACATTTTGGTGTATTCACGTACCGAGGAAGACCATGACCGGTACGTGAGGTTAGTTTTGTAGACTTTGCTAGACAACCAGTTGTATGCAAAATTGAGTAAGTGTGAGTTCTGGATCCGAGAAGTAGTCTTCCTAGGACATGTAGTGTCAACCGATGGGATTAGAGTTGATCCGAAGAAGATAGAGGCCATTGTTGAGTGGAAGCAACCGAAGTTTGTAACAGAAATTCGTAGTTTCCTAGGCTTAGCCAGATACTATAGAAGGTTTGTAGAAGGGTTCTCGAAGATAGCCGCTCCTTTGACGAAGTTGCTTCAGAAGAATGTTTAGTTTGAGTGGTCAGATGCGAGACAAAAAGCCTTTGAGAAGTTGAAAACAGCCTTAACCCATGCACCAATTTTGATTCAGCCAGAGTCAGGGAAAGAGTATGTAGTTTACAGTGATGCTTCTTATGTAGGGTTAGGTTGTGTTCTCATGCAAGACAGAAGAGTGGTGGCTTATGCCTCAAGATAGTTGAAGACTCAAGAGCGTAACTATCTAACACACGACATAGAGTTAGCCGCATTTGTGTTTGCCTTGAAGATTTGGAGACATTATTTGTACGGTGAGAAATGCACAGTCTACACGAATCACAAGAGTCTGAAGTATATCATGACACAACGGGAGTTGAACCTTGGACAGCGTAGGTAGCTAGATTTGTTGAAGGACTATGATCTTACGATTGAGTACCATCCGGGTAAAGCCAATGTGGTGGCGGATGCCTTGAGTAGAAAGGTAGCCATTGAGTTGAGAGTCATGTTTGCTAGTTTGAGTTTGTCTGGTGATGGTGGTTTAGTGGTCGAGCTTCAGGTTAGACCTACCTTAGGTCAGTTGATTAGAGAGAAACATCTCTTAGATAGACCTTTGGCACCTCACGTGCAAGACATAGCCGAGGGTAGACCTTCAGACTATAGTTTCAGTGTTGATGGGGTCTTGTGTTTCAGAGATAGAATAGTTGTGTCGGATAACAGTGATTTGAGACGTACGATCTTGACCGAAGCTCACTGTAGCCCGTTTGTTATGCATCCAGGTAGTACTAAGATGTACCGTGACTTGAAGAATGAGTACTTTTGGGTTGGCTTGAAGAGAGATGTAGCCAACTTCGTGAGTAAGTGTATGGTGTGTCAGAGAGTGAAGGTGGAACATCAGGTTCCCTCAGGTTTGTTGCAACCGTGAGAATTCCAGAATGAAAGTGGGAAAATATCACCATGGATTTCATTTCGGGTTTGCCTTTGACTCCTACGAAGAAGAACTCAGTTTGGGTTATAGTTGACCGTTTCACGAAGTGTGCTCACTTCTTAGCTGTTAATACAACTTACTCCTTAGATAGATTGGCCGATTTGTACATCGGTGAGATTGTGAGACTGCATGGTGTGCCGAAGTCGATTGTGTCAGATAGAGATCCGAGATTCACAGCCCGATTTTGGGAGTGTCTACATACAGCTTTGGGTACCCGTTTGAATTTCAACACATCGTACCATCCTCAGTCAGATGGTCAGTCAGAGAGGGTTATACAGATTTTAGAGGATATGTTGCGTTGTTGCATCATTGATTTTCAGGGTACTTGGGAGAAGCACTTGCCTTTAGTCGAATTCGCGTATAATAACAGTCGAGCATTCAGATGGCTCCGTATGAGGCCTTGTATGGTAGAAAATGTAGGACTCCGATCTGTTGGGCCGAAGCAGGTCAAAAATTGCTACCGATGCCGGATTTGCTTAAGAGGACTACTGATAAGGTAAAGTTGATTTGTGATCGTTTGAAGGCAGCTTCGGATAGGCAGAAGTCTTATGCCGACTTGAAGAGGAAGGAAGTTGAGTATTCCGTGGGAGATAGAGTGTTCTTGAAAGTCTCTCCGTGAAAGAAAGTTATGAAATTTGGCCGAAAAAGGAAGTTGAGTCCGAGGTACATTGGACCGTATGAGATTGTGAGGCGAGTTGGTCAAGTTGCTTATCAGTTACGGTTGCCATCCGAGCTAGAGAAGATTCACGATGTGTTTCACGTTTCGATGCTCCGTAAGTATAGGTAAGATCTGTCGCATGTTATGCCTGTAGAAGAGATTGAATTGAATCCGGATTTGACATACGATGAGGAAACAATGGAGATCTTAGCCTCAGACAGCAAGGTGTTGCATGGTAGATCAATTGAGTTGGTCAAAGTGAGGTGGCAACGTCGAGGGGTGGACGAGGCCACTTGGGAGAGAAAGAAAGATATGGAAAGGTCGTTTCCTTATCTCTTTCAGTCAGGTAATTTCGAGGACGAAATTCTTTAAGTGGGGGAGAGTTTTAACACCCAGGTTTTGGGGTTGGGAGTTGAGTGTATGAGTTGGGTTCGAGTCGTTGGACTCGTTTTGATTAAAATAAACTTTGGCTTTATTTTAAAAGGATTTGAATTTCATTAATGTCAAAGTTGTAAATTTTTAAAAGTAGGAAAAAAATGAGAAAAATGGGCTTTTGAAACATTTTCTTCATCTTCTTCCTCCATCCATTTTTCACGTCAAAAAATCTCTAAAACCCCAATTACCATTCCATTCATTTCCTTCATCATTTCAAGTGATTTCAACAAGGTAAGGCCATTTTTGACTTGTCCTCTTCATTCCTAGCACATTGATGGTTTTAGTTTTTGGAAAACATCATTCTTGAGAATTTCAAGTTTTCAAAGCTTTGAAAGAAAAGGGTGAAACTTTAATGGCTTTTTGATTTGTTTTTTATTTGTAGAGTTAAGTTATGAACTTACCTTTCCCTAAGGTACATCATATCTCAAAATGGGGGGGTTTTATCAAAAATCCCGAAATGAGTTTTTGGGGTATTTTAAAAGGATCAAAACTTGAGTTTTTGGTGTGGTTTTGTGAAATGGAGTAGGGCTGATGTTATAGTGATACTAGAAGGTTGTTTTGAAGGTGTTTCACGGTGTTTTGGGTGTTGGAATTAGTAGTTTTCTGCTGGGTTTGGTGAGAGTACGAAAATGGGATTTTTGGTGTTGGCTTTGGTTTGAAATTGTAAGAATTTGGCTTGTGGTTGTAGTTTGGGGTTGTGGCAGTGTTTGGTGATGATTTGGTTGAGTAATATATTGTTTTTGATTGGTTAGAATCAAGGGGACCGTTGGAGAAGCTTCGGGCACAATTCCGGAAAGTGAGGAGGCTTGATTCGGCTTTTCTCGTTTGCTTAAGGAAGTTCGGTGAGTGGAATCATTTAATCTGGTTTTAAATTGGTTCAAGTATATGATTGTGGAGTTGGATTGTGCTTGGTAGGCCAATCCAAGGTAGAGGTTAAGTAGGTAGCTTAATCTCTTATGTGTTTTAGAAGTTATGCTTAATATGCATGATGTAGACTTGTAAAGCATGTGTTGTTTATGTATGTTGTTATATACATTGATGTACGTGGTGTTTGACATGTTGAAATGCATGATGGATTGTCATGGTGTGACTTGATAGTGTGATTGGCACTAGTTAAATTATCGGGTATAAATGATCGATCATTAGGATGAGAGTGTGCACACGGTTGAGTCAAATTCGCGTGTGGCCTTGGTGGCGTAAAGCCATTAAAGAGGAGTACGGTGATGTAATATTCTGCCGGAAATTATATATTATTACGTGATGATAAGTGGAATCCCATCCGTAGGGCATGTGATGATGAGTGTAATCCCATCCATGTAAGGACCGATGATGAGTGTAATCCCACCGAAGATAACGTTGTTGTTGAGTACGTTAGAGGTGAAAACCCCAACGGATGTTATCCGCATATCCGAGTAAACTAATAGTTGCCAATATACTTGTTCATGTGTGGTTATTGTTAAGATAATTGTTATATCTTGTTGGGCATAACATGAGGTAAGATGCCATGTTAATGCGTTCTTGTGATGTTAGCTACGTTGTTTTTGTTTTAGAGCACCCTCACTAAGCTTCTAGCTTACGCTCTCATTTTCGACAATGCAGATCATTAGCGTGGAGTTAGCAAAGATCAAGGAAAAGGGCATTCCAAGCTTTAGTAGTTGCTCAAGTATAGTTTAGTAAATAATGTGGTAGTTTAGCAATGGGGATGCTATGTGTTTTGTATGAGCATTGTTAGACTCATATGTGTTGGTTTTTGATGTTATTGCCTTTGTTTTGGATTGTAAACCATGCTTATGTTTTGCCTAAATGCTATGTGTCTTGAAGGCTTATGACCATTGTTCCATGATTGCTTATATGTTATGATTTAAGGTGTAAACCTTGGTATGCAATGTTTATGCAAGTGTTTGCTTCTTATGGATGAAATGGTATAGTTATGTATGCCTTTATGCAAGTTTTCTATATAAGTGCTATCTTGTGTTGGATGCCATGTTTGTTTGGTTAGGTAGCATCGTATGTTTAGCTTTTGTTGCTAAATGTTGTATGAGAGTTTGTTTGTTGCTAGACGAGTCATAAATTGCATCTAGAGTTAAGTTCTTGTGCGTTTTGCAGCTAAATTGAGGCTTGCAGTGCAGGGCGTATCGATACACCCAAGGGATGTATCGATATAGTTCTACACTTTGGGCTTCAGTTTAAGCTTAGCGTACCGGTACACAGGGGTGTATCGATACGCCAAAAGCTCTCTGGAAATCTGAGATATTGACAAGATTTTGGCGTATCGATACGGGTCTTAGGTGTATTGGTACGGTTTTTATCGTTTGACCGTGAGAAGTTGACCGTTGAGGGCGTATCGGTACGGTCAACCAGTGTACCGATACGGTCCCCCTAGGTTGACTTTGGGTAGTTGACCAAGTCAAGGCGTATCGATACGCACTTCTAGCGTATCGATAAGGCCTGGTGTAAAGGCTAAAATGGGTTGTTTTAAATTGCTTGCTTTGTATGATTGTACTGTTTCGTTGTCTTTCCGTTGTCGTGTCTCACGTAGGATGTATTAAAGCATTTAGACAAGATAATGTTGAAGAAAATTTTTCTAGGGTTGCTAACCGAAGAGGAGCCTTAACGAGTTTCACTTCGGTTTTCCCCGTGTAGCCTACTCGGACTGGTCAGTCGTCCAGACCGGGACGAGGGGGTTACATTCAGTGTATTAGACTGACGTGATAACCAACTACACCACGACACCATTGATTTGCAATTACCAAAAAATTTAAAAGTTTTATATAAACAGACAATGCAAAGAAAGATTAGTTTCTGTTGCCAAGAATGAAAAAATAAAAAGAAAAAATACATATGGCATTGAAATGTTCGATTCTTAGAAATTAAAATCGTTTTGAGTTTCAACCAACTTCTTCTTTTTTGATGTGTTTCTCTTTTGTTTTTCCTTGAGAATATATATAACTTTGTACTTTAACAAGGAAGCCGTTTCTGCAGCACCACTGACGTGATAACCAACTACACCACGACACCATTGATTTGCAGTTGCCAAGAAAATTTAAAAGTGGTATATAAACAGACAATGCAAAGAGAGATTAGTTTTTGTTGCCAAGAATGTAAAAAGAAAAAGAAAAAATACATATAGCATTGAAATGTTCGATTCTTAGAAATTAAAATCATTTTGAGTTTCGACCAATTTCTACTTTTTTGTTGTGTTTCTCTTTTGTTTTTCCTTGAGAATATACATATAAAATATAATTTTGTACATCAGCAAGGAAGTCGTTTCTGCAGCACGAGCACCATTGATTTGTTGTTGCCAAAAAAGGAAAATTGAAGAGAAAAAGAGAAGGTAGCGTCGCCCAAACTTGAACAACTCTGAACAATACCTTATTATGGTGAATGCAACTGAAGAAGTAATATCAAGTTAATGATTTGGTGAATACTTAAAAATAAGCAAAGAATTGAATGTTATGAGCTTACCAAGCTGCTGCTCAATGCTCATCCCTGTACATGGCAGACTGATGCAATTGAAACACAGTATCAACATTGGTTTCAAGAGCTCTGTCTGCAAAGTTTAATGGCAAAAGAACTGTTGGTTGTTCAGAGAATAACAACATCAGCCATTTCCTCCTTATTGTTCTGTTTTCTTCTTGTAAAATTTCCGCCCTTGTACAGATCTACTACTATCATGGAACGCGTCGTCAGCGAGCATTGTTTATCGAGAGCTATGCTTGTACAACATGTTCATGACAAAAAAAAAATCATCTACTCTGGTGACTTCTAGTAGGGGAATCACCAAAGACGGGCGAACGTAGGGGCAGGGGGTTGGTCCCTAAAATGGTAAAACCTTAAAAATACCTTTCATTCTTGTAGAAGTTGTAAAGTTATAAGCTAACATAGTCATAAAATTGCATACTAACTCATAAAAAATTAAAACTAGATTTTAGCCCCTAGAAAAAAAAATTCTAGTTTCGCCACAACCAAGAGGGTAGGGTTTTTCATCTCACACATTTCCTTGGCTGCTAAGACAGAACCAGCCACGTTTTTGCAGTACCTGCTGTCCAGCATCAACTATTTGCATTTCTACTCAGTGGAGACCTCTGTTACATTAATTAACTCATTTCACTGTTAACATGTTTCCAGTAAGTTGGGCAAATAAATCATGTATGAACCAAATGCTTTGTTTTATTACAACGGGCAATCTTGATCAAATCAAATGCACTAACAGCAACTATAGAGCTTGTGATTTTTTTAATTACTTTATTAATTGCAGCATAAATATGCAGACAAGCAACCTTTTCCCTACATGTCTTGGCAATAATGCAAAAAAGAACTAATATCGTTCAGACATGAAAGCTTTTACCTTGGGGAAAAAAGGCCAGAGCTTTAGGAATGTCTGCAAGACGAGGGGGGAAGCATGTGTCGGTCAGACGAGTGGTAACGTATCACGGGCCTACACCACCTCGGTCACATTCTCCGACCCACACTCTTGTTTTAGGCTGTATATAGTGTAAGGACCAGCGATAAACGTAAACTGAAAGAGATATGACTCGGTTTAAGTTAGACTGGGGTTCGTGGAGTGACCCAGAAAAAGAAATATAAGAAATTTCCTTCGTCCTTATGTACCTCCAAACTTTAAATGTTTTTTGTCTTCTCTAATGGATAAATTATTCCATCGAGAGTTTCTGTTTTTCCAAATTGGAATCGGATAACATGTGCATGACGATAGTGATGATGGCAAGGTCTATGGAATGCTACGATTCTTATTGTCATGTGATTTTATATTATAATATATTGTATTTCCTAGAAACTGTTTAATTGACAATAATGATATGAAACCAAAAAAAACAATTCATTCTAATACCAATTAAGCCAAAATAATAAAGCGCTTAGACGACCATAAAAATACGAATCTAACCGGGCTAATTTGGCTAGATATTCCCCAAAGAGGAATTATCTGGAAAAATAACCCTTTGGGGAACAGTTGGAAAAATAACTCCATTTAGCCCACGTCAGAGTAAATCGCGTTCTGCAGGGCGCGATATTCAAAATCACGTTGTACAAGGAGCGACTTCTGTCCGATGTGGATTATATTATCCGTTATTTATTTTTAAAATAAATAAATTGAAGTCGCGGTCTATCGGACGCGATTTCCACGAGAATTTCAAACGACTCGTCGCGAATTTATCGAGTAATCTGCGGAAGTTGCGTTTTGCAGAACGCGACATTTGCGTAAATCTGTTGTTTATACGATGATGGATAGGGTTGTTTAGGGTTGATTTGCATGGTATTGGGGGATAATATTTCATGATTTTGATCTTTTACCTCATAGTAGTGATGCTTCTCTTCAAAAAGGTGTAAAAATCAGCGTATATAAGACATCCGAAACGGTGTTTAAATCGCATTAAAAACGCTACATTGCCATGTTTCTTTGATTGAAGGAAATAAGAACATGGGTCGGTAGGGTTGTTTATAGTTGATTTGCATGGGAATTTCACAGTTTTTTTTTGTTATTTAACTTTCACATCATAGTACGGGAACACATGTTTATAATGATGCAGAAATTGAAGTGTAAAAGGCATCCTAAAGAGTGTAGAAATTGTGTTAAAAATGCTCTCTTGGTATATTCCTTTGCATTAAGAAAATGAAAACATTGGTTGATATTCATGTTTTAGTCGATTTAGTTGTTTTAGTGTATGGTCGTGGGTTTTTCTTTTGTTATATAACTTTCATGTGGTAGTACGAGAACACATGTTACATAGGATTAAAACATTAGAGTTACAATTACAATTAGTTGATTCGAGGGCGGGTCCTAAAAGGACATTTTTCGATGTCATGTCCAGGGTTCTTACAATTTCCACACAACTTAAGTTGATCGGTCCGTTCTCGAGGAACCATATCCTCGGCACAATGAATCCTACTTGACTTTGGGTCACCTTTTGTAGAATAATAGGAAAAACACTCTTAATTTTATTCATAGAAATAAGAGAATATATACAGAGACTTAGTAAGTATCTTTAGTAACTAAGTAATCTAGGAAACTAAATATTCCTCAGTAAATAAATAAGATACTACTCTAAGTACAAATGCTAAGATATCTTACCATAAGAAATAAGTTACCCGAACTAACATATTTACAGTATATTATACACTCCCCCTCAAACTGGTTTGTATATGTTATATACACCCAGTTTGGATAAGAAGCCATCAAAGGTAACATGTTTCTCCATTGACCTTTTCATAGATAAAGTGTCTATCTATTTCAATGTGTTTAGTGCGATCATGTTGAATTGGATTCCTTGCTATACTCATTGCTTATTGACTATCACTGTAAATTTCAAAGTCTACATGTTCATTGAGTCCAAGTTCAGTGATAACTCTCTAAATCCAAATTCCATCACAAATACCTAAGGCTAAGGCCCTAAATTCGGCCTCTACACTGCTTCTGGATGTTACAGCTTGTTTTTTACTCCTCCAAGTAACCAGGCTGCCCCACACAAATGCACAATAACCACTAACATATCTTTTATCTGTTAATTCACTTGCCTAGATTGAATTAGTGTACGCTTTCACAGTTTTATCTTGATTTTTTCTGAATATAAGTCCAGCTCCTGGTGAAATTTTAGATATCTAAGAATCCTCCTCACTGCCTCCATATGTTCTTCTCGAGGGTCACTCATGTGTTGACTCACAATGCTCACTGCATATGCAAGGTCAGCTCTAGTAAGTGACAAATAGATTAGTTTTCCCACTAATCTTTGATAAGATTCTTTATTTACTGGACTGCCTTCTTCATCCTTGCTGAATTTTAAGCCTGACTCCATTGGAGTCTCTATTGGTTTACATTCAAGCATTCTGGTTTCAGTCAAAAGATCCAGAATATATTTCCTCTGATTGATCATTAATCCTTCTTCAGATCTTCCCACCTTCATGTCTAAAAAATATCTAAGACTTCCCAAGTCTTTTGTTTTGAATTCCCTTGCTAAATCAGTCTTCAGTCTTTCTATTTCTTCTATGGAATCTCCAGTGATGATTATGTCATCAACATAGACTATTAGGATAGTCATTTTGCCATTAGGTGCTACCCTTTTGAACAATGTATGATCAGCTTGGCTTTGCTTGAACCCATTCTTAATCATGGTTCTAGCAAATCGATCAAACAATGCTTTAGAGGATTGCTTCAATCCATATAGAGACTTATTCAACTTGCACACTGTCCCTTTTGCTGAATTTTCCTTCAAGCCTTGTGGAATTTCCATATATACCTCGTCCTCAAGATTCCCATTTAGAAAGGCATTCTTGATGTCCAATTGGTGTAACTTCCAATCTTTGTTAACAAGAATTGACAACAAAACTTTGATTGTATTTAATTTAGCCACTGGTGCAAAAGTCTTCTGATAATCAACCCCATAAGATTGAGTGAATCCCTTGGCTACAAGCCTTGCTTTGTGTCTTTATATACTGCCATTCGAGTGATATTTCACTGCAAATACCCATTTACATCCAATAGCTCTCTTTCCTTCTGGTAAACTGGTTAGACTCCAAGTTTTATTCTTTTCCGGTGCTTTAATTTCTTCTTCCACAACTTTTCTCCACTCAGAATTTTTAAGTGCTTCATCTATTGTATTTGGAATTTGTACACTGTTTAGGATGGCTGTAAAAGCTTTAAAGTGAGGCAGAAGATTTCCATAGGCAACATATTTATCGATGGGATGAATAGTGCATTTCCTTACTCCCTTTCGAATAGCAATAGGGAAATCATTTAAATCAACATTAGAGGTATTCTGAGTAAGATTGTTGCCTTCTATTTCAATAGTCGTAGGACTCAATATTAATTCTTGGAAAGTGTTAGGTTGAATAGCAGCCTCAGTAAGAACTCTTTTCTTTCTAGTATGCACACTGGGTGGTTTAAAAGGTGTAACAAGGTTTGGAGATAAACTGGAAATGGCTTTGAGAGTTGGAGAAGGTGTTTTGTAAGGGCTAGGATGTGAGCTGATTTGTTGTGCAAGGGAAATGTTCTCTGGGTTAGGGACTGGAGTGTTAGAGACAATATCAACTTCATTTAGGGGATTGGATTGGTGTGAAGAAGAAGAGGATGAACTCTTAGAGATGTCACCCTCCAGAATAGACAAAATAGGAAGAAGTTGAAGGTCACCTAAGGACCGAAATTATTTGTATGTCTTCCACTGAATTTCAGTCTTATCAAAATAGGGCTGGTTTTCAAAAAATGTGACATCAGAAGAAATATCGGTCTTTCGAGTAGAAGGACAATGACATTTGTAACCTTTTTGTGTTGAGGATTACCCTAGGAAAATACATTTTAAGGATCTCATATCAAGTTTACTGCGGTTGGGACTGTGCACATGAACAAAAGTTGTACAACCAAAAACTTTTAGAGGAAGAGTAGAAGACAAAGGTAAAAAGTGAGGAAATTTCTGAGAAAGAACATGTGTAGGGATTTTAAACCCTAGGGGTTTACTAGGCATTCTATTAATAAGGTATTTGTCTGTAAGAAGAGCATCCCCCCAAAACCTTTTAGGAGCATTAGCGAAAAACAAAAGGGAACGGGTGACCTCTAGGAGGTGTATGTTCTTTCTTTCAGATACACCATTTTGCTGAGGTGTATTAACACAAGATGTAAGGTGAAATATCTCATTTTCCCTGAAAAAATTCCCTAAGGACTTGCTAAGGTAGTCACTTCCATTATCACTTGTAACACCCCAAATTTGGGCTTAGAAGTTTAGGGTCTGAACCGGACCGGTCTAAGAAATGGTTCGAATATAAAAGAAGGATTTAGGGAAACGCCTAGTTCGGGATGCTTTAAAAATATAGAAAAATATCTAAAAATCCCCATTTAATATATATATAAGAGAGTGGTGAAATCAATTTTACAAAATAAGGTTTAGAAATACTACATTTTGGTGTAGTTACCAAATTGCGATTTTTGCAAAGTTTAGTAGTGACTGTTTTGTAAAGGATTGAAACTTTGAATCTTTAAGGAGCTAATTTACCCAGAATGTTTTTCTCCGGATTTTTCCTTAATTTGTGTGATTTAATTAATGATTTAATTAAATAAAAGAAAGGTGAAAACTACTTTTTGATTTTCATAACTACCTTTCTCTAATTTTCTCTCATTCCTTTTTCTCTCAAAATCCTATCATCCAAACATCTTTTCTCCAGCAAAATTCACATTTATTTTTACTTCAATTGATGAGATTTCCATCACTCATTGGTTCCTAATCAATCTTGCAACAAATCCTTTTGATTTCCACATTGTATTTTCATGGAATTTTGCCCAAATCAAGGAGAAATCATCTTTTAGAGGTGAGATTGTTCTTCTCCTCTAAATACTCAGTTCTTTACTGAAATTCCCAAGTTGTCAATCCTTTATTAAAGTTTTATGAATGGTTTTAATGTTGGAAACAAGATTTTGGCTTAAAACTCAAGATTTTGGAAGAGATCTTGGAGATTTTCGTGGATCTTGGTTAGACTCTGTTTTGAGGTTGTTTTCTAATGTATTTTGGATGTTAATTGATGTTACAAATGAGGTTTTATCAATCAAATCCCGAATAGGTTTGTTTTCCTAAGTTTTGCTTGCTAGAATGGTGGTTTTTGGGGTGGTTTTGGTGATCTGCTGTTGCTGGAGGTATAAGGTCATGTTTATGTTGATTTTTGATGTTAATTGATGTTTAGAATGTTTAGAATTGATAGATCTTGGCTGGGCTTTGTTTTGGGGGAGTTTGGAGATGATTTCGGTTGTTTTTGGTGGCCGAAATAAGGTTCTTGAGTAGAGCAGCGAGTTTAGGTTGCATTGCTGGTGATTTTAATGCATGGTGATGCATTAATCCTCTGTTGTTATGTGTTAAAAACAGGGGAGAATGATCCAGAAGCGATAGAGGTGGCGTTGGAGGTTTCGGACGCTTGGGAGGCTTGTCGGCTAGCATAGTTTTGTGTATCGGTGAGTGAGATCATGTTTTCCAGCTTTGGAATGGTTTTGAAAAGAGGTTTGAGAACTTAAATCTAGGCTTGAAACGCCGGTTTCAGTTCGGAAGTAAGTAAAGTGGAATTCTCTCTCAATTGTGCTATTATTGTTTTGAAAACTATCAAAATGGATTTTGATGTGATTGATTTGATAATGTTGTTTAATTTGTTGTTTGAGCATGGTTTTAAAGCATGTGAGTTGGTTGTCAAACTTGGTTTGAGGAAAGATGCATGAAATTGATATTCCTTGTGAGTATGAGTTGTCAATTTGTGTCTCAAATGCTGTGTTCGGCTTTTTGGCTTTGAAGGTGTTGCATGCTTTAAAAACAGCGAATGTGTTGATGTTTAACATGATATATGTATTGGCATAGATGATGTAAAGGTTACCGGATATATTGATCAATCAATAGGATGTAGAGTGCACTATAAACTAAAAATTCGTACGTGCTCTTGGGTGTCGTCCCAAAGGGAGAGACCAATGATGGACATTCCATTGGAGTAGGACTTGGTGAATTATCCAAGCTTTTTGGCAACAAGAGTTATTGCCATGAGACCGATGATGGGCATTCCATCGGAGTAAGACTTGGTGAGAGACCAATCTTTTTGGCAACAAGCGTTATTGCCATGTGAAATCGATGAGGGGCATTCCATCGTATTAGGACTTGGTGAAATACCCAAGCTTAGTGGTGAGGGTAGATACCGCCATGAGAGCCGGAGGCGAGATCCCACCGGGGTAGGACTTGACCTCGAGTCAAGCTGTCCGCATATCCGTGTACAATAGAATATGAAAAATGCCAATATATGAGAAAGAAATGTGTCACATGTACCAATGCTTGAGATGTTGTATGTAATGAGAAATGCATATGAGATAGTAATTTTATGAAATGCTTTTGTGTATCAAGCATATGTGGCCTTGCCATGAGATTTGCATAGATTGTATGCATGTGTTAGCTAGATGGTACGTGTGGTTTTCAAAATGGAGTTTTTCTTTTGCAATTGAGGTTTGAGTTTATTAAAATGCTATTGAGTAACAAGCATGTGTGGCTTTGCCATGAGTTTTGCATTGGTTGAATGCATGAGATAGATCGAAGGAACATATGGTTTCCAAAAGGTATTTTGCTTTGAAACGATTATCAAGCATGAGAAAGGTGTTGTGTGAAGTGGAAGTGATTTTCAAGGAAATTGGTTTAAACTTTGCATGAAGTGTTTATGCATGGAAAGGTTTAAATGATAGTTTTTGCAAGAATGTTGCTTGGGGTGAGTTGTTAGTGTATCAAAGTTAAAGGTTGGTTTTCATGTTGAGCAATGCATGATTTAAAGCAATGTTGTTTCAAAGGAGGTTTTCAAACAATGCTTTGGTTTATTGAATTGTGTCTACATTTTAAGAAGGTTTTATGGTTTGCTGCATTGATGGTGTTTTGGTTTCGAGCATTCCTCACTAAGCATTATGTGTTTACGCTTCTTTTTGTCCATCAATGCAGATATTTGAAGTTGGGCAGCAAGAAGCAAGGGATTCAAGAAGAGCTCCACTTGAGAAGTATGTTTTGGTTTATAGCTATAGATAATAAAGGAAATGGGGGGGAGTCTTTTACGTTGATGTGTAATGAGATTGTTTATCTTGACCAAGATCGGTTTGTGGTTTAATACTTGTTGATAATCGTTTTGCAATATTCGGATCTTCTTCTCCATATTTGATCTAGCTATGTTTTTTGTTTAAAAGCAAGATCATGTGTTGAATGTGATAAATGAGTAGGTGTGCTTAATGCTTGTAATGTATCTAGCCTTTGATGCATTTTGATGGTTTTAATGTCTAGCATGTTGTTGAAATGTTATGGAATGATTTAAAGTATGTTTGAGGGTGTTTTAAAGTGAAAAACCAAAAGTTCCTACTGTTTCTGGGCAGGGTGTATCGAAACACCCTTGGCTGTTTCGAAACGGGTGCCTGAAATGGCTTGGGCATTTCAGAACGGCTAGAAGTGTTTCGAAACACTTTGGCTACTGGAAGTGCCTGTTTCGAAACTGGTTTCGGAACATACCCGCGTATCGAAACGGTCAACACCATTTTGATACGGGCGTACGACACGGGTGTTTCTATACGGTTGTCAGTGTTTTGAAACGGGTGACCGTTGGACACATATTTGAATTGCCTTGAAGTCTGCATGCTTTACATTTTAGTCCTGAAAGTTGTAATTGCAATTTCTTGAGCTTGAGATGTCTTTTTAAGCTGAAATTTGGCAGAGAGGCTTGTAATATGATTAATTAAGGTTTGGTAAAACTAAAATCTTCAAAGTCCTTTTATTTTCCAAAATTTACATTTTGGTCCCTAAAAGTGTATTTCTTGCAATTGAATCCCTATATGTTATCTGATCGTTGTGCCTTTCTCAAATATGATTTGTGAGTACTCACTTAGGGTTAATGTGTATCGAGACAAGATTAAAAAGAAAGAAAAAAGGTCGTGAATCAAGGTTGACTTTGGTTTTCCCCGTGTAATCTTCGTAGTTCGGGTCAACCGTCTAGGCCGGGCTAAGGGGGTTACATTTGTTGGTATCAGAGATAAGCTGCATATATTTGGGCGACGGTAAGTTTGTGGTAAGTTGTTATGGTAAGTGTTGGATGTTTATTCTGATGTGTGGTTGAAAGTTGGTTGGAAAATACGTTTCTGAGTAGATTGCTGATGTTTTTATCATGATTTGTGGTTACGATTCTTCTGTAAGCTAATGTGAACATGTGTTGGTGATATGCTGGTGTTGTGAGTTGATTTTCTGAATAATGAAAATGTGATGGGTATGATATGTTGATGTTATGCTGTTGAGGGTGAATGTTGTTTGATGAGAGCATGATTGAAGTTTGCTGATTGATATGCTCGATGTTTGTGATATCAATGTTTTTAATGATTGTTATGTCTTATAAAAGGGGAGAATTCGGGATACCCATTGCCTTATTATTATAGCTATTGTGTTATGTTGGAGTTGGAGTCTTGAATCCTTGCTTGAAGCTGGCCTGATCGCTTTGATTGTTTTGTTATCATTGCTTTGTTAATAATAGCACAATGGGATCGATGAGAGAATGGCAGTTGGGTACGATGGTTGCTGCTTTAGAGCAAGTTGTTAAGGGGTGGAATTTACTTTTTGGTGGGAGTGTACCGCTTCGGTCGACAGTGCCTGGAGTTGAGGTAGTAGGGCAGGAGGAGAAAGCTGGTTCTGTGATGAAGGATTCATCACCTGTGGTTCAAGAGGTGTCGGGAACATCTCAGGCCGTGGTGAAAGTGAGGCCTGTAGACGTGCCGACTGTGGGACATGCGAGTTTGTCAAAACATCGTTTATATGATTTGGGAGCTGTGGAGTATCATGGTTCGACACCTGAGGCATTCGAGGCTTGGTTAGCCAGTATAATTCTGATTTTGGATCAGGAAGGGTGTGACAACGCCTGTAAGTTGGGAAGTGTT
This sequence comes from Hibiscus tridactylites, assembly GCA_958450335.1. Classification (NCBI taxonomy): domain Eukaryota; kingdom Viridiplantae; phylum Streptophyta; class Magnoliopsida; order Malvales; family Malvaceae; genus Hibiscus; species Hibiscus tridactylites. The sequence continues at coordinate 67,779,435 of OY288287.1, read as the reverse complement.
GTCTCGTTAATGTTGGAGGATGCTTGTGCTTGGTGGACATCTGTGGCGGTGGCAACGAATATCCACGATATAGATTGGGAGTTCTTTGTGTCTGCCTTTAATAGAAGATACCTTGGAGAGAAGTTCTCAGGGGTTAAGTAACACGGGGGTGTGGCTTCGGATTTTGATGGTGAGAGAAGTATAAGCAAAAGAGCTGTGGGTACTGACTTCGAGAGTGGTCAACGTAAGAGGCTATGTGATAGAAGGGTTTGCTTAAAACGAAGTTTAGGTGGTAGTGCTGATGTAGGTCAAGTGCTACATGATCAAGGAGTGATGGTTCGGTTGCCGATGTGTAACCGTTGTAGAAGGCGTCATGTTGGAGTTTGTTGGGGTGTTGGAGGTTGTTGGAACCGTGGTTCTAAGGGGCATGTGAAGCAGGATTGTCCTCAAGTGGTGAGCTCAGCTTCAGTGCGTGAAAAAGGGTCTCAGAAGGGTCGTGAGCGCGGCCGAGACAGAGTTCGGAGGTGGCAAGAAAGGCAAGGAGGTGTGAGGTGTCTGGAGGATGGATCTTGTTGGAATTGTGGATCTGTTGGACATTTGAGACGGAATTGCCTGGAGTTAGCTCGGGGTAGTCAGGGATCTTTATTGTAGGGAGACGATGATGACCTTGAAGTGTTGGTTGGTGCTGCGGCGGTACGGCCAGAGAATAATGGTTCTGCGGGGAAGAGAGTTTGTCTGTTGGAGCTCCGGGGCAATGAGGTGATTACAGGTAACTTTGCTAAGTAATCTTTGCCCTAGTTATCTTTGTTTGGTTTCAGTTTGGATTCCCTTGTGTAGTAGGTAAGGTCTTATAGTTAGCAGGTTGGGGTAGTAGCCGGTGTTGTTTTGAAAACAACTTTAGTGTGAAGAGGGTATTGGTGGAGTAGTTTGTAGCTAGCAACTTGTTAGAATGGTAGAGCTGGAAAAGTTGGAAGTGAGGTAGAGGTTGTTCTTAGGCGGATTCTGAGGATGTTATTGGTAAGTGAACCGACATACATGCACACTTAAAAACATTTGTTTATATATTATATATATGTTGGTACATGCATACATGCGACATGACATTAGATGTTTTGCATACATGTACACAGGCATTGATAGGGCATGTTGGTGATCATGCATACGAACGTTCACACTTGCTAATAGCTAGTTGGGTCCGATAGTGTTGTGATAGGATTAGGTTGGTTGGTGGGTTTAAAGTGTTGTTTTGGTGCTAGGTGAATACAAGAAGTAGTAGAAGGTAGTAAACAAGTTGCCAGTAATAGTGAGTGCGATCTAGCATGTTGGCAGAAGGAAGGTGTTTAGGTGCTTAAAGAGTTTAGCGGTGAGGTGATAAGGAGGTGGTCGTTTGGAGTTAGAATCGGTTGAGGTGGTTGCGAATAACAAATGAGTGTTGTAGTTTCTTTGTGTTAGATGATGTTGTAGGCTAGTGGATGTGTTTCCGGTGTGTTGAGGCGTCTTAGCGTTGATGGGTGCAATAGGAGGATTGTTTATGTAGGTGACGGTTCGTAGTAACCTTATGGGAGCTGGGGGGAGGTTATGATGAGAGCTTTAGATGAGGTTTGGTTTGGTATGAGTAGAGGTTTCGTAGTCTTAATATGTTTGTATGTGGGTGGAATGGGTGGTATCCAGGTAAAGTTAGTGTTATGGTCAAAGATTGAAGTGGAAAGGCAATGTAAGATCAAGGGTCATTGTTGGATTGGCCGGGTTCTTGTGAGAAGTGGTTTGTTAGTTGAGTATAAGTAAATCTTTCCTAAGTCAGTTGGGGGTAAGTGGAATAGCTAGTGGAGTTAAGGTTGGAGTCTTGTGACGTGGATTTCGAATGTTGTGTGAGTAGTTTTGATGAGTTGTTATAGTAGTGATAGTGGCGGATGTGAAGGAATGTTATCAATACATTGAGAAGTTTGAGTAAGTAGTTGATGCTTAAGAAATTTTGCTTATCGTGGTAATCGTTGAGCAGGAGTGAAGCGGTTGGCGAGAGGTTTTAGAAGCAGAGTAGGTTGTGGGTCACATGGTGGCTGAAAAATGGATGGGTTGGTGTCACCGTGTGTGCAAGTTTTGTTGAGGGAGTTATGAGATAAGGCGGAGTATGTTGTAAAGATTTGAGAGTTCTTCGGGTTGTTGGGGCTATGCACAGTTCGAAAGTGTGAAAAGTTAAGCTGAGACTAATAACCGAGTGTTCTGGAAGTCTTGCACCGTAAGTGGTGGTGTTGGATTTGGGTACAGTGTAAGTTTGATTTGAGGATGTGTTGATTTTCGTGGTGTTTTGGGTTGAGGATGTTTCAATGGTGGTTAAGTCGCATGTGTTACATTGTGTGTTGCTTTGGGAAGTTTGGTATCGTGCTCTTTTCGCAGGTTGAATTTTCGAGGATGAAATTTCCTAAGAGGGGGAGAGTTGTAACACCCCAAATTTGGGCTTAGAAGTTTAGGGTCTGAACCGGACCGGTCTGAGAAACGGTTCGAATATAAAAGGAGGTTTTAGGGAAACACCTAGTTCAGGATGCTTTAAAAATATAGAAAAATATCTAAAAATCTTCATTTAATATATATAAGAGAGTGGTGAAATCAATTTTACAAGATAAGGTTTGGAAATACTACATTTCGGTGTAGTGACCAAATTGCGATTTTTGCAAAGTTTAGTAGTGACTGTTTTGTAAAGGATTGAAACTTTGAATCTTTAAGGAGCTAATTTACCCAAAATGTTTTTCTCCAGATTTTTCCTTAATTTGGGTGATTTAATTAATGATTTAATTAAATAAAAGAAATGTGAAAACTACTTTTTGATTTTCATAACTATCTTTCTCTAATTTTTCTCTCATTCCTTTTTCTCTCAAAATCCTATCATCCAAACATCTTTTCTCCAGCAAAATTCACATTGATTTTTACTTCAATTGATGAGATTTTCATCACTCATTGGTTCCTAATCAATCTTGCAACAAATCCTTTTAATTTCCACATTGTATTTTCATGGATTTTTGCCCAAATCAAGGAGAAATCATCTTTTAGAGGTAAGATTGTTCTTCTCCTCTAAATACTCAGTTCTTTACTGAAATTCCCAAGTTGTCAATCCTTTATTAAAGTTTTATGAATGGTTTTGATGTTGGAAACAAGATTTTGGCTTAAAACTCAAGATTTTGGAAAAGATCTTGGAGAATTTCGTGGATCTTGGTTAGGCTCTATTTTGAGGTTGTTTTCTAATGTATTTTGGATGTTAATTGATGTTACAAATGAGGTTTTATCAATCAAATCCCGAATATGTTTGTTTTCCTAAGTTTTGCTTGCTAGAATGATGGTTTTTGGGGTGGTTTTGGTGATATGTTGTTGCTGGAGGTATAAGGTCGTGTTTATGTTGCTTTTTGATGTTAATTGATGTTTAGAATGTTTAGTATTGATAGATCTTGGCTGGGCTTTGTTTTGGGGGAGTTTGGAGATGATTTCGGTTGTTTTTGGTGGCCGAAATGAGGTTCTTGAGTAGAGCAGCGAGTTTAGGTTGCATTGCTGGTGATTTTAATGCATGGTGATGCATTAATCCTCTGTTGTTATGTGTTAAAAACAAGGGAGAATGATCCGGAAGCGATAGAGGTGGCGTTGGAGGTTTCAGACGCTTTGGAGGCTTGTCGACTAGCATAGTTTTTTGTATCGGTGAGTGAGATCATGTTTTCCAGCTTTGGAATGGTTTTGAAAAGAGGTTTGGGAACTTAAATCTAGGCTTGAAACGCCGGTTTAAGTTCAGAAGTAAGTAAAGTGGAATTCTCTCTCAATTTTGCTATTATTGTTTTGAAAACTATCAAAATGGGTTTTGATGTGATTGATTTGACAATGTGGTTTAATTTGTTGTTTGAGCATGGTTTTAAAGCATGTAAGTTGGTTGTCAAACTAGGTTTAAGGAAAGATGCATGAAATTGATATTCCTTGTGAGTATGAGTTGTCAATTTGTGTCTCAAATGCTTTGTTCGGCTTTTTGGCCTTGAAGGTGTTGCATGCTTTAAAAACAGCGAATGTGTTGTTGTTTAACATGATATATGTATGTGCATAGATGATGTAAAGGTTACCAGATATATTGATCGATCAATAGGATGTAGAGTGCAGTATAAACTAAAAATTCGTACGTGCTCTTGGGTGTCGTCCCAAAGAGAGAGACCAATGATGGGCATTCCATTGGAGTAGGACTTGGTGAATTATCCAAGCTTTTTAGCAACAAGAGTTATTGTCATGAGACCAATGATGGGCATTCCATCGGAGTAGGACTTGGTGAGAGACCAAGCTTTTTGGCAACAACAGTTATTGTCATGTGAAATCGATGAAGGGCATTCCATCGTAGTAGGACTTGGTGAAATACCCAAGCTTAGTGGAGAGGGTAGATACCGCCATGAGAGCCGGAGGCGAGATCCCACCGGGGTAGGACTTGACCTCGAGTCAAGCTGTCCACATATCCGTGTACAATAGAATATGAAAAATGCCAATATATGAGAATGAAATGTGTCACATGTACCAATGCTTGAGATGTTGTATGTAATGAGAAATGCATATGAGATAGTAATTTTATGAAATGCTTTTGTGTATCAAGCATATGTGGCCTTGCCATGAGATTTGCATAGATTGTATGCATGTGTTAGCTAGATGGTACATGTGGTTTTCAAAATGGAGTTTTGCTTTTGCAATTGAGGTTTGAGTTTATTAAAATGCTATTGAGTAACAAGCATGTGTGGCTTTGCCATGAGTTTTGCATTGGTTGAATGCATGAGATAGATAGAAGGAACATATGGTTTCCAAAAGGTATTTTGCTTTGAAACGATTATCAAGCATGAGAAAGGTGTTGTGTGAAGTGGAAGTGATTTTCAAGGAAACTGGTTTAAACTTTGCATGAAGTGTTTATCCATGGAAAGGTTTAAATGATAGCTTTTGCAAGAATGTTGTTTGGGGTGAGTTGTTAGTGTATCAAAGTTAAAGGTTGGTTTTCATGTTGAGCAATGCATGATTTAAAGCAATGTTGTTTCAAAGGAGGTTTTCAAACAATGCTTTGGTTTATTGAATTGTTCTACATTTTAAGAAGGTTTCATGGTTTGCTGCATTGATGGTGTTTTGGTTTCGAGCATTCCTCACTAAGCATTATGTGCTTACGCTCCTTTTTGTCCATCAATGCAGATATTTGAAGCTGGGGCAGGAAGAAGCAAGGGATTCAAGAAGAGCTCCACTTGAGAAGTATGTTTTGGTTTATAGCTATAGATAATAAAGGCAGTGGGGGAGAGTCTTTTACGTTGATGTGTAATGAGATTGTTTATCTTAACCAAGTTCGGTTTGTGGTTTAATACTTGTTGATGATCGTTTTGCAATTTTGGGATCTTCTTCTCCATATTTGATATAGCTATGTTTTTTTAAAAGCAAGATCATGTGTTGAATGTGATAACTGAGTAGGTGTGCTTAATGCTTGTAATGTATCTAGCCTTTGATGCATTTTGATGGTTTTAATGTCTAGCATGTTGTTGAAATGTTATGGAATGATTTAAAGTGTGTTTGAGGGTGTTTTAAAGTGAAAAACCAGAAGTTCCTGCTGTTTTTGGGCAGGGTGTATTGAAAAACCCTTGGCTGTTTCGAAACGGGTGCCTGAAATGGCTTGGGCGTTTCGGAACGGCTAGAAGTGTTTCGAAACACTTCGGCTACTGGAAGTGCCTGTTTCGGAACTGGTTTCGGAACATACCCGCGTATCGAAACGGTCAACACCATTTCGATACGGGTGTACGACACGGGTGTTTCTATACGGTTGTCACTGTTTCGAAATGGGTGACCGTTGGACACATATTTGAATTGCCTTGAAGTCTGCATGCTTTACATTTTAGTCTTGAAAGTTGTAATTGCAATTTCTTGAGCTTGAGATGTCTTTTTAAGCTGAAATTTGGCAGAGAGGCTTGTAATATGATTAATTAAGGTTTGGTAAAACTAAAATCTTCAAAGTCCTTTTATTTTCCAAAATTTACATTTTGGTCCCTAAAAGTGTATTTCTTGCAATTGAATCCCTATATGTTATCCGATCACTGTGCCTTTCTCTAATATGATTTGTGAGTACTCACTTAGGGTTAATGTGTATCTAGACAAGATTAAAAAGAAAAAAAGGTCGTGAATCAAGGTTGACTTTCGGGTTGACTTTGGTTTTCCCCGTGTAATCTTCGTAGTTCGGGTCAACCGTCTAGGCCGGGCTAAGGGGGTTACATCACTCCTAACAATATTAATAGGTGTAGTAAACTGAGTTTGGATCATAGTGTAAAAATTCTGGAAGATAAGAAGAATGTCAGATTTCTCTTTCATTAAAAAGGTCCAAGTAGTGCGAGAGAAATCATCAATGAAGGAAACAAACCAACGAGATCCCGAAGTACTAGGGACTTTAGAAGGGCCCCATATGTCACTGTGAATGGTGGAAAAAGGTGAAGTTGATTTTAAAGATGCAAGCAGATAAGTTGTTCGAGTGTGTTTGGCCAATTGACATGTAGCACAAGTAAAAGAAGATGGATTCTTATTGAGAAAAGGATCATGAAACATCCTTTTAATATAATTAAAATTGGCGTGTCCTAATCTAAAATGTTAGAGCAATACAAGATCTAAATTAAAGCTGGAAGATAGGGCAGATTTGTAAGGGGCACTAGAGCAATATAATGATGAAGAGGGTTGAGTATCAAGGGTATAGAGACCATTATGCAACCTAGCATTGCCAGTCACCACTCTCGAGTCCTGTTCCTGAAAAACACTGTCATTAACCCCAAAATGTACATCACAATTAACATCTCTCACAAAAGCACAAACAGATAACAGATTGCAATTCAAATTAGGAACATAGAGAACAGTCCAAAGAATTAGCTTGGAAGTAATCTGAACTGAACCTTTTCTAGTAACTTTAGAAAGTGAACCATCTGCAATCTTAATGTAACAAGGTGACCTGAGCGTAGAGAAAGACTGAAACAACTTAAGATTGCCTGACATATGATCAGATACACCAGAATCGACAATCCATTGGGAAGATGGTGAAGGAATGAAGGAAAATGAATTACCTTCAGTAGCTGTCAAGGCTGTTGAAGCAGAGGAGAAGGAGAATCGACCAAAGATTTGTTGAAGCTCCTACATTTGTTATGGGCTAAAGCTAGTGGATGAATTCTCAGCCGAAGCAAGATTTGTAGCCTTCTGAAAACGAGAGGAAGAAGGTTTCCAATCTGCTGGTTTCCCACGCAATTTTCCAGCACTTTTCCAACACATAACCAGCCTTCTTGCAATAGGTGCACCAAGGTCTGCCCCTCCTTTGCCCATGATCAGAGGTGGCGTGAGTAATAAGGGCAGAAGCATCTGCTTGAACCACATGAGTCACCATTAACGGTCTCCTACTCTCTTCCCTTCTTATGTCTGAAAATGCTTCCCTAACTAGAGAAAGAGGTTTAGTTGCTAAGATCCAACCCCTAGCATTATCAAACTCCCCATCCAGACCAGAGAGGAACTAAAATAGCCTTCTTTGATTCTTAAGTCGATTATAGAAGGCAATATCATCACTGCATTTCCATTCATTAGCCTCATAATGATCTAGCTGCTGCCAGCACTTAGTAAGAACACCAAAGTATTGAGCCACATTCATCTCTCCTTGTCGAAGGTCCTTGATCTGATTTTCAACCCCAAATATCTTAGAGGTGTTATCGACACTAGAATAGGTATCTCTGGCTGCAGTCCAGATTTCAGCAGCAATTTTATATAGCATAAAATTCTCACCGGTGTCAGAGACCATGGAGTTGATTAACCAGGACATAAGGGTGGTGTTTTCAATCAACCACTTGGGATAAGTTGGATCAGATTCAGCGGGAATTATGGTGGAATCTGAGAGATAGGAAGCTTTTCCTCAGCCTGTAATATAGAGACGAACTGATTGGGACCAAGGCAGGTAATTATTGCCATTTAGTCTATAGGATGTGATTGAAGAGTAAGAGTTTTTTGACATTTGAATATCAGAGGAACGGTGGTTTGTGAGAGAAATGACTTCAGAGTCAGATTCCATAGAGAACGAGATTTTTTGGGTTGAAAGAAAAACTGGAGAGGATCGACCTAATCTGATATCATGTAGAATAATAGGAAAAACACTCTTAATTTTATTCATATGAATGAGAGAATATATACATAGACTTAGTTAAGTATCTTTAGTAACTAAGAAATCTATGAAACTAAATATTCCTCGGTAAATACATAAGATACTACTCTAAATACAAATGCTAAGATATCTTACCATAAGAACTAAGTTACCCGAACTAACATATTTACAATATATTCTACAACTTTTTTTGTTGCGTTGCAGAGATTCATTTGGCCGAATCTTAGGTTCATTTTCAACCACATCAGGATGACATTCATTTCCGATCGGAGGAAACTCGGATCGGTATACCTTGAAAACATTTTCAAGTTTGTATACAGGATCAACAAGTGTCATTGCGTTGAGATGAACAGATGCACATGCAGCGAAGACGTGAGCATACGGGTACTTGAATGTCTGAAAGACTCCGCAATCACATGTTCGCTCTTGTAGATTAACAACGTAGTTGTGATGCATAATTCCTTCAAGTGGTCGTGAAAATTCAGTAACCGTAAACCTATGTTGGTGATGAGAGAAGCATCGGGCACCCATCATGTTTGCTTGCGTACGATATATCTGAAATTTTTGTTGGAGATCTGGATGGAACCTGTGGCCACCTGCCATCCAGTTCATAGCTTGTTTTCTGAGGGTTGCAAAAAGGGTAGCCAGTCGATAATATGTTGCCTTCACAACTGATGTGATAGGTAAATGACGTGTTCTCTTCAGAGACGAATTGACCGCCTCATCCAAGTTCGTCATCATGTGATCATATCGACGACCACCATCATAACATCGCAACCATTTCTCCCTCGGGATATCAAGAAGATAGTCATATCCAAATTGATTTCTAACTTTCAACTCTCCTAGCAGCTCCTCAACTCGATGTGTGTTGCCTATTCAAAAAAATACATAATAATTAACGAGAATTAATAATAATTGGCAATTTAATTTATATTTTTGAGAGCGAAATGCGTACCCATGCGAAGAACCATTATACGCTCATCATTGTTCTTATACCTCTGGTAGTAATTTGCAGAAATGTGTCACATACAGTACCGATGATGGATATAGGGAGGTTCCCAAGACTATCCCAAATGTTGGATTGATCCTCAGATCCCTACGCCTCTGTCTAAAATAATACATATGCCATATGGTCTTGCCCGTAGGACCCGGCGTAAGACATGGGTCCGCAGGTTGGTAAGAAAAAATGTCAATGAAGGGATATCTTCCTTTTCAACAATGGTAAACGCTACCAAAATGCATTTTTTGTTGTCATCTTGTGCAACTGCCACTAGTAAGATCTAGGTGTATATGTCGTACAAGAATGAGCTGTCGATCTGCAGCATCGGCTTGCAATGGCGGAATGCATTGCGGAAATGTCCAAAATAAGAAGAAAAATCCGCGCTCCCTAGGTACGACACGATCCATTTCATATCTTTGCACTATCTCAAGTTCAACAACAATTCATTGGTTGTATTTCTACATACAATTGAGCCACATTCGCAACTCGTTGTAGGATTCCTCCCACTGCCCATACAGTTGTTGAATGACACGATATCTTGCATACCACGCCTTATCGTAATTAACAGTGTACTTGTAACGAGAATGGATCGATGCTATACGTACCGGCACTTATATCTCGTTATCTGCCAGAGGTTGTTCATCCTCTTCAAACGATATCTTGATTGAGGCTTCTCACGGAGAATGTATGGGGTCCTTCGTATCTCGTTATCTGCCAAATGTTGTTCATCCTCTTCAAACGTGATGCACAGACCCTCCACTTACATCCAAAATTCTTGTGGGGGCATTCAACAATATATTTGTCCGCTTCAGTTTTCTGCACAGTGGACGTAACTAAGTTGCGTATGTTGTAATGCTTGATGGCAGCCTCCGCAAGTTTTTTACTACTAAAGACCATCCCAACATGTAGTTCACCATTATTACGTTCATTCAACTGGTCCAACTGTGGGTATTCTGGAAATTCTGTAGCGTAGAATCCTTTCATATCCACTGTTGTGAAGTGGGATGGTGGATCCTAATATGCTAAGGGACCGTGAGTTCCAGTAAAATTGCTCGGGGCAACAACGTCCACAGGTTCTTCCTTCGCAACATCGGGTGCATCATCCTTGGCATTCACGGGCTCGTCAAGGTCTAGTGGTTCTTTTGGAAATAAACCCATCTCGTCACTTTTGGGGTCGGGCTCCCTCAGTGGTTCCTCATCAGAATTATCCCCTTTAAAACTGTATTGTTCTGATTTATCAGCAACATGTACCCTGTTAGGTTCTACAACCGGAACCCAATCACGAGGCCTATGTCCAATATCTTGGTCGACATTAGCAGCGCATGAATGTCTCCCCGTTGATGAGAAATCAACTGTGTTTGCCTCACTGTTGATATAAGTTAAGTGACGTCAGGAAGAGAAGTCATGAAACTGGTAAAACTCTTCATGGTAGGACAGTCCCATAGATGATGACGACCTTACACCTGGGATGTAAGTTGAGTGTCGTCCGTATGAGAAATAATCTACGTTTGTCTGACTGGGGATATAAGTTGAGTGTCGTTCGTATGAAAAATCATCTACATTTGTGTCACTAGGGATATATGTTGAGTGACGTTCGGAAGAGAAGTGGTCTAATGGGTTAAACTCTTCATGGTGGGACGGCCCAGTAGATGATGACGACCCTACACCCGCACTGTATGGATTGAACGTTGAGTGTTGGGTTGATGGCAAATTCAGGTCAATGTCGAACCTGGCTACAGAAGAATGCCTTTGCCTCGAGCCAGAAGACGATGAAGCATGGTCATTGCTTGTACTTAGTAAGTTGAAGACTTGTCACAAACTTGATTTTGGACTACTAGCATTTAGGTCGAAGTCAAGATTTGCTTGGATCCAATTTGGAACAATGGTTTGAAATCCGACGTTTCGTTCAGAAAATGTAACAAAGAGCTCTAGGGGCCATCCCATTGAATACTGCATATGGGTATCGATCATCATTTGCACATTTTCGTCGTATTTCACATCGAATATTGTGAAATAAAGCGGATCTATCGACAAAGGTAGTCGATACCTCACTGAGTGTAACTCCCTCCCGGAAGCATGTGGAATCTTTCTCTTTAGCGCTCGCTTCAGCCTTTCATACATTACTCCGATCAAAATATGTAACGTAACATTGTTGGGGGACTAGAATATGACACCGATTTCGGCATCAGGGATCATCTCACCATCGTAGTGAACCAGAGCATCAACTTTTTCTAGCATTGTTGAAAAAACAAAGCAATGTTTCTTCTTCGCGCACGAAATGCTTTAAACATTTGGCATAAAAAAGTTTGTTGTCTGTAAAAAAATTTTATCCTCCTATTTAAGAAAATAGGAGGTGACGTGACGTGTGAGCAGAGACAAAGTGTAACTCGCATCGTATAAAACACGAGTTTTGCCAGCTTTGCATATTCCTGACGTGTCAGGAGAAATCGCATTTTATAGAACGCGAGTTGTGCCAGCTTTGCAGTATACGTACCGTGTTAGGGAAAATCGCGTTTTATAAAATGTGAGTTTTGTCAGCTTTCTGATTTCTCAGATAACTCTTTTTTTATAGAACGTGAGTTTCGCCAGCTTTCTTATTCCTCAGAGAAGTCGTGTTTTATAGAACGCAACTTTGGCCAGCCGTCTCAAATGGAATGCGATTTCTTCAGTATATATATATACACTAGAATGAAATTTAGATCAAAAAGCAAGAAAATTTGGTTCGTTGAAGGTTGGAATTTACTTTGTAAGGACTTCGATCGATATAATATGTCAAGACGAGAAACTATTACAGCTTTGGTATACTAAAGTGGGTAGATAATCGATGATGCCTCTCTCGGCGTCGTTTTTTAGTCTTCAAGTACTATATTGCTTCCGTTGCCATACAACTTATCGTATACAAAGTTGATGAATGAAGTGAAGAAACATGTTCCACATAGTCTTGGGCAAAAGCTGGAACCATTGAAGTTTTGAATGCCAACGTCGTTAGAACCATTAACGTACTCATTATTCCACATTATGGACGACGCTGATGTGGAAATTATGGTGGAATCTCACCTACAGTTTCATTCAGGGTGGGCCCTTGAGATTGAGATGTATACAATGTTTTCTTATCGTAGTGATGTTATCGAAGTCATGAATAATATGTAAATTTAATTTAAATTTTTAATGTTCCTTAAAGCTTCGTTAAAACGCTCCAATTTTAGCACCATATACATGACAATTTTAGCACCTTTGTAAGCAAGCAAACCATATACACGGTTATTAAAGCTCGGATGCTCTAAAAATCTGTGTTGACATGTACCGGCAGGCCTGTAAAAATGCGTCCTGTAAAACGCGATTTCTAACATGCCAGGCAAAATAGCGTCCTGTAAAACACAACTTTCTTACCATATATATTCTGCACGAGTCACAAAACTTTTTACACCACTCAAACAATTTTTACATACATTCCGCTGCCAAACTACACCTAGAAATTATGGCACGTTTTTCTGCTACTGTTTTCTTTCGTGGAACCTACTTCTACACTTCTTTCAATGAGAAAATCACAAGAGATGAATTGGTTGAGTTGATTTCAATGCGGATTAGGGATCGACAAGCTCTAAAATTTCTGCCTTGCGTGTCAAAGTGCCAGTGAATGAGCTCGGCCCAGAAGAACACTACATGCTAACACTATCCAATCAGAAAGATATGCACAAGATGTTTTGGGCATACAAAAATGTCGAGGGTACGAACATCGAGCTTACTGTAAACTTTGATGACGGCTCCAGTTCATCAACAGTACTTAAGCTTAAAGACGAGGACGCGATATCTACACAAAATTATAGGAGACGACAGGAGAAGGAACAAATAATTGAGGAACTAAACTTAACGTCTAACATAAGTACCGACTACGAGGGCAGCGAAAATGATTCATTTTCTTAGATTTTAAGTAGGCTTAGTAATTTAATGTTTGTGTACTTAAGTCAATTAACAATCTTGTAGTACTTTTCGTTAATATAATTTTCGCAAATATTATTTTCTACATCTAACCGCTTCGATTTTCAAACAATTAACAATCGCAAAACATGTAATTAACAAAACGTATTACATGTCAATTACATTGGAACAACTGCATGTATGAGGTTCGTCGTATCTTGTTATCTGCCAAATGTTGTTCAGCCTCTTGTTCGTGATACACGAATCCTCCAGTTACACCCGTTGCGCTTTTCGACATATTCTGCGATATAGATGTCCACAGTCGTTTTCTTCACTGTCGAACGAACTGATCGACGTATGTTGTAGTTTTTAATTACATCCTCTGCCATTTTCTTCATAGTGAATATCATCCTAACTTGTAGTTCATCGTCAATATCGACATCACCATCACAGGACTGACTCCCAATAGATGGTAAACCATCTACGTTTGCAGCCATTATAGAACTGGAATGAAAAAATAGACTAAGAGAAATTTTGAGCGAATTACAATGAAAGGAAAGGAAAGGAAAGGAAAGGAAAGAGTGAGTTTGTTGAGGAAGCGGAGGGGTTTATTTATAGGGGTGTAAATGAACCGATGTAAATGAACTGGTGGTCTTTCAAATTATTGTTCTTTATAGAAGACATGCATTGAAACACGTAAAATATTACATACGAATTACATATGTAAATTATATTTTTATTTTTTGTATGTTAAAAAAAATGTACCCCTAAACACGCGGTCAATTGTACCCCTAAACATGCATACTCAAATAATTTACATATGAATTGATATAGATGAGAGGCGCAATAGTTTTTCCGATTTGTATGGTCGACGAGAGATGTGTCGTTGCTATAGATAAATGGCCGACGAGAGGTGCAATAGTTTGTCCTAGTTTTTGGAGCCCTCAAGCTTCGTGGATTTCATGAGTACGCGATAATCATCATCTTTCACGATACATATGTCACCAACACCGCTACATGAGAGAGTCTTAACATAGCTTCGAAAACACCGACAATGGTAGAAGCTTTGACCTGCGCTATCAAATGTAACTGGTACCCACCAAAAGTTGTAACCCTGGACAGGACAGATAAAGTTGCAGCTATTGTGATTTCTTGTCACCCCACCACGCGTTTCTGGATATTGTGATTTGTCGATCATCTTGAACAAACACATGGTACAGACATCGCACCACAACTGATATCCAACCACAACTGCATATACCCACAACTCACAATACAAGTGTGAGTTTGCCAGTAAGGTTCGTAAAGGAGGGCATATATAGACCAGACATGAAAATCACATCATACAGAACGCGACTTTGCCAGGATTCCTGACGTGTCAGGAAAATCGCGTCGTACAGAACACGACTTTGCCAGGATTCCTGACGTGTCAGGTAAACCGCGTCGTACAGAATGCTACTTTGCCACTATAAATACTCGAATCCCACACCACTCATTCGAAGGGAAAAATATGCATTGCAGTGATTGAAGTTTTCGACTGTAACTACTAATGCCAACAAACCACGTATTTGGAAATTTTATTCGCAAACTGATTTTCCGAATATTGTGATTTGTTGTTATTTGTAGTTGCATCTCTATGTTGATTAGATGTTAACTATTTGGTATTTTTTCACGATGATCGATAACAACAAATCACAATATCCAGGAATTTGAATAAAATATAAACTAATAGATGTTAACTATTTGGTATTTTTGTTCATGACGATCGACAACAACAAATCACAATATCTAGGAATTCGAATAAAATATAAACTAATTAAAGAATAAAAAAACGTAAATTAAAAAATATATACTAATTAAACAAATAAACTACAAATCATGATTAAACTAAAATATATACTAATTAAAAAATAAAATGAAAATATAAAGTTCAATATTTCCAAATAAAGTAAACAACAACAAAAAAAACTAATGACGCCTATGTCCACCGGTATCACAAGACGGTGTATAACGATGTCGCTCCGGATTGTGTCGGGGGATAGCGTCGTCGCCATCATCATCACCATCCCCAGTTCCAGCTCTTGTAATACCACTCGTTCCACTGGGCCCACTAAGGTAGAAAATTAATTGTGACGGCGTTTGTTGGACAATCCTGGTTCCAAATGTGGCTGACATCGGGGGGAACGACATGAAAGGCATATAGCATGTGGGATAGTTGGAGGCACCACTCATCATCGCCAAAAATTAAGCAAAGGGGTCTAACATAGAAGGCGTTAAATAACCTTGACTTGGACTTTGGGTCAGTTGTGGCCGCATCGGTGGTAGGGTAGCATCTGATGGTTGCGGTGGCGGAGCTGCGGAGGTAGGACCATGGCTTCTCGTCGATGATGACGCACCGCTGGAGGTGTTCCGTGCTCCCCTCCCCCTCGAACGCTGAGGCCGTGGGCGGTTGTGTTGCTGACGTCGATAGACAACCGATGCCTCCTCTCGATTCAAAATAAACGGCTTCCCATTCACCCTAAAATAGTCCTCGTAATCATCCCTCACCATCGTATCAAACATACGATACTCACTCCGGGGTTGCCATCGCTGATTCAGCCTGTCCCTTGAGTGAGCGATATAAGAGTGGTGGTGCACCGACCAATCAACCTATTGGACAATCAAAAAAATTCATTATTCTTTTTAGATATGAATTGCATTTGAATTAATAAAACAATGTGATAAGTATATAAATATTTATTACCCCGAGCTTCCCTTGTCGAGTGAGTTTGTGCAACTCATCCAAATTTTGAGGCTCAGCTGAGATACGTTGGAAACAACCAAATTGTTGTAGGACGCGGTCGGTCGGATGCCACTCAATTGTGGCATAGCAGATGAGTGGTACAGAGGTTGGCCGAACAAGCTTCGTCTCGGCTGAAAATATCGGGATGCAGTGCTGCAACTTCATATTCACGTACGACGTCCATAAAAACTGTACAGTAGTGTTACCTGATCTTTTGAAAAAATCTCAATATCTTGTCTGATAACCTCATGGCCTTGCGCAACACCAACATGAGTTAAACGAGCGGTCCACCTACAAAATAAGAAGATAATTTTAATTAATTATAATAATACGTATATTAAAAAAATTAACAACTATTTTCTTACCTCCGGGATAGCGGAAAAACATATGGAGTAGGCTCTAGAAGCTCGGGGGCGTAAAAACGGCATTTTCCACCACGCCCATGACTGGAGCAACACCAAACAACCTCCGATTGAATACTTTTCTGGATCGGTGTTCTTACGCAACTCTCTAAACATAGTGGCCAAAATTGCGGATCCCCAGCTTAGTTTACCGGCATCTTCAAAATTCTGCAAATGCCTCAATCAGATCGTGTGAACCTTGTCTCGAGTTTTGTCAAGCATCAATACCCCGCCGATCATCTGTAAAATATACGCGCGAGCATATGCCTACAATACGAATATATATATATATATATATATATATATATATATATATATATATATATATATATATATATATATATATATATATATTATCATATGTAAAAAATTATTATTTCAATAATATTCACTAACCTTCTTCACTCGCGTCAACGGGTACATCACCAAAATTATTCCGCAGCCACACTAATTGTATTTTTCCGCCGTAAAACCACTCCGGCGCGGCCCCTAGCCCACTCAAACATAGGTCCACCCAAACATCAGCATCGAGACCAGTGATAGCCTCTCCATCAACAAGCAAACCTAGGATATGGGACATGTCCTCTAGGGTAATCGTCACCTCGCCGCAAGGAAGGTGGAATGTGTGTGTCTTCGGCCTCCACCTCTCCAAAAGAGCGTTGACCAAATCAACGTCTATTTTTGCACCTCCAACAATTTTGGATGCCTGCAAAAACCCGACACACTCTAAGTACGGTACGATCAACACGTCCGGTAGTCTTGTCATCCGGTTGTAAGAAGCCTCTAGACGTCGTTCTATATTCTAAGAAAATAAACGCGTATGCATAAATTAAACTATATAAAAAATATAAAAAAAATGTGTACGTATAAATAATGATATATAATAAAATAATAAATAAATAAAACGAGATAAAACTTACATGTCTCCGATGATAATCGAACATGTGCTTGTGATCCAACCTTATCAATCCTGCCACTATATTAAACACGAAAAATTAACCGAGAAATTGAAAGAAAGTAGATTTGAGAGAGACTGAATTTTTTGGTGTGGGGTAGAAGAGAGGGTGGGGACCAATTTATAGTGGAAATCACGTCGGTTGTGGTGCGATTATTCAAAGCAAATCGCGTCCTATAGGACGCGACTTTGGAAATCGCGTCCTACAGAGCGCGACTTCTTCATAACCCTAACGCGGTAATTAAATTTTCAACTGTTCCAATTTATTAACGCGGAATCGCGGCACACACAACGCGACTTCATCTTATTGCGACGAGTCGTTTGAAATTCTCATGGAAGTCGCGTCCTATAGACCGCGACTTTTATTTATTTATTTTAAAAAATAAATATCAGATAATATAATCTATATCGGACAGAAGTCACATCTTGTACAACGCGATTTTAGATATCGCGCCCTGCAAAACTTGTTTTACATTGACGTGGGTCAAATGGGGTTATTTTTTTAAATGTTCCCTGGAGAAGTATTTTTCCAAATAATTCCCAAAAAGAGAATTAGCCATCTAACCGTTCATTTTTGTAAAACGATTGATGTGATTGAATCATACGCACTTAATTATTGTACTCCATTTAGGCTAAAATAATTAATTTCGGTTACTGTCACATCCAACCCCAATCAAATGGTCCATGGAAAACGAGACAAAAACGATAATAAAAAAATGTGGTTATATAGCCCGCTCCCTTGGTGCAAAGTCCACCCTGCGCACCTTCAGTCCTGTAATTGTAAACCAGTTCCTCTAGCCACAAAAAGAAACTCATCATAATGGAAAACAACGAAATTAACGGGAGTGCTACGAAGACAACACCAACCAAGTACGAGGATTTGTTGCCCGTGATGGCCGAGAAGCTGGACGTGGAAGCTTTCGTGGGTGAATTATGTGGAGGGTTTCAGCTTCTAGCTGACAGGGGAAAAGGGTTGATTACGCCCGAGAGTCTGAGGAGGAATTCGGGCCTTTTGGGCATGGACGGGATGAGCAGAGAGGAAGCTGAAGGGATGGTTCGAGAAGGTGATCTCGACGGCGATGGGGCACTCAACCAGACCGAGTTCTGTATCCTCATGGTCAGGCTTAGCCCCGGGATGATGGACGATGCCGAGACTTGGCTTCAGAAGGCCATTGATCAGGAGCTCAAGAATCCCTCCGCTTGATTCTTCTGTTGACTTTGTATTTGTTGTATCTGGTGCATTAAGATGTTCTTGTACTGCAAAAGTTCTATTTGTTAATGAAAATGATTATGATTCGAGTCAAATCAAATGATCTTCGATACACAAACCCAAATGAACACGTACAACTTCAATAGATCTGTTCTTCCAACATGATTTCTCAATCCTGATGTGTAATTTTTTGTAATGATTATTGACCAAAATGCAGAAGACTCAACAGGGGAAGATCATTTCATTTTTTAATTAAACAACTATCCATATTAACATGAATAAATGAAAATGGTTTGACTTGAGAACTACAACACTTAAAACGACAATGACAAAACAGGGTAAAAAACAAAGGAATACAAAGCTAGGCAGATAGCCACAAAAATACTTTGGATGACCATGTGATCAATCTGACAGCCATTTCCGTCCGAGACCTTCAAGCAGGTGATCTGCAGCGGATTCAATGAACAATATGGCATTGGCATTGCATATAAAGTAATAATAAAATAGATTGAAACAGAGTTGAGAAGAAAGAAGAGAGCAAAGAACCGGCAAGCAACAATAAATGGCTTTAAATCAGTAGCTGCGATATCTGTCATAGTCGGGACTACATTGCTTCCCCTACTGAGGACTCTTGAGCCTGTCATGAGCAGGACCATTATAGGGTCATAATCAGTACTCCGAACCTTGCCATAATGAGGACTTTCTGGTCTGAGATATGCAGGAACAGGTGACCTCGCATTTGAGATGTGACAAGGGTAATAAGATCTCAACTGGCAAGCAAAGCTAAAAACAGTACCGGAGTTTTCCTATTTGCAGCAAGGAAGCATGAAGCCCAATGGGCTGTTATGTGCTGTAAAGATAACTCTTTGATTGCAACAATTCTTCACATGATTTGGACTGCCTTCATTTATCTAATTTGGGGAGAAGGAACAATAGACTCCAGAAAAGAACTGAAACTGGGGAGGAAGTAATAGTGGATCAGATTTCTGAGATAGTTTCAACAAGGTTATGGGAGTGAAAATCAGTGCAATAGATATGGTTGCAATGCTTGAAACCTTACAATGAGATGTTTGTTTGATCGTAAGCTAATCTATGTCAACCTGTTTGAATGTAACGCGGGATACAGGCACGGAGTTAGGATTAAACATTAGAAGGGATAATGTACTTGGGAATGGTCATGGGTCGGTTGGGTTTTCAACCGACTCGAAAATTTAACACATCCACCCAAACCCGACTCGACATTTGATGACGCTCCACTCAAACCCGACTCGAGTTTTAGAGTAAAAATCTGACCCGGATCAGCCCGACATAAATATTTTTTTTCATTTTATTCGATAAAATAGGGAGTTAATTGAAAATTTCATATAGAGATGGGGCATTATAATAAGTATTCCATTTTTATTAGACAAAATAGGGAGATAATTGAAAAAATATATAAAGAGAACGGCATTGTAGCAATTATCTATAAATATTTAGAATAAAATTAAACTATTACTTCGTGTCTGGTATTTTCACCTTAAACTCGAACTTGACTTGAACTTAAAAAAAAAATCGACCCTATAAAATCGAGTCGAGTCAAGTCAGGTCAAAATCCGTCATGTACATGTCAAAAGACCATCCCTAAATGTACTACATCAATATCTTGTTACTCTTCTAACCGGAGTGAACAAGAAGCTTTGTATCAATATTATACTCAGAATTTTTCCACCAAAAATGTTATATTTCTTTAATTATTTGCGGATCTATTGTATTTTATACAGTAACTTTGAACTTGGATTACTTACAACCCAAATATGAACATTGCTTTAATTTTTTGAATTAAAAAATTAAAACCCCATGGAAAGCCCCCCGAATATGAATAGTACCCTAGCTGAAATCAGCTTGAAAAGTCAGAATTATTGTTCGTATTTGGTTTCCTTTCACCACAATTTTAATTTAAAAAATTAAAATACTTTTCATACTAAGATTATAAGCTATTCAAGTTTAAAATCACTGTAGAAAGCGTAATAGATCCGCAAATAATTAAGAAAATACAACATTTTTATAGAAAAAAATTCCAAGTACAATATT
This sequence comes from Hibiscus tridactylites, assembly GCA_958450335.1. Lineage (NCBI taxonomy): Eukaryota > Viridiplantae > Streptophyta > Magnoliopsida > Malvales > Malvaceae > Hibiscus > Hibiscus tridactylites. The sequence continues at coordinate 67,758,965 of OY288287.1, read as the reverse complement.
GTCCAAAATTTTCCTTAACATATATGTGATTAAAATATGATAAGACAATATTGTTAGTGCTCAAAAATGAAAATTTTCAAACACATTAAAGAAGAAATAAAAAAAACAAATATAACAAATATGAAATTCATAGCACTTTTCTCGATCACGATTCTTAAGTTGAGAAACATATTGATTTAATCACTCAATTTTAACAATAAAATTAAGGGTAAACTATTTAAATGGTCATTGAAATTTTAAGGTGCTTGCATTTTAGTCATTGGGCTTTTAAAACTTACAATAGTGTCACTAAACTTTTAATTTGATTTCATTGTCGATAAAAGTGTTAAGAAATGATGACATGACATGTTAGAGTCATCTTCTACTCCAAAACCCAAAAGTTTTTCAAGTCAATTGCAGTCGTCGACCTCTTCTCACACGTCGTCACCGTCTGACGTTAGAAAAACACAACACCCACCATACTCAAGGGCTTCACCATTATTTCATGGGAGCATAGGTACTTTGGGAAATTAATGAAACATTATTCCGACCAATTTTTTTAATAATGATGTTAAAAAAAAACAAATCAAGACGTACTGTATTCCTAACAACCATGAGAGGGATTGCATTGCTTTGTATCCTTTAGTAACACATGGCGTTTGGTCGATTACTTTGGGAAATTTTGAGGAAAGTCCAGGAGAGCGCTTGGTCGAGTACTTTTGGGAAATTTTGAGGAAAGTTGTTGATGCTTTTGAGTATGATGAGTGTTGTGTTTGGTGGAGATGACGATCATAATAACAATAGACGGTGATGACGAAACGATATGAGGTCAACGATTGCAATTGATTTGAGAAACTCAAGGGTTTTTTTGGGGGGGTGACTTTAACGTGTCACGTCCTCATTTCTTAACGACAGTTGACTACAATTACCGTAATGAATGTGGATTAAAAGTTCAATGATCGCGTTGCAAGTTTTAAAAGTTCGGTGGCCAAAATACAAGCGCCCTAAAAACTTGGTAATCATTTATAGAATTTACCCTAAAATTAATAGCAAAGTAAAAAAATCAACGAAGAATAAGAGGGACGACCACAAGAAATGTGACAAAAATGTTTGGAAGAATATATGCATTAGTTTTTTTTTCTTTTGCTTAAGTAATCAAATAATTACTTAAACTATACTTTTTTAGGTAGGTGCTTAAAGTATTTTTTAGTCTAAATAGGTGCCTAACGTTTTCAAAGTTTCTATTTAAGTTGTAACGCCCGGGTTCGGGGCCCGAAAGATACTCAAGTTTGGGCGTTGGGTTAAACCGGTTCGGGTTAGATCCTTGAAAGATGATTTTATTAAATAACACTAAAAAGGGGGTCTTTTATTGAGTAAGTGGCAAAAAGGGAAATTTGGGTATTTTAAAACAAAAAGATTTTTTGTTTATTCAAAAAGAAAGTCATTATCTTTCTCCTTCTCTTTTTCACGTTACTTTGCCAAAACCACCGTTTCCACCATTCTATTGGAGCAATCATCACACACACACAAGTTTACAAGGTAATTTCTCTTTTGCTTCGATTATTTCTTTCCTTGAGCTTTTTATTGTTTAAATATTTCCTTAAAAACTCTTTGTTCAAAGTTTTTCCAAAACACCATGAGTTTGAAAAGAGGAAGGGTGAGGGGATTTCATGTGGGTATTTTACTGTCATGTTTGAGGGTGTTTTTAATCATGCTTTGGTGTCTTAAAATGTTAAAATGGTGGCTAATAGTGGGAAACCCGAAATGGGTATAAAATAGATTTTTTGGTTGAAAAGGTTGAGTTTTTGGCTTGGTTTTGGGTTGAAAACGTGGCTGGTGGTTTCCTTGATGTTGGGGGATGTTTCTAGATGATTTTGGATGTATTTTGATAGTTGAAATCGATGAATTCAGTTTGAGGCTTGGTTAGAACGAAATTGGTGGATTTCTTGGTGAAATTTGGGTTCGAATCAGTGTGTTTTGATTGCAAGGAATGGGTTTTCGGGTTGTTGCTGGTATACAAGTGTATTAGCATCCTAATAGTTTGTTTTGGGTTGTCTTGAAGCAGAGGAGATTGACTCAGGTACTTTGGGCACGATAACGGGTGTTGCGGAGGCTTGAGAATGGTGTTTCGACTTTTGTTTGGGCTCAATCGGTGAGTGGTAATGTTTGAAGTTTTAAATGATTTCAAAGTGGATTCTTGGGGGTTTGGGTGGAGCCTTAAGGGCTAACCTAAACCCCAAGTGTAAGTTTTTTAATTCACCTTGTTCGTTAAGTGTTGGTGTGTGCGATTATTTGTGTTGTTGTGTGAAATGTGGATTGCCTTTACTCTCCGCTTAATGTTGTTGTGTAGTCGTTGTTGGTGTCAAGCCTCACGTGATGGTTGTCGTTGCTTATGGTGATGTGTAGTCCCACCGGTAGTGACTAGTGGAAGAGTACGGTGATGTATAGTCCCATCGGAAAACTACTAGTTGTTGTGAACGGTGATGTGTAGTCCCACCGGGAATGGTTGTGCATGTGCAAACCATGTTTTGTCTATGCTTGTGTTTAGTTCATCTCTTACTTATATGATTTTGATTTTCAAAAACTAAAATGTTTGCTTTAAACTACATTGTTGTTGTGTTTAGAGCTCCGCTCACTAAGCTTTAAGCTTACACTCTCTCCTTTTCCAACAATGCAGATCGTTAGAGGCTTTGGGAGGCAAGTGGGCAAGGGAGGAGTTTCTTGGAGTTCTTGCTAAGCTCAAGTTTGGTTTTGTGTTTGTAATAATGCTTAGACAATGGGAATACTAGGCTTTATGTTAGAGAGTTGGTGTTCAAACTCTTATATTTTGCCTTGTTTATGTTGCTCGATGTTTTAAATGTTGATACCATGTTAAGTTGAAGTTTGTTATGCTTTTGGTGGATTACTTTGTATTTTTGGCATGTAGGTGTTTTTGAAGCTAAGTGTTCTTGTGTGTTTTGGACTTGAAATCAATTTTATTAAGTGAATGCATGTTTGATGTTGTGTTTAGAGTGTCTTGCCTCTAGATTGATTGTATTTTTTAGATGACATGTGGTTTGTGTTGTTTCGGGGCAAATTTGGGGATGTTTGGAGATGTCAAATTATGTTTTCGGGCCAAACTGTGCCCAGGAATTTCGGAGCGCTTGATAAGGTTTCGAAACGGCCGATGCTCTAGGGGTATCCGTACCGGAACGGGAGTGATGCCGTTTCAGTACGATTTTCCACTAGAGGTTCTTGTTTCGGAACCATATAGGGTCATTCTGGTACGTTTGGCCACTAGAAGTTCCCGTTCCGAAACAAGGTGGGACCGTTTTGGAATGGCCTGATGTTACTTTTGAAAATGAAGCCCGCGTTTCAGAACGGGCAAGCATGTTTCGAAACACAAGTAGTTAAATCGTTTAAAAGGCAACTTCAAGGGTTCCCAAATGTTGCGTTTTATTCTCTAAGGCTTGTATGCTCCCTAGATGATCTTATATGCAACCTTTGTGATGGTTTCAACTCGTGAGCATGCAATTTGACAAATTAAGCTATTTGGTAAGTTTAAGTTGTCGTATGCCCTCTGCTTGGGTTAGTATTCCATCTTCGCTTTTTCGTTGTTGCCTTCACACATAGGATTAAAACGATATTTAGACAAGATAAATAAAGTGAAAAATAGGGTTGCTAATCGGAGTGAGGCCTTAAAGGGTTTCGCTTCGATTTTCCCCATGTAACCCGTTCAGTCTGATCTGTTGGTTAGGCCGCGACGAGGGGGTTACATAAGTGCCTTGCTGTTAAAAGCCGTTAAAAAAATTCTGTTAGACAATAAAGACATGACACGTGGTATGTTTTATTTTCAAAATATCCTAAAGCTCTTAAAAATATCCCCAAATGCCTAAATTCTTAAGTCCAAAATCTCAATTCCAATTGTTGCCGTCGTCAATCACCGACGATGTGCCCACCACTTTTGTCACCAGACCTCCATAATTATTTCCCCTATCCTCACGTTGCCGATAGTCGACGGACGACGTCCCTATCATTGAAATAAAGTCGAACTCGCAAAAAAAATAAAACGATCAGTAGCAAACAGCAGCCGATTGATTGACGAATGTCGTTTGAATCTTACTGCAAGAGAAATAGGCTTCATTCTGTCGCTGACAGCGTGATGAACGGTGACGATAGTGGTCGGATTTGGGGATCTATGAATTTTAGGGTTATTTTGTGAATTTTGAGAAATCTAGGGATTTTTTTTAAAAGTAAGTTAACAATTGGGCACCTAAACGGGTAATTTTGAAAACCTTAGGCACCTAATTGGCCCAAAAAATACTTTAAACACCTATCTGGGAAAAAGTATAGTTTAGGCACTTATTTTCCTCTTAAGCCTAGTATTTTTATAGGTTAAGTAGGCGAATATCACATATAATCGGAGAATATCACATACATAATAATGTAGGGTGACAGTTGGATTGCTTTAGTTTTGAAAACGAGAAAGGAGATTTAAGGGGAGAGGAGGGGAGGCGTGTAATGTTTTAAAAACTTTCATAAATGTATTTGACTAATTATTCCATGCACAAGCGCCTTAGTTTTAGGGTTAGATGCTCTATTTAGGGTTTAAGATTTATGGGTTTAAGTGTAGTAGTTTTGAATTTAGGGGTTGTTGATAGAATTTTGAGTTTAGGGTTAAAATTTAGGATTTATAGGTTAAAACCTAAACCCTAACCATAAACCTTAAATTCTAACCATGAACACTGTTAAGTATGGCTCATATACTGTAAAAGGACAGATTGGATTAATAACCAACCGACTTGAGGGATCCTTGGAGATTAAGGAGTACGAATCCTTGGAGGATAAGGAATACTACTCCCCGAAGGATTAGAACAATTGTAATCCTAGTTAAAATAGGATTGAGTAGTAGTTATCCTAGTTAGAATAGGACTTGGATGTAGGGGCTATATAAAGCGGCTTACCCCCACCTCATTAGGTACTTCATCAATTGTTCTTTAGGCTTTGCGGAGCGAGAGCATCTGTCCATCAAATGAGTACTTGAGTTTTCGGTGGGCTCGGATTAAGTGGGTTGGGAGTGTAGGGGCGAAGCCCCCACGGTACGGTACGGGGTATCTTTGTAATTGTACCGGGTCTACAAATAGATGTGTTATTTGTAACCTAAGGACCGTTGATTGAATAAAAGAAAACAACCGCTCTTTGCTCCCCGAAGACGTAAGCACACTGTTGAACCTTGTTAAATCTCTTGTGTTCTTGCTTGTTTGATTTTCTTTTTCGTTTGTCGTGTGCACAACAACCAGTATCAAAGCCTGGTTACGATGGCTATGTCCAGTGCGAAATTCGAAGTGGCCAAGTTCAATGGTGAAGGTAACTTCAGATTGTGGCAGACGAGGGTAAAGGATCTGTTAGCGCAACAAGGGATTTTAAAGGCTTTACGATCTAAAAAACCAGCATCGATGAAGGACGATGATTGGGAAGAACTGCAGCAACGAGTGACTGGAACCATATTGTTATGTATGGCAGATGAGATTTTTTGTCACGTTATGGATCTAACGTCTCTAGGAGTGATATAGAGCAATTTGGAAAGTCAATTTATGTTCAAGTCTCTTACAAATAAATTGTATCTAAAGCAGAAGTTGTATGGGTTGAAGATGTAAGAAGGTCAGGATTTGGCACAGCACGTGAATATCTTCAATCAAATAATCACCGATTTAACTCAACTTGATGTGAAGATTAAAGATGAAGACAAAGCAATGATTCTGTTGTGTTCGTTGCCTTCTTCTTATGAACACATGGTGACTACTCTTACATATGGGAAAAAACAATCAAAGTTGAAGAGATTATTGTAGCCTTATTGGCCCACAACCAGAGAAGGCAGAATATAGGCGAAAGCTCTCACGCTGATGGTTTATATGTTAAGGGTAATCACAACCGTGGAAGGAAGTCAGAGAAAGAGGGTTCTAGAAGACGAAATTCTAGATCAAAGTCTAGAGGCAAGAAGACGTTTCGTTGCTAGAAGTGCAAGGAGCCAGGACATATGAAGCAAGACTGTCCAAAGTGGAAAAAGGAGTAAGATGATAAACATGATGCATAATCCAAAACTGTGAATGTGGTGCAGAATAAGAATTCGGATTGCAGTGATGGTGCTATGCTTTCTATTTCAACAACTCAGTTCACGGATGCTTGGATTCTTGATTTAGGATGCTCCTATCATATAACACCTAACAAGGAGTGGTTTTCTACCCATATGTTTGTTAATTCTGGTTCTGTCTATTTCGGTGATGATAGATGTTACAATATTGTTGGTATTGGTGAAGTCAGAATTAAGATGTATGATGGTACTATTAGAACATTATGTGATGTTAGGCATAAGAATCTAATTTCTTTGGGCACTTTGCATAAGAATGGTTTAATTCCTAAAGCTAATGAGGATAGAGAAACCATTAGGATTTTTAAAGGTGCATTGACTGTGATGAAAGGAAATATAACTGCAGGGAATATCTATAAACTGTTAGGGAGTACAGTTGTAGGTAGAGCTCATTCTGTTGAGTCATATAATGATAATATAAAATTGTGGCATATGCGTCTTGGTCATCTTAGTGAACGTGGAATGGTTGAATTGCATAAAAGAAATTTTTTGCATGGTGACAAAAGTTGCAAGCTCGATTTTTGTGAATTTTGTGTTCTTGGTAAACAGACTAAAATCAGTTTCACGACTGGAAAGCACAAAACTGAAGAGATTCTTGATTATGTGCATTCTGATGTATGAGGGCCTACCAGAGAATCATCATTGAGTGGATCTGTGTATTATGTTACTTTTATTGACGATTTTTCTAAGAAAGTTTGGTTGTACTTCTTGAAACAAAAATCTGAAGTCTTTTCCAAATTCAAGGTGTGGAAAGTTGAGGTGGAGAACCAAATTTAAGGTATGATAATGGCACAAAATATACAAATTTGCATTTTTTTGAAGTTCTATGAGGAGCATGGGATTTAGAGAAATTTTTAGTGCGAAAGACGCCACAACAAAATGGTGTTGCTGAAAGGATGAATAAGTCAATAGTTGAGCGGGCTCGGTGCTTGAGACTGAATGCATGGCTTCCTAAAAACTTCTGGGCAGAGGTTGTGAGTATGGCATGATATCTCATCAACAGGTCACCACGGGCATCTTTGGGTGGAAAAGTTGCAGAAGAGGTATGGACAGGCAATGTAGTTGATTTTTTACACTTACGGATTTTTGGTTTTCCTACTTATGTGCATGTACCTGGTGATGGGAGATCAAAACTTGATGTAAAATCGAAGAAGACCATCTTTTTGGGCGACAAGAAAGGTGTCGGAGGATACAAGATTTGGGATCCAGTTGCAAGGAAAATAATGATTAGTAGAGATGTAATTTTTGACGAGCAATTCATGTTGCAGCAGAACCGAGACAAGGTGTTGGTGGATTTTGAACAGTATCCAAGAGCATTTGAGAAAGAAGTAACAGTTGAGAAAGGTGAAAGCTCGAATTCAACTTTTGGTGACTCTAATACAGTTCTGTTGCATAATTATAATTTAGCAAGAGATGGAGAGAGACATACCAATGTGAAGGCTCCATGCAGATTGGGTTTTGAAGATATGGTGTCTTTTGCACTTCACATTAGTAGTGAAGATATGGATACTTTTCAAGGGGCTATCTCTAGTCCGAATAAAAGCAAATGAATGGTTGCAATGGTTGAGGAGATGAAATATTTGCAAAAAAATCATACGTGGGAGCTAGCTAGGCTTCTTGAGGGAAAGAAGGCTATAGGTTACAAATGGGTGTATAAAAGAAAACCAGCAGTATCAGAAAAAGTGGGGGGAAAGTTCAAGGCTCGGTTGGTAGCAAAGGATTTTTCACAGCAAAAATGAGTTGATTATGATGAAATCTTTTCTCATATGGTTAGACATACTTCAATTAGGGCAGTTCTTGCACTTGTAGCTAGTTTGAATTTGCATTTAGAGCAGATGGATGTTAAAACTGCTTTTAACATGGTGATCTAGAAGAGCATATTTATATGCAGCAGCCAGAAGGGTTCATTCAATCCGGAGATGAACATCTAGTTTGTAGGTTAAAGAAATCCTTGTACGGGTTGAAGCAGTCTCCACGAAAATGGTACAAGCGATTCGACTCCTACATTATGTAGATTGGCTACAAGCGATGTGAGTATGATTGTTGTGTCTATGTTAAAAGCCTTGATGATGGTTCTTTTATTTTTGCTGCTACTATATGTTGATGATATGTTTCTGGCTGCAAAGTATATGCATGATGTTGTCAGTTTGAAAGCTTTATTGAGTCAGGAATTTGATATGAAAGACTTAGGAGCTGTAAAGAAAATTGTTGGAATGGAGATTCACAGAGATAGAGGCTCAAGGAAACTGTGGTTATCTCAGCAAGGCTATGTTGAGAAAAGTGTTAGACAAGTTTGGGATGAGCAAAACAAAGCACGTGAGCACTCCATTGGTGAATCACATTAAGCTTTCTACAGAACAGTGCCCGAAGACAGACAAGGAAATTGAAGATATGGCAAATGTCCTTTATGCTAGTGTTGGCGGCTGCCTGATGTATGCGGTGATATGTACTCCTCTTGATTTAGCTCATATTGTTGGTCAAGTGTGTAAATACATGTCTAAACTAGGAAGATCATATTGGGAAGCAATCAAGTGGATTTTCAAGTATTTAAAGGGTATTATGGGACATGTAATTGTTTTCGGCAGTCGGCGACGTGATCCTTTGATTGTTGGATATGTGGATTCAGACTATACATGTGATTTGGATAATAAAGGTGTTATAGAGTAGGGGATTTCCCCTCTGTTGCTGCTGCGTCAGAGGAAGATTCTGAAGAGACGGGTAGGACAAGGCGGCGTGTGCCAGATGGTTTGGCAGCTGGGCTCTTCTTCGTGCCATGTGGCGGCTTGATGCGGCTGGGAGTGGGTCGTTTTGTTGGTGCTTTTGTCTTAGGTTCAGACCTTCCATCTTGAGGCTCGATCGCATCAGCGGGCCGCTTTCTTTTCTTTGCTGCCTCGGTCGGTTCATCATCGAAGGAGTCAAAAATCTTCATGTCTGAATCGGTCACTTTCTCCGACTCTGATGAGGAGGGGAGTTCGTACGGCTGGATGGGAGTGGGTGAGGTTCTTCTCTTAGGGTGGATGTGTGGCCCCTCGCTTTCAGTTGCGACTGGAGTAGCAACTGGTCTAAGTGTGATCTGTGTCAGTTTGGATGCTACTAACTCCGATGGTAATGCGAGCAACTGTGGGCCGGCGTCATTGTACTTGTCAAGAAAGTAGACCACAAAGGCCTCTTGCACCTCCGCAATGTATTTGGTGAAGATCACCTGTTTGTGCTTGGTCCTCTAGCAGCTCTCCACAAGGTTGCGCAGCAAAGGGACTACGGCGGAGGGGAGGGCAGCATCAGTACTGCCCGCTACGGCTGGGTGGCAACAGGTTGGGACGGCGGCTGGGCGGTTGACGGTGTTTCTAGCTCTGACTCCTGCATCATCTGGAGGCGCGCCTTTCTTGTCCACCCTTTCTAGGCATGAATAACTGTATCCTTGGGATGCGGCAACACGCGGAAGTTGGCGCATAGGTTTGTGATGAGTGCAGGGAAGACGAGGGGTCCTTTGGCGTTTGGCTTGTCTACGTGAGGATAAATTTCATCTAGAATTACTTCACCAACATTAATTTGCCGCCCTTTCATAATGATGTGGATAAGGGCCAGCCACAGCCTGTTAGCTATTGATCCGTGCGAGGTGGGCATCAGACGGCGTTGGATGAAGTTGCTCCAAAAAACGGCCGCCGTCGGCAGATCGCGGCAGTTGACTGAACCATTATTCTTTCCTATTAGCCACTAGGTGTTGGGATGGCAGATGTCTTTCTTGATCTTTTCATAGTCAGCCGTCGTTAGATAGGACTTCCACTCTTCATGCGGATTCCCGTTGATGTCTATATTGTAGAAACTATTGATGGTTTCTGCCGTGAGCTTGACTCCTTCGCGGACATAAACGAAAGGGTATCCCGTCGTGGGCTTGTGGGCATAGAATTCTCGCACCTGATTGTTGTTTATCCCTTCTGGCTGTCGTGCGAAAATGTCCCAACCCAAGTTGTGAACCCTTTCGAATATGGTGGGTTCGAGGCAAAAATCCCCATCTGGCCTGGAGTATTGGAACTCTATTTCCTTCCAGAGTTGCCGCTCTGTGAAGTGCTGCTTGTAAGTTGCCGCTACAGCCGAGTTTAAGAACCTCTGAAAGGCTGGCTTGGAGGTGGAGGTGGTTTGTTTTGATGTGGCCATAACTGTGAGAACGGTTGTGTTTTCGTAAAGAAAGAAAAAGAAATTGCAAGAAAGTAAAGCAAGTGAAATCTTGAAAGCAAAGATTGAAAAGAAGAATTGAGAGTAAAGGAGAGAGAAAAGTGAAGAACGGGGGGAGAATAGTTGGCTCTATATAGCCGCTTCTCTCCGTTGCCTTGGCGGGCACGCTGTCAACAAGCGGCAATGATTGCAGTGCGATTTCCACACTTCTAGCCGTTACGCAGATATCTGTTCCGCTAGCTGTTGCAAATATAGCTGTTGTGGCTAGCCGTTATGGAGCAGCTAGCCGTTTTGCTTATTTGCCTTGGCAGTTGGATTGGGCTTCTCCTTTATTCTTTCATCCTTCTTGATCTTGCCTTCATTCCTAACCTGAAATAAATTAAATGCAAAAAATTTAAAATAAAAAACTAAATCTAATAAAAATAAAAATAAAAAAATCAGGTTATGTTAGGTTGCGCATTTCCAAACATAACCACCTCCTAAGGGTTCTGCTTTTAGCTTTTCGTTCGGGCATGTCCTTCCCCTCCTCGGGTGGATGTTGGTCGCCATCTTTGTTGCCATGATGGGACATACACCAAAGAAAACAAAGAGACATATTTTTTTTTGAAAAATAAAATAAACAGAGATTTAATGTGCAAAAACTAAAGTAGAAGTGCAGAAATTCAAACGCAGTTGCTGTTTCCAATCCCCGGCAACGGTGCCAAAAACTCTTAGAGCGTTTGGGTGTTCTCTATTTATGAGCGCAAGTGCACACTCTTGTCAAGTTATAGTATAAAAGATATCGTCTCCCACAGGGATTGGAATGGCTCCTATGAATGTTTTCCTACACAGGGATTTAGTAAATACACTCTATCGGTCGCTACAGGCTTCAGAAAATTGTAAGATTGGGCTCATTGGGCTCAGGGAATTTCCCTCTTTCAATCGTAACCCATCTTGACTAAGTCGGTGTAACTTTGGCCTGGGCGGCACTTGGCGGCATTGCTGCTACGTCGGCGTCCTTGGCGGCACCTGGAACTACTTCAGTACAGATCCTTTTGTTCTCAACTTTCCTATCCTATCATGCCCTCTGCTCCTCTACATAGCTACAACACCTGAAAATAAAAACTAAACTAAAACAATATATATTCTTAATCAAACATAAAATATTCAATAAAAGCATGGTAAAAGAGAAAATATTGTTATTATGCATGCAATGCACCTAAATATGCCTAAATGAGCTTAAGAATAGCAATAATAAGGGCATGAATGTGTACAAAATATAGAAATCGTGGACACTCTACACACCCCAAACTTGAACTATTGCTTGTCCTAAAGCAATGCAACCTAACTAGTAAACCTGCCCCTTGCACAAAATTAATAGAAACTTAGCCTTTAACTTGATTTCTTACCTCAAGGCCGCGGAACCTATTTAATGTTAGTGATAGGGAAAGGCATGAAATAACTTTTAATTTTCTTAGTGCCATGTAGTGTGTACAGGTCTGTGTCCATGCTAAAACATGTTGAGTATACTAAGTTAACAAAGAATGTTGAACGTAATTAAATTACTAAAAAGGATACGAGTTGCTACCTTGGCAGCACAGTTAAGCACTTATTTTCCTCTTTTAATTTTCTTTAATCATGGCTTTAAGGGCTTCGGGTCATCACAACTATTCTCAGGGTCTGAAACTAAGATAGGTGCACTCTACGAAACTCCAAACCCTTGGAATAGAGTCATCCCGTGAAGGCTTGTTTCAAGGTCTGAAGCTAATTTGTTTGTCACTTGGTTTAGATACTTGGACTTTGATAGCAGCGGAGTGTCCTTACTCATGATCCTTCCTAGAGCTTGTTTTGGGCACCTCTAGGGTTCTTAACATCCTTTCTAGAGCATGTTTCAGGCACCTCTAGGGTTTTTACCATCTTTATGTTGCTACCTTGTGCTACCGCGGCGACAAACTTGTATTCAATTTAGAAATTTTTATTAAGTAAAGCAGGCAGTGTTAAACTTAGAACTCAAACAAAAATTCAGCATTTAACAGACAGTGTAAGAATAATTGGCAAAAAGAAAAATTTTATAAGTGCTTTTCATGCTTCATCCCATTGTTAAGTTAGATTTTAAGTATAGTGCGAATATAAATAGTCGGCTAACTATCATAGGCACAAGTTTTTGAACTAAGAGTTTTTACTTCATTGAGTGTTTAGGGCAGAATTTACATATGCTTCGATATGCTACTAAATGAACCTAAAACAAATATGACTATCCCCCCAAACTCAAGGTTGGCATTGTCCTCAATGCCTTACAAAATATAAAATAAAAACAAAAAGAAATAAAGAAAACAAAAAAACAGATAAAAATAAAAAGAAAACATAAAAATAAAGAAAAAAAGAAAAAGTGCTATAGACTAGGGGATTTCCCCTATGTTGCTGCTGTGTCGGAGGAAGATTCTGAGGAAGCGGGTAGGACAAGGCAGCGTGTGGCAGATGATCTAGCGGTTGGGCTCATCTTCGTGCCACATAGCGGCTGGATGCGACTGGGAGTGGGTCGTTTTTCTGGTGCTTCTGGCTTAGGTTCAGACCCTCCATCTTAAGGCTCGGTCGTATCAGCGAGTTGCTTTCTTTTCTTTGCTGCCTCGGCCGGTTCATCATCGAAGGAGTCAGAAATCTCAATGTCTGAATCATCGGCATCTTGGGCAACTGCCTCCTTTGCTGCTAGGGAGGCGGCGATAGTCTCATCTTCTTTCTCTGACTCTGACGAGGAGGGGAGTTCGTACGGCTAGATGGGAGTGGGTGAAATTCTTCTCTTAGGGCGGATGTGCGACCCCTCGCTGTCAGCTGCGGCATGAGTAGCAGCTGGTCTGGGTGTGATCTGTGTCGGTTTGGATGTTGCTAACTCCGATGGGAATGCGGGCAACTGTGGGTCGGCGTCATTGTACTTGTCAAGCAAGTAGGGCACAAAGGCCTCTTGCACCTACGCAATGTATTTGGTGAAGATCACTTGTTTGTGCTCGATCCTCTGGCAGCTCTCCACAAGGCTGCGCAGTAGGGGGACTACGGCGGAGGGGAGGGCAGCATCAGTACTGCCCACTACATTTGGGGTGGCGGCAGGTTGGGACAGCGGCTGGGCGGTTAACGGTGTTTCTAGCTCTGACTCTTGCATCATCTGGAGGCGCACCTTTTTTTATCCACCCTTCTTTAGCAGAAATGATTATATCCTTGGGATGCGGCGGCACGCGGAAGTTGGCGCATAGGCCTGTGATGACTGTAGGGAAGACAAGGGGTCCTTTGGCGTTCGACTTGTCTGTGTGGGCATAAATTTCCTCTAGAAATACTTCACCAACATTAATTTACCGCCCCTTCATAATGATGTGGATAAGGGCCAGTCGCGGCCTGTTGACTGTTGATCCGTGCGAGGTGGGCATCAGACGTCGTTGGACGAAGTTGCTCTAGAGAACGGCCTCCGGCAGCAGATCGCGGCGGTTGACTGAACCATTATTCTTGCCGGTTAGCCACTTGGCGTTGGGTCGACAAATGTCTTTCTTGATATTTTCGTAGTCAGCTATCGTTAGATAGGAATTCCACTCTTCATGCATATTCCCGTTGATGTCTATGCTGTAGAAACTATTAATGGTTTCTGGCGTGAGCTTGACTCCTTCTCCGCGGACATAAACGAAAAAGTTTCCCGGTGTGGGCTTGTGGGCATAGAATTCTCGCACTTGATTGTTGTTTATCCCTATTTCCTCCCAGAGTTGTTGCTCTGTGAAGTGCTGCTTGTATGTTGCCGCTACAGCAGAGTTTAAGAACCTCTGAAAGGTTGGCTTGGAGGTGGAGGCGGTTTGTTTTGATGTGGCCATAACTGTGAGAACGGTTGTGTTTTCCTAAAGAAAGAAAAAGAAACTGCAAAAAAGTAAAGCAAGTGAAATCTTGAAAGCAAAGATTGAAAAGAAGAATTGAAAGTAAAAGAGAGAGCAAAGTGAAGAACGGGGAGAGAATAGTTGGCTTTATATAGCTGCTTCTCTTCGTTGCCTTGGCGGGCACGCTGTCAACGAGCGGCAATGATTGCAGCGCGATTTCCGCCTTTCTAGTCGTTATGCAGATATCTGTTCCGCTAGCTGTTGCAAATATAGCCGTTATGAAGCAGCTAGCCGTTTTGCTTATCTGCCCTGGGTTGCCTTGGCCGCTGGATTTAGCTTCTCCTTTATTCTTTCATCCTTATTGGTCTTGCCTTCATTCCTAACCTGAAATAAATTAAATGCAAAAAATTAAAAAAAAAAACTAAATCTAATCCTAATACATAAAAAAACCAGGTTATGTTAGGTTGCGCTTTTCCCAAACATAACCATTTCATGAGGTTTCTGCTTTTAGCTTTTCATCCGAGCATGTCCTTCCCCTCCTCAGGTGGATGTTGGCTGCCATCTTTGCTTCCCTGATGGGACGTACACCAAAGAAAACAAAGAGGCATAATTTTCTTTTAAAATAAAATAAATAGAGATTTAATGTGCAAAAACTAAAGTAGAAGTGCAGAAATTCAAACGTGGTTGTTGTTGCCAATCCCCAAAAACGACACCAAAAACTTGTAGAGCGTTTGAGTGTTCTCTATTTATGAGTGCAAGTGCACACTATTGTGAAGTTATAGTATAAAAGATATCCTCTCCCACAGGGATTGGAACGGCTCCTATGAATGTTTTCCTGCACAAGGATTTAGTAAATACACAATTAAATCTCTAAATGTGAAAATATAAAAAACACAAGTAAAATAAAGATAGGGATGATAGGGAGAGATGAGGTCGATAGATTGGGTAAGGTAATTGCAGCCCAGTAGTGTGTAAACTACATTGTAAGGCATAAGTGTGTTTTACACTGCCACGATCTACTGCCTCGGCGGGTAATGGCGGGAGGAAGCTACGACCCTGTCACGCGGCTGCAGTGGATCTCTACCCCTACAACTTTTGCTATCCCGGCAGGTGGAATTGAAATAAGTCCTGGCGGCAAGTCTGGCAGATACTCCAAGTTCGGCGGAGCAATTCTTAAATGATCCTTTCTATGTCTAGGCAAGGATTCTATCACCACGTGATATAGGCAATACCTAGCAATATCAGCGTAAACCTAACACAGGAAGTCGACGTTTGGTTACTCCTTTTAGCCGCTGAAACTCGAACTTATGTCTAAGTCGAATTAGTCAACACCTTGACATGATGAGACTGTGCTTAACCTTTTCGTGAGCCCTACACTTTTGTGCCTGACAAATAGATTTCTTCAACTGGACTTTTGGAACTAATTGAAGAAGTGAAGAACATGAATTAAACAAACTTGGAATATTTTATTGAAAACACACTTAAACTATTACAATTGTTTCTCACAACTACTTTGCATACAAAAACCTAAACCCTAAGAGAGTTGGGCCACGACCTCCAACACCTCTCATCTATCTAGCTACCACTTCTTTATGTATTTATGCATCTGTGCATCCCATCATGCCCATATACCCTCATATACATGGGTATATATAGGGCTCATGGCCTAAGTTTAAGTCCTTCTTGGAGTAGAAGTCCTTAAAGTAACTTTACATTAAATGTTGACTCCTTTTTTACTTGAATGTGGACTCTTTGGACGTTGCCTTCTCCCGAAAGTAAGGATAAGTATTCTTACTTATCAATCTTGGATCAACTCTATCGGCCGCTACAGGCTTCAGAAAATTGCAAGACCGGGTTCATTGGGCTCAGGGAATTTTCCTCTTTCAATCGCAACCCATCTTGACATAGTCGGTGTAACTCTAGCCTGGGCGGCACTTGGCGGCATTGCTGCTACGGTTGCATCCTTGGTTGCACCTAGAACTGCTTTAGTACAGCTCCTTTTGTTCTCAGCTTTCCAATCCTCTCCTGTCCTCTGCTCCTCTACACAGCTACAACACATGAAAATAAAAACAAAACTAAAACAATATCATTTCTTAACCAAACATAAAGTATTCAAGAAAAGCATGGTAAAAGAGAAAATAATGTTATTATGCGTGCAATGCACCTAAATATGCCTAAATGAGCTTAAGAATAGCAATAATAAAGGCAAGAATGTGTACAAAATATAGAACTCGTGGACACTCTACACCAAGCATGTTACTACAGACAAGTTCAAGCATTGTTTGGACTTGTTGAATGTTTGCAAATGCTAGAGAAGCATGGTAGCCCAACCCACTTTGATGTGTGAGAGACTCTAGATTTATCTCTTAAGGGGAATGATATTCGCCAAGGTGGAGATTTGTTAAGTATGGCTCATATACTGTAAAAGGAAAAATGGGCTTAATAACCAACCGACTTGAGGGATCCTTAGAGGTTAAGGAGTATGAATCCTTGGAGGATAAGGAATACTACTCCCTGAAGGATTAGAACAATTGTAATCCTAGTTAAAGTAGGATTGAGTAGTAGTTATCCTAGTTAGAATAGGACTTGGATGTAGGGGCTATATAAGAGGCTTACCCCCAACTCATTAGGTATTTCATCAATTGTTCTTTAGGCTTTGCAGAGCGAGAGCATCTGTCCATCAAAAGAGTACTCGAGTTTTTAGTGGGCTCGGATTAAGTGGGTTGGGAGTGCGGGGGTGAAGCCCCCGCGGTACGGTACGAGGTTTCTTTGTAATTGTACCGGGTCTATAAATAGATGTGTTATTTGTAACCTAAGAACCATTGATTGAATAAAAGAAAACACCCGCTCTTTGCTCCCCGATGACGTAAGCACACTGTTGAACCTCGTTAAATCTCTTGTGTTATTGCTTGTTTGATTTTCTTTTCCGTTTGTCCTGTGCACAACAAACACTAAATTCTAACCATGAATCATAAATTCTAAACCCCATATACTAAAACCCCTAAACTCTAAACCTTAAATTAAAACCCTAAACCTTAAATTAAGGCGCTTATGAAAAAAATTCTACCACGTGCATATGAGATAATAATCATTTTTAATTTGTTTACATAGAGAGTTTTATAGAATTTGGGGGGAGAGAAAGAAGAAGGAAATGTTGGCTTTCGGGAAGAAAAATAAGAGACGATTTATTTGGATGTAAGGTTAAATTGTTATAATATATAAAAGTTTAAATTGTCATAATTAACACTTAAATTAAAATAAGAGTGTTTTGAATCTTATTGTGATCCAGTGAGATGTAAGGTAGATTGTTGACAGCAAATATCATCTATTGTACCCACTATCGTAGCCCCTTTTCTTGTACCGACATCAAAGCTTAAGTTGGAAGGTAGATTGTTGACAGCAAATAGCGGCAAGCTTCCTCTTTATGGTATCCAAATAGACGCTGAGACTGATGTAAGTCGAGCCATTGCTTCCAAAACCCAGAAGTCACCTACTCACCTTCACCTTTGCAAATTCATTACAAGCCTCTAGTCTGCTTTCTTCACCTGGTTCTTGCTGCAAACTTTAAATAAAATCTAAAAATTGGGGGTTAAAACTAGAGAAATAAGATTAGAGATGAATGAAATGGAAATTAGGATTTGGAGAAGAAGACGGGGTATTTGGGTAAACTTAGGGTATGGTTTAATATATTTATTTTATTTTAAAATTTAAAAATAAATAAGAAAAATGACGTGACGTGTTCTGATTGGTCAAGATAGATTTTTTTAATGGTATGGGGCAATATGGGTAACGAAGAAAACTTTAGGGAGGCAAAAGTGGTCAAAATGAATTTTGTGGGGCAAGTTGAGAAAATAGGTAAAGTTTAGGGGAAGTGTATTAAGCCTAAAAAATATGAAGAAATATATATGATTACAGAAAATCGTTTCAATTGGAATCAAGCTGTACTATAACATGTTAAATAATTACGATTAAATTTGTATAGGAACTAGAAAACTCGACTCAATTTTTTTAAATAAGCTCTGAATTGTAAAAATATGACATGCCAACTCAATTAATTAATTTTTTTACTCGATTCGATAACGATCATCTCTAGCCCTTTATTACAAAAAGAGAGAGGGAAAGAGAGAGTGTGCTTCAATAAGACACATACCAATTCCATCCATTGACCAAAATAATGTCATTATCAATGGATTCGGGAGGCTGAATAAAACGTGATATCACCACCACCATTGCATCCATTCGGGGAAGGCAGTGGGTGGCAGTGGCAGCAGGTAAAATCAAAGGAAGTTTCCTGGAATTTTGGTTCATACTCATAGCTTCAAAAAAAGAGAAAAAAATATACATATTTTCAGTATGAAATTCATTTCTCTTAAATAAATGCTTGAGAATTTGACCAGCTGTCTAGGAATTATCTTTAATTATCAAGTTTATAAATAACGTAACTCTCGTTCTGGAAAAGTGAAAAAGAAAATACTGCCAGAACAAATTTGATACTGAAAACTCAAAAGTAAAAGCTTTTTTCTAATAAAGGAGAAAATTCCATAAATAAAATCTAAAAACCATTATTACACTTTTTTAAAGAAAAAATCTACAAATGATCTCTAAATTAAGTAATCACTAAATTTTTAAAAATTATAAAATAGTTATTAAAATTATCAGTATAAAAAACACTGAATTTTATTAAATTATTAGATATTATTTTTAAAGAGTATTTTTATTTTTGGTATTCTTTTGTTTAAAGAATATTTTTAAATAAATAAAATCTTTATTTTTAGATAGTATTATTTTTAAAACTATTTTTGATAAAAATCAAAGGTAGAATTTCAAACGAACCACTATTAGTTTATAAACGGAGGGATTCTAAAAGCAAATTTGAAAATTGCAGCGAGTCACGCTCCAATAAAAGCAGAGCCATTTGGAAGAGTAAAAGGCTGACCAAGAACAAGCACCTTTCTTTTTCAACTACGACAAAGTTATCTCTTGAAACAAAAACTGAAGAAAATAGGGAACCAAAGAATTTTCTTTCAACTCATGCTTTGTTTCCAAGCCACCATTTTTTTAGTTTTTCTTGGTCTATCTCATATTCAAAGGTTCTATTCTCTCTTTCTTTACTTTATTACATTCTTTTTGTTATGCACACTGAATTTTCGTTTAAGAAGTTCTCTTTGCCATGGAGTTCACTCATTTCATATCCGTTTCTGTTTTATAGTTTTTTTTTTTGAAACTTTGCACTTTTTTCTTAATATTTTTCTTTTGGTCGTTTGTCGTATGGTTAACTACAAGGTACGATTTTTAATCTATGGTTAACAGTTAATTGCCACTCTAAGCGGTTTTTTTCTTCTTCTTGGTTATTGGGTCTATGTTAAAACTGCTGTATTGTAATTCCTCTGTTCGGTTGGGCTCAGTTATTGTCCTGGTGGCTAGTTAGTTCATGTAGGTGGCTGGTCTTTTTATAATTAAAGACCAAGTAGAAAAAGAACATTGCCTTTTTTGTTGTTGGGTAATCAATAGCTCTCTTTATGTTGCAATTTGACCAAATTTCATACTAGTTGAACCAAGTTAATGCTGCTGGGTTTCTGTTCTGCTTCTTTGTTCTGTTTTAGCACTAAGGTTTCTTTTAAAGTTTTTCTTATTACATGGTTCAAGCTTCATGTTTTTTTATCTGTTTTACAGGAAAATGATACGGGTTTAAGGAAAAATTGAAGGACTTTCTACTTTTGGGGTGATAACCAAAGTTGAGGATTCAATGGATGAGAGACCTTTTCCTGCGTGGGCATGGTCTGTTGAGGACTGTTTGAAAGAGTATAATGTGAAACTAGACAAGGGTTTAAGCAGTTACGAGGTGGAAAAGCAGCGCGAGAAGTACGGTTGGAATGAGCTTGCGAAAGAGAAAGGGAAGCCCTTATGGCGGCTTGTGCTAGAACAATTCGATGACATGCTCGTAAAGATACTTCTAGTTGCAGCTTTTATATCTTTTATTCTAGCATATATGCATGGGAATGAATCTGAGGAGTCGGGGTTTGAAGCCTACGTTGAGCCATTCGTGATTGTATTGATTTTAGTCCTTAATGCCATTGTTGGAGTATGGCAAGAGACTAATGCTGAGAAGGCACTTGAGGCCCTTAAGGAGATGCAATGCGAATCCGGGAAGGTATTAAGAGATGGGTTCCTTGTACCGGACTTGCCAGCACGGGAGCTTGTCCCTGGGGACATAGTGGACTTGCAGGTCGGTGACAAGGTTCCTGCTGATATGAGAATAGCGGCTCTCAAAACGTCAACTTTGAGATTAGAGCAAAGTGCACTAACAGGAGAGGCAATGCCTGTTCTGAAAGGTACTAATCCTATATTCCAGAAGGATTGCGAGTTGCAGGCAAAAGAAAATATGGTTTTCGCAGGCACGACTGTGGTGAACGGTAGCTGTGTCTGTATTGTTGTTTGCACTGGAATGAACACCGAGATTGGGAAAATCCAGAAGCAAATACACGAGGCCTCGTTGGAAGAGAGTGACACACCTTTGAAAAAGAAGCTGGATGAATTCGGGAGCAGGCTTACAACTGCAATTGGGATTGTTTGTCTTATTGTGTGGCTTATCAATTACAAAAACTTCCTCTCATATGAAATGGTGGATGGATGGCCTGCAAATGTTCGCTTTTCTTTCGAGAAATGCACTTATTATTTCAAGATAGCTGTTGCCCTTGCTGTGGCTGCAATTCCTGAAGGCCTCCCTGCGGTAATCACAACATCTCTAGCTCTTGGTACTAGAAAAATGGCTCAAAAGAATGCAATCGTTCGGAAGCTTCCTAGTGTTGAAACCTTAGGATGCACTACTGTGATTTGCTCGGATAAAACTGGGACTTTGACCACGAATCAAATGTCCGTTGCAGAATTCTTTACCCTAGGTGGAAAAACCACGACTTCTCGTGTTTTCCATGTTGAAGGCACAACCTATGATCCTAAGGATGGTGGAATTGTAGATTGGACCTGCTACAATATGGATGCTAACTTACAAGTCATGGCAGAGATATGTGCAGTTTGTAATGATGCTGGGATTTTCTGTGACGGTCGTCTTTTCCGAGCTACTGGTTTGCCAACAGAAGCAGCTTTGAAGGTTTTGGTTGAGAAGATGGGAGTCCCAGATGCCAAGATGAGGAACAAGATCCGTGACTTAGAGCTTGCTGCAAACTATTTGATTGACCGAAGCACAGTTAAACTAGGTGAGCTGAAATCTTTCTAGTTCTTTATAGGTCACTTGTTAGGCATTCTGTTGCACTTTGATTTATGACGTATTTTGAAATCTAGCTTGCTGCGAATGGTGGATTAAAAGATCAAAAAGGGTTGCAACATTGGAGTTTGATCGTGTACGGAAGTCTAGTAGCATTATTGTTAGAGAGCCTACTGGGCATAACCGACTCCTTGTCAAGGTGACTGTCATATGCTTCCTTTTTCTTTTCTGGTTCAAATCTTTTTCCTAGCTTCATGTTGTTCACTATTCATTCTTCTGCTGGTTAAATGAATCATATGTTTATGAATAGCATCTTTTCTGTTTATTTAGTATTTAACTTCCCCCAAGTTGATGGCAGTTATGTTAAACTTGAATGGATTGCAAGTGTGAAACAGCAGAAAGGAGTTTAAGTAGTTTGCATGGCTTTGACATTTTATTTACTTATTAATTTCACTTTTTCAATGTTTGCCGAACATAGAAAAGTATACACAAGTGTTTGTTGATGAGTTGTTGCTTGAGCTAAAACATGACAAAGCTGACTTCTCTGGTGTCTGTTCTGTACTTTTGCTTGAACTTGTTATATTATTGAACCATTATATTTCCCAATTTCAAAATGTCCTTTTCTGCACTGGATGGTTCTTAAACTCTAAAGTTTTGACTGATATAACTCTCCTAACAAAAACTAACAAAATAGAATTATGAATTTATGTGTGTGAGAATGATTTACAAGAACTGGAAATGCAAATCTGGAAAATGTGAGGAAGCTGCCTTTATTCCAATCATCTTTACATGTTTGAAAGTTTGGTTTTGCTATGCATATTGCTGGGTTTGCAATTGCTACTCTGGCTATCAACTATATTTAGTTTTAACAATTATAATATTATGAATGATTTATTATGTCCTTTCTTTGATGTTAAATCAATGCTTATTGCCTGTAGGGTGCTGTTGAGAGTTTACTAGAGCGTAGCACACACGTGCAACTTGCAGATGGATCTCTTGTTCCAATGGATGAACCTTGTAGGCAATTGTTGCTTTCAAGACAATTCGAGATGAGTTCAAAGGGATTGCGATGCTTAGGGATAGCATACAAGGATGAACTGGGAGAATTTTCAGACTACTACTCCGAGAATCATCCAGCTCATAAGAAGTTACTTGATCCAGCTTGCTACTCTTCCATTGAAAGTGACTTGGTTTTTGTAGGGGTTGTTGGTCTCAGGGTAAGCCTATGTAAACAGCTTTTGTCGTTTGTTTTAGTTATATTTCTAAATGCTATCCAGAGATGTCATTTTCCATATTCATTGTTTAGGATCCTCCACGAGACGAAGTTCACAATGCGATTGAAGATTGTAAAGGAGCAGGGATTAGAGTTATGGTGATAACTGGAGATAATAAATCCACAGCTGAGGCTATCTGTCGTGAAATTAAATTGTTTTCGGATGGAGAGGATCTTAGAGGAAAGAGTTTTACTGGTAAAGAATTCATGGCTCTCTCCCCTTCCCAACAAACCGAGACTTTGTCAAAGCCTGGTGGGAAAATATTCTCTCGTGCCGAACCAAGGCATAAACAAGAAATTGTTAGGATGCTAAAAGAGATGGGGGAAATTGTTGCAATGACTGGAGACGGTGTGAACGATGCTCCTGCCCTCAAACTGGCTGACATTGGAATTGCCATGGGCATAACTGGAACCGAGGTAAGTCTATCACTTTATTTCTTATGCTTTGAAAATGGAATGTTCATACTTGTGGTCTTTTAGATTCAATATGTTCATTCAATTTTCCAGGTTGCAAAAGAAGCTTCCGATATGGTTTTAGCAGATGACAACTTTAGCACCATTGTTTCAGCTGTCGCTGAGGGTCGCTCGATTTATAACAACATGAAAGCTTTCATAAGGTATGTCGATCATCTCTAATAGTTTCATTTGAGCAATCAAGAGATGCCTTATTTATTCATATCCTAAATCCGCAGGTACATGATATCATCCAATGTTGGAGAAGTAATATCTATATTCTTGACTGCTGCTTTGGGATTACCAGAATGTATGATACCTGTGCAACTTTTATGGGTGAATTTGGTTACTGATGGTCCTCCGGCAACAGCTCTTGGGTTTAATCCGCCAGATATTGGCATAATGAATAAACCACCACGCAGAAGTGATGATGCTCTCATTAACTCCTGGATCCTCTTCCGTTACTTGGTTAGTATCAATCAACACTCATCTCCCTCTAAGACTTATGCTGTCTAAAGGCAAGAGATGAACACATTCTTCCATGAACCTATGCTTTTGTTCGGAGAAGTATAATCTGAAATGTACTGGTGTTTTACTTTTATGTTCAATTGCAGATAATAGGTTCATATGTGGGCATAGCAACTGTTGGCATCTTCATCTTGTGGTACACTCAGGCTTCTTTTATAGGTATTGACCTAGTGAGCGACGGGCACACACTAGTCGAACTGTCTCAGCTTCGCAACTGGGGAGAGTGCCCTACATGGTCAAATTTCTCCGTGGCTCCATACACAGTTGGTGGAGGCCAACTGATCACTTTCTCGAACCCATGCGACTACTTCACCGCCGGTAAAGTAAAGGCAATGACACTGTCACTATCTGTATTAGTAGCCATCGAAATGTTCAACTCCTTGAACGCACTTTCCGAAGACAGCAGTCTGCTTACATTGCCACCTTGGAGGAACCCTTGGCTTCTGGTGGCCATGTCAGTCTCATTCGGACTCCATTGCCTTATACTCTACGTTCCATTCTTGGCAGATCTGTTTGGTGTTGTCCCGTTGACTCTAAACGAATGGTTCCTGGTTATTCTAGTCTCATTACCTGTAATACTCATCGACGAGATTCTTAAGTTTATCGGAAGGAGCCGAAGATATAGAATGAAGGAGAAGACAGCATAAAGCAGCATCAAGTTTACAATCAAGTGGGAACATTTACTTGTACTAGGTTAATTTGTAGTCTTAGGCTCTTAGCTCATTAACAAAATGATGCATTTTAACTCTCTTAACTCATCTTCTCTGTAGAACACTGGGCTCATAGTTTGAGTTCCATGAATTTCAAATATTTATTTCAATGTTTGTCAAACTTAATACAATATTTAGTCCAATGGCTTTGCATTGCATGGGAATCTCAAGGAACCAACATAATTTGGAACTACACAACCGGTGGCCCCTACAGAAACATTGACCATTGTTTCAGGATCTTGCTCTCTTTATTTATTTTTCCTGTTCCTTTGCCCTTTTCACATCACCTTATGTCGTTTTAAAGTAAAGAAATGCAATCCATTTAATTTTAAAGCGATTGAAAGAAGAGAATTTGTGTCAGTGGCAACAGAAAAGAGGGTCTTCTCGTTCATCATTTTGTTCTTGGGGGGAAGCTATTGTGCTCAAGTTTTTTGTCGGTGCAAAACAATGGAAGGTCCACAAAGGCAAAAGAAAATCATTAGAAACTTCACTCCCTTTCGTGTTGTTTACATACATGCTTTAATTATGCACATGGAATAATAATTCAGCACACAAAGTTCAATGTACAAAAACACCAGATGGACCATGCATGCAGCCCATGACAGGATCTAAGAAAATTTAAGAGAATCCCTTAAATGTTTCAGAGTGCAAAATAATTCAGACCAGAAAATGACAAGGAAAAAAAACCTCCATTTGTTTGTACATCGAATGTATTAAATTAGGGTAGGTGGTCTGCTGCTAAAACTAGCCTCTCCTTTAATGCTAACTTGATCACTAGGCCTGGTCTTTCCAGGCAGACCCCATGTTTCCTTTGTTAATCTCAATTACTCCAAATCAGCAGAATTAACAACAACAACAAAAACCCTTTTGCATCAATTAACTTTTACAAAAGCACTTTTAAGAACAACAACTAGCTTTCATCCGGAGATGGTGCCGGGAATTATGAGATCCTTGTTGTGTTTGTGTTTAGAACTAAGTTTCAGCTTTTTTATATTATTGTTTTTGAAGTAAAATAATGAAAATAACAAAAGGTAGACACACCATAAAGCAGTAATGGAGAGACAAGGACAGACCGTATTGCCATAACTTCATTTCCTTTTCATCAACGAGGGGTGTGACTAGTGACTAAAACCCTTGAAACAGCAGTCTTGTCTGATATTGGTACCATATTTTCTATATTTTTCTTTCTTTACTTACTTACTCCCACTTGCCCCCAACACTAGAGGCCAACAACAACAGCACCCAAATTGAAGCTTCTTATTTAATAATCACTGGCAAAGAGAAGAGAAAGAAAGGGTCTGTGTCAAAATTGAAGCTTTTCTTTTTTTCCAAAGTGAAAATGAACGAAGAGATGAATGGTGTTGAGGTGGAGAATAAGCAAGAAAATGTTCCTGAGAAAATAGATTATGTGTATAAAGTGGTGGTGATCGGTGACTCGGCTGTTGGGAAGACTCAGATTCTGTCCAGGTTTACCAAGAACGAGTTTTGCTTTGATTCCAAGTCCACCATCGGGGTGGAGTTCCAGACCAGGACTGTTACCATTAACAACAAACTCGTCAAAGCCCAGATCTGGGACACTGCTGGCCAAGAAAGGTTAGCTTCTTTCACCCTTCCCCCTGTAACTCAGATTTCTTTAACTACAAATCATGTTCTTGCGACAAAATCATCAATTTTCTGTCACTTTTTGAAGTAAACAAAAACGTAGGGAAAAGATGTATTGTTGCATCATGGATGGTGATTGTTAGGTGAAAAATATCCAAACTAATCGGATCACATTTGATAGTACTAGTAGGTGGATAGAAGAATGTTGCATATTAAAGATCATTTACTATAATGTAATTACATGTATTAATTAAATTGATTAATTTAGATCGAATATAAAACTTAAAAGTCATTAGATTTGAATAAAAAATGATCTCATATTATAATGAAGGCAGGTAAGGTCATCAGGTTACCTACTCTGCACTTCTTTATGTTTTAGTTCATTATATACTCTTATTAAAACTAATCTTAATTAATTAATTCATTATCCGATTGTGATTTTTAAGCTTGATTTTACATGATTTGGTTCTTTGGCCTACTACATTTACTTTTTTCTAAATAATGTATGATATTTATGGATTGAAGTACTCTACCTTTTTTGGTACTCCTATTTATGGCCCATACTAAAAATTAAGGTTGGGATTTTAAGTTTAGAAAATTTGGAGTATGATGTACTTTTTAAGGGTAGTGCTTAAGATTTAGAATTTAACATTAGGGATTATAATTTAATTTTGTAGTGTTAGGCATAGAAAAAGGTAAAAGATTTTTGTCCAATATTTATACGACTCAAATTTTTCTTTATCTATAAATTAAAAGATATAAGACACTTAAACATGTTCACGTCTTCTTGTATATTATGATTAAAATTTGTCTGCCCCTTCTTGATGCCCTTACTTATGTTCCATTATTAAAAAAATAAGTCTAGGAGTTTAGGATTAGGGTTTAAAGTTAGAGCTTAAGGTTGGGATTCAAAGTATTGAGTGTAGGGTCTATTTTTTAGGATTTAAGATTAATGGTTTAAGATTTAAAATTTAGGGTTGCAATTTAAAATTTAATTTTTTTAGTGTTGGGACACAAAAAAAAACACTAAAAAGGACATAGAATTTTGGGTAAAGTTCACAAATGGTAATTGAACTTTGATAAATTATTCAATTTGGGAACCGAACTTTCAATTGCCTTAATGTTATCATTAAACTTTTAGTTTTGTTTCAATGTCACCACTGACCCGTTAACGGTTGTTAACATCTGTTAAAATATTTTGTATAATAGCATATTTAATCCTTTTTATTTACACATTCAAACAATTTAATCTTAATTTAAAAAATTAACTCCAAACCCTCAAAACCCTAACCTCAACCTTTGACGCCATCATTTTCTGGCCATCCTCCAGGCGGGAAAATATAATTAGAGAACTCTGAAAGTTTTTTTGGTTCTTCTTTGAATTTTGCAACAAA
This sequence comes from Hibiscus tridactylites, assembly GCA_958450335.1. NCBI lineage: Eukaryota > Viridiplantae > Streptophyta > Magnoliopsida > Malvales > Malvaceae > Hibiscus > Hibiscus tridactylites. Next base: position 67,731,677 of record OY288287.1, on the reverse strand, counting down.
TTGTTGGGAGCTTAAAGTGCTAGTGAGCTTCATATCGATGGCAACCAGAGAAACTTGTACAATTATGATTCGTGTAAGTTCTACTTGCCACCCCAAATTATTTTTCATAGAGACAAACGTTAAAGCCTGTGAAATATTTGATATATTACAAATTAGGATATATGAGATATGTTTCTCTATCTTTAGTCTTTTTCTATGGTTTACGTTTTCTATTGATAATTATTTTTGTAGCCAAGAATTGAGTGGTTAAAATTTTGAGAAAAAAGTACAGAATCTATGGGCACATAAATATGCAAGTGAACCAGATTTGATATTCTATTAGTATTATTTTTTATCCAGTTTCAAGTCTTGGATATCTTTTATATAGTATACTCTACCTTAACATGATCAGATTTTTGAACTCTTGTATACTCAGATTCATATCAAATATGTACAAATCATAATTAGGGGTGTGTAAAATAAACCGTAACCGTTAACCGGTATAAGCGTTCATTTTATAAGTTAATTAACCTAACTATTAAGGTTAAACGGTTTCGGTTAACCGAACTGCTAAAAAACGGTTAATGGTTATCCTATAGGTACTTTATTTTAACTAAGTATAAAGTTTGTATTTAAAATTTCTCTATTTAAGTTAAAAAATTTTAAAAAAATATTGACACAATATTTATGGGAGAGATATATTTATTATTCTAAAAAAGAAATAATGAACATTTGAAAAGAAAATAGCAATAGGTTAAAGGTTAACATATAACTGATCCGTTCCTTAACGGTTACTCACTATAATGGTTAACCATTTAAAAATAAATGGTTAACCGTTTTTTAACGGTTATAACAGTTAAGTTACGAATAATAACCGTTATAACGGTTAACCAACCGTTTAAGTTAAACGGTATGGTTAACCTACCATGAACACCCCTAATCATAATATTAAGTCTTAAACAGAGATTCTTCTCAAGTTGCTAGGCGGCAGTTGCAGCAGAAAGTTGGCCATTCTTCTTTAGCTTCTACCTCTTCTTTAGTCTCAAATTTAAGCTTAAAAGAAGGGCTGTAGGTGTAGCCTTGTTGAAGCGTCTCACCCATTCGAGAAGAAGACAAAAAAATTTAATCAAAGTGATTAATGGCTAAAAAGACTCAGAGCCACGTCAGCTCGTCGAACGTCCACAAAAGACAAAAATTTAGAGTGGCTCAAAAATATTCGATGACCATTTTTTAGTGGCTCTAATTAAATTCACTTAATAAAATGATTTTTTTTTATTCTTTCTGGCCTTTTATGTCGATTGTTGAGGGGAGAGACTGCTATTACTAACATATTTTCCTATATGTAATGCCTTTTTAGAATTGAAAAAGATAAAGTTTTAGATTTTGCGAGATAAATTAGTGTAAAGACAGTGTATATGAAAGGTTGAAATTAGAGTTTAAGGTTAAATTTATTATTTCTTTCGAATTATGACTAAATTCTTTGAATGTGTAAATGTAAAGGACTAACTGTATAATTATATAAAATAATTTAACAGATATTAACAGTGATTTACGGGTCAGTGGTAATATTAAAACAAAACTAAAGTTTAATGATAACATTAAAACAATTGAAAGTTTATTTACCAAATTAAATAATTAACCAAAATTTAATTACTATTTGTGAATTTTACCCTAGAATTTTTGTCCGTTATTATATCAATAACAATGTCGGTCGAACCAATGTCTAATATTTTGGCAATTTGGGTTGGGCAGGTACCGGGCAGTCACAAGTGCGTACTATAGAGGTGCGTTAGGGGCAATGCTGGTGTACGACATCACCAAGCGGCAGACCTTCGATCACGTTGCGAGATGGGTGGAGGAACTACGGGCCCACGCCGACAACTCCATCGTCATCATGCTGATCGGGAACAAGGCCGATCTAGTGGATCACAGGGCGGTTCCAACCGAAGACGCGGTTGAGTTCGCGGAGGATCAGGGCTTGTTCTTTGCCGAGACATCCGCCCTCAGCGGTGACAACGTGGATAAAGCATTTTTCAAGCTGCTCGAAGAGATTTACGGTGTGCTGTGTAGAAAAACATTGGAGTGCGGTAGCGGGAAGCTCAACGGTGTGGATCACGCCACGGCATTGAAAGGATCGAAGATTGAGGTGATCGCCGGTCCTGATTTAGAAATAAGTGAGATGAAGAAACTATCCACGTGCTCTTGTTAATTTCCTTTTCAAATCAAGAGGGTTTTTCGTCTTTTACTCTTTTACCCTTCTCGTGCTTTATATTTTCTTTGGTTATTCATTATGAAGTTTAAATTGCATAACATTATATAATATAAACGTTATATTTGTGATTATAAATATAAAAAAATATTTTATATAAAAACATAAATATAAAGAAATAGCAATTTTATGGTAGGATGTGCATTGTTTGTTATCTCTTTCTTTTATATCTAATAATTTCTTAATATTTTTATCGTGATCATGTTATTTTCGTATAATATTTTAATTATTTTTATGTTATTTTCATATTGTATCTCAATTCATTTCAGGTGGTTATTTTCACTAGTTTGTCGGCCTAATTTCATCGGAGACTTTTGTATTTTATGTGTTTTTTGTTAGGGTAAACTATAAAAGAGGTCACTCAATTATGAGCAAGGTTACATTTACGTCACTCAATTATTAAAAGTTATATTTGGGTCACTCAATTATGGTAAGATTACATTTGGGTTATCAACTATTAAAGGTTACATTTTGGTTACTCAATTATGGGTAAGGTTACATTTTGGTTACCCTTCATATTTAAAAAAATATCAATTTAGTCATTTTCTCTTCCAAATCACTTATATACCCTCGTTAACACTAGAGTACTTCATTTGAAATCATTAATTAATCATAATTGATATATGTTTTTTTAAATATGAAGGGTGACCCAAATGTATCTTTACCCATAATTGAGTGCCTCAAGTGTAATCTTTAATAATTGGGTGACCCAAATATAATTTTACCTATAATTGAGTGACTCAAATATAACTTTTAATAATTGAGTGACCTAACTATAACTTTACTCATAATTGAGTGACATCCGTTGTAGTCTACCTTTTTGTTATGTCTCAATTAATGATGTGTTTCTAACTTTCTATGTTGCGAGGGATTAGGGGTAAAATTATGAATTTTATACGATTTTGAAAATATTGAATCAAAGTAAATATAATGTTAGGAATAAAAATATATTTAACTTAGGGTAAACTATAATGGAGGTTACTCAATTATAAGTAAGGTTACATTTAGGTCACTGAATTATTAAAAGTTACATTTTGGTCACTTAGTTATGAGTAAGGTTACATTTGGGTCACCTAATTATTAAAGGTTATACTTGGGTCACTCAATTATGGGTAAGATTTCATTTGGGTCACTCTTTATAATTAAAAAATATATCAATTTGTGTATTAGATTAATTAATGATTTCAACTGAAGTACTCTAGTGTTAACGAGGGTATGCACATGATTTGGAAGAAAAAATGACTAAGTTGATGTATTTTTTAATTATGAAGGGTGACCTAAATGTAACCTTATTCATAATTGAGTGACCCAAGTATAACATTTAATAATTGGGTGACCCAAATGTAACCTTGCCAGTAATTGAGTGACCAAAATGCAATTTTTAATAATTAGGTGACCCAAATATAATATTACTTATAATTAAATGAACTTCGTTGTAGTTTACCCATTAACTTAAAATATCCGAGAATATTTATTTCCTTTTTATCATCGTCATCTTCCTTTATAATTTTTCATTGTATAAATATGAAATTCTCTTAGTCTATTCTTTCTTTTTCTTCTTTTCTCTCTTTTCTTTAATTATTGGTGTCTGACCTATTAACCGACTATTTCAAATCAAATTTTACAAAGGTTTAATATGGGATAACCCTCCCAACTTAATTTTCTCAATTCACAATGTCAGGATTCGAACTTCTAACATTGCTTAAGAAACTTAACACCTCATCCCACTAGACCAAATGGTTGTTAGTCTTTACAACAATTTTGAACTATTAGAATGCATTATTTGATTATGAAAACAATTAAAAAAGTATCAAAACCACTACCGAGAAATGAATACATAATTCTAAAAGATTATGACAGTCACATAATCAAATGCATGTGTCTTAAAGAGTTTGGAGAAGTGCAAATAAGTGGTTCTGGGTAAAATTGTAAACCATGTGTTAGGTGTTGCACTTAACGTTTGGTATCCCTTTATGACAGTCATTTGCTCCGTTAGGTGATGGGATCAGAACCTCCATTTGATCTTATAATTCAAGTGTATAGACTGTTAATTGTCCTTTAACACACAAAAAAAGATAAAAATTTTCAAGGCTTAGAGGGATAATTTTGCTCTTGTTATAATCTTAAATCAATAATGTTGTCTTTCATGTTTAATTGCATCAATTTAGCTCTTATAGTATTCCAAAATCAATAATATGGTCTCTCCTTTTTAATTTAATTAATTTTGTTAGACTTGTTAGGCTCGATTTCCTTCAACCGAATTAGCTAGCCAAGTGGTGGAGAAGTTAAATTTTTGGGTGATTGATTTGTGGAAGCCAAGAATGTATGACACGATGAGTTTATAGTGGTTCGGCCTTCGAACAAGCACATACATCCACTACCTTAGCTCCCACTAAGAATTTCTCAATCAATTCACTAATTGATTCATCCTCCTTTACAGGCTTAGGAGGAAACCCTTACAACAATCAAAACTTTCTAACTCAAAACTTGATCAAACCCTCTCTACAAGAGATGAATAAAAAGCAAACTAAACTCCCTCTTACAAGGTTGATGTTTGCACTCTTTAGCACTCACCCAAAAACTTAAACACTTGAGCAAATTTGACAATTTTGGCTCACAAGTGTTGTTTATACAAAAAAAATGAACAATTGAAGCCCTAAGACAAATTTCTCATTATATAGTTGTTGACAATTGAAGCATTAATTTTCTCTTGAGACTTGGAGGTCCCTTTTATACTCCCAATTGAGTTTGTGGTCGTTTCGGACCGTTAGGATTGAATTGGATCCGTTGGAGACTTTATTTTCCACCATAAATGCAGTTCTGGTGATGTCTGTTTCGATACACGAGTAACTGTATCGAAATGCCCTTCTTCAGAACTAGCCGTTGGAGCCTGATGCAGTGTGTCGTATCGAAACATGTTGGGCCGTATCGGAACGCCCGTATCGAAACGTCTAGTGCCGTATTAAAACAACCTGCAATTCAAATAGTCGTTGGGGGTTTTAGACTGTTGGGGTGTCTGCCACGTAGGCATATAAAAACATGGAAGGGTGTTTCAAAACAACATATATTCGTATTGAAATAGGTAAGTCTCGTATTGAAACAGGTTTTGACAGTTTCAAAACGTATCGATACAGATTGTGCCTGTATCGAAACGGGTACATTAAAAGCATTGGTTTGGCTACTTAAAAACGTTTCAAACATTGCCAAATCCTTTTGAAAACACCTCAAATTTATTTTCAAGTTGTTTTGACTAAAAGCATGTTTTAAATTCTGTTCAATTTTGTCCAAAATATTTTTTTAATTATTATATCAAAACATATATTTCTACAAATTTTGCCCTTGAACTCGTGAATTTTATTAATCTCACCCTTTGATTGTTGTTGACTGACAGAATTGTAAAAGGGCTATTGGTGTTAACAATTATGTTAGTTAAGGACAATAAGCGTTATTGATGTAATTCAAGAGTTTGAGAGCTAACTTGATGAAATTAAAATGGATGGATAACGTTGTTAATTTCGAAAGACTACAATGAATAAATTGATGCAATTAAAAAGGAAAGAAAATATTGTTGATTTTGAATTACTACATGGACAAAATCATCCCTTAAGCCTTGCTTTAATTGTGAAACATTTATATGATTAAAAATGGTTAAAGAATGTAAACAATATTCTTAAATGTAGAGAGAAATATTAAAATTGGCAAAAAGATAATATAGTTGAGGGTAACATATGATATTTTGTAGGTTTTTTTTATAGTTCTGACATTTTAAACGGGACACAGACAAGATTTAATGTAAGGAAAAAAATATAAATATTTAAAAATGATGATAAATTTGAAAATAAATTAATTTTAAAAAAATTATATAAGAGATAAAAGGTGAAAAAAATTCTTGGGGTGGGGCAAAGCTGGGGCCCTAATTTTAAAGATTATTTAGCATGACATATTTTTAAAGTGTCTTATTATAAATGAAAAATCAAATTCAAGAACTAAAATTTATTTTATGGATTAAATTTTTAGTGGGTTGGTATTAGTTTGGTAGCTTCTTTAGCCGGTTTGGTGCATGTTCCATCGCCCCAACTGTATAGCAACCGGCAGTTCCGCATTGAACAATGAACATGCTATTACCTCAATAAATGATTGCTTTTGGCATTCACTCTACGGAACATTACTAATTTACTATAAGAAAAATGATGTAGACTCTAATCCCCTGACAAATTGCTGGTTTGATCCACCATGTGGGAATAAGGAAGGTTTGACATTTTGAATGGACCAAGTCCTTTTTCATTACAATTAAATTGCTCGTAAATGTAAGTTAGGTATAGGTGAGTTTTTTTATGTAATTTCGGGTTTTCTAATTATAGTTCACCAAGATTTGAAAATAAAAAACATTGCTATTTTGTTGGTGATCGGGGCCAATCAAACTCCAACAAGTAGAGACAAAGCCGGTCCAAGAGCATCGGAGGTTCAATCACATCATGGTCCAAGAAAAGCACGAGAATTGCTACCCATAAGCGGCAGCAAAACCAGGATGTTTGCGCTAAAACACCAAATATAGACCATGTTTAAGGCTTCGTTCTCCATTGCTGCTGAACCCAAGTTGCGGTGAAAAAGTTACAGTGCCAGAAAAGTTAAAAAAATTGACGGTGAAAAATCCAGCGTTTAAGACATAAATTTTAGCAAAAAACGACAGCAACGCGATTTTATCGGACCGTTCAGTAATGCTTCTCCGTTTGCGTGTGAAACGGCCGTTTTGACAGCAATAGAGAAGGAAGCCTAAGTATTCTTAGGCCTCTGCTCAGTAATTAAGATTGAACTATGAGCAGAAAAATTAATTAAATTTGAAATAAATAAAATTTTAAAAGTAATTAATTATAAAAATTAAAAAATAAAGTTTAATTTCATTAATTTTAAAATTAAAAAGTCTTGAAAACAATTAAACCAGAAAAAACGAAAGGTCAATGCTTAATTTAATTAATTTTAACGTAAAGGGTCGTAAAAATAATAAACCAAAAAGTTTTAAGAGAGATAATGACTTAATTGTAATAATTTTAAAACTATCAAAAACCTAAAAACAATTAAATCATTCCCCTCACCCTCCATTTAGCTCTGTCTATACCTCAAATTGAAAACTTTAGAAGTGAGACATTACATTGAATGATTAAAAATATTTGAATATTGTAAATAAAAAATAATTTTATAATTTTATATTTATTTAAGAATTCGATTGACTTAACTTTGAATCCTATTCACCAAGAATCTCGAAACAAAAAAATTACTAACAAAATAAGATGATAAAATATACTTTTGTCTGTTTAACAGAATTAGGTTCTAATTCTGTGCAATTGAGGTAACAAAATTTCTAGCTGAAATCCCAATGGAACTAACTACAAAGCTAAGCTTCTAATAAACAGTGAGCAATGTTCATCGTCACCCCTCGTTTTGGCGGCTAATAAGATCCAACGATTGAGATTGTCTGCAACTTTTCACCCTCAACAAACCGTACAATTTCTTGAACTCTTTTACCGCGTTTATACCTTCTTTATAAAAAGACCCGCTCGGTTCACCATTTTCCTCAACCGACCGCCGTCCGATATTCAAAGCCCCTCTTCCGTCACCGTCCGTTTGCAATGCGTTGATGACCGTTTTCAGAGCTCGGCTCGGTGAATTCCGGTTGGCGATCATTAACTCGCTAATCTCAGCCGGGCTTAAACTCGCCCCGTTTCGGAATATCTCCTCTACTTGCGGGAACAACTTATGATCCTTGAGCCCTAGATAACTATTGGCCAGCGTTTTAAAAGAAGTGAAATTACATAATGGGAAATGTAAATGAACATCAATCCTCCCCGGTCTAAGAATCGCCGGGTCAACGTGATCTTTGCTGTTCATCGTGAAGACCATAACTCTTTCCTCGCCGCAACTGGAGGTTAAAATCCCGTCCATAAAATTTAAAATCCCCGATAAACTCACGGCCGTCGATTTCTCTGTCAAATACCGGTCGAGATCCTCGATGACAATCAACGATTTGGCCGTGCTTTGTAACAAGAGAGATTTAAGATCGGAATCATCGGAAACTTTGGACAAATCAATGTCGTAAACATCGTAACTCAAGAAATTAGCCATGGCAGCAATAAAGCTTGATTTCCCGGTACCTGAAGGACCGTAAAGAAGGTAGCTCCGTTTCCATACCCGACCCAGCCGATGATAATACTGTTTGGCCTTCACAAAAGAGTAGAGATCCGATTTGACTTTGTTTTTAAGGTCCGACTCCATGGCTAGATTTTCAAACGACGAAGGATGCGTGAAAGGGACGGATCTCCACCGTCCCTTTCGATCGTCGTAATTATCGACGACGTTCACGTAAAGCTTCAATTCCCGGTTCTTCTCGTCGAATTCATCGGAAACCGTGTGGATGTGTTGGAGATAAGGCCGAAGAACTCTCCGTTTATCGGCTTTTCGAATCTTTAACACCAAAACTTTCTCTTCGTTAATCCAGAAAATCTTGGCACCTAGAAAATCGTCCTCGATTATTTGGTTTGGGTCGAGATGGAGGACGATTTCATTCGGGTTTTTCCCGGCGAAGAGGTTGGTGAAATCGGAATCTTCGATGGAAGTAAGGGAATTCAGATAAACCAGAACTTTGTGATAAAATTGGTTTCTCTGCATGCTTTCATTGAATTCCGGGACTTTGAAGAACTGGTAGACATGGAACCAATCTTCAATGGAACGCCACTTCTTCTTGACAAAATAAATCAACCCGGTTTTGATCAAAACAACCCGGAAAAAGAAAAGGAAAATACAAGTTAGCAACAAGGAAAAAATTAGAACAAATAGATTGTAAAGAATCGTCATTGTTTTCAACAATCTAAGGCCTGAAACCTTGAGGAGGGGGATTTAAAGGGGAAATTTTCATTTTGTGGGGAAGAATGAACATGTTTTTTTATGGGAAGAGGAGTAGTTTAAGGAAATTGAAAGGAGCGGGGATTTTAAGAGCGGGCGAGGGGTGACTGGTCGATTTATGTAAATAGTATAACATTTTTGGGCAATTTACCTATTAGCATGTTTGAGGGGTTGGGTCAAAACTCAAAGGATGAAAAAATCTTATTTTTATAAATAATTAATTAATTGTAAGATGTAAATTTTTATCTTTATAATTTAATTTGATCAATGATCACTTCTAATTTTACATTTTTTTTTAAATTTTGAAGTTTAGGTGTGAATTCGAATAATACTTGGGAAACTAATTCCAACTGTAAGTTATTGTATCATGTTTAAACTGTAGGTTTAGTTTTTATTCTTCAGTTTAGTCATTTTAAATTCTATAATTTTATCATATTATCCATATATATTATTTATGTTAATTCTAAAATTTGAAGTTCTAAAAACAATCAAATTAAAATATAAAAATTAAATTTGTAACTTATACATAATATAAGAAATAATGAGAATTTGAATAACTAAAAAACATATGTTATAAAAAACCTCGAAAAGCATTTTGAAAGATGTCATTTGAGAAAAATAAATGAATTTCTGTTAAATATTTATTTTTATATAATGTTAACATTAATCATATTTTTAAAAAAAATTATATTAAATTAAAATTAAAATTATACATTGGAGTTAACATTAGATTAAATTGAGTTCAGTCAAAAAATCAGAGTTAGTTTAGTTGATGAGTTATATTTTATCTCATATTTTATTTAAATTTTTTGGATTCGTGTTTATGAAATTTGAGTCGAGCGTTTTTTGTTGAGCTTCAGTTGTAAATATTTATAATTTTATGATAGCAATTGGTAATTTGTTCGATTTTAAACGACTCTCTCTAACCATATATGATATGCCTATATATTGCTTCACATTTTTTATGTTATACACATATATCATGCAAAGTTGAGGGAGACTCGACTTGAACTTGAAAACCGACCCACCAATTAATTGAAAATTTTGAATTATTCAAGTTATCTAAGTTTTATTTTATAACTCAAACTTCACTTGAAATTTTTTCGAATCGAGTTTATAAAATTACAATTCAAATGAAATCAAGTAAAAAAATTAATATTTTCAAATAAATCAAATTTTGTTCACCTTTATTATACATTTATAAATATCTAAATTATTAGAATAATAATACTAATCAAATTAAAATTCAATTATCTAATAAAAAAAGTTAAATAATATTTGTTATGTATTATGTATACGGCTACTTGTGAGTTGTGAGGGACGACAAGACATAGTATATTAAATTTATAATAAATATTAATTAATAAATTGGGTCATCGTTTAATGACCGGTCCTAACAAGGAGTTGGGATTGAACAAAATTAGTTTGGCTTATCCCTACACGATTTGGCCACGGAACATAAATATAATAAATAAAAGGAAAATACTTTGATGCACAAGCTGTGTAAACTTTAGTTTACACAAGCCCTTTAATTTTAGGGTTTAGGGTTTAGGGTTTTATGTTAGGGTTTAGGAGTTTAGTATATAGGGTATATAATTTAAGGTTTATGGTTAGAATTTAGAGTTTAGAGTTTAGGGCTTAGGGTTTAGGGTTTAGGTTGCTAGGGCTTGTGATTTAGATTTTAAATTTTATAAAAGGATTGTGTAAAAAAAATTTACACAGCTTGTGCATCAAAATAAAACCCTAAATAAAAACATTATTACATAATGAATTTGAGAATATGATATATCCTCCACTTTCCCCCCCATTTCTTTTTTTATTGTTTTAGCTTTTTTTTGTGGCCTTTGGTTTGCCAAAAAAGCATTATGGGATTCATCCATTCGTGATGTCAACCCAAACTTAATTCAATAATAAAAAAATGATATCACACATTCTTTTTAAAATATTATCTAGTTTTATATAACATTAAAAAATTATAATGAGTTAAAAGAAATTTATTTCAATTATAAAAATATTGAAAAAATTAAACCAAATTATTATTCTAAAATGTTTTCGATGTATAATTCTAATTAAGTTTACCTCTAAAATTACTTTATTATAAATTATTATCGATGCACTAACAGTGAAGATATATTTCACAAACGAAAATATATGATTGTCATGTGTATTTATTTTTATTTTTTAATATAATTAGAGGGCACATGACAGTTATATAAATCTACTTGTAAAATAATTATATTAATATTATTACTTCAAATATATATAACTGTTTTTTATAAGAATGTTGGCCTCATTAAAAAAACCCCTCATACCCTCCACCGAAAGTGATGGACAGTAGCGGAAGGGGGAAAAGAGTGCCAGTTAATTATTATTAATAAAGTAAAATAACCCTTACAACCATTACAACTCTTAGAGACCCCATAAAACAATACCTGCATGAACGTTCAAGCCTACCATCTCACCCTTATCCAATTCCAGATTTCGCTAGGGAATCTGCCTCGATATTCAAGACCCTGGGAATTCTTCTAAAGATACAATCAAACGAACTACCTAAGATTACAATATCTCGAACCAAACTATTAAAAGTATCCGGGCAAAGGGAAGGATTAGAAATCTATTTTATCGCAAGTTCCGAGTCGCTCTCTACTATGGCTCTGAGCTTGCGACAATCTGCATTAGAAAGGAGCTTGGACATTCCCACTTTAATAGCCAGCAGTTCATTTAAAATCGGGGGGCCCTGACTTGTGAACTCGGAAAAAGATAAGATGATATCTCCTGACGCATTTCGAACAATGCCACCAATTCCTCCATCTTTTCTATCCCAAGATGTTGCACCATCCACATTGAGCTTGATAAAATCATGAGGAGGTGGAGTCCAACCTTTGGTAGTCTCGACTGGCTTGGCACGACCCCCAACTTCATCCAAAATAGCCGGATTGGCCATCAACTCATCAAAAGATACAGAGCAATCAGAGTTACTGGCTTTGAACCACGATACCAGTCGAAACCTTGCAATAAAATACAATTTTATGATATCCAGTGATCCTTCACGAAACACTATATCATTTCTTTGCAGCCATATAGACCACACAACCACTGTATGAATTAAGTGCCCAAGAGAAGCCTTGTGTTTCGAAGGAAAATACTCCCCCCATGTCATGAAAATTGATGGTATATTGTTGGACATTACCAGATTAACTTTCCAGAAGGACGCAAAATACATCCACATTTTCCACGAGACATGGCAATGCAAAAGTAAATGAGTCGGGGTTTCTGGTGATTCGAGGCAAAGGGGGCATCTAGGATCAATTGATGGAGACAACCCTCTTTTTATAAGCAAAGATCGGACCGGAATTTTACAGAGAGATGCTTGCCAAATAAAGAAACTTACCCGGGGAGGGACCCTATTATTCCATACCTGCGATTTCCAGTAAGGGGACGCGTTGTCATGCAAGATAAGATCATTGTAGCCAGCCTTAGCCGAGTAGATGCCTTCGCTAAATCCTTTCCAGGTGAAACAATCTCTGTTAAAACCTCTGTCCGAAAACGAGTTTAACAATTCAATAGGGCATTCCATTGACTAATCTCCCAATCGAATAAATTCCTTCGAAGTGAGATATTCCAAACCCAAACTGAGTCCACCTTTTGTCTAAACTCCGCAAATTTACCGCATTTATTCCTGGATAGAGCAAAAATTCTCGGGAAGACGCACTGAAGAGGGGCCTCCCCAATCCATCGATTTGACCAGAAAAAGGTCGAATATCCGTCGCCCACATGAAGGATTAAGTTGTCTTCTAACGATCTGCCCAAAGAATTCTTATGCGAAAACGAGTTAACCATATCCTTCCAAGCCCAAGACGAAAGGCGATGTTTTGTGTTTCCAAGAACAATGGAATTGAGATCCCAATTCAATTTACTACAAATGACCTTCTTTCACTCGCACTCCTTAGCATTAGCGAAGTTCCAGACCCATTTGCCACGTAAGGCTTGATTATGCAACGATAAGTTTCGAATACCTAACCCTCCGCACTGCAAAGGTAGGCACACGTCACTCCATTTCACCCAATGTAAGGCCTTATGATTATCCGAGGAGCCCCACAAAAAATTTGCCATTAAGCAATTAATTCTCCTGACGATCGAGACCGGCATTTTAAAAATTGAGAGGTAATATATGGGAAGAGCTGCCAGTACCGATTTAATAAGAACCAATCTACCATTATAAGAAAGGCAGCTGGATTTCCAAGAAGCTAGCGCCTTGAAGAATTTCTCGACCACTGGCTCCCATAGTGTCATAGAATTTCTTTTCGCTCTGAGGGGTAAGCCAAGGTATTGGGAAGGAAGTTGGTCGCTGGAACACCCAATTTGTAACGCCCAATTTGACACTATAGATTCATCCACATTAATACCAAATAAACGGCTTTTGCAAAGGTTGAGTTGAAGCCCAGAAGCCAATTCAAAAATCCTTAGGATCCTCTTCACATTTCTAATTTCTCCAATATTTGCCCCACAAAAAATTATCAGATCGTCAGCATATTGCAGATGTGACAAATGATAATTATTCTCCTCTATGCCGATTATAAAGCCTTTGAACAGGCCGTCGGAAATAGCTCTTTCGATCATGAGATGTAAGGCTTCTCCGACCAAATTAAATAATAAGGGGGAAAGCGAGCACCCCTGCCGAAGCCCACGAGACAAAGAGAATTGCGAAGAAGGAATACCATTCACCAATACATAAATCGAAGCTGTAGCAATGCATGTATGAATCCATTTGCACCACCAATCTCCGAAACCCATCTCTTTCATCACTCTTAAGAGAAAGGACCAATCCACTGAATCATAGGCACCTTTGAAATCTATTTTGAAGATCGATCCTTTCAGCCCCATTTTACGGACATAATCTATCCCTTCATTCGCTATCAATGAACACTCCAATATACTCCGACCTGGAATAAAAGCGAATTGAGCTTTACTAACCACAGTATCCATACAAAGACTTAACCTTCTTGAGAGAACTTTAGAAATAATTTTGTATATGCCTCCCACAAGGCTAATTGGACGGAAATCCTCCGGGCAAGTTGGACCAAGTTTCTTAGGAATCAATGAAATAAAAGAATGGTTGACCCCGATATCCCACTTGCGATGGACGTAGAAGTCTCGAAAAACTTTTACCAGATCGTCTTTTAAACTGAGCCAAAACTTCTTGAAAAAGCCCATGTTATAGCCATCTGGGCCAGAGGCCCTAGAGCTATCAGTAGAGGCGATAACAGCCCAGATTTCCTCTTCAGTGAATTGTTTTTCAAGCCCTTGACTCTGCTCTAAGGGTAGCTTCAAGAAACTCAATTTCAACTCATCAACCGGAATTGTGTTAGACTCACTGTACACTTTGCAAAAATGATCGAAAAAACCATTTCTAATCTACTTCTGATCTGATATAGATTGACCCTCAATCACGAGGTTATTAATAAAATTATATCGTCGTCGATTCGAAGCAACCATGTGAAAAAATGGGTAATCCTGTCCCCTTCTTTAAACCATTTGAGACGTAAATTCTGAAGCCATATACTTTCTTCTTTACGCAAACAAGCCCACAATTGCTTCTTAAGATCCTGAACTCGGAGCTATAAAGGCCTTGTTGCTGTTTTCGTTCTTCTAATTCAATCTTAGACTCCAACTTTTGTATCTGATCCCTACCGCCTCCAATTCTTGTCTTGGACCATTGCTTAATTTCTCCTTTAAGAAACTTCAGAGTTTCGAATAATCCCCCCTTCTTTTGCCATTGGAAAAAGCTGCATCAACTAATTTAGAAAAACCATCTTCCTCCATCAAGTAATTGAAGAGCTTAAAAGGTCGCAAGCCGAAGGACGTCTTCGAATTCTCCAGACAGATCGGGTTATGATCCGAAATGGATTTTGCCAAAAGTACCTGCAAGGTGTTCAGAAAAACCACCAGAAACTGTTGATCAACTAAGAAACGATCCAATCTAATAAACGTAGGCGGATCCCTGTTGTTAGACCATGTGTATGCTCCACCACTCATAGGAAGATCTACTAAGTGTAAGTCTTGGATGAAGGTTCTAAACAGATCTACAGTGAACACACTTGCTGAGAAACCGATCTTTTCCTCAGAACCCAAGTAGGCGTTAAAATCGCCTCCAATACACCATACTACACGATGTAGATTTATGAATTCCAGTAAGTCAAAGAAGAAAACCGCTCTATCTGCTTCTACTGCCGGGCCATACACATTAAGAAAACCAAAATGAAGCTGACTACCATTTATACTACCCATTAAAGCAATATATCTCTGATTAATAATTATCTTCGAAGCATTCAGGAAATCTGAATCCCACACGCTCAGTAAACCACCAGAAGATCCATTTGAAGGAGAAACTGCTTTTTCAAAATTCTGATTCACTCCCAACCTACGAAACATAGACAGACTGAAGGCCGGAATTTTAGTTTCCTGTAAAAATAGCATTTTCGGATTTTTCCTTGTGAGCAAGGTTCTCACTGCTCGAACTTTCTCCGCTCTCCCTAATCCTCTTATATTCCACGAAATTACTGACCAATCCATTACAAACAAAAGAAAACCCAGAATCCAATCAAACAATATTCTAAATTAAGATTAGAGGTTACCGCCATCACGCCTCTTCTCTAACTCCAGCACCTTCTCTATCACGGCTTCTTTTCCACCAACAAAGGAAACACCCAAAAGGTTACTCACACCCCACACTGCCAAAGCTTCCTCAATGTAACTTATATGATTCGATTTAAGAGATGAAGTAGAAATTGATTGAGGCTGACCTAAAATAATATTTTCTGCCGAATTACTGGCCTTGCTACGAATTGACCTTCGAACTTCTGTGTTGAAGAAATTCTCCACCCCCTCGATTGAAGCCGACACTCTCATCGCTTGAATATGTTGCCGCGATAAATTTCTTCCTGGACGCAACACAGACCCACAGTTCTCTGTTGACAAATAGGTAATAGAACAATAGCTATTTCCCAAGCTGTCTGGGACGATTACATTCAGAAACTGATTGGATTCAGAAACGTGAGACGAGCCCACCGAAACAGCTAACCCCAAGGTATTATTTTTAAGATGACTTTCCTGGCCCAAACTATTAAGACCCCGTGGCCCACAATCAAGAGGGCCCATCTCCAGAGATATGAGGGGAATAATCGACTGGCCCGTAAAACCATCGTTATTCCTAGCTGACGTGTCTCCCAAATTATTTAGTCCACCAGAGGTCGAAGCCAACTTATCATAATAATGCCTCTCGATATTAGAATTGACGTTCAGAGAACCAGACTGTTCGGAACAAGCAGAATCTATGATATTAATTATTGGCACCTGATTGCACTGAGACTTAGGACAGGCAGACAGGTCCGGGTTCCCATCCGCCGAAGAGGGAGACAAAAAGTCCTGAGCAGCGCCGCCGTCATCGTTGATGTTAGGAGATCCCTCTGACGAACAATCCACCTTGGTATCTTCAATATCCCCACTCTCGTCAACAAAGTTACAAGAATTCATACCACCAGTATTCACTATTACCATGAAGGATCTACCATTGACACCAATCTTCAACGACTTTGGTACTTCGAACTGACTTGGGACTTGAAGAAGGAACCTTGCTGCAGATAGATCCGATTTCTCACTCGTTTCTTCGTTAATATGGATAAGTTTTCCCCACCGATTTGCCAGTTGAACAAAGAAATCATCATACCAACAAAACAATGGAACTTCAATTAATTCTATTGAACAATAACAATGTGGACTCCCCTCGATCAGAACATCTTCTTCTAGAAACTCAAACCAGAACCCTAGTTCTTCCCTCTTGCTTCTCCAAATATCCTCTTTCTCAGATTTCGATCCAAAGCTTATCAAGCATGCATTCTCAGCACAACCCCATCTAGCAATTTTAACTGCAATTCCATCACTGCTCAAGGCACGTTGAATAAAATCTAGGTCAAAATTGCTTTTAGCAACTCCGGTAGAAGAATTCTGAATCCATGCCATTATCTCTGAGGGAATAGGAATATCCAGAAGATTCTTTTCATTCCTCACTGGCTCTTTTTGGGAGGGAATATTATGGATGTCTGACGAATTTAACAAAACTTCTTTAAAAGAACGCCCTCCCCACTTGTTGTTTTTGCTAACTCCCGGTACTTCTGCATTCTGAAAGTCATTTTTCTTCGACTTCTCCTTCCATTGTCCGACTATACGAGGCCTATCCACCATAGGCTGTTTGCCAACGTTCTTTGGAAACCTAGCCTTTGAAACAGTCACCAATCTTCCATCAATCCAGGTATTATTAACCTTAGCAATCGCCCTATTCATATCTTCTACACAGGCGAAATGGATGAAGGCAAAAGTACAAAATCTATATTTAGGTTTCCGGTTCAATGTCCGAATATACACTCTGGTTACACGCCCATGATAGTCGAATAGTTCCCGAAGGGCACCTCTAGATACTCTTCTACTCAAGTTGTCAACAAAAACGACCCAACTCTTGGTGTTCCCGGCTCTTAGCGACTCCGATGATTGGCGAAAATGTGTCTTCGGCCAGGCACCTCGCTATTGCTGCCCAAGGTGGTTACGAACCTCCGCCCTGGCACCTCTCTCTCTCTCATTCTCTCTCACCATCTCTCTAAGATACACCGTTGAAACTTTTTTAATTTTTAACCGGCCATCTTTATGTTAACATAAGAGTTGAAACCTTTCTTCAAAGACATATAGTATCATTCAAATTAGGTTCTCAAAAGAATTTTCTTTACGTTATTTATTAGGTCTTTCAAAAAGAAAATTTTATTAGGTTAAGACATGCTACGATTCCCCCTACTCTTTGTATATTGTCCTATTTTATTTTTAGTAGAAGTTTTTTTAACTTTTTTTTTGGCTTAAGGGTGTAAGAAGCCCTTGAACTTTTGAAAAATAATCAATTAAGCCCTTAAACTTTTTTTGCACCCAATTAAGCCCTTGAACAAAGAAATTTAATCAATTAAGCCATTGAACCAAGAAATTGAATCAATTAAGCCATTTGACCAATTTTGACCATTAAATCTTGACCTTTTTTTTCTTCAGATGTTACCGACACATAATACACTACAGTTCCATCATGTTACATTTACAAAAGAAATTCAAAAAGTATTTTTTATAAATTTTATAAGTTTTTTAGAATTTTTAGAACCTTTAAAGAATTTTTTAAATAAAATAAAAAAATTCTGAAAACTGTCAAGTGGAAACATTGTGACATAGTGCACTGCAACAATGGATCGAACAAAACTATTACGATTTAATGGTCAAAGTTGGTCAAATGGTTTAATTGATTCAATTTATTGGTTTAAGGGCTTAATTGATTAAATTTTGTGGTTCAAGGGCTTAATTGGGTGTAAAAAAAGTTTAGGGGCTTAATTGATTTTTTTTCAAAAGTTCAAGGGCTTTTTACACCCTTAAGCCTTTTTTTTTAATTTAAAATTTAAGTATGATTGTTAATGCTATTTTTTTAATAGTCTAGAGGTGATTATAAGGTAGTATCTGCTCATAGATATTTTTAACCCTTTGACAATGCGTATACACCATGTAGACAAAACGATTTGAACTCATATCTCCTAGATGAACATCATCTACTTTTCTACTGAGACACTTGTTGGATTCGTAAATGTAATATTTTTAAAATTTATATCTCGAGCTTATGTGTTTTTTTATCCAAAATTATTATTTATGTTTAATTTATTTTTTAAAAAATAAATCCATTAAAATATAAAAAACTTTAAAAGACCAGAAAATTCTATTTTTTAGTTTTTAAAAACATTTTTGGATTTTTCCAAAAAAATTTAAAATAGTATTTTTTAAAATTTTCTAGGACACATGGCATGTTTTGATTAGTTCAAATGACTTTTCCGATAAAATATCATTGCGAATACGCATAAGACAATAATAATACATGATGATAGTTAAGAAAAAATTACAATATGCAATTGAAAAATATATAAATAACATAATGAGCTTAGAGTTAACACACTTACCTTCTTCATCTTTGTCAAGCTTTGTAGATGAGCTCATAGGTGTGGCTTGAGGCTTTGCATTCTCCAAGCTAAATTTCTTGAGCATATCCTTTATGTACTTTGCTTGATTAATGAAGGTGCCATCATTCCTTTGCTTGATTTGGAGTCCCAAAGAGAATGAGAGCTCCCCCATCATACTCATCTCGAATTCACCTTGCATTAGCTTAACAAACTCTTTGCAATGACATTCGTTAGTAGAACCAAAAATAATTCATCAACATAAATTTGTACTACTAAGATGTCATTTTTATACCTTTTTATAAAAAGTGTAGTGTCCACCTTGCCTTTTTCAAAACCCTTTTCAATTAAAAAGTTTGAAAGCCTTTCATACCAAGCTCTAGGAGCTTGTTTTAAACCATAAAGAGCTTTAGTGAGTTTGAAAACATGATTTGGAAATTTTGAGTCTTCAAAACTCGGTGGTTGTTCCACATACACTTCCTCATTTATAAAACCATTTAAAAACGCGCTTTTAACATCCATTTGAAAGAGCTTGAAATCATGATAACATGCATATGCAAGCAACATCCTAATGGCTTCCATTCTAGCTACGGGTGCATAGGTTTCATCAAAATCTATTCACTCTTCTTGAGTGTAACCTTGTGCTACTAGTCTAGCTTTATTTCTCACAGTGTTACCACTCTCATCTAGCTTGTTCCTAAAGACCCATTTAGTTCCTATGGTAGATTGATTACTAGGTCTATCAACTAATGTCCAAACATTACTTCTCTCAAATTGATTTAACTCTTCTTGCACAGCCATAATCCAAAAATCATCTTTTAATGCTTCTTTTATATTTTTAGGCTCTATGCATGAGATAAATGCAGCATGATTCATTAATCTAAGAGAAGATCGAGTGGTTACCCCCTTGGATGGATCACCCAAGATTTCACCATCTTTGACATAGTTGAACTCCCTTGGGTAGCTCACTTTCTTTTCCTCAAGAGCCAAGTCTTTCAAGGCTTTAAGAGGTGGATCTTGTGTGTCCTCTTCTTTTGTTGGAATCTAATCCTCATTTGAAGTTTGTCCTCCATCAAAGGCATTAATGATTCCTACATCATCATCATCACAAGAATCCTTCCTTGGAAGGAGGTTATCATCGAATACAACATGAATAGATTCTACTACTACTAAAGTTCTCTTGTTAAATACTCGATAGGCTTTAGAGGTTAAAGAGTATCCTATGAAAATAGCTTCATCACTTTTTGCATCAAATTTACCTAAGTTGTCTTTTCCATTATTTAAAACAAAACACTTGCAACCAAAAGGATGAAAATAGCTAATGTTAGGCTTTTTAGATTTTAAAATCTCATAAGGTGTTTTCTTTAAAATTGGCCTAATCATTACTCGGTTTACAATATAGCAAGCGGTGTTTGTGGCTTCCGCCCAAAAATATTTAGGTAAATTATTTTCACAAAGCATGGTTCTAGCCATTTCTTGTAAAGTTCTATTTTTCCTCTCAACTACCCCATTTTGTTGAGGAGTTCGAGGAGCCGAAAAAATGTGGCTAATACCATTTTCATTCAAAAAATCTTCAAACCCTAAATTTTGAAACTCGGTTCCATGATCACTTCTAATATGAGAAATTCTAAGTTCAAGATCATTTTGGGTTAGTTTTGAAAATGTGATGAATTTTTCTAAAGCCTAGTACTTAAAAATAGAACCCAAGTAAATCTAGAAAAATCATCAACAAGTACAAATGCATAAGATTTACCACCAAACTCATAGTCCTAATTGGCCCAAATAAATCCATATGAATAAGTTGTAAACATCTACTTGTAGAAACATCATTAATGGATTTAAAGGAAGACTTATGTTGTTTACCCTTAGAGCATGCATCACAAATTTTATCGTTTGAGAACTTAATCTTGGGTAAACCTCTAACTAGATCAAGGGAAACTAGTTTTTCTAAAACACTAATGCTAGCATGTCCTAGTTTCCTATGCCACAACCATGCATCATTTTCATTTTGTGCTACTAAGCATGCATGAGATGTATGTATGTCATCTAGATGCACCATGTATATGTTACCTATGCGATGACCTATGAGCATAATATTATTAGATTTAATGTCAAAAATTTTGCACCCATTTTTATCAAATAAAACATTAAATCCTTTATCACACAATTGACTTATGCTCAACAAGTTATGTTTAAGACCATCGACATACAAGACATTTTCAATAAGAATAATAGAGTGATTACCTATGGAGAAAATACCTTTAATGTGGCCTTTGGAGTTGTCACCAAATGTCACAACTCCTCCACTTTTTAGCTTTAGATCCATGAATCTACTCTTGTCTCCGGTCATATGCCTCGAGCATCCACTATCAAGGTACCATGAGTTTTGACTTTGTGCTTTGGACTTGTAGCAATGCTCCCCCTACAAACAAAGATATTAAACTTTTGTTTTTAGTACCCAAATCATTTTGGGTCCATGAGTGTTAGCTCCCAATAACTTGGTTCCCTTAGGAATCCAAGATGACATAGCAACAATGTTATTAGATTTTACAAGTTCCTTAGGAACCCATACACTTCTAATCCTTTTAGTTCTACTATGTCTAGGAAAGCTACCTTGTTTGTAGTAATTAGTCTTTTTCCTAGGTTGGTTTGTATTTGAAGATTCACCTATTTCATGCTTCACACTACCAACATTTTTAAAAGACTCTTTGAGCTTATTAAGCTCATCTAACACCTTTTGGTGTTCACTATTACATTGAGAAAGAAGATTATTAAGGTCAATATTTTCATCTTGAAAGAATTTTAGCTCATCTTTCAACCCTAATATCTTTTTCTCAAATTTTAAATTAGCTTGAGAAAGTGAGTCATTTTTATCATTTAGTTCCAAAATAATTTTCTTATTCCTACTGACCGACTCCTTATATTTCTCAACTAATTCATCATAGACCTCTTGTAACTCATCATATGCATCATTTAATTCATCATATGTAAAATCTAAAGATAATGAGTTAGAGGTTACCATGGAGGAATCTTCCTCAAGTGCCATGAGGCAAAGGTTGGCCACTTCTTGTTCGTCATCCTCGGATGACTCCTCATCACTCCAAGTAGCAAGCTTGGCTTTGAGCTTCTTCTTCTTCTCAAAGCCCTTCTTCTTGAGTTGAGGGCACTCCGAACGTATGTGGCCGGGTTTATTACACTCGAAGCAAATGATTTGATCCCTTGTTTCTTCTTTGTTTTTACCTTTGAAGTCCATCTTTCTTTGAATTTTTCTTCCACGGTTGGACCTCATGAATCGAGAGAACTTCTTGGCTATCATAGCCAATTTTTCAAGGTCATCCTCCTCACTAGAAGAGCTTTCTTCAAGTAGTGAAGCTTTTAGAGCTATTTCCATTTTCTTCTTCTTTTCAACTTCTAGCTTCTCTACCATATTCTCTTCCTTCTTCTTCTCTTCTTCCCTTCCTTGTTTCATAATCTCATGAGTGAGGAGAGAACCCACTAGCTCATCAAGCTTTAGAGTCTTCAAATTTTTGGCCTCTATGATGGCGGTTCTCTTCCCATCCCAAGATTCGGGAAGTGAGTAAAGTAGCTTCCGGACAAGCTTGTCTTTCGGTATAGTCTCTCCAAATTCTTTGAGCCCATTGACTATAATAGAGAAGCGATCAAACATCTTGGACACCGTCTCATCGGGCTCCATCTTGAAATTCTCATAACTAAGATTGAGAATTTCAATCTTAGTTTCCTTGACATCGTTGGTTCCCTCATAGGTGGTCTCAAAAGTATCCCATACTTCCTTGGCACTCTCAATGGATGAGACTTTGGAATAGATGTCGGGTCTAAAGGAGCAAAAAAGTATGTGAAGAGCCTTGTCATTTATTTGAATCTTCTTTCTTTCATCTTCACACATCTCTATCTTTTTCTTCAACACCATCTTTCCTTCATTGTCTTGCTTCAATGGAATGTAAGGACCATCTTCAATGACATCCCACACCAAGTAATCATTGGACTTGATGAAGAGGCGCATCCTATTCTTCCAAAAGGGATAGTTGTCACCATTGAAGAATAGTGGCTTTGTGGTGGA
The DNA here is from genome assembly GCA_958450335.1 of Hibiscus tridactylites. NCBI lineage: Eukaryota > Viridiplantae > Streptophyta > Magnoliopsida > Malvales > Malvaceae > Hibiscus > Hibiscus tridactylites. Next base: position 67,708,429 of record OY288287.1, on the reverse strand, counting down.
TTGTGACTAATACATACTTGAACCGGAGGTAGAAGTCATGACTTGATTTTTGTTGATCTCACTCTTCCTAGGAACTACTCTTGTGGTTGTGAATCGTTCAAAGAGATAGGCTCTGATACCAATTGTTAAGTGGATCGATGGAATGATCAAGACCAAGAGGGGGTGAATTGGGATTTAAAAACTTTGTGGAGTGAAAGGGTAATTTAAAAATGAAGAACAAAGGATTTTAGAGTGGTTCAAGTTCCAGATGAACTCTACATCCACTACCTTAGCTACCACTAAGGATTTAACAATTCACTATTTGTTCTTCCCCTTTTCAAGGCTTAGGAGGTAACCTTTACACAACCGGTCAAATTTTTTACCCAAAATTTGACCAAACCCTCACAAAAAATCAAAGAAGAAATTGGACAAGAACTATATCTCTCAAATTCAGATTTGTCCCTTGAAATACAACACTCAACCCAAATTTGAAGATAGAATAAGAATTGAATATAACACGATTTGAGAATTACAAGAGATTGGAAATTTGGCACACTTGAGGTTGGATTTTTTGCTTGAATGTTTGTCTTTAATGCAATAGTTGTTGCTGATCTTCCAAGAGCTCCAATTTATACCTCATCTATCAATTCTAGCCGTTTGGGTGGTTGGGGGAATTGAATAGAGCCGTTGGGACTCTCTCTTTCCACCATAAATGCACTTATGCAGCTATCCGTATCGGTACCCGGGGAGCCGTATCGATACCTGTCTCAAGAAAGAAAGAGTCGTTGTACATAATAAAGAAGGGGTATCGAAACGCACGTAGGCGTATCGGTACGGGACAGGGAGTGTATCGAAACGGATAAGATCGTATCGATACCTTTTTCTCAACTTAGCTCACTGGAAGTTTCCGTTTCGATACGAGGGTTTACCGTATCGATACGAGTCAACTGCCATTTTAAATATAGGTTACCTAACAACTGACACCAACGGTCGAAAGCATTTAAAACAATTCGAATTAAAAATTCAATTAAAACCGTATCGATACGGGTGAAGCCGTATCGGTACACCATTCAAACTCCTTCAGTTTTTATAGAGGGGCGTATCGATACGGTTAAGAGCGTATCGAAATGCGTCCTTCCAGTAGCCAACTTTGTAAAAAGGTATCGATACGGCTAGAAGCGTATCGATACACCTGGACGGTTTTGAACACTTTGGCCTTGAAACACTTAAAAAATATTTGGAGTTTGAGTTTTTCAAATCAGTTTTAAAGTGTTGGTGATTTAAAACTTATTAAGGGACTTATAAAACAATTTCAAGTTTTTCAATTTGATCCTTAACGATTTAATTATATCAAAATCAAACATAGGTTTCACACATACAAAATCAGAAAAAATGTGAGAAATGAGGAGATACATAAACGAACATGTCATGACCGATTTAGCGATGAAGTTGATATTCGAGTGTTTAGTTTCTTAACAATCTTCGATTAAGAAAAAAATGAGATAAAGTCTTAGGTATTTTGAGTTTTAACTTTCAATCGTATTTTTCTATACGCAAATTAAAAACTTTTCCCATTTTTAAACTTGTATACATAAAATAATAATAAAAGAAAGGTTTAAGGGTTCAATAAGCCCTTAAACTTTTAAAAAAAAAATCAATTAAGCCCCTAAACTTTTTTTGCACTCAATTAAGCCCTCGAACTCAAGAAAAAAACTAATCTGGCTCTTTGACCAATGTTGACCGTTAACTTTAACAGTTTATTTTTTTGAAAAATTTCTTTTGATACGTGTTGCAATAGGATAATGCCACTTGTCATTTCTATAAAATTTTAAATTTCAATTTTTTAAAAATATATAAAAACAGGAAAAAAATATTCTGGAAAATTATAAAAAACATTTTAAAAAATTAAATTTCAAATTTTATTTTGAAATAATAATTTTCTATATATTAAAAAAATTTTAAAAATAAAAAATATTATACAAGTATAAAAAATAATTTGAAAAAAATAAAAAACAATAAAATTTATTTTGATTTTTAAAATATATTTAAAACTATATTTTAACAAATATTAAAAAATATTTTTAAAAAATATAAAACAGTAAAAGTTATTTTGAATTTTTATAATTATATAATAATATTTTTAATAGTTTTTATTTTTTTTATTTTGTTAAAAATATTTTAATATCTTGAAAAATTATTATTTATTATTGTTAAATAAATTTCTAAATTATTATTTTTATATAATTATAAAATAATATTTTTTAAAATTTCAGAATTTTTAAATCCTTTTCTGTTTTTTCTATATATTTAAAAAATAAAATTTAAAAAATTCCTAAAAATAACAAGTGACATTATCATGTTGCGATATATGTCAAAAAATTTCAAAAAAAAAATCGTTAAAGTTATCGGTCAAGGTTTGTCAAAGGGCCAAATTATTTTTTTTTCTTGAGTTTGAGGGCTTAATTAAGTGCAAAAAAAATTTTAAGAGCTTAATTAATTTTTTTTACAAAAGTTTATGGGCTTATTGAAATGTTTAAGCCTAAAAAAATGCTAATTATTATAATTTAATTCTTTATTAATAAAAAATAACTTTTTAAATTTTTGAGAAATACAAATTATTTTAGAAATTTAAAACTAAATATTTTATGGATAAATTACTTAACAAGTAATTGAACTCATCTAGAGTATTCAACTAACATTTAAACTTCTTTGAACACAATTTTTTCAAGGTAGCCACTAAAAATTATTAAAAAAATATCGAGTTGCTCGCGAACTTATCGAGTCGAGTTGGACCTTGCTCTACTCGACTCGTTAAGATCTCTAATAAGCTCGAATTTGAGTCAAGTTTTGATCAAATTTTAAACGAATTAAGCTCGAGTTGTTTGTGAAATGCTCAACTCAATTAACACTCTTAAGATCACTTCATATATTAAAAAAATTATCTTGTTAGACTAATCAAACCTCATTTTTTTTCACACGCGGAATAAGAATTTTGGCTAAGCTTATCTTTTTTCTTTATTTTGGTCTTTAGATTCTTTTTTTCCATGCATCAAACCATAAAAATCTAAGGGAAAATGAACTTTCTCGTACGATACTTACTTTTGGAAAACTGTAGCTTTTCGGATAACACGAATAAACCTAGCAATTTCTTTTTTGTTTTCCCTCAAAGACTTTTAGTGACCACGAAATTCCCACGGTATTGCTTGATGAAAATTATTAAATGAATATAACATATCACTCTGTAAATATATTGATAATGAAAATTTTCAAAGCAAGATTAAGAATCTATAAGCCACATGTTTCAACTTTTGTTTATTATTTTTAAAAATATTTTAACTTTATTCTAAGACCACGTGTAACCTGTTAATTTTATTTGAAATGGATTCTCCAACACATTGAGAAATGTCAACCCCAATTTAACTTTACAAGATCCATTTTCCCTCCTTATATTTTGTAGGCAAGAGGTTAACTTCACTAGTATAATTTGTTAATGCCACGGATAGAGTTAGGACATACAATGAGACGGAAAAAATCGTTTAACTTTAAAATTAACGAGGATAAAATTTAATTTGAAGGTAACAAAACTAAAATTTAGGAAGAATAAGACTTAATTTGAAAAATATATAAAATAGAAAGGACTAAATTGTAGACAAAACAATTTGAAAGGGCAGGGTTAGGGGTGATAACGAGCCGAGAGGAGCCCGAGCCTGGCCAGGCTCGGCTCGGCTCAGGCTCGAGGCTCGCCGAGCTCGGAATTTTAGGCTCGAGCTCGGCTCGAAAACAATTCTATTGGGCTCGGCTCGGGCTCGAAGCTCGTCAGGCTCGGCTCGGGCTCGTCAGGCTCGGCTCGGCTCGAAATGGAAAATTTCGCTATAGTTTTTTTTTATATAAAATATTTGTTAAAAATCTTTTTCATAACAACACTAAAACGAAATTTAATAACCGGAAAGGAGAAAAAAAGTGCCAAAAATTAGATTAATCCAAATAATCAATAAATATTCTTATAATACAAACACATAATTAAAGAAAATACAAAATGAAACAACAATCAACTAATGAAAGAAAATACAAACACATAATTTATTTTAGTGCATATGTAGATTCCGAGCCTGTTCACGAGCTTTTCGAGCCGAGCCTGGATAAGCTTGGCTCGACTTGTTAAGGTTTCGAGCCGAACCTGAGCCCGAGTCGAGCTCACTCGAGCCGAGCTTTGACCGAACTTTGACTGAGCTGAGCCCGAGTAGCTCGCGAGCCGGTCAGGCTCATTATCACCCCTAGGCAGGGCCCCTCCCATAGCCTTAATACATTTGTCTAATTTTATTTTTTAAACTACGAGTGTTTATGTAATGGTGTAAGTCTGATTTAATTGAGTCGGATAAGATTATATAAAAATGACAATACTCTCTCATCAAATATTTAACACTATAACATTCTCGAAAATTCGAACTCGAAAATTTGTTTTTTCGAGCAAAGATGATAAACAAGCAAGGGAAGAGTTGGCAAGGGCAATTCAAAGGATCCCACAAACTTTTGGAGTGAAACCTTTGAAACATGTGACGTAACATGGAGAGAAGTTGTTATTGAAGAATCCCCATCCATAGGTTGTTTGGCTCTTTCCACAGCTCAGCCGCACGCATCCCCCAGGCCCCATCTCATGCAGTCCACTCATGGCTTTTATGGGTTTCATCGGCAACACCTTTTTGTTTCATTATTTTTTAGTATCCCACCACAAAAGATAATGCAATATTTTATATTCGGTGTACGAATTTTTAGTAAGTTATCTTAAAATTTTAAGAGTAAAATTAGACTATTAATAGAAAATATAAAAAAAAACTTAAATTATACTAGAATTAATTTTTTATTTTGAAAGATGCAGGCTAATTCAAGCACCCCTCGATCTATCCGTATCTACAATTTTGTGATTGCATGGCATCAGGGGGAGCCAATTTTTTTAAGGGGTGTCATTTTTTAAACGGCATTTAAGAGGAGTTAATTATTTATTAAGTATCAATTATATATTTTTAAATTTTTTCATATATAAAAAAGTACAATTTCTAAAAAAAATTGGGTGTCATCAGACACTCTAATGTCCTTAGTGGCTCCGCCCATGCATGGCATAATTATGAACCAATGGTGCGTGGTAATGTGGGATATTATTATAATGCTGAAAGTGAAATATGAGGAGAATGAGAAATTTTCAGAATTGTGATGGGTGTGGCCACGGTGTCAGCTACTGATAATAAATATCATGGTTGGATTGACCAATAAATTAGGTTTAGGGTTAGAGAAAAAATAATATCTAACAAGGCCACCCTCATCAACACATGATATGGTCGGTAACCGTTTTGCAATGTGGCAATATTTGGAATACGTCTTTACCAAAACAAAATTTCTTTTCAATTAGAACATGACCCTCACAATTAGAATATGAGGATTCTCGTTGGGGTTTCAAGGGGAAAAAATGGAGATCCGGGGGATCAAACCCCGTACCTCTCGCATGCAAAGCGAGCGCTCTACCATTTGAGCTACATCCCCTGTTGTTTTCAAAGTTTGTAAAACCATATTAATTCATGTACATAATTATACAAAAGAAAATGGTTTCTGGTAAAGAGATTATGGAGAGATTTTACTCAAATCCCTTTTTGATTGTAGAACAAATGGCACTCTACCTGCAAACACTTTGAATCAAGGAATAAAAAATTGGACAGGGTATTGAACTGGTGAACATGTATGAATGCCATTTTACACCATCTTCAAGCAGATTTATTGTTTGGGATTTTCTGACTGCATCTTCAAGCAGATTTATTGTTTGGGATTTTCTGACTGCATCTTCAAACTGTCGATTCACTTGATTGACCGAGCAATGCCCATCGGTCGAAGGAACTCCGGTTGTCTTTTGATGTTTTGCTTGTACCTGCTCCCGTTCTTGTTCCGTGAACACTTCGGATTCCAATGTTCGAGATACTTTTAAATAACACTTGTCGAATCTGTTTTCGGCCTGGTTAGGCAGGCCTTTTATGTGGTTCATAACTTGTTTATCACTCCAAATGTTTGAACGTGAAGTGCTGTGTGATGTTCAAATGATTTCTCCATAAATGTAGTTGATGTTAATAGTTTATAAGGGTTTAGACTTTGGGGTGTAACTAAATCCCACATCCTCTAGGAAAGTTCAAGATTAGAGACAAGTCTGTTGGAGTCAAATTCTTACATATTTTTTTGAAGTTGCTATATAACACAACACAACTCTTACACAATTATGTAACTTATTTTAACTAGTTCTACTTGGAGTTTTCGAGGGTTTTCCGGGTTTGAATGCGGATCAGTTTGGTATGAGAAACATAAATCTCTACTTTATATAAACAGTAATTCAATAGGAGACTGCAAGGAGCCTTCACATTGCTTTTGAGTTCACTAAATGACCTTGATCTTGAGCTATACACTTTGTAAGAATGATCTCTTTTGCCTGCTGCTGTGTTTATTTTCAATTGTGCTCCATTCCTCACCTTGAAATTTAATGGAATAAATACCAGTATGCTTATTCTGTTCTTGGATTCCTCTAAGGCACCTAATCACATGATTGAAATGCTTAAATGCACCAAGAAATAGCACGAGTCGATATCAAGAATTCGTATATGAGCAAACTATATTGCCGAACTTGTTACCGTTTGCAGATTATATGGATATATAGGTTTTGACATCTTTATTAATTTATTACTCAGGTGCTTATACTGCACCACTACTACTTTTGATAAGATATCATTATTTATTTAAACGATGACAAAAGACTCAACTTTTGAAAAGCTTGTCGTGTTTCTTGCCAGAGTACTGATTCCTGCAAATTAAAGTCCATGAATTCAAGATCCGTACACAAAAACATGATATGACCGCATATGTTTTATATTATGAGAGCTACTGGAATTTGATTATAGGATTATACTTTCATGTAGGCTCAAAGTGTGTTCTTAAGTTATGTCTGCAAGCAAAGTCAGAGGGAAGAAACAGACAGCAAGGCATCAATTTCTCCTGCAATAGAAAAGAATATAATCCATTTCTGCAAGGAATGGAATTAAAATTGCCTTGCTGGATGAGTTATTGAAAATGGTCCAATCCAATATGATCAGCTACCCCAAATATTCCAAACTTGAAAGAACATTTCTTTTTTATGGGCTCTGGTTAAAATCACTGCAAATAAATTCTTATTGCAAGTTGTTAAACATGATATTACTGCAGCTTTTATGAATTCAATGAATCCCAAGCCAGGCTTTGAAAAAAAGAGAGAAAAATCTTGTAAATTACTCCATTCCATACCTACCGTAAGAATGTTAACTTTTGTCTGCTATTGTTGGATGCCTTTCTTTCTTCCTATGGGTTATGGCTCGGGACGTTTTCTTGTGGGATCCTTTTCCTTTTTGTCATTTTATTCTCGAGCCTAGATTACTATATAAGCACATTTCTGCTACTCATTTTAGTGCGTATCAATTCTTTCGTCTGCTATCTTTCTTTTTTTTCAAACTCTCTGAATTATGTCGAACCAACAAGCTCCAACTCGTCCATGGTTTCGTTTAGCATCCATTTCAAGGCCAGCACCCCAAGCACCTACTCCAACGCCTGAACCAGCTCCAGCCTTGCCACGATCAACCACTATTCGACCTGCATTCCGACCTACAGGCGGCACTTCCTCCGTTCCAACGTCTCCTGTGTCTGTTGGTAGAGGATCTCAGCCGTCTTCCCCTTCCGATAAAAAGCCTACGAGTGAAGTTAGTTCCAGAGCTGCTTCGGTGCCTAATTCCCCGGTGAAAACGGTTCCAGCTGCAGCGAGGTCACCTGTTTCTCCACCGAAACCGGCGAAGACTTCGACATTGCCATCTTCTCCAGCCAAGTCAGTGGCAACTACTTCCTCTGTTCCAACTTCTCCAGCGAAGCCTGTAGCAAGTACTACTGCCACAGTTCCAACTTCCGCAGCCAAGACGGTTCCGACTTCACCAGCCAAGACAGCCTCACCTACAACATCGGTGACTAACTTCCCAACACAAAAACCAGCCACCTTTACGACCACTACGAATCGTGTGGCTAGTCCTCAAGCATCGGCACCGACAATCAAACCTGCCATGCAATCTCCAGTTCAATCACCAAAGATCAAACCACCAACTGCTCCACCACCTTCTCCTTTAACTCTCCCACCTCCCCAGATGAGAGCTCAAACTGATCTCAAACCGAAGATCCCTGTCGAGGCAGGGCAAAAGACCGTGCTCGTTCAAAAGATGATCGACAAGCCCAAGGGCCTTTTCGGTGCCCCTCGAAACGATCTCGACGACACTCGCTATCCTAGCATTCATGGACAGAAAGAACCATCCAAGCATGGAGAAACCAAGGAGAAAGGTAACGGCAAGAAGTTGTCTTCCGATTCGGAGGATTCCGGTATGAGGGTCATAACAATCGCTGGTGAGAACAAAGGTGCTTTCATGGAGCTAACCAAGTCACCCCACAGAAATGGTCGGGTCACCGGCAGCGAGTACCATAGCTACAGCAGCAGCGACGAGGAAGGGGGTCGCAAAATGAAGGGCAAGAGCAAGGGATCGAACACCATGCCAATGAATGCATTCATGAACAGCAATGTGCAAGGTGTTAACAACTCGATTGTGTACAACTCTTCTTGCACTCACCATGACCCCGGTGTGCACCTTTCTCTCCACAGAAACCCAACCGCTGGCGGATTCCATGTCAAGGAACGCAGCAATGGATACAACAGCTAAAGAAAAAGCAAAGCATCAACTGGATTTTAATTTGTTTTAACTAAATTTAGATATGTTTTTGAGAATAAACAACAATACGAGTGATGGGTAAAGGGCACATGGATTCGGATTCTTCAATACCATTCGTGGTGCCGAATTGAAGATACTTCATGTCCAGGCCTTTTAATATTGAGAAACTATGGGGGTATATATGCTAAATCGCCAGTGTAATAAAATTTCTTCTGTTTTTATACCACAATGTGAGAATTTTCTTCTCATGCAAAACGGCACGTTGAAGAGGATAAGTTACAAAGACATTTCAGTTTTTTTTAATTAAATAGTGAGATATTATATTTTTATGTTGAGATTCAAACTCATATAAAATTAAATAAAATAAGTATTTTTAGTCGATAGACCAATTAGTAAACATCCGGAAGAAAGATAGATAGCAATTGTCACATCACCGGTATGAATAAGTTACAACCATGAATGCTTTTCCATTGAAGGGCTTCTTTATTTTTATTTTTCGTGCCTTTGATTCCCCCTTCTTCCAATTGGATGGAACATACTGTGTGTGCGTCAGAATATTTTAAGTCTCTTGCCTTAAATAGAAATTCTCTCACTTTTTTTAGTGTTCTTATTTATGTATTCATTTTAAAATATTAAGTTTAGGATATAATATTAGGTGTTAAGATTTAAGAAATTAAAGATATAGTGTATTTTTTAAGTGTAGGGTTTAGAGTGTAAGATTTAAAATTTAATATTAGAACTTAAAATTTAATTTTTTTAATGTTGGGATATAAAAAATAACAACAAAAGGGCCAACCGATTTTTGTTCCTCTTGCCTCTCAGTAAATTATCAGATGAAACCAATTTTGTAATAGTTTAGTTGATGTGAATGTTGTAGATTTCTTAGAGATTACATTTTTTTTATAAAAAAAACCTGGCAAGAGATTTATTAATTATTAAAATAAGTGAAAAGGGGACAAAAAAGGAACAACAGTCCCCCACCCAAATCCAGACAAAACTGAACAGACACTCAAACGAGGCAAAAAACAAAAGCCCCAAAAAGAACTAAAAAAACAGAACTAAGGAGACGAAACTCCCCAGACAACACCATGCCAGGTACAGACGACGAAACTCCTCTCAACCCTCATCACCACCGTGAAGCGTCGGAGCACAAAAGACAAAGCACATGCAAGAGGAGACGGGGCCACTAGCTTAGAACGAAAGCCCTAAAGAATTTACACCGAAAGATACGAGGAGATCAAGGCGGATCCCAAAATCTTTTATCCGCCGCAACCACGGGGATCGCACGTTCTGGGACATCTTCAACCCAGAAAACCTCCGAGAGGAACCATCGAAAGCTCGGGCCACCTCATGAGCGGCCTTATTCCCAGATCTTAGAACAAAGTTGAAGACGCACGCTTTCAGCGTCCGGGCGCGACTCTTCTCTTCCCAGGTCAGGACACTCATCTCTGAAAGCTCTCTCTTTTTAGATTTAAGGCTCTTTACCACAACTAATGAGTCACCTTCCAAAATTACACGACGCAGCCCCAGATCAGAGGCAAATTCCAAGGCATGCAACGCCGCATAGGCTTCTGCCACAAAGCTGTTAAGAACATGCGGCGCCCTCTGATAACAAACTCCCAAAATCTTTCCGGAGCAATCCCGAACCACCACACCGAAGAACGACTCAAAAGTCCCAGCCAGGAAGCGAGCATCGTAATTCACCTTGACCCAACCCTCCCGGGGCGGAATCCACCTAACAACACCAACATCAAGAGGAGGGCGGTCCAACGGCACAAGGGTATCCAACTCCTGGCAGTAGGATTTAATAAAGGTACAAATTTCATCCCCCGACTGAGAAATACCCTCATGAATGCGTTTATTTCTTGCATACCATAGTGCCTAAATAATAATTCCAACTTCTCTATGTTTTGCCTGCGATATATTAGTGAAGATCCAGGCTAACCAATCATAGACACTATTTAGGCTAGAATGGAAAGGCCATCGATAACCCATAGATTGCCAGACAAGTTTAGGTAATTGACAATCCCTGATAGCATGTAGTCCAGTCTCAGAAGCCGATAAACAAATGGAGCAAATAAGATCACTTAGGACCCTCTTGATACACAGGTTCTGCCTAGAAGGAACAAAGTTCAAAACGAATTTCCAAACTTGAATTTTGATCTTTTCCGGGCACGAAAGAGCCTACAAGTATTTGAAAAACTTTCTTTCAGATGGGTCACTAGACAAGTTCTGGATTAGGAGTTTGTAACCGCTTCTTACTGAATAAACCCCGGATTGTTCTGCTGACCATACAAGGAAATCCTCATGCATAGAGTTCGCAAGAGGAATACTAATAATCTTTGATGTCTCCTCCTCTAGAAACGTAGCTTCAATTAACTCAACGTTCCAGGATTTCGGATTTTCTTGAATAAGATCTTGAACCCTGGAGACCTCCGAGGTCGTCGGAGATTCAATGAGCTTTGGCGGGGACACTGGCAACCAGAAATCATTCCAGATATTTATAGACGTCCCCGACCCAACTTTCCATCACAGCCCCTGAAGCAGAAGACCCTTCGCGCTCCAGATACTTCTCCACACCAAGGAAGGAGCCGAACCCAATAGTGAACCCAGAAAATCTGATGACCTAAAATACTTAGCCTTCAAAACTCTGCTTACCAGGCTTGTAGGATTAGTTATCAACCTCCAACCTTGTTTCGCCAGCAGGGCCACATTGAATTTTGCAAGGTCCCTAAAACCGAGCTCACCCTCCTCCTTCAAAAGGCACAACTTCTTCCAAGTACACACTAGTGGATGCCACGTTTTTGTTTAGAATTTTGCCACCAGAATCTAGCCATAGCCGATTGTAACTCATTGCAGACAGCCTTAGGTAAAAGAAAAACACTCATGACATATAAGGGGATGGCCTGAAGAACGCTTTTAATAAACACCATCTTGCCCCCTTGAGATAAAGGTTTAACACTCCAACCAGATGTCCTTTTTCTGGTCCTATCCTTCAACTCTGCAAAGGCCCGCACTCTACTACGCTCAACTAACAGGGGCAAGCTAAGTAGCTAAGTAGTTAAGTAGTTATTGGAGTGAATTTAATGACTAATCATCTATATTATGTTTATTCATATAAGAGATAATTATTTGATATATGGTAAGTGAAATTTTTTTCACAAACTGATTTTTAAAATTATCACGTATCACTTTTAAGGCCCTAATCTTTAATACTTACGTTCTAAATTTAAACTTTAAAAATTACATTATATATTTTTTTAATAAAGTATTTTAAACCTTATTAAAAAAACTGCACCCGTAGTATGATCTTAACTATATGGCCCAAGATGAATTCTTAGGACTCAACAACTAATTTCTTTTAGAAGTGGTTTTGGAATGGGCTTGAAAATCTGTTCAAGTATTTCTGTCTCCATTTAAGACTTTCTGTATATTGAACAGTCTAGCTTGAGCCCAAATATTTTTATTTTAAGTTTGCTTCCGGTTGTGGACATAGAGTAAAATTTGAAATTTGTAGTGAGCGTCTATTTATAATATAAATTAACAGAGTACAAAAAATTAATTATTAAACGGACTCTAATGGATACCTTGAAAAAAATTATAATATTTATTAAATAAATTTACTTTTATTCATCCAACGGGCAAAATAGCCTCGAAAAAATACATCTCAGCCAAATTGAAAAAAACTTGTACAATAAACTATACCAGCCCCAACCTATAGCAATATTCCTATTCACAATACTAATTCAATCAATATTCTTCCCCATCAGCCTCAACGGGTAAATTAATTATTAGATGATCTCAAGTTTCCACCTATTTTTCACACAAAAAACACAACCATGTCTTTATTAACTATCCAAATCTTATACCATTTGTCATTTGAAAGAGATAATACGCGCTCAAATTCAAAAATTCTTTTAAATAGTTTTTTTTTATTTGTGAATATTATTCTTCACATAAATTGAGAAGTTCACCTCTTTATTTGTTTATTAAGTAGAAAGATATTACATTCTCAAAGTAAATGTTGAGATTCGAATCCGCATAAAATAGAATAATATGAGCATCTTTGACCGTTCGTCAATTAATAGATCTCAATTGACCTCTTTATTTTAATTTGTCAAAATTTGGTCTTCATACTTAATGGAATTGAGAGGTTAGTTGAGTTGACCAACACTACTAAACATTTTCATTAAATCTTAACCTAGAACTCAATAGCTCAATAATTTATATACAAGGAATGAACAAAAATCAATAGTTTATACAATTTATATACAAAACTCATTTAGTAAGAACCAAGTTAATTTTTTTTAATATAAGGACGAATTTTGATAAATCAGAGTAAAGTGATTAATTTCTCAATATTTATGAAGTAATCGGATGAAATTCATAATTAGACTTAAAGCCAATTAATTAACTTAATCCACCATTAGATAAAGGAATTCTATACCCAGGGTCGACGCTATGAACTAGTAGTAGCCTTGTCCCCCGGTAAATTTGTGCATAAATCCCTCTAGAAATTATAGATTTATAAGTTTATACATGGTAAATTGTATTTTGTTCGTTAAAACAAAAAAAAAATGTATGCAACTCAACCATCAACATTGCATATCAAATTCCATTGATACATTGGATCCCCGAGTACTAGAGCTGCCATTATATTCATGTCGAGCAGGACGAACTCGAGCGTCGACGAAAAAACAAACAAGATTGATCCAATAGCTAGCCATCGTTTTCATTTTGTTATCCTATCCTGGCCTGATTGCTGGTTGAATTATGAGTATCCCATGGTGGAATAATACTATTGCATAATTTCATTGTGGATAATGCTGCCCCAGAATAAAACATCCCCTACAGTGTCCATTTTGTGTTGGAATATGTTATTGTGGATCCCTACTAAATTCCGTAAGCAAAAAATGAGGCAATGGAATGAATGTTTGATCCACTAAATTCGCCCTAACCTTTAAACTGGGTCTTTGAGACTTGGAGTGCATGTGCGTTACATATGTTATACCTGAATCTTTTGAGGAGGATTTAGTTTTAGTTTTTTTGACAAAAATATTTAGGGCCGAGTAATAAAGAATTCAATATTACTTAAGTGAATTATAGAGTCTAAATCATTGTTGGGAGAATTTGTAATGAATTATGCTCTAATTATTCAAATATATATGTCCAATGTTTCAATCCAAAGCCTAAATAATTTATCATTAAGATTTGTAATGAGTGTACTAAAAACTAATTGTTTTATAAATGTACCAAATTACATTTTTCAATGCAAAGCATCGCATGCGTTCATAAATGGAACAAAAATTTTGTCTCTTTTAACTTTTTTGGTATCTTTACGTATGCCCAACATTAAAAGGTTAAACCTAATATTCTAACCTTAAATCTTAAAAATTAAACATATCCACTAAATCCTAAAATCTGCACTATAAACAATAACTTTAAACTTAACCCTAAATGTAACCCTAAATGTAATTTTGTTTAATCTTGAAACATACATAGGAGTGCCATAATTGTGATGAAAATGAAAAAGATGACGAGTGTAAAAGTATTCTAAAATAAATAATCGATACTAATACAATATATGAATGATAGAGCTCTTAGTCAAAGGGCAATAATTTTATTTGATGGATATGGATTCAATTATATGATTTATTTAGATTTCAAGATGAGTTTAGCAGAGTCATTTGATTAAGCACTCATGCTTTTTAAAAATCTGAAGCAATGATCTTTGTTATCCCAAGACCAAATTCGAATGCTCACATATATTAGATTAGACAATTAGCGGATAGTTGATAGCATATTGCATTAGTTGATTTGACTAGCATATTGTATTAGTTGATTGTATAAAAACATTTGGTAAAATTAGTTGATAGTTGTTTGATTATTTAAACAAGTAAAATGACATATAAGGACATGATTATATTCGATATTTGTTTGAATACTTTATTAGTTAACAATATTTTGTATATTAATTAGATTATAAAAAAAATTTAGCATAACATTACTGAGTATATTTGAAGGTTCTATTTACTAATTAGATTATAATCATTTCTAATATAATTTAATTAATTATTAAATTTAAGTACAAATATAACGTGTGAGAATAAAAAGAAAAAATATTAATATACAAATGTCACAATGTAAATACGCGATGGTGAAGAAGTAAAATAAAAAAGGTTAAATTTAGGTTATTTGGAGATTTTTTATTATTGTTAAGGGTAAAATGATTTTTATAACTCTTATTGCAAAACCTCTAATTTCAAAAGACTCATATTAGCAGATTTTTAAAATTAACAGTTTCACCTCAATCCGCTATTCCAACCCGTTATTTACAAAACATCTAAATTAACGAATTTGACCTGTCAAACCTCTAATTTTGTCTCAAGCCGCTATTTAACAAACATGATCTAGGTAGTGTTAGTTATAAATCATAGATAAATAAATTAGACATTGACCTTATTTGGCAATTAGCTGATAGCAGATTACATTAGCTGATAGCTGATTGTATTAGCTGATTTAACTAACGGATTGTATTAGCTGATTGTATAAAAGTGTTTGATAAAATTAACTGATAGTGATAGCTGTTTGATCATTTAAACAAGCAAAATGACATATAAGAACATAATTATATTCGATACTTGTTTGAATAGTTTATTAGTTATCAATATTTTGTATCTATTAATATTAATTGAGTTATGAAAAATATTTTTTAATATAAGATTACTAAGCATATTTGAAGGATGTTTATATATTAATTTATTATTTATATACTTATTTTTAATACAATTTAATTAATTATTAAATTTAAATACATATCTAAATGTGAGAATAAAAAGAAAAAATAGTATTAGTTTACAATTGTCACAATATAAATATGTGAGGTTAAAGAATTAAAATAAAAAATGTTAAATTTAGGTTATTTGGAGATTGTTGATAATTGTTAAGGGTAAAAAAAGTCTTTATAACTTTTATATCAAAACTTCTAATTTTAAAAAGCTCATATTAGTAATTTTTTTAAAATTAGAGGTTTCACCTCAATCCGCTATTTCAATCAGTTCTTTACCGAACATTGAAATTAACAAATTTGACCGGTCAACCCTCTACTTTTAGCTCAAACCTTTAATTTTGACTCATATCTCTCTTTACCAAATAATGTCATTCTCTCATCCGTCGCTTCCATCCCCTTTTTATTTTTGTGTGGCCGGCGGCGACACCAACCTTAGTGTTGGTGTCGACAGCGGGTATTCTTTTTTCTTGCTTTTTTATATCATGTTTTTTACTTTTATATTTTTGTTGATTTTTTCATTAGAATCTTGTTGTTTTGGATTCTTACATCTCGCACATATTGTTACGGTATTTTTTTTCTGTCTTTGTGACATGGTTTTTCTCTTTCTTGTGGCACACCTTTTTCTTATGACACGTTATTCGTCTACCGTTTTGTTAGATTTACGTTCGTGTAGAGTTTCTCAAGATGCTCAATTCTAATGTGTGACTGTCGGTGGTCGTTCAATAGTTTGATATCCTCTTGTGGTTGTTTGTCGATGCATTCAGATCTATTTAGCGAAGTAGCTTGCAAGATTGTTGTTTCGCTCATCACTCCTTTATCACTTATTAAGTGTATACGGAATTCATTTATTTCTTGTGTGTTGAAAGCTCTCCTGAACTTTTGTCGTTCAATGGAGTCTATGCTTATCTATTTGAGCAACGATGAGAGTATCTTCTATTGACGTGACTGAGTTTTTCATCTTTTTTTTCCAGCTTTTAATTTCTTTGTTGTTTGCTATGATTATTTTTATGTTTGAATCTTTTTATTTGTCTCTTTCTGCATAATAAAAGTTATTCGATATTATATTGAAAGAATAAAAAATGAAAAATCGAACTCAAAAAGAAAAAAATGGTGTATTTTATTTAGGTAATTTAAATTTAAAAAATTTAATCGATAAATATACATAAATTTATACAGATCTGATATCAAACACAAATATAATAAGAGAACATTGAAATGAAAGAAAAAGTAAAAGAAAGGGATATCATTTCAAAGAATTTCGCCACATCGATCAAGCCAGATAGACCCAACACAGATATAGACTATAGAGTCTATAGTAACATGTCATGTGCCCCTCAAGTCATGCCCTAATTTCTAGGCCCCACACCTTTTTGCCACGTGGCGCCGCCTAACCACCGTACCCCCTCCATTGAATGCTTCTGCTTCGATTATAAAAACATTCCACCACCAGGTCCCTCCCCCTCACTACATCCGCTTGGCAGCTGAGAAAATGAAGGTAAACTACAACATACCCATATACTGTATTCGTTTCAGTTTGATCTTCCTTTTCTAATGAATAAAAATTGGGTTTTCGTGTTTAATGTTGATTCAATAGATCTTCAACTGGGTGCAAAAGAGGTTCCATCATAACGCCCTCAAAGGTCGATAATATTTTCCATAGTAATAGTGATTAGTGACCCATCACCAGCATTTTTTTTTTTATGAAAACCATGCGCTTTTTGTGCAGATAGGGTTGCTGGAAATGTTACGAAGACTGATTCGATTGCAATCGATTCCGACGCGAAAGCTTTACTCCAACAGGTAGCACTTTCCGACATGCTGGATGGTTGGCAAGATGGCATTTTAACAATCGGCACTTTCGGTTTCGATCCTTTGAAATCGTTCGCTCAACAAAACGACGACGAACGATATGTTGATAATAACGATGACGAAGATGTTGATAATAATAATGATGGTGGTGAAGAAGTGAACCCACAGGGTTTGGAGGACGTTGATCAGGCGACGTATGGAGAAACCGACGTGATGATGATGGTTGATGGGGTCGGTGGGTGTACTGATCACGAAATTACGCTTGAGTTGGAGGCCACTGAGGGACATTCGGGGAAGCTGAGGAGAAGAACTACACTGGCCGACCTCTTCTCCGACGAATCTGACATCAAAAACAAGCCCTGCCCTCTGGAGTTGGACTCGAATTTATGCAAAAAGCCATATGCTCGTACCAAAAATGGACTTTCTTTTGCCAAGAAACTCATTCCTCAAGTTGGAGAAGATTCACGTCCCATCAAAATGCTACACCAAGTGAGTATTATAAATCCTCTGCCCAAGCTTTCACTAATTTATTACAATAGGTAAATTAGTGGATTGAACAAATTTGATTGGGTTGAATAGATGATGAGGAGGATGTTGAGAAGGAAGATCCATCCAGAGCTCCAAGGCAAGGGAAATAAATTGGAGGGGCAGTGCAAGGCCACTGTAATTGATGCTCTTGCTAAAAAGACACGTCAAGCCACTGAATCTGTCTCTGTGCTTCAATCCCAGGTACAAAATTTGCACCGCTTTAGAAAAATATTGACATCGCAATTTAAATTTTCTGACGACGTTAAAAAACAACAGTAATGTCGATGTCCTAACAGCAAACGGTTCTCTGTCTAGTCTTTACATTCCTTTTCTTGTTGTACGTACTCCGTCGTTGCATGGTTAGGTCAAGAAAAGAGAAGCCGAATCTGTCCTCACTGTCAATTCCCAATCATAGGGATAATAATCATAACCCTTGTTCAAAAATAAGAACCAATCGAATTAATCCCAACACTGTTGTCCTACCAATGTAGTCTTGTTTTCTGGCCCATGACAATATCCTTGTCGGACTGTTATTTATTTTACTGATTGTATGTTCTTGAAATCTAAATTTCTTTATGTTATTTATTTTATTGATTGTGGTCACCTTGAGATTTTTGAATTCACATATAACATATATTGGATGAATTTTCTGACATTTGAAATTATTATTGTTGCAGATGCTGCTATAGGTTGAGCTTTGCGTGATGACCTAGTCAATGTGTTGTTTCTTTAATTTATGGACAATGTTGATTAATCAAGCTATATGTATGTAAAATATGGAACCGTGTGATTTTATTTTGTAATTTTTTATTGTACTTTTGCTTTACTGTATTGTTGGTTGTCCCTGCATCGGCACTGGTCTCCCCCCTTGCTAATGTTTTCATGCATGCACCTCTATTTATAAATAAATTAATCAGATGAGATCATATAATTATAAATGAATAATGGAAGCTTTGGATTCGTGTCATGTCAATTCACTTTTGTAATTATTGTTTATTGTTTTGGCTTTAGTACATGTTCGTTGTTTGTTTAAATTATTAATTAATGGTATACTAATATACTCATGTTTTGGTGCACCTTTTATTGATAAGTAGATGTTCCTTCACCCTAATGTAAAGGAATTATTTCACCATTTTATTTCTATTTTTAGAATAAAAATTTAAGCAATTTATACACAAATTTTATAGAGCCCACTCGATTTGCCATTTGGGTTGTTTGCGAAATTGGCTTATGTTTAAGGATGCGATGGGGCAGCCCACTAGGGATATTTGTAAAGTTGAATACTTTTTTTAGGAATAGCCCAATATGTATTCTTGTATATTAATATTATTAGTTCTTGTACTATACATGAGTATTTAATCATTATATTTTAATTTGATTCATTTTAGAATCTATAAATTTTGTCTCAAGTTATGATCCACTTTAGAGATGGCAAATTTGACCTTAGATCCGAACTCATTTATTCGATTCGATATCGACTCGAATATGATGACCTAAACTTGATTTGAAACCCGAAATAAATCGAACAGAAATCAATCTAAATTTTAGTTGAACCGGTATGAATATGAACCAATTTTTAACTTAACTGAAGGCATTCCGAATTTGTTCTACCCAAACCCGATTTGAACAGAACATTAATCTCATTTTAACCAATGTTGATTAAGATACCCATTTACTAAAAAACTATTTGATATTTTAGAGGTTAATAATTAAGATCAACTTTGTTCTCATTACATATGTGATACTAAGATTTCAAACATCGAGTGATGTTTGATTTAGCTGGTATCCACTAGACATGAAAGTGCTGCGGCTAGTTAACACATAAAGATGTGATTTTTACAAAATTATACCAATATTAAATATATATTTCAATTGGACTCCTATTCAACTCAACTTGAAGATTCAAAGGTTGACCTGAATTAAAAACCGATTGATCTCCTATTGATCTGATATCGACCCGACTTGAATTACCATAAACTCGAACTAAAATAAAACCAGAATCGAACCTAGATTGATTGTAATCAGACCCGAAATTACCTAACCCGAACATATTGTTTGTCACCTATAATCCACTTAAACCTATAACATTAACATATGCATAATATTAAAAAATGATACAAGAATGATTCCCTATATTTTATCACAAGTATGAAAGATTCAAATCTAGTAGGATTTAGGGGTAATTGTATTCCCAAAATAACTAAAGGTTATCAAATCTTTAAGTTCCTAACCTAACCCTTAAGTCCCTACCTCATCGAAGAGGCACCAATCATATAAATCATTGTTATTTTAATCCCTAATTAATACATAATTAACTGCTAAACAAACAGCCAACTCCTTTTTATTTAAATTTATTATATGAATGAATTCGGGCATATGCGCTGTTTCTGTACACGTACATGAAACTGCAAATTGAGTTGTTCAGCACCAACCAAATTTCATATTATTATTATTATTATTCTAAAAAAAGTCTACATACTGTGCATGGGATTCCAACACAAAGCATGCAAATTGCTTTACCTGTGTCATATTAAACTATTGGAATAAAATCTTGGTCTAAAATCCAAATCATTTAATTAAGTATGCAAATAATAGTCTGGTCAAATCCTGAAATATGCATGCAATTTCTTCGGCTGCTTTGAGATATGAGTGGAAGCCCTGGAGCTTTCGTTTTGAGATCATTATTCCCTTGTAATTGGACAGAGAGAAGTTGACCTTCAAAGCACAAACTTTCCAAGCTTAAATAAATAAAATACAAATAGAGATAGATACAGAAAATCTAAGGTGTAGCCCATATGGGGCCAAAATTTAGTTCCCAGTGCCTCATTTGCACAACTTTTCTGGGTCAAAAGCTGAGGAATGGCAATTTGGCAATGTGATCCATCAGCAGTTTGTGATGCATTATGGTTAAAGAATCCAAATATGTGGATTTTGAATTCATTCAAAAGAGAATGGAACATTGTGGAAAAGAAAGAGAAATAGTGGTAGAACGCGACATTATTTATAGTTTAGGATCGTTTAGAAATATTTAAATTTATAGGGTAAATAATAAATTATATATATTTAGGGAATTAAATAATAATTTTACTGTTATACGAACTTATAATTTTTAAAATTTTTAAAATTTGGGGACGTTCCGCCCCCGAAGAGAAATCCTCCACCCCACCGTGAGAGTTAAGTTTTAAGTCGCTAACTTAAATATTATTTTGGAACCCTGGAGTGGTCCTAGTGGTAAAAGATGATATATTTCATCCAGGTGATTCGGGTTCGAGCACCATGTGAGCATGGTGTGTGCTTTATTAAAGGGCTAAAAAAATTGAACAAGTACTACCTTGTAACCACACCAACATATTAAAAATAATAATTTTTGAAACGGTTGATTTAATATTTAAGTGTTTAACATTAGGATGAGTCTACCACATGCGAACATCTATGAACACCACTAATGATGAACACCGATGTACACCATTAAATTAATTAATAAAGATTTAAAATTTCAAGGAATCATCATACAATTAATAATTATTTTAAAAATTCAATTAAATTATTTTTTATATATATTAAAATTTTATTTTTTTAATAAGGGTAAATTATATATTTAGTACCTCACTTATTTCCGTATATCTATTGAACCCTCATTATTTAAATATTATTTCAATTTGACTCTATTCTTTATAAAAAATAATTTAACCCTTAACCTAAAACCCTAAACTATTAAACCTTAAACCCTTAAACTCTTAAACATATACCCTAAACCATATACCATTAAAAATAATTTCACCATCATCGATTCAATTCAATTCAATGAATCGTTGAATTCTTCTAAAAAGTTTAATTAAATTATTTTTTATATATATCAAAATTAATTAAACTCGAATCTCCTAAAATTAACGTTATCATCTTATTTGAGATGAAGATAAACTCGAATCTCCTTCATCCAACATCCTCTAAAACATACCAATCGCTTCCTCAGCATACCCACTACGAACATAACCATCAATCATCGAATTCCACGAAACGGTAGTCCTCTATTTCATCCCATCAAAGATCAACCTTCCAATTCGAATTTACCC
This sequence comes from Hibiscus tridactylites, assembly GCA_958450335.1. NCBI lineage: Eukaryota > Viridiplantae > Streptophyta > Magnoliopsida > Malvales > Malvaceae > Hibiscus > Hibiscus tridactylites. Next base: position 67,686,488 of record OY288287.1, on the reverse strand, counting down.
GCATTTTGAATACATATCAACCAATGCAGTATTCACATTCACAAGCCCTTCAAAACCAGCTCTAAAAACATAACCATGAACCGATCTCCCTATCTTAAGTGACCTCATATTAGCCACGGAAGACAAAATGGAAACAAGGGTAATTGAATCAGGCCTCTGCCCTTCCTCCTGCATCCTAACAACTAAACCTAAAGTAAGTTTAGCTAAACCATTCTGCGTAAACCCAGAAATAATCGTATTCCAAGAAACCAAATCTCTCTCAAGCACGCTATCAAACATCTTATAAGCTTCCTCAATTTGTCTAAATTTTGAGTACAAGTTAACAACACCAGTCATAGCAAAGACATTAGAAGAAAACCCATTTTTTATCAACTGCCTATGAATCTCCTTACCCCTTCTAAGCTCCCCTTTAACCCCACAAACTTTCAACAAGTAAGTAAAGTTATAAACAACGAACTTAACATTATCAACTTTCATCCTAACAAAAAATAACAAAGCTTCGTGCAACGACGAGTGCTTGGCATAACCTTTAAGCAGAGTGTAATAAAGAACTTCGGGTTTATCTTCGATGGGTTCTAAGAGATTCGAGTTTAATTAATTTTGATATATATAAAAAATAATTTAATTAAATTTTTTAGAAGAATTCAACGATTCATTGAATTGAATTGAATCGATGATGGTGAAATTATTTTTAATGGTATATGGTTTAGGGTATATGTTTAAGAGTTTAAGGGTTTAAGGTTTAATAGTTTAGGATTTTAGGTTAAGGGTTAAATTATTTTTTATAAAGAATATGGTCAAATTGAAATAATATTTAAATAATGAGGGTTCAATAGAAATACAGAAATAAGTTAGGTACTAAATATATAGTTTACCCTTATTAAAAAAATAAAATTTTAATATATATAAAAAATAATTTAATTGAATTTTTAAAATAATTATTAATTGTATGATGGGTCCTTGAAATTTTAAATCTTTATTAATTAATTTAATAGTGTTCATCGATGTTCATCATTAGTGGTGTCCATTGATGTTCGTCGCACGTTGTAGAATTTTCTTTAACATTATTGTCAAGATATATTTTTTAAAAGATAAATTATCATTTTAGACATGATGTTCTAAGCTTAAAAAAATATACATTCAAATTATATTTAATTTTTAGTATTATAATATATACAATATATCCAATTAAACTATGATAAAAAATATAAATGTCTTATTAAAATAAATTTTAAATTATTGTATGTGTTCTATGAAAATATATAAAATTTAAAATAATTTTTATCTAAAAAATTGATATGACAGAGACATAAAATTTTCAAATCCACAAATAATTTACTAATCATGTAATTATATCCGTATAAAAATTATAAATCTATAAATTGTAAAATAAACACATAACAAATGAATATTAAAACTGAATCCTTGACTCAAGAAACACTTTTTTCTATGCAAATTAAAAATTTTATTAATAAATTTTAAAACTACTATACAATATATTACCATTATAGAAGTCAAAATGCAGTAAATCTAAAAGCACTTTTCAAATACAAAAAATCCGTTTTTAAAATTCTATATTTGAGTAGAAAAATATTTTTAAAAAATATTTTTTTCGAAAACCTGTTTATTACCTTGTTATCGACTTTAAAAATGTTTTAAATTCAAGAGAGTTTTCTTAAAAAATATATTTTTAATAATTTCAAAAGTTATTATAATGTAGTATCTATTCTCATATACATTTTTTAATCATAAAACAATATATCTGTTTATGTATTCGTTTAAAAATAATATTAAACGGAATACAAGGCATCAAATCCAATCATATTTCAGGTATTTAAGCGACAGTGGGTTAGGCCTTAACTATCCCACTATATATATAATTTTTTTTTAAAAGTAAATATTAAAATCCGGACCAAGGGTGGTTCACATTGTATTATTATAATATAATAATATAGTGTGCAAAAGAGGTTGGTGTTGAATTCAGAATGTACCACTTGCTTTTGATATATAAAGACTAAGACCAAGATAAAACCAAGTAGGTAAACCTTTTTTCTTTCTCTTTCTATCTCTTTTTATGACTTAAAAAGATGATGTAAAATGAAGCATACTTTTGATTTCCATTAAAAGTCTGGTTATTTATTTAAATTCGAAAGTTGGTCCAATGTTTAGGAGGGATTTAATATTATTCTCACGTTTGACTACAATATAGTTCAAACATGCAGAACACGGATGAGAAGCGCCACCTATATATGCTGCCGGTGCTACCAGGGATGGACGTAGAGAGAGCAGTCACCTCCTTAAAAGTTTGAAATTTATATATGATTTTAAAAAAATTATCTATTTTTTATTGAAAATTTATTTTCGCCCCCTTAAAATTTTATAGGTTTACTCTCTAACATAAAATTCTTCGTCCGTTCTTAAAGCTACCATTTACTACTCAATATCTATGTCTTTGTTTGTTCAATCCTTACTTGTTTCATTCCAATTTTTTTCATGTAAAAATGTGTTAATATATGGCTTTAAATAAACCGAGTTTGAACGATAAATTTATGCCCAAGTTAATCTATTTATTTTTAAATCCATTCATGTTTACTAAGAATTTCAAAATCTTGATGTGTTCGTTTATTTAAAAATTAAATAAGTTTATGTTCGTCTTTTTAGTTTAATGTTCATAATCATATTTATTTAGTGTTTATAAGCATGTTCCAAACATTAAAGTGTAGAAGTGGTCATAACCACTAAACTGGTCTAAAATGAGTTTAGCTCTTTTTGAAGTTTAAAGTTTTTAAGTTATGCTAATTGTAAAACTGCAATTTTGACCTCTTTAAATGATATAAAATCATTTGGTATTTTAAAATTTTATAAGATAATAAATTATAATATAGTATAGTTGTTTGTGGGTTAGAAACTCATTAAAAGCAAAATCTCCCTCCCCTAGGTAGAAATTGTTATAAAAAAAATTATAATTTACATACTCCAAATAAATTTTTTTAACTTCGTCTCTCTCTGGTTATGAACTGATTAATTTAAATCTTAACTTCAATATTTATGTATACATAAGTACGACTAATGCAAACATACACTTCGTAGATAAAGCAATTTGAACTCGTGTCTTTTAGGGTGAATATCATTCGCATTTTTACTAGAACACTTGTTAGGTCCTGATAATAAAAATATACAAGTGATATTAGTTTGCACGATCTGCTATAACTTTTAATAATGAAGAACATAGAGTGTGACATCAATTCAAACTTTTAAGAAAAGAATATTTGAATTGCACTAATCTAAAAAATATCTCCATACCTTATAGTATACAAGATAAAAATGCTCAATAAACCCAAAATTTGATTTTATGAGAGAGTTTTAACGTTTTGGATTTAGTAAATAAGGTTGGGAGAAGGCCAACCCGTAATAAATATTCACAGTATTTTATCTAAATTAGTCGATAAATAAATCGAATATAAGTAATTATAAAAAAAAGAATAATTATTTTTTGCTTTTTTCTTGTTCTTTTCCACCAAACAAACTTTTATTACTTGATAGATAGAGATGATGAGTAGTTGATTCCAAGAAGCACCAATGCTTGGGCTTCCTTTAACTTTTGTTCCAATGTCATTTTAAAAAGGTAGAAGAAGATTAGTGCAGGGAGAGATCATACAATCAAATCAATATCTTCCTCCATATAATCAGATTCCCCCACCCACTCCTTTCGATATACGCAAGATTTTATGTTAAAGGAGGCAAATTTATAAAATTTTAAGGGTGAATTTATAAAATTTTAAGCGAAGAAAAATATATTTTTAATAAAAATATAAAAATCACATAAATTTTTCAGAGACCGCCTCCTCCAACCCCTGGATTCATCCTTGTCCTTCCCCTTGAGCTCCAATCATGACAATTCATTTTATATATATAGTAAAAATAATAATATGATAGCGGACAGCCATTGATTTCCTTTTCTTACCACACACGAAAGGAAATTTCCTTCAACAGCAACAGCTTGTCGGTTTGGATATTTGTAATTGGAAAATAGAGAACGAGATTCAAAGTTGAAACCCCCACCAAGTTTATATTTCCTGGGAATCTTATCTGCTCATCAGTGACTAATATGAAGTTTATTGGTACAAATTAATTTACAATAATCTAATGCTTAATTAATTAACATGTTGAGTTTCTGGTCATGTGTCTGTCTCTCTATGACAGCCCGCCAGACAGTGAAGATTCCAAGTGTGCTTCATTTGTCCATCATATAGAATAAACTAAATATTGTTGGTATATTTAGCTCAAACTAAAAATAATTTAAAATATCAATAAAATGTTGGTTAAGTTTGTAGCGACTTCAAATTTCGTATGATACAATACATCAACATATTGGAATTTTAAAAGATATACTTATTGTAAGAGATTTACTTTAAAATTTAAATGTGACAGACTCGACTCGATAAAATTTAAACCTTATAATACCCGGAGTTACCATTAAAAATATAATATAAATTAGATTGGGGCACCGTGGAGAAGCTTTGTTTGATTGGTTAAATCTGTCTGGCCTAGGCTGTGAGAGCAACATGAAGAATAGCTGAATAGGTATATATGATTTGTTTTGTGGTCTTCACCTTTAATATATTCAAAGTAGCTTTAGTTGGAGATATGGAGATTACTTTTTTGGATTTAGAATTGTGCTTTACTCTTAATCATGCTTTAAAAAGTAGTCAATATTTTCCTTTGGAAATTACAATTTAATATTAATATATATCCTTGTTTAAGGTTCTTATATATATATATATATATTTCAAAGTTACAAAGTACAACTTGCTTAAACTTAAATTAAACAAAGACGAACTCAGAGAGTGGTTTCAGTGAAAAGAAAAATAATATTTATTTTAAAAAATTTGAATTCAAGTAATTTTGTCTGTAAAATATATATCTTATAAAAGAATTAAGAAGAAATATGAACAAATATTATATTATAATCACGTTAAAACTATTAAAATAAAACAAAGAAAACTAAATATATATATGGTCTAGTTTATGGATGTTTGCGCAATCTATTGTTATGGTTATGGATGTAATCTAGTGACTCCATTGGTAGGGATCCTTCAAAATCACTGCATAGTTTTCCTTTGTATTGATCTTTTCTTTTTTTCTTAAGATTTATATTATTTATAGGGTAAATTACATAAATGGTTACAAAATTTTCAAGGCAGATTTATTTTGGTCACCGTACTTTTAAAATATTTGATAAGGCCACCTAACTTTTAGTTTAATTTCAATATAGTCATTGAACTTTTAGTTTGCTTTCAATATGGTCCCTCCGTTAGAAGCTTACGTTACTTTTCGTTTTTCCTTAGTAAAAAGGGATAAACCACACCAATCATCACTCAACTTTCTTCTCACTCCTATTTTGGTCACTAGAATTTAAAATTTTTCAATTTAATAACTTAACTTTCGAATTGTTCATATTTTGGACACTCTCAAATGACATGTTTATACAAATAGAAAATTTTGATTAATCCTTAAAAAATATTTTAGTTAATTGGTAAATTCAGATTATTCAATTATCGATCTTATATTGTACTAATTAAATTAGATAATCGATTAACCAATTTTATTCGAACTAAAAGTTAGTGTAGTTTACCTATTTTTATTAAGGAAAAACGAAAACAAACGTCAACTTCTAACGGGAGAGACTGTATTGTATTCGAACTAAAAGTTAGGTAGCCTTATCGAATATTTTAAAAGAATGGTGACCAAAATGAATCTGCGCTAAAAGTTCGGTGACCATTTGATGCAGTTTACCCTAATTTATATCTATGAAAAGAAACAAGATTCCCCTTTTTTTTCTAAGGTTAATTTTGTAGTTATCTGCGAAATATTAATATTTATGGTATTGTTAATATAAATTATGTTTTACTCATAAATTACAAAATTCATTATTAGTAAAGAAAGTTATTTTTAATGATTGGTAAGAGTTTACATTTTTTTATTAACGAGATATTTATATTTTTATAATATTGTATAAATTCATATTAGTCTATAATGTTAATTTGACATTTAAAAATATTTTTAAGTGCTATAGTTATATGCTAAATTCAAATTAACATTATAAACATCATCCATCAATTTGATATTTTCAATCAAATAAAAATCTAAAGAAAATCATTGAGAGAAAAAGAATAGAAAGTTTTAACATTAATAAGTTAGAAGATTCTCAAAATGAGTTGAACATTAAAGTAATGGTTATTCGAAAAGAAACTATCGATTCATATTCTACTGTAATGACATCGAATAAATTAAAGAGAAACTATTGATTCATGTTCTAATGACAATGACGCATAAGAAAGATAGAATATTATTGGATGAGTATATCACGTTTGACGAACATTGTTGTATATCACTAATGTTGAACACGCTGAACATTATTAAATTGATTGATAAAGATTAAAAATTTCAAGAACTCAACATATAATTATGAATTATTTAAAATAAAATTTCAAAAAATTATTTTTCATATATATTATATTTTTTAATTTTTTTAAATAATTAGATCAAATATCAACCTTAGTCAATTTAAATAATAAAAAAATCCTAAAACATACCCCTAAACCCAAAATCCTAAATATTAAGTATGACTCATATATTGTAAAAGGACAAATGTTGGCTACTTTAACTAGAATTACAATTGTTCTGATCCTTTTAGGGAGTAATATTCTTTATCCTAGTTAGAATAGGACTTGGATGTAGGGGCTATATAAAGCGGCTTGCCCCACCCCATTAGGTACTTCATCAATTGTTCTTTAGGCTTTGCAGAGCGAGAGCATCTGTCCATCCAAAGAATACTCGAGTTTTTTGTGGGCTCGGATTAAGTGGGTTGGGAGCGCGGGGGCAAAGCCCCCGCGGTACGGGGTATCTTTATAATTGTATCGGGTCTATAAGTAGATGTGTTATTTGTAACCTAAGGACCATTGATTGAATAAAAGAAAACAACCACTCTTTGCTCCCCGAGGACGTAAGCACACTACTGAACCTCGTTAAATCTCTTGTGTTATTGCTTGTTTGATTTTCTTTTTCGTTTGTCGTGTGCACAACAACTAGTATCAAGAGCCTGGTTGCGATGGCTATGTCCGGTGCAAAATTCAAGTGGTCAAGTTCAATGGTGAAAGTAACTTAGAATTGTGGCAAACGAGGGTAAAAGATCTGTTAGCACAAGAAGAAATTTTAAAGGCTTTACAATCTACAAAATCAGCATCGATGGAGGACGACGATTGAAAAGAACTGCAACAACGAGCGACTGGAACCATACAGTTATGTTTGGCATATGAGATTATGTATCACGTTATGGATATGACGTCTTCAGGAGAGATATGGAGCAAGTTGGAAAGTCAATTTATGTCCAAGTCTATGACAAATAAATTGTATCTAAAGCAGAAGTTGTATGGGCTGAAGATGCAGAAAGGTCAGAATTTGGCGCAGCACGTGAATATCTTTAATCAAATAATCACCGATTTAATTCAACTTGATGTGAAGATTGAATATGAAGACAAAACAATGATTCTGTTGTGTTCGTTGCCTTCTTCTTATGAACACATAGAGACTACTCTTGCATATGAGAAAGAAACAATCAAAGTTGAAGAGATAACTGCAGCCTTGTTGGCCCACAACCAGCGAAGGCAGAATACAGGCGAAAGCTCTCGCGCTGATGGTTTATATGTTAAGGGTAATCACGACCGTGAAAGGAAATTAGAGAAGGAGGGTTCGGAAAGACAAAATTCTAGATCAAAGTCTAGAGGCGAGAAGACGTTTCGTTTCTACAAGTGCAAGAAGCCAGAACATATGAAGTGAGACTATCCAAAGTGGAAAATGAGTTAGATGATAAACATGATGCATCACCCAAAACTGTGAATGTGGTGCAGAATGAGAATTCAGATTGCAGTGATGGTGATATGTTTTCTATTAAAAACAACTCAGTTCATGGATGCTTTGATTCTTGATTCAGGATGCTCTTATCATATAACACCTAACATGGAATGGTTTTCTACCTATATGTATGTTAATTCTGGTTCTATCTATTTAGATGATGATAGATGTTGCAATATTGTTGGTATTGGCGAAGTCAGAATTAAGATGTATGATGGTACTGTTAGAACATTATGTGATGTTAGGCATATACCGAATTTGAAAAAGAATCTAATTTCTTTGGGCACTTTGCATAAGAATGGTTTAATTCCTAAAACTGATGAGGAAAGAAAAACCATTAGAATTATTAAAAGTGCATTGACTATGATGAAAGGAAAGATAACTGCAGGGAATATCTATAAACTGTCAGGGAGTACAGTTGTAGGTGAAGCTCATTTTGTTAAGTCATATAATGATAATACAAAAATGTGGCATATGTGTCTTGGTCATCTAAGTGAACGTGGAATGATTGAATTGCATAAAAGAAATTTGTTGCATGGTGTCAAAAGTTGCAAGCTCGATTTTTGTGAATTTTGTGTTCTTGGTAAACAGACTAAAGTCAGTTTTACGACTGGAAAGCACAAAACTGAAGGGATTCTTGATTATGTGCATTCTGATGTATGGGGGCCTACCATATAATCATCATTGGGTGGATATGTGTATTATGTTACTTCTATTGACGATTTTCTAAGAAATTTTGGGTGTATTTCTTGAAACAGAAATTTGAAGTCTTTTCCAAATTCAAGGTGTGGAAAGCAGAGGTAGAGACCAAATGAGTAGAAAGATCAAGTATTTAAGGTCTGATAATGGCACAGAGTACACAGATTCGCAGTTTTTGAAGTTCTGTGAGGAGCATGAGATTCAGATACATTTTCTAGTGCGAAAGACGCCACAACAAATTGGTGTTGCTGAAAGGATGAACAGGTCATTAGCTGAGCGGGCTCAGTGCTTGAGACTGAATGCAGGGCTTCCTAAAAACTTTTGGGCAGAGGTTGTGAGTATGGCATGTTATCTCATCAACAGGTCACCACGGGCATCTTTGGGTGAAAAAGTTGCATAAGAGGTACGTACAAACAATATAGTTGATTTTTCACACTTACGAATTTTTGGTTGTCCAACTTATGTGCATGTACCTAGTGATGAGAGATCGAAACTTGATGCAAAATTGAAGAAATGCATCTTTTTGGGCTACAAAAAAGGTGTGAAATGATACAAGTTTTGGGATCCAGTTGCAAGGAAAATAGTGATTACTAGAGATGCAATTTTTGATGAGCAATTCATGTTGCAGTAGAACCGAGACAAGGTGCTGGTGGATTTCGAATAGTATCCAAGAGCAGTTGAGAAAGAACTAATTACTGAGAAAAGTGAAAGTTTGAATTTAACTTCTGGTGACTCTAATACAGTTTCGTTATAGAATTATAATTTAGCTAGAGATAGAGAGACGCACCAATGTAAAGGTTCCATGCAGATTGAGTTTTGAAGATATGGTGTCAGTTGCACTTCACATTAATAGTGAAGATCCATATACTTTTTAAGGGGCTATCTCTAGTTTGGAAAAAAGTAAATGGATGGCTGTAATGGTTGAGAAGATGAAATCTTTGTAGAAAATCATACGTGGGAGCTAGCTAGGCTTCTTGAGGGAAAAAGGTTATTGGTTGCAAACGGGTGTATAAAAGAAAACCAACAATATCAGAAAAATAGGGGAAAAGTTCAAGGTTTGATTGGTAGCAAAGGGTTTTTCACAGCAAAAAGGTTTTTCACAGCAAAATGGAGTTGATTATGATGAAATTTTTTCTCTTGTGGTTAGACATACTTCAATCAGGGCAGTTCTTGCACTTGTAGCTAGTTCGTATTTGCATTTAGAGCAGATGGATGTTAAAACTGTTTTTCTGCATAGTGATCTAGAGAAGCAGATTTATATGCAGTAGCTAGAAGGATTCATTCAATCCAGAAATGAACATCTCATTTGCAGGTTAAAGAAATCCTTGTACGAGTTAAAGTAGTCTCCACAACAATGGTACAAGAGATTCAACTCCTATATGATTTAGATTGGTTACAAGCGATGTGAGTATGATTGTTGTGTCTATGTAAAAGCCTTGATGATGATTCTTTTATTTTTCTGCTATTGTATGTTGATGATATTTTGCTGGTTGTAAAGTATATGCATGATGTTGTCGGTTTGAAAGCTTTATTGAGTCAAAAATTTGATATGAAAGACTTAAGAGCTAAAAAGAAAATTTTTAGAATGGAGATTCACAAAGATAAAGGCTCAAGAAAACTGTGGTTATCTCAGCAAGGCTTTGTTGAGAAAGTGTTAGACAAGTTTGGGATGAGCAAAGCAAAGCCCGTGAGCACTTCATTATTGAATTACTTTAAGCTTTCTACAAAATAGTGCACGAAGACAAACAAGAAAGTTGAAGAGATGAAAAGGTCCCTTATGCCAGTGTTGTTGGCTGCCTGATGTATACGATGATATGTACTCGTCCCAATTTAGTTCATGTTGTTGGTCAAGTCTGTAAATACATGTATAAACTTGGGAGATATCATTGAGAAGCAGTCAAGTGGATTTTCAGGTATTTAAAGGGTATTGTGGGACATGAAATTGTTTTCGACAGTCAGCAACATGATCCTTTGATTGTTGGATAGGTGGATTCAGACTATGCATGTGATTTGGATGATAAAAGGTCTACAATTGGGTATTTTTTCACCCTTGGTTGATAGATTATATGTTGGAAGTCAACTATTTAGTCTGTTGTGGCATTATCAACAACTGAAGGTGAGTACATGGTAGTAGTTGAAGTTGCAAAAGAAGCCTTATGGCTTATCGGGCTAGTGAAGGAATTGAGTATTCGACAAGGTGGAGTTCAGTTGCATTGTCATAGAAAAAGCGCTATTCATTTGGCTAAGAATCATGTGTATCATGCTAAAACTAAACATATTGATGTGAGGTTTTACAAGATTAGAGAGTTAATTGCATATGGTGAGATATTGTTACAAAAGGTGCATACTGCAGACAATCCAGCTGATATGTTAACCAAGCCTGTTACTACAGACAAGTTCAAGCATTGTTTGGACTTGTTGAATGTTTGCAAATGCTAGAGAAGCATGGTAGCCCAACCCACTTTGATGTGCTAGAGACTCTAGATTTATCTCTTAAGGGGCATGATATTCGCTAAGGTGAAGATTTGTTAAGTATGGCTCATTTATTGTAAAAGGGCAGATGTTGGCTACTTTAACTAGGATTACAATTGTTCTAATCTTTTCATGGAGTAGTATTCCTTATCTTAGTTAGAATAGGACTTGGATGTAGGGGACTATATAAAGAGGCTTACCTCTACCTCATTAGGTACTTCATCAATTTGTTCTTTAGGCTTTGCGGAGCGAGAGCATCTGTCCATCAAAGGAGTACTCGAGTTTTCGGTGGGCTCGAATTAAGTGGGTTAGGAGTGCGGGGGCGAAGCCCCCGCGATACGGGGTATCTTTGTAATTGTATCAGGTCTATGAATAAATGTGTTATTTGTAACCTAAGGACCATTGATTGAATAAAAGAAAACAATCGCTCTTTGCTCCTCGAGGACGTAAGCACACTGCTGAACCTCGTTAAATCTCTTGTGTTCTTGCTTGTTTGATTTTCTTTTTCGTTTATCGTGTGCACAACACTAAATCTAAAACCCTAAACCCAAAATCAATCAAATAAGGACATGTTTGATTGTTTCATTTATATCCACGGCTGTTTTGACTTAAAACAGTGTTTAAACTTATCTGAATTTTTTATCCAATATTTACTTGGAAATTTCCTAGTTCCTGCTCCAGGTGCAATTGATTAGTTTAATTAAGGAAGAGGAGACGATGAAGATTACGATAAATAATTAGGATTTTGGTTTTTCTTGCACGCTTTCGTGTTCGAATTTAGAGTTTTATGGTTTTAGGTTTGGGGTTTGGATTTAGAGTTTAGATTTTTTTATTTATTAAATTGACTAAGATTGATATTTAATGCAATTATTTAAAAAAAATAAAAAAATATAATATATATGGAAAATAATTTAATTGAAATTTATTTTAAATAATTTATAATTATATGTTGAGTCATTGAGATTTTTAATCTTTATTAATCAATTTAATGGTGTTCAACGTTAGTGGTGTTCAATGATGTTCAAAGTTAGTGATGTTCAGCGATGTTCGTCGAGTGTTGTAGAATTTTCTAATATTATTTAATCGATAATGAGGTAGTATAATATTATGATATTTGATTTGTTTAATTTATCATATGTAATATTATTTTTTATAGCTTATTATTAAAGTTTATAAATATAAAAGAAGTAAAATTTGAATAGTTTTAGCTTCTTATTTTTATTTTTAAAGAAATAATAATTTTAAGTTTGATCTATGTTATTAATAGAGGTGTGTAAATTTAAATGCATATTCAAAACATTTATTTTAGTTCTGAAACTAATATTATTATTTTATTTATATCGATTTTGAATAGTAGAAATGCTGATCATCTGCAACATTTCCATCTTGTAAACATTTATCAATATTTAAATATAATAATTTTATATTAATGTGTGTATTCGGGACATCCTTTCACTCTTATTTTAAGCTACCGTTTGAACTCGAATTCGAAGAAAATTTTTAGCGGTTTTTTTATCAATTTTGTTATTATGAGATATATTTATTTGAATTTGGAATAAATATATTATGAGAGATGGTTTTCCCATTTCTTAAATCAATCATTTGCCTAATTTCAAGATTAGAAATTGATTTAAGTCAATGATGTTTTTTTTTAATATGTTGGTGTGATACAATGGTAGCATCTGTTCAACTTTCTAAGTCTTCTAAAAAATGGTACACACAACATGTATTACTGGTGCTCGAACTCGGGTCCTAATGAATGATAAACATCTACCTTTGCCACTAGGACACAAGGGGATGAGCAAGTCAATGATGTTGTTTCTATATATAAATTGAAATTAATGCATTGTAATTATGTAATTATAATTTTATATTATGTAAAATCTCTAAAAACATTATCTAAGATTTTCACCTCTAAATGATAGACACCACCGCACATAATATTTAATTGTGACTGACTATGTTATAATAATATAAAAAGAAATCATATAGTTAAGATGCTCCCACAATTCACAAACTATGTCTGACTTCCATTTTATTTAGGATTTTCCAAGTTTGACAGTGATTTAATTTTTCTAAAAAAACTACCATCCACCATTATGTGGCACTGTAAGCTGTTTAGCAATTAAACTAAATTTACAAAAAATAATATAATGCTTAATTAGAAAATTTGTTGTTGGCAACATAATCCTATTCGTAATTAAGTAATTTAAAAAAAAGTCAAACTACTAAATCATAATTATATAGGAATCAATATAAAAATGGAAAACTACATAAATAGTACATCGCCTATTCTCGCGTCAATATTTTAGTACCTCAACTATTATTTTTGGCAAAATAATACCTAACGTTGTATTTTTATTCTGTTTCGGTACCATGGCCGTTAAAAACTAATGGAGATGATGATGTGGCTTGGTATAATCACAATTTTAGTCCAAAACACTTGTATATTATCAATTTAGTCCAAAACACACACACACACACACACACATATATATATATATATATTCTCGTCGGGAGAGATTTGCAAAGCTTCGATCCCATTTTGTCTCTTCCCTTTCTCACCTCCTCGTATTTTCGATGGTATCCCGATTGTGAAGTTTGGGTTTTTCAATGGACCCCGCATTAGCCCCCCATGGATACCCAAATAATAAAGTTTTTATTGTTCTTAGCGTGTTTTTTAAACTCAAAACCCAAAAAAATGTTCGATTGGAAGAAGAAAACTGAGAAATTTACAATTTTAATCCAAAAATTAAAATAATATTTAAATTGATAGAATTTTGGACTAAGTTGAGTAGATTGTTTAAGTTTTTTTGACTAAAATTGTTATTAACCCAAGCTACGTCACCATTTCCGCTAATTTTAAATGGCGAAGGTACCAAAATAGAATAAAATGTAAGGTTAGGTACTATTTTTTTCAAAAATAAAAGTTGGGGTGTCAAAACAATAACGGGGAATATGATGTACTATTCATGTAGTTTTCCCTGTAAAAATATCCACCAACTATATGTTGGTTTAACGGGGTGAGACGTTAAGGTTAGAGCCTTAAAGGTTTGAATCTAAACATTATAGCTGATTAGACCTTTACAGTATTAAATTCAAATCAATCGATCAATAAATTAAATACTTAAGATTATAAAAAATAATGGACTGCAAAAAAAATATCTAATGTTTGAAATTGACAATATGTGATTAATAATACTTTGAGGCATTAAAGATTTAAACAGTTTTATACTACAATAATCCAAGGTTTTATATTATCTTAAAAGATATTATAATAAATGAAGATCACATTAATATCGACCAAGATTTGGTCTTTGGTCTTGCAAACTGATATTTTAATAATAAAAAAATATTTTTACTACCTGGTTGCATCTAGGCCAACAAGATCAACGGCAAGGATTGTTTCGTTCCGAGACTTCACAATCCAGGCCGTTCAACGATTGCCAACAAGCACTAACACGTCGACAGTTGTGGGTCCTTTCTTTTGTTACATTCCGTTCCGTTTACGCTATCCCGAGGGTAGTTACAAATGATATATCAAAGTGTGAATATCTAATCAGATTGATTTAGGGGATATTTTAATAAAATTATAAAATTAAATTTAAAAAAAATTAGTAATGATTATGAATATTTATCTATGTGGATGTCTATCATAATAAAATCTTATTAAAGAGATTTGATTTATCTTATCATTAAAAATATTATCTACATTAATTAGAGTTTAATTTATTATGTACTTCTTATGCCTATAAATAGATGATTTACTGAAGTCATTGTATACAAGTTTATATTTGAGAATAATACAAATCTCATTCTTTTTCTTGTTCATTGTTCTTGTTTTTTGTTATTTTATTCACAACACGTTATCAGCACGACTTGCTCCGAAGCAACAATTTATTTTCATCGAAGATTAGATTCATCTATTACACGTCAATTACTCAACTTGGTCTTTTTAAAATATAAGATATCAAGAATCGTAAGTGAAAAGCGAAGGTTAGCAATTTTTTTGTTTTACTTTTATAATTACTTATAAGGTATCTTTAACTTTAATTTCGGTATCAATTGATTACTTGTTTATTTCGTTAGTGCTTTATATTGTTTCGATAAAAAAAGAGTAGTTGATTTTACTTTTGCTTGTTTAATTTTAAGTAGAATATATATATATATATATATATATAAATTAATGTTAGAGAAAATTTTTAAGACGGTCAGATACAATTTGATATTGTTTGTATAATTTTAAGACTTAAAATTGAAGAAAGAATGGACAACAAATTCATTTCTTGCAGAAGTATTACCGAGTTATTTTTTATTTAAACTAAAATAAATATATATTATAAAAATCCTCAATGAATGAAACTTGAAAAATGCTTGTATTCTTACCCCATGTGCGTACAAAAATTAAAGAAAATGTGATATAGCATGTTTGATCCTTCTCCATTTTTATTTTTTTAGCTTATAACTAAAAATTAATATGTTTATTTTATTTGATGATAGTTGGTATTTTTACCCGTGTTTTGAGTTTTACATATGTTTAAATGGTTTGGAAAGAATCGTGATATAAAAGGACTATCAGAAACTACCTCGGTCATTTGTTATGTTTCTATTGTCCTCGAGAGAAAAAATTAATATCGGTAAATTTTGGTTTTATTTTTATTTTTTATATTATTATTTTAAAGTACGATAAATTATGGTGATTTTGCTCGAAAAAAATAATTTTCATGTGTTGAAAAACTCGACTATAGACTTCTTCCAAGATCAAGTGTTGAAAATTTGTCTTGGTCCAAAAAGTTTTACAGGAGGCATTCCTTGAAGTGAATGCAAACATGGTAAATCACTATCCAATTGGTAACATAACTTTGATATAATCCAAATATACTATCCAATTGGTAACATTTCTGCGAGGCTATTGGTCTCAAAGGAGGTTTTTAAAGGACCATGTGGACTGGTTTAACAACGCCGCGTACGAGGATTAAATCTTTTTTATCTGTGATGAAAATATGTTAATAAAAACATAATTCATTTTTTACGACAAATAATGTTGTCCTCAGACACAATATCATGAAAAGGTTTCAAAGGCCCAGTGGCTCTACTCCATTCCCTGAAGTGGATGTAAGATTATATTATGGAAAGAATAAAAGTCACAATAAAAGTTGTGATCGAGGTCGAGGCTAATGGACAACATGGTCATTTTAAAAATGCTTATACCCACTAGAAGTGGTATTATAAGGATGACAAAGATAAATGATTTATGGCAAAGCATTATGGACTTTATCCATAACCATGAATGATAAATGAAAGAAAATATAAACAAATTTTTTTATGGCGAAAATAATTATGGCGTTGTTGGTCTAACTCATTTGAATGTTGTTGATTTTCGGAGTACTAATATTATAGAAAGCTCAAGAAGAGCAAATATGTTATTGCCAAATGGAATTCTATTCTATATTCACAATGCGTTATACTCGCCAAAGTCGCAAAGAGACTTATTGAATTTTGAAGATATTCACATAAATGAATATCATATTGTGACTATTAGTTAATGGGATGTTGACTATCTTCATATTACGAGTATCAACCAAGGCAATATTTTTTTTGAAAAGTGCAGAATTGCGAATATTGCAATAATTACCACTAATGGTAATAAAATTGTCACCATTAGAAGTAAAAATTTTAAGAAAGTAATATGAGTTCGCAAAATATCTATTTGAGAATTATAGATAACATACGTTATCAATTGTCATTTGACATGAGCACATTTTGGATATAAGTTTTAGTAGCTAAAAAGTCAGTTGAAAACTCTAGAAGAGCTATATATTGTTGCCAAAAGATAACTTCAATTGAAAGCTCCGAAATAATTAAATATATTCATATTCAAAGGAACAATTTTGATGGTCGTACTAGACATGTACGAGTGAAATTGAATTAAATGTTATGGTAAACTAGATTTTACAAATTCAAAGATATATATATATATATATACATATATAGTTGACATGATCGATTAGACTATCCTGATCAACAATGGTGCAAAAATTATTGAGATTTACATGCACATGTATTAAAAGAACCTGAAGTTCTTGTGGTGCTTATTCTCAAAGGAATTGATTAAATTTCACTTATTAAAGAACATGAAGTTCTTGTGTTGCTTAAAGGAATTGATTAAATTCCACTTACTAAAAGAACTTGAAGTTCTTGTGTTGTTTGTTCTCAAAGGATATAGTTGATCCCACTTACCAAAAGAATTAGAACTTAAAGTTCTTGTACTAAAGTTGAGACTGCATGTCTTGCATATCTGAACGAAATATGGGCCTATATATCCACAAATGTGAAAAGTTTTATATGATTTCAGTAGATGCATCTACATTGTTTTATCAACTTACAACCAGAAGTTTGTGAGTTTGATTCTTAAAGGATTCCGATTATGCAATTAGACTATTCTTCTTGTAAAAACTTGTGGGGTTTATATTTTAGGCTATATCAGTAGTTACAAAGCCTATTGGTTATGAAAATTACAGTTTAGCAAACTTTTAGTTGAATGCCTCATCTTTAATAGCTCAACTGTGAGAACAAAACAATTATTTTTCATATGGTATTTCACTTATAGCAATATTTATACGCATCAAGCTAACGAGTTATAATAAACTCTCCATTATGATTTGACTTTTGGTCAAAAGTCATATTTCTCATTTTAAAATTTTGAATGTGCGATATATTATTGAATTGCTCCACCGCAACGCACAAAATAGGTAAATAAAAAGGGTTGAGAATATATATTGAGTACTAGTCACCTTTTATGTTTAAATTCTTAAACATTAATTGGAGAATCATTTATAAAATGATTTTTCTCAACATTAGAAGGAGAGAATAATCAACTGGATAAAGAATGAAATGAATTATCATTATCTAGATCATCGAATATGAATTAAAAGTTCATAAGATAATTCATGTTATTACATGTCAACTGTCAGGCATATTTACTGACCCAATAAGAGTAATTAAGTCTCATATACCGACTGAAATGCTCTAAATTTGAATTACATGTTAGAGCGAATAGATGTAAATCATGCATGAAGCATGATAATTGGTTCCAATGATCAAAATTATCGTAAATGAAAACTAATATGAGATGGTCATATATTGGAGGCGAGTGCTCTTGAAGAGACCCAAGACATAACTAATATAGAACTCTAGAAGAGTTTCAGGTACCTGAAATTAAAGATTGAAATCTTGACGGGATCTCGATGAGTTATGTCACTGCGAGAATGGAACCAGAAAATATGAAAAGTTGTCGACAATGATTTTACAAATAATTTTACATAGAATACTTCTATAAGAGTAAAGAAAAAAGATGAGGATCTTGTATAGAAATCTATCCAAAAGTACAGATATTGAATTGACCAATATATAACGACGCTTTGAACTTCTAAAAGAGAAGTATTTGGACTAACAGTTCAAACACCTAAAGGTCTAATGCAAGTGAGGCACAAATAAGTAGTCGTAACACTACACCAGACTTGTTCTATGGCGACGCTATTTGTGACGTTTTTGATACAAACGCTACCACCATTGCACTTATAACGGCGTTTTTAAAACAAACGCCACAAAACGGCAACATTAGCGGCGTTTTTAAGGCAAACGCCGCCATAGGGTGACATATAGTGTCGTTTTCTTCAATAAACGCCGCAATATGTTCATGTTAGTGGCGTTTTCTATCATAAACGCCGCAATAGGTTTCGGTCTAGTGGCGTTTGTTAGAACAAACGCCGCAATAGTATAGATTTAGTGGCGTTTATTAATAGAAACACCGCCATAGATTTCTTAAACCCTAACTACAACATTTATTCTCGGTCGCATAACGGATGTATTCATGGATAAACAATTAATGAAATTAAAGGTTCAATATAGGGATTTGTATTTTTAGTCGCATAACGTATGTAATCACGGTTAAACAATTAATGAGATTAAAGGTTCAATATAGGGATTTGTATTCTTGGTCGCATAACGGATGTAATCACGACCATTGTAAGTATTGCGATCGTGAATTTTGCAAAAAACAAAAGTATCATAATTTTAGAGTGACACTATATAATGTTGGTAATGCTTAAGGTGAGAGAACCAAAGGCAAAAGCCTATATCCCACATGGGTTGGCAAAAAGACTTGTGAAGGGTATTTATACCCAAGTTTCTCCCCTTCCTTGTTGAGTAGGAAAGAATAAGGGACATCCTCGCGCGCCGCCGCCGCCGTCCGGCCAGGCTCGGGCTTGGGTTAGGGTTAGGGTTAGGGTTATACGTGTCCCCGACACGTCCGCGCGCGAATGTTATCTTTTTCTCCAAAAATAATTCTTTTTTGATTTTATCCCTTGCTGGAGTTTGTATTGGAAAACGCCGCAAAAGGTATCCCTTACTGGCGTTTGTATTGGAAAACGACGCAAGAGGATTGGGTTAACGGCGTTTTAGTTCACCTCTCGCTGTCGAACTTCAGTCGTCGCCCCTCGTTGTCGAACTTCAGTCCTCGCCCCTCGCTGTCGAACTTCGGTTCTCCAAAATATTATGCAAGACATCATGTTTCTTCTTTGCAATTTACAGGAAAAGAATTCTAATTGTCTCCAGTGTTACACTTAATTGTGTTATATATACAATATTTCATCAATAAAAGTAAACTTGAATACAAAAGTATTGTCCTCAACTATATATATATCGATTGGAATAGTCTTGAGCATGGGAAACATGTTCTTCAAATTTCGGCTCAGTTCCCAGTTACCACCTCCATTTCTTACCCCCTTCCCCCTTATAGGAACACTTTGATACACATTTTTCCCACTCTTATTTTCTACTGTTTAATTCTCGTCTACGTTTGAGCTTAGTTTTTATTTTTGTTATTTTTTTCCTTTGGAATCTCAATGTTGTATCAAAATAACAAATGTGGAAAGTTCAAAGTTTTGAAAATATTAACAAGGCCTGTGGAACATGATTCTGCTTCATATTTCTGTTGTTCCTTTCATTTTAGGGAAAGCATAACCTTAGACTTCATCACTTTCTATAAGCCAAAATCAGCATAATTGCTTTTCTCCAAAATCGTATCCTCATTTCTTTACCACATAATAATAATAACAACAATACAATTACAAATGAATATATGGTCCTACTTTTTAAACCCTTAATTCATAATCAGAGTAGTAAGCTTTCATTTGCTTTAAAACTAAACTAATCCTCAAGAATTTCTCTTTTCTTGTTATCTATTTTTTTTCATTAATTTAACCAAAATATTTAACATAATATAATATATGAGCCTACACAAGTTGGAATTCAAGTGATATTCCGGATCCTCTCATTTCATTTGAATTAATCAAAGGGTTGAAAACAAACAATGATGCTGACGATTAAGCAAACATAAAACAAAAGGCAAATATTTAGAAAGATGATTGGGGTAGAGCATGCTTCAACTGAAGAAACAAAATCCACATATTATTACCTGTGTCTACTTCTCACATATAAAAAATTTTGAGTAGTGGCTAAACTTGAATATAAACAAAATTGAGCTAAAGTCCAACCTAAAATCAACTAAACTTGAATATAAACATCACATGTAAATCAAGATTTAACCATGGTTAAATTCAGTTAAACATCAAAGATCGGTCATTTTGTCTAGTGGTTGATTCATCAGGGGTAGAAGTTGCTAACATGGTTGTAATTCATTTGATTTAACGACTTAATTATCTACATGATACTAACCAATTTTTTTTATTGTTCTTTTTGTTGCCATTTTACTAATGTTTATCATTATTTTTTTCTTAACAGCTAATTTGATTTAACTTTTCTTGAAGTAAACTAAAGAAGATAACTTTCCCCAACAGGTAATAGTTACATTTTTTTTCATCCTTCAAGTATGTCTAATAGGTAGTTTATGTATTTGACTTATCTTTGACTTAATTGGTAATATAATAGTTACATCTATTTTCATCCTTCAAGTATGACTGATAGGTAATTTATTTTTTTAATTTGGATATGACAGAAATTGAAAATGGATAGGAGTTGGATGAATTTGCCAAGGGTAAACCCTGACTATCGAAATGGGGTAGAATATTTTCTGAATTTAGCTTTTGCAAATGCAAGCCAAGAAAATATGATTCTTTGTCCCTGTAAGAAGTGTGCTAATGTTAATTGGCACATTCGTGAAGTTGTGCATGAACATCTAGTTATTTTTGGCTTTGTTCCGGGTTATAGAAAATGGACATTCCATGGAGAGTTGACATCTCGTACAGCTTCTTCCACGAGCAATCCACCTTTTCATCATAATTCTCATGGTGGATCTCTTGGAGAAGATGACATGGAGGGTATGTTGCGAGATGCATTTAATATGCACGATTATCATCAGTCTGTTAGAGAAGATTGTGATATTGGTGTTACTGATTTCACCGAGATGAGAAGAAGTGGATGTGATGAAGAGCCAAATGGAGAAGCGTCAAAGTTTTACAATTTGCTTAATGAAATGAATGAACCACTTTATGAGGGATCAAAGTATTCAAAGCTCTCCTTTTGCATTCGCCTTTTCCATTTGAAATGCTTGGGAGGGTGGACCGGTAACTCTTTTACACAATTATTAGAGTTGTTGACTAAAATTTTTCCTTTTGCAAAAATTCATCAATCTGGCAAAGATATGAAAAAATGATAAACGATTTGGGGCTTGGTTATGAGAAAATTCATAGTTGTCCGAATGATTGCATGTTGTATTGGGGTGATAGAAAAAACCAAGAGTCCTGCCATGTATGCAGTAAATCTCGGTGGACGAATGAGGACACAGAAAATGTGAGTGAAGACGAAGTTACAACACGAGCAAGAAAGAAGCCAATAAAGATTCTGCGATATTTTCCTCTAATACCCAGACTTCAAAGACTTTTTATGTCTTCAAAGACTGCTGAGTCTATGAGGTGGCATCACGATGGACGAACAGATGATGGATTATTAAGGCATCCTGCAGATTCTTTAGCTTGGAAGACATTTGACCAAAAATTTCCAAGTTTTGCAGGAGATCCTCGCAATGTTAGGCTCGGTCTTGCATCTGATGGGTTTAATCCTTTTAAAATCATGAGTACTTCATACAGTACTTGGCCTGTTATACTTGTTCCCTACAATTTGCCTCCATGGATTTGCATGAAACAATCATCATTTATTTTATCCATGATAATCCCAGGTGAGAAAGGTCTAGGGAATGATATTGACATTTACATGCAACCTCTTATTGAAGAGCTGAAACAATTATGGGTGGGTGTCGAAACATATGATGTGTTGAAGAAAGAGAACTTTAATTTGCGTGCAGCTTTATTGTGGACTATTAATGATTTTCCCGCTTATGCAAATTTATCTGGGTGAAGTACCAAAGGTCATTATGCTTGTCCTTGTTGCGCTGCACAGACATGCTCGAAGTGGTTGTATAATGGAAAAAAGTTCTCTTACATGGGACACCGTCGGTGGTTAGATGAAAATCATAGATTTAGATATGAAAAGAATATGTTTGATGGTACTGAAGAGTTCAGAAAAACTCCTGAGCAAACAATCGGGTCTGATATCTTGTCGATGTTGAAACATATCAAATTCACTTATGGAAAAACGAACCAACCACCAAACCCACGATCAAAGAAGAAGACAAAAGAGGTGTATGACTGTGAGCTTGAGCAGCTTAGTGATGATGACTCTGATGAAGAGGATGATCCAAATGAGGCGGAGTTGTGGAAAAAGAGAAGTATTTTCTTCAAGTTGCCTTACTGGAAGCATAACATTTTGAGACATAATCTTGATGTAATGCACATTGAGAAGAATGTTTGTGAGAACATTATTGGGACCATTCTCAATGTCGATGGAAAATCTAAAGACAATCTAAAGAGTCGACTTGACTTAGTTGACATGGGAATTCGGCATGATCTTCATCCTCAAGAACTTCGTAATGGAAAATTTTCTTTACCGCCTTCTATCTTTACGATGTCGAAGAAAGAAAAAGAAGTATTTTACACGGTGTTGAAAGATATAAAGGTCCCGGATGGGTATGCATCAAATATATCTCGATGTGTCAGTGTTAAAGATCGGAAACTTTATTCTCTAAAGTCACATGATTATCACATATTGATGCAAGATTTAATGCCAGTTGCATTACGCGGTTGTATGTCAACGGAGGTGACATCTTGTATTATTGAACTTTCTAATGTAATGAAAGCTATTTGTGGGAAAGTTTTGATGGTTGAAGAACTTGACAAATTACAAGATCGAGTCGCGTTGACTTTATGCAACATGTAGAAGATATTCCCACCTTCAACTAATGGTTCTGTTAATATGGAAGAGATCGAGAATCAAGTTATTGTTGACGTATTGGGTCCTGAAAGATATGGTCGAGTTCGCTGTCAAGGATCATCCGTTACCCCGACAAAATATTTTGGGGCTAACTCGTCTCAGTACATGCCATCACAGTCCACAGAGCCAATCTTCTCAAGCAGAAGTTTATCGGTTAAAACAACAGTTATCTCAATTTCAAGCCGAGGTAGCAGCGAGAGAAGCTAAAAGATAAAGAAAAGAAGTTGAGAGAGAAGCTGAAAGAGAAAGGAAAGAAGCTGAGATAGCAAGAAAGGAAGCCGAGAGAGAAGCAAGAGAAGCTGAGAGAGAAGCAGCACACCAAAAGCTTCAAGAAAAATTTGAAGAAATGATGGCGATGTTAAGGCAGAACCAACCAAAGAATCCGTCATCTTAGTTCATTTATGTGTGAATTTAAATGAAAATGTTGGACTACATTTTAATTCATCGTTTGAACTATATTTCACTTTAATGCTGTAGACTTTGAATTTGTTATTGTTGTATTTACTTAATTGTTGGAGTTTTATGGATTTGATGTTGTAGACTTTGAATTTGATGTTATTATGGATTTATTTTATAGGTTATTTGGGTATTTTACATTTTTAAAATTTATTTTTATAGAAGCAATGAGTTTAGCGACGTTTTCTAAGAATAAACGCCGCTAAAAATCCATAACGTACTGTGGCGTTTCCAAGAAAAACGCCTCCATAGAGCAGCAAATGCCGGCGTTTATGAACAAAAACGCCGCTACTGAAGCATCAGTCCCGACGTTTTAATTTACAAACGTCGCTATAGACCATTCACCTTTTGCGGTGTTTGTATATTTAAACGCTGCTATAGAATAGCATTACCGGCGTTTTGATATACAAACGCCACTAAAGAACATTGACTTTTGCGGCGTTTGTATATACAAACGCCGCGATAGAACAAAACCTTTAGCGGTGTTTATGCGATAAAAACGCTGCTACCTATTGCGACGCTACTTCTTGCGGCGTTTTTCTTAACGCCGGGAGTGTTTTTAGCGGCGCTAAAAAACGCCGCTATAGGGTTATAGAAATGCCGCGAAAAGCCTGTTTTGTTGTAGTGTAAATACGACTTGAATTGTGATTTATGAAGAGTTTTAATTACTTCATGGTATATGCAATTACTTTGATAGTTATGAAATATTTTATATGCGTCTAATTATTTTGTGGATCCCTATTTATCCTTGAAGGATTTAAAATGCTAGAAGCATTTGGAAATTTTTGAAGAAGTTTATTCAAACATATCTCAATGAATATTCATATTTTGGCGCATTTGGTATAATCGCCTTAGTGAGTACTTATTGAGAAAATACTATAAGAATGATCATATTTCCTTATGCATTTTATAAAGGAGTTTGGATCAAGATTCATGATATTATTAGAACTCCTGAAGAGCTTCAAAATTGGAAACTCGTGAAGAGTTTTCAAAGTATTTAATGATAGTATTTGAGAAAAGAATCTTGAGATATGGTTTTGTCTCGACCTAACGATCGAGCACTTAAATATGCGTTTTTTGTCTATGAATGGACATAAGTCAAAAGAATCTTAAGGAGTATTCAATATGGATAAAGCATATCTATTGAGTATATCAATAATTGTAAGATTGTTGGGTGTGAATAAATTTATTTTCGGAAGAAAGATAAACAAATAATTCTTCTGGAAACATCATATATTAGTTGGTCAAGAAATATCCATAGATATACAAATATCATCACCTTTAGATCTTCAAACATTCGTCGATGCCTCCTCAAATCTTGTAGAAATAATTGTTATGCACGGAACATGCTAAAAATGTGTTTGGATAAGATCATTGACCCAACATATCCAGAAGATATGTGATTTACTTTCACAAGGTATGATACAAAGCTATCTTGTGTAGAGATAATGCATGATGTATATCTCAATTGAAAGGTGGATACATCATGAAACATATTACTCCAAAGTTTCATTCTTCACGATATTTAGAAAATAGTATTCAAGATTGAAATATGAAGATTCAAAGATCTTATGTGGTGTTTTCATGAGGGGGAGTAAATATGTGTTGCATTCTTTTTCCCTTAACTGAGGTTTTGTCCCAATGAATTTTCCTGGTAAGGTTTTTAATGAGGCAACATGTTATGCGTATCAAAGATGTGTGTACTCTTTTTCCTTCACAAATGAAAATTTTTTCCCACTGAGTTTTTATCTTAATAAGGTTTTTACGAGGCACATTATCTTCATAAACATCCAAGGGGGAGTGTTATGAATATTTATCTATGTGGATGTCTATCATAATAAGAACTTTATCAAGGAGATTTGACTTACTTTATCATTAAGAATATTATCTGCATTAATTAGAGTTTAATGTATTATGTACTTCTTATGACTATAAATAGACGATTTACTGAAGGCATTGTATACAAGTCTACATTTGAGAATAATACAAATCTCCCTCTTCCTATTTTTCTTGTTCATTGTTCATTGTTCATTGTTATTTTATTAACAACAATGATAAATTTTTATAGTACTTTGATACATGAACTGCTAACTGCAACTGTTTAAATTTTATTTGACGATTATTCTTCAGGTACTTTTAGCACTCTGATACCCAAATTGCTAACTGAGGATGGACATTAGAATAAAAAGGGGAGTGCGATATGAGTAATGTCGAGAAATTAAAAAGGGCTTTTCATTCAAATCAATGTGTATAGGTCCCAGTGAAGGACACAAGTGTTAGGGGTTCATAAGTATTCTTTATAGGAACATAAAAGTTTCCTTCTCCTCTATCCTTTAGGTTTTTCTTACAAGAATTTTCTCGCTCGCATCCTTTTTTTCTACTTTCTTTGAGTGGCTTTATTTTATGTGTTTTTGAAGGAGGGTATGTGATCTGAGAGGTGTAAGCTTTCTCTTGCCCTTACAGTTTTGTTCCCTTTTTTTGTTGCTTTCGTTATTTCTTTTTTTTTGTGCGAAAGTTTTCCTTTTTCGTCATAGAGCAGACTGCTTCTCCTAAATCCATTAACTCTTACCCGAAAAATCTCTCGTAGCAACAACATTAACTTATCTAGGAGTCTTAACATTTCAAGTCAAGTCACCCTCGACCTTAATGAAGATGGAAAAGTCAACTTACTTATTAAAAATCATGTCTTGGTAGGAAAGATTCTCTCACATCGTTATGTGAAACATCATACTCTTTTAGCCATCCTGAAAAAAGTATGGCAATGTAAAGAACTTGAATGCCATAATTTGGAGAGGAATCTATTATTGTTTGTCTTTCAGTCGATGGAGGACAAAAACAGAGTGCAGGGGCAAAGACCTTGGGCGGTTCAGAACAAGCTCCTTATCCTTAAAGAATGGACACACGAAGCAGCACTGGAGGAAATCGACTTTTCCCTTGATGAATTATGAGTGCAAATCCATAATCTCCCAGTTGTTATGATCACAAGAGAGAAAGTAGAAAAAATAGGAAAACCTTTTCCTAAATACCATGGTTCCAACTTAAGTCCAAACAAAAAGGTCATTTGGGATGGACAACTGGCTTTCAAGGTGGCAATGAGAGTTAAAAATCCCATGAAAACTAGTTTTCGGTTGCAAAAGAAGGAATTTCAACCCCTTAATATCAAGTTCAAATACGAACGAATTCTTGATTTTTTCTTTAGCTGTGGGAGATTAAGACATCTTGTCAAGGAATGCTGGTTCGATGAAACTAAAAACCCCAGAGCATATGGCTCAGGGCTCAGGGCGTTTCCAACATGGAAAAAGATTAACAATGAAAGCAATGAGAAATCAAGCAATGAACAACGCTTATTCCCACTGTTACTAGAAAAGGAGAATGAGGAGTTCATTTCTGATCATCGCCTCAATCTGTTGGAACCTTCAACACGCCAAGTTCATAGTTCTGTCAAGCAACCCTATAACAGTGACAAGGTTTTAGACTTGTCCTTGGATAACCAATATGTGAAACTTATGTTTGATTTTGATATAATTAAATCTTTAAGGATCAATTTGAAAAACTTAAAATTGTTTTATAAGTCCCTTAATAAGTTTTAAATCACCAACACTTTAAAACTGATTTGAAAAACTCAAACTCAAAATATTTTCTAAGTGTTCCAAGGCCAAACTATTGAAAACCGTCCAGGTGTATCGATACGCTTCCAGCCGTATCGATACCTTTTTTACAAAGTTGGCCACTGGAGGAACTCGTTTCGATACGCTCTTAACCGTATCGAAACACCGTATCGAAATAGATTCAATCTGTATCGATACGCTCCTTTGTAAAAGTCTAAAAGATTTTGAATGGCGTACCGATACGGATTCACCCGTATCGTTACGGTTTTAATGGATTTTTAATTCAAGTCGTTTTAAATATTTCGACTGTTGGTGTCAGTTGTTAGGTAACCAAATTTTAAATTGTTAGTTGACCCGTATCGATACGGTAAACCCTCGTATCGAAACAGAAACTAACAGTGAGCTAAGTCGAGAAAAAGGTATCGATACGGTCTTAGCCGTTTCGATACCCCGTATCGATAAGCCTACGTGCGTTTCGATACCCCCTATTTATTATGCACAACGGCTCTTTCTTTTCTGAGACAGGTATCGATACGGCTCCCCGTATACTGATACGGATAGCTGCAGAAGTGCATTTATGGTGGTGAGAGAGGGTTCCAACGGCTCTATTCAAGTCCCTAACCACCCAAACGACTAGATTTAATAGAGGAGGTATAAATTGAAGTCCTTTGAAGGGCAGCAACAACTATTCAACCTACAAGCATCATCAAAGCAAAAATCCAAACCCTTGTTCTCTTCAAAGTCAAATTCTTGTACCCAACTCTAGTGTTTTCAATTGTTATTTTGTATTGTGAGTTTGGGGTGATTGAAATTGTAATTGGGTAGACATTTATCCTTTGTGAGGAATTATTTGAGTTTACCAAAACTTTTCTTTGTAAATTGAGTGGATTAAGCTTTGGGTATAAAGCTTAATCGAATTTGTAAGGTTACCTCCTCATCCAAGAAAATGGGAAGAATTCAAGTAGTGAATTGGTTGAAAATCCTTAGTGGGAACTAAGGTAGTGGATGTAGAGTTCATTTGGAGAACTTAAACCACTCTAACTACTTGTGTCAATTTTTATTTTTCACTCATTCTTCCCACCAAAATTTTTATTGCCAATTCACCCCCTCTTGGCCATTTGCAATTGTGTGATCAACTCAACACAATAACTTGCCCTTAAGATAATTGATGCCTCAAAAGCACATCCAAAGGTTTGCTACAATTCTGAAATTAAAGGAAAGTAAATATGTGATCTGCATCCCACAGCAAAGGATCTAGTTCCTATCCAACTTCCCCCGTCTAAGCTACAAGATCTGACACAATCTTTCTTAGTGGACATTTTAGGCAAGGCCCTTGTAACAGGTTTGCAAGATATGGATGTTGATTCATCCAAAAAAAGAAAAAGTGTTTGCCTAGATCCAGAGCCTTTCTCGGTGGCTAAGAAAATAGAGCTTCTTCACCTTATCTCAGAAGGGGTCTATTAAGAGTCCCCTGAAAATTAGTGTGCTAAAGTATTTGGTCCTATTGTGAACGACGATGTCTTGCAACTTGCTTTCTTCCCTTCCTTGATCTTCAAAGATTCATCTATTATTAATCGGCTGGAATCTGCCAAGAGGGGACGCTCGTTTGGCTAGAAAAGACTCACTCTAATTAAGCACGCGGCAAGAAGGAATCATGTAAGGCAGTTCACTCGGGTTATTCTTGAAGAAACTGGTATTATCGAGGTGGGTGTTTATCCTTATGGTTTTAAAATTTCTGAAATTCCCTCCCATAACGTCAATGAATTTATGATGATCACGGATGATCCTGGCAAGCTGATTAAAGACAGTGGTTCCAATTTAAGGATGGTCGATGGCTCGACCTCTTTTTCTAATCAAGTTGTGAATGCAGACACCTTAAACCAAGGGTATCCGCAAATTCTATGAGTTCTCTTTTCAACACGCCACTCGGCAGAGGGAAGAGGATGAGCACGGTGTCAATAACCTACCATTCCTCCAAGATCAACGCCTTGTTGTTGTTCACCTTTAATTCTGGGCTTTATTGTTCTTTGTGTTCCTCTAATATTTCTTATGAACTGGTTATGGGTGTTTCTCACCGCTTGTTGTCCCCTGGTGGAAGCATGATGACCGTCGTTGGTTACGTCGTAGATAGCTTTGCTCCTCTTTTGAATATGATGACAAGACCCCATACCCTTATGGGAGGAGGAGCCTGCCTTCTTCTGAAGCTCTCGCATAGGAAAATTTTGAGTCACGTTTTCTATCTGTGGAATGTTAACCTTCTTCAGTTCTATTTTCCTTATGGGAGGAGAAGCCTTCCTTCTTCTGAAGCTCTCGCATAGGAAAATTTTGAGTCACGTTTTCTATCTGTGGAATGTTAACCTTCTTCAGTTCTATTTTCCTTATGTTTTCTATATGTTTCAACATGTTCTGTATTGTTGTTTTGTTGTCTTTTTTTGTTTTTTTTTTCACGATCGACGTGGTGTGTGTTTGGGTAAGTTGTATGAGCATGCTTGGTGTATGTCATGCATGGCTTGCTCTTTCGTTTGTATGCTTTTTCTTTAATGATATTTGTATGTTTTCTTTTGTCAAAAAATGTTAGGGAGATTCATTTTCAGATATTAGGTCTGATCTGATTTGAAAATTTAGATCGTTAAAATAACAATTCGTATATGATCTGAAAAAAATAGATATTTGAATATTCAGTTACTCAGATCGAATATTCAGATATCCAGTTATCTGATTTAAGTATTTTTCGAATTTGACGGACGTATCTATGAAAATTTTAGAATTTCAAATACAAAATTAACAAATTATCAAATATAACAAGATTAACATCGATGAAATTTTTTATTTTTCGAATTTACAGATATAACAAAATTTATATCTACAAAATTTTGAATTTTTAGATTTTCAAATTTTCAGATAATCAGATATTTAAAATATTGTGATCCGTATTTGATCTAAAAAATAAAAAATTGGTTCAAATATTCGATCCAAAAAATAGATCAGATATCTAAATTTTCACATCAAATCAATGGATAATCAGATCGGATCGGAAATTTTTTAACACCCTAACACGTGTGAGATATAATAGTTGTCAAAATTATGGGCATAAAACATTGCATGAAGACGAACACGTGTCGGGAGAGTAGAGTATGGTTCACATATGGTCGTTGTTTATTTGTGACGATATGGCGCACTTCAGTCATGCTGGGTGTCGGTTTATTACGTCTAAAATCAATGTATGGAAGGCTCGAATATTAGAAGAAATGCATAATGAACAACAATGTTTCTAACATTTAATTTAATCTTTATTCTCTAAATACTTCAATTTTAATATTTTATTTTGTGTCAAAGTACTCTCTCTGTTGATAAAAATTATTAGTCAACTGACGGTAAATAACTTGAAATGATTTTAACTTGAAATGACTTGATAGAATGACACGCTAGTAAAAAAATTTTTTTAAAAATTATTTTTGACTGATATAACATTCTTTCAAATCAACATTTTTATCTATATGACACTGCATATCAGCGTGCATTGCCATGTAAGTTTGTCACGTCATTTCAAGTCATTTATTGTTAGCTAACAATATTTTTCATCTGTATAGGTGTTATTTTGACCCAAATTAAAATATTAAAGGTTAAACCGTTTTAATAAAAAATAATGGTCAAAGTAACTACTCAGTCAAACATTATAAGTATTTTTTGACTTTATACATAGAAAAAATAATAATAATGTTAATGAAAGTCCTCGTAGTACTAGTTTTGTTAGTATTATCGTTCTAATATTTAATAGATTGTAATTTTGAATATACTTAAATGTAGTTTTTTTTTTATTTATGTATTTTTTAAACACTATTTTCTGAAAGTATAAATTACAATAATTAAATTATTCATAATTGTAATCATGAAATGTGATGGGGTGATTGTTAATCTCATCTCTTAACTATAAGATAAGGAGTTTGATTTCTATTCATGAGAAATAAGTACATTTTATGACTAGCCGTTTACGTCCAGAGACGGACGCAAAATTTTATGTTAGGGGTGAACTTATAAAATTTTAGGGAGGGCAAAAATATATTTTCAATAAGAAATACATAGAATTTTTTTTAAAAAATAAATCATATAGGAATTCGAAATTTTTAGGGGGCGACCACACCTCCAACCCCCTCTATGTCCATCCTTGTTTACGTCTTAATAAAAAAACTCACGATGAAAGAATTAATCGCTAGTGAATACCTTAACTCAAACAAAAAATTACTCATAACTCCACTCTAATAAAAAGACAATTATGTTGATGTACATCAAACTTAATAACTTCATAAATATAACAACATTGAACTTAAATTTAATCAAATTTAAAATCTTTTTAATCAAAATAAACGATATTACTATACATAAGTCTAAAATAAACAACTTGTTTGTGGGATGCATGGGTCTCATGTGCAGGTTTTACAAACGTTGTTAAGCCACCGACGACATCCGTCCACACAACCCCTCGTGTAGAGAGACGTACATAGAGGTGTTGAGGGCAGCCACACCCACTAAAAATTTTATTTTTTTTTATATTTTTTATTAATAATTTAATTTCACAACTTCAAAATCTTGTAAAATTCTTATATTTTTAATATTGTTTCTTGACAATTTATATATTTTACATAAAATTTTACGTCCGTTTCATGTCTGGTATCATTTCCTAAAACCTCAAAACTTTTGCCCCCATCACCATGTTAACATGTCCAAACATCGAAATATTAACCCGGAACACAATTCAAACACAATTCACACAATTTCAAGCCATGAACAAACCCCACATTTTGCAATCTCAGACAGCCCCAAAACCTCTTCCAAAACCCATGTTTCCAACACCTATTGCACCCACAAATGATCCCAAATCAACCCCTAACCATAGTACTACCAATAGCCTATCAATTTCAACCTAGAACAACCCCAAAACTCACCCAAAACCCTCCAAAAACCCCATTTAAACTCAAATTCGGGAATTGCTCAAAACCAAGAAAAATTCATATATGTTGAACTATTTAGCTCCTAGACTTCATAACTAACCATATTAAATCAAAATATTAGGTTTAACAACATCAAGTTTCCATTTTTAATCAAAATCTTCAAAACTCCATTTTCCAAAACTTTAACGAAAATAGAAACTAATGGTACTTTTGAAGAGAGTGAGTTGAGGAGAAGTCAAAAACGGTGTTACCTTTCAAAAACGAGTTGAAACGGATGAGGAATGAAATGGAATAGTGATTGTGAGAAGAGAGCTCTCCAACCCGTTGGTTTTCTTTGAAGAAGAGAATGAATAGTAAAAAGGGGTGTTTTGTTTTGTTTTAAATTTAAAGGCCCAAAGATCATTTTGCCCTTAATGAAATGGGATATTCACAAGAGCATATAATTCATGGCTATTTGGGTTTAATCTCAAAACATGGTCAACGCAATTAATAAATTTGAAAACAAAACCCGAAACATTATTTAAATTATAAACCGGACCCGGAATAATATTAAAATATTATTTTCACCAGACCCCTAAACCCGGGTGTTACATTCGCACTCCCTAAAATTTTATAATTCCATACCCTTTACGCTTCTAATATAACTCCCTAACAATTCGCACCCACATAAAATCATACGTCTGTCCCTAGTTATCATACAATTTACCATAATGTAATGCATTAAAAATTAACTTAAAAAAGTTGATATATAATTTTTTTAAAAAGTAGATAGAGTTGATAAAGACAGAGATCTTTAAGTTATTGAATATTAGAAAATTATATTATAGACCCAGTTCGTCATGTCATTTATGGTATTAACTAATAAAATTCATTTTTTTATTTTTTTTCCATGTCTGATTTTACCAACTGAATCTTGGTAAAAAAATATTTTTTATTTTAATTTACAGTAAAGATTCACTTGGTAAAAAGAAGTGTAAAAAAATTAATAAAGTGGATGATTTTTATTGGTTCGGACCATAGGTGACGTGGCGAGCCAAACCTATGATAAAATTTCTCTAAATATTCAGATTCGACTCCTTTTTCTATAAATCACATGTAGATTATCTCTAAATTTAATTATTATAATTTAGATTTTATAATGTGCGAATTTTCTCAAAAATAATTTGGATTCCAATTTGAAAAATTTTGTCACGCTCAACAAGCACCGATGAGCACTACTAACGATGAGCACCACTAACGACGAGCACCGATGACCACTATTAATTCAATTTATAAAGATTAAAAATTTAAAGGACTCGCCGTATAATTATAAATTGTTTAAAAACTAAAAGGTAAATTAATTAAAATATATTATTTTATTTTTAATTTTTTTTAAACATAGATCAAAATACTTATCTACCCATAAATTATAAAACTTTATTTTTTGTTCATTTGACCGCGGCCGCTGCTTCTACCGCCGCCGCTTCTGTATTACACACAATGCAGATCAAATTCAAATTCAAATCCTAATTCATACAGCCAAATGTTTTCCCTTATAAAATTACAAGAATCAACATAAAGCTGAAGAAATGCAAGCAATCTTCTTCCGCAACGAGAAAGCTAAGTAGGTTCAACTGGTTGTAGCTTAAAGAAATCTAGTGACCATACTTTTGGAACTTCCACTCACTATTATCTGCAAAAGCAAAACAACCATGGCATTAATTCCATGTACTCAAAAGAATGGAACGGGTCAAAATATCCAAGCATCATAAGCTTTCTGACGGTAGGAGGCAGCGATGGCGACGGCAGTGACGGCGGTGGCGACAACAGTAATGACGATGACTTGAATTTTAAATGAACAAAAATTATGGATTTATAATTTAGGGTAGATAGATAAATATTTTGATCTATATTTAAAAGAAAATAAATAATAAAATAATATATTTTAATTAATTTACCTTTTAATTTTTAAATAATTTATAATTATATGGTGAGTATTTTTAATTTTTAATCTTTTATAAATTGAGTAATGATGCTCATCGGTGCTCGTCGTTAGTGGTGATCGTCGAGCGTGACAGACTCATCCTTCCAATTTATATATTTTTTATCGAGAAAGAGTAAGATTTATTGAGGTTGAAAACATAGACTAATTAATATATATATATATATATATATATTACTTGTAATTAGGGATGGTAATATAATCCGAATTCGAAGAAAAAAGATCCGATCTAAATCCAATCGAAATAAAACTGAATTTGAATCCGAAAAAAAAGTCCAAGTCCTAATAGGAGGTGGATCGGATATGGATATTGTCATAATCCGATTCGAATCCATATCCGATCCGAGTCTGATAAATGAATCCGATTAAAAATATTTAAAACTCTTAGATTTTAAAAAATATAGATATATATTGAAATCATAATTAAGTTGAATTGTGGTTATATATATTTTTGCTCTGTAAATATAATTTTATTAATTTCATATATGGCATTATGTGCCTCATTCAAAACATTCCTAATCTTAAGTGGAAGAAAAGAGTACACATAAGTCGCAATACAAACTAATGCTTTCCCAAAAAAAAACATGATAATTCATTACACTGTTTCGCCATCTTCCTACTAAAACAAATTAATCAAAAATAAAAAATAAGTTACCACCGGGCTTTAAAGGTTTCTACTCTGGTTGACCCTGTCTTCGCTAAACCTCCAGCCAGTCCGTTAATTAAGATTTCTGGATCAAAATGAGAAAAATATACTAAATGTGAAGAGAATTCTGAGAAGTTTTGAAACATGTTCGGGTTTAAGTATTAACTTCAGTAAGTCGTGCTTTGTGAGAATTGAGACAAACTTAAAAAAATTAAGTTGTTGGCTACATTTTGATTATATTTTTAACTTGTTTCTTCTTGGGTTATAATATTTATTAGACATCTTATAATTGTGATTTGAAAAATAGTTATGTTAGTAGACTAGTAAGACAATAGTATTTTATGTAAGGAAAATTTATTTGTTGTTGAGTTTTTTTAGTTGAAGGTTGAGTTGTTACTTTAATTTGTTTTATATTGGATTATACTATTTGTTGAAATTTGTTTGTGCTATTAATTTAAATATATTTGTTTGATGAAAATTGTTTTTTATTTAAAGATATTTGTTTGAGTTGTTACTTTAAAAAAGAAAAATATTAATTGGATTTGGATTTAGATTTTAGATATTTTATTGGATCATACTTGAATTTATGTAATCGGACTTCAATTCTTTTAGGTCCGATTATTAATTTGATTGAACTTAAACTTTATAAAGTCTGATCAAAGTCCGATACATTGTCATCCCTGAAATTTCAAAAAGTTTTGGATTTCCACAGTCTTAATTTCACCTCTATAAATAGCCGGTAGACTCGTTCGTTTACGCTCCAAAATCGAAAAGCCAGCGGTCATTTCTTCAATTCCCCTGAGCTTTTTATTTCTACACTCGTCCCGGTTCTAGGTATCCAATACCATGAGCAGTAACATGGAGAGTGTGTGGGTCTTTGCCCTTGTATCCAAATGCAGGGCTTTTCCACAAGAAAGTTTTGCATGCTCAATTTTGATCATCGCTCTTGCCTGGCTAGTTATGATCTTACTGCACTGGGCTCACCCCGGCGGTCCAGCTTGGGGAAAATATAGGTTCAAAAAATGTTCCACTCTTTCTGTTGCGAACAAGCCAATTCCGGGGCCTAGAGGGTTGCCTCTAATTGGCAGCATGAACCTTATGGCCAGCTCCCTGCCTCACCACCTGATTGCATCCCAGGCCGAGACATGCAAAGCCAAGAGGCTCATGGCCTTTAGCCTCGGCGATACTCGTGTTATCGTCACCTGCAACTCAGATGTTGCACGAGAGATTCTTAACAGCTCTGTATTCGCTGATCGTCCGGTGAAAGAGTCTGCTTACAGCTTGATGTTCAACAGAGCAATCGGGTTCGCTCATTATGGAGTTTACTGGCGAACACTGAGAAGAATCGCGGCAACGCACCTTTTCTGTCCTAAGCAAATTAAAGGTGCGGAGGAACAGAGACACACGATTGCCTCTGAAATGCTCACGTTATTCGCTCGCAATAACCGAAGCTTCCGCGTACGCAAATTGCTCAAGCGAGCTTCTTTAAACAACATGATGGTTTCGATATTCGGACAAAAGTATAAGTTGGATTCCATCAATAAAGATGTTGAAGAACTCCGAGCTCTAGTTGATGAAGGGTACGATTTACTCGGCGCATTTAATTGGTCCGACCATCTTCCGTGGTTAGCAGATTTTGACACTCAAAAAATCAGACTCAGATGCTCCAACCTCGTACCTAAAGTTAACTGCTTCGTAAGCCGAATCATAGCCGAACACAGAGGCCGGGATCGAACAAACGTGGAAACTCGAGATTTCGTCGACGTTTTACTCTCTCTCCAAGGTGCCGATCAATTATCAGACTCCGATATGATCGCCGTTCTGTGGGTAAGCCATCAAAGACTTCCTACTGTAATAATTATTACTATTAGTCTATTACTAATTTACTATTGCTCATATGTTTAACATTTTTTTCTTGTTTAAAAAATGAAGTGTATTAAACGACAAATCCGAATACTATTTCTGGTACTGAGTTTGAGTGTACTAAATACTGTCGTTTGTTTTTTTATATATAGGAAATGATATTCAGGGGAACTGACACTGTGGCGGTGCTGATCGAGTGGATACTAGCCAGGATTGTGCTTCATCCTGATGTTCAATCAAGGGTCCATGATGAGCTCGACAAGGTCGTTGGCAGATCACGAGCCGTCCATGAATCTGATTTAACGAACATGATTTATCTTCCGGCTGTGATCAAGGAGGTTCTGAGGCTTCACCCGCCGGGCCCACTGCTTTCCTGGGCCCGTCTAGCTATCACCGATACAACCATTGATGGGTACCACGTGCCCAAGGGAACGACGGCAATGGTGAACATGTGGGCCATCACGAGGGACCCACAAGAGTGGGCTGACCCACTTGAATTTATACCCGATAGATTTGTGACGAAGGAAGGTGAGGTGGAGTTTTCCGTGATGGGTTCGGACCTTAGGCTGGCTCCATTCGGGTCGGGCAGGCGAACATGCCCGGGAAAGAACCTGGGGTTGACCACCGTCACCTTTTGGGTGGCGTCTCTTTTGCACGAGTTCGAATGGGTACCGCCGGAGCAGAATTCGATCGACTTATCAGAGATTCTAAAGCTGTCGTGTGAGATGGCTAATCCTCTATGTGTTAATGTTCGCCCCAGACGCACGTTATAAGGTTCATAACATCCAAACCATTGATAACGTTGTCATGGTTGTATCCCATTGAGTCTCAGGTTCTTACTTTTCAAATATGTCTTAACCGTTGTAAATACGGGTGACAGTAAAACAAAGTTCTCATGTATTTATATCTCTCTTTTACTACAGAGTTACTACTCTACCTTGGATGAATCAACTATTAATGCTCCTTTTGCATGGTAATTCTAAGTTTAGATACCTAATTCAAGCTTTAATCTTTTTCATTCTTTCACGATTTATGTATAAATATTATACATTTATTATAATTTTAATTTATAGTTTTTAATCATTTATCAAGTTGAACATGATTAATCTGTTACACTAACTCAGTCAATACATTGACTCGAATCTCGATGACACAAAAAAAAGGACATCCACTGAGAACAATACTATGGTTATGGTATTTTCAATACATTGACAATTCAGACATAATCATCAGATTTCACTTTATGTACTTATTGAACACCTTAACAAATTACATCATCTTTATCAATCAATAGTTTAGAAGGAAGGTGAAGACATCAGTAAAGATGTTAGACTATATGCTTGCTTTGTTCGTATAGGTCATGTTCCTGTAATGTAAGGAAGGTGAAGACAAAACTCTGTATTACATGGACAAACATGTCATTATTGATTGAAACTATGAACAAATCTGTTGCCGTATGGCTATGGAAATATACCGTTTTTGTCTCAACTCTTTGTGCGGCTCTGCGTGTTCTCTTTTCCGCTTTCAGAGTTCTCCATCACATGTTTTAATTTTGTGTTCTTCTACCCTTTTGTTTCTTTCTTATTATTGATAACTAATACAACAATCAACACATTTAATTTAATTGTGATTAACAAAAAACCAAAAACAAAACAGAGAGATCAGCTGGTTTCGCTTTTCTGTACAAACTGCACAGTGTCTGAAGAAGGTGGGGGTGGAGCACAATGAAAAGGGCACGGAGCCACGGAAGTTGAA
This sequence comes from Hibiscus tridactylites, assembly GCA_958450335.1. Taxonomy (NCBI): domain Eukaryota; kingdom Viridiplantae; phylum Streptophyta; class Magnoliopsida; order Malvales; family Malvaceae; genus Hibiscus; species Hibiscus tridactylites. Next base: position 67,647,797 of record OY288287.1, on the reverse strand, counting down.
AATGAGAGTGTTGTAAATTAGGTGGCCGTAACTAATCACCCCAAACCAAGGGATTCATTTTCAACGGCCAACTCTGCATGTTTTAACTTTTTAGAAAAGATGAACTTAACGTGTGTAGAGTAAAGAAGAGAATGATATTTATTTTAAGAGATTTAAATTTGAGTATCTGTGTATGCAAAGTGTTTGTGCATTGTTGATGATTTAAGAAGAAATATGAACATATACTACTATATAATTGCGTCCCTATATCAGAAAAAAAAAATTGGGAAAGAGGTTTGGACTCTTATCAAATTATAATATGGTTTGCAGGTTGATTATGTCTTCGGTGTAGTCACGAAACACTTATGTTAATATTATGGGAAAATATTTTATGCACTAGCGAAAAGATTTTTTGTTGAGTTTTTAAAGTTTACCCATTAAGGTTTAAGGTTAAGACTTTAGTGTTAGTGACCACGATAAATTTTAAGGCTTGGGAAAAGATTTTATGTTTAAAGTTTAAAGTTTAGGGGGTTAGAGCCACTAAAAAGAATATGTGATAGCTTTAAAAGTTCGGTTGTGAAAAATACTTTTCACTATATGTGCATCAAATAATTGCCCTAATATTGTATCTTCATGTAGCACTTAAATTCCATCTTAAACCTTACACAATCTCTTTTATTTTTCCTTTTATCAAAATATATTTGGGTTATAACCAACAACCAGTTGATTTAGCGGGATAAGACGTTAGGTCCTTTAAGCAATGTCAGATGTTCGAATCATGACGTTGTGAATGAAGAAAACTGTGTTGGGAGACTCATCCCCATAACGGGCATCTGCGAAATCTGATCTAGATTAGTCAGTCAATAGGTCGAAAATCACTATTAAACAAAAAATATATGTATTATTATTTGATACATATATTTTTACACAAACATGCTTATTTTAACTTTAAAATCTAAAATTTAAATCTCTATCTCTATACTCTAATCCTTAAATTTCAAATGATAAACTAATTCCTAAATCCTAAAATAACTCTAGAATAATTTTTCCACCACCCATATATATATATAATAATCCAATATATTTTTTCATAAAATAAAAAGTAGTATCGATAATAGAATCGATGTGGCGTCTAAAATTAATATTTTAGATATTGATTTCCATTATATATTTGGATCCATTCCGATTTTAATGGGAGCCATGACCCTGAAAGAGGCCAAAATCTCTTGGACCACATTGAAATCTTTGCATGTTTATCTGCTATCTAGGATAGGACAGGACAGAGAAGCCAGATGAAACATTTTGTTTATGTTGTCTTTCGGTTTTCAGGACTTCGTTCTCACTAATTCGGATCGATTCTCGTCACACGCTTAATTTTAATAGATGAGTCTCTTAACAAAAAATTTCTGCATACACAACGTCTCGAACTCAAAACATTATTTAAACGATATCAAGCTACTTATCACTTGAACCAACCTTGCTAGTATGAAACTTTTTTTTAATTGAGTTGATAGTGTGCGCATATGCATATATAATACATGTCCGTAAATTTTAATATTATTGATACTTTAATAACTTAGGTTAAATTTAGCAATTTAATTATATTTGTTATGGATATAAAATTATTTATCAATATGATATCTTTATCACTAATTTAACATGATAAAACTTGTAGAAATATATAAGCAATTTTACATAGATATAAATGCATACCTCTATATATATTATACATCATGTAATATTGTTCATTTTTAACTTGATTAACTAGTAAATATCTTTATGTCGTACATCTTCGCATTTTTTAAGTTAATCTTTGTATTCTTTTGTACACTATTTCTTTATATTGTGTGTAGGGGTGAACGTTCACTCGAGTCGAGTAAAAAAATTTTAAGTTATTCGAGTTGACGCGTCATATTTTATAACTCAAACTTTATTTGAATTTTTTGGATTAAACTAGGGTTTTCGAGTTACTATGCAAATTTAATTGTAATTATTTATCATGTTATGATACAATATGATTCTAATTTAAACGACTTATTTTAATCATATAATATATGCACACACACACACATATATATATATATATATATTCACATTTTTTAATATCGGTTTATATATCAGGAAAAATTAAGGGACTCGACCGAACTTCAAAATCATTCCACTAATTACTAAAGATTTTGAGTTGTTCGAATTTCTATTTTACAACTCAAACTTTATTTGAAATTTTTTCAAGTCGAGTTTATGAAATTTTGAGTCGAGCTTTTACGCCTCGCATCGACTTGAAAATTTTGGGTTTTTTTCTCGAATCAAATGGAGTTTTGCTCACCCCTAATTGTGTGTATACTATGTATCTTTTGTTAGAGATAATTGCAATCTAAAATATTAAATTTAGCTTCAACTTTTATTTAGATCGAAAATATTTCATTTAATCAAATTATATCATCATACTTTTATTATTAATAAAGTAAGTCACTTATATTAACACTAAATAATTCTAAAAAAAAAACTGAAATTAACACTTTTACTTAACATATATTTTATATATCATCACCAAATAACATTTAATTGATAATTTAAATATTTTTTATTTAAAATTTTCATTTAAATAGATTTCAAGGAAAGTAACTAGATTTTTTATAAATTCAAACTAAAAAAATTTAATTGTCAATTAAACACTATTTGAAGGTGATATGTAAAAAATGTTATGTAAAATTGTTAATTTTTCTTTAACTAATTAACAGTATTAGTATAACTTAAATTTTTAATAGTAAAAATCGAATGATGTTTGTGTCTAAATAAAAATTAAAGTTAAATTAAAGGATCTAGAATGTAAATAATCCCTTGACCCTTTTGCTAGTCATAACTCAAGACTCCGTGGAGATTACTATAAAATAATGGGTAATTATTTGATACACTGACGGTAGAAACCCTTAGGGTGCGTTTGGTTCACGGAATGTAAGATTACTTTTGGGAATAAGATTCCCGGAATTTAACATTACTTGACACATTACTGGAATGTTACATTACCTTGTTTGGTTTATTGTGTAGAAATGTAAGATTACTGTGTTTGGTTGGAGGTATATAAGGTTATTTAAAAGTAAATTTTACTAAACTATCCATATGTTATATTTTCTTTTTAACATGTTAAACTTTCAAAATTAACTTAAAAAATACATGCACAAAAATTAATAGAATTATTTTTGTTACACTATCTAAAACTTGTAAAAATTATATATTTATCATATTTAATATAATTATTATATTAAATATTCTTTAAAAGAACTCAATAAGTGGTCTCAGTGGAAAAATAGATGAGGTTCGTCCTAGAAGACTTGGGTTCAATCATTTTGTATATATTACCTTGTAATCACCTTTAGACTATTAAAAACTATTTTATATTTACATACCCTCGTTATCCTCTATTAAAATAAATAATAAAATAAATCTAAAAGTTGTATAATACTGATAAGAATTTATATCATAAGTTTAACCTACTAAAATATTTTATAAGATCATAAACATAAGAATAAAATTAAAAACATCAACTCTAAACTTATTAATTTTTAAGCAATATGATTTCGCAACATATAACCTATAAACATCATAAATATAATATTAATAAAAATACATTAAATATTAAAATAATATTTAAATATTTGTAACACCATTTAAATATTTAATTAATATTAAATAATAATATTTAATTAATTTATACCACACATATTTAATCATCTAATTAATTTTACAAAGGATCTATATGAACAAAATCTATTAATTTAGGGGCAATATGGTCCAAAAGGGAGGGAATTGACAAATACCTAAGAAATCTAAGGGAATCACATTCCCACCCTTTAATGAAAAATTACTACTCTTGGGAATGCAAAATTACCTCTTGGAGGGAATGCTCTCCAACCAAACGTGGGTATGTGATTCCGGAAAAGATCATTCCCCCAAGTAATGATCTTTTCCACGAACCAAACGCCCCCTTAATTCTAATTACTATTCCTAAATTCTAAATCGCTACTCCTAAATCTTTAAACCATATACTCTAAATTAAGTCTTTAAACCCTAAAATTAAGGCGCTTGTGAAAACTTTTAATTTCTACCGTCGGTATATAAGATAATAACCCTAAAATAATAACAATAAATTGTGAACGTTACTGTTTTTTTTATATTTTAAAATCTAGAACTTAATTCATAATTTGAAAAGTCATCATAGTAGCGTCTCATGGGATTCAACGAAAATACATATGTTGGAAAAGAATTGAGCGTCTATTAATTCAAGGAGTGACGATAACACCGACTATATATGAAGGAAAAAATTTACAAAAGTAAAATTAAAATTTATACGAGACAAGACAAAAATTTATATAAAACAATAATACTTAAATCTTTTAGGATGAACATTATTTTTTCTCCTTAAGACCGCTTACTGGGTTCATATCATCCCTCTTAGTTACACCATAAATAATGTTCACCTTAATTATAATAAAATCATATAATTAATACTATTAAGTGTTCAGTTCAAATGATACATATTTTTTTATCTAACCGGTGGTATATGAGTTATTGATCAATTAATCCGGTTCAGATTTTACAGAGGCCTAATATGGAGTCATCTTTCCACACACAACAGTAGGATTTGAACTTTTGACATTGCTTATAGAATCTAACTAGGGACAAAGCTAGGATCGCACTCTAAGAGAGGTCAAAATATTAAATTTAAAAAATATAATAAAAGGTTATTGAATATTTAATTTCTAAATTCATAGACAATATCTAATTTATCTAATATTTAAAAATTTAACATTTACATTGAAAACAATATATGGTCCACTCAAAGATATGATTGAAGTCTGTTGACAACAACATGGGTATTACATCATCACTAGTTAAAAGACCATAGGTTTGGTATTAGTCAGTCAAGTGAGATTTAATAATAATAATAATAATAATAATAATAATAATAATAATAATAATAATAATAATAATAATAATAATAATAATAAGGGGGAAATAATTAATTCCTTTCCATCAATGAATATAAATTTGCTCACAACTTTTCCAAGAAAATATAGCAGATACATCATCCTACTCATTTCTCTTGGCTTATTGCAAGTTTAAACAAATATATCTTTCCTAATACAGCATATACATAAATATATTCAATTTTTTTAATAAAAGGCCCATCGTATGAGTAAATTGAAATGATTTCTCATTTCTATAAGAGGAGAGTAATCTATATTAGTTTGATAATAACTGTCTGGCCTTTTCATTTTCCGGACTTATCTTAAGGTATGTTGCACTGATACAAATACAAAAACTGATACAAATATCATAACAAGGACATAAAATAATAATTTTTTAAATTACAAGATACGGGTGCGATAAGAATACGATAAATATAAAATAAATTTTATATTTTAAAAAATGTATAAATAAAATGTGATAAAAAAATCATGTTAGCATGACACCACACATACTTATATATTTATAGTTGAATTATGTGAGCAGAAAAAAGTCGAAAAGAAACAATAAAAAGACGGGTAAAATGTGAAATAATATATGAATGAGAAAAAAATAAGAAGATGGGATATTGGGACTGGAGAATATTTAAACTGTACGTAATATGTCCCCGATATGAGAACGTCTCGAGTACATAATATGACGTTAAATTGAATTACACGTAATTCATAGAACCAAAGTACAGAGCCGGGGACATCATCCTTGTTCATTGCAATCACATCTTCACTATTTTGTAATTTGAGATATATCTTTGGTTTAATATAGGCAAAATACAAAAACAAAATCACCTAACATTTGCATATTTTGTTATTTAGCCCCCTTATTTTTTTTTAGTCAAAATATGCATCAACGTTTTAATTTGGTCAAAATATGCTTATGTTGGATGAAAACTGTCAGTCAACGGCTAATGCTGACTGGACTTACCACGTGTTAAGATATGCTAATGCCACGTCAGATATAAAAAAATTGTTATACCCTTCTTTATGGTGACACGTGGACGACTATCATGCTGACACGTGGCCGAATCTGATGACGATACGTGGCAAATATAATGTTGACACATCAACAAATCTTAACACGTGGCAAGTCCAGTCAATATCAGCCGTTTATCGTCAGTTGACTGACAATTTACATCCAACATGGGCATATTTAGACCAAAAAAAGAATAAGAGGCCAAATAACAAAATATGCAAACGTTGGGGGCATCTTTTGTCATTTTGACTTTAACATATCATTATACTTTGTATGATGGTCTAATTCTCAATTTTCGTTTTATAGTTTTTTTTTTTCAGTTAGTTCATGTATTATTCTTTTTGTTCTTTATCATTTTGATTTACTTGTTATCTAGATGATATTTTATGTTAAAAATTACTTGAACCAACTAAAACGTGACATGTATCATAAAATCTCAAATGTAGAAAATTAAAAAAAACCCTTAACTTTCAAAATTTATGTTTTGAGTTTTTATTTTTCTAAAATTATAATTATGATTAATTTATTTAAAAACAAATTCATAAAATCATTAAGTGTAAAAAATTATAAAAATTGAAAGAAAGAAAAAACTCCAGAAAATTGAAATAAAAATATTTTATTAAATATAGAGGTATTATATTCTCACACCACGATTCGAACTCATACAAGATAGGACAATATGAGTATCCTTAGTCATTAGACCAATTAGTGGGTTTCAAATAAAAATATTTTATTAAAAACTGTTTTTTTTAGATTTTTTATTTATACTTTTTTTAAAAAAAAATAGATTAAATGTAGAAAAAGTAAACCTATAAAAAGTTCTAAAAATTAGTATATAATTTCTAATTTTATGTTTAAATTGTAATATATGCTTAATTTATTTTCAAAAAAATTATTAAAAATCATAAAAATATGAAAAGATCAAGAAAAATCTAAAATAACTTCAGAGCTTTTATTAAAAAATTATATTTATTTTTGTCATCGCACGTTACATGCTTTGATTGGTTCAAACAATTTTTTTAACATAATAAACAACCAGAATAATGAGAAAAAAGAGAGTACAATGATAATAAAGAAGGTAACTGAGGAAAACAATTGTACACCAAACAAAATGAAAAGTAGATAGTATCTATCCTAAGGCCGTTGTGTCGCATGAAATTGTACGACCCTGCATAAGTTGTTGTCGGTTGAGAAGAAAATATGGCACCGATCTGTTTAAATATTACACCAAACCTTATTTTCTGTTGATAAGCTTGATTATGACCACTACCTACCGCTTTTCACTATTCTAATCATTGCTTAGATATGTAAAGTGGTTCCAATATTAAATGATAATGTATTTTATTCGGTTGACTCGAATTTGAGCAATATGTGCGTGTTTAAAAAGACTACAAATATTGAACAGATATTATTTTGTAATCACACTATCATATTAAAAAAAATTATTTTTTTAACTTTGTAAAAGACTCTCTCCACTCCTTAGGTTCAACTAATGATCTTATATATCTTCCAAAAGAATTTAATGTTCCAATAAATTTATATTTCATTTCTATTAAACGAGCCAATAAGAAATTATTCGTATTGAGTTAGGTTTTATAAGAAAAGCGAATTGAACCCTAATTTCGTTTATTGTATGTTTCACCTAACCTTTAGGCATAGACGGTGACCACCACATGAAATCCAAAGGAGCAGAAACAAGACACGATATGACTTCCTTTGTTTGGATTTGGAACAATTCGTTCAGCTTCATCAGCAAATGGGGACTTCCGGTCGTCTTCAGTCTCAAATAATTATGTTTGAATTACCCCTTTATTAATTAATCATGGAATGAAGTTTTTAATTTTTCACTTCTTCAGTCATTTTAATTGTTTTCTTCTTGACTAATACCTGACAATTTGTTTAAGTTTGTTGACCTGGTAAGAGTTTGAAAGTTCAAACTGAGTTGAGGTGTAAAATTTTTACCGACCACCGATTTATTTAGTCAGATGAGACATTACGTCTTTTAAGTAAAATCACTTATTTAAATTTTAGTGTTGTGAACGAAATAAACTAGGATGATAAGACGTACACCATACATACAAGATGTTCGAATCTAATTTTTTTAAAAATAATTTTTTTTTTATTGAGACCACTTATAAGTTCAAAACTTAAATTATTTTTAACAATAATATTACTACTAGTACATATTCATCAAGAAAATGGTAGTAGTAACATTACAATAAGAAAATAATACCCTTTCAAAAAAAATAATACGAGGGCGTCACATCATTAACCTAGGCATGATTTGGTGTTTAGAAAATTGGTAGTAGTAACAGTAAAATGGCATGTTTTGTTTCGACACGTTTAGCGTGAGGTTAATAAGATTGCTGATCATATGGTAAAGTTGGCGGTTATGAAAAATTTGGACGTCAGGGTGTTTCAAACACCTCTACGTCGGTGAATATTTTGTTTAATGCTGATGTTGGTGATTGATCTTAGTGTGTGTTATGTTGTGTGAGGTTTTTTTAATGTTTTTAAGCACTTTTTGTGATTTTTTTTAGCCGAGTTCAGCTCGTTATTTTTCTGTACAAATTATTATGTGTAATCTTTTCTTCTAATTAGGTTTAAAAAAATTTACATAGACATGGATTATCATCAACTTCCCTATCTGCGTGCAACATATCCCACAAATCCCGCGGATTTAATCGGTCAAATAATGTTAACAAAGCCTTGTAATTTCACTGTAATGGAAAAGGGGATGGTTTTAGACTGATCAAAATATGAGGACGTGGTTGACTTTCCGTCTTGTGCAATGAACTGAACGCGGCTCTGCAACGGATCAGTTCACGCATGTACGATTTATATGAATTAAACTTGATTCTCTTTTCGGGTTCGAGTGAAATTGAGTTTTTTTAAGTTCAAACTTCAACTCTTTGTTAGTAGATGTGAGCAAAATTCGACTCGACTCGAAAAAATCGAAATTTTAGACTCAACTTGAGGCGAAAAAACTTGACTCGTCTTGACTCTACTCGAAAATTCATAAACTTGATTCGAAAAAATATCAAATAAAGTTTGAGTTGGAAAATATAAATTCAAATAACTTGAAATTTTTAGTAATTAATGGATTGATTTTTAAGTTAGAGTCGAGTCCCTCAATTTTCCTTTTATATATATATATATACCGATATACAAAAATATGAAGAAATATATGTCACACATGAAAATATATGAAGAAATATATATACATATCTTATATGATTAGAGAAAGTTGTTTAAATTGAATAAAATTGTACTATAACATGATAAATAATTATAATTAAATTTGTATAGAAACTAGAAAACTCGAAGTCGACTCAAATTTTATAAACTCGAATTGAAAAAATTTCAAATAAATTTTGAGTTGTAAAATATGATGTGTCAACTCGAATAACTCAAAAATTTTAACTCTACTCGATCGAACGCTCACCCCTATTTATGAGAATAGAATTCGATTATCCCTTTTTTGATGGGTTTTCTAGTTTGGACTAATTTTATTTACCACCTCTACAGAAAAAGATAAGCTGGGCCATTTACCACTGCTTTGGAAAATGGACCGAAATGGCTAGTTCAAAACGGGTGTTTTCCTTGGCCCAGGTTTGAGGGTTAGAGTGTGGGTTCACATAAGCGTCGTAATTGTTGGACAAAATATAATGATCTGATCCATTATGAAAATAAATTCAAACACGTGTCATGGTTAATTATTTTCTGAAATTAAAATTTAAAAATAAAAAACATATTAATTAACTCAATAATCTTTAATTTTTTCTAAAAACTCTAACTATAAATTTTTAAATTCATCTACTCTGACTATTGATTCAACCACCACCGACCACTCTTGTCTTCATCGGACCGCCTCTACTGAAAATCCCATCATCTTGTTGTCAAAAACCGACGAATGAACCGTCGATGAACACCCAATAATGAAAAAAAAGGTTGATTGTGTTGCCACCTACTGTAGAGGATGGCGAATGTCGAACGGTGAGGCACACGATGCTTTGGGCGGTGAACCACCGAGGAAGATGTTATTTGGGGAGTTAATCAAAAGAAATTAAAATTTAGGGGTTTAAAAGAAATTTAGATTTAAAAAAATCAGAAATTAAAAATATAAAAAAAGTCACGTGTCATGTTCTGATTAGATGGTGAAATATTTTAAAGAACGTTTACAAAAAAACTTTAAATGAGTCACGGAATAAAACGTTAAAAGCTTATTTGACTCAAAATATAGCTAAAACGCCTATTTAAAAAAAATTGATAGTTGGAGCAATTATTTGGCTGTTAAAAAAAGAATATACTAACATTTTCCAGGTGACAGCTTATCCCATTTTGGATAATTTTGTGCTATATTTATCCAAAAGCAAGCAGAATTCTGATACCCAAACGAAATACAAATGAAAGCCCTTTGCATACTATTTGTGTACCCCATGCTGTACATAGCCAAATACTTGAGCATAACATCCAATCCATGTTTACATACTGACTGTTTATCCTTTCTATTGAAAGAAAATTAAGAATTGAAGGAGAAAAAAACGAAATGGACTGCAAATGGTACACTGCAGTACCAGAAGAAATTAGCTTTATCAGCTACCCTCCAAGATTCCAACATTCATACTCCTATGCTTATTGCTTTTACTCTGTTCTAGTTTCAGAATTTAGACACAGCAAAATCAATTTGCAAATTGCATTCATGTGTTCTCAGACCGCAAAATCTACTTCTCTTCATATGAAATTCAATACGTACATACTCATGCTTTCCCCTCTGTACACAAGGAAAGATTATTTGAATACATTCTCCAGTCCTCTAATAGTTTTTGTTATTTCAAGACCAAAAATCCCACCATGGATAACCACAATTGGACTGATCGAAAAGACCACCGGAGTCGAAACTGCGCCATTCTTCTGGAGACGTTAAAGAATCATCAGCCGGATCCACCATGCTCATGAGGTTCGGCTCTTCTTCCAGTCCGAAATTGTCCGTCTTTATGGCACTATCGTCATCCGATAAGACTCCGAGTGCATGTTCCGATCTTCCTATTGAGATACTCAGCTGCCCTTCGGAATCAGACTTGACAGTCGTCTCTCCCTTATCTCCATCGTTGCGGTTCGTTGCAGTAACTTGTCCGCAACACTGGCCTTCCTCTTTCGGCTTCTTGATCAAATCGTTCAGCTTCTGCAACTGTAAATTAAGGGTAAAAAATATATAAGTTTAATTGCTTTTTTTAAAAGCAAACTGTTGGATTAAGAAAGTGATTAAGTACCTGAATCACTAAGGCCTGTTTTTCTTTCTTTAAACTTCCGTACTTAGCAGCTAGATTGTCGTAATTGGCTTGTAGGATACTGTAATCTTGTTCAAGCTGCTTGGATTTCCACCGTGCTCTCTTGTTCTGGAACCATATCGCAACCTGTCGTGGCTGCAAACCCAATTCTTTAGCCACCTGCAACTTCTTCCGAGGTTCCAGCCTTGTTTCGGATTCGAACATCGATTCCAGAGATTTGATTTGTTCATCGCTGAACCTCCTCTTGTTCTTGTTCTTCTTCTTCTTGGAAAAAGTCTCGGCCATCTCCTCAGTGTACTCAAACATCTTTGCCTTCCTAGTTTACTGCTGCAAATCTTTGTCCTTCATATGCAAGCTGATTATAATCATGGAAAAGGGACGTTTGTAGCTGTGAATACGCTGGTATTTATAATCCCCAAATACAACCAGAATATCTGCTTGGTTTTGGGAGTCGCATAGGATCTGTAAAACCCACTAATCCCTTACTTTATATCCAAAGTCTATGGGGAAATGATAAGTGATAACGTATAGTGCTATTCCTCTTGGATGAAAATCATCGGCCCAAAATATGCCTACATTTGTGACCCACTTTAAAATAGTGGATTTAGTGTTTAGGGTTTAGGGTTTAAAGTTGTGGCTAAGGTTTAAGGTTGTGGCTTAGGGTTAGGGTGTATTTTTTAGGGTTTAAGGTTTAGAATATGAAAATTAGGGCTATGTGACAAAATTTAATTTTTAAGTATTTTTAAGCAGTGGCATAAAAAGAGGCATGGTTAGGGACAGGAGAATTTTACCCCTTCCTCTTTTGCCTTCTTACTAAACCCCATATTTCTTTCCTTTTCTCTTTTTATCCTGCTGAATCATTTATATTTGTTACATTAAACATCTTAAATTATAACTTTGATTTTTGTTGTTTTATTAATTTTATTATTTAATTACTTTAATTCTTAATTCGGACATTAAATGTTAATTTATCTTAGGACAAGTGTAGCTGTAAAGATGGGTAGTTTTGGATATGTGCACTAGGAACTACCACACAAGACCCCTAAAAAAACCACAATTAAAAGTTGATATTAAAAGTGTCGTAAATGATTTTGGTTCAAAATATGCACACAAAAAAAGAAATTTTTTAAATGAAAATATATAATTTTAGATGTTTGAAGTCATTTTTATGTTGCTCAAGATAATAATTTAATTTTTTGTATTAGAAAAATTTATATCTCTTCATATAGAGTATAAATTAATAATTCATTTTAGTAAATTACACAATACTCCTTAAATTTTAAATCTTCTTGTATAGTAAATAAAAGTTAGAGTTGCAAGAGAAAAAAGGCAAGAGCTTTTATGTCGGCATCTAAGTCCAAGCCGTCCGCTTTCTTAGCCCTTTGTACAGCTTATATTATGTAATGAAAAAAATGGAATTTTAAAATTTAATGTCCATGTTTTAGCATAATTTCACATTTTCCAGATTTCCCATCTGTATACTTCATGGATCAGTGCAACATTAAAATATAATTGTCTGAACATAATCGTCACAACTTACATCATATCATGTAATTTTTTTAATCAAAAAAGTGTCGGCTGCATGAATCACGTTCCACCACTTATCATAAAAAAATTACATCTTCTAATTTCGTATATACATTCACATTACAAGTTACAACCAACCATATATATATATATATATGATATATCCATGTTTCTCGGAGAAATCGCCATGCTCATCGTTATCACTTGTATTTTTCAATTCAACTTCATCATCTTTGTCAAAGTTGAACTGTTTATCCGTAAAATGAGGTTGAGCCCAGACGATTTTGATCACCACGGCGTCGCTATCAAAGCGCAGTCGCAACGTACTTAACTTTGATTCTCCATTTGAATGTTATTACACTAGAAAAACAAACAAATTTTTATTACAAGTAAACCCAAGGAATCGGCAATAAGAACAGTTGCCTACGGACAAGTATCTTTCACCTGTCAATCCTCATCCAATCAGCAGTCGCCACCTGCACCAAGTCAAAATTTTGTACCCACACATTGTCTTTTTTTATTCTGTCCTGGCAATGACATGTCGCTAAGCTAGTGGCTCTACGTTAGAAAAGATTGATTTAATACGGCGGACACGTGCCCGTGATCTGATTAATTTCGTATCATTTCGAGAGTCTGGGTGTCTGCTTGCCACGTGGGGTTTCAGCTACAACATTCCTTTCCGAAATGACAAAAGCCCCGACAAATATTCATTTTCACGTAAATGGTGATGAAGAAATGTAAGCACATGGAGGATGAATATTTATATAGGTATTTTTTTTAATTTTATTTTAAATAATCTTAAGGTGATTACAAGATAATATATATTCATATTTTTTTTAATTCTTTGATATGTCACACACCTTATATAGTGGCGAATCTAGAAAAATATCATTGACTAGGCTAGGTGTGAGCAAAACTCGACTCGAGGCAAAAATACTTGACTCGTCTTGACTCGACTCGAAATTTCATAAACTCGAATAACTCGAAAAAATTTCAAATAAAGTTTGCGTTGTAAAATGGAAATTCGAATAACTCGAATAACTTGAAATTTTTAGCAAGTAGTGGATTCATTTTTAAGTTCGAGACGAGTCCCTCTATTTTTTATGATATATACATACTGATATATAAAAATATGAAGAAATATTGTCACATGTGAAAAAATATATATGTGCATATCTTATATGATTAGAGAAAGAAGTTTAAATTGGAATCAAACCCTACTATAACATGATAAATAATTACAGTTAAATTTTTATAGGAACTCGAAAACTCGACTCGACTCGAAAAAATTTCAAATAAAGTTGAGTTGTAAAATATGACTCGTCAACTCGAATAACTCGAAATTTTTTGACTCGACTCGGCACGATCGAACGCTCACCCCTAGACTAGGCCAATATAAATAAAATTAGATGTAACAAAACTTGTCTCGAAAAAATAATTTTGTGAGCTAAAAATTAGTCTTTTGAATAACTCAAAAAAAACTCGAATAACTTAAGTTTTTTTAGTTATTAGTGGATTGATTTTCATGTTATAAAATATAAAGATATATATATATATAACACATATGAACAAAATATAAAGATATACATAGCGTATATGATTGTAGAAAATCGTTTAAATTATAACCAATTAGTACCATAATATTATAAGTATTTACAATTAAATTTGAGTAACCCAAATTTTTTTGACTCAACTCGATTTAATCAAATATTCACCCTAAATAAAACAAACAAAATGATCTAACATGAATCACATACATAGTTTTGAAATTAAACAATTTCATTCTTCAATATTTTTAAAATTTCTTTTATGATCTACTTTTTTATTTAAATAAAATAGAAGAATCTCCTTTAAATAAGTCATAAAAATATGAATTTAAATTTATTTATTTAAATACTAGTTTCTCCCGCAAGTTCAACTAAAATAATTAAAAAGTATATTTGTTATGAATATTTATCTATGTGGATGTCTATCATGATTAGAACTTTATCAAAGGAGTTTGATTTATATATTATTAGGAATATTATCTCTATGAATTAGAGTTTAATGTATTATGTACTTCTTATGCCTATAAATAGATGATTCATTGAAGGCATTGTATACAATTCTATATTAGAGAATAATACAAATCTCTCTCTTTCTCTCATCTCTTTGTTCTTCTTGTTCTTATTCTTGTTCTTCTTTATTTTATTCACAACACGTTATCAGCACGATTTTGCTCAACTATCATGGTTCTTGTTGGTGATTCTCTAAAAAGATTTCAACTTGGTATTGGTGACTGCATCTACTATTTATTCAAGTTAGTTTGAAAAAAATCGGTATGTTTTTGCTTATTTATATATTGTTATATTGATTAGTTAATTATTCTAAAATTAAGGTTAGTATATTTCGATTCATTATTTGGTTATTATTTTATTCTGATATTCGTACTTCCTCTTGAAACATATTTCCTCTTAATTAATTATTTTATTTTTATAGCATACTAATTTATAGACGCCTTTCGTGTTTACATGGAGCTTTCAAGATTAAAAAAAAAACATATCTTCGAAAAATATATTTTTAAGCAGGAGTGTTGAAATCGGTAATCATGGGAAAGTAATTTTGAAGGTATGTTTTCTCCATAAGAATTTATGTTATTAAATCTATATTTACCATGTTTATATGCGCTAACATTAAAATATGGAAGAAAACCTATAATCTATATTTGTGCGCTAACATTAAAATTGAAATTATTTTCTCACCCTCAGTCTACGCATAATCAAATGGCGTTTGGTAAGTAGTTTGGTCCTAAATAGCGTTTTTTATTTATAATTCAATCATATCATTGATGCTTATGTTTAGTTCATTTTAGCTCATGACTTATTTTATACATTTTAATCTGACTTTAAATAGTCGTTATTTTATGTTATTTCATTGATGAGAATTGACATTTTTCGTGTTTTGAGTTTTATATTATTTAAATGGCTTGGAAAGAGACGTGGTATAAAGGGATTATGAGAAGCTGTCTCGACTATGTCTTCATCGTCATCGAGAGGAAAAATATTATCGGTAAACTCTATTTTATTTTATTTTCCCTTAAACTGTAATTTTAAAGTGCGATATATTATTGTGATTTTGAATCTGCAAGAGACTGTTATAAAGTCTATATTTGCTCGAAAGCAATTTTTTTTCTTTGTCGAAAAACTCGACCATATACTTCTCCCAATTTCAAGTTACGAAAATTCTTCTTGATCCAAAAGTTTTATGGGAGGCATTCCTTGAAGTGAATGCAAAGCATGATGTTTATTCCATGCAATTATCAATGATGGGGCATTCCCTGAAGTGAATGCAAGCATGATGTTTATTCCATGCAATTATTGGATATGTTTCATTCCCTGAAGTGAATGCAAACATGGTAAATCATTATTCAATTAGAGACATAATTTCGATATAATCCAAGTATAATTGGCTGGACATCCCGTTCTGCGAGGCTACTGGTCTCAAAGGAGGTTTTTAAAGGACCTTGTGGACAGGTTTAACAATGCCGCGTACGAGGGTTAAATCTTTGTTCTCTGTGATAAGGATATGTGAAAAAGGTTTTAAAGGCCCACTGGCTCTACTCCATTCCCTGAAGTGAATGTGAGATTATAGTATGGAATGAATAAAAAATCACATTAAAAGTTGTGATCGTGGTCGAGGCTATGAATATACATATGAAAAATATAGTCGTTTTAAGAATACTTCTACCCGCTGGTAGCGAAGTTATAAGGATGACAAGAGTGATAAAGACCATTCTAAGGAAGTGAAATCCTTTTACCAACGTGATGTTATAAACCATTGTTTCGTACTTGTCAAACGCCAAAGTATTATGGACTTTATCCATAATCATGAATGATAAATGAAATAAAATATAAACAAAATTTGTTTATGGAAAAAATAATTATGGCGTTATTGATCCAACTCAATTGGATATTGTTAATTTTCTCATAACCCTTGAAGGGAATAATTTATCATTTATTTTATTTCCTTTATAACCTCTAACATGAATAATTGGTTTTTCTTATGTTAATTCGTTTTATTTATTATTTATTTATGTTGGTTTGCTTTATGTTTATTTATTTCACATATTATTTATTTACGTTTTATGTTAATTTATTATTTGAAGAATATGATTACTTCCGGAATAAAATATACAATGAATTGTGGCTATTTATGCCTAGAATTGTGGCTATTTATGCCTAGCAGATAATGCAAGTACTCATATTGTACTTAAGCATAAGAAATATTTTTCCCATTTAAATGCAAGAGGAAATATGAGTAGTATTTCTCAAAGTACTAAAATATCAATACTTTGGAAGAGCACTTGAAAGTTTATCTCTGATAGATAATCGACTTGATATGATGTGCTATATTTTATATTTTTCATTCCTCGAAGTGAATGATACAAAGTACATATTTTCATTACCTGAAGTAAATGAAACAAAGCACATTTTGAAAGGTGCACAATTATGCATTTCTCGATTAAAATGCAAGGGAATAATGTGAGTACTATATCCGGAAGTACTAATATCACAAAAGGCTCTGGTTGAGCAAATATGTTATTGTCAAATGGAACTTTATTCCATATTCACAGTGCGTTATACTCGTCAAAGTCATAAAGAGAGCAATATGAGTTCGCAAACTATCCCTTTGGGAATTATAGATAACATATGTTATCAATTGGTATTTGAAATAAGCCAATATTGATATAAGTTATGGTAGTCAAAAAGTCAGTTAAAGCTCTAGAAGAGCTATATATTGCTACCAAAAGATAATTTCAATTGAAAGCTACGAAAGAGCTAAATATATTCCTATTTAAAGGAACAATTTTGATGGCCGTACTAGACATGTACGAGTGAGATTGAATTACATGTTATGGTAAACAAGGAGTTTACAAATTCAGAGATATATACACACATATATATAGTTGGCATGATCGGTTAGACCATCCTGATCAATGGTGCAGAAATTATTGAGATTTACATGCACATGTATTAAAAGAACCTGTAGTTCTTGTGGTGCTTATTCTCAAAGGAATTGATTAAATTCCACTTATTAAAGAACGTGAAGTTCTTGTGTTGCTTAAAGGAATTGATTAAATTCCACTTACTAAAAGAACCTGAAGTTCTTGTGTTGTTTGTTCTCAAAGGATATAGATGATCCCACTTACCAAAAGAATTAGAACTTAAAGTTCTTGTATTGAAGTTAAGACTGTATGTCTTGCATATCTGAACGAAATATGGGCCCATATATTCACAAATGTGGAAAGTTTTATATGATTTTAGTAGATGCATCTACATTGTTTTATCGACTTACAACCAGAAGTTTGTGAGATTGATTCTAAAAATATTCAGATTATGCAGTTAGACTATTCGTCTTGAAAAGCTAGTGGGTTTATATTTTAGGCTATATCAGTTGTTACAAAGCCTATTGATTATGAAAAATATAGTTTAGCAAAATTTCAATTGGATGCCTCCTATTTAATAGCTAAACTATGAGAACAAAAGAGTTATTATTTATATGGTGTTTCCATATAGCAACACTTATACGCATCAAGCCAACGAGTTATAATAAACTCCCCGTTATGATTGGTTTTTGGTCAGAAACCATACATTTTCCATTTTATGATTTTTGAATGTGCGATATGAATTGCTCCACCACAACGCACAAAATGGGTAAATAAAAAGGGTTGAGAATATATATTGAGTACGAGTCTCCTTTTATGTTTAAATTCTTAAACATTAATTGGAGAATCATTTATGACATGATTTTTCTCAACATCAGGGGGAGACAATAATCAGCTGGATAGAGGAAAATGAATTATCATTATCTAGATCCTCGTATATGAACTAAAAGTTCATAAGATAATTCATGTTATTACATGTCAACTGCCAGACATATTTACTGACCCAATGAGAGTAATTAAGTCTCATATACCAGCTGAAATGCTCTAAGTTTAAATTACATGTTAGAGCGAGAGAATGTAAATCATGCCTGAAGCATGATAGTTGAAATGGTTCCAATGATCAAAATTCTCGTAAATAGAAAGTAATATGAGATGGTCATATATTGGAGGCGGGTGCTCCTGAAGAGACCCAAGACATAACAAATAATAAAACTCTAGAAGAGTTTCAGGTACCTGAAATAAAGATTGAAATCTTGAAGAGATCTCGATGAGTTATGTCATTACGAGAATGGAACCAGAAAACTGGAAAGTTGTCGACAACGATTTTACAAACAATTTTACATAAAATACTTCTATAGAAGTAAAGAAAGAAATCGAGGATCTTGTATAAAATCTATCCGGAAGTATAGATATTGAATTGGCCAATGTTTAAAGACGCTTTGAACTTCTAAAGTAGAAGTATTTGGACAAGCAGTCCAAACACCTAAAGGTGTAATGCAAGTGAGGCACAAATAAGTAGTCGTAAATACGACTTGAACTATGATTTTTGAAAAGTTTTAATTACTTCATGGTGGATGCAATTACTTTGGCAGTTTTGAAAATTTTACATGCGTCTAATTATTTGTGGATCCATATTTATCCTTGAAGGATCTAAAATGCTATAAGCATTTGGAAATTTCTGAAGAAATTTATTTAGACATGTCTCATGAATATTTTGGCGCATTTTGTATAATCGCCTTAGTGAATATTGATTGAGAAAATACTATAAGAATTGTCGGATTTCCTTATGTATTTTATAAAGGAGTTTGGATCAAGATCCATTATGATAATTTTAGAACTCCTAAAGAACTTCAAATTGGAAACTCATGAAGTACTTTCAATACAAATACTTGAATCTTGACATCAAGTTTATCTCGACCTGAAGATCGAGCATTTTTATATATTTCTTTTGTCTATGAATAGACATAAGCTGAAAGAATCTTAAAGAAGATTCAATATGAATAGAGCATATCTATTGAGTATCCCAATAGTTGTAAGATTGTTGGATGTGAATAAAGATAATTATATCTTTTCTTGGTCTTGAAGCACTATATATTAGTTGGTCAATAAATATCTATGAATATACAAAGATCATTACATTTAGATCTTCAAACATTCGTTGATGCCTCCTCAAATGTCGTAGAAATAATTGTTATGCACGAGGCAAGCCAAAAATGTGTTTGGCTAAGACTATTGACCCAACATATCCAAAAGATATGTGGATTTACTTTTACACGATATGATAAAAGCTATCTTGTGTGAAGATAACGCAAGATGTATATCTCAGTTTGAAAGTGGATACATCATGGAACATATTACTCCAAAGTTTCATCCCTCACGATCTTTAGAAAAATGATATTCAAGATTAAATTATGAAGATTCAAAGATCTTCTGTGATGTTTGCATGAGGGGGAGTAAATACGCGTTGCACTCTTTTTTCCTTAACCGAGGTTTTGTCCCAATGGGTTTTCCTGGTAAGGTTTTTAATGAGGCAACATGTTATGCGTATCAAAGATGTGTGTACTCTTTTTCCTTCACTAAAGAATTTTTTTCCCTCTGGGTTTTTATCTTAGTAAGGTTTTAACGAGGCACATTATCTTCATAGACATCCAAGGGGGAGTGTTATGAATATTTATCTATGTGGATGTCTATCATGATTAGAACTTTATCAAAGGAGTTTGATTTATATATTATTAGGAATATTATCTCTATGAATTAGAGTTTAATATATTATGTACTTCTTATGCCTATAAATAGATGATTCATTGAAGGCATTGTATACAATTCTATATTAGAGAATAATACAAATCTCTCTCTTTCTCTCATCTCTTTGTTCTTCTTGTTCTTCTTTATTTTATTCACAACAATATTATATTTTTATCCACTTTAAATTTTTTTAAAGATATTAAAAATGAGCTGTACGTTTTTATTAAAAAAATCAATCCTAATTTTAGTTTTATTTTGTTATTTTTATTTTTATCATTATTATATATTAGAGCGAAACTCCAATTACATTCAAAAAATTCATTTTTTTTCAAAATATGTATTTAACTAATTAGTAGCAAAAATGTATGGTTGTAATATTTTTTATTAAAAATAATTATATATTATTTGTAGAATGCAATAAAAATATAAACTATCTATTTTTCCTTCTAATTTTTACTCAAAATTCAAGGTATATGATAATTTTTACTTTTATATCGAATCAATTTTTTATTTATTAAAAACTCAAAGTTTATTATAATTTTTTTGATAATATACATGTCTTATATTATAATTTTTTTAGACAAATCACACACACACATATATATATATATATATTATTTTTTTAATAAAATAGGATACAAAAACTTTTGGCATGGGGCGGGCCAGGGCCTAGGTAGGCCCAGGCCTACATTCGCCCCTGACCTTACAGACAAAGTGGATTGAATCCAAATTTCTCAGGATGAGTAGTATTTTTTCACTAGAACACTCGTTAGATTCTTTTTTTTTTTGAATTTTCTAAATCTGAAGAAAAAAATCTGTTGAAATTTTTAAATAAAAATTTTATTTTAATTTTTTAATATCAATTTGGTCACAAAAGTATTTAAATTGATAACCAATGAGAAATTTTGGAAAATAAATAAAAAGGAACCAGTGAGATATTAAATTGAACGTAGCATAGGAATGTAGGTTATAGACTATAGTCATATTTCATAGAAAGAAATGTTTTGTAAGTATATTTTTCTGCTCAAAACTTCGTCTTTAATAGTGAAATTATATCATAGTTTTATCTTGTCACTTGATAAAAAATAAAGATTTACATAGTAAAAATTATTTTTATTTTTTTTCATTACTTTTTATTAAATGAAGATTTATATGGTAAAATTTATTTTTTAAATTTAATTTACAGTAAATATGAGTGAAAATTTATTTAGTAAAAAATAGTATGAAAAAATTGAATGAAAGAGATGATTTTTATTAGTTGAGACCATAAATGACGTGATATGACAAGCTTATTATATAAATTCTATTTGAATAGGGTAGGTTGGTTTGATTTCATCGAATTTTTCTTGGTTTTTTCCCTAAAGTTTTATTTATATGGATTGTTTTTATTTAATTTTAGTTTTGACACATTAGTTTTTGTTTTTGATAAAATGATTTTTTTATATAAAATTTTAAATTATTTGGCAAAACGTAAGAATTTTTTTCAAAAATATTTTTCAAAAAATTATGTTTTCATAAATATTTTTAAAATAATAATTTTTTCATGTAAATAGAAATAATTAATAATTTTTATATAACACCTTAAAATTAACTTTTTCTATTTAAAATATTAAATATTTGTAAAACACAAATCATCTAAACATTACGGTTCAAATTAATTTTTGATTTTCTGGTCATCCATTCTC
Organism: Hibiscus tridactylites; assembly: GCA_958450335.1. Classification (NCBI taxonomy): domain Eukaryota; kingdom Viridiplantae; phylum Streptophyta; class Magnoliopsida; order Malvales; family Malvaceae; genus Hibiscus; species Hibiscus tridactylites. The sequence continues at coordinate 67,625,649 of OY288287.1, read as the reverse complement.
AACACTTCTATTTAAATTGATATGTTAAACCCACAAAATCTTTTAATATAATAACACAAATATATATTTTTAGTAACAAAAACTAATTCTAAATCAAACCATTGGTATAATGATTAACTTATCATTACTTCCAAGTCACGATTGGCATTAAATTCAGAGTTCGAACCTCGACAATACCTTCCGATTCTAAAATTGTAGTTAACAACTCTAATTAGATCGATTCAGTGAATAGTTTCAAAATAAAATTAGTGTCCAAATTTGCATCTTGTTGTACTTAACTGATTGAATACTCCAACATCTTAGGTTTAGGTTTCCATTGAATCTGTCAAACAACTCAAAGGATAAGGTGCCTGAACCTTAGATTCCTCTATCATTATATACTTTTATCAAAAATTCAAACTTCCCTTTACAAAAAGCAACAAATTAACTCTTTGTTGAAGCAACATTAAATAAAACAAGTTTTCTAATAGTAGTTAAAATAAGGTGGGTGTAAGAAAAAGAGAGGGCGAGAACAAAGTGTTTAGAGTTATGATGAAGACTGTAGTTTGAAAAGGACTTTGAAATTTTATCTGTATTAGGCGATGACTAAACCCTAGGTTTGATTGCCACCTTTTTCTTCCGTCTGGGTAATATCATTACAATGAACCAATGAATAAATTCAGAGTGGCAAAGCTTTTAAGGTGCATATCAAGATCAAGTTTAAATAAGGGAGGTTAAACGGTCAAGGAAGAAGATGGACACTTTACATAAACGTAATACTATATTATCCAATAAAATTAAAAATTAGAAGTAAAATTTTATTGATGCTTGTATAAACAATTTTTTTAAGGTAGATTTGATTTCTCCTATGTGCTTTGAGTAACGTTGGACGTCTTTCTTTCAAGATACAACAACAAAAGAACTCAATAACATAACAACAATAATCAATCGAACGCAATATTGTCATTCCCTATCAACAAAAGAAATGAATTTAACAAAAATCTCATATTGATGTTTTTAATTACGTGATTTGATTTTATATAGAGGAGATGAAATAAATGAAGAGATAAGACAAATTCATGAATAGTTTTTATTGGGAAGTTAATAAATATGAGTAAATAGACACAATAAATGATATTAAACCAAAAGCAATGAATCTGTTCAAAATATACAATTCTTCAAAAGATACAATTATTAATCAAGAGACAACTTTTTGAGAACAAAATTTAATTGGGTTAAAATTCGACATGTCCATTTAGGCTTGGCTAGTTCAGACATTTTGTGTTGCTCAATTTTTGCGCATCACATTTTTCTTAACAACATCTGCATCAATTTTCCAGTCACTATTCAACTATTTTAATATATTATATCGTTTTAAAAGTCTCATAAAATATAATATAAAATTACAATTTTATAATTCAAACCTTCAATTTCACCAATAAATAATATGCCTCAAAGTTCCAAAACATCCATTATTTTCCAACCGAAAATGTTAAAGGTCCAAGACTGCCATTTCTGAGTGGGATGAGAGCTCACCGTGTAGGATTCAAACAGTTGTGTTTTGTTTTATGGATTAGAAAAGGATTACATTGCAGTCACAGTCAAGGAGTCTTGTCGCTTTGAGTTTAAGGGAGTTGTAGAAAATAAATTGTAGTTGGCCTAAAGTTATTTAATCATAAGCTAACATTAATGGCAACACCTCGTCGGCTTTAGATGTCTAGGTCCATTGGTTTAACTTTAGGGTTCTCTCAAAATCTAGCCTTTACTTGATTTTGGGCCATTGAAAAATGTGTGATTTTCAACTCTTGAACCAAAAGGGCTTCAACTCAAATGTAGTCCATGTTCATCCAGCGGGTATTCATACGATTTTGCACTTATCGACAAATTTAATTTGTTTCATTATTTTATGGGTAAACTACATAAATGACCACCATACTATTAGAAAAGTCGTGATTTGACCATTTTACTTTTTTCGAAGCAATTAAACCACCATACTATTAAATTGGATGCAATTTGACCATCAGCCGTTAGAGGTTGATGGAAGGGTGGCGTGGCAGTTAAAAAAATAAAGGTATAATTACACAATTGGTCCTCGTTACTTATACACTCTATTAATTTTGTAACCCCCTCGTCCCGGTCCGGACGCTTGACCGATCCGAGTGGGCTACACGGGGAAAACCGAAGCGAAACCCGTTAAGGTCCCCCTCGGTTAGCAACCCTAAGAAATTTCTTTTATTTATCTTGTCTAAATGCATTACCATGTCCTATGTGAAACACGTCAGCAGAAACACAAGCAACATAAAAACGATCATCCAAACATCACTTTTAAAACAGTCCATTTTTCATAATTAAGCAGGTCGTATCGATACGCTAAGAGAGGGTATCGATATGCCTTGACCAAGGTCAACCCCTTTTGTCAACACATGATGACCGTATCGATACAACCCTTGAGCGTATCGATACGCCCTTCCCAGTCAACATTTCGTGGTCAACGAGATGAACCCGTACCGATACGCTAAGACACCGTACCGATACGCTAAAAACTCACCAAATTCTCAGAATTCCAGTGAGCTAAAATCGTATCGATACACCCCCGTGTATCGATACGCCCAGCCAAAACTGAGTCCTGCAGGCAAGACCGTATCGATACGACCCTTAGGCGTACTGATACGCCCTACACTGCAAGTCTCCTAAACTCAGCAAAACCACACAAGACTCGAACCTAGATGCGATTTAAGACCTCCCTATACGCATCCAAGCATTCATACAACATCTAATAACCAAAATCTAGTCATACAAGGCACCCAACATGAACATACATCATTCATCTAAGGAAATCATGAATTCATTCAAAAGAAGGCAAACAAGCACTTAAGGTATCATGCTTCAACATTCATACACTTAGGCATCCTCAAAAGGCACATGACCAACACACATGGTAAGCAATAAGGCATGGTTATACAGTCCAAACATGGCATCAACAAGTCACTCAAAAGCAACATAATAAGGAGTCTAAACATGCCCCTAAACAACCAACAATAGCACAAATCCCATTGCTTAACTATTACATGTCCATAACGTTAAAATTCATACTTGATAAACTCAAAGCCAACAAGCACACTTGGAGGCCCTCCACTTGCGCTAACAACCCACGAACTAAGGATATGCATTGTCAGACAAAAGAGAGCGTAAACATAAAGCTTAGTGAGAGTAAGCTCTTTAAAAACAAACCTCGACAATGCAGGGTCCAAGCACGATCTCAACCAAGGCAAATGCATGTTCTTACCTTCGACCCTCAAGAGCCAAAATGTCAATGATGCATGAACAAATATCCAATAATATGTCATGCTCAACAAGCTCATTTCCACAACATGTGTAAACACATATAATCATCCAAAAGGAAAACAAATTCAACTTCACATTGATACATATATCAACTTATATTGGCACCTAGCTATGACTCGAATACGCGGATAAACACATTGGAACTCACATCCAACAACAACTTTACCTCACGGTGGGATTACACTCATCACCGGTCTCGCGGAGGGGATTCCACTCATCCTCACGCCCCGTCGATGGGATTACACTCATCACCGACTATCACAATATAAAGAAGAATTTCCGGGCGAACCCGTACTCCATCTTGATGACTACCATCATCAAGACCACGCGTGCATTTGACTCTCGTGTGCACACTAACATCCTAATGATCGATCATTTGTACCCAAGCATACTAGTGCCAATACTAACACAATCCACAATATCAATTACTACCAATTTCGTGCTTAGCACGTACTCACCATGATCACAATCATGAACGATCCACATGCATATCACAATGCATCACCACTATGCCTCATCACACATGTATAGCACAATATACATAATCATCATAAAAACACATCACCATGAGGCATAAACAACAAGTTAAGAGTTCAACCAATGTCTCTAACTAAAGCTTAGGATTAGGCTACCACCCTAATCCTAACTCTAGGTGGGTCTACCAAGCCCAACCTAGTCCACATGCTCGAACCAAACATTTAGAAAACACTTAGAAAACATTAACCACTCACCTTCACCAAGCCACACCTTCAAGCTCTCAGATTCACTCCCGATGCTTCACCAACACAAGCTCTTACCTCTAAACAACCTCAACACAATCCAAACAACTTCAAATCAGCCCAAGCATCAAAGTAGCTAACCCGGAATATAATTCAAACATCAAACACAACATTTCAAGCCATGAACAACCCCCAAGATTACCAAACTCGAGCAGCCCATAAACCTCAATCAAAACTCATGATTCCAATACTTTTAATACCCCAAATGATTCCAAAACAACCCCCAACCATAGTACTAACCTCAGCCCACAAATTCAAACCTAAAACAACCCAAAAAACTCATCCAAAACCCTTCAAAACCCCTCATTAAACCCAAATCCGAAAATTAGTTTAAATCATGTAAAAATCATATATGTTGGACCATTTGACTCACAAACACCATATCTAACATCATTAAATCGAAACTTTAAGTTAAACACCATAAAGCTACAATTTTTAATCAAATCTTCTAAAAACTCAATTTCCAAAACATTGAAGAAAATAAAAACTACTTGTACTTTTGAAGAGAGGAAGATGAGGACAATTTGGAAATGTATTTACCTTTCAAAAACGAGCTAAAATGGAGGAGCTAGGTGATGGAATAGTGAAAGAGGGATGAGAGCTCTCTTTGTCGATGATCTTGGTGTTTTGAAGAAGATGAATAGTGAAAAGATGATAAAAATGAGTGTTTTAATTGAAAAGGGCTTTTTAAAATGAAATCCCTTTTATTACGAAAATGCCATTAATGAATGGCCATTTCCCCTTTACTATGAAGTTCATGTAATTGGAGTTTCATTTCAATTTAGTCTAATAATAAAATATTTGTTTTGTAAAACACGAAGTCCAAATAATATATATAATATTATTTAAATATTATTTTCGCCCGACCCCCAAACCCGGGTGTTACAACTCTCTCCCACTTAAGGAATTTCGTCCCCGAAATTACCTGACGGAAACAAGTACGGAAACTGCTCAAGCATATAAGCTTTTCTCTCCCACGTGGCCTCTTCCACACCTCTATGTCTTCACAACACCTTGACCAACTCTATGGTGTTACCACGCAACACCTTGCTATCAGAAGCAAGTATCTCAACAGGCTCTTCATTATAAGACAAATCCGGATTCAACTCTATCTCCTCAACATGCATAACATGAGAAGGATCTGATATATATCTCCTAAGCATCGATACATGTAAGACATCATGGATATTCTCTAACTCAGAAGGCAATCTCAAACGGTAAGCTACCAGCCCAATCCGTTCAACTATCTCATACGGACCAATAAACCTCGGGCTCAACTTGCCTTTCCGGCCAAATCTCATCACCTTCTTCCACGGAGATACTTTCAGAAATACTTTCTCACCCACGGAGAACTCAATTTCTTTTCTCTTCAAATCTACATACGACTTCTGACGATCAGAAACCGCTTTCAAACGGTCACAAATCAACTTCACTTTGTCGGTAGTCCCCTTAAGCAAATCCGGCATAGGTAACAACCTCTGACCCGTCTCAGCCCAACAAATCGGAGTCCTACATCGTCTACCATACAAAGCCTCATAGGGAGCCATCTGAATACTAGACTGATAACTGTTGTTGTAAGCAAACTCAACTAAAGGTAGGTGCTTCTCCCAAGAACCCTAGAAGTCAATCACACAACAACGAAGCATATCCTCTAGAATCTGTATCACTCGCTCTGACTGCCCATCGGACTGCGGATGATAAGATGTACTGAAATGCAAACGGCTACCTAGAGCACTATGCAAACAACCCCAGAACCTCGAAGTGAATCTAAGATCTCTATATGAGACAATAGACTTCGGAACTCCATGAAGTCTCACAATCTCACGGATGTACAAGTTCGCCAACTTGTCTAAAGAATCTGTAGTGTTCACTGCTAAGAAATGAGCACACTTAGTGAACCTATCAACAATCACCAATACAAAATTCTTCTTCGAAGGAGACAACGGTAACCCCGACACAAAGTCCATGGTGATTCTCTCCCATTTCCATTCCAGAATCTTCAAAGGTTGTATCAAACCTGAAGGAACCTGATGTTCTGCCTTCACTCTCTGACAAATCATACAACGGCTCACATACTCGGCTACATCTTTCTTCAAACCAACCCAGAAGTAATAATTCTTCAAGTCACGGTACATCTTAGTACTACCCGGATACAGAGAAAAAGGACTCGAATGTGCTTCACTCAGAATCAGACGTCTCAACTCAACATCTTCTGGTACAACAACTCTATCTCTAAAGCACAACAAATTCTCACCACTGAAACTATACTCGGTCTGTCTTCCTTCGGTTATGTCCTGGACATGAGGAACTAAAGACACATCTTGCAACTGTTTCTCTCTAATCAACTGAATCAAAGAAGGCTTCACTTGCAACTCGATGATCAGACCACCATCATCGTATACACTCAATCTAGCAAACATAGCTCTCAACTCAACTGCAACTTTTCTACTCAAAGCATCTGCTACTACATTTGCCTTACCTGGATGGTACTCAATGGTCAAATCATAGTCTTTCAATAACTCAAGCCATCTTCTCGGTCTCAAGTTCAACTCTCTCTATGTCATCAAATACTTCAAGCTCTTATGATCGATGTAAACTATACACTTCTCACCATACAAGTAGTGACGCCAGATCTTCAATGCAAATACAACTGTGGCTAACTCTATATCATGAGTGGGATAGTTCTTCTCATGAACCTTCAACTGTCTGGAAGCATAGGCAACAACCCTTCTTTCTCGCATCAAGACACAACCTAAACCCAGGGCCGGCCCTGGGCCGGGACAGAAGGGGCACCCGCCCAGGGCCCATAAGTTTTAAATTTTTTTAATATAATATATCTCTTATTTGTTTTATAATAATTTTTTTAAAAAAAATTGTACAAGTAAAATTGATGGGCCCATAAATTTATTAACCTGTTAATTGACATTTTAAATTTTTATATTAATGATAATAATGATTCTAATTCCCACAAAACACTCATTAAATATATCTTTCCAAAAATTCAAATTAAAATCTAACTAAATTGTTAAACTACCCTCTTTCCAAATTCCCACCACCATTAATTTACCATATTTTTAGATTTTTCATATCAATGGAGAATTTTTTTAACGTCATTTTTTTCTCTTTAATAATCATTGGGTGGAGAAAATTCAAGTATAATAATCCTAAATTTCTTTTCTTCTCTTCTATATTTTGCAATTCATCTAAAAATTATTATTCGCTTTTCAATTTCTCATATTTCTCACAAACACAAAATTACAATTGCTTATCATCAATCGTGGTACTTGAATCCTATTGAAACTTGTTCTTAAAATTTTTGGTAACATCATGTTTCTATTTTTTTCTTATTTTTATATATTTCTAAATTATAGTTAAGATTGTTCTTTTATTTTTGTTTAATAAGCTTGAATCTCTTAATATTTGGTAGTTTTTTTTAGATGTGATTCAAATGCTTATTATCTTTTTTATATGTTTACATGTGCTATTGTTTTAAAGTATAATCACCTCGGTGTTGCGGATTTAGTATATAAATATTTCGATCAAGAATCTTCCCATTTCACAAGTGCTATTGTTATAAGTATTTGTATGCTTAAATATATTTTTGATATTTTTAAGATCGTAATAAATTATTATTTGTTTAATTTAATAAATAAAAATTTTATATTACATTTAAAAAAATTAAATTAGGGGCCCATTTTTTTAATTTCGCCCCGAGCCAAAAAATAATCAGGACCGGCCCTGCCTAAACCTATGTAGGAAGCATCATTATAGATCACAAACTCCTTACCTGAAACTGGTTGCACTAAGACTGGAGCATTTGTCAAAGCTTCTTTCAATTTCTTAAAGGCCTTCTGTCTTGCATCTGACCACTCGAACTTAACTCATTTTTGCAACAATTTAGTCAAAGAAGCAACTACCCTAGAGAAACCATCAACAAATCTCCTATAGTAATCGGCTAATCCTAAGAAACTCCTAATATCAGTCACAGACTTAGGTTGCTTCCACTCAACAATAGCCTCAATCTTCGTTGGATCAACACGGATACCTTCGGCCGAAACAACATGGCCAAGAAATACAACCTCTCGAATCCAGAACTCACATTTTCTAAGCTTCGCATACAACTGATTGCTCAACAACCTCTGTAACACAAATCTCAAGTGCTCATCGTGCTTTTCTTCTGTCTTCGAGTACACAAGGATATCATCTATGAAAACAACTACAAAACCGTCTAGATAGTCTTTAAAAATTCTGTTTATCATATCCATGAATGTTGCAGGTGCATTCGTGAGCCAAAATGGCATCACAAGAAACTCATAGTGACCATATCTAGTCCTAAAAGCTGTCTTCGGAACATCACACTCTTTTACTTTCAACTAATAGTACCCTGAACTCAAATCTATCTTTGAGAACAGTGAAGCACCTCTCAAGTGATCAAACAAATCATCTATATGAGGCAACATATACTTGTTTTTCACAGTCAACTGATTCAACTGCCTGTAATCAATACACATGCGCATACTATCATCTTTCTTCTTTACAAACAACACATGAGCACCCCAAAGAGAACTACTAAGCCTAATGAAACCAGGGTCTAATAACTCTTGCAACTGACTCTTCAATTCTTTCAACTCTTTTGGAGTCATACGATATAGAGCTATCAAAACTGGAGTAGACCCTGAAACAGTCTCAATCACAAACTCAACATCTCTGTCAGGAGGTAAACCTGACAACTCTTCAGGAAACACATCCGAAAAGTCACAAACTATTCTAATATCTTTCGGTCTAGCCTCACTCATATTCGGATTCATTACATAAGCTAAGTAAGCCCCACAACCGGAATCCATCAACCTATGAGCCTCTAAAGCTGACACAACATTAGACAAGAACTTAATGTTCTCACCTACTACTACTACCTCGTAGTCATCAGAAAGTTTCAAGGAAATCCTCTTTGTCTCAAAATCCACACTAGCTTGGTGTTCAACCAACTAGTCCATACCCAGAATAATATCAAAGCCATAAAAAGGAAGTTCCATCACATCAACAGAAAACACATGACCCTGAATCTTCAGTGGACATCTCCTATACATACGTCTAACTACAATTGTCTCACCAAAAGAACTAGTCACATGCATACCTACATCTAAGATCTCAACAGGTATATCTAACTTCCGCACATGCTCACTCAAAATGTAAGAATGTGTAGAACCCAAATCAATCAAAGAAAGCAAAGACATAGACTGTAACTCAAAATTACCTGCTATCACATCAGTGTCGTTCCCAGCCTCTCTCTGAGCATAAACTCTCGCTGGTCCTCCTACCTCTGGCTGCACTGCCACAACACGAGCAAGGTTCCTCTGAGCATCTACCCTAGGTGTATCAGCCCTAGGCTGGAAGTAGCCACGACCGCGCCCACGACCTCTCTGATAATCATTCGCTCTCGCAGGAGCCTGAGCAATGTTTGGTGCCTGTGCCGCCTGATGCGGACACTCCCTCCTAAAGTGGTCCCTCGAACCACAGTTCCAACAAGCATAGAAGTTACCCCAACACTCACCAGTGTGTTGTCTCCCACAACGCGGACACTCGGGCAACCGCCTTCCACCTCTATGACCCTGGTGGCCTCTACCATGGTGGCCACCGCCACGCCTATGGTCAAATTGATGTCCGCCACCTCTATGCCTCTTGGCATCTCTACTGTCAAAGTTGTTATGTCTCTTACCAGAACTAGAACCACCAGATCGTTTGGTCAAGCCCAAACTGTGCTCTAAGTCCTTGGCCCTCGCGACCAAGACATCAAAATCTGAGTAGTCAGAAGCTAAAGTGTACCTCTTGATCTCTTCATTCAACCCATAGCGGAAACGGTTACAACGTTCCACTTCAGTAGGAACCAACTCTGGAGCGTACTGACTCAAACGAACAAAGCGAATCTTCTAGTCAGTCACAGTAGCATCTCTCTGAACAAGGGCCATAAACTCTCACTTCTTCTCATCAAGATACCTCGGTCCCAAATATCTCTTCCGAAAGGTAGACTCAAAGAAATCCCAACCTATCTCAGCCTTTGGAACTCCGGTAGTAATGGTGACCCACCAGGTGTAGGCATCACCCTGAAGCAAAGAGATCACACAGCCCAATCTACGTACACCCACACAACCCATCTGAGCTAAGATGCGAACGGTCATCTCCAACCACAACTCAGACCTCTCCGGAGTAGACCCTCTGAACTCTTCAGCCCCAAGACTACGGAGCCTCTCCAACGGTAAACTAGCATCATCACCCCTAGGCTGAGCTGCAGCCTGAGCTCCCACAACTGCGGCCTGAAATGCTCCCGCTATAGCTTGCACTAGCGAAGTCATATCAATTCCGGCCGGACCTTGGCCACCCTGGCCACCCTGAGGTCCCTCTCCTTCAGCTTCATCCTCGCCTCCAACTCCAGGCGGAGGAGGTGGTGGTGGTGGAGGTGGTGGAGGAGCTCCAACTCAAGCAGCAGGCTCCAATACGTGAGCCTCAACTCCAGCCACCGGCTCATTAACAGGAGTCGCGACACGTGGTTCCTAGCGAACCACCCTCGGCCTACCTCTCAGCCTCGACATCGCTCACAAACAGTAACTACAACCACAACAACAAAACATACAAGATTGGGTTAGCAAGGTAAGACTTCCAAGTGCTCAAGTACGTTCCCTCACTTTAAAAATTCCTTTTTCGTTGTAATAGTAGCAATGAGACTCAAAACAACATGCTTTTAAAATAAAACAACAAGCATACTTATCACACAAGCAATCATGCTTACAAGGCAAACAAACACCGTGCATATCAATCATAAAAACACAACTTACCTCATTTACCTGCCCAAAGTCTCGGTAACCTTAGGCTCTGATACCAACAAGTGTAACCCTCTCATCCTGGTCTGGACGCTTGACTGATCCGAGTGGGCTACACGGGGAAAACCGAAATGAAACCCATTAAGGTCCCCCCTTCGGTTAGCAACCCTAAGAAATTTCTTTTATCTATCTTGTCTAAATGCATTACCATGTCCTATGTGAAACACGTCAGCGAAAACACAAGCAACATAAAAACGATCATCCAAACATCACTTTTAAAACAATCTATTTTTCAAAATTAAGCAGGTCGTATCGATACTCTAAGAGAGGGTATTGATGCGCCTTGACCAAGGTCAACCCCTTCTGTCAACACAGGATGACCGTATCGATACAACCCTTGAGCGTATCGATACGCCTTTCCCAGTCAACATCTCGTGGTCAACGAGATGAACCCGTACCGATACGCTAAGACACCATACCGATACGCCAAAAACTCACCAAATTCTCAGAATTCCAGTGAGCTAAAACCGTATCAATACACCCCTTGTATCGATACGCCCAGCCAAAACTGAGTCCTGTAGGAAAGACCGTATCGATACGGCCCTTAGGCGTACCGATACGCCCTGCACTGCAAGTCTCTTAAACTCAGCAAAACCACACAAAACTCGAACCTAGATGCGATTTAAGACCTCCCTAGACGCATCAAAACATTCATACAACATCTAATAACCAAAATCTAGTCATACAAGGCACCCAACATGAACATACATCATTCATTTAAGGAAATCATGAATTCGTTCAAAAGAAGGCAAACAAGCACTTAAGATCTCATGCTTCAACATCCATACACTTAGGCATCCTCAAAAGGCACATGGCCAACACACATGGTAAGCAATAAGGCATGGTTATACAGTCCAAACATGGCATCAACAAGTCACTCAAAAGCAACATATTAAGGAGTCTAAACATGCTCCTAAACAACCAACAATAGCACAAATCCCATTACTTAATTATTACATGTCCATAACGTTAAAATTCATACTTGATAAACTCAAAGCCAACAAGCACACTTGGAGGCCCTCCATTTGCGCTAGCAACCCAGGAACTAAAGATCTGCATTGTCGGACAAAAGAGAGCGTAAGCATAAAGCTTAGTGGGGGTAAGCTCTTTAAAAACAAACCTCAACAATGCAGGGTCCAAGCACGATCTCAACCAAGGCAAATGCATGTTCTTACATTCGATCCTCAAGAGCCAAAATGTCAATGATGCATGAACAAATATCCAATAATATGTCATGCTCAACAAGCTCATTTCCACAACATGTGTAAACACATATAATCATCCAAAAGGAAAACACATTCCACTTCACATTGATACATATATCAACTTATATTGGCACCTAGCTATGACTCGAATACGCGGATAAACACGTTGGAACTCACATCCAACAACAACTTTACCTCACGGTGGGATTACACTCATCACCGGTCTCGTAGAGGGGATTCCACTCATCCTCACGCCCCGTCGATGGGATTACACTCATCACCGACTATCACAATATAAAGAAGAATTTCTGGGCGAACACGTACTCCATCTTGATGACTACCATCATCAAGACCACGCGCGCATTTGACTCTCGTGTGCACACTAATATCCTAATGGTCGATCATTTGTACCCAAGCATACTAGTGTCAATACTAACACAATCCACAATATCAATTACTACCAATTTCGTGCTTAGCACGTACTCACCATGATCACAATCATGAACGATCCACATGCATATCACAATGCATCACCACTATGCCTCATCACACATGTATAGCACAATATACATAATCATCATAAAAACACATCACCATGAGGCATAAACAACATGTTAAGAGTTCAACCAATGTCTCTAACTAAAGCTTAGGATTAGGCTACCACCCTAATTCTAACTCTAGGTGGGTCTACCAAGCCCAACCTAGTCCACATGCCCAAACCAAACACTTAGAAAATACTTTGAAAACATTAACCACTCACCTTCACTTCCAAGCTCAATTATCAAGCAAGCCACACCTTCAAGATCCCGGATTCACTTCCGATGCTTCACCAACACAAGCTCTTGCCTCTAAACAACCTCAACACAATCCAAACAACTTCAAATCAGCCCAAGCATCAAAGTAGCTAACCCGAAATACAATTCAAACATCAAACACAACATTTCAAGCCATGAACAACCCCCAAGATTACCAAACTCGAGCAGTCTATAAACCTCAATCAAAACTCATGATTCCAACACTTTTAATACCCCCAAATGATTCCAAAACATCCCCCAACCATAGTACTAACCTCAGCCCACAAATTCAAACCTAAAACAACCTCAAAAACTCATCCAAAACCCTTCAAAAATCCCTCATTAAACCCAAATCCGAAAATTAGTTTAAATCATGTAAAAATCATATATGTTGGGCTATTTGACTCACAAACACCATATCTAAAATCATTAAATCGAAACTTTAAGTTAAACACCATAAAGCTGCCATTTTAATCAAATCTTCTAAAAACTCAATTTCCAAAACATTGAAGAAAATGAAAACTACTTGTACTTTTGAAGAGAGGAAGATGAGGACAAGTTGGAAATGTATTTACCTTTCAAAAACGAGCTAAAATAGATGAGCTAGGTGATGGAATAGTGAAAGAGGGATGTGAGCTCTCTTTGTCGATGGTCTTGGTGTTTTGAAGAAGATGAATAGTGAAAAGATGATAAAATGGGGGTGTTTTAATTGAAAAGGGCTTTTTAAAATGAAATCTCTTTTATTACGAAAATGACATTAATGAATGGCCATTTCCCCTTTACTTTGAAGTCCATGTAATTGGAGTTTCATTTCAATTTAGTCCAACAATAAAATATTTGTTTTGTAAAACACGAAGTCCAAATAATATATATAATATTATTTAAATATTATTTTTGCCCGACCCCCAAACCCAGGTGTTACAAATTTGATCATAATTTTAATTTAATAAAATAAATTAATTATTTAATGACACGTGTCACCATCTTATTGGAGGACTTTAATTATTTTTATTTAATTTAATTAATCAATTCCCCCTCCAATCAGGTTGTGACACGTGTCACAAGATTGGAGAAGGAAAATTAAATTTAAATAATTGGGGGTAGGGGGATTTGAACCTGTGTTAGAAGGTTGGAAAGTCACTGGGCTTACCACTAGGCCAAGCCTATTTTTATGTTATGAAGTACCACATATATTATATGTTTAAATCGTTATTAATACCTGGAAAATTGAATTTAACAAAATTGGGGTTGAGGGGATTTGAACCAAGGATCCCTTAGTGAAAAGAAGCATGTGCATGCCACTAGGCCAAAGTTATTTTTGTGAGATGAAGTACAACATATAATATATCTGTTATATTACTGTTAATGCATGGAAAATAGAGAAAATGCGGTTTTAGGGAACTCGAACACAACATACTTATGATGTATAAAAACATCTAATCAATTAAATAAATCTAATAATTAAATTAAAATTAACAATATTTTGTATATATTTTAAATTATGTTTAGTGCACGATTAAAATAAAAAATTTAAAATTATATTAAATTTTTTATATAACGATTAAAATATATACAAATTTAAAATAACGACAATCCTGCACTAATTAAATTTGTAAAAAAATTAAATTTGTATATATTTTAATCGTTATATAAAAATTTTTAATATAATTTTATATTTTATATTTTAATCGTGCACTAAACATAATTTAAAATATATACAAAATATTGTTAATTTTAATTTAATAATTAGATTTATTTAATTGGGCTAGATGTTTTTATATATCATAAGTATATTGTGTTCGAGTTCCCTAAAACTGCATTTTCTCTATTTTCCATGCATTAATAGTAATATAACTGATATATTATATGATGTACTTCATATCACAAAAATAACTTTGACCTAGTGGCAAGCACATGCTTCTTTCACAAAGGGATCCTTGGTTCAAATCCCCTCAGCCACAATTTTGTTAATTTCAATTTTTCCAGGCATTAATAACGATTTAAACATATAATATATGTGGTACTTCATAACACAAAAATAGGCTTGGCCTAGTGGCAAGCCCAGCGACCTCCCACCCTTCCAACCCAGGTTTAAATCCCCCCACCCCTTTTTTTTAGATTCAATTTTCCTTCTCCAATCTTGTGACACGTGTCACAACCTGATTGGAGGGGGAATTAATTAATTAATTTAAATAAAAATAATTAAAGTCCTCCAATAAGGTGGTGACACGTGTCATTAAATAATTAATTTATTTTATTAAATTAAAATTAGGATCAAATTAATAGAGTGTATAAGTAACGAGGACCAACTGTGTAATTATACCTTTATTTTTTTAACTGTCACGTCACCCTTCCGTTAACCTCTAACGGCTGGTGGTCTAATTGCAACCAATTTAATAGTATGGTGGTTTAATTGCTTCGAAAAAAAGTAAGGTGGTCAAATCGCGACTTTTCTAATAGTATGATGGTTATTTATGTAGTTTACCCTTATTTTATTTAGGGAAAATTTAATGGCACCATACGTTTTTAAATATGACCTTTATTTTAAATTATTCTTCAAATTTTAAATATTTTAATTTCATCTTCAAATTATGGCCTTCATTTTAAATTGATCTCCAAATTTCCGAGCATTCCAATTTCATTCTCAAACTATGACTCTCATTCTAAATTGGTTCTCAAACTTTTTAAACGCTCTAATTTTATCTCCAAATTATTAGTATATGCTAATCATATCTTATGTTAAAAAATCGTTACAAAAATTGTTAACGGACCAGTTTAGAATGAAAGAAGTTATAGTTTGGGAATGAAATTGAAACATTGACTAATTTAAAATAAGTGTCATAGTTTTGAGTCGCGTGGTACAATTAACTCTTTGGGGAATGAAAAACTTCTTATTCTTAACTTGCAAATTCGTTCGGGTTGGAACTTTCCCCTTTCTACCCCCAAAAAAACAAGCGTTCCTCTATCCAAAACCAGATCCGATTTGGTGGCTGACCTTTCTCCTCCCTTTGTTCTACTCTCTTCCTTTGTTGCAAGTCGCCTTTTTTTTTTATTTTTTTCGGTTAGTTTTTGCTTCTTGAGCTTCAACTGGTGTTTTTGATGGGTATCTTGAGCCCGGGCCACCACAGTTCAAGTTTGGGCACCCGTTTTGGAAGAGAGACAGTCGGTCCTCTTTCTTGGCGCAGAATGCGAAAGAACGAGTGGAGGAGAGGCTTGGCCCCTACCGTCACTCTTTACGCTCTATTTTTTCATTTTTTGGTAGGAGTTTTCTTCGCTTTTTCGATTTTGCAGGTTTGAAGAACGTTGGTGGAGGCGTGGGTTTGACAACTCCTCCATCAGGGGTTCTTTTTGCATGTGATCATTGTTTTTCGCTGTTACATCGGGCATTCGCTTTAAGAGGTCTGTCTATTCTAATGGAACCTCTTTCGTCGTCTTGGTCAGCACGGCGCTTGAATCCCACGTCGGTGTCTTTAAAACCCGTCGGCATGCTTGTCGTATGCCCTTAATGGGTGCTGAAGGTCGGCTTTTGTTTCTTATTTGTGTTGGTCTATGCGACTTGTTCCTCCTTCCGCCGCTTGTTCGTGATGACTCTTCCCTTTTACTTTTGGTTTTGGACTTGCGGGGAGCTTTTTTTATTCTTTTTCGAAAGTTTTTTCTTGGCTTCTATAACCATGATTATATATTTCTTTATGATTTAATGAAGTTTGCTTTTTCTATCTAAAAAAACTTATTCTGGTTGCAGAGCCGTTTATGAGATTTTGGTGGTTTAAGGGCAAATTTAAAAATTAGGTATTAATAACAAGTATTAAAAAAATAAATTTTAAGAGTATAAAAAATATATTAATTTGTTTTTTTTAAATTATATTTTTTATTGCGCTTAATAATTATCTAATGAAAAACATCAAAAATTTTATTAAACACCAAACAACTTATACAAAATAACTTTTACGAGCATTTCTAGATGCAAAATCACTAATAATAGTGTCTACATCAATACGATCTAACATATTTTTCTCAATGCATAAAATAGCTAGATCATTCAACCTTTCTTGTGACATTGACGGTCTCAAAAAGATTTTCAACAATTTTAACTTCGGAAAAACTTCTTTCACCAAATGTAATTGCCACAGACATAGTTAAGAGAATTTGATAAGCTGTTGAAGTATTTGGATAACAATTTTCAACTTTGACAAACTTGAGAATTTCTAATGTCGACATTAATTCATTTGACAAAGTCACTTGCATCACTTTCAATTCTGGAAAAAAAAATCATCTGCATACAAATCATTGTGAGAAAAAGCAGTCCTAAAGTTTGTGCAATTTTTTTAATTCATCATTATATAATGATTTAAACCTTTTAAAATTAAATAATAATATAAAAATATTGTCAAATAACACTAATTGCCTTATCAACAATAAATCTCATAAACCGTAATCTACTTGAATAAATGGATTTTTGCCTTCTTGTAGCGTCGAATCAAAAATTATATTTAAAAAGTTCAAAATAAATTATGAAAAAAATAACATAAAAAAGGAAAAGTAATGAGAAATTGAGATGCGAAGAAAAGAACAATGTAAATATTATTTATAGGTGTATATGAAAATTTTATTCTCAATTTAAAATTGATAAAAATGAAAATATTATTATAATTATAATTATGGCCCTATAATACACTAATACCTGCACTAATTAAATATCAACAGCTTTATCCTTAAATATGATTGGTGGGCCACCATATTTCAAAGTTTTTCTAATTTATTTGATAATATAATAATAAAAAAACTAATTAGACTTTAAAAATAATTAAAGTGAAGAAGCAATTTAACAAGGGAGGGGCCAATTTTAATTTTCAATTCTCTAAAAAGACATTATTACACTCTTTTTACAGCTTATAACTTTAAACTTAATTAACAGTGAAAAATCAAATTTTTATGGGCTCCAAACAACGTGGCTGTTTTTTTCCTAGTAGCCGGTAGGCCTTATCGCCCTGGGTCATCGTCCCTGTTGCTCAGGCTCAGGGACGACTCTGCTAGTTGGACTTGGAACCTAGGAAGGAGCAAGTAGGAAAAGGATCAAAACAAAGAAAACAAAAGGTTTAAATATGCCATGGTCACTATACTCTTTTAATTTTTATATTTTAGTCTTCATGCTTTAATTTTACTACACAAAATCCTTGTAGTATTTGTTATTTAAAATTTGGCCTTTCCTTTAACTCTTGTTAATTTTTTTTTTGAAAAGCGATATGATTTTATTAAAGCAAAATCATACAAAGCACTACTAATGGCCTCGTTAAAAACCCCCCCTAATCCTAAATGGGGGAAAAGAGTACCATTAGGAGTGACAAAATCAAGAACAAACACGCATACAACTCACGCCATAATCCAAAGCCACGATATCCGATCGACACCCCCCTTGGCAAGGGCATCCGCCAATTGATTACCTTCCCGGAGAACATGCGCAAAACACACATTTGGCAAAGCCTCACAAGCGTCGTCGATCTGAAAAAACCAACGCCACAAACACCACGGTCTCCGTTCAACTCCTTGAATCCATGCAAGAGCCACCCTTGAATTCGATTCAATGACTATCGACTGTACACCCTCCCACGACGATTCCCTCAACAGCTTCAGAGCAAAAGCAATCGCTTGGACCTCGGCCTCATTTGAGTCCGCCAATCCGATCGCCCCTGAAAACAAGCCTATAATTCGGCTTTCCCAATCTCGAATCACTCCCCCACACCCCGCTAAGCCCGGCTTGCCTCGAGCTGCCCCATCTACATTGCACTTCCACATTCCTTTCCAAGGCGATACCCATGTCACAGTACCCCTACTCGATGGACCCCCCGCTGCTTTGTTCACGCACAGCAACGGGCTTTCCCACCATGCTGCCTCACGGATGTCTACCGTATCAAACCGACTACGAGTCCAGTGGAACGAACGCAATTGAATTAAGAACATAATCCCCTCAATCGGCAGCCTCTTTTCCTGGAACATTAGCTCATTCCTTGCAAGCCAAATTGACCACAATACACTCGTGCATCCAATTAGCCACCACTCCCTCAAATCACCATAAAAGAAACTGTTGAAACACATAAGAATAAACTCCCTCACCTACCTCGGACGTGTCACT
This sequence comes from Hibiscus tridactylites, assembly GCA_958450335.1. NCBI lineage: Eukaryota > Viridiplantae > Streptophyta > Magnoliopsida > Malvales > Malvaceae > Hibiscus > Hibiscus tridactylites. The sequence goes on along the minus strand of OY288287.1, from coordinate 67,606,542 downwards.
GCTACTCCCCACCACGAAAAGAAATAGTCCCAAATCCTCCACGCCGTCGAACAGTCCCAAAAAATGTGATCTATCGCATCCGCGCCTTCCCCACAAAAACGGCATACGATGGATGTTTCCCCCAACAGTAATCCTCGAGCCATCAACATATACAAAGTAGGCAGGCGATCAAAAAGAATAAACCAAATAAAACATTGTAATTTTGGCAGAACTGGCAAACCCCACGGCTAATTTACTTCCGACATGTCCGACATACCCAACGAAGACATTAATTTGTTTAGTGCATTTACCGAAAATTCCCCCGTAGTCTCCGGGGTCCAAATGAGCCGATCCTCTATGCCATGTCGCAGTTCGAAGCCGTGAATACAAGCCCTCAAGTCCCTCAGCATACCTCCCTCAAACGCTCGTAATTCCCTGCGAAAACAGCCTCTCCAATCTGCCTCTGTCCGTCCCAACACCTCGCCCACCCGCTCAATTTTATTCACAACCAGCCCATACAACCGCGGGAAAACTAGCATCAGCGGTTTAGCCACACACCAACGGTCATGCCTAAACATTACTCTGTCACCATTCCCTATAATCCACACAAATTGAGAAGCATTCATGAATCTTCCAACCACCTCATTTTGTTGAACATCAACTACTTGTTTCCACATTGAAGACATCGATCGTGAACTACGCTGATGTATCCGCCAAGTCAACACCTCGGAGCCATATTTTGCAGCCACAATCTTCCTCCACAGCGAACCCTCTTCAACCGCATACTTCCATGCCCATTTTGCCAATAAAGCTAAGTTGCGGACGTGTAAATTAATCACCCCTAGACCTCCAAGCTGTTTCGGACGACAAGCTACTTCCCACCCCACTCGGCTCAATTTGGCACGCTCTTCTTTCCCTCCCCATAAGAAGTTCCACCGAATCCGATCGATTTTCAAAATGATGCGCTTTGGTATCATAAAGACACCCATATAATATACCGGAAGGGCCGATAAAACCGAATTTACCAACACTAAACGCCCCGCAAACGAAAGCGAGTCCCGCTTCCATCCCGCCAACCGCCAGTGAAATCGCAGAATTAACGGCTCCCATAGTTCCATGCTCCTCGGGTTTACACCGATAGGAATACCCAGGTATGTCATCGGCAATTCTCCTTTCGGACAACCCAAAACTCTACTCACTCCATCAAGGATCGATTCCTCTAAGCCAACTCCAATTAGGCATGACTTATCATAATTGATCTTTAAACCCGTGGTAAGTTCAAAGCAAGTAAGCACCCTTTTTAAGTTTCTCGCCATCTCAACATCGCCTCGCATAAAAAGAACCGTATCATCTGCGAATTGTAGGTGTGACACTGATACCTCCCCTACTACCCGAACCCTAGAAATTAAGCCCCTTCGTTCAGCATTAGACAAAAAAATGTGCAGCACCTCGGCCACGATAACAAACAGCAATGGCGAAATTGGATCACCTTGCCGTAACCCTCTCCTCATCGGGAATTCCTCCGTCGGACTGCCGTTAATCAACACTGAGAGCCTCGCTGTTTCCACACATTCCGATATCCATCCGCACCAAGTCTCCCCAAATCCCATTTTAGTGAGAACAATCCGCAAGCAGCCCCAATCAATGCAATCGTAGGCTTTAGCGAAGTCAAGTTTCAGCACATAGCTACCCATTCGATCCCCCGAAGTCTTCATAGAATGAATAATTTCATTAGCTAACATGATCCTATCCAGAATTTGTCGCCCATCAATAAATGCGGACTGTACATCACTAATAAGCTGAGGCAATACCACTTGAAGGCGACGAGCTAAACATTTAGCTAAAATCTTATACACCGAGTTAAGTAAACAAATTGGGCGAAAATCCCCCAGCATCCGAGGGTGTTCCTTCTTCGCATTCAACACAACAAACGTCGAATTATAGCCTCTCGGGAGCCGACCTGTAACATGAAAATCCTCCATAAAAGCCATTACATCTCCACGCACGAACTCCCACCCCTTTCGAAAAAATTCAAAAGGAAAGCCATCCGGTCCCGGCGCTTTAGCCCCCTCACTACTCCATATCGCATGCTTAATTTCCCCTTCCGAAAACGGTCTTTCCAGCACCTCTCGTTTCTGTGCCGAAATATGTGAAAAACAAACGTCAGGCACTAGAATTCCCCCTGTTGGTTGCTGCCCAAAGTGTTTAATAAACTCCATTCTCACCATCTGCTTTAGGCGCCCAATATCCTTGATCCATACCTCACCAAATTGGAGACCTCTAATTGTGTTTTGTGCTTGTCGTATTTTTGCCGCCTTGTGAAAAAATGAGGTGTTTCTGTCACCTTCCGCCAACCATAACGCCCTCGATTTCTGTCGCCAAACGGATTCCCGCAAATTCGCCACCTTCCATAAACGAGTGTGTAATCTCCGATATTCTACTTCCTCGGCCCTCGTCCTAGACGTTGAAGACATCATATTATCACAATCCTCAATTTTCTTCGCTAAAGCCTCATATTCCTTATCTAAATCACCAAATTGAGATCGGTTCCAACCCTTCAAAATCTGTTTTAAGCTCTTCAATTTCAACCGAATTGGCAGCCGTTCACCACCCGAAGACAACTGCTTCCACTCCTTTTCAAGCCTTGGTAAATCATTCAACCAAGCGTTAACAAAACGAAACGGTTTGGGACCACTGTCTTCCATCTCGCTCACCAATACAATAGGCGAATGGTCCGATAGTTCCTTCGGCAAATGCAGAATCACAAGCGACTCGAACCTCTGAATCCAACCGTCCGTGACCAAAAATCTATCTAGGCGACTACACCTCCCCTCCGGACCGAACCACGTGAACAAATTTCCATTAACCGGAATGTCAATCAAAGCAAGAGACTCGATAAAATCACAAAAACTGTCCACCCCCGCATATCCATTTCCCCTCCCTCGCCTTTCCTCTTGACATTTTACCACATTATAATCGCCCCCCACACACCAATTGATTGGTCGACGTTGTACAATCGTTTTAATTCCCTCCCAAAAAATGGCATGTTCCGTTACCCCGCATGGTGCATATATCCCAATAAAACCACACTCCCACTCCTCTCTCGACCATTTCCCAATGACCATAATTAAATTACGCCCAATCTCTGATTCCGAAACATGAAAACTCGCAGGATCCCACACCATAAGAACCCCTCCCGACCGACCCTCCGATGGAGCAAAAAGGAATTCAAACGAATCAGAAAACCATAGTTGGCTAACTAACCTTTCAGATATGCTTTCCATCTTTGTCTCTTGAAAGAGAGCCAATCCGCATCGTTGTTGTCGTAAAACACGTCCAATTGAACGTCGTTTCGTCGCTGCCCCTAGTCCACGCACGTTCCACGACAACAACCTCATAAGCTGCTATTTCGGAACCTCTCGCGCCTCCAATAAGCGCGCGATATCTTGTAATACTTCCTCTTCTCTACCTGCTGTCACTGCACCAATTAAATTGCCCACTCTCGCTGTTTCCGCTGCCTCTTGGATAATAGCTTGCTTTCGACAAATAAAATCCGAATCAGACAAAGAACCGTTTGCTATCTCAATCACTTGTTGTTGTCCTTCCTCTTTATTTTTTCTCGGACGGCCACGCCCCCTTTTTACTACTTTGGTATTTGTCGAAGAGTCAATCACTTGGGGAGGGTTGAGTTCCGATAGGAGTCGAACTCTTCGCCTCTCTCCATTTACCTCCATCACACTTGCTTTCGATTTTCGACTGTCCCCGCCCATTGGCTCAGCACGCACCTGCTCCAATGTCATAAGCACACCCCCTCGTCTGAGGCTCGCACCTGCCCCTCTGTCCTCCCTCCCCCCATTGCTGCAACCTCCACTAAACACCAACCCTCTCCAGCCGGTTGTTCCTCTAACTCGCGGTTAATTAATCCCAAAGACTCCTCCTCACAACCGCAATCCGTATCCAGCTGTGGTTGCACCTCCCCCGTATTGAGCTTATCCCTCTCCAATTCATCCACTCGAAGACTTGATTCACACGGCAACGATACCTCTAAATCCTTATTCAACAAAACCAGCTGCTCCTCCTCGCTTACCCTCTCCATAGATCGCACCCTATCATCCTCTCTAGCATTGTCCTTCCACATGTGATCGATAAAGGACTTATGTCGAGCATTTCCCGAGTCCACTTGGTGTTCCTCCCGATCAATAGAATTCGGCACTATGGTTTCATCATCGGAATCATCATCTTGTGCAAACACCGAATTGGACTTCCATTCCACTTCCCCATCCCTAATGCTCTCCCCTTTTTCCGAGCACGACCCCGTATCACACTTGCACTCCCTCTTCCTACCAAATCCTTCCTCAAAATCAGAGACTCGGATTAAGAAATTCGTGTCCCCTTCATTAATATTCACCAATTCGTCTATTCGATAGACCCAATCTGTTTCAATTAGAATTCGAGCTCTCTCAAATGACGAAGGAGCACTTGTTTCCGAATCCACACGCACTAAATCTCCCCATAGATTTGCAATATTTCTAAATGTATCATCCGACCATAGGTGAATGGGCAGTCCGCTCAAAGAGAGCCATACACGTCGGTTTGGTAATGCCATCGACGGCGTCCATTCCATCACATTTTCCAGCCACCGCTGCAATTTCTTTGATTTAATTGTCGACTCTCGTAGATGGCAATTGTCGAACATCAATAACACTAGTGATCCCGCCACTCTCATCACGGATAACCCCTTTATCCCCTCTCGGTTGAACTCACTAGTCAATTCCTCAATTGAGCAGATTTTACGGCAGAAACCAATTGCACAAGATTGCAAAATTCGCCATTTATCCATGTCGACAATTCCTGTAACTTGTTTAATTTGGGGTGTCACCGCTGGGGAATGTCCGCTACTCTCCCTTTGCCTAGGATGATCGATATTCTTTGATCGATTACCCTGTACATCGTCATTAGGTTTAGTCGAAATTCCTTGTTTCCCTTCTTTATTCCTCTTCTCCCATTCTCCATCCCTAGCTAGCGATACCCTTATTTTCGAACCGTAGAGACGAAATCCGTCGAATCGTTCAATTACTCTATCCGCATCCTGTTTCGATTCCATACGAACAAATCCAAATCGGACTCCATCCTTTGATCGCTTTGTAGGTATGAAAACATCCACCACCACACCGTGTCGATCAAACACCTGCCAAACACCCTTCCAATGAAGTTGATCCGGGAGATTATAGACGAATAGGGACCATCCCCGTCTTCTATCGTTACCCCGTCGGGATAATATTTCTCTTCCGCCGTCGTGCTTCTTCCCCTATGCCGCCGCCGCCATATGAGGGTTGAATTACTCTTTCTTATTAATGTCTTCCGAAGCCCATCCTATTTTACTTTTCATTTAATTCTAAAGATCTCTTGTTAAATTTTACTTGTAATTATTAACTTGACATATATAAAAAAGGTAAAATAATCTTTTTAATTCTCTACATTTATAATTTTTTATCAAATTGATTGTTATTGGTTAAAAATCCATACAAATATTATATATGGAATAATATAATCTTTTTAGTTTTCTATATTTATAATTTTTGTAAGGGTCAAATGATAAAAATGTAATTACCTAAGACTAAAAAAACTAATTTACCTGATGTTTAAATAAAAATTAACACAAAAATTTAATGTTCTAAAATTAGAGTACAAGAACATTTTAAAATTTAAAACAGCACAGGGAACTGTGACTTATTTAAACCAAAAGAAAACATGCAGAGAGGTCTTTATGGACTTGAAAATTGAAACTTTTCACTAATTACAATGCTAAACCCTAAAGTCTATAGGGCCTGCGGTAAATTTTAGTGCAGTCATCGGCGGGCCCACGTTTGTAATTTGAAAGTCATCCGCGGACCCACGTTTGTAATTGTGGTTTCAAATGACACCAAAATCTTTAAAACAACTTAATTTATAGATAAAAAATAAAGTATAAAATAACATATTAATATCGAATTGATTCCATTAAAATATTTACATCAAAACTGACACAATTAAAATTTTATATCCTTCATTTTTTACAAATCATTTTTGTTTATTATATATATATATATATATATATGTTACAATTAGATTTGTTCTAGTATCGGGTCATTTGACCAAATCCGAAGGCTTATTTAGAAAATATGTTTGATAATAATTTGATCCTTTAAAACATAGGTCGGACACATACCCTAACATTCAAGGATTAACTCCAGTCCGATCAATTTTCCATGTTTATAATATATTTATTATTTTATTTTTATATATTATATAATTTGAAAGGTAGAGATTTTTTACAATTGTTTGAATTACGAGGTATGAGTTGGAGTTTAAGAAAACTTTTTAAACTACGGGGTGAAACAAGCATTCTATATGCGCAAGCTCGTGATTTTAGCAGACTGAAGGCTGGATTATTCTATACTGGTCTTAGAGGGATTGTCTGTAAAGTTCCCTGGCACAAGCTCATTTGATTTTTCATGCATATACCTAAGCATGTTGTTATTAGTTGGATGGTTATTCTTGGTAGGCTTTCTACTAAGGACATGCTCCAGCGTTGAAAAATTCAGACTGATAGTTGTTGTATGACTTGTATCTTATATGGTCGTGCTGAGAAAACTCATAAGCACTTGTATTTTTATTGTGGTATGTCAAGAAAGTTACTGAAAGAGGTGTTGGGTTTATGCAACTTGCGTCGTTGCATTGGTTCTTGGGAGCAAGAACTCGGCTGGGCTTTTACCAAGTTGAAAGGTAGATCTTTACGTGTTTGTATCTTGAAGATTGCTTGGCCCTCTTGTATATATTTTGTATGGGAAAAAAGGAACTATAAGATTTGACGTGGGCATCGTCGAAGTTTTGAGAATTTGTTGCTCAAAATTAAGGAGAGTGTGAGGCTGAGATTTTCTGGTACTAGTTTTGACAATTTTGATACTATTAACATGCAACTTTGTATTAGTTAAAAATTACTGTATAAATAGGTGATATAATTTGAAATAGTCTTCTTATAGCAAAATTTTGCTTTAAACATAATAAAAGGCATCATTTATCTAAAAAATACTATAATATAAGTATTTAAAATTATATTAAGTTGATTTAATGTATAATTTTTTTAATGAGACCTTGGTAATATAGAACTGTTATTTCCCCTTTTACAATAAAAGGGCTTGAATTGGCCATTTGTAAATATGGGTTGGTTTGACCGAAAAAAATTCATGTTTGAGTAAGTATTTTGACTTTATTTGGTATGAAAGAGAAAAAATTTGTTAATTAAATGGTGGAGATTCATAACCACCTTTTTACTTTGAATCTTAACCATTTGTTAACAAATTTTATATTCTTTCCTATTTCCATCCTTCATACCAAGTAAAGTCAAAGTGCATCGTTAGCACAAATCCTCAACCCATAAACAAATCTAATTACAATGAGTTGACACTTGACGCCATAAAATTAAAAGATATATATTATTTAATATTTATTTTTTAAACTCTTTTTTTCTCCCGATCTCTCTAGGTTCTATTTTAATTTTAATTCTAAATCCTATCTATTGCTCATCCGATTTTATTTTTAAATCTAAAAATTGTTTGAAGAATCAAATAAAAGATCAATGGTTGAATGATTGTTTAATTATATATACGATAAGAGTTATTTTTAATAACATTGATACAAAAAAATCCATCTATTTTAAAATACACGAAAAGACATCACGTACATTGCTAAAAATGCATGGGATATTGAAAATTTATTTTGATTTTTTTATTTATTACTTATAATAACTAAATAATAGTCTTACATTTAGTTGCACTATTTTGTTAATGTTATACATTAGTATATATGATATTTTTAGAGGTTTTAATCTTCTAATACTGGAATCAAGTTGCAGCGGATGGAGAGTCACATAGAGGAAGCTGCAAATACTTTTGTGTACAAAGTCTGAAAATTCTACAATCAACAAATACAACCCATGGAAGCTCTCCCATTGTACCTTTTGTTTTGCTTTATAGAGTAGAGAATTTCCCCCTTTTCTCGATTCAGACACCGAGTTCACTCGGTGCAGCTAAAGCTTGCTTAAAACTTTACCACCTTTTTTTCAATTCAACTGTGCCTCTCTTCTTGGGCAATTTTGGGTGAAAAACCCCTTTTTAATTATTATCTTTAAAAATGGCTCCTAAAAACTTTTATTTGGCAAAATGACTCCCTTTCTTGCCAGGTCGACAGACCTCGCGTTTTGTAGGACGCGAGGTACGACATCGCGTTCTGCAGAGCGCGATTTTAGTCGACGTGACGTTGCAGTCCGTGTTAACGGTTTAACAGTACCTCGCGTTCTGCAGAACGCGAGGTCCCCGAGAAATTGAAAAAGGCGGCTGGAATATATCGCACGGACCTCGCGTTCTGTAGGACGTGAGGTCTGTGCATTTCCAGCCTGAACCACAAGCAAAAACATGCGTAAGTAGGCCTATTCGAACCCAATTTCGAGCGTGTAAATGGTATATTTTTAGCGATCATCGAGTTTGGGGTTGTAGTACTGAAAATTGTCTATCGTATGATACCAACATGGTTAATTTCCGTCCATTCTACAATGGTTTAAAATGGCTTCGAAAACCCTATGCTAGCATACTTTTTTTGATTGAAGTTGTATTTCAACTAATGTCTATTTTCGGTTTTTTAATCCTATTAAATTTATTAAAAACAAAAATTAAATAAACGTTATAAAGTTTAATTATAATATGCAAACAAAATTATAATTTATAAACAAAATTAGAATACGACATTATAAAATTTAAAAGTGTTTTACATAAATATTAAAAACATAAGTAGAAAACAACAAAAAAAACTAAATATGCCTATGTCCACCCGTTCCGCGGTCGGGTGGATGACGCTGGCGATCCGGATTCCTCCTCGGTCCATCGTGTGGTGGTCCCTGGTCCCTATCATCCTGACCATCGTGCGCGATCTGCGGATCTGTGCTGGGCCTAGGCGGGGAGTAAAATAAACTACCTATCGGCGTATTCTCCACCATCGGAAACTCATACTAAGGTGGATAATCGATAAGCAAAAGGTTAGTCGTGGGCGTATGGGGGCAATAGGCATCAGTAGAGCCGTACTGGGGTGGAGGCATCGTCTGCTCGAAAGTCGATAGACTGCTATGCAATGGTGGGGCAGAAGATGATGCCCCTGGAGTGTCATATCGTGGTCTCGGACCGCGCTGCGTCGACTGCCTCTGGGTCTGGGACTGGCTCTGGGTCTGGCTCGCTCGCCGGCTCCCGCGTGGGCGGTTTTGGGGTTGCTGGGGAAGCCCGGCTTGGAGCTCTTCCGGAGTAAGGATATGTGGCATCCCATTGTCCCTATACCACTGGTCATAATTGAAAGTGACCAAAGGACCCCCTACTATAATCGGTTGGAGAAACTCTGGGCGTCTGAGAAATCGTTGACCCCAAAGCGCTATCCATATAGCGTGGTGCTCGGCCCAGTCAATCTCCGTCTTCCCCTGACGCGTAAGATTGTGGAACTCGTCCATATTTTGCGGAGGGCGTGGAACCTTTTGGATGTACCCGAACTGTCGAAGTACCCTATCCGCAGAATGCCACACGCAAATTTCGTAGTTCAGCAGCGGCACGACGGAAATCCAGAGGTCTCGCTCTTGCACAATATCTGCTGGAGTAATGAGGCGAATCTCCTCTGAATCGTAGGGCCTCCACACGAACTAAAAAGAATGAAAAAGTTAGTAAAATTTCTATATGAAATATTATTGGAAAAAATAGTATGGAAAAAACCAAAATAATTGTTGAATTACCTTGTCCTCCGTCAAGGCATCGAATCTATGTCTGTATGCTTTCTGGGAGTCCGGTAGGCCGGCGTGGGATAGTGCGGTGGTCCACCTTTAAATAATGAAAAAGATCGTTAAATAAAATAATTTAATAAAAAAATATAGTACACTGTATCTATAGACCCTTTACAGTACACTGTATCTATAGATCGTTAAATAAAATAATTAAATAATCATCGTTTGTCCGACGTGAAGTATCGGGTGCCAATATCTATAGACCCTTTACAGTACACTGTATGCCAAATTGCGGCAAATGCTGATGTGCAAATGATGATGGAAGCCCACTTCGAGTATTCAATCGGGGGGCCCCTCGAGCTGTATGTATCGTTCTCCGAGTCTCATCCAGTTGTCGAAATACCAAGCTGGGGCCGGGCGAATTTCGACTTCGATCCGAATGCCAACGTTGATAGCCCGACCGTAGGTCTACGACGTGATTTTGGCCTACTCTGTCGAGACAACGAAGTTGGTGCATCGTTATCTGCTCCTCCAAGGCAGTCATGCGTAGCTAGTATCGGGTTCGACCTGAACCAACCCCCAAACGATGAATTCGATGCACCAACAAATGCATAGTACAGTCCATACAATCCATACAATCCATACAATCCTTATAGTTTTGGGGGGGAGGGAACGTCGGCTCCTTACGTTACGCACGACCATGAAGCATCATATGGCCGGCACTCAATGTATGTCTCTGGCACCGACTACGGTCAACCATGTATGGGGAGACATTCTTCTTTTGGGGGTGAGGGAGCGCCGTCTTCTTACGCTATGCACGACCATGATTCATCATATGGACGACATTCAACGTATGTCCCTAGCACGGAGTACGTTCAACCATCAATGGGAATACATTCTTCTTATGGTGATCTTGATTTTGGTCTTGGAAATGAGGTTCCTGAGCGATCTCGTGAGAGGTCTCTCGCTCCTCGACCCCAATCCTCACCTCAAAGGGTAGTGATTCTAGAAGCTCTACTATTCCAGCTCCCGGAGGATGCTTCTGACGAAGAACCGATTAGAGAACCCGGGCCAGACGGAGACGAGCTGGGGCCATTCTATCCCGAACCAGAAGACTTGAAAGAGTTACCAGAAGACCCAGAAGACACTGTCGTTCCACCACCAGATTTGGATGAAGAACCGACTGCGACCAACTTTCCTGTAGACGCAAGACCAATTTCTATGTTCCAGCCACCATCCCACTTCACAACGGTTGATATGGATGCAATGGACGTCCCTGATTTTCTCCATGACGACACAATAGATGGCCGAGTCCACCGTTCTAATGGTGAACTAAGAATTGGTATGGCGTTCGCGAAGAAGGAAATTGCGATGGCGGCAGTTAAGCAGTACAACCTTCGTCATAATGTTGAGACGACGGTTAAGAAAACCGAAGCCAAATACTACAAGGCTCACTGTGTCCAAAAGGATCAAGGCCGTAAATGGAAAATCCGTATATCAGAGTTGAAGAGGGCAGGCAACCATTGGAAAATAACAAAACTTGAGGGGCCCCATACATGCACCGTTTCTAGCCTCAACCAGGATCACAAGAACCTGGATGCAAAGTACCTCGCGGACATCTTTTCCACACTAGTGAAAACAAATCCCACTGTATCGGTCCCCACATGTCAGGCTGCAGCTCAAGCTGTCACCGGCTTCCGTCCAGGTTATTCGAAAGCATGGTATGCAAGGAAAAAGGCCAAAGAGGAATTGTATGGCCGATGGGAGGAATCTTACATAGAGTTGCGCCCGTGGCTTAATCTCCTGCAGAAACACATCCCCAGAATGGTTGTCAAACTTGATACGGTTCTGGCATACGAAAATGATCGTGTCATCCGAGGTGTTTGTCAATTCCACCGGTTATTTTGGACTTTCCCCCAGTGCATCAACGCATTCAAGCACTGCAAACCGATGGTCCAAATCGACGGCACATGGTTGTACGGAAAATATACACAGATCCTACTTCTAGCTATAGCACAGGACGACAATCGCAAATGCGTTCCTGTTGCATTCGCAATCGTCCCGAAGGAGGATATGGAGTCTTGGACGTTCTTCCTTACGAACCTACGAAAATATGTCCTTGATCCTGTAATACGAAGAAGAAGGGATGAAGGGGTGTGTGTTATTTCTGACAGAGGCACAGCGTTGCTGTGGGCGATACAAAATTTGGGTAATTATTGGAAGCCTTCATACATTCACCACCGTTTTTGCTTGCGGCACATAGCCGCAAACTACCTGCTGAAATACAAGAATCGTGATGAACGTCAAATGGTGCTCGATATGGGTACGTCATTTATGTCATTTTCATTTACTATATTACTTGTTACTCGCTTCAATTTACGACCTTTTTTCATGTGTTTTTCGACCATAACTATTCAACTGTCATCCCGTAGGCAACTCACACTACAAACAAGAGGTGGCTGAACTGCTCGAGGAACTGAGAGGGAGAAACAAAAAGGGCGCTGAATACCTTGAAAATATCCCAAAGGAAAAATGGCTTCGATCGTATGACGAGGGTAAACGTTTTGGTCACATGACAACGAACTTGGCTGAGGCAGTGAACTCATCACTGAAGGGAGTTCGGCAGTTGCCTATCACTTCCATTGTCAAAGCCACCTATTATCGTTTAGCTACCCTTTTTGCGACCTTGGGCAGGCAAGCAGCTGAGTACATGGCAGGTGGACACCAAGTCCATCCAGATTTCCGCTCAAGACTGCATATTCAATTGGCCCAATCAAGACAGGTGCAAGCAACTCTCTTCTCGCGAGAAGGACACTTGTTTCGTGTTGCGGAATTTTCCAGGCGGATAGAAGGCATTCAGCACAACGCTTACGTTGTAGATCTGAGGGCAAAAACCTGCGAGTGCGGAATATTCCAAACTTTCAAATACCCGTGCGCACACGCCATTGCTGCTTGCACTAACCAACAAATAGAATACATGCATATGGTTGATCCAATATACTTACTCAAAACGGTGCTTAAAGTTTACGAAAAAGAGTTTCCTCCAATCGGAAATGAGGTTGATCCAAATGCTGTGGACACTGAACCGATCATACGCCCAGATCCAGCACTACTACGAGCCAAAGGACGTCCACCTTCTACAAGAATATATTGTGCCGAGGATTTGGTCGAACATCGAGAGGAAACCGGACAAAAGAAGCATTGTTCTATATGTCGAAATCCTGGGCACACAGCTCCTAAGTGTCCTAATCGCTCAGCCCCTCGTATTAATTAATTATTTTTAATTTGTATATGCGAGTTCGCCCATTACAATCGAATCAATAAAGTCAATTTACTTCTATTTATACAGTGTACAATGGACGAAAATTGACCGTGTCAGTGTCATACGATAGAGAATTTCCAGTACTGCAACCCCAAACTCGATGTTACCTAAAAATTTAAAATTTATACGTATGAAATTCTGCTCGAACATGCCTATCGACATTAGTTGAAATACAACTTCAATCAAAAAAAGTATGCTAGTATAGGGTTTTCAAAGTCATTTTAAACTTTTGTAGAATGGACGGAAATTAACCATGTTGGTATCATACGATAGACAATTTTCAGTACTACGACCCCAAACTCGATGATCGCTAAAAATATACCATTTACACGCTCGAAATTGGGTTCGAACAGGCCTACTTACGCATGTTTTTGCTTGTGGTTCAGGCTGGAAATGCACAGTCCTCGCGTCCTACAGAACGCGAGGTCCGTGCGATATATTCCAGCCGCCTTTTCAATTTCTCGGGGACCTCGCGTTCTGCAGAACGTGAGGTACTGTTAAACCGTTAACACGGACTGCAATGCCACGTCGACTAAAATCGCGCTTTGCAGAACGCGATGTCGTACCTCGCGTCCTACAAAACGCGAGGTCTGTCGACCTGGCAAGAAAGGGGGTCATTTTGCCAAATAAAAGTTTTTGGAAGCCATTTTTAAAAATAATAATTAAAAAAAGGAGTTTTTCACCCAAAATTGCCCTCTTCTTGACAGTAAAAAAAAACAATTTGAAGAAGAGTCGACAAACTGTTCTGGAGAGACGCAGGATTTGACATTTACGTGTTGTTTCTTTCCAACTTGCTCTCACTTGACACAATTTTCAAGGCTGTAAAAAGCGTTGAAATCTGGAGCTAGTATCGTCCTCTCCGTTTGTCCACTCCGATGTACAGTTGTGAAAAGAGAAAGAAAAATGGTGCAACTCGAAGCTTTGCTTTGATTTGCATGGCAGCAGATCTTCCGGGCACTCCCTCTAACATTAAAAAAAAACACAAATGCTGTTGATTGTTCAATCAACCTGAAATTACCAGACAAACATCTTCCATAATAATTTTGTTTATATAATTTCACTTGTTATAGTGTATGGTGAGTTAGTTAATTTCCTGGAATTACTTGATTATTAATTATGGGAGCAGTGTTTCATAAATAAAACTTTGCACTGCAACAGGGAAACAGTAAATGCAGCAAGAGCTGCAAGTTTCAGCAGCATGTACGATAACTTTCTTATACAGTATCCCCTCAGTTCTTCAGCATTCTTCAGGAGTCAGGATTTTCAAATATTTGACACCAACACATTCCAATTTATTGCCCCCATAAAAGGCCATGCCCCACGTTTAAATTAGTAATTTTAATCATCTTTCAATATCCGATAATCATATAAATATCGAGTATAATTGAAGTAGAATTAACCTATAAAATATAAATTAGTAACATTTTTTATTCACAAGTCTTCCCGTATTGCTGAACCTGGCGTTGGTTATATTTTTTTTTTTGAAAGATTGGCGTTGGTTATATAGTGAGAAGGAGAAATGAAAGGGTGGCAGAAAAACTGAAGCCATTAATAGGGGGTGCTGCATGCACTGTAGAATGATACTAATTTCGTTAAGTCTTTATCCTGACACCCTCAAAAGTAATGTCTGTTTTTCCAAGAATCACAACCCATCATAATCTCATGAAAGCCTCTATTATTTCTTACCAAAATAATATTAGTAATAATCAACAAATTGATTCAAGTGGTAATAAATTTGTTATCGTTTAAATAGATTTTGAGTTCTAAGTCTTACGTATGTAAAAAATATTTGTTGAAAGACTTATCTACTAAAGTCAGATGTACAACGCCCAGCCGATTTGAATAATTAAGGAAGACATGAAGAACTGGGAGGGAAAAAATACTAGTAATAGTTTTACAACGAGTATAGCCTACTTCATTTTATCTAGTAAATTAAGATTTGTTCATAATTGCAAACATGATTAGTTAAATTAGTTAAATATTCGTTAATATTTTGAAAAGTATCAAAATTCTAGTTTCACCGGTAGTTCTATTTATCAGATAATCTAATCTACCTCCCAAATAGTTATTGACCAAGACAAAGTTAACAAAACTAACGAGCTTAAATGAAAGAATTAAATTTTAGGAATCACCAAAAAAATAAAAAATTCTATTTAATTAAAGGTGTAAAATGGCTTAAAATGATTTTCAGCATTTAAGAGGACTGAAAACACAATTAACATTTTGAACGAGGGGCTAAGAGATTGTCTACCATAGTTAAAGACATGTTTAGAATGAAAATCATATGAAAATTTTTGAAAATTAATAAATAGATAGAGACATGTTTATCATTTAATAATGTGGAATATATTTAACAAATTTTATTCTATATATTCCCTTTAAAACTATATTATCTTTCAACATGTCATCGTACTTGGACTGTGCGCATCCAACGCGTTTAAGGGTGAGAATTGGGTGGAGAATATCCGAAAATTATAGAGATTCGAATCAACGGGGATGAGAAATAATCGAAACCCTCACCCATGGGGACGAAGATGGAGAAAGTTTTATAATCGAAGCTCAAATGAGAAAGGGGACGAAGATTGCTATATTCGAACTGTGGGGATAACCGAACCGTAATAGTATAAATAATTGTGGGGATGCCCAAAAATATCCACAAAGATCCCTGATATTTTACAAAATTTTTAAAATATATAAAATTAACTTTCATCTACATGTATACCTACCTATCTTATGATTAATATATTTGTGTTTTTTGTTTAAACCTTATTAAGTTTGGGTGACCTCTCTAGTAATTTACCAATTTTTGTCAATTATATAATCTATTTATCTCTTTGTTTCTGCCATTCATTTTACACAAAAACATTGTTCCCCTTCAATCATGTGTTCAAATGTATTGAGTACATGGCATATAAATTAAAATTGACCATATATTTTGCTTAGCAAAATAGTAAAATTTGTTTAGGTTTTGGGGATGGGGATTCCTTGAAAATCGTGGGGATTCGATGGGTATGGGGATAGGGATGAAAAATTCATCGAAGCATGTAATGAGGATTACGTAAAATTGTACCTGTAAATGTTGGAGACAGATTGAGAAATGCAAAACCGTCCCCGAATTGACCGATTTCCACCCCTAAACACGTCTACCGGGGTGGTAATCAAGTTGCGGATAGTTTAGCTAAATTATGTTCCTTAGATGCTTTGTGGTGCATTATTTTTCTAAGCCTCCTAGTGCGATTGTATTGTTGCTCCAACAGGATGCCATGTTGGAACTTGGAAGTAACTTAGATTTTTTCGTTTTGTTTTATTGAGTGTTATTTTAGATGTTTATGTAAATGTTATCTTGTGTACTATTTTTTTCTACTTAAGTTTAGGGAAGCTTTTAAAGAGACATACGATAATATTTTCCTATTTATCGAAAAAATATATTTATTAAATAATTTAATTATAATTCGTGCTTAATTTTAACTACTATCAAGCGAATTTTATAATTTAAATTAAACATTTAATTTTTCAATACCAATTTAATAGTTGATTCGGATGGGTGGTTACATATGTATTTCAAATTAAACTCGGCAACCCAATCTGTTGTTTTTGCCTGTTCTATAGTTTATGTATCTTGAAGTCATCGACAAAAAGGGTTTGGATTTTGGATGTAAATGTAATTAATTACACTTTAATCGCCATTATGATTCTCTAATTTTAGATGATAAAAAAGGCTTAATTAATGTCATCCATTTAATATAGGGTGGTCTTCCTAACATATAAATTCTCTAAATTTTTTTTTGCCCATTTTTATGCCTCACCTTAAAAAATTAAGTTTAAAGTTTATGGTTAAGGTTTAGGGTTAAAGTTTATGGTTTAGAGAATTAGAGGAAGTATATACAGTAAAACCTCTATAAATTAATATCATTGGGACCATGAAATTTTATTAATTTAGAGAGATATTAATATATCAGAAAGAAGCATTGAATGCAACAACAATTCTTCGCAATTTTTTATTGTAGTTGGAGACCTCAACGCCGGAACTTGTGGGTGCAATTAGAAAAGTTAAAGATGAAATTGAATTAGATTTAAATTTTAAAAAGAAACAGATTACAATAGATTCATATTTTAACAAGTTACCAAAGTAGTCATTGTAATATTTATGAATTATTAATTTATAGTTTTGATGTGACCTTTATATTTATAAAGGGGATCTCTAAAAAAATATTATATTATTATCTTATCAAATTTGATGATATTTTACATTGGCCCAAGTCGGGACCAGAGAAATTTATTATTTAATAGAGTTTATTAATTTAAAGAGTATTAATCTATTGAGGTGTTATTGTATCTATTTTTAGGTTTTAGGGTTTAAAATTTATGGTTAGGGCTAAGAATTTAATTTTTTAATGTTGAAATATGAACAGTGACACAAAAAGGGACATATATTTGTATTTATTTTTTAAACCCAATTTTTTATAATATAGAATTTAAATATTTAATTTTGTTTGAGAAAACTAATGTTTTATTTCATTAAATCAAGCTATTGTAGTGAAGATATAGAGGGACTTTGACCCATTTCTTTCACATTCCCAAAGGTTACACACTTGACGAGGGTCTCTTCTTTCCCAACAAAATAACATTTTCCAAATCACTTGTATCATGAATTCATCATTCCCTTGTTTTATTATAATACTTAAAGTTCAAAATATAAAATGTCTTAAGGCTACGCTAATAGTTATTGATTATTTTTGAAAGAATGGAATGCAGAAAAGTAGAGGGATATTAAATGTGTATTTCCATTATCGGGCAGATCAATAACTCAACCACTCCTCTGACTCACTTTTGAGTCCCTCTTTTACTTTGATTCCTTTTCCATTCAATTATTTATGTCATCATTATATTTTTATGGCCAGTACACAGTTTTCTTAACATCATTCTAGCAAAACAACATCTCACAAATCCTGCGCTTCTTAAGGATTTTTAGATTCCAACACTCCATTAAACCAAATGTACAGTAATTTCTAACCAGTTTTCTTATTGTTTTTATGTGTTTTTGGTGGCACCATCAACCATCCTATGCCCTGTAGGTCTAATTGAGTCATTAATGGGTCAAACTTTGCTTGTACGAGGAGTTTAACATCGTAATCATCTAGGGAATCCACGGTTCTTAAAGGAGTTCAAGCTGATGCGTAGGTAAAAACATCCTAAAAGTAGATTAGATTAGAGTGCATGGGGTCGTGGTCATTTCTGTAACTCAGAATGCAGGTGGTAGGGTCGACTTATGTTTTGTCTTTTTTTATTTCCTTCTCGATTCCCACTGTTTCTTCACTCGTCTTAAAAACCCCTCTTCACTCGTATCATTCTCAGCTTCATCACTCTTCCATTTCTCTCTCTCTTTCTATCTGTTTCAGTTCCCCCTTGAACACAGGCGAGACTCATGGGGGGAGGGGATAAGACGATCAGATCTGTATTAATATTATTATTATTGATGGCGTTTGTTTTTGGTCGGGATGGTCCTAAAAGGAGCTTCTCTTTTGAGGGGAACGTTGTCTGGCCCGAGGACACTGGTTTCTCAATTCTTGTTGAATGGGGGTTGAGTTTTTTTGCTAGTGTTGTCGGACCAGGCTTCATTCCCCCCAATTATTGCTCCCATGTCGAAATGCGGTTCCAAAGGCAGCATGTAAAGGTTTGATTATGGTTATTTTGGGGTTTATTTGTTGTTTTTTAACGTAGATTGCAGTGTAGGGACTAGCGATGAAGGGTTTTGACCAGTTTTTATTTTCATCAGCTAGAGGAAAAGGTTTTCATCATTACTCTTTTTTCTGTAACGCTATGTGTTTTTTTGTTGTTGTTGTCAGACAGTCCCTAATTATATATATCCTTTCCGGTTCATCATTAGGCAGATGTTTCCCCATGCTGGTTTCATGTATCTGATCTGTCTGTTTCTGCTGTTTTTTCAGATCTGGCTTTGAACTTTGGCAAATTATTGATTTCTCTTTCTTTCAATCTTCTTTTTCCATTCCTCTAGGGTTTCATGTGAAGAGCTTGGCCTTGGTGAAGAACCAAAGTTCAAAACAAAAAAGACTTGCCCTTTCTTCATCTGTTTGAAATTTCCAAGACAGAAGTCAATAAACTTGATTCTGTAATGATGCTTACCTTGTGTAATGTATATCTGTTATAACCTGGTTTGCAGGGTGAAGAGAATAGTTTCTCTAGTGTGCTAGCTTGTTGTATTTGAAGGAATAGTGGATCCTTTAATTGGTAACCACTATTCCATGTCTTTGTAGAGCCAGCATAGGACAATGACAGGTTTTGCAACATGTAAGAGCTATGACAATGGAAATGGCTGATTAAAAGGCAAAACCTTCCAATGCCTTGGCTTTGTCAAGACATCTTATCTAAAACCCTAAATTTGATCACCAAGACATGTCCCTGTTGAGTGTTGAAATTTAGTAAAAATGACTCCCCTTGGAGGTTTAGAGAGTTCATCAGTTTCTCCTCCAGGGATTGAGTTGCATATTACAGCGCTGGTAATGGATGTTTTTGCAGTTAAACATGTGCTTTAATCAGGCAAGTACAATCAGTTGAAGGAAAGGGTGCTTTTCCCCATGTCCCTGATTCTTCAGTACATAAACATATCAGGGAATTGTGATTAAAACGACGTTTAAAAATCTCACTATTGGTTTACGTATCAGATTGAACTTTCTAAAAGACGAAATGATATGAGTGACACAAGACTCAAACTTTAGCTCGCCTTGTTTCCATAGTTTAACTCACTGGATTTGGACATGAATCCTTTTTTTAACTCACTTTTTGCCGGTTTACTTTCTCCTTCATGTTGTTTGAAAAGCCAGTCGTATGAAATGTTGTCCCCTAAAGAACTGAATTTTGGGGAATTGGATCTCTTTCACCTCTGCAACACATAAAGTTGAATCCTTTCTACGTTGCTTTCATTGTGGCCATATTTGATGAATCCTTGAAGCTCAAAATGGCCTGTGGAATTCGGCTTTTCTATGATTAAAAGGATAACAAAAGTTCACCATTTAGTTTTCCAGTCTTGAATCTGGCAAAGAAACCAATTGGCAAAGCTCAAAAAGTTGCAGAATTCAGGCATCTGCAATTGCTGTCAAGTGTCAACCCCATCTTCTTCTTCTGCATACAAATCTATCTTGACGATACTTTGTCTTGAAAAAGGATTCTTTTTTACATTTGTCGATGTTGTTTGTATCAAATCGTACAATTTACTCATGGATTTCCTAGATATCCAATGTAGAAACAAAGGTTCACCATTGATTTGCCCAGATTATACGGCAGCTCTCTCAGATAAAACTACCGTGTACTAACAAGAATAAATTTGGATTCTTAAAGTTAGCCTTTGTTATGGATTATTGCTCCTATGTTGTACGTAGGGACAAAGTTATTTTTTTTAATTATTAGTATTCAATTCATTAGTTCACTAATCTGGATTAAGTTTTACAAAGACTTAATATTGAACTATCCTTCCAACCTAATTTCCTTCACTCACAACGCTAAGATTCAAATACTTGACCTTACTTAAAAGACTTAGTGTCTCATCTCGTTAGACCAAATGTTTGTTCACGAGACAAAGCTACTTAGTAGTGGAAGGAGGTGACCCTTCCAAATTTTTTGGTCAAAATCATTTTAGGTCTCTTGTACTTTTGAATTTAGGAGAATTAAATATTGTTTTTTAATGTTATTGTCCAATTACTTTTAAAGTTGATGTTAGTATTGAAGCGAGAAAAGTTAAATTTTGATTTATTTTTTCTATTTAAATACTTAAAATGTCCTTGTTTATTTTGAAATTAGATAAATTAAGTTTGATTTTTATTTTTTGATTTAAATACTTATTATATTCTTGCCAACTTCAAAATTAGGCATATAAAACTCTGGTCTTTTAATTTTTAAATTTTGAATTGATAACTTAATAATTAGATATTGATCTCATTTAATTACCATTATATTTGTCTCTAAAGTTTTTATCTTGAGTTCATCCCTTGGTGTAAGTATAAGTCTATTTATCTGGTCTATTTTTTAGAAGGTATGATTTTGTATTACATGTTGGCATAGATTAGGACAAACGAGCCTATGTCTTAAGCTTACCATCTTCGAATAAACCCATTGCAAAGGACTCTTCTTCTTCTTCCTTCTAACTTTTTTTTTCTTTTCTATAAACAAGTAGAGATGGGTAGTGGAGAGAAAAGTTTTCTTTGTTCAGGTTTGTTTAAATGTATTTTTCATGTTTCTTGGTAAATCAGCTCATATGGTTGGTCCATTTTTTTATGTTGTTTTTCACTAATTAGAACAAACAAAATTGGTATGAATTCACACCCTCCCTTCTCCCTTAGGCAGTGGGTTCAAAACTCAATAGGAGCAAATTCTCCCTTCCCCTACCATAAGTAAAAATTGTTCAAAAAGAATTGGCATGAATTGAACCCAACAAGTGGTGCTAGTGGAAAAGCGAATGGTGTTCATTCTAGGAGAGTCGAGTTCAATCGCTTTGTCTGCAAGATGTGCGTGTATTGTCAAAGAGTTTAAAATATGTATGAACATATACTACATAGTGAAAAAGAGAATAGTCTTTATCCTAAGAGACTCGAGTTCGAGCACTTGTGTGTACCAAGTGTGTTGTCTTGTCAAAAGGTTAAGAAAAAATATAAACAGATGCTAAGGGTCACATGTTTCTTTTAGGGGCCCTAAACCTTAATCCTTAAATTTCAAAGTTTAAAACATAAAATATATTTTTAAACTTTAAAACTTAACAATGAATACTAAAATTCTAACACTAAACCCAAATTCTAATCTCTAAACTCTAAAAACAACACCAACTTTGAAAACAAATCTTCCAATTGCATTTATCCTTAATTTAATCACAGGGTAAACTATATGCTGAGAGACATGCATGTGGCATTTTACTTAATTAGTGTTTTGGAAGACACGAGACATCAAAGTATGTTTAAAATGTTCCTTTTACGACTCACACATCATTAATAAGAGTAAATAGTCGACATATACACATTATCATAAGTAGATTATTCTGATTCAGTTACCAGCTCTCGAACCCTGCCCAAGCTGAAGTGATAAATACCAAACCATCGTCGACAAGGGGTGAACCAGTGTATTTAGAATTACCTTCAACTGAACAAAACTAGAGGTGGCAAACAGGTTAATCGATTCGGGTCATTTTGGTTTCAATTATTTTAGGTCTGATATGATTCGGTTCAAATTTGATTTTGGTTCAGTTCTATTTTGTTTCGGGTCAATGGGAGATCAGCGGTTTTAATTAAGTTTTTAGGTTGGTCAATTTTTTACACCCTACATATGGCTTTATAAATGCAATATATTTGACTTTTTGGTGAGTTGTGTGGTTGTTCATATCTCATCTTTCTTTATTTCTATTAATATCTTTTATTTATTTCGGGTTGTCTTCGATTCGGGTCCACTCGGTTCGGGTTAACTAAAAATTGGTTCAATTTCAGGTTGGTTTTAGTTTCGAATCAAATTTCAGGTCATCATGTTCAGGTCATCATGTTCAGGTCGATTTTGAATCTCGGTTCAGATAAATCGGTTTGGGTCTCGGGTCAAGTTAGCCTAGTCTAAACAGAACTAAATTCAATTTTAAGAATTTTTACAATAATATATCATATGTTAATTAATTAGTAAGACAGTATTTTCTGCAACACAACATAATTAACTAGATTAACTAATCAATTGAATAATGATAAATAATTTGTGTTGTTTTATATTCTAATTGACACTAAATCTTGAATTCAAACCTTAACAGCCCCTACACAATAATAATAATAATAATAATAATAATAATAATAATAATAATAATAATAATAATAATAATAATAATAATAATAATAATAATAATAATAATAAAGGGCTATTTTAACCCTAAGTTCGACCCAAAAAATTAATTCCAACTCTTCGCCGAAAAACGCACTTAATTATACCCTTTACTTTGTAAATTGAATCAAATTGACCCTTTAACCGACGTTTACCGTTATAGTGCTGAGATGACAGTTAACAATACTAAGGTGACAATCAACGATGATGACGTGGTATAGAGTTTGAATTAATTTTTTTAATTGAACTCGAGGACATAATTGATTCTTTTTACCGAGTCTAGAGGTATAATTGATTTTAATTGAAAGTTCGATAACTTATTTAATATTTAAGTTAGAAAAAATAGGAATTTAAAAAAATTTAAAAATTTAAAATATTAAAATTGGATAAATGATTTGTTTAAATTTTAAGTTAATTTAATCAATTTATTTAGTTTTTGAGTATTTTGGATAAATAATTTGTTTTTTCGAATTAAACTTTTACAAATAGAATATATGAAAATCAATTAACAATTTGGTGTAAATATTTTTGGGACCCTAATAATAAATAAAAGCAAAGTGAAAACTCTCGGAAACGATAAAACAATATTCAGTTTTTAATAAAAATATATAAAGTTAATAAAAATAAATAAAATTATTAAAAAAATTATTGAAAATAAAAATTAAAATGTATTAAAAATTATAAAATGATGAAATATAAATATAAAAATTTAATAAAAAATGTTTTATAGTCTTATAAAAATTGAACACTTTCATCGAAAAAGTGTTCGACTTCGCAGTATTACCGTTTGTTAAACATATTTTCAGTGGAATAATACAAGTAATAATAAAACTCAAATTTTCTTTCACTTTTCTACATCAAATTGATGCTAATTAATATTTAATGTAGAAAAATAAAGCAGAATTTTGGTTTTATACTACTCTAATACAAGAAAGATTCAATTGAAAATATGTTCAAGAAAATTAGTACGCTTAGCATAACAAGAAACAATCGAAATTTTTTTCGATGGTTTATAAATATTTAAAATTTTGATTTTTATATTTATAGCTTTTGATGTTTTTAATTTTATTTTTTACTTAATTTTTTAATTTGTTATAGTATTTTTATTCTTTAGCTTAAAGATTAAGTAAGTTATCAAACTTTCAATTAAAATCAGTTATACCCCTGAACTCGGAAAAAAATTAATTATACCCTCGATTTTGATTAAAATAAACAATTCAGTCCCTCTGCTACATCATCATCCCACGTGTATTGTCACGTCAGCATCGTAGACTGTCACATCAATATTGTTAACTGGTGCTTTAACGCTATAACGGTCAACGTCGGTCAAAGGAACAATTTGATGCAATTTGCGAATTAGAAGGCCTAATTGAATGCGTTTTTCGTCGATGGACTGAATTGATTTTTTGAGTCGAACTTAGGAGAAAAAAAAGTACCCTTGTAACCTTACAATAATAATAATAACTTGGACAAGAACAACCGTATATCGTAGGGGTGTGCATTTTAGATATCTGATCCGATCCGAAATTTTGGATATCCAAATTTTTGGGATAGGTATTTTAGTGATTCATATTTGATCCGAAAAAATTAGATACCCAATTTTCAGATATCAGAAATTTTGGATTGGATATTCGAATATCTGAAATTATGAGTTAATTTAATTATTTTTTAAAATTTTGCGATCTTATCCATGAACATTTTAAGTTTTCGAATATAAAAACCAACAAATTATTGAATATAACAAAATTTGTATCCATAAAAAATTTAATTTTTCATATATAACAAGTAAAAGTATCGAATATAACAAGATTCATATCTATAAAAAAATAAAATTTTAGAATATTTGATCCGAAAGTAAAATCACTATCCGTATCCGATCCGAAATTTTTGAATATCCGATCTGAATTATACAAAAAATAAAAAAAACAGATCAGATATCTAAAATTTCGAATCAAATTACGAATAAACAAATCGGATCAGTTTTTTTTGCACACCCTGATATACCGTCTATTGGGTCTCGGAAGAGGTCAAATAAGGATCTAATATTGTTTCAGATGACAAGAAATAGGCTCATTGATTTCACATCATGGAAAGACCAACTACATCAGATTGTGATCATTACAAAAAGGCCCCTTCAGTTTTTTTGGGCCAGTTACTTATTAGTTGGGATTGTGTTGAAAAGGAAGTTGTATCTTCTAGTTTTAAGTTTGAATAGATAGAAATCGTCTGCCTCAAATTATGTCTATTTTAGTATTTTACTTAAGAAAATGAGTTTAGAGTTTAAAATTAGACTTTAGGAATTAAGAATAAGATATATTTTTTAAAGCTATGATTTAGAATCTAGAATTTAGAGTTTAAAATTTAATTTTTAATATTTTTAAATGTGAGGCATAGAAATAGAAAAGAAGCATAATTAAGGGCAAATGATTTATGTTCGTTTGAATCAAACGAAAGGCAATATCACTAAGCTCTCGGTTAAAAGGCCGAAGCAAATGTCCATCTAATCCAAAGATCAGATTTGGAAGCTAACATATAATGTACACAATTGATGTGGCTTTTCTTTGTTATCATCATAAGTTTTTAAAGAAAGGTTCATATCATTAAACGAATCAAACGTCGAAATAGAACAATACAGAATATAGTATCGGTGAAGCTAACATATAAGTTTTTTTGTTATCATCAGTAGGGTTTGTTAGATGAAGAAAACGTTTAGCATCCCATTCTCGGGTGCAGAAACGAACGGATGGTGACTTTATGCAACCCAAAGTAGAATAATGGGACTCAACTCCTCCACAGAGGTTGCCCTAAAGCGTTGAGCCCCTCGGGGAACCCATCTACAAGGAGGGTTGACCTCAACTCAAACATCCCTACAACAAATCAGAAAACAGTAGAACCAAATGGAGGAGAAAGCCACACAGCCGCCCTAGCAAAAGCCTGGATCCAGAGAACCCGGAAGACTAACGGCCATCTCAAACATCTGATAACCATCTAAAGTCCACAACAACCTTCAAACACAGGAAGGAGGCAAACACCACAAAAACCAAACCCCAAAACACACAGCAAAACAGAGAGAAGTCAAGTTCACACCGGCGGCAGGAAGGGGAGGAGCACACAGTCTCCATTGACCACTCATTCACATGGACACCCCCCATCCATCACCAACTTGCCGGAGAGATCCAAACAGGGGAAGCACTGGATATAGGTCACAAAACCCACGGGAGAGGTTATTTTGCCGAGAGCGACAAAGTAAGGAGAATATTGGCCAGCCGGCCGCCAGAGACCGAACAGCCGTCCACTTTAGCTTAGATCAAGTTTTGTGTCGAGATAGAAGCCAAAGAATGGAACGAGTTCAGCATCGTGTCTTTGGCTCAAATCCACATACATATATGCACAATAAGAAAAAATGGAACCAGCAAAAACCATATTCTCACTGTAAATTTTCCTGAACAATCTCACTAACAATATTCACTTATGCACAATTTTCCTCCTAATGCAAAAATAACTTTTGAAGAAATAATTTATCGCAAGTCATTCTAACTGCCATGAATTTTAAGAACTGTATATATCCAAAGGCTATAGATTAATGGTGCCTTGTATTTGAGCTACGAAGCGTCACACCATGTAAAAATTTTGTATATCCAAGTAAACTTAGCTTTCCATCTGTGGCTCTGATCCAGTCTTTGAGGAATGAATAAGCCGAAGGGCCAACATTCAACTCCTGCAATAAAATCAAAATGAGTCAAAACTGCATAACAACAACAACAGGAAGACAAGATGAGGTAGTGAGATGCATGGAAGCAACAAGCATTATACCCTCGCCAATTCTTCAATTGAAATTACTCTATTGCCCTCGTGCTCAAAATGTTCAAAAGCAGTGGATGCAATCTGCTCCCAACCTTCAACTGCTTCCAATTGATGTGTGCTAATTGCAGCAGCACAAAATTCTTCAAAGTACATTTTCCTATATGCGAGTGTTCCCAACTGAGCAGAAAGGCAATGCACTGGTGAGGAACTGAAATTCACATGGCAAATGAAGATCAAAGTAGGGGGTGCGGGGAGATTGTCATGTGGTATTCCAAGAAAGCACAATCACTAAAAGGAGGAATTTTAAACATTTAACAAAGCAATTTTATGCCATGAAGACAGATAAAATGTCTAAACCAAAAGACTAAACTGTGAGAAGAGAAAACATAAGACCCATGAGATCCTCTAATCAGAGCCTTACATTATTAAGAATGTCAGGTACCCTTGATTCACCCATTGCGTCAGTAGCATTTCGAGCAAGTGCCTGCAATATTAGTAAGCTAATGTCATATAAATATTTCATAGGTTATATAAATAATAACCAAATAGAAAAACAGAGAGATCAAAGACAAGGGCCCTAAAAAAAGAGGGGGAAAGGACAGATAACTTAGATGCCCTATAATTGTCTAATTAAGTCAACATGTGATGCCAAAGAATTGGACAGAGATCAGCTTGAAATCATTAGCCATTTTAGCCTTCAAACTTGAATTGATAGGGTTCATAGAGGCAGTCAATAACCATTTTAAAATTTTCAAGAGAGACACTCCCATCTCTATTCGGTTCCAAGAGCCTGAATTGTGTTCTGAGATAAACCAGCTCATCTTCGGTCAATGCTTTTGAAAGAGCCTACAATATGCACAAACACAAGTTAGAGAGTGACAGAAAGCAAAATATGTGTTCACGAAACCATCCCCCATATTGCGTGCACATATAAACACATACGTATATACTTCTACAAGCTTTACGAAGTTAAAAACAATCATATATATATAGATATCAATCATATCATGGTTAACTGCTTCAGAAAGAAAAGATTTTTACAATTGTTTCGCAGTTGAACATTCCAGCAAAATTAATTAAAGACTTGCATGGCATATGAAATGCAAGAGGAGTTTAATTCTGCAGAAAATGTTTCCAGAATAATATAACAATAATCTTAATTAAGCTAAAGTTCACCTGAAAATACCAATTTTAATTTAGAACTTCTACATGCATGCCACTACCATCCGCAAAAACAGTTGACAAGGATTTTTGACAGTTTTACATAATTGGATAGTAGAAAAATCAGAGTATTGATTCAACTGAGCTATTTTCTATAACAATCTTAAGCTTTAACTAGGGTTTTTGCAACTTGCTGCAAAGCATTTCGGCAACCAAGAGCAAGAAATACCCTTAAAGATGTCCTAAGAGAGAGGAAATGAGCTGGACGCATAGAAAAAAAAGAAGCAAACGCTCAAAAAAGTTGATGTGTGCATTTCTGTCATGAAAAGATAAGGGAGAAAAACCGTACCTTTAGAGCAGCACGTTTGAATGGTGTTGCATGCAGGTATGACTTAACTAACTTATATACCAGTATATCAAGAGGGACCGGACGACTGTCATCACGCAACCAAGGATGAGCTGAAATGTCATAAAAGTGAATTAATTCATCTGATTTGTGCCAATCCTACCAGCAAAAGTGACTGGTTTCCCAGACAAATGTGATTAATCAGTTCCAGAATAGGGCAAAATGTCACAATAAAGTGTATCATTATTCATCAGATACAGGCTAATCCTACCACCAAAAGTGACTAGCTTGTAGGAAAAATGTAATTAATCATTTCCACAATGGGGTAAAATCCATGTGTTCACTAGTTAAGCACAAATTCCAAACTTACTTAAAGCTTGTACAGAAGTCATTCTTTTTCTGTAATCCTTGTTCAGGAGTCTCTTAACAAAATCTTTGGCCTCTGGTGAGACAGATGGCCAGGGCAAATCATCAAAATTAGGATCAGATCTTAGCACAGAACGAAAAATTCCAGATTCAGTACGTGCCCAGAAAGGCCGGCTTCCGCATAACAAGATGTAGGTGATTACTCCAATGCTCCATATATCTGCTTCAAGACTATAAGATCTATGCAGAACTTCAGGAGCAACATAATAAGCACTTCCAACAATATCATTGAGCCTTTCATCTGTTACAAACATGCATGACACAAAAGTTAAATAAAGAAAACAGACAAATAGCTGAGGTTAGACATCCAATCTAATGACATACGATCATCCTATAATAAAGTGGGAATAGGAAATTGATGGACATCCAACATGACTTTATCCGCTTCATGTGCAGGCATACTTAAATGCCAATTGTAATGCCCCGCAAAATTCCGCTTCAATAGGGATTAGGGCTTTATGGTTTTATATGCATGAAAACAACTTAATTTGTTATCCAATTTACAGCCAAACAGAGGTGCTAGTGCATTACAGCAAATTTGCACGTCTAAACTCAATTGACCTAAAAAAATAAGTGATTGATTATCATCACTGATTATAGTCTTTCATTTGATAGCATGACAGAAGTAATGAAGGTAAAGATCATTGGTGAATATGTTACAGTTTTAAGGTATGATCTTACCTGGCCTAATAAAGTCAGAAAGACCGAAATCTATTAGTTTCATGTCAGCATCTTCACCACCAGAAGTGAAAAGGAAGTTCTGTAGCTCAAGCAACAAAGAATAGAATCAGAGATGTGATATAAGCCAGGATATATACTTTTCATCTTCACAATCCATAAAAATCAAATGCAAAAGTAAAAACCTCTGGCTTTAAGTCACGGTGCACAACTCCTTGAAGATGACAAAATGAAACCACACTTAAGATTTGTACAACTATAGCTTTTGCATCTTCCTCAGTATACCTTCCTCCCCTGTAATAGAGAAATTTTCATCTCAGTGTCCAATATAACTAACTAATCACATTAGAGGCCTTTAATCTTCTTTATATGTTAAATATAGAAGGGGAAGGAGAGGGGGGAACAGTGAACAAAAAGGTTAGGATAAAAACAAACAAAGACGTTTATTCAACCTTCTATTTTCTATAGAGATAACAATATTCAAACACAATGTTTAAAAAGTTGGTCTAAATCACAGAAACTATAAAAAAACAACTTACCTCGCCAAAATTCTGTCCAATAGCTCTCCACCTTCACACAATCTGATAAGATATGGATTTCCACAACTGTCAGAACAAAATTTTAAAAATGCAATACAAATTTTTATGATGCTGCAGTTGGAATATTCCATGAATTGCTACAGAGCAAAATAGGCCTGCTATTATTTTTAAAATTCAGCATAATTCAAGATCAACCAGTTCCCTACAAAAAATTGTAACAAAATCAAGAGAAGACATACTCCATCACTATGTACACGTTATTGGCATCCTCGCAAGCATCATAAAATTGGACCAGATGCTTATGTCCTGATAGTGCCTTTAATATTTTCACCTCCCTCCGAACATCTTCAATTGATATTGCTGTTGTCATCTGTCAAATAAACCTGGTTAAAACACAGCCATTGCAATCAACAGTTCGTACTTTATAATTTTTTCCCTTGAGGAAAAAGAGCATAGCCCATAGGGATACAGGACCTGGCATTTGACCCTAGTCCTATTAAAGACCCCACCACAAAAAAAGGGAGGGGAGAAGCCACCAGGCCAAACCCTGTGGTTAATCAACACATTTGATCACTTTTTCTCTCTCTCTTTTTTTTAGACCTTAACTGTGAAAAGGAAATCAAAAGGAGAAAGAAAAGAATTATATTGGAAAGTTAACTACAAGTATAATGCAGACTAAAGAACAATTTTCTACTTAAGTTATGAGAAAAAGGAAGAAAAACTGGAATGATACCAAGTCAGAAATTTAGAGGAGTTACTTTGACACAAAATAAGGAAAAATAGGGTTGTCAACCGCAGACTCAATCACCTGCAATGTCATTATGTAGGCAGAAAAATGACCTGAGGATTTTGGCGATAAGACGTGGATATACACATAAAATCTATCATTGAAGAAACAAATTTTACATCCCAACCTAATTCTATTGTGCTTGATGTGGCTACAGTTTGCATTTCCATATTAGACTTTAGATACAAAAGATCTCAAGTCGGCCCGTATTATTGCCAATTTGCCACATGCAGTAAATGATCATCAAATAAAGACAAATCCGCCTTTGTCTTCTTTCGGTCTTCCAGAATTACAATAGCTTTCGCGCTTTCTCCTAACCGACAAAAAAGATACGGCTAATCAAAGCAGGTATCCTTTAAACTCATGTATATCCTATACAGCTGATGTAATTGCCAAATATCAACGATCATGATCATTCTATAATTAACATAGCTTATCTAACTTATATTCAACTAAGAACAATTCCGGCCGAGTTTACTTGAATAAAAAAGACAAACATCTATCTAATGATCATCAAATGAAGACAAATCCGCCTTTGTCTTCTTTCGGGCTTCCAGAATTACAATCGCGATCGCGCTTTCTCCTAACCGACAAAAAAGATACGGCTAATCAAAGCAGGTATCCTTTAAGCTCACGTATATCCTATACAGCTGATTTAATTTCCAAATATCAATGATCGTGATCATTCTATAATTACCACAGCTTATCTAACTTATATTCTGCAACTAAGAACAACTCTGGCCGAGTTTACTTGAATCAAGATGAACATTGTAATGAAATCCAAATATCTCCAGAATATAACAAATTAGCTAAATTAGCTAAATATCTCCGCAATATTCTATAAGATAACACTACCATCATAACTAAAGAACCTTCTCTTAAGAGTATTGTAATGAAATCCAATTTAAGAATAATACCTTCAAATGCATTAAGAAAACAATCGAAATATCTCCAGAATATATAAAATTAGCTAAAATGCTGAATATAAACAATGAAAAACGGAGAAAATAGTAGAAGAGCGAGCAGTGTACCTTAGCTTTTGAGATGATCTTAACAGCAAGAGGTTGATCCTTGAGCTCACCCTTTTTACCTCTAGCAGAGCAAGTGTGGCCAAAATGTCCCCTCCCGATTTCTTTTCCAAGCTCATACTTAGCTCCAAAATTCTTACCGTAACCAAAGTTCTTATCCAACGCTTGCTCCGGCTCAGTTCCGCGATCCTCAGGGATCGGCCCTTCCTTCGGCTTACCGCCAAGCCGCTTCACCAGTGAAGCCTTTATGTGTTTCGCAGGAGAAGGCGGAGGAAACGGCCGCCGGAAGAATCTCCTGGGAGTCGAACCCCTCGAAGCCCTCGCCGGAGAAGGCGATACACCCGGAGGAAGCGGACTTGCAGACACCCCGTGTGGGTAGGGGCTGGGCCATGGGCTCTGGCTCGAAGACCTAGCTGGAGTATTCTTCACTGAAGGAACATTAGAAGCACCATTAGCCGATTGTACCGAGGTTTCGTCCCGATCCGCTGAAACCACCACCGTCGTCGTCGTCCCTTCATTTCCTCCCGATTGATTAACTTTGCCGTAACACTGTCCCATCCTAAAATAAACCCACCGATCACAACAAAGTCAAAAGTCCACACATCGGACGGTTCCAGTAACCTTCCTCCCTTCCCTACCTGATCTGATAACAGGAAGAGAAGTGCGGCGAGAAAACGATAAAAGAAAAGAATGAGATAGGAATTCGAGTCAGGCAAACAGAAAAACAAAAAGTGAGACAAAGACACAGAGAAAGAGAAGGGTTGAGGAAATGAACATTATAAAGAAAACTTAGTATTATTTAATATTACAGCGAGGATTAATTTTTATTTTTTTTTTAAAATGAAAATATCATGATTAGTTTTGAGACGTTAGATTTATAGAATCTTATTTAATTTATACAAGAAATCTTCTGAAATCATAATTTTTTTCTCTTTTTTAAAAATAGGCAAATTTCTCTTCTCTTTTATTCGTATAAATTCCTTTTCATTTTTGTCTTTTTGCTACTTTTCTTTGCCGTTATATTTTTATTATTTTAATCTTTAATCAGAAAAAAGGGGGGCGAGAGTTCTGATTCTATGCTTGTTCGAATGCAACAGAAAGAGTGTTATCGGAGTTTCAGTGGGAGATGTTGGGAATAGGTAAATTACTAGAAACGCCTGAAATGGACAGGTGGCTTGTTTGGGTTGGTGAAGGACTGTCCGCGTCGTGGTTAATTTGTGGATTCGTAAAATAAGGAAAGTGAAGATTTTAGGGAATCAGAACTGACGCAATTAAAGATGGCAACGGCTTGGGTAGGCTGGTTCGGATTTTTGGCGACTTCGATCTCCATTTGAGAAATCAAATTCCATTCCACCTCAAACCATCTTGAGGAATTATAGTCGGATGTGTAAATGAGTCGAGTCGAGTCGAGTTGAATAGTATTGAGTTAGACTCAATTTGTTAAAAATACGAGTTGAGTTTAATCAATCAAGTCGAATATTAACTAAATTTTAATTGTGTTGAATTTGAGTTGCTCGCGATCCATCTCATTTCATTTACAACCCTATTTTTTATTATTATTATTATCTTGCAGCATACATTTTAATTCAGTTTAATTTAAAAATTTAAAAAAAATTAGTATATAATATTTTCGAGTAGCTTGCAAGCTTTTCGAATCTGGAATGTATTAGCTCGGCTCAGCTTGACTTGTTAAAACTCGAGCTAAGTTTGAGTTCGAGTCAAATTCAACTGAATCAAATATTAACTAAACTTCAACCGAGTTGAACTCGAATAACTCGATATTTATTTCGTCTCATTACTGCCCTAATTGTATTGTTTCACATGCCTCAAATTTATCTTAAAATTTGAAGAAAAAAATTCATCCTCGACCCGATTTGAGTAAGCAAACAAAGTGTAATCCGATACAAATTGAAATCTAGAAATAAGAAGGTAAAAGCAAAACTTCACCTGGAATATAGAAACTTGATATTGTAGTAAAAGTCTATCAGAAATTTAAGCAAATTATGTAAAAAAAATGTATAAAACCTCACAAATCAAAGGAAACCCAAGTTAAGGTTTTATACAGTTTAGCCTAAATAATATATATACAATGACATTTTCATAAATATTGTAAGACGGGTTGAGCTTGAATTTATAGATAATTTCGACTCTAACCCGACTTTAACTTTTTTAATTAAAATCATTATCTGCAGTAAAATTCAATTTAAAAAATTCATCGCAATCGAATCAAAATCCGTCGGATTTGAATATTTTTACCACTCCTAGACGAAACAGAGGTTGAAAGTTTGAAATACACAACATTTCGCTTCAATTATATGACTCCATTTTGTTAGGTTTATTGTATATTTTGTTTGTTTTATATGGTGTTTGATTTTTTTTCTTGTCCTTTTGTTTTTATGAGTTTGTCTGGTTACCTTCATAAGTATGTTATTCTTTTTAACGAAAATCATAGCCATAGGTATGTTACTAGATGCGTGTACTCTTGTATTACCCCTAAGGTTGGATTTATGTATATTTCCCTAGAAATAAGTTGGGTATACGTATAGGCCTCGTTAAAAATTTCTCTTAAACTTAAATGGGAAAAAGAACCTATCAAAATACCAATATAAAGAACAATGTGAGCAAAATTTCGTCTACATAAGCCTAATCGCAAAACTATCATAGCCATGGCTCTAAACACCATAG
Source organism: Hibiscus tridactylites (assembly GCA_958450335.1). Taxonomy (NCBI): domain Eukaryota; kingdom Viridiplantae; phylum Streptophyta; class Magnoliopsida; order Malvales; family Malvaceae; genus Hibiscus; species Hibiscus tridactylites. Next base: position 67,572,136 of record OY288287.1, on the reverse strand, counting down.
AACAAGCGACACAAACAACCCCTTAACCATCGGGATCAACATGCCACTGAGCCTCAGCATCATTGCCTAAGGCTTAGTTTGTGGTTGCTTTTAAAAAGTGTGGTGAAAAAGTGATTTTTAAACTAGCTGTTGAAAAGTAGTTTTGATAAACTAGTTAATGTTTGTCATTGAAGTCAAAAAGTGATTTTCATGAGATAAAAAGTCTATTTTAAACATAATATTAAAAAATAAAAGTAAATTTAGGTGATTGTTCAAATTAATTAATGTTATGATTTATAAAATAAATCAATTTCAATTATAATAAAAAAATTATAAAATTTAATTTGAAAATATAAATTACATTTTAAATTATATACGGACATACCACTTACACATTAATAATAAATATAAAATAAAGTACAAATTAAACAATTTTATTCTCAATATAAATATATATTATTTTACAATTTTTTATGCAGAAACATTATTTTAACAATAAAATATAATTAAATAATAAAGATAAAAAAGTAATTTTATTTTCAAACTAGCTTTTCCACCCAAGAAGCTATAAAATCCAGCTTCTTGATTTGAGTGGAAAAGCTAGTTTTAAAAGCAACAAAAAACAGCATGTTTTAACTAAAAACACTTAAAAAAGTGATTTTTAGTTGCGAAACGCAACCAAAAACAGTCCCTAAGTGTTGCTCGGCTTCCACCCCAAATCTCCTCACAAGCACCATGGATTTATGTACTTTGATCCATCTTTAATGATTTATTTTAAACGGTAAAAGAGAAATACTCCTATTAGGTATCGGACCCAGAACTAAATAAGGGATAAGAGATGTCAATCGAACATTTGTTGACATTTTTAATGATTTATTCATATAGAAAATGTTTAAATAAAAAATCAGCCTTTAAACACCGTTTTTTGTTTGCTTTTTATTCTTTTTATTATTTTTGGTTAAAATAACTATCTAAACTATTATTTCTGATCACTTTAAGTCTCGACCGTTTTTAAGTTAATTTTTTTTAACCAATTAAATGTTGAAACGTCACAAACATTTAGGTATTTATTTTGGTCAAAAAGATAATTTAGGGACTAAAAGCAAACAAAATGCGTAGTTTATATACTTTTGTTGACCAAAAATAGTTTAAGTACTTAAAATAATCTTAAATAATAGTTTAGATACTTGTTTTAACCAAAAAATAGTTTAAAGACTAAAAAAAAAATCATACTTTTAAGGGCTGACTTCTCATTTAAGCAAAAAAAAAAAAAAAAAAACACACACAAGTAAGCAAGTTATGCGACAAAGGTTAACTTGTATCGTCATAATATGCTAGTTAAAATGAATCCAACAAATGGTCCAATAAAAAAGAAGTTGGTGTTTGTTTTAAGAGATTTGAGTTTAAGCAACTGTATTTACAAAGTGTGTGTTATCAAAAGTTAAAAAACATGAACATATAATATATTGTAATCACCTTAATATTATTCAAATAATAATAATATGCTATTTATACTTCAATTTCTTGTTTTCTTCAAATCATATATTTGTGTTTATTTTGAATCTAACTTATATTTATATTTATTAAACGTTATATATTTAGTATTTGAATTTGTCATTTTTACAACTACAACATATGTGTCTTTTGGATCAATTTGGTACATATATTTGACAAACCTTACACCTTTTATACTTGTATTTACTAAATTAATGTCAATCATTTTAAAATATTTTACAATGTGATAATTTCTGATTGTGACACATAATAGTTTTTAACGTTGTCATGTTATCTTAATAGATAAAAAGGTTGAATGGAATGAAAGTAGAAACTGTAAAAAAATTTAGGTACTTGAAATATATAGAAAATAATTTAGGTATTTAAAGTTAAAAATGTGTTTTATAATAAAGTCAAAAATTAGTGAAGTGATTTTTTTCTTTTTGCTCAATCCAATTTTCTGTCTTGTATTTCTTAACCCAGACAATTTCCTTTTATTTAATGGATGGCCGGTTGAGTGAAATTTGATTTTGATGTATGTGGTTTTCACTTGGTCCTCATCAAACTTGGAAAGTTAAAGAAGTAATAGTCAAAAACGATGACGATAATGATGATGCTAATTATGCAACCCATGCCACCGGCAAAAAGACAAAACAGCTGTTTTAAATTAGACAAAACTAGAATTACTTTTTTTTTTAATTTCGAGGGTCAAATGAAATTAAATATTGACCACGTAAAAAGCATATATAATTTAAAGATATACTATTCACGCATTCTAATTTTGAAAGTTTTTTCAGTGAGATTGAGTTTTTCAATATCCTAGAAAAAATTAAGTATAAATAAGATTCACGTTAATGGACAACGCAAAATGTTGAAGATATGAATATCATATGAAGAATCTAGTCATTTAGGGTTCATTTGGATTTTCAAACGGAGGTTTAGATAAAAAAAAAAGTTCATTTGGGGACTAAATCAGGCGTAAAAATGTCTATTTAAAGTGTTCTTCATAATTTTTGATGTTGCTTTTTCGTTTGACAGTCAAATATTAGTTGAGGAAGATGTGTCGAACGACCCTTACTGAGATTTCGTGTCCTTTATAATTTAGTTTTTACTCGTTAAAAATGATAAATATGTTTCTTCAAATGAACATAAATGGTTAAATATATTACTAAGTGCAAGAGTATATTGCAGTGCCGTTACTGGGCATGGGCAAGAGAGTCACCCGTCTAGGGTCCCATTTTTAAATAATATTCGATATTAAAATTTAATTTTTTAATATTTATTATTAGGGGTGTATTCTTAAAACAAATATTTAACACTTATAATTATGACTCAATTTTTTTCAACATTTGTTATTAAGGGGCTTACTCTTAAAATTTAAGGGCCTATTTTTATCAATATTTATTATTAGTGACATACTCTTAATTTTTTTCAATACTTGTTATTAGACCCGATTTTTTCTAATAATTATAATTAGGGGCCGATTTTTTAATATTTGTTATTAGGGGTCCAATATGGACATGATTTTTTCCACAATATTTGTTATAGGAACATACTCTTAAAATTTGTTTATTTTTCTAATATTTGTTATTAGAAACCTATTTTTTTTCTAATATTTGTTATTAGGGGACTACTTTTACCAATATTTGTTATTAGAAACATACTCTTAATTTTTTTCCTAATACTTGTTATTAGGGGTTTACTTTTAAATATTTATTATTATGGGCCTAATTTTTTTCTAATATTTACTATTAGGGGCTTACTTTTAAAATTCATTTTTTATTTTTATTATTAGGAGCATAATTTTTTAGTTCATCCTTGGGACACTAAAATTTTGAATTGTTGATTGGGATATCCGCTTTATTATTTTAGGTCGGATCAATATCAGATTAGTTGAATTTTTGTTCGTGTCAAATATCGAATTGATTGTTTTTTTGGGTTGGATCAATATTAGATTTGTCTGTTTTTTATTTGAGTCAATATATGAAGATGATATTAAACCATTAAACTTTTACAAAAGGTGGATGTTAATTAGTAACCTAATACAAAAGAAGAATAAAACATACATATTTAAGCAAATTAAATTCGGTTTAGTTTTGGTTCCGGATGCTTTTAGTTCAGGTTGATTTTCGATTTGGCTATTTTCGAGTTCGGTTACTTTCGGTTTGGGTTGATTTTTAATTCAACTAAAATTAAGTTCGTTTTGGTTTGCTTCGGGTTCGAATCAAGTTTAGATCATCATGTTTAAATCCATATCGAGTCTCGCGTGAAGTTTGCTATCTATATATATATATATACAAACTTGTTCGTATGCAATGAATCAAATATGAAAAGAATGACTCAGCTCATTGCCATGTGTATAGAAAAATATTAAAATAAGGAAGGCATGTCTCATATGCAGGTTGCTGCTGTCAATTAGTTGTAGGATGAAGCTGAGACATTGGTATCAGTGTAAAACGAATTACATATTAATATAGTTTAACCCAATAATACATCTCCACGTTTATACTCTAAGTGCTTTACTTAATTAAACCCAAAAAGAAAAGAACAAACTTGGACAGCGTAATCGTAGCAACTGCCCCCTCCTCCGCCTGTCAATTACAACCATTTTCAATATCCATATCTTTTCTATACACATTCGATTTGGAGGCTTCAAACACAAAGTAAATAAAAGATTACATGTTAAACGCTTTCTTTTTACTTAATTAGTGGATTAGGTAAGATGCTATTGAAAGGGAACAATATTTAATCGTATCGGATTAAAAACTTAATGATGTTAATTACTCGACAAATGACTAATCATTCGTGCTTGCTGTATGAAAACATAAGGAGAACAAATACAGATAGAACATAGGAGAAAAGGAAAGTCAATCAAACAGGAAATGGATGTTTTGGTAAATGTACTATGTAGCATTCCCCAGCTAACAGGAAACCCCGTTCTCATATTGCATTGTCAGTGAAGGGAAAAGCTAATGGATTGTAATTAATAGGCTGGGTCAAGACTGAAGAGGGAGACCCATAGACTTAAAACCGGCCGCACGTCAACACAGGGGTTGCGGTCTGGTCTGCGTCTGCATGGGAAAGAAATAGTCATAAACACTGTTAGGTGGTATCCTTTAAATAGGGAAAACTACTCCATTGTCCATCTGTTAGGTAATTCATTTAAACAGAACTTCAACCATAACCAACTGGATTTTACAGATAATACTTAGAAAGAACCGATGGGGGGCAGGAACTGTTCATTTGGGTGGAACTTATAATTGGTCATAATGGCAAGGGGGACCCCAATCAGAATAACTGGGACTGGGAGCCTGGGCTATGCCACATGATTGGGCCAGGGTGTTGGTTCTTTTTTATGGAGTAATGGAGATGGTCAAGCCACTCGCAAGATTGGGCCAGTGTGTAGGTTCTTCCATTATCTTGCTGCAAAGCCTGTATTACTGCCGCCGAAGTCCTCATCTTCAATAGCATTCTCCAATTCCAATTGTTAGAACTTAGAAGTGTTTATTGGACCCTAAAACGAGAAAAAAACAAAAAGAGAAGAAACGGGCAGAATTTTTTTTAGTGTTATTCAATTTTTTTAATATTTTTTTAGTGTTGGACATAAAAATGAGCATTGGAAAGGAATAAAAATATTTTGTGCTTTATTAGTCTCATCTTTTTTTTTTGTTCGAAATTAGTCTCATCTCTTTCTACCTTTTCACTTTTCAGCTTATTCATTTCTTTCCCAAAAACAATCACAAACAAATCCAAAATTTATGTTGTTGTAGCATCAGCCATTGTTGTCTTCGACATCCTTTTACTCTTTAGTTAATTTATATAATCGACGGTTTTGCACGTAATAAGGTGACAATGAATTATTTTTTATTCATAGGAACCCGACAATTTCAAAAGTCCATTTTAGCATTGTTTTTAAAAATTGGGGGTGGAAAAGCGATATTTTTGGATTTTTTTTGTTTGAGATACAAGTGTTCAGTATTATTAGGGATGAACATGTGTTGGGTCGGGTTTGTGGCCCACTTTTAAATATCAATTGAATGTTAAAATTATAAGTTATAACCAATAAGAATTAGGTGTAATATCAAAGTACATTTTTCTCTTAAAGAAAGAAATTAGGGTCAAACTTTAGAGATAATATTGTTGGATGAAAAAATTACAAATACCGAAATTTAGCTTCTAAAAACACCTTTTCAATCCAAACGCAAAAATGCTTATGGCTCAAAAAAAATGCTTTTTAGCCCCAAAACAGGGCCGAAGTATTCATAGAAAATCGTGCATGCATCAGATCTAATTCTTATCTTCCTGATATATCTCTAATCACTTTGGCATCATTATTGATTAACACAAAAATCTGGATTTAGGTGAAATGGAGTTGTTAAGCCGTTAAAATCATTGCCAGTGTGAACCATAATATAACACATTTTTACTCAACTTCAAGTTCACATAAAATCCCAGGCATTGCTTGTTTGTCGGCATGCTACAGCCACCATGCAAATAACACACATGACACAACGTACAACTCCACGTTTTGTATAGCTCTGTAAACACACGACATGAGGGAGTAGATTATGTTTTTGGAGCAGTCAAGTTTCTGGGAACTAGTCATAATTGATGTTACATAATTAATTATATAAATATTTCTATTTCGTCCCGTTATACTTGTTCTTTATCGGCATTTTGAATCAAACCAACTTTGACTGTGACCTTTATTTCTTAAGTAATGAGTCGACCACCTTAACCACTGTTTCTGTTTCATCAGATGTGATGGTTGACCATTAATGCTTTAATTTCATGCAATTTTTTTTATACAAACCCACATATTCATATATACTCAGTCGTTGTTAATTTGTGGCTCGATTGAAGGATGAACTCCTACTTGTCATTAAATTAATTAGCATATTTATTAGGGAAAACTACATATTTAGTATCTCAACTATGCCCGAGTTACTGTTTTGGTATTCCAACTATTATTTTTGGTAAAATGGTATCTAACGTTACGTTTTGGTTCTCCGACCGTTAAAAACTAACAGAGATGATGATGTGGCTTAGTATAATCAGAGTTTTAGTACAAAACACTTATATATATGATTAATTTAGCCCAAAAATCCATCAATTTAAAATATCATCTTAATTTTAGGAGTAAAATTGCAAATTACGTTTGACTAGAAGAAGACGAAAAATGAGGAATTTACAATTTAATTTGATAGAATTTTAGACTAAATTGATAGATTATATAAGTTTTTGGACTAAAACTATTATTAACCCAAGCCACATCATCATTTCCGTTAGTTATTAACGCCTGAGGTACCAAAACAGAACAAAAACGTAATGTTAGGTACCATTTTGCCAAAAATAATAGTTGAGGTACCAAAGTAGTAAATATGTAGTATTAAATATGTAGTTTTTCCTATTTTTATTTAGCTAGTAGTTTTCGACCTATTGGACGACTAATTCATATTAAATTTTACAAAAGTCTAACCCAATTTTTTTTCTATTCATAACGTCAAAATTCGAATCACTAACCTTACTTAAAGAATCTAGTGTCTCATCCTATTAGACCAGCTGATTGTTAATAAATAAATTATCATATTTTAATTTCATACAATTACTCATTAAAGAATCTTGAATATTTATAATGTAAATTTATGATTCATATGTGGTTGAAGGCGGCGATTATGGAAGAAAAATAGTAAGTGGGAGAAGATGAGAGTATATTTGACATTTAGAAATTATGTTAAAAATTAGCATGAAATAATACTGATATAAAATAGAATTATTGGATGAGATCATTGAGAGGAATAAAAATTCTCTGCCCCTTAAGCATGTTTTTTTCTATGCCTCACACTAAAGTACACTTAAAAATTAAATTATAAACTTTAACCCTAATTTTGACATCCTAAACACTAAACCCTGCACTATAATAAATACATCATACTCTTAATTCCCTAAACTATAACCATAAACCCTAACCCTTAACCTCATTATTTTAAAGTGGGGATATCAAATGAGGCATGGTTATAGGACAATCCTCTCTCTATATAGGCGATAATGCCTTTTTATGATTAATTATATTACTAAATTAAACTCCGATCAGACGTTAAGTAATTTGTTTAATGTCGAATGAATTGTTTTTTATTTGATATAATTAAACTCGTTGTCAGTGTTAGGTTCTGACAATCGGTCTGTCGTAAACTAATCTATACAAAACATTAGAGTAAAAGATAGTAACAATGTTTTCTTAATATGACAACTACTTTGTCTCTTCACTGAACATGTTCTCTTTCAACAGTACATTTGGAAGCAATATACATATAAATATGCTAAGGAGGACCAGAACTGAAAAGTTGAAAGAAACTAATAGGCCAAACAACAGTTGAATTGTTCCACGAAAACTAACTACAAGATGCCCTCCAATTAGGTTCGGTTCCATTTGTTTATTGTACCAGTGTTGCTGGTGAGATCAATGCCAGCCAGGTTTCAACAGTTCCACAATTGATATTATATATGTATTTGGTCACCAGCCTCCCATTTGCACAGGAAAAAGAACCCAGAAAATCTTACTCAAACTAATGCTAGAGTAGCTGCATTTTACTTGATTTGCATGGTAGATGTTTAATGGTTCACGTGCTCCTGCTGTCAGAACTTAGTTTATGTGCTTGGACCACAGTTTTATTATGTCTGTCACAATTTATTATCGGTTTAATTCCAGCATTAATATTTACGATGACATGAGATGCTTTGGCATCAGCTTTAACTTAAAGAATTTTGTAGTGGCAGATGACTTTTCAGATGTGTTATGTGACATTTTATGAACGTGTTCTATCGTTTTAAACGGTTGAGATAACATTAATATCCAAAGTAGTTACAAATTATACTTTAGATATCTGGTTCAACAAAAATATAATTTGAGTATTTGACGGGAAAAAATGTATAGTTAGGGTGTTTTTTGTGTGAAATAAAACCTTGTATTTTCGTTGTTGTTGATACTCTGGAAAACCTGTCTTGTGCAAATGACAGTTCAATTAGTAGGGTTGAGAGAACCCAGAAAAGCTTAAAGATTAGGGACAAGAAAGCAAACAGTTGGCATGTGAGCCATGTGAGTACAGTGTGGGGATTGGGCATAATACTACAAAAGCATCCAACACACGACATAAAATTCAGCTGCCTATGTACATCCAAGTTCCTCGTTTCCCAACTCCCTCACCATGTCCCTCCGTGATGAGATAATAATAATAATAATAATAATAATAATAATAATAATAATAAGTAATTCAATGCTTTTATATCTAATAGAAATTTTTTGTCCGTTTTCGGCGCCCCTATTTATGTCTCACACTAAAAGTTTAGGTTAGGATTACAGTTTAGGAAATTTAAGGTAGAGTATATTTTTAAGTTTCATAGTTTATGATTTAAAATTTAGGTTTAAGGTTTAAAGTTTAAAATTTAAATTTTGTTTAGTGCTGGGTATAAAAATGAGCACCAAAAAAATAGATAATTTTCGGGTTTTTTTATATCCTATATTTGTTTTCTCAACCCCTCACCCTGTCTCTCCGTGATGATATAATAATACTAATAATAATAAACTCAATGCTTTTATATCGAATAAAAATTTTTTGTCCGTTTTTGGCGCTTCTATTTATGTCTCACACTAAAAGTTTAGGTTAGAATTAGAGTTTAGAGAATTTAAAGTAGAGTGTATTTTTAAGGTTTATGGTTTATGATTTAGAATTTAAATTTAAAGTTTAGAATTTATTTTTTTTTTAGTGTTGGAGCATAAAAATGAGCACCGAATGATTTTTATTTTTTATATCTTATATTTGTTTTATGATTTATATTTGGTGTTTGTGACCGCAATAGAGTTAGAGAGAGCTCTAACCATCATAAAATTTTAAAAATCAATATTTAACTATTTTTTAGAAAAATAATTTGACTCTTTTAAATTTTCAAAGTTTTCATTAAATTTTAATTTTTGTTAATATTTTCAACTAAGTCCTCGTTCAAAAATTCTTATTAAGTTTTATTTAAAAAAATTAGTTTAAATTTATTTTCTTTAAATAGTTTTAAGATGATTACTAAGGTAATATATGTTCATACATACACTTTACAGACAAAGTGATTTAAATCTAATTCTCCTAAGATTCAAACTTGAATTTTATATGTATAAATTGTCGTAACTAAGTTATGACTTATGAGTGAGAAGGGCCTTTCCCCAAAACATTTTAGTTTTAATTAGTCGGTTTTAGTTTTAAAACTTATAAGTCACGGTCCCTCCTATTTTTTAAATACTTTGACCTGTTAATTTTAAAATTAAATAAAAAACATAAGAGTTGGCCCTTTATATTTCTATCTAAATATTTCTTAGGGTTGTTATCAATTTTGAAAACAAACAATTTGAATCATGATTCATGACCCAATTTTTACTTAAATACTTAATAAATCAATGTCAGTTTTAAAATTCTGCAAAATAGATTACGATCAGTTAATTTCTAAATATTGAATTAATAATTTAATAATTATACTCTAACTATTCATTTTATTACTATTTATATTCGATCTTCTAAGATTTTATCCTAATATCTTTATGGTTATAGACAAGATTTTGTAGTCCACAAACATCCAAGGCAAAGCTCCCGCACTCTTATGTAGCTCCTTGGTGGGCGTGGTGATGGCCCTTGGTTTGTCGAGTCGAGCGGCGAGTGTCGTCGACTAGCTTTTCGGTTTCACTTTCCACCAACGTCCTTATCAATTCCCTTACCATATCTACAATCTCTACTCCCAAGCAACCTCCGCCCCTTGTGCTCTCTCTCTCTCTCTCAAAACAAAATCATTTACTTCTTCAATTTCTGGGCTTCTACTGTAATACTGTGCCACCTTTCTTAAGCAACTCCACTTTTATTCCTTTTCTTTTTTATTATTATATTTGTATGTTCCTTTCTTCTCTGTCTCCTAAAGGAAAAAGATGAGTGGGTTGTTTCGATCCAAATCTTGTGGATTCGTCGGAATCACTGAGTTCGGCCATGCTCCTCCGAGTCCATTCTTCCACCAAGCCAAAACCGACGACTATGAAGCCAGTGACGAAGAGGAGGAAGAAGAAGAGTTTGAAGATGACGACGACGACGAAGAAGAAATTGGGTACGATGGAAATCCCATTGCTACGACGCCGTTTCTAAGCCCCAATTCGAGATTTGGTAGTAGTTTTAGTAGTAGTCAGGATCAGGGTCAGGGTCAAAGCGGTGATTCAACGTCAAAAGACAATAACCAGTTCCAGTTCCCTTTTCTGGACATTTTGGCGGCGTTGTTAAGGAAGTCGCTGGTCACGTGCAGCGTGGAAACTGACGACGTGTCTTCCATGGATATTAGCTTGCCGACTGAAGTCAGACACGTCTCCCACGTGACATTCGACCGCTTCAATGGTTTCCTCGGCTTGCCTACCGAGCTCCAGCATGATGTTCCCAGAAGGGTTCCCAGTGCCAGGTTTGGTTCTGATTTTTTTATTTTTTTAAAATTCAAAATCATGTTCAATTCAGTTTATTTGCATTGCTGATTTAGAAAGTTGTTCAATTGTCGAATTTATTAAGAAACTTATTAGCCTTTTCGCTCTTGCATATACGTGTGATGTTAACTGGCAAATAAATTAGTAATTTTTCTTCAATTGCAGCTGTTCTTGGAGGTGTATCTGTATTCTGTATGTTTGATTGTTATGTCTGACTTAATTGAGTCGTTCTCTTGTTTGTCAAAGATGAGATTTCATGTCTTTGATTAAAGCTGTAGGAGAAAGGGACATTCCAACTACTTTTGCCATGTTAGATGAGGAAGCTGTTGTTGTTCTGCAATAAATGCTTTTCTCAGAAAATTGTAGTCTTTGATTATGATGGAAATTCTAGGATAGTGCTTTCATTTCATCCATTAGGATGTGTGTGCTTTCCACCCTGCAAGTTTAGTTGTTAATATTCGCAGTTAAAGGGTAAACGGTTTCCGCCTAAACTGATCCTTTAACTTAAGCCTTGGCCTTTTTCATGCCTTCGATCGAAAGGACTATTCGATGGAGTAGTGATTGACTTGGATCCAGAAAAGATCATGTCATGTGTTCTAAAAAAATCAATTGATTATTTGATGCGGAGGTTTTGAGGATTAGTCCGGATATTGGCCTTTGTTTTCTATTGATTTTAAAAGTTATTTAAGCTTTTTCTTTCTATCATGCAAACAACTTGTGCATCAGAGTTGAATGCATCTTTTTTATTGACAGTGCAAGTGTTTTTGGAGTTTCTGCCGAGTCAATGCAGTGTTCTTATGATGACCGAGGGAACAGTGTGCCAACTATTCTTCTTATGATGCAGAAACGTTTGTATGCAGAAGGAGGCCTTAAGGTTAAGTCTAAGCCTATGCTTTGGTTTAATGACTAAACCGTGTTCTAAATGCTTGAGGTTTTGACAAAGATTGGTTATGTTGATTGAAGGCTGAAGGGATATTCCGGATTAATGCCGAGAATAGTCAAGAAGAGTATGTCCGAGACAAGTTAAACAAAGGTGTAGTACCACGTGGAATCGATGTCCATTGTTTGGCAGGTCTGATAAAGGTATACATACTATATAGTTTCTACATGCCAGAATATCAAGATTATGTTTTATCTTTTTCTTCCCATGATTTTGACTAGAATTGTTACCCATTCTTCGAATTGACATTTTGCTTTCATGCTCGACTATTTTGATATTATATCTCACTTGGTGCCTGTACTTGGAATCCTTTGTAGGCATGGCTTAGAGAACTTCCTAGTGGAGTACTCGATTCCCTCACACCGGAGCAGGTGATGCACTGCAACACCGAGGATGACTGCACTGAACTCATGAAGTTACTTCCTCAAACAGAAGCTGCTCTCCTTGACTGGGCTATCAATTTGATGGCCGATGTTGTGCAGGATGAACAATACAACAAAATGAACGCACGAAACATCGCCATGGTTTTTGCACCAAACATGACTCAGGTTTTCTTTTACTTTCAGTTCTTGCATTTTTAGTCTCTCTGGTCATAGAAAACGTTAGTTGTCTGGCTGATTAATAGTGCGTCCTGCGACAAAATCATATAGTTCTAAATCAGAGTATGTCTCTATCTGCTCCAGATGGCTGATCCTCTGACCGCATTGATTCATGCTGTTCAAGTAATGAACTTCCTCAAGACATTGATCTTAAAGACACTTCGTGAAAGGGAGGAGTCAGCTGCCGAGGACAGGCTGCTGCATTCGTATTCTCCTACCGGCATTATCGACGTCCACTCTACAACTACGGACAGTGGGGTATCCAATGAGCAAGTTCCGGGTGCAAGTCCATGTAAGGAAGCTTGTACTGCTAAGCTTGTGCGGGCTGCCACAATGAGTAGACTAGAATGTGTCCCTGAAGAGAAACTATGGAGCTCTCGGAGAGGTGAGGGAGAAGAGGAATTCAAGTCCATTTCAGGCAACAGCACGCCAAATGCATGTGAAATGGGGTCTGTTGAAAATGAATGCAGAGGTGGGTACGATAATAAGGACCGGCTAAGTTTAAGAAAAGGTGTACTCCGGTTATGCAGGCACCCGGTATTTCAGTTAAGTCGGCTAAGAAGACCCGGAATCTCAGGATTGTAAATACAAGAGAAGGTGGAGAAGCTTGTGTGTGATACATCACTACCATGTTTATATGTTTCTTGTCGGCCGTTGAGCCGATTTCCGGTTGTGTATGCAAAATTTATAGTTTGTAGGATTTGTTTGGAATTACTAAGTGAAAGTTATAGATTAATGATTTCCTTCTTAGTCTCCTTGTACTGTCTTCATGATGTGGAATAACAGTGTTCAAAATTTGTCATCAATAATTGGTGCAGTGAGTGTGAAAAACTTCCGGCCGAAGGGAATCAACAATTTAAAATGTGTTTTACTTCAAATCCGAACTGAAATTCAATACTTAAGCTAATGACTAAAATAAAAGAAATTGCTTGATAAAATACTGTAAAATTTTCAAATTTTAATTAGAATGTTCCGAAGTTTAGAGACAGATATAAAATCTAAACCGGACAAAAAGGACAGTGAACCAACTTAGAATGAATTGGGCCAATAATTGCCCAGCAGGATTCTGAGAACTTGGTATAATTTTGGGCCTTCTCTATTCTAAGCAATAAACGGGGGATTGTAAAATAGGACAAGTGGCTATCAATAACAGTTGGGACGTTATTTCAGTTGGATTGGTTTGATTGCAGATTTATTATGTTTCTATTGAAAAAATGATATGTTTATTAGCAATTGACGATGCAAATTGGTGGAGGGATTAGAGTTTTCAACTTATGTAATAATAGTCAACCTTTTCTCATCCACTTTTGATTAAATAAATATTAACATTTATTTTTAAAAAAATATTGTAAATATTTGCACGAATTTTGTGTTACAATTTCAATTAAAACAAAGTTTTAATGGGATTATGAAAGTAGCACTAAAACAAAAGTTATAATGGGTTATGAAAGTAGCACTATATAATAATTTATTAGTGTTCTTTTCTATTTTTCATATCGAAAAATATTATATGAAATGGTTACATCATGTCAATATATTACTTTTATTCAAATCATATCAATTAATCCTATAACAGAAAAAGTAAATTATTTATTACACATCATAATTAATAAATGGCATGAAGTAAAAAATACTCTCGACGTTTGACTAAATAATCATTTTGACCCTTATTTTTTTAGAGCAATTCAACCCTCAACGTTTTAATTTGGGTCAAAATGACCCCTCTGCGAATGAAAATTGTTAGAAAACTGACGGTAAATAGTTTGAAATGACTTGACAGAATGATAAGTGAGTAGAAAAAATTATTTTATATTTTATATAATTTATAAGATTATTTAAACTAGTGTAATGTTTTTTCAAGGTAACACATTTGTATATATGATACTGCCAAGTCATGGTGCACTGCCATATAACTAATGTCACATCATTTCAAGCCATTTATTATAAGTTGACTGACAATTTTCATACGCAAAGGGGATATTCTGACTCAAAATGAAACATTGAGGGTTGAATTGTTCCAAAAAAGTATAGGGGCCAAAGTAACTATTCAGTCAAACGTTGGGAGAATTTTTTGGCTGTATACCTTAATAAATTGATGAATTTAGTTTCTATCGTTTAATTATCACGAGAAATTATATCATAGGCCCGGCTCGTCACATCATTCATGGTCCCAACTCCCAACCAATAAAAAACATTTATTTCATTAATTTTTATGTCATTTTTTTACCAAGTGAATCTACAATTGGTAAAAAAATATTTTTTAATTTAATTTACAGTAAATCTGAGTGAAGATTCACTCGGTAAAAAATGACATAAAAAAATTAATAAAATAGATAATTTTTATTAGTTGGAATCATAAATGACATGGCGAGTCGGACCTATAATATAACTTCTCAATTATCACATATAGTGTTTAATGAATAATTGATTTTTTTCTATAAATATAATTAAGTAACATCATTTGAATGAGAGTGATATATATTATCGTAGTATAACTGTTCCGCGTGATTTTTTTTATTAGTATTTCACTCCTTATCAGCACTTATTGCAACAAGTAATTATAATATTTTGAATTTAACATATGGTCTCAATAGAAAAACAGATGATAAGAGGAATTGTTCAATCTCTTTGTTAGTAAGGTGTGCGCGCATTGTTAAATAATTAAAAATATATATGAACAAATATTACATTATAATCACCTTTAGACTATTTAAAAATAATAATTATATCATCTCAACAACCGGACACTAACAAACATAAAATTTTGGATCATTTTTTTAATATACTAGTGTGATACAAAAGTAGTATATGTTTAACTTTCTTAGTCTTTTTTAAGACAACACACACTCCGTATAAAATTAATACTCAAATCCGAGTCACCTAAATGAATTATATCATTCTTTACCATTGGATTATGTTTTCCTCAATTGAATCGTTGTGTTCTTATATTTCAAGATTTTATATAAATGGTGAGGGGGACGTGGGTCAATTCTTAGCAAGAGTACAAAATAAGAGCCCCAGATCCGAGATTATATATACATATATTCAGTCACATCAATATAAAAATAATAAATTTTGTATTATTTTTCTTACCTATAGGTCAAGAATCAATATACAGCTAAAAGTAAACCTTTTCCCCCTATATCTTTCCTTCTCTTTTTCTTGGTGAATTTACCACAATATTGTGGTTGAAATTTTCTTTTTTAAAAGATATAGCTTTGAGCAAAATATATTCAACAATATAATATTTTACAGTTCAAGTTAGAAATTGAATTAACTTCCCCCGACTTTGAACAATATTTTGAAAAAAATATTAAAAAATTATATTTTACTGTTGAAAAACGGATTCTTCTCCTCTCATTTTTAAATAAAATCGGTTTAGCACTTTTCTTCCCCTCGACTTCATCTGCTTTTTTTTTATAATTTTTTAAAAACATTGTTCAAAAACGGATGGAAATTCCTCTGATTTCTGATTATGAACATTGATTCACCGTATTGTTGAAAATATTTTGCTCAGAACCATATTTTTGAGAGAATTTTTTTTCAACCACAATATTGTGGTAAATTCACCCTTTTTCTTGTCCATCTCGACTAACAATTATGATCTTTAATTATTTTTCTGGGTGAAAAGGTATGATTTCATAAACCAAAAATCATACACGGGTATGTATTATTTAGTGCCTTGTTAAAGACCTCCTTAAACCTAAATGAAAAAAAGTACACCAAATAATACCTAAAAAGAAAACATCAGGAACATCTCAGCTAAAACAAAAAAAGAGAAGACAACCAAAGTACAAACTAAAAGCATCACACTGCAAAAGCGGAACAATCCAAATTGGCGGCGTATTGAAAAAATAAGTCACAAGGCTATCCTAGAGACCACTCTTAGCCAAAGCGTCTGCCACTTTATTATCGTCTCAGAGAAAATGACGAACCTGTACAACATAGTCTCACCTACGAAGCTCACCCAGGTGTCAGCTTAAGAAATGAGTACCCTGAAAATCACAATGAAGAGCACATACCGCCTCTAAATTATCTAATTCAAGAATAACATGACGGAAACATGCAATCCAAGCATATACAGACCCATAATACGCCCCCATAATTCGACATGAAACACCAAACAAATGCCCACCATTCGAGCAAAGCCGAACCTCCACTGCCCCGAGCTGTCTCGCGCCACCACACGCCGCTTACCCATCTGCATGTCTCCTAGCTCCATCTATATTAAGATTAATTCGTGGCTCTTTAGGGACTGACCAATGTACAGGGCCATTCCCCAACCCACTATGCAGTGGACCAACCAAATGAGCCTCATCCCTCTCACGACAAGTCAAAGCCACTAGGCTACGGCTACGCTCAACAACACTGCCTGTTGAAACTTATAACACACTGAGAGTAAAGAAATATTAGGGTTGACAGAATAAAGAAAGAGGTAGAAACTTATTTTCATTTCATATTTACAGTTCTTAAATAGGCAGCAGAATAACAACCATATTCTAGAACCTTTATGTAGAAAGGTTTTTGTTGTGCTAATCAGACTGTTGCAACAACCTAACAGATTGGGACGATGGCAGCTCAACAAATAACAGAAGGTTGACAGCTCAACATGCAAATGAGATGATCAGTTTTCCATTGCTTAACATTTTCCTCACTTCTTTTGGCTTCGAACTTCTTCAGAACTGAGAATATTGAGTTAGGTACGAAACTCTTCAAACAACTGCACTGATATGGGTTTAGTAAACAGATCTGCAAGTTGGTGTCGGGCAGGTATGTAGTTGACTTGAATGGCTCCTGAGGAAACCTTCTCTCTGATGAAGTGGAGATCGAAGTCTACATGTTTTGTCTTGGCATGATGTACGGGGTTGGCTGCCATGGATACAATGCTAGTATTATCGCACCAGACTTTAGGGACATCCAGTAGTTGAATTTTCATATCACTGAGCACAGAAGAGATCCAAGTGAGATCAACAACAGCATCGGCAAGGCTGCGGTATTCTACTTCGGTTTTTTAACGTGAGACAGCTCGTTGCTTCTTCGAGCTCCATGTTATCAGGTGACCACCCAAACGTATACAAAAGCCAGATATTGATCGACGATCATTAATGTCACTGCCCCAGTCGGCATCCGAGAACACGTTAAGAAGCAAGGAGCTAGAAGATTGGGGTGAGAACCATAGTCTATGATCAAGTGTGCCTTTAAGACATCGTAGGATTCTGAGAACTGCATTCCAGTGTGTGTCGGAAGGTGATTGCATGAATTGTGAGGCCTTGTTTACAGCAAAGGCGATGTCTGGACGTGTATGGCAAATATATTGTAAAGCTCCAATGACACTTCGATAGTTATGAGCATTAGGTAGAGGGTCACCATCATGCTTGCTGAGTTTTGGGTAGGGAACCATAGGTGTGGAGGCAGCTTTAGCATCAAGTAAGTTTTTCCTCTGCAGCAGAACAAAGATATATTGACGTTGACTTAGAAAGAGACCACAGCCATGGTACTGAACGTCAATGCCAAGAAACGAGTGAAGTTGCCCAAGGTTTTTGAGGGAAAATTGAGCATGAAGATCCGCGATGACTTGTTGAACATGCACAGTGGAGCTTCCTATTAGAAGAATATCATCAACGTATACTACTAAGTAGAGTGTTGCCTCAAAAGTAGATTTCACAAACAAGGATGTATCAGCCGAGGAGTTTTTGAATCCAAGACTATGTAAGTAAGCTTGGAGTCGAAGAAACCAGTTGCGCGGGGCCTGACGTAAACCATAGATTGCATTGTTGAGTTTAAACACAAGGTGTTTACCAGTGTCACTATACTGAGTAAAGCCAGCTGGCTGATGCATGTAGATATCCTCGGATAGAGCACCGTTGAGGAAGGCATTGTTGACATCAACATGATGAACTTGCCAACAATGCACAACAACTATGAAAAGTAATATATTAACTGTAAAGAAGCGAATAACAGGGCTGAATGTGTCCATGAAGTCCTGACATGATACTTGTGTGAAACCCTTAGCAACGAGACGCGCTTTGTAGTGATCAAGAGATCCATCTGCATTGTACTTGACACGAAATAGCCACTTGCAACCGATAGCCTTCTTCCCAGGGCGTAGTTCAACCAGGGTCCATGTGTTGTTGTGTGGAAGAGCATTGTATTCAGCCATAACGACAGCAGACCATTGAGTATCAACCAATGCTTCCCTTATGGTTGTAGGAGTAGGAATACACTGCATATTGTAAAGTTTAGGCTTAAAGCTTCCAGCCTTGCTTCGTGTAACCATGGGATGTGTGTTCAAGGTTGGATCTGAGGTAACATCAAAAGAAGGGGC
Organism: Hibiscus tridactylites; assembly: GCA_958450335.1. Taxonomy (NCBI): domain Eukaryota; kingdom Viridiplantae; phylum Streptophyta; class Magnoliopsida; order Malvales; family Malvaceae; genus Hibiscus; species Hibiscus tridactylites. Next base: position 67,553,306 of record OY288287.1, on the reverse strand, counting down.
CGCATTGAACATGGGAGTAGGATTCTCATTTAGGGATGAGGAGGGTGTAGATGCCTCGTTGATCATGCTTCCATGCTCAGGTTCAGAGGGAGCATTAATAGTAGAGGCAGAATGAGCAGTACTAGATGAAATGTCAACTGTAGGTTGAGTGTCCACAATAGTAGATGGTGAGACAGTTGAGTCTGGTTGATTGTGAACATGAGAGGACACTCGAGGAGAAGTTGTTGGAGGAGTCGTTGTGTCAGGTGCAATGGAGAGGGTCTGTGATTCATGATGTTGGTGTGAGGCTTTATGTCCAGCAGGTGACGTGGCCCAAGGAAATGATGTCTCGTTGAAGATGACATTTCGAGAGATATAAACACGACCGTGGTCATCAAGGCACTGATAGTCTTGGTGTTTAGGTGAAAAACCCAGAAAGAGACATGGTTTAGCTTGAGAGTCAAGCTTATGCCTTTTGAATGGCCTTGTGTGTGGATAGCATTCGCAGCCAAAGACCCGTAGAGTTGAGTAATCAGACACCTTGCCATGTAATTGTTCAAAGGGTGACTTGTTACCAAGACGTTTTGACGGGAGACGATTGATAAAATAAACAACATGATGGATAACATAAGACCAAAACTTGATAGAGAGTGAAGCTTGAGCCATGAGCGTGAGAGCAGTTTCTACAATGTACTGGTGTTTTCTTTCAACTACATCATTCTGCTGTGAGGAATGAGGACATGTAATTCTGTGTTGAATCCCATATTGAGCCAATGTGTCACTGAGAAACTGAAATTCACCACCACCATCGGTTTGAATAGCTCGAATATGGGACTGATACTGATGTTTAACCATTGCATGAAACACAGTGAATGCACTAGAGGTATCATATTTATGTTTGAGAAGAAAGATCCAACAATTGCAAGTGTACATGTCAACAAACGAAATGTAATAACGATATCCATTGGATAAAATTGGTGAAGGACCCAAAGATCTATTTCTACCAACTCAAAAGGACTTGTGTACAATGTATCAGAATCCTTGTATGGAAGAGTATGACTCTTTCCCATCTGACAAGCTCGACATATAAAGTGTTCATCAAGTACAACTTTTTTATTTAAAATAGTAGAGACTATGTCTTTAGCTGGGTGACCTAAGCGCTGGTGCCATAACCAGAACAATGTATTGGACTTGACAGTAGCAGCATAGGCTTTAATTGAAAGCTGAGAAACGTCTGTAGAGAGACTGTATAATCCACCTCCTTGAGACCCTCGAACCAAGATCTGACTTGTCTCCCCATTCTTCACGCAACATGAATCAGCATGAAATTCAATAAAAAAGAATTACGATGGGTGAATTTTGAAATGGATAAGAGGTTCTTGTTGATTTTAGGAACAGGAAGAAGTTGATTAACATAAAGATCTCTGGTTGAGGTTGTAATACGTGAGCTGCCTACATGAGATATATGCAAGGATGAGCCGCCACCTAAGTATACCTGACCCTTACCAGAGTATGGAGAAGCAGTAGATAACAAAGAAGTATCTCCAGTTACATGATGAGTCGCACCGGAGTCTGGAAACTATGTCATGCCCGGGAGATCAAACGGGGAAGCAATCAAAGAATTAAATTGAGGTTTATCTGAAGAAGGTTGATCTGCAAGTGGTGTAACACTCACACACTGATCATTGGAGACTTCCACAGGGTCAGCATTGAATGAACATGCATTGGCTTGAGTAGTTGTAGGGGGAGTGACTGGCTTGGAGGAGACACCCTTGAAGCTTTGATCAAAACGGTGCCAACACCGATCAACAAGGTGTCCGAGCTTTCCACAAAGCTGTCACTGTGGCCTCGAGTGGCCTTTTAAATGACCACCAGAGTACTGTGGAGGACCACGATGTTGATAATGGAAGTTGTCACCACCATTCGAGGCAGATTGGTCAACCAAGTTGGTATTGTTGATGCCAACATGATATCAGAGTGGATCTGCGACACGAGATTCAGCATCAACCAAAATAGAGACAACACCATCCACAGAATAAGGTTCACGACTGGCAGAAATGACTGCCACAAAAGGATCGTATTCAGAGGGAAGCCCATTTAGAATCGTAGCTATGTGTTCGACGAAGGAAACTGGACTTCTACAGGATGCCAATAGGTCACAGATTTCCTTAATTTGCATAGTGTATGCATGCATGGTGAGAGAGGCTTTCTTTATTGACTGTAGACGACAATGAAGATGCATGATACGGGTTGTGGATAGCTGGGAATACAGTCGAACAATTGTGCTCCAAATAGTAGCAGTAGATTCAGCTCCAACAATCTGGGGTAGAATGTCAGAACTTACTGTAGAAAGTAACCACGATGCTATAGCACTGTCTTGTTTGATGAATCGGAGATATGCTGGATTAGGAACTGGCGTACCATTGTCACTAGACACAGTTTTTGCAGGAACAGATATGGAGCCATTGAGATAGGATTCAAGACCCTGTCCACGCATCATCAATATCACTTGCTGTTTTTAGAGCAAGAAATTAGTTTCATCCAAGCTAATACTAATTCTCTTGTTGGAAAACTAGTTGCTTATGGAATCGAGATTGGTGGAGGAGTCATCATCCCTAGGAAGCACCATGATGAAGCACGAATGAAGAAAAGTAGGGTTGAAGAAATAGGGTTACTCCTAGACTACAAAGACCATGTTGAATCTTGTAACACACTGAGAGTAAAGAAATATTAGGGTTGACAGAATAAAGAAAGAGGTAGAAACTTATTTTCATTTCACGTTTACAGTTCTTAAATAGGCAACAGAATAACAACCATATTCTAGAACCTTTATGTAGAAAGGTTTTTGCTGTGCTAATCAGACTGTTGCAACAACCTAACAGATTGTGACGATGGCAGCTCAGCAAATAACAAAAGGTTGACAGCTCAGCATGCAAATGAGATGATCAGTTTTCCATTGCTTAACACTGCCAACTCCATCCATAAGGTTATCAAAAACTCTAACATTACGAGCGAGCCACAAATTCCAAAGTATAGTACCGAACATCAAATCCCAATGGTCCATATCACGCGCAAAGGCCACCGATCCGAAAACATTAGCCACAATCCAATCACCCAAATCCAACGATAGGAAAGAAGATAAATGATGAGACTGTATCAACTCACTCCAAACATGAACGACGGGGATGCAAAGGTGAAGAACATGATCGATATCTTCCATAGCAGCACCACAAACAACACAACCATTATCTGTGGCTAGATGACGATGAACCCTTTCCGCATTGGTTAAGGCTCAACCGCAACAAACAAGCAAAGAAACATTTTAACATGCGGAATATCTTCATATTTGTGGATGACACCCCAAATCTGATCCGAAGAATCAAAACTCAACCCAACACGTAACTTGTAAGCCGACTTGATCGTAAATGCCTTATCATCCGTACCATGCCACCCTATGGAGTCATTTGGAAGTAGCGAATTAGGGGCCTTCACCGCTGCAATATGCAACAACACATCATGAGGAAGGAATTGTACATACATATTCCAACGCCACTCCCCAACGCAATCGACCATGATGGCCACCAACACTCGACCAAGCTGAGGCATTGTAGAAGGGCTAACAAAATTAATAAATGGACCAATATCCGGGAGCCAAGCATCATGCCACAAATCCACAGTCCTCCCTCAGCCAATCGACCAAACCAAATTATTTCGAACATCATCACAAACTATACTCAAACCTCTCTATAGTCGAGAACAATTGGTGCTACGAAGCGAAACCGGTACACCATCCGCCTACTTATACTTAGCGCAGAGAAACCGAACCCACAAATCATCTGTCTTCGCAAGCAACTGAAACACAATTTTCATCAAGAAAACATCATTAAGCGTGGAAATTTTACGAGAACCCGAACCACCATGGAAAACCGGTTGACAAATGTCATCCCGCTTAACCAAATGAACTCGTCTCTTATCCGATTAAACACTTAAGTTTTAATTATTAATTTTTTTTAATCATACTTTTGTTACATTCATATAAACACTTAAGTTTTAATTGAGCTAGTTATCATAAGAAAAATAAGATAGCTCTGATTATAAAGAAATGGGTTTCATACTCATTATTAATTGGTCTAACGAGATGAAACATTAAATTCTTTAAATAAAGTTAAATGTTCGAATTTTAACATTTTAAATAAAATAAAATAAATTGAGATTATTATTCTCATACTAAATCCTTACCGTTTTCGATTAATTGCAAGAGTTAGCGATTAGAAGTGGATGAGGGGACAACATCTCTCAAAGAATATATTGGTGATTTGTAATTGTATCCAACATGAAAAAAGTGAACACTACACCAAGTTTGGTATATAGCGGCGTTTTTCGCGGCGTTTTTGAGTTAAACGCCGCTAAGTTTAAACATATAGCGGCGTTTAAGAAAAAAACGCCACAAAATGACAAAGTTCGCGGCGTTTTTACGAAAACGCCGCTATAGATAGATCATTGGTGGCGTTTTTAAAAGAAACGCCGCAATAGACATCGTGTTTGTGGCGTTTTTATCGAAAGCGCCACAAAAAATATTGAGTTGGTGGCGTTTTTATAAAAAAACGCCGCAAAAGATGTTATTATCGTGGCGTTTGCTCTTTTAAAAACGACGCAAAAAAATAAATTCACCGTCCATTATTACTCATTCGGACTGATCCCCTCCCTTACCTCGATCCCCAAATGAACATATTGTAAAATCCCTAAATCGTGGGTTTACAAAGCACTAGCAACCACTTATGCAGCTGCCGTACACTCTTAATCCCGTCACTATCGCTTCGGTTAGTTTTCCGGTGAACCAAGGCCACCACAATGAAGCTCTCGTCTTCTTCTTCCTTACCAACGGTTCAGTTTCTCAGAAATGAGCCTTCAAGTCCTTGAAACGAGACTTGATTCGCGGAGCATTTTTTCATCGGATCTTGGACAACCGCCGTTGGATCAATGTTGTTCTGAGGTATGCGACTCTCACCGTCGAACGGAGCTTCTCCACCGTTCGGATCTGGTGAAGTGCTCCACCGTCAAAGCATTGCTAAAGCCCTCGTCGCTTTGCTGGTGGCTGATCCCAGATGGTGCGAGCCCAAGAAGTTCGGTGGAAGAGGCGCTAAGGCAATGTTCCAGAAGAGTTACCGTTGAAGAACTTTTCTGGTTTGTTTGGGAAGCTTAGTTTTTTGTGTTTCATGCGATACTATGTTTATCTCCATCTTGAGTTAAGTTTTGCTATGTTTGTTGGGTCAAATTAGCCATGGTTGAACTTTAGAATTTAATTGTTTGTGTTGCTTTTAATTTTAATTTTAATTTAGACTCATGCCTCAATATTTTATTTGATGCATGCCTGCTGCTTTTCATGTTTTGTTTGGTAATTCAATGATCATTTAGTACTCTTTTGGACTGATCCATTTGATACTCTGTGGTTTGAATTTAGATAACTTTAGAAACATACCCATGTGATAGCAATGGAGGTGGTAAAGTAGAGATCAAATGGATCTTCAAAAGACTAGTACATTATTTGAAATTAAAGATTACCGAGTGGAATTGAATTGCAATAGACTAGGGCATTGTGTTAAATTGTGGATGGAGTTGAAGTGATGTAGTATTAATCTAAAGCTTGACTTCAGAATAAGTAGCAGTGTAGCACTGTACTGAGTGAAATATGATTTGCAAGTATTGGACACTGTAAGAAATTCTAGAACAGATTAAATGATCTTGAATATGGCCTAGGTAGGAGATGAGTCGACTTAGCAAATCAAGCATTTTCTGTTCTCCAAACTTAAACTTGTTTAGTCTTGGTTTGGTCATTAAAGAATAAAGATGTGCTTTTGTTGCATGTCTTAAAGGATATTATTATTCAAATGAGAACGATGCATGCATTCTCGTAATCAATCCAAAGTTTTCTACGAAAAGGTCTGAAAAATGGAGGAATTTTCCCATCACTGTAGGTATGTATCAACTTTACCCTCTTTTTATTTGTTTTACATCCAATTCATTGGACAACTAATTGATAGGAGCAAGCTCCAGCAACCTGGAACCGGGTCTCGGTGACCCTTAAGTTCATGTGTATTTTTCTCACAGTGCTTAGCACTATACAAGTTGTAGCACTAGTGTTGGAACAATATTTGTTCTACTTTGTTCATGGCATTTGTACAAAGTACTGGGAAGAAGAAGAGATATCAAACTGAAACATGAATACTTTAAAAGAAATGGAGGTTTGTTACTGCAACAACAATTGTCCGGCAATGAAGGTAATGGAGGTTTATGAATGATGTGTATCTTGTTGTGGTGGTAGTCATTTGAATTGAACTATCCATAAATGTATAGCGCAACTTGTCTAGAACCCTTCCTAACTTGTTTAGGCCATTTTATCTTTAAATGATACGGATATGGATCAAATTGACAAGGAGTTTTAAGTTAATTCCCTACGGGATTTATAGATGATGCTAGGATATGTTGTTTTTCTGCATTACAAACAATTGCATTTCACCTTTTTTCGCTGTACCTTTTTATTAATTTTATGACCCATACGAATTGGCAGTATGATGAATGCTAAAACCAGGTAGGTTTTTATATCTCATAGGCTGCTACTGAATATGCTTTAAAAGAGAAAAAAACAGTTCATTTCATAGAAACACTGACCAAAATAATTACTGAAGGGTTGGTTTGAGATAGTTTGGGCATGAGTTACTTTGTAAACTGAACTTTACTATTGAATTCTAGACTGATTTGAGAGGAAGAAGAAGATATATACAAAAGTTTGTATTGGAGATCAGAGGTTCATTTGGTCATGATTTAATTTATTACGTTAGTAAAGGATATATATGTCTTCTTGTGTTGGTTTTCTATATCATTATTCCTGATCCATGAGGTAGTTTGAATAGTTGTTTAATATACACTTGTCCGTTCTGCAGATTCTTTGATGCATAGAGTGGTAGTTGCTGAAATGTTGTATGTCTTGGATCCCACTAAGAAACTCGAAGTTGTTCAGTTAATTGAAGATTCATCCAATAAAGTTTTGCCAACGTAATGCTTTTAGTGTATCAACTTTTGTGACTTTTTGATGTTGATCCGTGCAATGCAAGCTTGATCCTGATTGTTTCTCTTACTTATCCAGAAACGGAGCACTTGAACTAGTGATGAGGTGGAAACTAAAGGACTGTATTGCAGTCCATAAACTCTTAGATAAGGTATTTTCTGATCAAGATAATGCTTTGAGTAAGTATTTTCTCTATATAAATTGGGGTTTACTAAAACTTTGACTGAGTCCATTAACAACATTGAAATTAATTGCTATGTTGTTTTCTCAAGTTTTTTTATGCAATTTTTGTCCAAATTTTTTATGTCAAATTGCACAGGATAGTGGAATTTTTTAAAGTTCTAAAACTGCTATTAACTTCTCATATTTAACTTTTTTGGTATAGGGATTCGAGATTGTGGTCGGTAGTAGTGTTGACCAAGAGCTACTGGATCGGGAAAGAGAGGCATAGGAACGAAATATGTAGAGGGATTAAATTGTAACAAAATGTATTTTTTGTAATGAAATAAATATTTTGTGTAACCAATATTGTAAGTTGATTGTGACAATATATTTTTAGGATGAAATAAATATTTTATTTAACAAATATTTTGAATTTGTAATTTATATTTTTTGACGAAATAGAAATAGAGAGAATTTAATTTTTATTATTATTTTATTTCCCCTACAATCAAGCTTAGCGGCGTTTGAAAAGTAAAACGCTACTAAAAGTCAGGCTATTGTGGCGTTTGTAAAATAAAACGCCACTAAAGATCAGGCTTTCGCGGCGTTTGAAATAGAAAACGCCACTAAAGAACAGTTATTCGCGGCGTTTGAAATAGAAAACGCTACTAAAGAACAGTTATTCGCGGCGTTTGTGTTTACAAACGCCACTACAGAACTTGACTTTTTGCGGCGTTTATAAATATAAACGCCACTAAAGAACACTTATTCGCGGCATTTGTATTTACAAACGCCGCTATTGATCTTGACTTTTTGCGGCGTTTTTAACCTAAAAACGCTGCGAACTATTGCGGCGCTACTTTAAGCGGCGTTTCTCGCGGCGCTTTTTTAAGCGCCGGGAAAGTTATTAGCGGCGCTAAAAAACGCCGCTATAGGGTTAAAAAAACGCCGCTAAAGAACTGTTTTTGTGTAGTGGAATGATGATTATTTTAGAGATATATGTTCAAATTGCTTTGTCTATAAGGTGTATGTGCATTGTCAATGGTTTGAAACTAAAAAATTTATGATTTTTATAAAATTATGCACAAAAATTATAATTTCAAAAAGTAAATTATGAATTTATATATATTTTTTATTTTTTAAAAATGTCTAGTTTTTTTTAGAATTATTGCTTAGGAATATTAAAAAAGTATCAAAATAAAATTTTAGGTATTATTGAGGGGTTAAATGAGATATTAATCATTCAGTTATCATGTCGTGTCATCTCCTTAAAGACAAAATAAACAGTATATAACTTTTCGATAATTTTAAAAATTATTTTGTAACTTCCGAAAATTTACTAGTGAAATGAAAAAAATACATTATATGGACTACTGCATACTTTACATAGTATTAAAGGAAACTATATATTTGGTACCCAATTATTATTATTATTATTATTATTATTATTATTATTATTATTATTATTATTATTATTATTTAACCCCTAACTATTATTTTTGGCAAAACGGTACCTAACATTATATTTTTGTTTTGTTTTGGCACCCTGACCGTTAAAATTAACGGAGATGATGGCGTAGCTTGGTATAATCACAGTTTTAGTCCAAAACACTTATATATATTATCAATCTAGTCCAAGATTAATTAATTTAAAATATTATCTTAATTTTGATAGAATTTTATCTCATCCTTTTCTCACCCCCTCGTTTTCTTGCCGATATCCCGATCGTGGAGTTTGGGTCATCCAATGGATTCCACATTAGCCCCACATTGATCCCTAAATTCTAAAGTTTTGATTGTCCCTAGCGTGTTTTTTAAATTCAAAAAAGGGTTCGATCGGAAGAAGAAGAAAAATGAGAAATTTATAATTTTAATCCAAAAATTAAAATAATGTTTAAATTGATATTATTTTAGACTAAATTGATAGATTGTATAAGTTTTTTTTGACTAAAATTGATATTAACAAAAGCCACTTCACCATTTTTGTTTATTTTAAACATCGGATGTACCAAAACATAACAAAAACTTAACGTTAGGTATCATTTTGTCAAAAATAATAATTGGGTGCCAAAACAGTAACACGGCATAGTTAAGATACTTAATTACTCTTTAAAAGAAAAGTGTGAAGTGCGGAGAAAACGAATTGAGCATCGAGATAGATCGCAATTTGCAACTAAGAGATGATGTATTAATTGCAAATTCATTACACACCATTCGGGAAGAGAGTGAAAGGAGGGGACTTGTCTTCACTTTCTTGATATTTCAAGAACGTGTGTATGGGTCCATTTCTGCTTGCCTATACCTTCTCCTTTTTTTTCACTACAGTATTGCTAATAAATAACTTATTCACATAAAGTCAAAAAATATGATAGAATATCGTTTGGGTCTTATTTTTTAAAAAATAACTTAACTTTTAACGTTTTATTTTAAGTCAAAATGACCCTATGAAATGAAAATTGTCAGTCAATTAACAGTAAATGGCTTAAAATGATGTGGAAAACTTACATGACAGTGCACGCTGACATTACAATGTCACATAGACAAATGTGTTGACTTGAAAGAATGTCGCATCAGTCAAGAAATAATTTTAAAAATTATATAAAATATAAAATTATTTTTTCTGCCGACGTGTCATTTTGTCAAGTCATTTCAAGATGTTTACCGTCAGTTGACTAACAATTTTTATTTGTAAATGAGTCACTGAAATAAAATGTTAAGCGTTAAATTGCATAAAAAATATAAGCTAAAATGATTATTTAGTCAAATTATGAGATTTTTGACACTATACCTAACTAATTCAATATCATTTCAGAAGAAAATTGACATAATTATTTAATAAACCTCTCAATTTATTTCTTTATAAATGAAACTTTTTATTTTGGTTTTATCTGTGTCCAATTCTCATCCACCATATTCTGAATTTAACCCGATAAATCAAAATATCTTATTAAACCATCTAATTCATAATTTAGATGACACTCACTGGTTTATTCGAAAATTTAGATCGTTACAAATTATTTCTTACACCGTAAAATAAACGAAGATATAAAAAGGAATTTAGCAAGAGCAGGTTGCCTTTAGGAGAAAAGGTTGTCATGTCATGTGTGGTGAAGGCCACGTCACAATCAAAAAATGCCCCAAAGTTATGTCCTGTGTCTTTATGCAATAAAATGCCGAAGCTATCCCCATACCCAACTGGCTATAAAGGACAGTGATGTGGCAGTAAACGACAAAATGAACATTCATCCTTATGTCAATCAAATGCTATGTCCTTGTGTACAATAAAATCATGCACCTCTATGAGAATGAACGAAGAAGATGATTTAATGCACGTTTCTAAGAACCATAACTAATCAATCTTACCATTTCACTATTTATTTCCATGGTAATTCCAAAAAAAAATAATTAGGCTTAGCCGGCTTAAGTATATAAGACATGAGTTCAAATCGTTATATTTACATGGTGTATGCGCACTGTCAAAAGAGTTTAGAATATCTATAAAAAAGATACTACCTTAATCACCTTTAAACTATTCCAAAAAATATAGGTTTTGACTTTTAAGCCAGCATTTATCTTTAAGGCTTAAATATATATTTGGTACCCGAACTAGGCACTTTCTTCTAAGTTGATACCTAACGAATTTTTGCTCTTAAATTGATACCTAAATTATACATCTTCTCCTAAGTCGGTACATAAAAAAATTATGCTTCAAGCTGGTACTTGAACTAGACACATTCTCTCAAATTGTTACCAAAATTTATGTGTTCTATCGATTTAGTCCTAATTTGAAACAAATCAATAAATTTAACTCCTTATATTTAAAAATTCTATCAATTCATTATATGTTATTCTCCTAAATTGTTTGTTCTTCTCCCATAAATGTTATATTACATTCCTGATATAATAAAAGTTTAACGGTAACTTATTGTTTTATTGTAGAATGCAGTTATTTAACTGTTGCTTTGATATGATAGACTCATTTGATTTGATAGGATCGTAAAAACGACTAATTTCATGGAATTTTAAATATGAAAGGTTAAATTTATTGAATTATTTTAAATTAAGATCAATTAAGCTGATAAAATGTATACATTTTAGGAGTAAAACTGTTAATAAAAGTATCAAAACATTTGATGAAATTAAAATTCAGGTACCAACTTGAGAGCAATTTTTTTTAAGTATTAACTTTGGAGAATGTGCCTAGTTCAGATACCAACTTGGGAGAAAAAAAAATTAGATAGTAATTTAAGAAAAGCTTTGTCTCACGTATGCCCTAGGGCATATGTTAAGATGTATTTAATAACATTAATTAAGTAGAAGATTATATTGTTGCATTTAATATGAAACATTTAATAATAATCTTATTGAAAAGGATTCTTTGATTATTTAACTCATTTGATAATATTAATTTTCACATTGAGTTATTTAAGTGTTTAGGGTCTAGTGTTTTTGCTTAGGGTTTATGATTTTTATTAGGGTTTATGGTTCATGGGTTTTTACTAGGGTTTTGTTTAGAGTTTATGATTCAATAGTTTTTATGGTTTAGTGTTTATTTTTGTGTGTTGGGGTTTAGGGTTTTTGTTTAGGGTTTAAGGTTTTTAGTTATGTTTTAGCATTTTAGGGGTTTATTGTTTAGGGTTTTGTTTAGGGTTTATATTTTTTGTTTAGGGTTTTGTTTAGGGTTTTGTTTAGTGTTTACATATATTTACTTTGATATAAGCATTTTAAATTTTAGAGTTTATGATTTTAGGGGTTAGGGTATATGGTTTTTGTTTAGGATTTTGATAGTGTTTAGGTCATGTGGTTTATGGTTTTGTTTGGGGTTTAGGGGTTTTGTTTAGGGTTTTTGCTAAGAGTTTTTATTTAGATTTAGAATTTAGGTTTTAGTTTAGGGTTTTGTTTATGTTTTAGGATTTGAGATTTAGGATTTGTTGGCTTTGGAGTTTTTGTTTAGGGTTTATGTTTATATAGAATAGATCATTCATAAACCATAAACCTCAAACCCTAAACAAAAAACATAAACCATAAACAAAAACCCTAAACTCTAAACAAAAACCCTAAACCCTAAAATCATAGACTCTAAACCATAAGCACTAAGCAAAGCCATACAAAAACCCTTAACCCTAAACAAAAAATAAACCCCAAACCCTAAACCTAAACAAAAACCCTAACTCTAAGCAAAAACCCTAAATCCTACACAAAAAACCTTAAACACTACACTAAACCCTAAACCATAAAACCCTAAGTCATAAACAAACAACCATAAACCATAAATACTAAACAAATCCCTAAATAAAAACCCTAAACCCTAACCCTAGACAAGAACTGTAAATCATGAAACCTAAAATTCTTAGACTAAGCAAAACCCTAAACAACAAACCCTCAACCCTAAACAAAAACCATAAACCATAAACACTAAATCCTAAATCCTAAACAAAGACGTTAGACCATAAATAAAACCCTAAACCCTAAACGAAAACCCCTAAATCATAAATAAAAACCCATAAACCATAAACCATAAACAAAAACCCTAGACCCTAAACACTTAAGCAACTCAATGTGAGAATTAATATTATTACATGAGTTAAATAACCAAAGAATCCTCTTAAATGAGATTCTTATTAAAAGTTTCATATTAAATGCAACAATAGAAACTTCTACTTAATTAATGTTATTAAATACACCTTAACCATGAACCCTAAATTCATAATCCCTAAATCCTAAACAAAAATCCCTAAACCATATACTAAAACGCTGAACCTAAAAAACCTTAAACAAAAAACCATAAGCCATGGAAACTAAACAAAACCCTATACCCTAAAACCATAGACCATAAACAAAAACCCTAAACCTATAATCCTTAGATCGAAGTAAATAGACCATAAACCCTAGACAAGACCCTAAAAGAAAACTATAAACCATAAACCATAAATAAAACCCTAACCCTAAACAAAAAATACTAGACCCTAAACAAAATTCTAAACCATAAACAAAAACCATAGACCCTAAACACTTAAACAACTCTTAAATATTTTTTTATTAAATATTTTATATTAAATAAACAATAAAATCTTCTATTTAATTAATACCAGGTCATAGATTAGACAAAGCCTTTAAGAAAAATTAAGTACCAAACATTTATTTAAGCCTATCTTTTTTTTGAGGTAAAAGAGTAAAAACCATGAGCCTCATTAAAAAACCTCCCTAAGCCTAGTGGAGGAAAAAGAGTGCTCATAGAGTTCATTACATCCAAAAGAAACAAAAAGATCAAACACAACAAGGAGCATAAGCTCGCTTCCACTTAAGTACCCCAATCATCATGAAGGAACATAGCAATTTCCATAGGTGGATCAAGGAACCTATGATACGCCATTGGTAAATCACAAGCCAGCCGAGCAAGTTTATCCGTGACCAAATTCGCCTCACGACAAACCCACGAGAAGCGAACCTCTCACTTCTTAGAATGCATGTCCACAAGTGGACCACGAAGAGATAACGGAAATTCCAAGTGATTCCCCAAAGCCAAACCATCGTAAACCTCTTTATTATCCGTCTCAATCACAATATGAGTATAACCAAGAGACCAAGCCATCGCAAGGCCTTCATACACCGCCCAAAGCTCAGCCTCAAAAACCGAGCATACCCCAATCTTCTTAGCAAAACCAAAACGCCAGCCCAAAATATTATCACGTCCAACCCCACCACAAGAAGCGAAACCCGTCGATACCTTGCGCGCTCCGTCAACATTAACCTTCACCCAACCCGTCGGAGGCTTTGACCACTTCATCGCAGTCACCCTTACCCTTGTCACAACCGTGTGCTGATCCTCATGCGCAGCAGCCCAAGCTGCCTCCTCGCAAAGCTGCGTCGCACGCTGCAGCAGGCTCCCCGAGCTGCCTGCGTCTGGATCAAAGATTACCTTGTTCCGTCAGCACGAAGCTTCCCAAAGAATAGCACCAAACAATAAATCCCAGTTAGCCGAGCTCTTGGGATACAGATTCGAATCAGTCAAGTTTTGAACTAACCAGATTTTAATGTCAGTTAGGAAAAATTGTTGGACTTTATCCGCCTTAATAACTCGCATCCAAGCTTCCCTAACCTCAAAACAGTCTCGCAGAGCGTGCGAAATGTCTTCCATCACAGCACCACAAACCGCGCAACTCGGGTCATCCGCTATATGTCTACTAACCCGCTCAACATTAGTCATAATACGCCCATGTCCAATCTGCCATAGGAACATCCGCACTTTTGGAGACCCTTGAAACTTTGCAACAATACTCCACATCCGATCCTCGTTCATGGCTTCATGGCCTAACCGTAGACGATAGGTCGACTTCACAGTGAAACGTCGGTTATCCTCTAGTGCCCAACCTGGTCGGTCCGGTACTCCAACAATAGTAGGAGGCTTCACCGCCTCAATTCCCCAAATGGCCTGCATCGACAACAAGGGAGCAAACACATCTCATCTCCAACACTCATCGTCCCCAACCATACTACGAAAAGGGGTGTCAAACGTTGCATCAAACGCCCCATCGTTCCTATAAGCACGCAGCGGTCCAATGTTCGCCACCCATGCATCATCCCAGAAGTCGACAGATTGCCCATCACCAATATTCCAAACTATGCTTTTGCGCACATCCTCCCAAACTAAGCACACTCCCTTCCACAGCCGCGATCCATTCCCTCTTGGAAACACCCTCGGCATAATTTCTTCCACCCGATTCCGAGACCAAAGCAAAGCCTAATTTAAGGAGGAAAGCTTCATTTTGACATTCCAAATGTTTGAGACCCAAGCCACCACAAGTAACCGGCGAGCAAATAGTGTCCCAATTAATTAAATGCACACGCCGAGCATTATTTGTATGACCCTAGACAAAGTTTCTAATAATTCGTTCAATATCGTCACAAACATTCTTTAGCAATCTCACAGATTGCATTGTGTACATATGTATTGAAGCAAGGACAAATTTCGCAAGGACCACACGCCCAACAAAAGAGAGAAACCGAACCTTCCATCTCGCCAACCTATCTGTCACCTTTTGAATCAAATAATTATAAGTATCTTTGGAAACCCTGCCATGAATGAGTGGTACACCCAGGTATCTACCCAAATTTGACACACAACGAAAACCGAAAGCACTGTTGATATTCTCCTTAAGAGCCAAATGAACATTGTGCGAGAAGAAGATATCAGTCTTCGAGATATTGGCTCTATGCCTAGAACAGGCACAAAAATCATTAAGAACCCGGCTAATGACATCAAATTGATCTAAAGAAGCTTCAGCAAACAGCACCAGGTCATCCACAAAAAATAGATGAGAAATTAGAGGCCCATGACGTCGAAACTGGAAAGCCTTCCACGTACCTTGATCAACCTCATGTTGGATAGCATGCGCCAACCTCGCCATGCAAAGAACAAAGAGATATGGCGATAGGGGGTCACCTTGCCGTATGCCATGAGATGGTGTAAATTCCCCCGACTTGCTTCCGTTCCAAAGGACCTGAGTAGTAACAGAGGAGACACAGCTCATGATAAGGGTTCTCAATTTCAAAGGAATGCCAATCTCTGACAAGGTATCATAAATAAAGGACCATTCAAGCCTATCATACGCTTTTTCAAGGTCGACCTCTATCGCAAACCAACCTTTCTTTCCCTTTTTTGTACGCATCGAGTGGATCACTTCTTGGGCTATAACAATGTTTTCGGTAATAGATCGGCCGAGAACAAAACTAGTCTGATTTTCTGATATCCATCTAGGCAAATAAGGTTTCAGCTGATTAACCATAACCTTACTTAGGATTTTATACAGTACAGTACACAAGCTGATCGGTCTGAACTGAGCAATCGATTCCGGCCTATCCACATTCGGGATTAGTACCAAGAGGGTTCTATTAATATCTAGATCCACCGAGCCAGTAATAAACATATCCTGTATATCCCTACACACAACATCTCTAACAATATCCCAATGACGTTGAAAAAATAGTGCATGAAAACCATCTACACCTGGTGCTTTAGAAGGGTGCATCTGGAAAAGGGCCTGGCAAATCTCCTCCTTTGTACAAGGAGCATCCAGCATCTCACTATCCCTCTAAAGTAAGCTCGGAAATACCCCACGTCAATTGTACATGTATCCACTGACACTATCCGAGGAGAACAAATTGCTAAAGAAATTCGTGGCTTGTTGCTTAAGAGCCTCCTGATCCGATACCCACTTTCTACGCTCATTGTTTAGGGACATAACAGAATTCCGTTTCCTTCTTCCATTGGCGATTGCGTGATAGTACTTAGTGTTTCGATCGACACTTCTAATCCAATTACACTGCGCCTTCTGACGCCAAACACTTTCCCAAAGCAATGATCTCATCCAGCTCCCGCTTGAGAGTCTTCTCAAGCTCACACAACGAATCTGAATGTCGGCGGCCCAAAGCTCTGTCAATACCACGAAGGCGTGCAAGGAGTTCACGCTTCCTCTTGCACAAAGACCCGAAATCGAACCACTCCACTGCGTCAGGGCACCTTGCAGATGATCAATATTTTCCACATAGGATAGAGACGGATTCCATTGCTGCTCAATGAAACTAGCGCAAGTAGGTGTCTGCTGCCAAGTGAATAAGAAGCGAAAAGGTTTCTCACCACCCACAGGAGTGAACGGACTCGTGCAAAGCAAAATTGGGCAATGGTCAGATCCGATACGGTCAAGGTGATGGACCAAAGAATCCGGGAACACGTCAGCCCATTTCGAATTGACTAAGTAACGATCAAGTCTCCCAAACAGCGACCCCTGAGACCAGGTAAAGCAAGGCCCTTTAAACTCAACATCCAACAAGCCTCCATCAAAGACAAAATTCTGAAAATCCCTACTCACAAAGGCACGACCTCCCACACCCCCACGACGACCATCCACATGTAAAATAGAATTAAAGTCGTCACCAAGGACCCAAGGATGATCCGTGCCAAGATTAAGAGCAATCAATTGATCTCACAGATAACGTATGTACTGAATGTGAGGACTCACATAAATAATGGTCTAGAAAACAGAACACGACAACAAATTCCCTTGCAAAACCACATGTATAAACTGATTCGACACTGAACAAATCTGCACATTTAAAACCTCATTCCAAAGAAGCCAGATACCTCTACAAAAACCTTGCGCCTCAACCTGGAAAGAATGCTGAAAGCCCAAAGAACGGACGATGCGATCAGCTTTGTCACCACTAACCTTGGTTTCCATTAAAGTAACCACCGACGAACGTGAGGAAGCAACTATCCTACGCAAATGTTCACGAAAAGAGGAGCTCGCGGCTCCTTGAATATTCCATGTAATAAAATTAATCATCACAAAACTAACAAAAGGAGGAGAACCAACCTAATCCTCAACCATCGAGGTAGACACTCCTGCACTACCATCGTCTCCACCAAGAACTCTATCCGTAGGCGAATCCACCCGAATTTTGCTATTCCCAGCTGTTTTGCTTACATCTGAACACCCCACCTCCCTTGCTGCAGCAGCAGCCGTATAGAAATGTGGAGGGTCCGGCAATAACCCATCCAGGCGAGCGGAGGCCGACAGCACCCAATCTGACAAGAGAGGCATTACTGGTAAGTGATCCAATTTTTTCTTGCCACGTGCTTGTGGTTTGCCTAAGCCTTTACTGCTTTTTTGAACTCCTTGAAACCGAAACTTAGAGCCCCCTTTGTTCGACGAAAACACCTTCCGACCATCATTAAGGATCGAGATCGCCACGTGACTTGAGTCCCCATCCTTTGATTCATGCTCAACCACCGACAGAACCTTGCCTGGGATAACTGGGGAAATGCTCATCGGCGAGTGGTCCACTGGTTTCACCACGTTAAGATCACTTTGAGGGATCCTCTCTGTCATGCGAGCTCTCACTATACTCGAAACCGTACTTTCCTCGGCAGGAGCCACCTACTTCCCTTTAATTTTATCAGCAGCATTCGGTGATTTTGCCACATTCCCCCTCGACTTTGGACATCAGACGCCATCCCCAACGCCTCATCATTCTCCAAATCACGTAACAAATGAAAACTCGAAGCCAAAGGTTCCTTTCCGCCACTTTTTGCAACAGAGCCAGACTCATATGCTTTCCGCAGCCTCCTTTTCTTCCTATCCACGACCATTCAAGGGCCATAAAAGTCTGATATTTCCTGGTGTTGTTCATGTTGCATCACTTCCTTTTCCACTCCTTCCGATACCACTACTTTAGACGTGCAAGATTCCATAGTATGCCCATAGATCCCACAATGAAAACAGATTTGACTGAGACCTTCATACTCTAATCTCTACACAAAATTATCAATACCAATACAAGGCAAGAGTGGCTTAGACAAATCAACCACAACGGCTAAACGAGCGAACTTACCCCTTTAACCCGCAACAATATTATAACCCACCTTGATGACACGTCCAATGACATCAGCGATCCGACGAAATAAGCTCTTTGTATAGTATCGAAAAGGTAGCCCCGGAAGTCTCACCCAGACCACAACCTGAGATGGATAAGCCTTATCCGTAAAGAACTCTCTGCTCGAAGGTTGAACCGTGAGGTAACTACCAAAGAGAATCCACGGCCCAGCAGTTAGAACGCGCACGTAGTCTTCCTCCTTCTCAAGTTTCACCAAAAAATAATCATTCTCAAGATCAACAAGCTGAAATCTACCAACCAATTTCCATAAAGCCTGAAGACGGTTCCAAAGTACTCTATAGCTTATAGTTCGACCAAGGAGACGAACAATCAAAGCTTTTTCCATGCTACGATCAATCAAGTCATGAACACGTTCAGATAAACGAATCACCGGATAAGGACCACTCTCTTTAATTATCACGTCCTCGTCTCGCACTTCAATCTCACTATCCGTAATACCCGATGTCTTCAATCATGTGTTTCCCATTGCACCAACAAGGATGTTGGCGTAAGATGTTGTTCCCCCAACAGCCGTAACACTAGGGTTAGTCTTGACCCCTTCCGTTGCAGTAAACCCACCAGCCGGGCTCACCTCCTCAAAGGTAGGGTTTTGCATGAAGTTCATAGTCCCGTGGCCATCCCCGACGCACACCCCCTCCCCAATCGCAGCACCCGACTCTGTTCCAACCACAGCCGCCTCCTTAAGCCTCTTGTCATCACGTTGCGCGAGCAGCGATGATGGCGAAACCGATCGTTCCAATTCCCCCGTAGACAAGAGAACCGGAAACGAAACCCCATCCCTAAGCATAGGCGATACCCCCTGATCTCCAGATTGTCCTTCTGTCCATCCCCTGGCGGCCGGCCGCCGGAGTCCGAGAAAGCAGCCACCCCTGACGCAGACCCACGCGGCACGTTAGGGTTTTGGTTTTCATTATTCCCCGAAAAAGATGGAGGAAACGAGAACATCGTGTTGAGTAATATCTTTTAAATTATTTAAGCCTATCTTTAATGACTCCTAGCTCCGAAATCCATTCCCACGCAATGCAATCTAACCAATGTGATTACTATTTAATTATTTTATAATTAGTAAAGCCAATCAGCCTTTTGTAATATACTTTAACAAAGATATAATATTAATACTATTTTAAAATGAAAGTTAATGCATCACATGGTACATGATTATAACTGTTGCTTAATCTCGAGTAACTAGTGATGTGACGTACATGTACGTCTTTTTTAATAATTTATTTTTAAGAATATTTTATATTTTTTGATGTGATGCACGAAACATCATTAATTACAATTAATGTACACTCATGTAGATGACTAGACCTGGTAAACTCGACCCAAAAATGATCCGAACCGATTTATTTAACCGAGACTAAAAATTGACCCGAATCGAGATTTAAAATCGACCTGAACATGACTCGAAATTTGATCTGAAACTCGAAATAAATCGAATCGAACCAAATTTTAGTTGAACCGAAATAGACATGAACCAAAAGCAACTCGAACCGAAGACAACCCGAAATAAATAAAAGATATTAGGGTAAACTACATAAATGACCACCATGCTATTGGTAAGGTTGCGATTTGACCACCTTACTTTTTTTCTAAGCAATTAAATCATCATACTATTAATTGAATGCAATGTGACCACCAGCCATTAGAGGTTAATTGCAGGTGACGTGGCAGTTAAAAAAATTAGGGGTATAATTACACATTTAGTCCTTACTATTTACACATTCTTTCAATTTAGTCTTAATTTTAAATTAATAAAATTAATTAATTATTTAATTAGGTGGTGACACGTGTCAACACCTTAGTGGAGGACTTTAATTATTTATATTTGATTTAATCTGTTTAGAACGATGTTTTAATTATGACATGTGTACTATTTTCCTCCATTTAAGTTAGAGATGTTTTTAATGAGTCACGTATTTATATTCCATTTTTCATCAAAATAAAAATAAAAACAAATCCCTTTTGAAATATGAATCGAGCTAGAACGTTGACATTGAAATCCAATTTTTGAGCGGACCTTTAATTCAATTTTATAATTTATAATTTTATTTTTATTTGATATTGAATGAAAATTGGTATGGTTTCTTATCTTAAAAAAATAAAGAAATTTAAACGGTTTAAGTTAATCATTTATAAATATGGAGTAAGCTTGATGAAATCTAACGTCTGTATTTCGACCAATCAAGCTATATAAAAATGTGTATGATGTGAATACCATACATAAGTACGATTCAACTTAGTCATAGACACCAATAATTAGAAAGAATATAAGAGAGTTCAATAGAAAATAATATGTACATATATATTGCATTTTTGTCAATGAAGTTATGTGGATTTTCATATTCAGATTTGAGTTCATTATGTGTAAATATCACATGTGAGTTCTTAATCTAAATTTTATTTGGATTAAGTATAATCATGTGTTAATTATAATTATGATTCATTTATACATTATATTAAATTTGGTTCTAATTATATAAATGTCTTAATTATAATTTTGTTTGTATATCGTACTAATTGATATTGGTTATGGTTATATAAATATATTGATTATGATTTATACAATAAAATATCTATAAATTAATAATGTCGGGATCACGTAATTTTATTAATTTAAAGATGTATTAATTAATCAATAAATTAATAATTAATTAATTTAAAGAGATTTTTTCGATTCAACGAACTTACATTATTCTTCATGAATAAACATATACATTGTATTGACTAATTGAAACATATTCTTGTACAATGTGACTAATTAAATGTAGGAATATATTTTGATACACAACCTGTGTAAAAAAATTACACAACCCTTCATATTTAAGCTATAAAAATTAAAACCTAAATCCCTGGCCCTAACAACAGATGAGAATCCTCTGCCCTTTTTTCGGTGCCCCTACTTATGACCCCACACTCAAAATTAGGTTTAAGGTTTAGGAGTTTAGGTTATGGTTTATGGTTAGGGTTTAGGGAATTTAGTGTAATGTGTATTTTTAGGGTATATGGTGTAGGGTTTAGGATTTAGAATTTAGGGTTAGAGCTTGTAATTTAATTTTGAAGTGTTTTTTAGTGTTGTGGCATAAGTAGGATCACCGAAAAGGGCCAGGAGATTTTTATCTTCTTAACACCCTAAAACCTAAACCTTAAACCTTAAGCTCTAAAATCTAATCATAAACCTTTAAACCTTAAACCCTAATAAAATGCACAAGCTTGTGTATCAACGTATTTTCCTTACATATAATACATACCCCTAAAAGACAAAGTTAATTGTAGTGCGTAGTACTAGTTAAAACTTAATGCAAGTTCATGTAAGGTAAGGAAACCAATCACTATATAAATAATATCAAACATTCCTAATTAGTCAATCCAAATCAAACTCAACCAACCATTGTTTCACATCTAAAAGGTGTCCTAGAATTATATTTTACTAAGTTGTCCTAGTTATATTTATAATTTTATAAAATTATTAATTTATAATATTAAAGAGCCCATAAATTTATATAAAGTCTTCCGAAAATTTATTATTTTTTTAATTATCAAAATTATTAATTTAGAACTTAGACTCAAGCCGGAACCGAAAAAATTATTACTTTAAAGAAGTTATTAATTTATCACCTCCTTCTTTCGTTAGTAATACCAACGTGATATTTTCCCGATGTGAACGTGCATTGTGAATCTGTGATAGTTGACATCGTTGTGGCATATCTTATCAGCACTTTATAAGATACTAATAAGTATGTAATAAAAGATAATACTCAAAAGCTAGTTATTTTAAACGTTTTTTAATAAAGCAAAACTGGTTAATTACTTTTAGGTTTAAATATAATAAAGAGATCATTTGTTATTTTAAAATTTAAAAGATAAGTCTCTATAATTCAATTCTATGGCAATGATTTGTTGTGTACTTTAAAAAATTGTTTTTTTCTAATTATTGTTTAATTTTACAGACAATTATTTTTAATATTTTGATGTGATTATATGATAATATTTATTTCTTACTTTTAGCTCGGTGAAAACGCACACACATCATACAAGACAAGCTACTCAAATCCCGGTCTCTTAAAAATAACTGATAGACCATCGACTAACGATAAAAATAAAAAGAAATTAGTGAAAGGACTTCGATTTCAAATAAGAAATAGCACATGAATTCAAAAATTAAAATATAGAAACTAAATTTTAATTTTTGAAACAGTATAGGAAATTTAGATATTTAAACTTTATTTTTACAACTTACCTTCTAAATAACTATATACTCTATATTAAGGATAAAGATGTTGGGGTTGCTTGCTTATCATGCTTTTCTTTTTCTTCTCATTAACGGCTGCTAATCTGAAAGCGAAATTGCTGAATTCATTCTTTTTTCTTTGAAATATGATCCTAAGATTCTCTTGTAATTATCAGATGACATTTGACAGCACAAGAAACACATTGTACAAACATGAATAATATATATTTGTATGAAGTTATTATGAAAAAACCCAAAGAATCTTCATTGTATTGTACACATGATTTTTGGAGCTGCCTTCAATGGAGCTACCAGCCAAGAAGCTTTTGCACCAGACAGAAACTTCTCGTAATAAAACCATGAGGTCCTGTCCTATCCTATCTGACAAAACCAGACACCAATTTCCCTCAATTTCAAGTATTTTTCAAAACAAATTAAGAACAAAATCTCTTTTAATGCTCTTGAAAACTTATAATTTAGTTCAACTTTCAAAACACAACACAAATTTGTTTTGCTTCATCGTTGATGGAATATAGACTGGACAGGGAGAATGAAAGAATGAAGAAGAAGAACAAAGAAGGAACAGAGAGAAGAAATGAAAGTTTTTCTTATTATTGTGAATATGAATCGAATACAACATGCTTTTACAATATACATAATGTTTGCTTATATACACAGAACTCAATCTATAATAACAGATAATTGATTCTTGATCTTTGGATACAACAGATGACAGCTCAGCATCTAAACTGTTATAACAGCTTCTTTAACAACTATATGCTAACATACTTTCTATCTTCCTTTCTTTTTTAAAAGATAAAAACAACCAGACTGAAAAGAGGAACATGTTGATACATTCATCATGTCCTATTCTTGTTAACTTCTTCAGAGCAGAAAATATTATTGGCTTGCAGTTGTAATTCTGTAGGTGAAAAAGTCCTAAGCTTTCGTCGAAGATGTAAGAAGAATGCTGCAGACAAAGGCTTGGTAAACACATCTGCAACCTGTTCTGAAGCAGGAACATAGTTGACTTGAAACGATCCTTCAGAGACCTTCTCCCTAACAAAGCTGAGGTCAAGCTCAACATGCTTGAGTTTTGCATGATGTACATGATTAGCTGAGTGTGCTATTGTATTGGTGTTATCACACCAGATGACTGGAGTTTTGGAAAGTTTGATCTTAAGTTCAGTGAGAAGAGATTTCACCCACATGGCATCACATATCGAATCTGCTAGACTTCTAAACTCAGCTTCAGTAGATGACCTGGAAACAATTGATTGTTTTTTCGAGCACCATGAAACTAAATTTCCTCTTAAAAAAACAATGACCACCTGTTGACCTCTTATCATCCACATTTGTTCCCCAATCAGAGTCAGTGTAGCCAACTAAAACATTCGTCAAGGAGTTATTGCTGAAGAAAAGACCATGCTCTAGAGTACCTTTAAGATACCTAACAATTCTCTTAACAACTTTCCAATGTTTATCACGAGGGGCTTGCATATACTGACTAACCTTATTAACAGAAAACTGAATGTCTGGCCTAGTTGTACATATATGTTGCAAGGTTCCTACCACTAGTCTATAAAGAGTACAATCTTCAAAAGGGTCCCCATCACTTAAGGAGAGAGGAGGAGAAGTTATCATGGGAGTTGGTGTTGGTGTAGCTTCAAGCATTTTTGTTTTATCTAACAACTCCAAAATATGTTTCTTCTGATTAAGAATTATCCCTTGATCTACAGCTATGACATTCATGCCAAGAAAAAATGTGAGTTTCCTTAAATCTTTAAGAGAAAAGGCACTATTAATCTGCTGGATAACAGAATCAACTTCTTCAGCACTGTTGCCAGTAACCACTATGTCATCAACATAGACCATTATATTGACTATGTTGCCTTTAGACTCTCGAAAGTATAAAGAAGAATCAGCTAAAGAAGAGGAGAAACTCATCTGAGAGACTAAGTGACTCTTAAAATTTTCAAACCAAGCTCGTGGTGCTTGCTTGAGACCATATAAAAAATTTTGAAGTTTGCAAACAAGCTGTTGACCAGAAGAATTCTCTTGTTCAAATCCAGATGGCTCCTGCATATATACTTCCTCTGAAATATCACCATTCAAGAAAGCATTATCCATATCAATTTGTCTTAAAGCTCATCCATTGTTCAAAGCAACACTAAGAAGAACCTTCACTGTAACATGTTTAACTACAGGGCTAAAAGTTTCAGAGTAATCAAAACCAGCTTGTTGAGAGAACCCTTTTGCAACAAGCCTAGCTTTATACCTTGACACACTCCCATCAGCATTACGTTTGATTTTAAAAAGTCACTTACAACCTATAGGAACTCTATCAGAGGGCAAAGAAACAATCTTCCAAGTATTCTTAGAGACCAGGGCATTAAATTCCTTCATCACAGCATCTTTCCATTCACAAGAAGAAAGAGCTTGATACACATTATCAGGAGTAGAAACTTCAACTTCAGAGAAAAAGACCTTAGGTTTGAATATACTAGCTTTAGATCTGGTTACCATAGAATGAGTTGAATTCTATTGTAAAGGCCGACCAGGATGAGAAGAAGTATTAGACTGAGTAGGATTCTATTGTAGAAACTGGTCAGAATTAGAAGAAGAACTAGGCTGAGTAGGACTAGACTCTAAACCATCTTGATTAGACTCTAAAACCAAATTCTGAACTCCAGATTCTAAATTTTAATTTCCAGCTTCCATGTTCTGATCTTCAACCTCCACATTCTGAGGAGAAGTGCTAGAAGAGACTGGTAAAAATTGTCCTGAAGGAATTGAAGGAACTGACCCATGAGAAGAATTAGAAGGAGCAGAAGAATAATCCTGAGAATAAGTATGAAACCCAGACATGTTGGAACTGGACTGAGAACTTGAACTGAAGAGAAGGATTGCAAGATCTGGGAGTGAAATACTTGGCTTTAACAGCCTTAGAACTAGAATGACCAGTCTGAGATTGCTTGTTTTGCAAGCAAGGGAAACAACTCTCATTAAACTAAATATGCCTAGACACATAAAGCTTACCTTCACTATCTAAACACTTGTAACCATGTTGAGCTGAACAGTATCCCAGAAAAAGATAAGGCTTTGACCGAAGCTGCAATTTGTGCTGATTGAAGGGTCTGGTTAGTCGAAAACACTGACAACCAAACACTTTTAAAAAACCATAGTCATGAATTTTACCAAAAAAACTTTTCATATGGTGAAATGCTTCATAAAACCCTAGTAGGCAATCTATTAATCAGATATACAGATGTATAAAAAGCATCAGACCAATGTTTAAAAGGTACACCACTTTGAGCTAACAAGGTTAAACCAAGTTCAACTATATGCCTATGTTTTCTTTCAATTCTACCATTCTGTTCAGAAGTGTAAGGACATGTATTTATAAACTGTATACCTTTTTGCAAAAAATATTGACCTAAGGGTTTAAATTCAGTGTCACAATTAGATTGAATAACTTTTAACCTACAACCAGATTGTTTTTCCACCATATTATGAAAATTCATAACAACACTAGGCACATCAGATTTCCTAGCAATAAAATAAATCTAGGTATACCTGGTAGCAGCATCAAGAAAGCTAACATAATAAGCATAATTATTAGACAGAAGGGGAGCAGGACCCCAAACATCCATTTGAACATGCTCTAAGGGTTTATTATAAACAGAGATAGATTTCTAAAAAGGGAGCTTATGACTTTTTCCAAGTTGGCAAGCTTCACAAAAAAACTCTTCTTTATTGATATTAACAAAATTACAAATTTAGGACAGTTTAGCTAAGGTATCAACAGAAGGATGCCCAAGCCTTCTATGCCAAACATGAAAATCAACAGAAGAATTACAAACAAAGCTAGTAGAGTCTTTACAAACACTTAAAGAACTATGAAGATTATTCAAAGAACCTGGACCATTAACAGCAGGCAAACAGAAACCACCAGAAGTCTCATCAGTCATAGTAGACCCATCAGACACAAACTTGTACAAACCATCATTTTGAAAACGTCGAAGCATCTGCTGATGAGTTGTCAAATCCTTAACAACATAAGAGTCAGGAAAGAATTCAATAGATATATTATTATCTCTGGTAAATTTAGATACAGATAGCAAGTTCTTTTTTATAGAAGGCACATGAAGTAAATTAGTAAGAATTAAAGGCCTAACAGTCAAATTAATAGCAGAACTACCAATACTGGAAATAGGAATAGTAGAACCAACTTTTACACTAACTCTACCAGAACCAAAATAAGGCAAGGATGAATAGATATTACCTGCATCGGGCGTGAGATGAGAAGTCGCACCGGAGTCAGGATACCAGACCGCATCTCCAAACATGAACTCATCGGACACAGCAGCAACCGAAGCAACTACAGGTTCGGAGGAACTGCCATTCTGAACAATCGGATTAGCTTGATCGAAGGACTGGTTCTGATTCGACTGATTAGAACCTTGATAGACATTTCCCTGATGCACCGGACACGGTGCTTGACTGAACGGACCTTGAACGAAAGACTGATCTTCGCCTGAATCTTCGGAATAGGACACCTGATTAACAGAACTACCAACACCTTCGAACGTCTGATCGAAGCGAAAGAAGCATCTGCCAGCAAGATGTCCTATCTTTCTGCAGATCTGACACTGCGGACGGGACTGACCGCCAAAGAATCGGCCCCCACGTCCTCTGAAAGGCATCCCTCGACTAGGGTTTGTTGGACGGAAAACGGGTGCGGCTGGCCGTTGAGGATTTGAGTAAACAAAAGAATTAGAACAACCCGTGTTAGGGTTATTATTAGCATTTGGGCCACTAAACGGGCTTTGTTGCCCCATTGAATTACTCTGATATCCATTAGACGAACCAAAAGGTCCATGAACAAAATTGACTAAAGACCCATGAGACAGGAACTCGAGTTGTCTGGACTCAGTGTCAAGCAGTACACTGGCAACACCGTCGAGTTTATACGGTTGTTAGCTCGACGTGATGACGGCTACCACCGGCTCATACTCCGGCAGCAACCCTAAAAGTATAGTTGAGATATGCATTGTCTCTGTTAACGAATTTCCACACGCAGCAAGATTGTCACAGACACTTTGGATTTGGGCAAGATACTCTCGCATTGACTGATCACGTTTCCGGATATTCTTGAGAGAACAGTGTAAATGCATTATCCGAGTAGTGGATGTAACAGAGAACACCTGATGAATCTTGTTCCAGATTTGAAGAGCGTTCTTGCAGTTCACCAAAGAAGGAAGAATGGATGGCCCAATGGAGGACAACAACCAAGGACAGAGAGCATTGTTCTCTTGCTTGAACCTGGCATACTCCGGATTGACCGATCGACGACCACTATCTCCGGTGACATATTGTTCAGGAACAGAAAAAGAATCATCAAGATGATCCTGAATAGCCAAACTCTCAATGGCAAACTGAATCTGTTGCCTCCAAAGAAGATAGTTCGTGTCATCTAACCGAATGGAAATGGACTTGTTGGTGAAAGGCTTCGAATTTTCAGATACCTCTGATACCATAATGGAATACAGACTAGACAGTGAGAATGAAAGAATAAAGAAGAAGAAGAAGAAGAACAAAGAAGAAACAGAGAGAAGAAATGAAAGCTTTTCTTATTATTGTGAATATGAATCGAATACAACATGCTTTTACAATATACATAGTGTTTGCTTATATACACAGAACTCAATCTATAATAACAGATAACTGATTCTTGATCTTTGGATACAACAGATGACAGCTCAGCATCTAAGTTGTTATAACAGCTTCTTTAACAGCTATATGCTAACAATCGTGCTCATATACAAGCGTCTCTGAAAAGAAGGAAAACCCAATTACACAAATGGTGTTTGCTTTAATATTTTGTTGAATTCTATTTTCACCCAACAAAGTGGAAACTAGTAACCCTAAGTTACTTTAACGACACATGTAGGGTTAAAAATAGGGAAAACTAAATGAATAGTACCCCATGTATTCTAGCGTTACTATTTTGATACTTCAACTATTATTTTTGGCAAAATGGTACCTAATGTTATATTTTTATTCTGTTTTAGTACCCCGACCGTTAAAAACTAACAGAGACGATAATGTGGCTTGGTATAATCACAGTTTTGGTCCAAAACACTTATATATATATTATCAATTTAGTCCAAAACACTTATATATATTCTCGCCGAGAGAGGTTTGTAAAGCTTTGATACCATTTTGTCTCATCCCTTTCCCACCTCCTCCTATTCTTGTTGGTATCCCGATCGTATAGTTTGAGTCATCCAATGGACCTCATATTAGCCCCTCATTGATCCAAAAATCTTAAAATTTTGATTGTCCTTAGCGTGTTTTTTAAACCCAAAACCTATAAAAGTATTCGACTGGAAGAAAAAGAAGAAAATTGAGGAATTTACAATTTTAATCCAAAAATTAAAATAATGTTTAAATTGATAGAATTTTAGACTAAATTGATAGATTGTATAAGTTTTTTGACTAAACTTGTTATTAACCCAAGCTACGCCACCATTTTCGTTAATTTTAAACGACGAAGGTAACAAAACATAACAAAAAAAATGAAACGTTAGGTACTATTTTGCCAAAAATAATAGTTGGGTACCAAAACAGTAACACGAGAATATGTGGGGTACTATTTATGTAGTTTTCCCTAAAAATATTATATATTTATTGGATTATTATCTATACATTGAGGGTCGGTGGGGAAAAGTTTCTATAATGGGAGTTATTTAAGAGTTTAGGGGTTTAGTTGAGGGATTAGGGTCTTAGGTTGTAGTGTTTAGAGTTTTAGAGTAAAGAATTTAGATTTTAAATTTTGGCTTAAAAATATACATGCTTGTGTAAAAAAAAATTACGACAATGTATCAAATATGTTACAGATATGTGTGAAATTTTACATGCTAAAACATAATCTCAAATATCTAAAGTTTATTCTGATCATTTGATAAAATCTAAAATAAAGTCTGTAATTAAATTCTGAAACATAATCTCAAATATCTAAAGTTTCACGGTCTAAATTACGTAAATGTCCAAAAACATAAATTTAAAATAATTTGATAGTCTAAAATAGAGTTCATACTGGTGATAAATTATCCGAGTAAAATACGAGATTCTCCAAGTACTGAGTCACCTAAAAGTCAGAGTATATCTTAAAGAGAAACTAAGGGGGTAAGCTAAAGAGCTTAGTGTGTCTCTAAAGTGCAAGAAAACTATAGTCCTAAAACATAATATTATTTTCTTAAAATCCTTTAAACCATAACACATAAATCACAAGCGCAATGCAATGCACCCAATTACGTCCGCCAAATAAGAGTAAGGTTCCCCAGAACCCCTCACTACAACGTCACCAATCGATGTGTGGTAAAAACCATTGCTTCTTCCGTACAAATTCCAACCCATGCTCATACATACATGATGATTAAAAATCAAATTTCATAAACCCAGTTCCATAAATCCGGTATTCAATACACATACTTCATAAACCATAGTCCATAAATCCATAAATCATAGATCTGTAAATCTGATATTTCATAAATCAAATATTCCATAAGTCATAATTAAAACACGTTTTGAAAATCGTATGCACGTGATGTCAACCATACAAGCCATAATACATATAAATATTCACATAATTGTTACGTGTAATAGAGTCTATCGCAATAGAATGCAAGTGTACACGACGCAAGTAGTAAAGTGATACGTAAGTGTCAGATATCGTCTCCACAGGGACTGGCCTAATAGCTTTAACCTTGGATTGCTGCACAAGAAGAAAAAGAAGGAGTTTAATTGTTTGTCACGAAATAATAAAAAGTACTGAAAATAAAAGAGTAAAGAAATCAGAATAGAGAGAATGGGCCGGTATTGATTTGCTCCGTAGTGCAGGTGGTTGTACTGTCTAGGACTTCTCTGTTCTGTCGTAGCGCATGTCGCGGCAGCACCTGCTGCGGCAGCTGTCTGTTGTTGTCGCAGCAGCGAACACACAACTCAGTACTTCAAGCCTGGCAAGAATCCCTGCTATGCCTTGTCCTATCCCTAGGTCCAAGTCTGTCGATGAACACGTCTTTGATGATACCTCCCGACGTGAATCGAAGGATGAACACCGATGTTGTTGAATTCTTCCTTAGCCACTTAACCTCGTCCTAGAGTAGCGTCTCCTTTGACTAAATTATTGCTTTTGTATGTTTGGTGTTGCCATGTTGAATTGTAACTCATGCCTAAATTGCTCATTTTGAATGTTAGTCATGTGCCTTGGATGTTGTCTCTATGTTTGAATGATGTTGAATGAATGCATGTCTTGTGAGGTCTTGCTTTAGTGTTAGACTTGTCTTAATCTGGTTGAAGCATGCTAATATAGTTGGATTGCTTTAAGTCTAATTGTTATGACGTTGTAGGGTGTTTTGGTGGTGTTTTAGGGCACCCTTATGCCTTAAAATAGCCAAAACGAGTTTGCAGACAGGGGGCGTTTCGGAACGGGTCACCCTGTTCCGATACGGTTCCTTTGCAAATGGCCTTCCGTTTCGAAACGGATGGGGGTCGTTTCGGAACATTTTTGCTACTGGAATTTTGAGAAATTGACGAGATAAAGGCGTTCCAAAACGGGCCTTTGATGTTTCGAAACGGTCAAATCTCGTTGACCACGAGAAATTGACCGTCAATGTCGTTTCGATACGGGTCACCCCTGTTTCGGAACGGTCACCTTATGGTTGACCCTGGCCTGTTGACTAAAATGAGCTGTTTAATGTTTTGGTTGGTCGGAGCTTGTTACATTATTTGTATTTTCCGCTGTTGTGCTTCACATAGGTTTTAATTATGCCTATAGACAAGATAAAATAAAAAGAATTTTTAAGGGTCGTTAACCGAGGGGAAACCTTAACGGGTTTCGCTTCGGATTTCCCCGTGTGGCCCACTCGGACCGGTCATCCGACCAGACCGGGACAAGGGGGTTACAGTAGTGCCTGTCACGGCAGCACCTGCTGCGGCAGCGGTCTGTTGTTGTCGCGGCAGCGAACACACAACTCAGTACTTCAAGCTTGGCAAGAATCCCTGCTATGCCTTGTCCTATCCCTAGGTCCAAGTCTGTCGATGAACACGTCTTTGATGATACCTCCCGTCGTGAATCGAATGATGAACACCGATGTTGTTGAATTCTTCCTTAGCCACTTAACCTCGTCCTATCCCTAGGTCCGAGATAGTTCAACCATAAACTGGAGAACCTGTACTTATTCCTTTCGTATACTTAACTCTCTCGATATTAAGTAAATGTATAATCTCACAATGCTCTCCCGATACTCTTGCAAGATGTTGAAAACCAGAATAAGCAAACTTAAAGTCTATTTTATTGAACAGAAAAATCCTAAGAACAGAACAACCCTTACAACTACTTTACAATATCAACCATTTGCCCTATGGGAGGTTTAGAACATGGTGAAGAAAGAGAAACGACTAGGGTTTTGAGATGAGAGGTATGGGATGTGATGATATCCTTTACCCTTACATACATGGGTATATATAGGCAAAGATCTAGTCTAAGTCCTTCTTCGAGTAGAAGTTCTTGTACAACAAGTAAAGATAAGTTACTTTACTTATCGATTTTTGATCAGCTCTATGCTTCGCTCCCGGCCTCAGAAAAATGCAAGATTGGGCTCAATGGACTCAGAAAAATGTCCTCTATCAAACGAGACCCATCTTGACTATGTCGGCGTATTGTCGCCCGGGCGGCATTTTGCGACGGTAGCATCCTTGGTGGCAACTGGAACTGCTTCAGTACAGCTCCTTCTACTTCTAGTCTCCAAAAATATGCGAGTGGCCCACGATAGTCCGGCTTGAAATCCTCTATCTGTCGATCTCCATTTCGCTTCTTCTACCTCAGGTGTCTTCACTATCGCCCCTTCTGCCATAGTAGCGGTCACGACAGACCACGAACCTCGTCTCTTCACCTCCTGCTCCACAAATTGCCTCTGCTCCTCAACTGCCTCCAATGCTGCCACGGTAGATACCTGCAAAAGTGACCAATTTTAGCAGCATCTGTGCAGTTTTATCTAAATGTGATGTAAATGCAAAAACTAGCCTAAAATGCAATTAAACGTGCTTGAGTGCAGCAAAAATAAGGATAAATGAGGGGTAAAATATAGGACTTTTAGGCACTGAACAATAATGGATAAAAAAAACATATAAAAAATAATATATAATTTATTTATAGCACCGGAAGAAACACACCTCGCAACAATAAAGCTCTAACAACGAACAAAGGGCGGTTGCGGCTTCGATGTAAGGTGATGGCAACATCAATCCGAGAGGAATTCATAAAACATGGGAATAACTAAGAGCGGCAGCACTTTAAAACTTAAGGCTTAGGTTTATTTTTATACGTAATAACTATGATTATATATATATAGTTGAGCGTGGTAATCTAAACAAATTAGGTTTAGAATATAATAATAATAATAATAATAATAATAATAATAATAATAATAATAATAATAATAATAATAATAAAATTTAAGTTGAAGAAAAAGTCGATGTAGTCGGGTCCAATTAGAATTCAATCTATTTATAAGTGGTTAAGTGCGGCTGGTCGAAAAGAGTTTATATATACCCAATTTATTGGGTAATTCACAAGGGAAGCCATTGATCTTTATATGAGTCTACAAACTAACATCTAAGCTTTTCATAATTTACAAATTGACCCCTAAATTTTTATATTAAGCCTTATAAATCTGAATTTTCTCAAATTAACCCTCAAACTCAATTAGGGTTTTTGAATTAGTTAGGGTTTTCAATTAGGGATTTTAAAATCAGGTTTTTAAATTAGGGAATTTTTTTGAATCTAAGATATACAATTTGAGCGTAATTTTTGGGGTGTTACATTTATCCCTTGTTTTATCTTTGATTTTAGGAATTTGTTACTTTATTCTGTTAGGATCCTTGGGTACAAATACCCCTTAAGCTAGTTTATTAGACAGATTAGATTTTGAGTATTCTCTTCATGTCCGTAATTGAAGTTTCTTTGCTTTTTCATTTTTTTTACTTTCTTCATTTATTTTTCATTGTAAAAATGCTAAGCATGATCCAATTCATGTTTAGCTGAAACTTTAAATTAGCAAGAAATTTTCCGATGGCTCAATTATAATTTGTGAGAATTGAGTTAAGTACTTCAAATCTTCGAGAATTAAGGCGCGAAGCCTGGGGCTAAACAAATACATTTGAACTCTTTCGTTACTTTCATCATTCATCTAATTTATCTTTTTATCTTATTTTTATTATTTACATCTTTTCTAACCCCCCCCCCCCCCTTTACTTTTACAGTGTAAATCAAAGGATTGAAACGAGACAATATTATCAGATTTCTTTAGTCCTTGTGGATTGACATCTGCTTCTCTATATTACAGTTTATTTTTATTAGAGAATAGGAGTATTTTTATTTGAAAATTTTGGCAACTTGGCAGTTACTTTCCAAAATATAATGTATATTTTTTAACGTTGTAATGTTTATATTGTCTAGACTTCTCTCCGCACATAAATCGGAAATACTAAATATTTAAACATATTCAATTTCATGTTATCTTTTATGTAGTACCAACGACATACCAATTGTACGGTAGAGTTGTCGGATGAGTTGATGAGCTTGGTTCTTGTTGACAAGGGCTTTGATGTTGAGTGACATTTCTTTTCTTGGCTTTATGTTGACAATCAGTGGCAGTGCCAGAATTTTTGTATAGTGGAGACATTATGGGTATAAAGTTTAAGAAATTTCAATAGCACTGCAAAAAATATTGTTGACATCATATCTCAAAAAATCAAGTGTGGTCAATTCTTATATTTTTTATAAAAAATATTAATTTTTTATATTTTATAATAGGTTTGAAAGACATCTTAATTAGATTAGTTGGATCATTTGCACCCTAATGCTTCTGCATATATCCGCTCATGTTAACAATGAGACTTTTTTAACTTGATTGATATTTATTTTTATGTATATCATTTTCTTCTAATTAAATTTTGAGTGATTTTTAACAATTCACATAAAAATATATTTCTCGTATGTTTTTTTATCTCAATGAAAGGATACAATTTGATTAAAAAAAAAGCAAGAAACTGCACCAACTGTCTAAAACATAAACCGCAAATTTTCAGTTTTTTTCTTCTTCCGAGTTTATCCTAAAAACACGTATCTAAATGTGTTGTAGGACCACAATCAATGAATGATGGCTTACATTTAATATATTCAACTTTACCTTTCGCAACTTATTTTAAAAATTGGTTCCACATAATGACACTTAAAAATGGATAAATTATAACGAAGATCACTAAAAGTTATATTTCGATCATTCAATTATTAAAAGTTATATTTGGATTACTCAATTATGGGAAATGTTACATTTAGGTCACCCAATTATTAAAGGTTACATTTGGATCACTCAATTATGGGTAAGGTTATATTTGGGTCACCCTTCATATTTAAAAAAAAAATTACTTCATTTGAAATCATTAATTAATCTAATACACAAATTGATATACTTTTTTAAAATATAAAGGGTGATCCAAATGTAATCTTACCCATAATTGAGTTACCCAAATGTAATCTTTAATAATTGGGTGACCTAAATGTAACATTACCCATAATTGAGTGATCCAAGTATAACTTTTAATAATTGGGTGACCTAAATATAACATTTACCATAATACAGTGACTTCTGTTATAGTTTACCCTAAAAAGGTCTAGTGACAAATAGGGGTGTTCAAAAATATCCGATCTGACCGATCCGATTATTCGTTGATCCGATCCGAAAATTCGGATATTCGATCCGATTATAGATTTTCTGGATCGGATACGAATCACAATATTTCAAGTTTCGGATTATCCGAAAACCTGAAAATTTATTTTTTTAAAATATTAATCTTGTTATATTTAACAATTTGATGCTTGTTATATCCGAAAATTAGAAATTCGAATTTTTTATAGATGTGAATCTTGTTATATTTAGCAATTTGTTGTTTGTTATATTCGAAATTCCGAAAGTTTCATAAATACGACCTTCAAATTCGAAAAATAGTTGAATCAAATTATATTTTCAGATAATCGGATATCGAATATCCTGTATCTGAAAAATCGAATATTCGATTTTTTCCGGATCGGATACGAATCACTATATTACCGATCCGAAAACCAGATTAGATCTGATCTGATATCCGACAATGAACACCTCTAGTGACAAAATAGGGCATAGTGTGACATGTTTTTTCGTTGTAATCGTAGATATTTCATTCGTATGGTATGGAGAGTGTCCCTTTCTATGTCTCAACACTAAAAAACACAAAAAAATAATTAAATTTCGAGCACTAACCTTAAATTCTAAATCTTAAACCCTACACCATGCACCATACAAAATACACCCTACTCTAAATTTCTTAAACCATAACCACAACTCTAAACTCTAAACCCTAAACCTAATTTTTAGTATATAACATAAATAAGAGCACCGAAAAAGGGCAGAGAATTTCTTTTCGTATGGTATAAGATCTTAGAGTAATCCAATTCAAGTTAAAGATGTTATTCAAATGAAATCCTTCTAAAAGTGATGATTTCGAGATTTAAATCTGATTCGAGTACTTGAAAAAAATACAACATTACTCATTTTAATCGCATGAAAAAATGAATTCAATCAAAATATTTTTACACACTTCTCTTTTCATTTGATTCAGTTTTACACACTTTTCTCAATTCTAAAATATATTGATTTTTAATTCTGAGTATAGTTATATTATATTCAAATTTATTTCCCTAAATGGTTATTTATTTTTTAGATTTGAAATGTCTTTTTTTAATAGTCTTAAAGTTATAAGGTAGTATCTATTTATATTTTTTCTTAACATTTGATGTGTCACACACCTTGCAGACAAAACGGATTGAACTCAAGTCTCCTAGGATAAATAACATTCTCTTTTCCACTAGAACCACTAATTCGATTCAAAATGTCCAATTATATTTATTAATTTGTAATTTATAAATAATATATGCATTTCGTTTTCACAATTTATAGAGAGAGTGGAATCCAATCTTTTTATATTCATAACTTCAAACATAGTGTATACAGCATAATGTAGGTTTCATGTCTGGTTATATATTTTTCTATTATTCTATTCGAATACATTATAATATTTTTGTTTAATTTTAAATATAAATAAACTCATGTATACATATACATTAAATGGCTCGAATCTGGGTTATACCTTATCACCCTTTATTGCCACTTGAGATTATTCCTTGTGTTCATTTGATTATATATTCTCAGTTACTTTCTTTTTATTGTAAGTGTATAGTATTTTTAATACATTAAGTGATGTATAAACAATATAAGGGTAATTGTTCTATACACAAGCGCTTGTGGAATTTTTTTTACACAAGCGTCTTAATTTTAGGGGTTAAAGACTCCGTTTAGGGTTTAAAATTTAGGGGTATAAGTGTAGTAGTTTTGAATTTAGGATTGTTGATAAAATTTTGGGTTTAGGGTTAAAATTTAGGGTTTATAGGTTAAAACCTAAATCCCTACACATATTACCCTAAAACTAAACCCTAACCCTAAACCCTAAATTCTAACCCTAAATTCTAAATTTTAAACATGAACCATAAATTCTAAACATTTACATTAAAACCCCTAAACTCTAAACGCTAAGACCTAACCCTAAACCCTATAATTGAGGCGCTTGTGGAAATAAAAAATTTCCACCGCCGGTGTATAGGATATTAATCCATAATATAAATTTCAACAATAAATATGAATAAAACTGTATCAACAACAACGATAATAATTTAATCGCAAATCATGTACCACAAACTATGAATCAAATATATTCTTTTGACAATAAACAATGAATCAAATATTTGTTTTTAAACATAAAATCAGGCAGCTTTATTATTAATAAAGGAAAGAAAAACAAGAACACCAAAAATTTCACAACATTAGAAAAAACAATAAAAAAGAAAACAACATATTAAAAAAAAAGTTGCTCCAGTCAGATTAGACACTTCCTCTTTGTACTACAATAAATATGTGAAGTTCATTATAGGAAGAGTCCCTGAAATCTCCACTAGAAAACTGCAAATATCTTTCACGTCGGTTGGTCAAACTGTTCATCTTTGTTCTTTCATATTTTCTTAAGTCATGGGTTCTAGACCTATTAGGAACACTCTTCTTCCTTCCCTTAGAATCCTTCTTTCCCTCTCTTCAAGGTAGAATTAGAATTAAATTTAAAATTTGTAAAGAAAAATATTAATTCTCACCCTATAAAGATCAGCATTTCATTTTAAAAAATAATTTTAAAATGTCAAGTGTATCACAATAAATACTCATAAATTTCCAGTATTTAAGACGAGAAAATTAATTTCGGCCGAATCTCACCAAAAATTTGGTTTTCTTGCACTTTCCCAAGAACCAAACATCACCTTCTTTGATTTGAAGCAAAATTGAAGGGCTTGAACAAGTTTTAATTTTATGATTCATGTTCGTTCCACAATCTATGTTCAAAGTTTATGATTATTTTTCTCAACAATTTTAATAATATGTTATGGACTTTCTAATGTGATAACAAGATAATAATTGTTCATTAATCCTAATACATTTATAATGCACTTGTACCATGCAGACAAACTACTCGTACCAAATCACTTAAAAATAACAACATTCTTTATTCTACCGAGACCATGAGTTCTTATATATTATATATTTGTTTCTCAATCGCTCTGCCTCTGTTGTCCGTGGTTAATATGAAATGAAGTGGACGAAGATTTATTTAGGCTTAACAATAAAATATGTGTCAAATTATACCATTTTTTGTAATGTGTGCATAAATTATTTTTTGGCTGAAATAGGTGTCTAACATTTTATTTTTGCCCGTTTTAAAATCAATCTATCAAAAAAAAATTCTACCACCCAATTATAGCTTGACATGTGGCTTTTATTTTTCTTTTCATAAAAAATCGAAAATAAAAAATTTCCCAAAATTTTAAAAAATTAAAAAACAGTCCCAAAATCCCTAAAACCCCAAAACCTAAAATTGACATCACTATCTGCGTCGATAGCCTCGCCGAACCTCACCACCACCGTCGCCGGAGTCTCCCGCCCATTTCCCCCAACCACCCATCGCATGTAACCGGCGGGAGGCACGTCAATCGGACGACAAGCGACGAATGCGAAAGGCTCCAATCGTTCGACGTCCGATAGACACGCCTCCTGTCAATTATCGGCGATGGGTGATTAGGGAAAATGGGCGGGAGACTCCGACGAGGCTACCGGTACTAATAGCGGTGTCAATTTTAGGGTTTGGACTTTTGGGATTTTAGGACTGTTTTTAAAATTTTGAGAAGTTTTATATTTTTTAAAAAAATATTTTCTTTTTATCATTGTTTTTGAAAAAAGAAATTAAAAAATAAAATAAAAAGCATGTGTCAACTTTTGATTGGATGTTAAATTCTTTTAACGACATTACCTTAAAACAGTAACAGAATGAAATTTTAAACATCTATTTTAGACCCAAAAAAACGTTAAGCACCTATTTCAGCCAAAAAATAATTTAAGCACCTATTATAAAAAAATAGTATAGTTTGAGCACTTATTTTATAATTAAGCCATTCATTTACTATGAGCATCATGAAATAGTCAATTACACAATTAACTTTGTGTCCGTTTCCAATCAAATATAAATGATTTAATTGCTTGGTCATTTTACAATCACATCTTGTCATTAAGAAAAAGAAATGACATATTTTGTTAAAGGGAAATTTTACAAATGGTGTAGCAAATTGTTAAGTACCACTAACGCTGAACACAACTAAATATTATTAAATTTTTTAATAAAGATTAAAAATTTTAAGGATTAGACTTATAATTAAAATTATTTCAAAATAAAATTGAAAATAAAATTGAAAATAAAATTTAATAAACCTTTTATATTTCTTTATATTATTTTTAATTGATATATTAGAATCAAATATAACAAAATCTCCCTAATATCAAAACCCTGAACTCATCCCCTTTATTTCCCTTCTGTCGTCGTCGACACCGTCGCCGCTGCTACCTAAAACTGTCTCATTATCTTCGTATGTATTTATCAATTTATTAAGATAAAAGTATTTATCAAATAATTTTACAATATAAAAGTGGTAGAGCGGAACAATCTGCTTGATAGTTTGGTTTGCTCACCACTCATTTTTCATCTATTAAAGCGTCTTGTTTGGATAGAGACAAAGAGATTCATGAAAGTTTCTAAATTTTGGTATGCTAATCTTGATGGAAGTGTATTCTTTTATTTGTACAATTGTAAGAGACTTTTAGTAGAGATGTTCCCTCTTTTTTCTCTTTTTGATGCAATGTATTGTATTATTTTTTATGATAATTAATAAAATTCAGATGTCTTTGCTAAAAAAAATACTTGAAGGACAAAATCAAAGTAGATGTTAAATAAATTTATGGTAAATTAAAATTTAATAGTTATAAATTTGTAATGTTAATATGATTTTTTTTTGTTTATGTGCATTTCACGCCAAAATTGTGTAGCAGACCCATTGCGGGTAAATGGCTAGCTCCTGGAATGGGGTGGCTCAAGTTTAATGTAGACGTTGCTGTGCAAGGGAGTTTTGGTTTAGCAGGTATTGGTGGAGTACTTAGGGACCACACCGGTAAAATCGTGCTTAATTTTATTATGCCAGTAGGGACGATGGATCCAACAGGTGCTGAATTGAGGGCCATTTTTGAAGCATGCAAACTTTTTGAAAACTCAAGTTGGGCTCTTTCCCACAAACTCATTGTGGAGTCGGACAGTCTTCTTAGTGTCGGCTGGATAAACGATTCAAGAAAGGTCCCAGAGCCTTTTGTTTCGATCACACAGTTCTGCAGGTCCCTGATGATCAAGCACGGTTGGCTTCTGAAATTTGCTTACAGAGAATCAAATAGTGTTGCTCACAATCTAGCGAAGAAGGCAATTTATCGTCCTTGTCCACAGGTCTGGTGAGATGATTAGCACAGCGATTCGAAGTAAGGGACTGCCAGTGGTATGTGTCTTTGATTTGCTTCTGTCAATTTAAGGAGGCTTTCAATTTAAATGCAGAAATGTTAGTTTGCAGGAAGAAAGTTTTTGAATGTGGAGTTGAGTTTGAAAAGATGTAAGGAAAATTTCAGTGAGATGGCCTTCTGTAGTTGTATCCTGTGATCGAATGGGTGTTCGTTATGCTATTACTTATTGTTATAGTGCACTCTTTTTCCTCCAATTAGGATGTAGGGAGGTTTTTTAATGAGGCCTATAACAATATGTACCGTGTATTCAATACGATCAAAGCAATAAAAACCAGATCTACTTTTCAAAAAAAAAAAAGTAGATGTTAAATGAATTAAGAGAACAATCAAATATTCTACCCTAATCAAATAAGGGGGAAAAAACAAGGCTTAATGATAATTTTGTTTATGTGCATTTTCAATAATTGAAATGGTATCTATTGACATCAATATAGTAATTCTATTAGTTTATATAATATATATATATATATATATATATATTATTGGAATTAAAAGTAAACATCCAACAATAAGCTTGGAAAAATATATTTACAACATGTGCAACAAAGATTAAAGTTTCGTGAGTTTTTGTGTATTGAAACTAAACATTCACCCTACTTTTTTTTGAATAGAACATTCACCCTACTTAAATCATGTATTAGTTATCATAAATTTTATTTTAATTTATTTTTTATTAATATAATACTAAAATTTAAATATTACTTATAAGACATAATTTCTGATCTCAATAAACTATTATACACCTCACATCAATTATTAAAACGGGGGTATATTGAATTTTGTGCGGAATGAAAATAGGCAGCGGATGGGAGCCCACAGCCATCAGTAGTCACTGGGCCTCTCGCTATCAAATTCATGTGCTTGTGGTGCGCAATAGTGACGCACCAAATAACTTAAATTCGGACAGTTTGTTCCCCCCACCTGCACCAATTTTAAGCTTATAAACCCAACACCCCTCCCACCTAATTTTTCATTACATTCCACCCTTCTTCTTTACAATAAAACAATTTAGCCATGGAAGACCTAATAATCTCTCCATCTTCATCTTCTTCATTGGTTTCATTTTCCCAGGAAACTCCACCTTCAACTCTCCAGCAGCGGCTTCAATTTATGATCCAGAGCCAGCAAGATTTGTGGGCCTACGCTATATTTTGGCAGACATTAAATGACGATCTGGGTCGCTTGTTCTTGGCTTGGGGAGATGGTTATCTTCAATGCATCAAAGATACGTCTTCGAAGCTGAGCTCCAATGTTCATGACTTGCACAATGATCGGAGAAAGGCGGTGATGGGCATCCAAGCGCTCATCGGGGACAATCACCACATCGATATGTCGATGCTCGACGGAACCGATATCACCGATGTTGAATGGTTCTATATGATGTCGATGACTCGGTCTTTCTCGGCCGGCGATGGGATTCCAGGCAAGGCTCTTAGTACTGGTTCTTTGGTTTGGTTAACTGGTGCTCATGAGTTGCAGTTTTACAACTGTGAAAGAGCTCGAGAAGCACAAATGCATGGCGTTGAGACACTGGTTTGTATACCCACTTCTTGTGGTGTTCTTGAGCTAGGATCGTCGGAAATGATCAGGGAAAATTGGGGTTTAGTCCAGCATGTGAAATCCCTATTCGGATCCGATCTCACTGGCTTGGTTCCGAAACAATCAAACCCGAATCTAACCCCGGGTCCGATCCAGTTCCTCGATAGAAATATCTCGTTTGCAGACATCGGAATAATAGCCGGGGTTCAAGAAGACGATGATGCAAGCCCGGATATTAAAGCAAAGCAAGAAAACAACAGCAACAACCGAACCAAGATTAAAGATTCCTCGAAACTTGGGCAACCTTCTTACGCGGATTCAGAGCATTCAGATTCTGATTTTCCATTACTCGCCATGAATAACGTAGAGAAGAGAACCCCAAAGAAACGAGGAAGGAAACCCGGGCTCGGACGAGAGACACCGTTGAACCACGTGGAAGCCGAGAGGCAACGCCGTGAGAAGCTAAACCACAGGTTCTACGCTCTCCGAGCCGTAGTCCCGAACGTGTCGCGCATGGACAAAGCATCGCTCTTATCTGACGCAGTCTCGTTCATCAACGAGCTAAAGGCGAAGATCGAAGAACTGGAGTCGCAGCTTCAGAGAGAGTGTAAGAAAGTGAAGGTAGAAATGGTCGAAAACACTATGGATAACCAAAGCACCACCACCACTTCGGAGGAACAAGCAGCCAGGCCAAGCGATTCGTCATCCGGCACCGGAACTGGTGGATCCGGTGGGCTGGAACTGGATGTCAAGATCATGGGAAACGATGCAATGATCAGGGTCCAATCAGAGAACTTGAACTATCCAGGTGCTAGGTTAATGTGTGCCGTCCGAGACCTGGAATTCCAGCTCCATCATGCAAGCATGTCGTGTGTTAACGATCTCATGCTGCAGGATATTGTGGTTAGGGTTCCTGATGGATTGAGAACTGAAGAAGGCCTCAAATCTGCTCTGCTAAGGAGGCTAGATCATGAGTGAGTAAAGCTTAATTAAGGCTAGTATCCATTTTCAATACTATTTCCTAGTAGTATTATTTGGTTTTTTTGTTTTAATCAAAAGTTATTTTGTATTTTTGCTTTAGACACTTCTGTTTCTGCTTGTTATGTAATTAAGGGGATAAATTCAGGCAACCCTTG
The DNA here is from genome assembly GCA_958450335.1 of Hibiscus tridactylites. NCBI lineage: Eukaryota > Viridiplantae > Streptophyta > Magnoliopsida > Malvales > Malvaceae > Hibiscus > Hibiscus tridactylites. The sequence continues at coordinate 67,509,647 of OY288287.1, read as the reverse complement.
GTTTCCTTTTTTCATTTGTTGTTACTTTTGTCTGAATGTTTTCTTGTGGCTGTCCCCCAAGTTCATGGCAAGTTTGAGCTTCAAAAGAAATAACATTCCTTAATAAGTGAACATACAAAAATGAGAACAAATAGAATAAAAAGAGACTGTAAGGGATGGTGAGGGAATATTTCTTTTTTGAGAATGAATGGAAAAAGTACCTTCATTAATGGTTATTTAAAAAAATACAAACTCACTTTCAGCTAAAAACAAATTCTGTATAAAAATTTAATAATTTTATTTTTTATTTTTTACATAACTACTTAATACATAACTGTTATAACTTACGTGGATTAAAAATGAATATTTTTCTATATAACAATTGATAGAGTACTTTTTCGATTAATTCCCAAAAAAAGAGAATATTCCACAATATAGCCGTAGGGATTATACATTTATGTAACAAAGGAAAAAAGAAGAGGGTTGGGACTCGGGAATCTTAAAACCCAGTCCAGCAGATCACCCATTATTGAAAAACTGAACTCCTTTCTCTCTTTTTTTCTTTCTTTTAAAGCATGAAATTTCTCGTCAATCCGTATACCGATCTAAACCAAAATTATAGTTTTTGATCTGAGAAAAATTTAAGTGAGAAAATTGAGAAAGAAAAATTACAGTTCTTGGGAAGGTGTTAACTTTTGATCTGAGCAAAACTTAAGCAACTTCACCTTCTTGTTTAACATTTGTCAAGTTTTTGCCCCATCTCGGATCTCGGGAGGGGAACGACATCGATTGAAGACCATGTTTCTTTCATTTTGTTAATTGTAAAAGAACTTTGATTGTGATATATGGAAAATAAATTCTTTAGTTTTATAGGTTGAAAATATTGTACAGTCTTAGAGTTATATATTATGAATTATATAATTTGATACACAGTGGCTGCATGATATTCATGCACCATTAGTTAACCATAGTTTACCGCATTATTAACGAACAAAATAAGAAAAATGTTGAAACAGTTATAAGAAAATATTCCTAATTTCATAAAAACACCAAATCAAAAAAAAATTAACTTACACCAACAGGTTATCCAAGTGGTAAACAGTTTGGTATCGCTTAAACATGTCTCGAGTTCGAGGCATTGTATATGCAGAAAATTCTCGTTGGAAGACTTACCCACCAAAGTCAGGCGTTCGACGCGGATTAGTCCGAATTAGTCAAGACGAAGCCTTAAAAACCGAAAAGGCAACAAAAAAAATAATAACTTACCATTTTCTATCTGAAAGGGAGATAAGTCATATTTTATGTATTATCTTATTAATGGATGGAAATCTTCTGCCTCTTTTTGGCGCTCCTACTTATGCCCCACACTCAAAACACCACAAAAGATCTTTGAATCTTCATAATTCAATTTTGAATACTTTTTTCTAAAGATCGCGAGGGATGAAACTTTGGAGTAATATTTTCCATGATGTATCCACCTTTCATTATCTCTAAACAAGATAGCATTTGTATCATATCTTGTGAAAGTAAATCACATATCTTCTGGATATGTTGGGTCAATAGTCTTAATCAAACACATTTTTTGCTTGCCTCGTGCATAACAATTATTTCTACAAGATTTGAGGAGGCATCGACGAATGTTTGAAGATCTAAAGGTAATGATCTTTGTATATCCAAGGATATTTTTGACCAACTAATATGTGGTGCTTCAAGATCAAGAAAAGACATAATTATCTTTATTCACATCCAATAATCTTACAACTATTGAGATACTCAATAGATATGCTCTATAACACCCCCTAACCCGAATAAGATTAATGAGATGTTAATCAGAAACGTAAACTAATACGTTGCGGTTAAATTTTTTTTATAGAACATAAATTGTAATATAACTAAATTTTATCAAACATTCCTTTTCCCTTAGCAATTTAAACTATTCGGCCAACACATCCAATTTACAAATTTCTTACATTTCGACTATTAGTAACATACAATTCGAAATAAACTAGAAATAAGAAATTCAAATTTAATAAATAGCAATGCTCATTCTAACATTTTGAGTTTATTCATCTTTCTTAGTTTAATATTTGTGGTGAACCAATATCTATTAAAAATAATCGACCTAAACCAATTTAAGTTTACTAGTAATTCATCATAGATCATTTTATTTCACCATATAATAGATCATAATATCAAATAGTTTCTTTTCCCCTGTGATACTACCCAAGAGACTAAAGGCTATCGAACCTAACGGTCTACTATATATATCATAATAAAACAAAATATAAGTCATATACAAAAGAACATGGGAATTAACTATACTCATATTTACCCTAATATATACATAACAAAATGAAGAGGAAAATTCAAGTTAAGTTTAACAATATCTCGTAAAGTGTTTAACAAACATCGCTAGTAAAGCAAATTGAATCAAGATGCCAATCACTAAGCCACCGATCATGAGTGTAGCAAATACAATAAACATCATACTTCTATGTCCTCGGAAAGCTACAGAATCAGATGAAGGCAAGTTGACACTCAATTACCTGTGTTTTGGGAAGAAAGCAAATACGAGTGATAAGTACGTATGGTACTTAGTGAGGAAACTCTATCCTATCAGTTTATCCTTTATCCATGACATTTCATTATCAAATCTATCCATTAGATCATCAACTTCATTAAATCAAGAAGGATTTCCATTCGAACCCATAAAGAAAATCAATCACAATTTCCAAGCATTGAATTCCAATCCGAATCGAGCAATACGCAAGCATTAAGCAACATGTCAACAACAATCACCAATATATAAATCAATTTACGATTCAGAACTTTTATCATGGTTCATTTCATATAACTCTCCTCATAATCGAATATAATTTTTCTCTTTAAACAAGTTACCATTCGAAACAATTCATATCACAAATAGAACACATATTCTTCATGAGCCGGATCGATCTTTAGAAAACATGATTGTGAATTAACCTACATTTTACAAGTTGATCTAAACTAATAAGTTATTATAATTAATCTTTTACAACCATTTAATACACCATTATTCATAACACTTTTAATTTCTTTTAATTATGCCTTGGCAATACAGTGAGATAGGTAAGAGAGTCACTTTTATCATAGGGTGAATTACTCACCAAACAGAGGGTACATAAGTACCAATTTTCATATGAATCATATGATATGTAACAATAAAGTGTTGTCACACCAACCAGTAGGGTACACTTACATACCAAATAATAGTAGGGTACATTTACATACCAAGATTGATCTAAAGACTCTAGGCATGTTGTACTACCTAGACTAACCGTATAACCAATTACTTTAATTATCATGTGATTAATTTTACTTTTATACAATCAGAAACCAAAAATTTAATATCTAACATATCAAATTTTCATTTCTTTTATGGTTATTTATTCGAACCATATAGACAATTTTACAAGGGTCAATAGTTCATAATAATCACATAATTATTAAATTTTCAGTTCTGATATCGTGACCCCTTTAAATTTTTATTTGCACCACATCCATATAATTTCATAACAAAATCATCATACATATCAATTTAATCATCATTTGATTAATGCAATCCAAGAAGAAAATCAGAATCAATTTAGGAGCGGATTGTATTAGTTAATTGTATGAAAGTGTTGAAAAATGGAGAGAGAGAAAGTGAGAGAGAGAAAGAGAGAGTGTGAGAGAGTGTACGGCAGCGAAAGAGGCAACTGGCACCGGAGGAGGGGAGTATCAATCTTCATCAACTATGTCAGTCGCAGAATCCATCATCAAGTTCTGGGGGAAGCTTTTAAGATTTATGGGAAAGTCGTGGGCGTGTTTATCGCGTATAACAATTGGAATAGAGTTGGCAAACCCTCAACCTTTGCTTTCGTGAGATTTGAAAACATGGAAGGAGCAGACAGAACAGTGAAGGAAGCAAATGGGAGAAGATTGGACGGGTTCCGGATCAAAGTGGAGTTTGCGAAATTAGTCCAGGCGAAACCGGCTACGTCAGGGAACAACAAGCTAATAAACCATAGAAATGTATGGAAACAAAGGTACTTCAGAACCTTCAAAGAAGTTTTAGTGGGAGTGGAACATCGTAAGAACCCGCCGTCGGAACCATCGAAAGGTCCAAGTTATGAGAAACAGAGAATGAACCCCAATCCAGAGCAGCAAAGAATGAAACCATCTTATGTGTCCGTTCAAGTGATAGACTTGGTGCAGTCTACTGGGGTTGTAAAAATCGACAAGAGGCCAAAGACAATCCTATTTCCCAACAAAGTGATGGAATGGAAAAGATGGTGTTTAGTAGGGCGAGTTAAACTTATGTACAACAATGATATAGTCCAAGAGGCACTTCGATCATATGGGATTAATGCAACAGTGTGCACGTGGTTTGGGAGGACGGCTATTATCAGATGTTTGAACAGAGAAGACAGGGACCGCATCTGGTAGTCAAGGGAGGAAATGTTGAGATTGTGGGTTGACGAACTCGAGTTCCTGGAGGGATTCGAAGGCAAAAGAAAGGAGATGGTTTGGATTAAGCTCTCTGATGTGCCGCTAGAAGTCTGGAACGTTCAGTTTTTTAATGAACTAGCAAATAGATGGGGCGAAGTTCTGCAAATAGACGAAGACACAACGAACTTGGCAAGGTTTGACGTTGCGCGGATATTAGTTCAAACCCAGAAAGCATCTATAATTCCTGAGAAAATCGCAATAGTAGTAAAGGGCAAGGTTCATCAGGTAAGGGTTGCTACGGAACTGTTCGAAGAAGCCATCCAGTTTATCGATGGAAGTTTTCCGGCGGATGGATCAGAGGAGATGGGAAGCGTTAGGACCGGTCATGGGGAGGAGTGCGAGTGGGAAAACAATGATGAGGGATCTTCCCTCGAGATGCTCCCATGCAGAATGTGGGCGTCGACAAGCCGTTTCCCATTTTCCATGACAGTTATGAGGGGCAGGCAGAAGACCACGTGGAGAGCCAAGCAAATATCTGCAGTGATGAGGTGAGAAATAACAGCCTAGTTGAAGTCACTGTAGTATCCGGAAATTCAAGTCTGTGGGGGCTAAAAACAGGCCATGTGAGAAATTTGGGCCTAACACATTAGGCCCACTGACCCAGTCCGATTCAATATCAAATAACTCAAGACTACAGGATGTAAATATTCTGTATTTAGAGGATATCTCTTCGAGTGGGAAAGAAAACAGAAGTTTTCAAGGTAGAGGGGCTAATTTTGGGGATGGAAGAAGTGGATTCTCAAGAGATAGCAAAGGCGAAGCTTCGGGCTCAATTGGAGGGGTCGATAAGTGCAATCGAAGGTTAGGTGGGTCTAAGATGAGAGCGAAGATACTTGCAGCGAGGGAGATGGTCCGACAGACCAACGGAACGCCCTACACAAATTAAAACCAAGATGGAGATGATGTTTACATGCAGCTAGTGGAGGAGGAAGCTGGAGACGACCAAAACATAATTGTCGAAGCAATTCATACCTTCGATTTGGGCAGAAGGCTAGGAGTTCAATTTGGAGTTCCCGATAACAGGGTGATTGAGAGGTTAGTGGAAAATATAAGAGGAAAGTAGAGTAGACAGTTAAGTCTCTGGTTTTTGGAATTCATCGAGAATGGAAAATGCGTTTTTATGGAATTTGCAGTGTTGAGTTGGAATGTTAGGGGATTGGGAAGTGCAGCTAAAGTCCGCGCAGTGGTAAAATTTCTAGTTAAGACAAAGCCGAGAATGGTGCTGATACAAGAATCAAAATTAGAATTGATTAATTCGAGAGTGGCGAAAAGATTAATGGGAAGTTTGTATGAAATTTTAGAATGTGCTGGATCGAACGGTTCTTCTGGAGGACTAATAACATTGTGGGATCCGAAATTTTTTATAGCAGAAAGAAAACTGATTTCGGAAAAAATTATTGCTTTGTTTGGGACACTGGTTCATGGTAACCTTCGATGTGGAATCTTCAATGTTTACGCTCCTAATGATCCGAATGAGCGAAAGATGTTGTATGATTATCTATCAGAGGTGATTCAGTCCAGCAATATCCCTGTCATATTGGGTGGTGATTTCAATGCAGTGCTGAGAGTGGAGGAGAAGACAAGGGCGTCGACAAATTGAGGTGAGATCAAACACTTTACCGAGTTCATTCAGGCTAATGTTTTGATTGATTTACCACTCCATGGAGGAGAATTTACTTGGTTTAGGGGTGGTAACGGAGGAGCAGCAAGCAGAATCGATCGATTCCTCATATCCCCAGAAATTCTGAATTTATTACCAAATTTGAGGCAGGAAGTTTTACACTCGGTAATATCGGACCACAAGCCATTAGTGTTAGAAAGCTCCAAAAAGAATATCGGACCAAAACCATTCAAATGGTTCACTAATTGGTCGGAGGACCCTGAGGTACAGAGGCTAATTGTATCGACAGTGGAGAAATCAAGGAAAAAAGGTTTGGGGCAGACATTGCGAGAGATCAAGGGAGCTGTGAAAACATGGGCTTCGAGAAAAAGGGAGGCTAGCGCTAAAACCTTAGTATCACTGGAAAATGAAATTGCCAAGATAGAAAATGAATTAATTGCCAAGATATAAATCTACTCTTGTTTTTTCTGTGCGTTTGTGCTCCTCTCCCCTGCTCTCTATGCCTCAACTTGCGTAAATGTAGGTTCAACTTTCTTAATCAGATCTCTTGTTTTGTGTAGCTGATCGATATATTGTCCTTATGTATTCTTTTTCCCCTCTCATTTACCTCAGCACTGTGTTTTTGTTTCAGATCTGCATAATTGACATTGCATTTTGACGGATTCATACTTTTGAAGATTAGATTCTCTTTGTAAAAACGCATAATAATATTTTTAAAGTTTACACGTTTGACTTTAATTTTTTAATTTTTATGAATTAATTTTTTTATGATTTATGTCCACCTTAAAATTTTGAGATTTTTATGATTTGTGTCAACCTTCATAATTATTTTGATTTGTGCCCACCCTAAAAAATTTCTAGATCTGCTATTGATTGCTAGTGATGGTAATGAAGCAGTAAGTATCGCTTCCGTAGAATACCTCAACATTCGCTACCTCATCTCAAGTTGGATCCTTAGGTCAATTATTCAAAACAACAAAGATGAAAAACAATGTTTTTTTATAGAAAAGAGCCATTATTTATTTCAAGAAAGGTTAAGGGTACAAATACAATTCAAGGGGAAAATTAGGTCCCCTCTCAGTAGAATCCATAAGGTTCCTAGCAAACTTAGCAAGCCAGTCAGCTGCTTGGTTACATACTCTGGAGGTAAAGGAGAACGAACAAGAAGCAAAAGATGGAACAGAGGATAGGATGTCCTCTTCAATGGCCGCGGAGCTCCAATCAGTGAAAGAATCAGAGTAGAGCCTCTTATGACCGACAGGCAGTCAGACTCCACAATAATTCGGGAGAAACCCTGTAGGGATGCAACGCGAATCCCAAGCCTTATGACCAAGGCTTCCGCTACTGCAATCGAGGGTGCAAAGATTGGCGCCGAAGCCCCTTTGATGAAGGATCCCGTGCAATCACGAGCCGAGACTGCAAACGACGCCCTCCTTGAAGCACTGTCGAAGAACGCATCACAATTAATCTTGATGACTCCGTAAGGAGGTGGTGTCCAATTTCTAGGTTCCTCGGTACGTTTGGTTCCAATCGCGGACGGGGTACAAGAGGTTGCCAAAAATTCAGCAAAGGAACATTCGGCACGCAACCAAACGTCCACCGAGGAGTCCTTTCTACCTTAGAAAACAAAGGCATTCCTTGATTTTCATAAGGCCCATAACATGAAGGCAATAAGGGCACATCCATCATCAAAGTTGCCCAAATTCCTGAACTCACTTATCTTGCTCCACTATTTTGCAACACCAGGGAAGCCAGCGCAGGACAGAGAGTAATTAAAACCTGATGCTCTCCAGACAGCCTGGGCAAAGAGGCAAGAGAATAATAAATGCTCAGCAGTTTCCCTTTGATTCCCACAGCATGGACAGTAATCTGAATCCCGAAAGGCTTCATGAAACCTGGCAGCAAGCGCTTCATTTGTTGGAATGATGTTATGACATAGTTTCCACAAAAAGGCACGAATCTTAGTTGGCACTTTTAGCCCCCAGATTGAATTCCAGAAAGCTCTAGATTTCCCAGGGTCATCGCTAGATCTGGGATCAGAAACATGCCTCATCTTGTCTTCGATGAAATGGTACCCAGATTTCACAGAATAAGATCCATCTTTTGTCCCTGCCCATATAATGAAATCCTTTACTGAAGGTCCACCTATCGAAAAGAAGAGATTCAATTTTGACCTTGTCCCACGATTGTTGATCGGGCTGCATAAGGCTGCTGATTGATGGGTATGGCCTGGTAGGTGGCGGAATTGAGGAAATCTGAAAGCCTGAAAGTTCAGGAATCCATTTATCATCCCAGGTAGAAATGTTTCTGTCGTTCCCGACTCTCCAAAGGATTCTTTCCTTAATGATTTTAGCCCCCCTCCCTAATGCCACTCCACGCCCAAGAGGGATTTTTACATGACGGTGCATTAAGGACATCCCCATTTGGGAAATAGATTTCCCGGAGTGTTTGGGTCAAGAAAGATTACGGGTTCTTTAAAATTTTCCATGTGATTTTGGCAATGAGCGCTTTGTTGAAAGATCTAAGATTCTGGAATCTCAATCCCCCTTCGAACTTGGGGGAGACACAGCTTTTTCCAGTTGATCCAATGAATATTCATATCCTTGTGACTACAGTTATTCCACCAGAAATTGGCGATAAGAGAGCACAGATCGTCAAAAAAGGTCGAAGGAAGGAGAAAACATTGCATCACATAGGTCGGGATTGCCTGAGCCACTGCCTTAATGAGAACCTCCTTACCTGTTTGGTTTAGAAATTTAGCCTTCCACCCCTTGAATTTGTTCTGAACTCGATCTTTAATATACGCAAGGGCTTCCTTTTTATTTCAGCCCTAGAAGGAGGGAAGGCCGAGATATCTACTATCCTTCTCAATTAGCAGAAAGCTAAGCTTATTGGACAGATGAAGTTTGAGATTGTGGCTTACATTAGGAGAGAACAGGACAATCGATTTTTGGACGTTGACTGTCTGTCCGGTAGATTTAAATGTAAACCCTCATATTCTCTGCTTGCACTTCGTAATATGTTAGAGTAGCTAGTGTAAATCTATAGAATTTGTAATTATTTACGGTAAGAATATGACCAAATTGATATAACATGTAAATATGAAGAATAAATTTCTCGATTTTTTTTCAAACTAGAACTTCAATTAAATGTATAAATATAAAAAAAATTAAATATGCTATTATATAAAATTCTTTAACTATCACGATTATCGATGCAATGTTTATAAAAAAATATATAAATTTAATGTCTATTTTTGTATATGTTATCATATCCCCATATCCATGTCCAATGTTTGTGTTAACGACGTCTTATCAGGCAAAGAGGGAAATCCAAGCAAAGAGGGAAATTGTGACTGCCCCATGTTTATGATGGGATAAGTTTTCTTATTATTTTATTTAAACTCCACTTTTTCTTTTATTGTCCTTTATTAATCATTATTGAAATTAATCTATAATAGAGTTTATGACTGGGGTTTCTAGAAGAAGAATAAAGAATGGGGTTCAGTTCAGACATCCAGAGCCTCGTGCATGAACCACATTTTTAACACGTGATGCATATTTTTCACATGGATAGAAATTATCTTGGTGAAAATACTTAGAATGCTGCGTCAGTCACGGGGACAAAAAGACGAAACATTGAATATTATGTTTTAAAAAATACTTTTTATTTTTGTTTTTTGTTTTTATTTTTATAAAATAATTTTTAATTTTAATTTTTTAAAAATTAAAAAACATGTTTGGTTAATAGGAATAAAAATTTGTTTTCAAAAATAAAAATAGTGAAAATGTGTTTGGTACGTAATTTTTAAAATAAAAAATAATTATTAAATAGTTAAAATAAAATATAGTTGGAAAATATTAATATAATAATAAATAAATAAATTAAATATAATTAAATAAATCAAAGATTTTAAAAAATGACATTAGAAAGATTCGAACTCGAGTTAAAATTAAAAAACCATTGTTTTTATATTTTTCACTTTTCAAAAATATTTTCAATGAAAATAATGAAAACATCATTTTTATGTTTTCAAATTTTCACTTATTTTTGTTTTTATTTTTTAAAATTATTTTTTAATTTTTTTTATTGTTTTCTATTTTCCAAAAAAATGAAAACATGTTCTATTCTCTAGAATCAGACGGACCCTTAAGTTCTTTCGTTTCATGGGAGCTTCTAGGGTTAGGCACCCTTACCATTATGCACGAATTACATACATATAAAAATGGTAAGAATTTATGTAGTTACACAATTCCTTACAATCAACACAATATACACATATTCTTACACAAATAGTAAGAATTTAAGTTATCATATAAGAATTTGTGTAGTTACATAATAATTATATAGTTACACAATAACTAAATAGTTACACAAATAATAAAAATTTATGTAGCTATATAAAAATACGTCTAATTTTAAGTGCCTAATTTTTTACTTCCCCTCCATTTTCCTTCGTTTTTCATTTTTTGTACGTTGCAGAAAACCAAATTTATTTGGGTTCGTTCCACATTTTTTTAAGAAAACATATTTTCTTTCAAAAGTAACGATTATAATCCAATAGCTTAATTTTTTTGTAGTTTGTTTGTCGGTGCAGTTAGATTTGTTTATATCTATTTTTCGTTATGTGTCTTTTGGTTGAGTTTTTAACTTTTTTATATACGGTCCTTGTATGATCTAAAATGGCTAGTGTCAACATTATAAGAAAGTGTCCAAATTATGTATTTAGTTTACGATGATAGTTGTAAACGTTATTGTAATCTTAGATAGTTTGATTCCCTCGTCATTCATTTTTCACATCGTAAAATGTCTCGTTTAAATAGAGACAATGAGATTCAGGAAGACTTCTAAATTTTTTCAGTATGCTAATATCTATGAACGTATTTATTTTTCTTTGTATTTTTGGGTTTATTTGAGATTTTGTTGTACGAGATTTCATTAATTTTCATTTTGAATGCTTTGTATTTAAAGTATTTTTTATAGTTATTAATAAAATCCAGTTATCATTGTCAAAAAAAATTATAATCATGTTACCTAATGAAATCCTCACCTATCTTTTACCACTCTCACCCCCAACAGGTAAATTGTTTTAACCTCCAACCCACTCCTTCGTATCAACAATATTGATGAAGCAGAAAAGTAGGGAGGGGCCGAATGATACAATTTCATTTTTAGTTCCTCTTAAGAGTTAATAATTTAAAGGAATTAAAACTTAATTGATCATACGGACAATAAATCTTTTCAAAATAATTGCAAAAATACAACCGTCAACGTCCATTACCATCAAAATTTAATAAAATAAGCTTGTGATAACCGCGAAATTACATCCATCCACATCAATTCCCATCAAGATGTTAATAAAATAACCTAAAGTCGATATCCTTTAAACTAAATAGCTTAATACTCCCTCCGTCCCACTAAAACTGTCACATGTTGACATTTTTTTGGTCAAAAATTTTTAACTTTGACTATAATTTATTTAAATATTTTAATTAATTAAAAATTATAAAAAAATAATTTCAAAACTAGTTGATTCAAGGTTTTTAAAATATATTTTTTCATATTTTTATCAACAATAAATTTTAAATTATAAGAGGTCAAAATTGAAAAAAATTGACCCAAAAAAAGTCAACATGTGACAGTTTTAGTGGGACAGAGGGAGTATTATTCTATTTAAAAATGATACATATTCTACACATAGGCGGTGAAAATTGAAAGTTCTCACATGCGCCTTAGTTTTAGGGTATATGAAGTTAGTTTATGGTATAGGGTTTAGGGGGTTTAGGTGTAAGAGATTAGAATTTAGGGATAGTTGTTTCAATTTAAGATTTAATGTTATAATTTAGGGTTTATAGGTTAAAACCTAAATTCTCACCATATTACTCTAAAAACTAAATCCTAACCTATAAACCCTAAATTATAACCCTAAATCTTAAATTGAAATAACTATCCTTAAATTCTAAACCCCTACACCTAAACCCCTAAACCATATGCCCTAAACTAACTCCATATACCCTAAAACTAAGGCGCTTGTGGAAACTTTTAATTTTAACGGCCAGTGTATATGATATTAATCCTTAAAAAAGCATAATATTATTACTTCACCTTAGCTGTCGTTCCCTTTTTCTCTCCAACATTTGTATTTTTTTACATGACCAACGGTGGCGGAATTTAGAGTAAAGATTTGATGAGGCCAATTTAAATTTTTAAAAAAAAATTGAAGGATTAAACAAAAAAATTCAAAAAAATAAGGGTTTATCTAATTTTGTTTAATAATTTTGAGTGATTTAACAAAAAAAAATAAAATTTTGAGAGGGAATTTAATTTAAAATGTTTAAAATTTTGAAGTTTAATATGAATCTTTAAAAATCTTGAGGGGATCAAATTAAAATTTTCACAAATTTAGGGGAAATTTTTGAGTTTCTCAAAATTTGGGGGAGTCGTGGCCCCACTGGTCCCTTAAATCATTTTCCCCTGATGACCAACGACGGTATCAATTTTAATGTTTGTTGTCGATCGCCGATAATTTTTTATTTTTTCTTTGTTTCTTTCTTTATTTTCTAGTTTTTAAATTCAATAACTTTGTCATTGTGACACGTTTTTCTCTACCTTTTGGTACATATTCTCTGTCTTTTGACACGTTTTTTTTTCTTAATAGGTCTCTTAGCCGCTTTTTTCATTTGTTTTTATAGCAGGGTTGGATTTAACATCGCCACAACTGACCAAGATGGCGCTCATTTGATTATCCCGTGATCTCCTTGTTTTGGACCCTCGAACTAGATTTGAATACGAGCTCACAATCACCACTCTTGTTCACAATTGAGTTGTGATAATGATTGTTTTGTCAATATGCCTTATTATTGTAATATGCATTTCAATGTTGTTTGTTGTTGGTTTTTTACCTTTCATCGTGAAGTTTTGGTGATGTTTGTATCTATTTTATTTTGAGCCTTTGGGTTATGAATTTTACCTTTTCTTTGTATGGTGTTGTTAATAATGTAAAGACTTTAGTTTTCGGCTTTTAGGAATATGTTCGGATCAAGTTTGTTTACCTGAGTTGTAAACTCTCACTGTATATTTAGATTTTTTTTCTCTTTTAATAAAATTAATGCACTCATATTCGAAAAAAATATAAGGTGGTGCAAATACATTTTTCATATATATATGCCAAAACTTAATTCTAATCTTAATACTAACTAGAGAGAATGGGAATGGAGACTCTAGGGGAAGGAAGATGGCGTTCTTAGTGGGTCTAGAACCTATAACTTAAGATAATGAGGAACAAAAATGAAGAATTTAGCCCACCGACCAAATAAAAAATCTCTAAATATATATATTTTTAAATTGAATTCACTAATTTTATCAAACGAGAAAATATCTAAAATTACAATGAAAGTTTGCCACTGAGTAATCAAACACCCAAATCAGACACATACCCAGAAAACCAAATTAGCGGCTCTAGATCATAAGAGAACCATACAAGGAACATGTAAGAACCTAATCTAAAGACTCGAAACAAAAGACGAATACAAGCATCCCCAAATCGACGATGATGGGTAAAATCATCAACAAACAACATTGACAAATGCATATTACAGTGAACATACGTTGACAATAAGGTCATTACCACAACTCAATCGCGAATAAACGGTAGATGTAATCGCGTATCCAAATCCGATTCAAGGGCCCGAGACAATGAGATCAACAGCATAATGAAAGGAGCGCCATCTTGATCAGTCGTGACGACGTTAGATCCAACCCTGATAGAAAACAAATAACAAAAAAGCGTGCCAAGAGGCAGAAAAGCATGCTAAGAAGCATAAAAACATACCAAACCGTAGAGAAAAGCGTGTTATAAAGACAGATTTATTAAATTAAAAAAAGTAAAAATAAAAAAACGAAACAAATAGATAAAAGAAGGTGGTCAGCGGTCGACAAACAACCTTAAAACTTTTACCGTCGGTAGCCTGTTTAAACAAAAATAAAGAGCGACGACACTGAAACTCTAAAAGAAAAAAAGAGCGGCTAAAAAACCTCTAAATATATAAAAACTCATTTTACCTTATAAATATATAAATATAATTGCATTAGTAACTAAAAATAATATGAAGTGAAGTTAAAGTACTCTAAATATATAAATACAACGTAATATATGGTCATGAATATTCTTCAATATCAGTGTTTAAATTTCAATTCTCTAATACTTGCTATGCGGCAGTTTTTAACGATTTTTATATTTTCCAATAGTTTTCAACATCACTTATTCGTCTTCTATTTTCTTTAAGCCGGCGACAGTCTTTTACCGTTTTACTAATTTTATATATAAATAATATTCATTTTCGTTGATGAATGTTTGTTTTATTTATTTTGATTTTTATGTCTTTCACACGGAAAAAAATCTTCTGCCTTTTTCGGTGCTAATTTCTGTGCCTAACAATAAAAAATACTAAAAAATAAATTTCAAATTCTAACCTTAAATTCTAAATCCTAAAAAATGCATATTACCTCAAATTACATAAACTCTAACCTTAAACTCTAAACTCTAAACCATAAACTTACTTTTTTTTGTATAGGGGATAAATAGGGGCATTAAAAAATTTTCATACCCTCTAAAATTAATTGTGTTTATTTTGTTCACATTAAATTTTTTATGCTTGCGGTGCAATTTGTTTGTAAGACTTTTATTTTAAATTTAATCTAATAATTCTTTTTGTTCAAAACAAATTAGTTCTCTAAAGTAATGCAGATTTAACATAAGATAAATATTTTGTTTAGAAATAAAATTTGTAAATATAAAAAATATAAAAAAGAATGTTATTTTTGAAGTGATGAAAAGAATCACACAAATAAACCATAATAAATTTAAACAAAATCCGCTAATGATGAGATTTAAATACAAATTTTTTTATAAGAAAGGGGTATCGTTATCATAGAATTATACATAATGTCATATTTTTTATTAAATACATAGATGATTAATATCATATACACAGGCGGTAGAAACTAAAAGTTTCCACAAGTGCCTTAGTTTCAGGGTATATGGAGTTAGTTTAGGGTATAAGTTTTAGGAGTTTAGGTATATGTGGTTTAAAATTTAGGGATAATTGTTTCAATTTAAGGTTTAGGGTTATAATTTAGGGTTTATAGGTTAGGGTTTAGTTTTTAGGGTAATATGGTGAGGATTTAGGTTTTAACCTATAACCCTAAATCATAACGCTAAACCTTAAATTGAAACAACTATCCCTAAATTCTAACCCCTAAACTAACTCCATATACCCTAAAAGTAAGACGCTTATGAACACTGCTTGTGTATAGAATATTTATCCATACATAAATATTACATTCCTAGTATAAATGTAAAGATTTGAATCATATAACATAGAACTACTTGAGCATTCTTGACCCCTCAACAAAATTTTAAAATTATATATGATATGATTTTTTTAATACAAAACTTAAACTATCCATAATCTTATGATGCAATAACCTTTCATGATACCCTTCTCTAGTAAAACGTAATTAATCGCGCAAATAAATCGAATGATAATTTTTGGTTACGATTCTTCAAGATTTTGTCTTTACTAATTCAAATCAATCCACGTCACACACTTAAATTTGGTGGGTGAATCTTCTAGCAATTAATCGAATGATAATTAGTAGTTAGGCACACTAGGCTTAGGCTAGAGTATTTATGCCTAATTTATTTCCAGCGTGAAAGCAAATCAATTGAATCTCAACCAATTAAATTAGTTGTCATCCTCAATTTTTGGTAAGTCTCACACTTGTTTTGGTATGGTATTCCTTACTGGAATTTCTGATATCTAATGACAACGATTGTGTTTGGGATACATACCTTAACAGTTAAGCAATACGAGTTATATTTTGGACAAAACCAAAGTGCCAAACGATGGTTTTTTATTATGGGATACGAGCCCACTGGACTTGTTCAGGGCCAGGCTAAAATTATGGAGCAGCTGTCCGATTTGGGCACTCGTTGGTAATTTCATTAGTATCATCTACCGTACATATATTAGGATGTACAATGTTTTTTTCCGATGCGAAAATTAAGGATAATTATTTGATACACTCGTGGGGAAAATTTTTAGTTTCCACAACCGCTTTAGTTTTAGGGTTTATGGAGTTAGTTTAGGGTGTGGAATTTAGGGGTTTAGATTTAGTACTTTATAATTCGATGATTGTGTATATGATTTAGAGATTAGGGTTAGACTTTATGGTTTATTGGTTAAAACTTAAATCCTCAGCATATTACCCTAAAACATAACCTCTAAACTCTAAATCCTAAGCATAACCCCTAAATTCTAAACACATACACTTGAACCCTAAATCATACACCCTAAACTAAGTCCCTAAACCCTAAAACTAAAACACTTGTGGAAACTAAAAGTTTACACCGTCAATGTATTGAATAGTAATCCAAAAATTAATATATTTTACTACTACCCAAATGATTAAGATGGGTTAATGTTTTTTGGTATGCTCCATAAGGATTTACTCAAACTTCGACCTTAACCCATCGTCCATGACTCATACATATAGTTGTTAACTTATAGGCTAATATCCGAGGATTATATGGCCTAATAGCCCAACATATACACAAATAATAGATGAGTTCAAATCAAACATAAATTCCTAACTTTTCTCTTGTTGGTCCAATGAGGATCCAACTCAAACTTCCAAGTCCAAATAATTTGTCAACAATAGGCGGAGCAAAATTTGATTTGACTTAAAAAAAGTTGAATTTTCTATTTGACTTGAAAATAATTTAAATAAAGTTTGAGTTATAAAATAATATTTGAATAACTCGAAATTTTTAATAATTAATGGATCGATTTTTAAATTCGAGTCAAAATTTTCAACTATCTGATATACGTAATCGCATATGAAAAAAAAATATGTATATCTTATATGGTTATATAAAGTCATTTGAATTAGAATCAATTAGACCATAACATTATAAATATTTACAATTAAATTTGAATAGAAAATCGAACAACTCGACTAAAAGAATTTCAAATAAAAATTAAAGGAAAAACTACACCAGTGACCACCGAAGATATTGGGGATACCTATTTGAACCACCGAACTAAAAAAACGTCAATCACACCACCAAACTTATTAAATCAACCTATTTTGACCACCGCCGTTAAAAAATTAACGGTGGAGTGACGGAACTGCCACGTGGCAGTTGATGGATATATTTTAAAATTACACATTTGGTCCCTGTTATTTACACATTTTTTCAATTTAGTCCTAATTTTCAATTAATAAAATAATATATTATTTAATTAGGTAGTAACACGTGTCAAGACCTTATTGGAGGACTTTTAATTATTTAGATTTAATTTTATTAATTTATTTTCCTCCTCCAATCAGGTGGTGACACGTGTCACCACCTATTTAGAGGAGGAAAACGAAATTGAGCATAATTGCCACCCAGGGGATTCAAACCTGGGTAGTGTAGGTGGAAATGCAAGGGTTAAGCCATTACACCAAGCCCAACAGTATACTTTAAAACACCCAACTTAATATTTAACTCTTATTGATTTCTACATTTATAACCCAAAAGCTCAAACCCTAAACATTAATTTCACACATATAAATCTTAAACCCTAACCCTAAATATTTCAAATTAAACCTCAAACCCTAAAAATTTCAAATTAATTTCACGCTAAATATTTTAAATTAAACCCTAAACTCAAACCCTAAAAATTTCAAATTAATTCCATGTTAAATATTTCAAATTAAGCCTTAAACCCTAAACCCTAAATATTTCAAACTAAACCCCAAACCCTAACCTTAAACCATAAATTTCAAATTAATTACACGATAAATATTTAGGGTTTAATTTGAAATATTTAGCGTGAAATTAATTTGAAATATTTAGGGTTTATGGTTTGAGTTTAGGGTTTAAATTAATTTCACGCTAAATATTTCAAATTAAACCCTAAATATTTATCGTGTAATTAATTTGAAATTTATGGTTTAAGGTTAGGGTTTGGGGTTTAATTTGAAATATTTAGGGTTTAGGGTTTAAGGCTTAATTTGAAATATTTAACCTGGAATTAATTTGAAATTTTTAGGGTTTGAGTTTAGGGTTTAATTTAAAATATTTATTGTGAAATTAATTTGAAAATTTTAGGATTTGAGGTTTAATTTGAAATATTTAGGGTTAGGGTTTAGGATTTATATATGTGAAATTAGTGTTTAGGGTTTGAGCTTTTGGGTTATAAATGTAGAAACCAATAAGAGTTATATATTAAGTTGGGTGTTTTAAAGCATAATGTTGGGCTTGGTGTAGTGGCTTAACCCTTGCATTTCCACTTACACCACCTAGGTTCAAATCCCCTGGGTGGCAATTATGCTCAATTTCGTTTTCCTCTTCTAAATAGGTGTTGACACGTGTCACTACCTAATTAAATAATTTATTATTTTATTAATTGAAAATTAGGACTAAATGAAAAAATGTGTAAATAACAGGGACCAAATGTGTAATTTTTAAATATATCCATCAACTGCCACGTGGCAGTTCTGTCACTCCACCGTTAATTTTTTAACGGCGGTGGTCAAAATAGGTTGATTTAATAAGTTTGGTGGTGTGATTGACGTTTTTTTTAGTTCGGTGGTTCAAATAGGTATCCCCAATATCTTCGGTGGTCACTGGTGTAGTTTTCCCAAAATTAAATTATGAAATATGATTCGTCAACTTGACTATTTCAACAAATTTTAATTCGACCTCGATCGAATACACACCCCAAATGAACAACCCATCTTCATACTCTAAAAGACCGAAACAATAACGTTCAAAACCAATCTAACCGTTTGAAAATCGAACAAAGCTCGTGAAAATCATGAATTCCGATATAGTTAGACGCATAATACTATATTACTATATGAGCTGAACAAATAAGAGTTGGGTGTGGTTAACCATAATTGGAGAGTTTAAGTAAAAAACAAGAAAAAAAGATTAACTACTTGTTTATTGTTTTCTGTTGAGTAGTTTTCGTCCCGAGAATCCATAGTTGGTTCAAGTGGCAGAAGTTGAAAGATGGGACGAAATGGAAATTTTGTTAGGCTAGATGTGTGATTGTGACGATTTTTGTTGTATAAAATTTGGCACCATCCTCCACCTTAAACCAATAGTCGGCCCCCCATAGGAGGTTAAGAGGAGGGGACCTCATTTGCCGTTTCATGCTCGACCAATGAAATTGAATGTCTCTTAAACCCGAATTAATATGAGATTTTCGATATCTGATAATCATTTGAATTATGGTTACATTTTACATTATTGTTACACAAACTAAAATATTGTTTCTATATATTTTTTCTTTCATAGAAAAATTATTTCCTGATTCAAAAGGAAAGAAAAACAACTATTTTTTTGGTATCAAATTTGTTTTTGTTGAAGTAGTATCTATAACCCAATGTTGACCATCTGTTTTGATTTTAAGATTGTTCATTTTCGCAAACAAATTGACCGCTCTTCTTACTCCGCGGTTATCCGCCGCTGTAAAATAATCGTGCCCAAAAATTACTCCACCGGGTCTCAAGATCCGATACGCCCGGTTTATATCTCCCCAAGCTGATATGAAATCATGACCCGCGTCGATCTCTATCAAATCCGCGGTTATTCCCCACTCACATAACTTTTCGAGACCCGACCCGGTCGAGAATGGTACGGGTAGGACTGATCCGGTGGCGTTGAAATAAACCACATTTTGCATGAATTGCTGAAGCAACAGAACGTCGCCGTTTATCATGTTAATGTCCTTGAAACGGTCACGGAAACCCGGCCATCCGCGAAAGTCATCGAGGCAGAGAATCTGAGTTTGGAGGCCGAGTTTGCGAGTCACGTTGACCATGTGAAGAGCTGACGCGCCCAAGAAAGTGCCCACTTCGATGATAACTCGGGGCTTGACTCGTTCGATCAGGTGTTCGAAAACGGCGCCGTTGGAGCCCCAGCCTTTGATTCTTTTTCCCCTGAGGAAGGCCGCAAGGTAGGGCGGCGGGAAGTTGGTGTACGGGGAGGTGTTGTTGAAGACTCGATCGAGTATCGTTGGGAAGACGAGGTGGGGAGGGACAGGTGAGTTGGAGCACTGAGCGGTAACTCGGAAGCTGTCGAGTTCGGAAACTAGAGAAGGAGGAGGAGTTAGTTGGGGAAGTACTTGGTGGCGCTGCTGTTGTTGGGTAGGAGAGGAGTGGGAAAGATAACCCATGGCGTAGCTTAGCACGACGAGGATAACGTACGTGGTGGTGTGGGTGAAGATCTTGGTGATGGAAAGCCTTGATATTTGGTGGTGAAGAGGGCGGTGCTGGTCGTCTTTCATGGTGGTTTTCTTGGTTTGAGTCTTGAAAATAGAGGAAAACGGAGTTTTGAAATGGGTTTAATTTTGAGAGTTTTGACTGCCAATGGGACGGCAATTGTCGGTTGTTTAAGTAGGGGAAACGGAAAACATTAACAAATCACCTTTCAAAGGACAGAAAGAAAAGAACAATGGAAAACTAGAAAGGAAATTACTAATATATTCATTCAAGAAAATAAAAAGAAGAAGGAATTTCTTTGATCAAATCAAACTGTTCCATAGATAAACAGATTAGCTAGAAGATATAAAAATAAAGGGTTAAAGTTGGCAAATACTACCTCTTGGATTTTTAGACTTTATTTTTCATCATTTCTGATATCTAATTTATTAATTATTAACAATATTTAGAATATGTAATTAAAAAATTTCGGTTAACATTCTTATGTGGGTTTTTAATTAGCAAATTTTTCACCACTCTTTTAGGTAAAAGTTTTCAAAAAAAAGTATTAATTAATTAATTTGAATCAGTTAATGTAATATTCGAGCGACTTTAACCCAATAGTTTCTTTATGCATAATCGTTAGGGTTGGGCACAACCGCACAAGGATATGGAAGTTGGTCCAAATTTAAGGTTGGACGATAAATTGTTTAAGTTTAAAATAAAATAAAAATTTGGAGGAGATAAAACTTAAAAGTTTTATTTAATTTAAATTTAACTTAACAAAGATTTAAAATGTTATTATATTAAAAAATTTGGGAGAAACAAAAGCACATTCTACTTTCTATGTACCTTCATCTTTTGTTGAGCAATAAATATTGAAAAATTAAAACTCTATCCAAATCGTAGTACAATTTATGATTAACAAGTTTAAGAACCGTAGTTATAAGAATTGGATCGAATTTAATTTATTATTTAATCTATACTTAATTTTTATTGTTTCTAATATTTTACTTTATATTTTAAAATAATGAAATAACTTTTTTTAAAAAAATATGAATGATTAATTATTTGTTATTTACTTAAAGAAACTTTTCTTAAGAAATATTTATGAAAAACTTTAAAATTTTACTATGCAATATTTAAAAGTTATAAAATAAAATTATTTTGTCAAAATAAAACATAAAATCTTAAAATATAAAGTTAATAGAAAAAACAAAACTCGAGACTAATTGAACCATAAAACGGATGAATTGTTAAAAAATTATCGAACAATATACACCTTAGTAATCACAATAATTTTGATTTGAATTTGTTGGAGTTTAAATCTTATTATATGTGAATTCTATATGAAGTTATTTAATCAAGGATTATATATATATTATTATATTTATTTATACTTTATAAAAATTTATTTAATTGTAATAGTGTGAATAAATTGATTATATTAATAATCTTCTGCATGTATTATATTAATTAATTCTAATTGTATATTATAGAAAGGTCTTTGATTAGGGACTTAGGGTGAGATAAGTTGCGTGTTTACTAATGGAACTGGAATTGGGTGTCTGAAAAAGACCGGAAAAAAGCGTGCACTTGAAGCCTCAAACTCAAAGGATAAAAATATTGAAGACCAAAATAAAGAAATATGTTAAAATTTTGAATCGTTGGCCTAATATTTAATTTTAGTGCAAACTACACCTCCTGCCATTAAATTATTATCATCGACTTAAAAATGTCATCGAATTTTAAAAATGTTCAAGTTTAATGTTGAACTTTATTTTTCTGACTTGTTTATGTCCCTCCGTTGTTAACTCTTAACGAAATCATTAACTCAAAATAATGTTATTTTGGTGAGGCTATTTTAAAACATAATTAAGCTCAAAACGGCGTTATTTTGCTGGATGAATAATAATAAAATTCTTGGGAGGGTTTGAACTTAAAACCTTCGGATACAAAAAGTAAGCATGAACCAATAAATATATGCCAAATATATATCCATAAAAAATAATATATTTATGTTATAAATAATATACATTACCTATAAACTCTAAATCTCAAACCCTAAAATTTTATATTTAAGGTTGGGAGTTTAGAATTTGTGGTTTATAGTTTTTAATATATTATTTATAATATAACTATATTATTTATATGAATATTTTGAGTGCTTTTAAAAATAATATATTTATATTATACGTAATGTATAAAAAGATAGAAAAACAATAATATAATTTTATTTTTATATATTGGCATATATGTAAATAATATATTTTTATATTATTTATCTATTAATAATATTTAATATATTATTTATTTTATAAAATAATTTAAATTAATCTCAAATGTAGTTTAATCTATATTATATTTCTGGTGAACTATTATATAATTTTATATTATTTCAATGATTAAGGATTACCTTTATTATATAATTTTATATTATTTCAATGATTAAGGATTACCTTTATTATATAATTTTATATTATTTCAATGATTAAGGATTACCTTTTGTATTTGAAGGTTTTAAGTTTAAATGTCTTAAGTTCGTGAATTTTATTATCTTTACTCCAGCAAAATGTCGTTTTGGCCTAAATTATTAAGATTATTTTTTATGTTTTTAAGTGTTAATCTTCAAATTTCTTATTGTTGATTTTAATTATTCATCTACCTTCATCTAATGGTCTAAAAACATATAAAACTTGAAGTTTTACATTGAATTAATATTTACTTGTTACGTTTGTGTTAGTTGTGCAAACATATTGCTTGAAAATTTGAGTCTTTTAAAAATAACAATTCTCTATAAAGTATCGAAATAATATTCGATTCAAACGAAAAAGGAAAAGATTAACTAAACTATTTTCCTTCCCTTCTTTTTAGATCTCATTGAGAAGTCAATGTCTTTCTTTTCCTCTCCACCCCTCAAAAACCGGCGCCATTTATTTTAGCTACTAACACAAATTTAATATGATCCCAATCTGGATAATTAAAAGGCAAGTAAAGGTACACACCTCTACCACATGCCCTTCACCTTCACACAATAGAGATCGGCAGCAGTGCACTACCATAGGTTTAGCCTCATCTCCTGGACCCCTGTTTCTAAATGACAAGCCAACTGCTTCCAGCACCTTTAACTCGACTCACTCGTGTCTTTAACACATGATATTTAAGCGGCCTCATGGTCGGCTCCACTCCGACAACCATGACCGGATTTACTGAGATTTTTTTTAGCAACCAAGAAAGCTTTAATTGGGATCACAATTCAGATACACGACAGCAAGCTTTATAGGTCATTGCCCCGGAGGGCGGAGGGAGACTAAAACTGTTGTTCTCTAACTACCTGTTTTTTGATTCATTGGCATGCCAAGAACCGCCCTGACAAAAGTTAACTACCGAAAGAGCGACAATGAAAACTTTAAGTTCTAACACCGTCTGTCTATTGAAAGATTACCGGAGCAGTACTACTATAGTAAGAAGCGCCTACTATCAACATCCACAAGTATCGGAATCAGTCACTTTCCTTCGTCTGCTCCATCACCATGCCCGCCAGCTGTGCTGCCCTGCCCATCAGCACCGGCTTCACCACCCTCTTGCTTGTTCCCACCACGTCCGTCGTTTGGGCCCGAAGCTGAAGAGGGGCCACCACTACTACTACCTCCAAGATTAGCCTCAGCTTGAATGGGATGCATGCCGTTATTGGGCCCTCCAGGTCTGATTCCCATTTGAGCTTGCATGGCCTGTTGATGCTGCAGGTGTAGCTGCTGTTGCTGTGCATCCTGCATTTGATGCGGATTGTTGAATTGAAACGGCATCTTTTGGGGGAACATTCCCTGCTGCTGTGCCATTGCAGCAGCCTGAGGGTGTTGCATAAAATATCCTCCTGGTTGCATTGCAGGATGTGGTGCCATCTGCAGTTGTTGGAAAACATGTGTGAGCAAGCACTGTAATAGCCAGATACAATAGAAACAAACAATTTACTTTTAACACTCACTTGAGGAGGCATTGTGGGCGTTGCTTGTGGTTGAGCATCCGCAATTGCAGCCAAGTACATCAAATTCTTTTGCAGCTGAGCTTGATACCTAAATCATCAAAATCTTAGATATATTTGCCGCCTAAATGTCACGCATGTAAGCATATGTTCTTGCGTGAATGTGCAAAACCAAACACATGTACGGGCAGAAAAACAGACAGTCGTTTTATTGAGAGTAAAATGAATACGCTACAATTCAGTATTAAGTATTAACATTTAAATATTACTATTGTCCCAATTTCCTAGCTTTATAGCTTCTAAAGCTCACCTTTTTGGTACCATCTGGATCGAAACTAAGCTAATTAACTACACCATTCATATGCCAATGACCAACAAACTGTAGACATGCAAGTAAAATAAACTTGCTTTCCATCACGAACCCTTAATCACATGCTATGAAGAAAAACCAAGATAAAACAACAAAATGTTGTAGCTTCTGCTAACCAGAAGTTACATGTTATCCCGATTTCTCCAGATATTATTGAATTATGCAAGGACCAAAAGCAGACAAGAAAACCACAAGACTAAGTGACAGTAAATAATGATTCGTGCACCACCGAGATAATTAGAAGAAAAAGGTAGATTTATAAATTACTTACTGGGCACATTCAGCGAGTTTTCCGAGATTCTGATTGTCCAAAATTGCCAAAATCAACTTCTTGTTCTCATCAAGGTACTGCAATGAGATTGGGAAAGAAAAAACCACAAAAACAACTTAATATCTCTATTATCATATATTGCATTCTTTAGCATCAAGCAACAAAAGCTGTCAATACGCCCAACAGATAACTATTTGGGGCAGATATACAGACTTCTCTAAAATCATATATTACAAAATGAGGTTACGCAGTTTACTGAAAGATTGTATGTCAACCAAACTCTACCAAAAGATTTTGCATTTAGGCACTTCTTAATTCGTTGAGGTTTTTCTGAATCTTGAATTTTCAAAAAGCACATTCAATAGGAAGTTTCAAAATAAAAACGGATAGTAGGATTTCAAGCGTATATTACTGTATAGAGCCCCTCAAATGCATTCCCTTCGACAGAAAAAACGATAGCTTTTAGGTTAGTCCACAATAGACATAGTGATCATCCATGAGAAATAGCAAATAAAACCCACATCTTATACTTAGAAGCTTCTAAAAATCAACCAACAACTTCATTAAATAATATCACTGACCTTGTATCTAATACCTATTAGACTTTCGGGAACAGAACGCAGTAGTCAATACCAATAAATTCTTTAATAATTAATAATATCAATGTTTAAGATTTATGGCACAATATAACTAATGCTTTTCCTCCAAAGGAAAATCTCATCTATCATGTCTTGACCCAAACTAAAGAGTTTCTATAAGCGAGGTAACGTGAACATGACTAGTGATGCATAAGCAGACATGGCTTGGCTTTAAATTAGTTTAACTCAAGCACGGACCAGATGAGAGCCACTTGGACATCTTTAAGAAATCAGCCCTAGGGGCCCTAATAAAGGAAAGCACTAATTGAGCTTCTGCTGCAACGGCCGTATCTCTGGAACCATGTTACCATGTAGACAGCTTAACTTGTCTTGTAACTCCATTTGGATGCCATTTCCGAGCATGGTAACCAAAAGGGAATTCATAACGATTAAGTAGTTTAAGTGTTAATACGCACTGAAGATCAGCAAAACCTCAACATGGATCTCTAATATATACCAGCAAACTTTCATGCATATCTACAGATTTTTGTTTTCATATCAAAATATTCCAAATAAAATGTTTCATTGCATTAATATATTTTCAGTAACCGTTGCAGATAAATTCCAAAAGACGTTATTTGTAGACGTAAATAAATTCAAAAAGACGTTAAAGGCTTGCTATAGTTGATTTGCACGCTTCGCAAAGGACAGAAACTAAAGGGGAAATGATTAAGGAGACAACGGTGAGAATCAAATTGATTCTCCCCATCATCAAGCATAATCACTAGATGTGCCAGATGCATCTCACCATTCAATATGGCACAATTTTCTTGCTTGTGACGACATATTCTAAAACGACAGACAAGAAACCAAATTAACCAACCACATCGTATCCGACAAAAATAATAATCAGATCAAATCCCCTGCATTACCAAGAACTTCTGATTTAAACAACCACATCGTAACCGACAAAAAGAATAGTTAGATAAATCCCCTGCATTACACTTCTGATTTGAACAACCACATCGTATCCGACAAAAAGAATTACTAGATCCCCAACATTACCGACAACTTCCAATTTAATCAACCACATCGTAAACGACACAAAGAATAATTAGATCACCTGCATCAGCAATAACTTCCATTCATCTCTATATGACATCTACCACTGTTACCATAACTTCTTAAACCAGCATCAACTAACCCTTACCTTTTCACAATCATTGTTCTGTTCCTAAGAACCATTAATAGGTGCAACCAATTCACAGAAGCACAACGCTTCTATCTCATAAACAGTAATAATCATAAACATCCATTAAAACAAGCTGCCTCTTTTTCTCTTTGGAACAAAATAAAATGAAGGGGCTTCTTCAATCTCATCAAAAACCATTTTTTTAAAAGTGAAAGCCATAAATAAAAAATACCATAAAAATGAAAACTTCCATGTCAGCATCTAACCATCAACAACCCCATAACTTCAAAAAAAAAAAACTAGCACTAAACACAACATATCTATTAATATAAATACATGGATACCTTCTGAATCTGTTCGGTGGTGATGTTGTTAGGTGGGAAAGAAGGCATCATAGGAATCATTTGCGGTGGCTGCTGCATCTTGTGTGAGATTAACTTTACTCCAAGAAGAAACCCTAACCCTAATCACCTTCAAAAATCCCCTGCAAAAAAGAAAAGAAATAAAATACCAAGTTGAATATCCCCAAATATTAAACAATGTGAAAAGAAATAAAGGGTAAATACGATTTCTTGATTTTTGTAATTGTTTTTAGCTTTGTTCGAGCAGGTGAGTGTGAACGAGTTTTGCTACCTTGTTTAATGTTTGAAGAGGGTTTCACTTTGATTAGCTAATAGCTAGTGATGCTGATTCTGGAATTTAAGACAATGGATGTTAACATACTAATGAACTGAAAGAGAAAAAGAAAATAAATAAATAAAAAATGGAAATGTAAAGATTGTAACCGAAGGGAAAAGAATCAAAAGACGGTAGATGTTGGTGCGTCGGGTTGCGTTGTTCAGACAAAAGACTCAGGCTTTAGTTGTTAGTTTATTGGTTTTTTGCACGGTTGCTTACGTCAGTCGGTTCTTGATTTGGGCTTTGGTTTGGGTTCCTATGTCTTTCACCGACATTTGCCCTACTTCTGTTGTAACTGTTGATGGTTTTCGACTTTCGAGAGCTTGACCGTAACTCCCGTTTTTCTTTTTTCTTTTAAAATAATTATTTTTTCGATTTAAACAACACATGAATCTCACGCTGTGAAGCCAGAATTTAAATTGAGATTACCATTGTATTTTTGGTTGTGTAATGTTTATTACGGTTACAAATATAACATGTGTTATTATAGTTTTTTGCAACTATTATTGTTGTGAAATTTTTTTAAAAAAATATTCTAAACACAACAATTGTGGGCATCATACTTTTAGATTGTGTCTCGACTAAATTATACAAATATATCCGTTACAAAAATTAATTAGATAAATATTTTCATTCAAAATTATTTAGAAAAAAAAACTCTTTTTTTAAATATGTTCGACGAAATCACGTCTCGTAAAACGAAACTTTCAAAAATCATTTTTTGTAAAATGAGACTTTTAAAGTGTTTTTTTGTAGAACGCAATTTTAGTTTCCTTTTTCATTATATGTAGACTCAATTATAATATCATGTAGAGAAAATTAAACTAAAATCGTATTCTATAAAAAGCGACTTTTAAAAGTCGCATTCTATAGGATACGATTTTGTCTTATGTGTTCAAAACGACTATTTTCTAAATAATTTTGAATGAGAATTATTTATCTAATAAATTTTTAATAAATATTTTTTAAATAAATTAACCGCTAAACTTGTTATACAACGGCCACTATAACGACCACATACCATTATTTAAGTCTCTGCTATAAAGTTAAAGGTTATAGTAATTATTTTCAAGCTAAAGGTTTTACTCATTGTTTAACAAAGAGAGAAGTTCATAAAATTATAAAAGTTTGTTTGCAAGATATTTTGATGCCAATATTAAAAGTAATTAAAGTGATTAAATTAAAAAAATATTTAATATGTCTGTAGAGTTTTTAAATTTCACAATAAAGCTAAAATTGTTAATGAAAGAAACAGAATCTGTGACACTATCAAAACCTTTGATTAAATTATTTAAAAATATATAGTATATTTAATACTGCCTTCTTTTTTGAATATAATACTACATTTTTTATATTATCGAAGTTTTGATTTGTTATTGGTATTTGTTTCAACTAAGATAAGTTTAAATGTTAAGATTTTAAAAATTTAAAAACTCCGGAGTAGATACTAGATAGTTACTCCGCCGTCGGTTTCACTGCTGTCCGTTACCATCTCCATCACCATGGCATTGCATGTCCTTCGGTTGTTCTATTATACAACACCTTAACCTAAATTTAATTTACAGTAGTTTTTAACTTAAAATGTAATATTATTTTTTCTCTAAAATTTTATACAATTTATAACAATTTCAGTTACAATTGAAAATGTTATATTATAGTAAGTTTTAACTTAAAATGTTACATGTTTATTCTAAAAAATTATACAATTGATAATAATTTCGATTACAACCAATAATATTACATGAACAACTTTTTAGGTTGTAAACCAAAATAGTTATACAAATTTACATTTATGTTCTGGAGAATGTAGGCTCTATTTGGTAAACAGTTTTTTGAGCCAAAATTATATGTTCGAATCATTTTTAGAAGTTTAACCAGTCAAATTTACTAATTTAGATGTTTGGTAAACAAAGGATTATAATAGCGAATTGAGGGTGAAGTCTATCATTTTGAAAAAGTTTTTTTTAAGGATTTTTGAGTTAGAGGTTGGAATGAAAGACTTTTAAAGATTCTTTTGTCCTTCATATATAATTATAAAATATTTCTAAATAACATAAATTTGAATAACTAATAAAATTAAAAAAAATCATAGATAAAAAATTAATACATATATATATATATTTAATAATTAATAAAATTATATTCAAAATATAATTTCATAAATAAATAAAAAATTAACATA
Source organism: Hibiscus tridactylites (assembly GCA_958450335.1). NCBI lineage: Eukaryota > Viridiplantae > Streptophyta > Magnoliopsida > Malvales > Malvaceae > Hibiscus > Hibiscus tridactylites. The sequence continues at coordinate 67,480,005 of OY288287.1, read as the reverse complement.
TACATCTAAATTTAATAATTATTAAAATTATATTAAAAATAATTTCATAAATAAAAAATTAATGTATACATCATTTATATATGCTTAGTAATGATATTAAAAAATTAATTTTTATAATCTAATTAATATTAATATATATAAAATATTAAAAACTAATAAATTGTCCAAAACAAGTATTAAATATCACCATGTCCTTATATGTCATTTTACTTGTTCAAATAATCAAACAACTATAAGCTATCAGTTAATTTACCAAACACTTCTATACAATCAGCTAATGCAATCAGCTAATACTATCAATTATTCGCTATCAGATAATGTAATCTACTATCAGCTATCCGCTAATTGCCAAATATAACAGTAATATTTTCGATTTTTAACTTAAAATGTTACTCAATTTACTCTAAAAAGTTAGTAAGTATTTTGGTTACAACCCATTTTAGCTATTTTTTAACTTTATATTAATCGGTTATATTTTAAACTCATTTAATAAATTTGTGAACCGGCTTAAGTTATTTTAGAGTAGCGACTTAAGGACTCCGGTCTAGTTTTGGAATTGAATTATAAAATTTTAAGTGAGAAAAAGTGTTTTTTTTTTACTATTTTATTAATCTAAAACTACAATTTTAAGACTAAAGATCATTTTTATGAGTGGTCGAAGTATTTTTTTTACCATTTTATTATTAACTTTTACAATTTTATGACCAAAAGAAAATTTTTACCAAATCAAGGAGATCAAGATCTCTATCAGCCTCCGATGCCGCCCCTGGGCGGTGATAGTGATGAGTCTATTGCCATTTGCCAAGAATGGGAAATTGCTGCGGTGCCATCGTTGTCCTGTTTTTAATGTTAAATTCACTCTTAATTTGAATGTAAATTTATTTATTATGAGACAGTGACACAATTTAATAATATTTATTAATAAGGAATTAAAACATAACTTTATTATTCTTAATTTATTTATTTTTTTCAAATGGCCCACTAGTGTCAAAAGATTCCATCTTCTGTCTTGAGAAATCACAAACTTGTCTAATCATAGCATAAGTGAATGTAAACAAAAGTTTAATGACTGATAATCAGTTGGTCTACTGTGAATGTAAATAAGATGTTTAAATATTTATGTTATGAATGAAAAAAATTAAGTTGGTTAGGTTATTCTATAATATGTCTCTTTAAAATTTAATCTAAATTAATTAATCAGCTTGTTGAAAACTAACGGTTAAATATATATAAAAAAACGAGTTCAATGCAATGTAGCCGATTCCCGAAACCTCATTTGTGGACAGCATATTTCAGAAGAACGAAGCCAATTCTATGCTTCTTAAGGAATGGGATGGGAACAAACCTGCCAACTTCCATTTTTTTTAACCCCTAAAGCCGTGCATGTTTCACGCTTGAAGGCTACGCTGTTACCTGTTATTGGTTGAATCAACTTTGTGACATTCTAAAAAACCAATTACGTATATGAATTCGTCCGTGGGGTTTTCTTTAAAAAAATGGCCGGCTTGATTTCAATTTTTTTTTTTGTTTGTTCGGTTCTCAAAATTTTATCTTGATTTTCATCGCATATTTGTTTTTAGTGGATAAGTTTCTCATTGACAAAATTTTGTATACATAAAGCTTCGAACTCAAAACTTGTTTAAACCGTACCAAATTGCTTATTATATATATTTTAAAAATTATATTAATTTACTTCTAAATTTTAATAATTATTTGACAATATCTATTATACATCATCATTGTATCAGATATTTTCGATATATATACACGAAACATGACGATGCTTGTTGATTTCCAGAAATAAAAGGAATGGACCATTGAAGGTGTCAAAAACTTGCTTGATTCTCATTTATTTCTCCATCATTCATTATTTAATCATATAAACCCCCCAGTTGATACCTGCCATTACCTCATTCTTTAGATTTTTAATTTCTTCTAATTAATAATACATACATGTACATGACTTTGCTGTCTTTAGCTAGCCTGGAACATACGTATCATCTCTTAATTTAATACTATAATCTTCTTCAAGCAATCCAGCAAGTAAACCCAGAAATAATTGCAGTTCCTAAATTATTGATCTCTAAACTGTGCAATCTGATTGCCAAGCATTTTATGTATAAAAAAGTGCCGATACTGTAAAAACTAAAAAGATAAGTTATAAGCGCCTGCCATTATTGTTAAGTTCATGTAAAGGTAAAACATTACAGAAACAATCAGCAGGAAGTTGTTGAAGTAACAAGTTTGATCGCCTTGTCCGGTTCATGATTCGAACCATCGGCTTCCTCTGTGCAACTGCAGATGTCGGAAACGAAAATGGCGAACCAAACGATGACCGGAGTTGAGAACAGAATGAGACCGAAGGGTACCATCCAAAGCTGCCTGTTATCCGGGTGATATTCATATTCCCACCATCCCAACAACAATCCTCCGGCCAAACTCACCAGAAACGACCACAAGCAGGCGGCGTACGTCTTCGCGATGCTCCTCGGTTCCGTCGTCTTGCTCTCGAACATCTTTTCTTTATCAGAACAAACCCTGAATTCCCTTGAAAACACAGATAATGAATATATCAGCGCCTTAGAAACACCTAGGTTGTATCGATGGTAGAAGAAGTAAACACTGATTGAAGCAACAACCAGTGGGGCGGCGTGCCTTTTTGTCAAAGTTGTTCTTTAATCTGTAACCGATAAAAAAAACGTAAAGAAGAAACCGATTGCGTTTCGGCTTTTAACAAGACTCTACTGGTGCATGGATGTATCTGGGGTAGATATTTTGCATTTTTTTTTTAAAATGAGTTCCTCGTTTGACACGTGGGTTGTTTGCTTGCTCCAAACAACCGAAGAGACTATTACCACTCAAAAACATGTCTGATAAGATATGCATAGTTAAATGTGAGTTTAAATATAATGTAAAACACGTTTATGGTTTAGTCCCTTTAGCAGTTGTGATATATTTCCTTTTTAACTTCGGCCCCCGAGTGTTCAGATTGGGCTCATATTGTGTTTCGGCTTTTCGAGCATAGGCCCATTTCCTAATCTGTGAATGGATTTAGACCGGAATGGAATGGGATGAAGCCTAGTGGGAGCCACATAGCACTTAAGTGGTTCCAAAACTTCCTATAAATAGAGCGGCCCCGCCATTTGTAACCAACCCATAACTCACTCAATAAAGATTACGTAGAGAAGTATTCTTGCTCATTCTTACTCTAACTTAAATATCTCTAATATATTATGTTTTACTTCGTAATCTTTTAAGGATTATTATAGGGTGTAATGACATGAGACTCGAACGTAAACCATAAAATAGATATAAATTATATAATATAGTATAATGTCAAAATATGTCTTTAATATATTTATTTTGTAATATTTAAAAATCAGATGACCAAAATAAATATTTTAAAAAGAATTAATGACGATATTCGTACTATCACTTCCAAACTTAATTTGTCTCAATCAACGCAAATACGTACATTGTGTGTGTGTAAACGCACTTAAAAAGAAAGATGGAAGCCAAAATATTGCAAGCATTGACCCCCGATCACTAATGCTGAAGGATGGTGAAAATAAAATCACCAAACCGTGACAATTGTTGATCGAATGGTTTTAACTAGGGATGAGCACGGGTCGGGTTTTTGGCCCACCCGCACCCGACTCGAAAATAAACACCCTAAACCTGACCCGACAATATTCTTTAAAAAATCTGACTCGACCTGATCTGAAAATAAATATACTAAATCTGACCCGACCCGAACTATATAAAATAAATTAATTTTAGGGACGTAATTGTAAAAAAATAATTTTAAGGGACTTAATTGTAAAAAATTATAATTTAAAATACTAAATTATAAATAAAAATTCAATTTTAAGGACTTAATGATAAAATATATATATAAAGAGAGGTATTATTATAAATATCCTTAAAAAATTTATGGGAAAATTACACTATTAGTCTCGGGTCGAATATTTTTCACCCTAAACCTGACCCGAGTATACATTTAGCAAAAACTCGATCCGACCTGAACCCGATTTTTTATTAAAAAATTTGACCCGATCGGGTCAGAACCCGTCGAATCCGAGTAAAATGCTCATTCCTAGTTTTAACGTTGGTCCTCAAAATATAATCCGAAAAAATTTGTGTGTCTGGTTTAAAATGAAGTTCGTTTTCATTTTCTTTAAAAATAGAAAAAAATGTAATTGGTTAGGAAAATAAAAAAATGGTTTTTAAAAAATGAAAACAAAGAAGAATTGAAAATTTGAAAACATAAAAAACATGTTTTTATTATTTTCATTGAAAATATTTCAGTAAAATGAAAAATATGAAAATATTTTTTTTTTATTTTAACCCGAGTTCGAATCCTTGTAAGTTGTAATATTGTCTTTTAAAATTTTAGTTTATTTACTCGTATTTTATTTATTGTTATTATAATAATATTTTCTAACTATATTTTATTTCAGTTATTTAATAATTTTTTTTCATTTCTATTTTAAAAATTATAAACAAAACAAATTTTTACTATTTTTATTTTTGAAAATAACTTTCTATCTCTATTAACCAACCATGTTTTTTTAATTTTTAAAAAACTAAAGAAAATATTTTTTAAAACTAAACAAAACCATACATTTCCGCACTCTTAATTTCCAGATTCCGATCATTGGAGACAAATATCTGCTGAAGGAAGTGTTATTGTCATGATATTGCAACTCGTGAAAGTAGACAACGCACGAACTGCAACAAGCCCAAAACCATACAATCCAACTAAAATAACATGGGAAGATAAAAACATTCTACTGATTATAGATGTTATTAAAAGGAACGATTACGTGTCAAATAGGTCTAAATTTATTATTCTTTTTATTTTAATGTTTTTCATTAGTTATTACACATTAAAAAATTATGGAGTTGAGTATAAATATTAAATAATGTACAAACACAGAGAATCAAATAAAGAAAGCAATTTGACCCGGATTAGAGACGAGCGCAAAATTTTATGTTAGATAAAACGAATTTATAGAAGTATAGAGGACGAACTTATAAGATTTTTTGGATGAAAATAAATTTTTAAGAAAGAGTACGGAAGGTAGACCCAATTTGTGTCGCAGAGTATGGTGGGTGCATCATGCAAGACCAAAAATCTTCCCCACTCGATTCGTTTGTGGACACAGTTCCATTGCCTTTGTCCCACATCGACCGAAACTTGAAGTTGAAAGCATATCCATTCTATTCTACTACCACATCCACATGCTTATATTATATCATTTATGGCCACCTATACCCCTCGGAAGCTGCCTCGAAAGTAGCAAGTTCCATTATTAAGATTTTGATAGTTTTATAAAGAAAAATATAATATAATATCTTTAACAAAAATAAGACCACATATAATTAATTTTAGGGTTATCTTCACTAGTGGTCCCTTTCGTTTAGGGTGTGTTTTATTTTGGTCACCAAAATTCAAAAACGAGTATTCTGGTCCCTAACGTTACAAAACGTTTATATTTTGATCACCCAACCGTTAGTCTTCGTTACTTGGCTAACGGGTAGCTGACATGGCTCGTTAAAAAATCAAAAAAAATCACGTGTTTAGTCCACGTGTAATATATTAATTAATTATTATTTTGAAAAGGGGTAAAAAGGAGCCATGTCAGCTACCCTTTTTCTGCTTCATCTTTCAATGATGAAAGGAGGATTCGAAGTGGTTCATGCGACTCTAGATATGATCCAGCCCCACCGTGAACCCATATGGGATTTCACAACCACCACCGTCAGCTCCATTCCCCTGCAACAACAATGCATAAACTCGGATCCAGCCCCTCCTCCTCCTCGAGACCTTTTTTTTGAAGAAGACGAAACCTTTGTTCGAGGGTGTGTTTTATTTCACCTCCATCGCCGCCCCATCCTCCTCCTCGAGACCCACCACTTTGAACCAAACCGCCACCAAATCTTCCAGCGATGGTGGCGGCGGATCCGGCGGTCTAGCCCCATCGAAATCAACCCTTTACGTCTCCAACCTCGAATACTCCCTCACAAACTCCGACCTCCACACTCTCTTCTCCACCTTCGGCAAAATCGCCCGCGTTACAGTCCTCAAAGATCGAGCCACACGAACTTCAAAGGGGTCGCCTTCGTCCAGTTTGTTTCCCGTGAGGATGCGCTATCTGCGGCGAGTGTCAAGCATGGGAAAGTACTCAACGGCAGAACCCTCAACGCTTCCATTGTCGTCGATAATGGACGAGCCCCTGAATTTATTAAAAAGAGGGTTTACAAGGATAAGTCTAGCTGTTATGAATGTGGGGTTAGTGGGCATTTGTCTTACGAGTGTCCGAAGAATCAGTTAGGGCCTAGGGAGAGACCGATGCCAAAGAAAGGGCGGAGAAGTGGCGGCGGAGGAGAGAAGAGGGAGGATGGTAGGGTAAACACGCAATTTTTTTTAATTTTTTAACGAGCCATGTCAGCTACCCGTTAGCCAAGTAACGGAGACTAACGGTTGGGTGATCAAAATATAAATGTTTTGTAACGTTAGGGACCATAATACTCGTTTTGAATTTTGGTGATCAAAATAAAACACACCTTAAACGAAAGGGACCACTGATGAAGATTACCCTTAATTTTATTAACAAAAACACATTTGATGGTTGATATTTTCTTCGAATTTAAAATTTAATATTCCATATATAATCAATCAGTAAAGAGAAAATATGGAACACGGAAGTTTGTAACGCTCCAAATTATTTAAATCCTTTTCATTCCAAGGCAATATCCTTTTGGTTTTGGACGAACTCAATTATTGATACTATGTCAATCCCAATTCCTTCTTTACCCTTCCTATGTTAATCTTTTACATTTACTATTAATGACTTGTAATATTACAAAATGTTCATTTTTAATATACATCAATACTTTACCACAAATGTATTAATTCTGATTGGTAAAATTAAAAATTAGTATTTGTGGTAAAGTATGCCAATCCCATATCAAACTAATTAAACTAATTGTGTCAATTACTTCTTTACCCTTCCTATATCAAACTAATTCTTCAATACTCTTATCTGATACTATTCCATTAAATTCACCAAGAACATTTCCTTTTAAAAAAAGGACTAGAATCTTGTTTTGTATTAAAAAAACATGGGATTTGGGATATACTTGGCAGTTAGCACATATCTTGTTTGAAATATGGCTATTTGCTTTCGCCTCAAAATATATTCTCAAAATCTGTTGCACATTTCTCAAAAAAAAAAAAAAAAGCTGTTGCAAATTCCTTTACTCTTTATACGTTTAAAATTTTATGTAAATTATCCCTTTATACGTTTAAAATTGGGTAAACTATACCATTGACCACCGAACAAATTGGGGATTCCTATTTTGACCACCGAACTAACGAACTCGTCAATCAGACCACTGAACTTATTAAATTAACCTATTTTGGCCACCGCCGTTAAAAAATTAACAGAGAACTGACGGAGTGATGACGTGGCAGTTAACAAACCTTTATAAAATTACACATTTGATCCTTGCTATTTACACATTCTTTCAATTTAGTCCTAATTTTAAATTAATAAAATAAATTAATTATTTAATTAAGTGATGACACGTGTCAACACCTTATTGGAGGATTTAATTATTTATATTTGATTTTATGTGTCACCACTTGATTGAATGAAAATTAAGCAAATATTGAAGAGTGGGGGTGGGGTGGATCGAACCTGCGTCCTGTGGGTTTCAAACCCTCCCCTGACCACTGCTCCAAACCTCTATTAATGATACAAGTTGTGCTATTTAATATATATGTTATAATGCAATAAATGTTAAGGGAAAAAAGTAAAAATGATTGAAAGGGGATTCGAACCTAGACCACTTGGGATGTGTATCACACAAACATTCGATTTAAAATATTCGAATATTTTTTTATATTTAAATTAATTCGAATACTTATTTAAATATTTTAAATCAAATATTTTAAAAATATTTTTTTCTTCTTCTTTTTCATACTTTAAATACTCGTTTTAATTTAAATATTTAAATATTCGAATATTTTTTCTTTATATACTTGATTTTAAAGTATTTAAATATTCGATTTAATGCATTATAACATATTTAAAGTATATAAAGAAAAAATATTCGAATATTTAAATATTTAAATTAAAACGAGTATTTAAAGTATGAAAAAGAAGAAAAAAATATTTTTAAAATATTTGATTTAAAATATTTAATTATGTATTCGAATTAATTTAAATATAAAAAAATATTCAAATATTTTAAATCGAATGTTTGTGTGATACACATCCCAAGTGGTCTAGGTTCGAATCCCCTTTCAATCATTTTTTACTTTTTTTCCTTAACTGCATTATAACATATATATTAAATAGCACAACTTGTATTATTAACAAAGGTTTGGAGCAGTGGTCAGGGGGGAGGGTTTCAAACCCACAGGACGCAGGTTCGATCCACCCCACCCCCACTCTTCAATATTTGCTTAATTTTCATTCAACCAAGTGGTGACACGTGTCACCACTTGATTGGAAGAGAAAAATAAATTTATAAAATCAAATATAAATAATTAAATCCTCCAATAAGGTGTTGACACGTGTCATCACTTAATTAAATAATTAATTTATTTTATTAATTTAAAATTAGGACTAAATTGAAATAATGTGTAAATAGCAAGGATCAAATGTGTAATTTTATAAAAGTTTGTTAACTGCCACGTCATCACTCCGTCAGTCCTCTGTTAATTTTTTAACGGCGGTGGCCAAAATAGGTTAATTTAATAAGTTCGGTGGTCTGATTGACGAGTTCGTTAGTTCGGTGGTCAAAATAGGAATCCCCAATTTGTTCGGTGGTCAATGGTATAGTTTACCCTTTAAAATTTTATATTTGTACTGTTAGCAATTTTCTCCCTCTGTTAAAAACTGAATTTCAAATATGCATAACTAGGTGAACTGCAAACACATTTAACCCCAAATATGCCACTAATTATATGATAAAAAGTTTATATACAATTCGTTTAAAATTAAAATTGACACGTGCTTGTTAATTTTAGAGGTTAAAATATTTAGTTTAGAGTTTATAAATTTAGATGGTAGGATTTATAATTTAATATTTAGAGTTAGAGTTTAAGGTATAAATTTTAAAATTTAAAATATTTTAATTAGAGTCTTAGATTCTAGATTTTATATAAGGATAAATATTCTATACACAGGCGGTGGAAACTGAAAGTTTTCACAAGCGCCTTAATTTTAGTGTATAGGAAGTTAGTTTAGGGTATAAGATTTAGGGGTTTAGGTGTAAGGGGTTAGAATTTAGAGATAGTTGTTTGAATTTAAGATTTAGAGTTATAATTTAAGGTTTATAGGTTAAAACCTAAATCCTCACCATTTACCCTAAAAACTAAACCCTAACGTATAAACCCTAAATTATAACCCTAAACCTTAAATCAAAACACCTATCCCTAAATTCTAAACCCTACACATAAACCCCTAAACCATACATCCTAAACTAACTCTCTATACCCTAAAAGTAAGGTGCTTGTGGAAAGGATATTAATTCTTTAAATTAAAGTAGTGTAATTTTTTTACACGGGCTCTGTATTGGTAAAATATAACACTATTAATATAGGAAAATACTTTGATGCACAAGCTTGTGTAAACTTTAGTTTACACAAGCCCTTTAATTTTAGGGTTTAGGGTTTAGGGTTTTAGGTTAGGGTTTAGGGGTTTAGTATGTAGGGTATATAATTTAAGGTTTATGGGTAGAATTTAGAATTTAGAGTTTAGGATTTAGGGCTTAGGTTTTAGGTTGCTAGGGTTTGTGATTTAGATTTTAAATTTTATAAAAGGAATGTGTAAAAAAAATTTACACAGCTTGTGCATCAAAATAAAACCCATTAATATATGGGTAATTGTTTTATACACAAGCGCTTGTGAATTTTTTTTTACACAAGCGTCTTAATTTTAGGGGTTAGAGACTCCGTTTAGGGTTTAAAATTTAGGGGTATAAGTGTAGTAGTTTTGAATTTAGGGATTGTTGATAAAATTTTGGGTTTAGGGTTAAAATCTAGGGTTTATAGGTTAAAACCTAAATCCCTACACATATTACCCTAAAATTAAACCCTCACCTGAAACCCTAAATTCTAAATTCTAAACATGAACCATAAATTCTAAACATTTACATTAAAACCCCTAAACTCTAAACCCTAAGCCCTAACCCTAAACCCTATAATTGAGGCATTTGTGGAAATAAAAAATTTTCACCGCCAATGTATAGGATATTAATCCTTAATATATATATTTTTTTGTTATAAAAAGTACTAGTAGATAGGATCGGAGGGAGAAAGAAGTAAATTCAGAGGGCACAGCCACGGAAGGAACACGGGATATTTCCCACGTCATCATATTGTGGACCCCACATCACTCAATAATTATGAAATATATAATATAACCATATATGATATACCATTCAATCTCAACCTGCTACTTCTAAGTTCTACTCTTGCTGGCACTATTTGTCCCTTCTTTCTCTCTCTCTCTCGCCAATTTTGCCGCACCGGACATTTCAATTTACTGCAACATCACTCAAGGAAAACAAAAAAAAAAAAAAAACCGAGAAGGAATTGAATTATTGTGATCTGATCTGAAATCGGGTTTGAAAGACGAGAGAATGAGCACGAAGAAGAAGACGCTGCGGGCTAACACGACGAGGACGCGTGTCGGGAAGTACGAGCTCGGGAAAACCTTGGGCGAGGGCAGTTTCGCCAAGGTTAAGTTCGCTAAGAATGTTGACACCGGCGAGTGTGTCGCCATTAAAATCCTCGACCGTGACCAAGTTCTCCGTCACCGGATGGTCGAACAGGTCAATACTCCCTCCCCTTCCTTCAATCTCCTCCGTGCACACAAACAACATTTCAAAAAATAAATGAAATTCGAAACAGATCTCGGTCGTCAATAAACATGCGCCTCACTTTAGCTTATAGTACCAAAATTCGATTAATCGACTCTGGATTTGGTTTTGTATGGAGCAGATAAAAAGAGAAATATCAACAATGAAGCTTATCAAGCATCCCAATGTCATTAAAATATTTGAGGTAAAATAACTAATCCCTGCCGTATAAGGTTCTTTCAGTTCAGCATCGCGGATACGATTTTTTAATTCAAAATTCTAATGCATAGGTTATGGCAAGCAAGACAAGGATTTATATCGCGATCGAGTTTGTTGATGGAGGCGAGCTTTTCGACAAAATTGTAAGGAATTACCGTCAATAAACTTACGGATATCTATAGTGAAATGAATTAAAATTGTGACCCTGAAGGAACCTTGTTCGATCTATATTTGTAGGCCAAACGCGGGAGACTGAAAGAGGATGAAGCTAGAAGCTATTTCCATCAGCTTATCAATGCTGTTGATTACTGCCACAGTAGAGGCGTCTACCACAGAGATTTGAAGGTCTGAAATTTTCTATTTAATCCACCGATCAATGAGTACTGCTTTTCTATGTTTTTTTTTAATAATTTGGTGAAGTTTATTCAATGTGGTGCGGGTTGAAACTCCTAATCCATATGTATTTATCCGGTATTTCTTTTCTACTTTTTGCAGCCTGAGAATCTTCTTCTTGACTCGCAAGGTGTACTTAAAATTTCAGATTTTGGATTGAGTGCCTTCTCACAGCAAGTTCGGGTAAGCACGTATTGTTCAGTTATTGACTATGATGACACTTGCAATCATATAAGCAGAACCTTATCTATTTTAAACCTCTTTACCAAATTTTTGAATAAAATATATATTTCTTGTTGACAAAATATTAACTTTTTGCGTTATGATTTTTTTGGGCTAATCTTTTTGCTAATGGTTAACAATTATTTAATTTTTGAGTATTAGTTTTTACTTTAATAAAAAATTCAGTACATTATTATTAATAAACTTGTTAGAAATAGTGTATTACTCATATTTTTTTTTAATATCAGTTTAAGCATTGTTTCACGCTAATTATCCTTTCATATTAAAGAATTCCTCTTGTCTTCAATCATAAAGAGTTATGGGGAGAGAAAAAACCAGTAATTTCCAAGAAAAATACTGTCCAAATCCCTAAAGAAAGCCACCAGTCAGTTTGGTTGCTCGAGAAAATGCTTGAAACGGGTTGGTCAAGACATTCTAGGTAGCAGTAAGATCTTATAAATTTGAACTTTCAATAATGGTGGAAGAAGGCAAACTCCATGTCTAGTAGTGTCATCATTTTCACCTTTCTAACATGTTTCTAATATAGGAGGATGGATTGCTTCACACTGCTTGTGGGACTCCAAATTATGTTGCTCCAGAGGTATTCACTCATGACTTTATTGAAAATTATTTAACTCTAATGCTGTAACTTTTTCTTTCTTTCTTTTTTACCGTGATATCTGATATTTTTCTTATCAGGTGCTCCAAGATAAAGGTTATGACGGTACTTCAGCTGATATTTGGTCTTGCGGAGTTATTCTCTTCGTTCTCATGGCTGGTTATTTGCCTTTTGATGAGCCAGGCCTTCTAGCCTTGTATAAGAAAGTAGGTACCTATGACCTATCCTCCCAGATTTGGCTTCTTTTTTTCGATGAGAACTTCATTAAAATTGTTGGTACCTCTTGATAAATTTCAGATATGTTCGGCCGATTTCAGTTGTCCTTCATGGTTTTCATCTGGTGCAAGGAAATTGATTGCACGAATTCTTGATCCAAACCCTCTTACAGTAAGTTCCAAAATTAATCCGTCCTATGAAACTTTGTGATTGCTTGCAATCTTTGTTCTCGGCATAGACTGATAAACTCATGCATTTGTATTGAAATGCTATGTGTTCTTCTTTGCAGCGTATAACTATTCCTGAAATTCTACAAGATGAATGGTTCAAGAAAGGGTACAAGCCACCCCAATTCGAGCAGGAAGAGGATGTAAATCTTGATGACATAGACGCTGTTTTTAATGACTCAACGGTAAGACATTTTGTATTCTGTCTGTTTTGCTGCTCTGAAAAAGAGATCGATAGTAAGCAGAATTCTTTACAAGCACTGTAGTTTAGAATGTGGGTGGATGAAATTATTTTCTCCAGAACTTTGAACATTGACCCTGTAAACTAGTTATTTTTTCATTTGTGGCCATTGCTTTGGAACCTTTCTACCCTATATGTAAGAATAAATTGCATCTCATGCTCTACTTATCGTTTGTTTATTTGCAGGAACACCTTGTAACAGAAAGGAAAGAGAAACCTGTGTCCATGAATGCTTTTGAGCTTATCTCTAGGTCACAGAGCTTTAGTCTTGACAAATTGTTTGAGAAGCAGAGTGTATGTATCTAAGATCCCTTTAGATTTTCCTGTATTATATCGTGTTAATCATAGAATTTGAACAATTATCTAAGCACACACCTTTTGCTTCTGGTTTGAATTGAAAATACAGGGTGCTGTGAAGCTAGAAACCAGTTTTGCTTCTCAATGCCCTCCTAACGAGATTATCTCAAAAATTGAGGAAGCTGCAAAGCCTCTGGGCTTTAATGTTCACAAGCAAAACTACAAGGTTTGCTTTATCTAAATCTATGTGGCAAACCAATTCTCTTGCTTATTCAAAACGTCTTGTTCATATGTTTGCAAATTCTGATTCAACTCTCATGTATATTCATTTCGTCACAGATGAAGTTGAAAGGTGACAAAAGTGGGAGAAAGGGCCAGCTTTCCGTTGCTACCGAGGTACTGCATTGTTTGTAGCCATTCAAGCACCCTTTTAAGTCCTTTTGAACACAATGAAAAATTTACCAATTGGTTGAAATGGAAGCATACATCATTTGGAAAATTGTTTAGCTTATGTAGCATTTTCTAACTACCCTTCAAAGGATATACGATCTGATGAAGATCTTTAGATTCTTCCATACCAAAGAAACATGTAAACCTCATTGCTCTTTGATTTCAGGTGTTTGAGGTGGCTCCCTGCTTACATATGGTGGAGCTCCGTAAAACCGGTGGCGACACATTGGAGTTTCACAAGGTATACCTGCATATACTAGTTGCTTATAACTTTAGCTTTGTTGATGAGAAAAATGTTCTGTAACCCACTTTAACAGGGATATTCCTTCTGTTCCCCAAGTTTTGTATATGACTTCTTCTTTTAATGACACAGTTCTATAAAAGTTTTTCGAGCGAACTGAAAGGCGTAGTCTGGACAACGGGAGAAACCGCAGAAGCATAAAGGTGACCTCTCTTGCTCCCCACTTCGTATTACTGCTGCAATGAGGCAAGTTTATTAACTTTGTGGTTTGCTTCTGCAGGCCGTAACAGAAACCGTGTTGTTCCGGTTCATTCTTGCACTGTTTGCTTGGGAAGATAAGATGAACTAGATTGCCTCAAAACGTGAGGCACACGGTTCATTGACCGTTCTTTATCCCCTTTAATTTCCTTGGGAAGTAATCAAGTCCATTGAAATTTTGCAGACATGTAGTCTTAGCCAAGTTACTGTTCATCAGGTGCTGTATTTTCAATTTTGAGGAGATTAATAAAAACCAGGAAATGTTTGAAACTAACATACTCCGTCGCCATTCATTTTTAAGCAAATCCAAACCTATAAATTTGAAGTACAAAGGACTTCATCAATCATACGGAATGAAAATATATTATTTGATGAATTAAAAATTAAATCTATCACACTACCTACTGCCCCGCCCAACACTCACCCATAGAGAACTAAACGACACCACCATTACAGTCCACATTATTATTTTTATTCAAATGAATCGTATTTTTTTTTATTAAAAGTGTCACGTAAAATGTTTTTTTGGTTAAAAAAGATTCTAACGAACGTTAAAAGAATTAAGATAATTCGGAAAAAAAAATTAAGAGACAAACAATGTTTGAAGTCTAAATAAAATAAACGAGATAGCATTAGAATTTAACTTTTATTATATTTTAAAGAGTTAATTGCACCACAAGTCTTCAAATTATGACTAGTATTTTAAATTGGTCCCTAAACTTTTAAACAATCTAATTTCATCCTCAAACTATGACCCTTATTCTAAATTGGTCCCCAAACTTTTTGGATATTTCAATTTCATCCTCAAATTATCATTTATGTCACATCATATTATTAAATATATACCAGTGTTTCATGACAATTAATGATTTTTATAACGGTTTTATTAACATAAGATATGGTAGCATGTACCGATAATTCGGGGATAAAATTAGAACATTCAGAAAGTTTGAGGACCAATTTAGAATGAGAGTCATAGTTTGAGGATGAAACTAAAATGCTCAAAAGTTTGGAGGACTAATTTAGAATAAATGTCATAATTTGATGATGAAATTAGAATCTATGTGGTATGTTTAAAAATTTAAGGACTAATTTAAAATTATTGTCATAGTTTAGAGACGTATTGCAATTAACTCTATTTTAAAAACATTTTTTCTCTCTAAATTTTGCATGTTTATTAATTTTTATTTTAAAAAATAAATTTATAAATTATATGGTGACATGGCATTATATTATATAAACAATTGAGTATATCTAGAGTTGTGTAAGTCAACAAGATATTATTGACCGTTAATCAATTAATAATTTTTATATAAATGTGATAAATTTAATTAACATTAAAGGAATAAAAATTAAACTTTTTAAAAATATATAAATACTAAAATGATCCTCCAACCGAATGTGGCTTAACTTCAAAATAAATGTTCAAACTATAACTCTTTTTTGTAACATGTGTCTAAAATATTTTTTGACTGAAATAAAACTTTAAAAACTTATTTTAACCAAAAATAAAATTTTAAATATCTATTTCAACTAAAAAATAATATAAGCACATATTATAAAAAAACATAATTTAAGCAATTATTTTTTTTAGATAAAAAAACTTAAACGCAGCTCAAGTATGAAACTGGCCCAAATATCGCAAATCACATATGACATAAAGAAAAACGACACGGTCTCCCAAATGAATTAGAAAGTGGGGAAAACAAGCATGTGGACTACGTCTCTCGGTGCTTCTGTGCCTTGCTTGCCCGCGCTAACACCCATACGAACCAAACACAGACCTCTCAGTCATTTTCCGATAAACGTCTCGGCCAATTCCCGTTTACGTCGTCAGGCAGCCGCCTCCAATCCCAAGCAAGAAGATGGAAAGGAGATAAGTGGGTCGGACGTGCTATGGGCTCTGCAGAGAGCAGCCGCCCAGAAAAAGAAAGCCAAGGTAAAGAAGAAGGGTTCAACATCGTCGGAGGCCAGTCACAGAGAAAAGGAAAGCATCGATTACAGTGATGTTAGACCCTTGGAGATAAAGAGTGAGTGGAGCCTCAAGTTGGACCAACTGGAAAAGCGTCTCCAAGAGCTGGAAGACGATGACACCGCTTGATATATGGAGTAATTTACATGTTTGATGCTGTTAATAAAGTTTAAACATTCAAGTAGGTCCTGAAACTTGAAATTCCACTCACCAAATTGCATAATTTTATTGTCTTTTTTCTTTGTTCTTGTTTGCTCATTACATGTTTTCCCCCCTATAACCAGTAGCATTCTATTCATTTCATGTTTCTTTTGATGGTCTTAGCTACTGAATTTTGTTGTGAAGCCTTGATCACTTTTAAAATGCTCTAAAAAGAGATGACAAGCTGGTAAAAGACAAGCATAAAAAAATGAAAATTGGGGGAAAATATGATGCCTGCGCCAAAAATTTAAGTTAAGATTTAGATTTACCCGAAAACCAATCCAATCAGACCATATCCATGGAACAGAGAAAACTACAAGGAAATCAACTTTAAACATGGAATACGGACTGGCGCCTGTTACTGTATAGCCCTTGAAAGCAAAAGCCAACTTTTTGTTTCCTGCTAAGTAACAATAAAACAATCCACCACTAAACATGTCAAGCAATATTAGTTCAGCTACCTCTTCTAAAGAGACAAGACCTTTTAATGTTTTTATATGATGCTCCAATTTCCTGATTCCGGCATTGTTTTCGCTCTTTATACGCTCCTTGATTTTGGGTTGGTTAAGGAGTCAGCTTCATCCAATTACGATGTGTCCTGGTTCCGAGCAAATGCTACATGTCTACCCTTCTAATAGGGTCTGTACCTTCTACTGCGGTTGCCATCAGCACCACCGCTATTTCCACCTCGCCCTGCTGCTCCGCCAGGACCATTGCTCCAATCAGCTCTTCGAGGACGTTGGCCTGGCATCTGCACACCAGGCTGTTGGCTGCTCAAGTTCAAGAACAAGAAAAGCGATTGTTAAAAATGTGTTATCGTCAACTGACTAAAAATGTTATCAATTTAACAAAATGAGGCAACTTACAGGACATATCCTATTCGGCCATCTGGTAGAACCATGGGTACCATAGCCATATTTGTTGGCATTGGTCCTCTTCCATAAATTACGGGCTGTTAATGTGCATGATTATGCGTTACTTTTACCAATATGAGAACTATATCTATGAAAAATAGATATATAAATCAACCTACCAGTGGAAAACTAGTAGCAGCACCAAATCCAGCACTTGCAGAGCCATATGTAGAAGCTCCAGTAAAACCACCATACCCAGGATGAGGAAGATGGTTTGTATGAGGCCCCGCACCATAAGGGTATGCTGCATCGGTCTTCTTATCAGCCTGAGGTTTGGCAAGGACAACCTCCAAGACTTGGCCTACATTCAAGTCAGTTGAAACATTTAGAAGAAAGGCAACAATAATAGCATATCTTGACGAAATAAGTTGATTTAAATAAACCAACTTTAAGCAAATCCTGATATAATTGGAAAGTTGCTTTTCATGATATATTTCACACGGCAATATACTTTTAAGGACACTCTGTTTCTATTAGATCAAAAAAGAAAAAAAATAATTTCTCAGCTTCATTAGAATCCTCAATAAATGCATAAAGGAACAGTTATCACAGCAGTCTCGATATCAGTTCACTGAAAATTGATTACCCGAGACAGATGGACAAGCAATATGGGTATGACAACACAGTAATTTCCAAAATAATCAAGACACGAGTAGCCGAGTACAACATGACACAAGACTAAGAAAATATTGTGATATACACGTATTATTTTTCATTCACATGCAGTCAACTTCATAAAAAATACTCATCATTAAATAACTATTTCCACCTGATAATGTCAGAATTCAACTATTCAAGACAAAGTATAAACTAAGAGATCCGATACTCATTCAAAAGGCCCGAATATTTCAAACCATATTTACAAGCTTGCAATTAGTGCAACATGTAAATGTTACAGTGCTTATAAAATGCAAAGTCTTGCATCCGGAAGAAAACAACTTTCAAAACG
Source organism: Hibiscus tridactylites (assembly GCA_958450335.1). Taxonomy (NCBI): domain Eukaryota; kingdom Viridiplantae; phylum Streptophyta; class Magnoliopsida; order Malvales; family Malvaceae; genus Hibiscus; species Hibiscus tridactylites. The sequence continues at coordinate 67,461,708 of OY288287.1, read as the reverse complement.
TTAAAGAGGAAAAAGTGTACAGGAATTTCTACAAAGCAAAGAAAACAGGAACTTCTATGCAACTCACAAAAGAGAGAACAAACTGAACATTGAACTATTGAAGACATGTATCCAAAACCATTATGCAGAACTAAATGGCATGTAGGCCCTAAAAAGTAGATTACATGCAGAAGATAGAACCGCATTTTCCCTCAAATAATTTGAAGACAGCTTTAATGATTAAAGTAGCAGCCATGCCAATCAAACCTAAATTTTGTTTACAAAAGGAGTATGGGGAGATGCAAGAGAAAAATTACCATCTATTTCATATTTCTCTGTATCTTTGACAGCCTTCAAAGCACTTGACCTTTCAGCGTAATGTATAAACCCAAAATCGCGCTTACCAGCCTTGCCAGGTGGCATTACCACTTTTGTTACTTCCCCATGGCGCTGAAATACTTCCTTTAGTTTCTCCGTTGAAGTGTTATCGGGAATGTTTTTGACATATAGTGCCTTCACCTAGTAATTTCAAAACATGTAACATAGTGCAAGAATCATAATATGGAGATTAGATCTTTGATTAGCGGTATGCTTAAACAGGAGATAACAAAGCTTTACACCCAGCTTTAAGAAAGTTGATGGAGGAACAAAACAGCCAAGAATAATCCCAACAGTGGTTCCGCAATATGGAACTTCAAAATAAATTTCAAAATTAGAATTACCTGCGAAGCAGTAGAAATTTCAGGTGTACTCTTTGGATCAGCCCAGGTGACAGTAGGGTTATTGCCATCCAGCATAAAATTTGCATTTGCCATTTTCTGCCTTGAATAATCAGCGCATGCATTGTTGTAGTACAAGACAAAAGCAAAACCGCGATTTCGGCTTGTATTTTGAGGATCCTGCAATTCACATGTTAAAATGGTAAGTCGATTTCCAAATATTCACTTACCATAATCTAAAAGCATCATCTAGATAAAAAAAATCCACCTTTATTAGTTCTATATTTTCAACTCCAGGACCAGCACTCTCGACGGCTTTTCTGAACTCATCCTCCGTTAAGTTCTTAGGGACATTACCGATAAATAATCTGTTCTTAGTTTCAGAGAGAGAACACCTTATAGCTTTACCCTGCAGAGATTAATGCGCATATTAAAAAGTAATACCAAGCGACATTGTAAAGAAGCAGTGCAGGTGAAAGATGGCATCAGCAAGCAAATGCAAGGGACACCAAAATTACCCTGAACTCTTTACTGTGCAGCTCTTCAACAGCCTTTTCAGCAACCGCTTTTGTCTTAAATGTCACAAATGCACATCCCTTGCTTTCACCAGATTCCTTATCTTTAATCAACCGAATCTGCAAAATAACTTACTGCTAAGTGTTAACAGTTAAAACCCGATATTGCCCCTCTCTCAAAGAGCTTGAAAATCACAAGCACAAAATTGCAACCTCAAAAATTTCTCCTATTGGTTCACAAAGTTCCCTCAAGCCGTCTTCAGAGGTATCCTTCGGAAGCCCTCCAATGAAAACATCAGAGCCATTAGGAGGCAATGCAAGAAGTTGAGCCCACTTCTCTTTTTCTTCTTCACTGATAGAAGCCATGGGCTTTTCTTCGTCTTCCGCGTGTTCCATTTCAATGCGGCTTCTTTCTACTTCCAATGATTGATCTTTTCCATCCGCCTCAGGTTTTGAGTCCTCATACTCCTCTTCTTCATTTTGTTCCCCATTTTCATCACCACCGCTATCCACTCTGTCCTCATCTACATGTTCCTCAACATCATCATCCTCTTCCTCCATGTAATTGTCATCCAGATCCACCCGCTCATCAACTTCTGCATTCTCCACCATGTCTGGTTCTTGTTCCTGTTCAAATTATTCAATAACTGCAAATGGAACCTTATTACATATCTATAGTTTACAAGAAACATGTTCAAGTGCATAGCAGTAGTATATGATATTCATATCATTCAAATTTACCCCGGCCCAAAAAATCAACAGAGAGTAATAAAAAGTTGAAAAAAGATATGAAATTTGCTAATTCGATTCCTCAGCAAACAAATAGAACCGTACTGTCATTAAAACTGAAGAGTAAAAAGAATCAAATTCCCCCTCCCACAGTAAATTCCAACAGCAAAAGGAAATTAAAAGAAAAGAAAAAAAAATCTTATTAATAAATTAGCTACTGGATATCAATTTGTATAAAAGTTAACTGAAATTGAAACAAGGGTAAAAGTGGGTTAACAGAAAAAACAATCCCCAATTCACATAATACCTAAAACCCAGAAACAAATTGAAGAAAGCTAAAATTCAATGCCAAAAATGTAAAACCCTACTTAAATATAATGTTACGACTCTTTATTTTCCCTCGAATACACATGCAAACCATAACAAATTTCGACACTAAACCATCAACGACAAAATAGATGTAAATGTGACAAATCTAATCAAGATGAAGGGAAAAAAAGATTGAGAATTTAGGGCAGTCAGAATGACAGTAATTACTAAATAAAAGAGATTGAAATTTAGGCTTACCTCACCAATTGATAAATATATGGACTTTGTGAGCTAAAAATTTGATGGCTTTACATCTGAGTAATTGAAAATCCAACAAGAAGCAGGATATTCAGCTACAAAGAAAACTTTATGGGTATTTTATTAGAAATCAACAGAAATAGAAAATACCCGATTTTGAATTGATGGGATTTCGTTTTGCAGGGGAAATGGCGATAGAAAATATATATGTTTGGTGGGTTGAATTTTTTTGGTTCTCCGGCGGGTAAATAAACTTTGTGAGTTTTATTATCCGACAGAGGCTAATGAGCAGCGTGTGATTCTTTTTTCCAGAATTTCCCTAATTGGGAGAGTGACAGGATACGCTGCGGTTTCGATTTTACTGGCAAATTGTGATTGACGAATCACTATTCGCCATGTAATGGGGATGGGTTAAATTTTGCTGCGGTAAAGATATTCCTGGTAATGTGGGATCGACCACTCAGTTTTAGAAACGTATGTAGTTGACACGTGGGTATTGCGCAATGAAATTTCCGAAACACCGTTATTGGGCTGGGCCGATCATCTACTATTAGTAAAGGGTTAAAGTAACTTTCTTCGATTTATTCCTTGAAAATTGAATTTAGATTTATTTCTATCAAGAGAAATATTCGTACGTAAACAAGCGAATACAATTAAACCTGACAAATTTGACCCGAAATTTAAATTAATTTATTTGATTTAAGATTCAATATCTACTTAAATATAATAATTTGAATTTTATTAGAAACTCGAAATAGATCGAACCAAAATTTAGTTGAATTAAAATGGACCTAAATCGATTTTCAATCGAACCAAAGACAACACTAAATAAAGAAAAGATATTAAAAGAAATAAAAAAAATAAGACCTGATGTGAATTACCACACAGCTCACTGAAAAGCCAAATATGTTAGCTTTATAAAGTCATATATATATAAGGTGTAAAAAACTAACTCAACCTGAAAATCCGAATGAAACCGCCAGATCTCCTATTGACCTGACCCGAAATTACTCGACCCAACTTGCTACTCAACCAAATCACCATTGACCTGAACATGAACCAAATATAGTCATATTCGAAATGACACTTAAAACACATTTGCCACCTCTAAATACAACGGATTCCAAAGTTCAGGAGGAGGAAATGCAACCCAATCAACGGGGCAAGACCCTGTCTTGGTTTCTCTAGCAACCAAATCTGCAGCAAGGTTATAGTTTCTAAAGGCAAACATGAAAAAAATACTCCAATAGGTTTTACATTCTTAAGTATAAACTCCCCTATGTATTCAGCTTTTAAACATATGCACGTTGAAATAAAACAGACCATGTAAAATAATGAAAAGTGGTGGATTAGCGATAGAGGTGACAAATGGGTCAATTGGTTCGGGTTCGGTTTGGGTCATTTCAATTTTAATTATTTCGGGTTTGATATTATTCGGTTTTGGTTCGATTCTAGTTCAGTTCTATTGTGTTTTGGGTCATTTCAATTCGATTATTTTCGGTTTGGGTTAATTTCGAGTCAATGAGAGATCGGTCGGTTTTAATCAAGTTTTTAGGTTAGTGTTTTACACCCTACATATGGCTTTATAAAGCCAATATATTTGACTTTTTGGTGAATTGTGAGGCTGTTCATATTGAGTTGTCTACGGTTCAGATCTATTCGGTTCAACTGAAAATAGGTTTAATTTTAATTCGGTTTTGATTTCGGATCAAATTTCAGGTTATCATATTCGAGTTAGTTTCGAGTCTTAGTTCGGATAAATCAGTTCGTGTCTCGAGTTAAGTTTGACATGTCTAATTAGTGCATATTTGCCCTTCTTCTATGCAATTGACATCGTTTGATATGGACAGAAACGTGTCATTATCATTTGGGCTTTCCATTATTGCTGATAAAATCGAAACAAGCTCTTGGTCCGTGGTTGGGTAAGCTAAACTCCCTGCTCGGCATACGGTTCAATCGGCGAAAGTGCCATAAGTGTTCGAGATAGTGCAGCTCGCCCAGTTTGAAGCACCATAAAAACCATTAGAAAATGTCATTTCAATCGAGGAAGAGCCACTTCCATGAACTTGCATCTTTTAGGATACAACATCCGTATGATGGGAACTGTTGATGTTATGCAACGTAAAAGAGGCTTATGCCAAGAAATGGAGCAAATTCAATGCATGTTTTCGTTCGCTGGCTGCTCCTGTGCTCCATTATTTCTACCTCCCATTGTTCGATGCCAATGAACGTGCTCGAAATCATCCACTGGCAGGCCTTTTCTGTATCTTTATGATCAATATGTGAAACATAAAGTCTGGCAACAGCCAACATGCAATGGCACAAGTCATAGAACGTGATCCTTTTCAACCCCTAATCAATCACCGATCAGGCACTTTTTTTCTAGTGGGGGAAGAGGGTATCTTGCCCATCAAAAGCATTAGCATCTGGCTTTGGAGATGAGAAATAATACATATCGAAAGGCTATATTTCACTGTTGTGGGTCTATTTAGAATAGTTGTAAAGTGGATATCATGTAATTTTGGATAAATTTACTTGATCTTGGATCAAAATTAGGATCCAGAGTTTTGTTAGTTCAACATTTCCATAATAACAGATAAGGAGAGATAGAGGGGAACAAAAGTGAAGATCAAGAACTGAATTTTACCCTAGCCCTCTTTGAAAACGATGAAAGCAAACTAGCAAAGAAGATACATTGTTGGCCAAGCTGATTCTAAAGCATAACCAAGGACAAGGATTACCTCAACCACTTTCTAAGATCACTAGTTGAAGATGGGGAGATTTCACCGCCATGGCTTTCGGTATAGCAAGAAGAATAGTTAGACTGTTGTTCCACTCCAAGATGTGATCCGGTTACACTCCTAAAACTTGGACTCCTCAAATTGTGACCATAACCTCCATATGCCGTCCGAACACCATAAGGCTCCGGGACCAGATACGACAGCCGTTTCCTTGCTGAACCGTTTCTGTCCCTCTCTGGTGTAGATGGCCTTTGTCTTGGTGCACTTTGAGACCTTATTCTGGCCTTTGCAGACTCGGTCGCTGCCATGTAATTAGGCAAAGTTGCAGCACTGTTGCCACTACCACAAGCATGAGTATCAACCCTGCCAGTGTAATGGTAATTGGACCTTAAGCTTGGTGTTTGAGATGAAACTGAGCTCCTATCTCCTCTAACACAACGAGGGCTGGCCGACCGAACTTGAACAGGCCGGGTTTTGGACGGAGAGGGGGTAATAGGAGTGTGGTGGATTGGTGCATTGTGTTGAGCTCTATGTAGAGGTGAACTAGGCCTTTGGTTATGGTGTTGGGATTCATGCTGGTGACATTGGATGGAATTAGTTCTTCTATAATTAGGTCCTAAATAAGAGTAAGGCAGTGGTGTATCTATTTGTACAGTTTTGTCAGACACTCTTTGATCTGTTGAAGCTCTTCCTCTATTATCCCATGGCTTAGTAGGCGCTCGACGGCTCGAAAGCTCATCCTCATCACCTATTGAGGGGCTCCTTCGAGCTCTCCTCATCTATGTACAAAAGATGGAACTAGTTAATTTTACTAGAATCAATAGAATAAAACAGAGGCATTCAAGATAAGAGCTAAGAGCAAAAGCACGAACCTGTTGAGACAAAGCCCGGGATAAGTTCTTTTCACGCTTCAAAGCAGCATCTTTCCTGTGCTCTAACATAGCTTTGACTTCCTCTATTGTATGTGGCCTTTCATCCCAATCATCTGCAATACTACTTCCTTCTCTAGACTGAAAATTATACACATGCCATGTTAATATTAGTAGAATCTGAATCTTCAAAAGTACAAATACAAAACAGGTAAACTACTTACTACTAGTGATCTTCTGTCTGAAATGTCCTGAAGATACCGTGAATCGAGTACACTATTCGTGTCGCTGAATGCGGATTTTCGGCTTCCATCATGGGAGAGCCTCATTCTTTGATCAAGTACCCGAGCCTGCACTCTAACCAGAGCTTGCATGCACCTGAGTGTCATTTTGGCTTGCTTTCTCACATTGTGACCTCTTACCAAAGCTTGCAACTTCACTAATCCCTTTAGTGCACTAAGAGCCCTCCTTGCCTTCACATTCACAGATTCCATTTTTTTTCTCATGAGTGCACAAAAAAAACTTATGAAATCCTACTGCTTAGCTACGCACAAAATTTTTCCAGATACTAAATTTTCAGTATCATACCAGGTAGCCTCTGAAAGCCGTCTGAATAACAATGGCAGCATAGTGGTGGTCTCTAGCATAATTAGACCGATCCACGTTTACCGTAGCCACTGCCGGAGCCTCCTCTGCCGTCCCACCAGTATCATTATGACCAGTTGCCTTCACTGGTGGTGTTTGGTGGTGAATCACCGGTTCTGAAATCGTGGATTTCCTAAAGATCCACCGTCTCTTCTCTCTCTTCTACCAAAAACGAGTAAACAGCCATTGAGAAAGGAACCAACAACTGCATTTACTTCTGTTTCATTCATACACTATAACTAGTAATTACAAACCTTTACGTCGTCGTCTTCTGGGTGGTCAGATTCGTCCTTTCTTCTGCTACTTCTCCTATCACGACTCTTTTTAGTAGGAGACCTAAAAGCCCTTTTCACAGCAGTGAACCAGGATGTCCCTGCTTTAATCCCCATCAAAAAAGATGTATGATTAAATTACCAGGGTCAGGGTGCATTAAGTTCAGAAAAAACCAGAACCGTAAACTTGATTATGGTGATGGGAATTATGGATTCTTTGTTTGGATCAGAACGAGAACTGCTAGAGGAAGACAGTTTTATAAATTTAATCATATGTTTTGCCCAACAGAGAAGGAAACCAAACCAAACCAACAGGCCAACAGGTTTAGATTCAGTATATCTAATGTAAAGCTTGAACTAGTGTTTCGTTGGTTGTTTTTCTATTGAGCGGTGTCAGAATTTTAGTAGGTCAGCAAATTTTGCATATAAATAAATGTGAGGAGAACGTGAGAAACAGGGTGTAGTGGACGTAGTGCGGTGGTGGTTGGTTATCGAGAAAACGTTGAAACCCACATTAACATTAGATAATTAGGAATAGTAAAAAGATAAATTAATAAAATAAAGGGAACCACGTTGAGCTTGCACGAAAATCAAAGCCTTGTTTTCTTTTTAAAGTATTCATCATTAATCATTGCTTAGAGGAGAAAGGTTCTGAGTTTGCCTTGTTTCATTCTGCTTGACTTGTAAAATTAATAACTGGACAGCTCTCGTGGTTTCACGTGGTAGGAGCTGAGCAAGCAGTGAAAATTGAAAGAGAATGGAAATGTAGGTGGTCCAATTTGCTTTTATTTAATTCAAGCACCTGTTTTTCATTATTTACTGGTATCTAATGCCGTTGTATTAGTATTTAGTATAGTATAACAGTATAGTGGTGTTAAGTAATAGGAGAGAATTAATTAAATGGTCCAAATTCGATAGCTGCCAGGGTGTTGTACTGCAAATCTGCCATCTCGTCAGATATTACAGAGTATGCCAAATACCAAACACTAAGACTGGTCAAATTCGCATTCCTTATAAAAACCAGAAGACAATAATAAAGATCTGGGGGGAATCCATACAAAATATAACGCAGTTTCAATTAAATTGGCAACCCTTTGGTTTCTGGTCTTGGGCTTTCAACAGCTATGACGCAAACACTTAAATGATGATCAACGAAATGGGGCAAGTAGTCCAGGGTTTGAAAGTTGAATTCCACCTAGCCCAAAGGATGAAATGAATTCAGATATTTTTGAAATAGGATAAACTTCTCCGGAGGTTCCTTTTATTTGAGTCGTATTCTATTTTGGTCACCTATTTTTGAAAAAAAATATTTTTGCCACCTACGTTTTCGATCTGTTTTATTTTGGTCATTGTACTATTAACACCCGTTAGTTTGATGGCATGACACGTTAGTTAAAAAGGTTAATTTTAATTTAACCCCTGAAGTTTAAACAAATATTAATTTGACCCCTGAAGTTTGATGGGTCAAATTAATATTTTGTTTAAAGTTTAGGGATCAAATTAGAAACGACCCTTTTGACTAAAGTGCCACGTCATCAAACTAACGTGTGTTAACGACACAATGACCAAAATAAAACAGATCGAGAGTGTAAGTGACAAAAATAACTTTTTTCAAAAAAAATGACCAAAATAAAACACGATACAAACAAAAGGGACTTTCGATAAAGTTTACCCTTTCAAATATTTAAAAGTTAAAAGTAAGTTGACATGTATAAAAAAATATATGCCTTTTTGGTGCCCCTAACACTAAAATGCACTATAAAAATTAAATTTTCTAACTTTAAATTTTAAATCCTAAATTCTACACTCTATGCCCTAAAAAATACATCATACCCTAAATTCTCTAAACCTTAACTTAAAACTCTAAACCCTAAATTTAATTTAGAGCATGATGATATAAATAAAAACACTAAAAAACAGATGATTTCCATACTGTTGAAATGTGCTGAAATTTATGTTTGGAGACACAGAGCACATCTGACCCATGTATCTTTTTTCCACCATCTTGCTTGGGGTTGACGACATAAACCAGACTTGACCAAGAAGTTGATGGGACTCGCTCAATATTTGGTATTTATGGGTATTGGGGTGGGCAAGCCCCAAGAGGCGTAGACCACATGCTTGGAAATGCACTTTTCTCGCCATAGAACAAAGAAAAGACGGTATTTATCATTTAAAGTAGCTAAACTAATCCCCTAATTGGCTCAAATTACAGACGTAAAGCTAGCAGTGTTTCTAAAAAATAGCAACCATATTAGCAACACTAAAGCCCCTTTGGCATTATCTAAAAAAAATTATATACTAAAAAAATAATTTTTCACTCGTAAGCAACGTCAAACACTTCTAAACTGAAGCGGAAAATCTGTTTTTTGTGTGTGAATAAATCACTTAAATCTCAAAAACTAAGATTTATAACTTTTGAGGTGAAAAATCACTTTTGGGTGTGAAGTTAATTTTTTACCCTTAATTATTAACACTAATATGAATACTAATATATTAAAACAATACTAAATATGATATTAAATTAATATTTTAACATTAAATACAATAATGATTAAATATATTAAATAAAATAGTTGTTAAAATAATATTAACATTTTAATATATTAAATAAAAATAAATATTAAAAAACTTTATATTTTAAAATAATATCAAATATAATAATTGTTGATATATTAAATTAATATTTACTTATATTACAATAATATAAAAATGTGTAGTTTTGAGGCTAATTTTTATATTTAATTTAAAAATTTATATTATTTATTTAGAAATATTTAAAGTTTATGTTTTATATATGAAAAATTTCTAATGAACTTTCATGAACTTTATATTTTTATTATTTAAGTTGATTTATTTCATATATATATATATATATATATATATATATATATATAATATTAATAAATTTTATGATAACGAATTTAAACATCATTTACATTCATTTATTTTTACTTTACAATATCATGTCTAAAAATAGACATTTTATTTTTTCAACAACACTTTTTAACAATACTTTTAAAAGCATTTTTCAAAAGCAATGTCAAACTAACAATTTCTCTACCGTTATTGGTGTCTTTGTGCATGTCCTAACGCTAAAAACTAAACACCACATTCCAATCCTAAATCTTAAAAAATAAACCATAAGTTAAAAAATAAATTTTAAACCCTGAACTAAAAATCATAAACCTAATTATTTAGTATTGGTGCATACATGGAGCCACACAAAAAGACATGATTTCTATACGTTTCTTTAAGTCAACAACAAATAGAAATCTTTGATCCCTTTTGGTGTTCCTATGTATATTTTAAAAATAAAACAATTAAGTTGAAGGTTTAGGGGTTAGAGTTTAAGTGTTTATTTTAGTTTTTAAAGTTTAAAGTTTATAGTTTAAGATTTAAAATTAGTGTGTATGATTACTATAAAGTTGTCTACTGTATATTTAACTTCCGTTGGTAGTTATTAAAATTACATATATCTATTAAAAAACTTTTCTCTGCTCCTGACAGTTTTTTCTCTGCTCCTTGGCAATTTTATCTTTTCTTTCCCTTGACAGTTTTTTCGATTTTTCTTGCTTTCTGCTATGGGTGATGTGGATGAGTCGCTTGCGGGTCTTTCTCTGGGAGAAGCGGAGGATGAGAAAATTGTGCTTCAAGATGAGGATGTAGTCCCAGATGTCTCTTATGATCTCTGCTTCGTGGGTTCTTTCTTGACATCCTCTTCAGTCTATTTTCCGTTTATGTGAACCACCCTGGCCAATGTTTGGCATCCGATCGGTGGGATTTCAATTTCCGATTTGGGATCTGGTCGTTTTTTGTTTCGGTTGTATCATGTTGTCGATGTGGAGCGTATTGTGGCAGAGGGGCCATGGTATTTTAATTCTCATCTTCTAGTCATGCATCGTTTAAAATCGTGCGAGAACCCATTATTGGTACCTTTAACCCACACTGGTTTTTGGGTTTTAATTCATGACCTTCCGTCGGGTTGTGTGACGGTAAATGTGGCAAATCAGCTTGGTAATTTTATAGGAGAATATCTAGACTATGATAGTAAGGCAATCGCTTTGGGGTATAAAGGCACAATGCGTATTCGGGTTTGGTTGGATGTGCGTCAACCTTTGCGGAGGAGAAAGAAGTTGGCGTTGAAATCTGAATCTGTGGCTTATGTCTGGTTCCAATATGAAAAATTAAAATTGTTTTGCTTCTTGCGTGGACGATTGGGACATGCAGAATCTTTTTGCCCACTCCGTATTTTACAAGAAAAGACAGAACTAGTTTTTGAGTGGGATGTTTCTCTTCGTGCTCCGCCAAGAAGAAATTCGACTCAGACCAGCAGATAGTTGGTGGAGGATACGATTTCGGGGCTCTAGCAGAACGATGATCCCAGTGGCGATTTTTTAGGGACGATTCGAAATTTGCGGCAATCAGATCCTTTTAGCCCACGATTTCAGCACTTAGCAAATCCATTATCCGAGGCGCAGTCAAAGGAGAATAGATTGGAATCTAGTGGTTGCCAGAAAGGAAACTCTGGTAAATCTATGCAACTGAATGCAGACCTCTTCTGTGGCCTTGGGCCTGTCTTGGGTCCGTATGGGCCTCAGTCGTTTCTGTTGGGCCACACTGTCTCTATGGATACAAGTGATGGTGAGGACACTCCCCTTGAGCAGACATATAGCTTAAAACATCAACGAACCTTTCCCACCACCTCGGGTGTTTCTTCTAAGCATGGGGATTCAGGCGAGGCTTTCTCAAATTTATCGTCGGCCCAGGATATCCGGGCTGACAGGCCACAATGAAACTGCTAAGATGGAATGTTCGAGGTTTGGGGCAACCTCGGACAGTCAGCCGTCTCCGGCGTGTGCTGCGAGACTTATGCCCATCGGTAATTTTCCTTATTGAAACGAAGTTACCGGAGAATAAAATGGCGAAAGTTAGGCGTAGTTGTGGTTTTTCTAACGATATTGAGGTTAGTGCAAGAGGTCGTAGTGGTGGTCTCTCACTGGGGTGGAAAGGCAATGTGTCTGTTACCCTCCAGTCTTTTTCCGTTCGACATATTGATGTCGTGATTGATGATGATGAGGGGGGCTTTCATTGGCATTTTACTGGGTTTTATGGTGCCCCCGAGGAAATATATCGTGTAGCGGCATGGAATTTGTTACGTCAACTCAACTCTATGAATAATTTGCCCTGGCTGGTTATGGGTGATTTTAATGAAATATTGTATTCTTTCGAAAAGGAAGGAGGCCTCTTGAGAAGCGAGCGTCAAATGAATGGTTTCCGAAGTGCCTTGACTGATTGTACTTTAGAGGATATTCATGATCCTGGTTTACATGGGAGAAGGGGCGGTTTGCATCCACTACCATTAGAGAACGTCTGGATAGAGGGGTGGCATCCGAGGATTGGTTATCATTATTCCCAAATTATAAGCTGGAACATCTGGTACGCTCTTTTTCAGATCATTTTCCTTTATTACTTACTACCACAGTTCCAAATGTGGCCAGACCCCAAAGAAATTTTCGATTTGAGGCAGCTTGGTTACTAGAGGAATCTTGTGAAGAGACGGTTCGACAATTGTGGCTATCCTCTGATGACCTCTTACCAAGCAAACTGTCAAAGCTTGCTAATGGTCTCTCGAAGTGGTTTAAAGGTCTTCGTCGTGATAAAAAAGCTTATTTAATCTTCATGCATAAACGGCTTGAGCAGCTCTATGAAGAACCAGTCTCTGATGAAGTTTTGGAGGAAATTCTGGGGATCAAGGCAGATATTAATTTCGAAGTGGACAAGGAGGAAGTGTATTGGGAACATATGGCTCAGGTAAATTGGTTAAAAAATAGAGATAAAAATACATTTTTTTTCCACAGACAAGCTTCCCAACGTCGAAAATAAACCGTGTTGATAATCTTGTCAATGATGAGGGTTCTCTAATTTCAGCAGAAAAGGAGAAGAAGTCTCTTGGAAAGCCTCTTTACAACGCAAGGTTTATCTGAAGCTCGTGAAGTCTTGGATAACATTCAGCCGGTTATTTCTCCGTCTATGAATGTTTCTTTACTGCAGCCGTTTACAAAAAATGAAGTTTGGACTGCCCTTCAAAGTATGCACCCTTTGAAAGCCTGCGGAGATGATGGATTCGGTGCAGTCTTCTTCCAAAATTTTTGGCATATTGTAGGAGAAGAAGTCTATCGTTATTGTATTTCCCTCATCAGTGGGGAGGTTTCCATGGCTGAGATTAATTCCACCCGTATTGTTTTGGTTCCTAGGGTTAGTAAACCATCTCAGATGAGCTAGTTTCGACCCATAAGCCTGTGTAATATCATTTATAAAATTGTTGCAAAAATGATCGTTAACCGTTTCTAGGGAGTTCTTCATTTGTGCATTGATGAAGCGCAGAGCCCTTTCGTTCCAGGCCGTCTTATATCGAATAATATGTTAACAGCTTATAAAATTTTGCATGCGTTTAAACATAGAAGGAGAGGGAAGAAAGGGTTTTTTGCTTTGAAGTTGGACATGAGAAAAGCGTACGACAGGGTCGAGTGGGGATTTCTAACCTCAATCCTTCAACGTTTGGGTTTTGCGATGGAATGGATTGAGCTTCTTATATGTTGTGTGTATACGGTTTCTTATGTTGTTGTGATGAATGGAGCTAAGGGGGATTCTTTCCTACCGTCACATGGCCTCCGTCAAGGGGATCCGCTCAGCTCGTACCTGTTTCTCATTTGCAATGAGGGCTTGTCAGCCTTGCTACGATCACGGGTTCAAGCGGGACAACTAAAGGGTGCGATAATTGCTAGAAATGCACCGTTGATAACCCACTTACTCTTTGCAGACGATTGTCTGTTGTTTGGGGATGCCACAGCAGCAGGGCCACTATTTTGCGAGACATCTTATCTTCCTATTCGGGGGCATCCGGTTAACAAATCAATTTCGATAAGTCGGGAGTCTTCTTTAGCTCAAATGTGATCGAGTACAATAGATCTGATGTCTGTCGTATTCTGAATGTTAATGGTACCAGTAATATGGAACAGTATTTAGGACTTCCCCCCATTATTGGTCGTAACAAGAAAGCTACGTTTGTAGAGTTATTTGAGAGGGTCCTCAAGCGAAGCAATCTGTTGAGTTCTCGCTTTCTCTCCGCTGGTGGCAAGGAAGTGTTCATTAAATCGGTCTTACAGGCAATACCGATATATGCCATGTCTTGTTTTCTACTCCCTTCTACTTTCTGTAAAAAGTTGGAAAGCATCCTAGGGCGTTTTTGGTGGCAAAAGTCGTCATCTAAGAGAGGTATTCACTGGTGTTCGTGGCAATCCATTTGTGAGTTGAAAGAAGAGGGTGGAATGGGCTTCCGAGATTTGGCTATGTTTAATGTGGCAGTATTAGCTAAACAAGGGTGGCATTTGATTAATAATCTCGATTCTTTACTAGCTCGTACCCTTCGTGCCAAGTATTACCCTCAAGGTTCTTTTCTTTCTGCTGCTATTGGTTCGAATCCGAGTTACACTTGGCGCAATATCTGGTCTTCAAGGGCCATGCTTGTGAAAGGTCTGTGCTGGCGTATTGGTACTGGTACGGAAGTATCTATTTAGAATTCTTATTGGTTACCAGTTATTCCCCCTCGCCTGGTGCAATCCCCTCAAGCCAATGGCTTGAACTGGGTATCGGAAGTATCTATTTTAAATCGAAGGATGAACACCGATGTGTATGAATTCTTCTTTAGCCACTTAACCTCGCCCTATCCCTAGGCACGAGATAGTTCAACTATAAACTAGAGAACTTGCTCTTATTTCTTTCATATACTTAACTCTCCCGATGCTAAGTAAATAGATAACCTCACAATGCTCTCCCGATGCTCTTGCAAGATATTAATAACCAAAATAAGAGAACTTGAAGTTTATTTTATGGAACTGAAAATTCCTAAAACAAAACAACCCTTGCAACTACTTTACAAATCAACCCGTGGCCCTAAGGGGAATTTAGAACATGTCGGCGGCGGGAAGACGGCTAGGGGTTTTTGGTTATCAGATATGGGGTATGGGATCTGATATATGCCCTAGGTTAAAATACATGCCCTTATATAAGCTTTGGGCTCAAGTTATCTAAGTTAACAAGGATTACAACTTTAATTAAAAGTATGATTCTAATAAAAACTAAATCTTCAAGGAATCTACTTTCCAGTCGTCTTCCTTGTTTCTTGGGATTTTCTCTCCTTGAGCTTTGGGCTTGACATATCTTTTGATCCGGGGCTTGGAAAAATATATGGTTTTCACACGACATACGAGCTGAATTTTCTCTATCTGTCGAAGTCCACTTTGCTTTTTCTCCACAAAACTGTTGTCGTCCTCTGCTGTCACGGCAGCACCATGGCAGCATCGTCCTCTTTGTCTACTTGTCCAGTTCAGCTCTTCTGCTTCTCTGCCCAGCACCTGCCTTCTCCGTCTACTATGGCAGCAACCTGCAAAATCAGCCGTTCTTAGTAGAATCTGTGCCTTTTATATATTTGTGATGTTTTGTTGTAAACTAACCTAAATGCAATGAAATGATGCTTGAATGCAGCAGAAATATGGGTTAAAAAGGGTGTAAATAATAGAACTTTTACACACTCAACACACCCCCAAACTCAAGTTTTTGCTTGCCCTCAAGCAACTAAGACCTAAAAGAAAAATGAAATATTTTTGCTTTGGCTTTCAAACAGTGAACTTTCCCTTACCCGTCGTTCGTTCCCTGTGACGGCAGCAACCTGTCAGATAGATTAGGATCAGTCCGGAATCTCACTATAGTCCTCGTGCAGTGTGTGCATGCTTGTGAACAGTTATATGCCAAGACTCTCTTAGTTTCACTAGAATATTCAACTCTTAACTTGAATTTTTATGCCAAAGTTTATCTTTTTGAAGGCACATTTTCATGCTTCTTTGATTTCTTTGTTTTGACTCGATTTCTCTAAAGTTTTACTAGAGCCAGTTTTGGGCACCTCTAGTTAGCTTCCTAGAGCCAGTTTCGGGCACCTCTAGGATTTTTGAGTCTCTTTTGCTAAACTTCTTTCCTAGAGCCAGTGTTAGGCACCTCTAGGGGCTATTCAAGTGCTAAGCTTCCTATTCTAGTTTGGCTTAAAGAAATCTAAGCAGTGTAACAATCACAATGGTGTTTAAGTTTTCAGAACTATAGAAAGGCTTTAAACTTCTCCTTAAACTATCCTAAAGATGCTGCCACGACAGAGCTGTCACGACAAGTAAGTTCAATTCACAGTTTTAAGCCAAAATTTTCAGTTTTTCTGTTTTTTAATATAAATAAATAAGTAAAAGACACAACAATTAACTAAGATGTACTCAGACTCCATTAAAATGGAGGGTTGCCACCCCCAAACTCGAGGGTTGCATTGCCCTCAATGCAAATGACAAAATAAATGAAGGCAGTACATCACAAAATATATAAATAGCAGGCAGCAATAAGAAAATAAGAAACTTAAATTTTAAGCACTGTCTTCACTGCTGCTGCTGAGGCGGATTTGGCGGCGGATTCTGGCTCTTGGGGCAGGCTGGGGTGGTTGCTGCACAACCCGAATGTCAGAGCTGTTGCCGCTGCTACTGCTGTTGCTGCTGCTGCTGGCCTTTGGCAGAGTTTTCTTGTTGCCATTCTTTTCTGCCTCTTAACCGGTGTAAATTCTTTCGACAGGTTCCTCCGAATAGAGGGTTCAACGTCGCTTTCTGCCCAGACGGATGAGGAAGAGAACCCAGCAACAAAGGCAGCAATGTCATCCGAGGGTACCGGTCGTTTTGTACCTCGGGCGGATGTTTCGGCATGAGGGCTGCCGGCTGCCGTCGGGGCATGTGTTGGAATGGAGGCAGCAGATGGTGTATGTGGTGTGGCAGCATGTGTAGGTGTGTGGGCAGGGGTGGGGACAGTGAAATAGTGGGCAGGGAAGGTGGGAAAGACAACATCAGGAAAATTTAAAGTATTGTGAATAAAATTTACCGTGGATGCGACAAAGTCCTTGATGAATGTCATTAGACTCAGCTGTCTGTCCTCCATCCTTTGAATAGCAGCAAGGATTTGAGTGGATGGGTCTGTCGGAGCAGCTGCTGCGGCGGCAGGTTTAGGGTTTGGCTGCTCTGACGATTCAGCTGGGGCGGCAGTAGGGTTGAAGGAGGAGAGGGGGGTTGCTACTGTCAGCTCCATGAGGCTGATGATATTTTTGTCTGTCCAGCCCCTTCCTTTCACTATGCGATCGTTGTTGGCTTCCGGCACGGCATAACAGCAGCAGAGGGACGTGATGAGGTAGGAAGGCAGAGGAGGGCCGTCGATCTATGGGCGCATTCCAAAATACTCTCTCGTATATAACTCCCCACATTAATGGGTCGTTTGTTTAGAATGGAGTGTATTAGGGCTAACCTCTGCTGGTCAACGGTGGTGTGATGTGATGACGGCAGGATCCTCTTCTTGATGAAGGCATTCCACAGTTTGGCCTCCGGCAGCAACTGCCCCCTCTTCACTGTGTGGGGATTTTTGCGGCTTGTGTTCCATTCAGTCCCTTCTTCCGTTACTTCTGCCATGACAGCGTCGAAGGCAGCATCATCTAGAGTGTCAAGGAACTGCTGGTGAGCATCATCGTTGGGGCCGAAGTAGAGGCCATAGAAAGAGTTAATGCGCTCGGCTGTGAACTGCACTTCTGTCTCTCGGACAGTCACTGTTGTTGCCGTCCTGCTGCCGATGGCAATATAGAATTCCCTCACCAGCGTCTCATTCATCTATGTTGGTTGCTCCGCGAATTGTTCCTACAAGAGGGCTCTAATCGTCCTTGCGATGAAAGGCTTGAGGCCCATATTGACTGCTCTTGGAGTGTAAATAAAGCCTCTCTCTTCCCATAAATCTCTAGTAGCAAAGGATTGTGGGGTAGGTGCTGCCAGTGAAGAAGTTGAAGCAGCACTGCGGCGGGTTCTTCTGGAAGACATGTTAGTGCAAGGGTTGTTGAAAGTAAAATAAAGCAAATGAAAACTAAAGGGGGTTTTATAGAGGAGGAGTTGCTGCCCGTTGAAGTTGTAACAGCAGGCGTGAATAACGGGGCGACTGTTGAGCTTTAGCGTGTCTGATGCGTCTGACACGCGTTTCTGCGTCTGTTACGCGTCTGTCACACGTTTCCGCGTCTGCCGTGACAGTCTGGTGACAGCCTGTCTTTTCCGTGTCTGTCGCGGCAGCTGGAACGACAGGCTTCAATATTGGGCTTTGTTGGGCTGATGGATGGATGGTGGGCTGGGTTCACTTCTCCTATTCTTCTTGACTCCTTTATTTCCTAAAAATAGTAAACATAAAAAACATTATTCGAATAAAATAAACCTTATTTCCTAATAAATAATATATAATAAAAATAAATAAAAATAAAATTTAGGTTAAATTAGGGATGCCTTGTGGGGCATCTCCTAAGGTAACCACTTCCTGCATTCCTGGGGCTTCAGTCCCCTGATAATGCTTGAGGCGCTGTCCATTGACTTTGAATTGGTGCCCGTCTTTTAATGATCGGATTGTGATAGCACCATGGGGAAAAACTTGTACGACTTGGAATGGGCCAGACCATCTAGATTTCAGTTTCCCTGGGAAAAGTTTTAGTCTAGAATTGAACAACAATACAAGCTGCCCTGGGCAGAACTGTCGTGGCAGCAACTTCCTATCATGCCACTTCTTAGTTTTCTCCTTTTAAATTCTTGCATTGTCGTAGGCCATTGTCCGTATTTCTTCAATTTCATTCAAATCTAATAGCCTTTTCTGCCCTACCCTGTCCAAGTCCATATTTACTGCCTTTATCGCCCATAAATCAATCGGTATGGAGACGTGCCCAATGGAGTCTTGAAAGCTGTCCTATATGCCCATAACGCATCATTGAGGAGTAAAGACCAATCTTTCCTAGTTGGCTTAACCATCTTCTCAAGAATGTTCTTAATTTCCCTATTAGATATTTCAGCTTGTCCATTGGTCTGTGGGTGATATGCTGTCGCGATCCGATGCTTGACACCATATTTCTTCAAGGCGGCAGCAATAACCCTATTGTCAAAATGTCTCCCTTCATCGCTGATAATCGCCTTAGGGATGCCAAACCTCAAAAAGATGTTTTTGTGTAAAAACCGTTGGACTGTCTTGGCATCATTCTTTTGAGTGGCGATAGCTTCTACCCACTTAGAGACATAATCCACTGCTAGGAGGATGTATAAATTCCCACATGAAGATGGGAACGGTCCCATAAAATCAATCCCCAAACGTCGAAGATCTTGACTTCTAGAATGTTCTGTAGTGGCATCTCGTTTCTCCTAGAGATGTTTCCTGTCCTTTGGAACCTGTCACAACTCTTGTAGAAGATTTGTGCATCCTTATACAGTGACGGCCAATAAAATCCTGACTGCAGCACCTTGGCAGCAGTTTTGTTGCCTCCTAAGTGACCTCCATACTGTGAAGCATGGTAGTGATGAAGTATGTCTTCTTGTTCTTCTTGTGGTACACACCTCCTTATAACATGATCTGCACACATTTTGAAAAGAAGAGGTTCGTCCCAATAATAATGCTTAACATCATTTTGGAACATCTTCCTGGCTTGATAATTAAGATCAGAAGGAAGTATTCCGCTAACTATAAAATTAACGAAATCAACATACCAGGAAAGTTTAGAAGACTTACCTGCCGCCATGTTTGTCGCGGCAGTGATTGCGGCAGCAAAGAGCTGCTCATCTGGGAAGGTCTTCAGTATGTTTGTCTCATCTATTGGTAGACTTTGTCCCTTCTCCAACCTTGACAAGTGATCTGCCACCTGATTTTCTGTCCCTTTTTTGTCCTTGATTTCAAGGTCGAATTATTGCAATAGCAAGATCCACCGTATCAATCGAGGCTTTGCGTCCTTTTTTGCGAACAAATACTTCAGGGCAGAATGGTCTATGTGCACTATTACCTTCGTTCCGAGTATGTAAGAACGAAACTTGTCAATGGAGAACACCACAGCTAATAACTCTTTCTCTGTGGTGGTGTAGTTCACTTGGGCGTCAATCAGTGTCTTGCTGGCATAATATATGATATGAAATAACTTATCTCTCCGCTGCCCAAGTGCTGCCCCGACAGCATAGTCACTAACATCACACATGATCTCAAATGGCTGTGTCCAGTCTGGTGGTTGTACTATTGGGGCTGTTACCAGTTTTTCCTTTAGAACCTTGAATGCTTCAGTACATTCATCATCAAAGTCAAAGGGTCGGTTCTGCTCCAAAAGATGGCATAGGGGCTTGGTAATTTTTGAGAAATTTGCAATGAATCTCCTATAAAAACCAGCATGTCCCAAGAAACTTCTAATGCCCTTAACTGTGGTTGGCGGCGGCAGCTTCTCGATCACTTCTATCTTATCCCTGTCGACTTCTATCCCTCGGTAGCTAATCTTATGGCCAAGGACTATCCCTTCATCCACCATAAAGTGGCATTTTTCCCAATTCAAGACTAGATTTGCTTTTTCACATCTTTCAAGTACCTTTTGTAGATTGCCGAGGCAGCTCTCAAAATCGTCTCCAAAGACTGAAAACTCATCCATAAAAATCTCAAGGAAGTCCTCCACCATATCGGAGAATATGGCCATCATGCACCTTTGGAAGGTGGCGGATGCATTACATAATCCAAACGGCATTCTCCTAAAAGCATACGTTCCGTAGGGGCATGTGAAAGTCGTCTTTTCTTGATCCTCCGGTGCGATAGCAATTTGATTATAACCTGAATAACCATCAAGAAAACAATAGTAAGGTTTACCCGCTAATCTATCGAGCATTTGATCAATAAAGGGTAAAGGAAAGTGGTCCTTTCGGGTAGCTTTGTTAAGCTTCCGATAGTCCATACAAACCCTCCAACCGGTCACAGTCCTGGTTGGGATTAACTCATTGTTTTCGTTGGTCACTACGGTCATTCCTCCTTTCTTGGGAACACATTGCACTGGGCTCACCCATTTGCTGTCGGAGATGGCGTAAATAATATCAGCATCTAACCATTTGATTATTTCTTTACGCACCACCTCTTTCATCGCATGGTTAAGCCGCCTTTGGGCATCAATAGTTGGCTTATGGTCTTCCTCTAGAAGGATTTTGTGCATGCATAACGCCGGACTAATGCCTTGAATGTCAGCTATCGTCCATCCAATTGCCTTTTTGTGCTGTCGTAGCATGCCTATTAGCTGTCGTTCCTGTTCCTGCGGCAGCTTAGAAGAGATGATTACGGGCAACGTATCATTTGAACCAAGAAAAGCATATTTTAGCTGCCCTGGCAGGGGCTTTAGTTCTAAGGCAGGTGGCTCAACAGTAGATGGCTTTTGAATTAAATGGTTATCCGAAGTATAATTTAAAGGTTCGAATAACTTACCTGGACGATCGCCTATCCAGTTTATCTCCTCCTGATCTTCAGTATCAAATGTATCGGTTTCAGAGGAGTTGCTGTCGTCGGTGTTGTCGTCAGTGCTGTCGTGACAGTCCTGTAGGTGGCTGCCGCGGCAGTGACCAAATTTTATATCGTGACAGCCCGACCTGATGCAGGGTTGATCAAAGGCAACTTCAGTGATAGCCTTGCATTCCTCGTCTGCATCAGCATGCTTCATCGCTTGGAGAACATTCAACTTAATCTCTTGATTGTTCACTCGCATGATGAGTTCTCCTTTCTCCACATCAATCAGTGATCTTCCCGTGGCTAAGAAGGGTCGCCCAAGGATGATTGGTGCGTTTTCGTCTGCCTCACAATCTAAAACAAGAAAGTCAGCAGGAAAAATAAATTTATCCACTCTTACCAGAATATCTTCAATTTTTCCTTCCAGATGAACATAAGAGCGGTCTGCCAGCTGCAGAGTTACTGTCGTGGGCCGCGCCTTTCCAATACCTAATTTCTGAAAAACAGACTTTGGCATTAAATTAACACTAGCACCAAGATCACAAAGTGCCTTACCCACATATTTATTTCCGATTACGCAAGGTATGATGAAGCTCCCCGGATCCTTCTTTTTCTAGGGTGGCTGCCGATGAAGAATACTCATGCAACCTTCTGTCATCTTTATCGTTTCAAATTCCCCAAGTTTAGATTTCTTTGACATGACATCCTTGAGAAATTTAGCATAACCGGGCATCTCCCTAACGGCATCTAACAGCGGAATATTAATATGAACCTGCTTACAAATATCATAAATCTTTTTTAGCTGAGATTCTTGCTTAGCTTGCTGTATCCGTTGAGGAAAATGTGGTGGGGGACGATAATCAACAATACGTCCTTCCCACTGCATACGAATCTGAGGAGGTTTGGGTTCATCATTTTTCTCCTCTGTCACTTCTGCTGTCGTGACAGGCTCATCGGCAGCAGTCTGTTTAGTAATTGTCGGGGCAGCTTCCTCGACAGGTTTGTCCAAGGCTGGTTTTCTTACTGTTTCAGCTTCTTTTTCCGGCCCTGATAATTTCTTCCCACTCCTAGTAGTAATTGCCTTACACTGCTCATGTGTGGGCTGCCTAGCATTTTCAGTATTACTAGGAAATCCTCCAGTCTGCCTCGGCTTAATATGTTGGGAAACCTGACCCATTTGTGTCTCCAGAGATTTCAGAGTAGCTTCATGATTCGCCATCCTCATCTCTGTTTTATCCATGAAATTCTCTGTTTTCTTAACAAACTGATTCATATTCTCAATATAAGTACCCGTCTGAGACATAAAGGTGGCCAGAGTCTGTTCCAGTATACTGCTCGTGGCAGCTGGTTGCTGCTGCGGCGGCAGTTGCTGTCGCGTCAGCAATCTAGGTCCTCACTGATTCTGATTGTATGCTTGAGGATTCAGGGCATTATTAGGATTACTCCAAGAAAACTTGGGATCCTTCCTCCAGTTGGGGTTATAGTTGTTGACATTGTAATTCGGCTTGTAATTTCCAACATATTTTCCCTCTTCTAACTGTATCGGGCACTCATCTGAACTATGATTCCCCTCACAGATTTCACAAACCTCCTCAACAGCAAATCCATGTTGTCCATCATCATTCAATAACCTTTTCATTTCTTTAGTAAGGAATGCTACCTGTGATTTCATCGTGCTGTCGGCTTCATAATCCTTGACAGCTAGTACCCGTTTACCCCCTCTTCTTGCTGTCGGAAACTGCTCCTCATTCTTAGCCAGATTTTTCAATACTTGCATTGCCTCGTCTGGGTCTTTGTCCAATAATAGTCTGTTTGCTGCTGAATCAATTAGAATACGAGTTTGTAAGTTGGCAGTATTATAAAACTTTGTTACCTGATTCCAGACGGGGAATCCATGCATTGGGCAGTTCCGTAGAAGAGTAGTAAATCTGTCCCAGGCCTCGTGCATCGGCTCATCATCTTCCTGTTGAAAAGTAGCAATTTCATTACGTAATCGCTCAGATAAATGCGAAGGATTAAAACAAGATAAAAATTCACGAGATAAATCTGCCCAAGTTCTAATTGAACCCGGCGTAAGTTTATTCCACCAAGTTTTAGCTCTGTCCCTCAATGAATGGGGAAATAACCGAAGCCTCAGTATCTCCGGATTAACTCCTGGCAGTCTAAACGAACCATAAATTTCCTGGAACGTTTAGAGATGCTCCCTAGCATCCTCTGTAACAGCACCACTAAACTGTCCGGCATTGTTGATCATACTAAACATGACAGGTTTTAGCTCGAAGTTGTCAACATCAATATCCGGCAGCGTGGTCTCCAACTCTACATGATCGTTCAACATGTAGTCATGACAGGACCGTCGTCCGGCGGCGGTAGGGTTACCGACATGCGGTATAATATCGCCGACAGGCGGGTCGTCTCCATTGTGGGCCATCTTCTCTAGTTGTTCCTCAAGGTACTCGTTCCTGGCTAGTAAGTGACGAAGTTGTTTCTTGAGATTGAATGATCGTTCGATTTCCGGATCTAATGGATACTCAGGATCTTTACCTCGGTTCGATCTGCGCATAAACAAGAAACCTTGTGAAAAACAAGAGTTGAATGCACCAAAGAAAAACAGAAAAATAAAAACAAAAACAAAATAAAAATAAAAATAAAAGCGAAAAGTGCAATAAAAGAAAAGGTAGAGTTATATTGCCAATCCCAGGCAACGGCGCCAAAAACTTGTTGCGTGTAAAATAGTCTATCGCAATGGTAGTGCAAGTATACACGACGCAAGTAGTAAAGTGATACGAAGTATCGGATATCGTCTCCACAGGGATTGGGCTAATAGCTTCACCTTAATTCAGTGCACGAAAGTAAAGGAAATATTTGAGAGTTGTCACGAAAATAATAAAGAAAACGTAAATAAAAGAGTAAAGATATCAAGATAGAGAGAATGGGCTGGTATTGAATTGCTCAGTAGTGCAGGTATTGCAGAGTTTAGGAAATCCAGTTCTGTCGTCGTCACCCGTCGCGGCAGCACCTGTCACGGCGGCAGTCCGTTGATCGTCGCGGCAGCAAACGCTCAACTCAGTACTTCCAAGTTTGGCAAGAATCCCAGATCTGCCATTGCCTATCCCTAGGTCCAAGTCTGTCGATGATCACGTCTTGATGATACCTCCCGGCGTAAATCGAAGGATGAACACCGATGTGTATGAATTCTTCTTTAGCCACTTAACATCGCCCTATCCCTAGGCACGAGATAGTTCAACTATAAACTAGAGAACTTGCTCTTATTTCTTTCATATACTTAACTCTCCCGATGCAAAGTAAATAGATAACCTCACAATGCTCTCCCGATGCTCTTGCAAGATATTAATAACCAAAATAAGAGAACTTGAAGTTTATTTTATTGAACTGAAAATTCCTAAAACAAAACAACCCTTGCAACTACTTTACAAATCAACTCGTGGCCCTAAGGGGAATTTAGAACATGTCGGCGGCGGGAAGACAACTAGGGGTTTTTGGTTATCGGATATAGGGTATGGGATCTGATATATGCCCTAGGTTAAAATACATGCCCTTATATAAGCTTTGGGCTCAAGTTATCTAAGTTAACAAGGATTACAACTTTAATTAAAAGTATGATTCTAATAAAGACTAAATCTTCAAGGAATCTACTTTCCAGCCGTCTTCCTTGTTTCTTGAGATTTTCTCTCATTGAGCTTTGGGCTTGACATATCTTTTGATCCGGGGCTTGGAAAAATATATGGTTTTCACACGACAGACGAGCTGAATTTCTCTATCTGTCGAGGTCCACTTTGCTTTTTCTCCACAAAACTGTTGTCGTCCTCTGCTATCACGGCAGCACCATGGCAGCATCGTCCTCTTTGTCTGCTTGTCCAGTTCAGCTCTTCTGCTTCTCTGCCCAGCACCTGCCTTCTCCGTCTACTATGGCAGCAACCTGCAAAATCAGCCGTTCTTAGTAGAATCTGTGCCTTTTATATATTTGTGATGTTTTGCTATAAACTAACCTAAATGCAATGAAATGATGCTTGAATGCAGCAGAAATATGGGTTAAAAAGGGTGTAAATAATAGAACTTTTACACACTCAACACTTACGCACGTGAAGTTTGGGATTTATCAGGTTTTCACTGGCCTCTTAATCTAAACGTGGAAAATTTCTTCGATTGGTTCTGTTAGATATTTTCAAATGTTTCAAACCACAGACGCAAAGAGATTTTGATTATTCTATGGGCGTTATGGTATGCGAGAAATAAATTTTTACATGAATGAGTAATCCAAAGGGCAGCCGAAATACTTACATTTTGCAGGGGCTATTTGCGTGATTTAGACAGGGTCTCTGACTCGCTTTCCTCATCTCGCTCGGCAGCTCCAATAAAATGGACACCTCCGATCGCGCCACAAGTGAAGGTAAACATCGATGCCGCCTTTATTTCTCATACTGGGAGAGCTTTTTCGGGTGTCGTTGTGAGGGACTCCGACGGGCTGGTTCTGGGTTCTTGTGTCCGACTGAAGGAAAGCATCAACTCTTCTTTTGCTGTGGAGGCACAAGCTGTTCTCGATGGCCTCCAATTCGCTTCAGATTTGGGTTGCATGCAGATAGTGTTGGAAAGTGATTCGCGAACCGTCATCTCTAAAATCAACTCTCCTTCTGACGATTTCTCGGTGCTCCGGCCGTTTGTTGCAGATGCAAAGGCGCTTTCGGTTGTTTTTTTAAGCTGTCGTTTCGTCTTCTCCGATAGAGGGGGCAATACGGTGGCGCATAACCTGGCCCAACTTGGAAGGCAATTCACAGCTGATACTTTCTGGGTTGAAGAGGTGCCTCCGCAAATTTTCAATCTGATTCAAGCCGATCGAGCCTCTTTGTCTTCCTCTTGAAGCTGGGTTGCTGTTGTGGGTTTCTCCCCTTTTCACTCTGGTTTTTAGCTTTCATTCCTATGTCTCTCTTTAGGAGACCCAGAGTTTTTGTTTTTCTGGTTCGATGAATGTTGTTTTTCCTTTTTTTCTTTTGTTTTATTTGCCTCGACTGTTGGGTTTTCTCGAAACCCGTTTTAGCTTTATGACTTTTTTGACATTATTAAATAAAACATTATCGGTATTTTTACTCAAAAAAATTAATGTGTATGATTTAAATTTTTTAATGTTAAAGTATACGATCCTTGCAGTTGTTCGCAATTATTTGATAAGAACCTTGTGTAATAGCCGTAATGTAGTCCAGACAGACGAATCCATGCAATAAACCTTGTGTAATAGCCGTAATGTAGTCCAGACAGACGAATCCATGCAATAATCTTTGAAGGCCGAATTTCACTACAAAAAGCTCTACTTGAAAGCGAACCACCAAATAATGGCTGCATAATCATCAAAGATCCACCGGAGAAATTACAAAAACATAAAAAGAAAGGCATGTGCCTCATACTCTTATTAACAAGAGCATGATCACATTCAAAAAACTGGAGAATCGGGTATTCATCGTAAATATAAAATTGATAAAAAAAAATTTCTGGTGACAACGATTTTTGTTTTGTTTTTCAACTGACATATTTTTTTCTCTTTCCCTAGTGATTTATTCTCTTATTATTTCTTTTGATAATAAAAATTTTTAAATTTTAATCATAATTATTTTAAATAATTAATACAGTGTTTAAAAAATACTATAATTAAAAGTTTCTTTCTAATATTTTTATCGGTAATAAAATTGAAATAATAAAATGTTAATATTAAAAAAAATGACCAAATATAATTCAACAAAGACAATTCTAGTGAGACTTCGTGTCTTTGAACTACCGATCAATTACAGAGTTAAAACATGAATCCGGGGAAATAAGAAATTACAAAAACATAAAAGAAAGACTTGCGCTTGGCATCCAATGAATTGATTCCACATGGAGTTGATATCAAGCAACCGGAACCTTCATCGGATACCTATCAATTTCACCCATCCACGGGTTACCGCTGGACTCATTCATGGGAGTCGACCTAAGAGCTTTCCAGACAGCACTGTTACACTTAAAACCCGACCCGAATGCAATCTGCCACACCCGGTCACCACCCGAGACCCTACGTTTTGCCTCGGTATAAGCCAACTCATACCACAGGGAGCTACTCGAAGTATTTCCAAATCTATGTAGAGTCATCCTTGAAGGCTCCATATGCCAATCTGTTAACTGCAAGCTTTTCTGCATTTCATCCAAAACCGCCCTTCCACCCGCATGGACGCAGAAATGCTCGAAAGCAAGCTTGAAATCTGGTATGTAAGGCTTAACTTTGGCCTTGAAAATCTTCTTTCGAACAAGGGTGACCAAGAACTTGAACTGCTCTGTCAATGGTAAAACAAGTGGACCCAGAGTGGTGATGTTGGTTTTCAACGCCTCCCCAGCCACAGCCATTAATTCACGAGCCAATGAAACCCCGACAGTTCCGTTTTCATCTTCTCTTTGGTAGACGCAGTTATAGTGTTTATCATCCGCACCCTTGTGGGTTCGAACCAAGTGAACAAGCTCGTACTTGGAACGAGCCTTGTCCCGTGCCTTGTTCGACAACAGCACGGCAGCTCCGCCCATGCGGAATATGCAATTGCATAGCAACATGGACTTGTCATTGCCGAAATACCAATTCAGGGTAATGTTCTCGGTGCTTACCACTACGGCATACGTGTTCGGATTGGCTTGAAGGAGGTTTTTCGCGAGCTCGATCGATATAAGCCCTGCGCTGCACCCCATTCCTCCGAGGTTGTAGCTCTTGATATCGGTACGTAGTTTGTAGTGATTGACTATCATGGCCGAGAGAGATGGGGTAGGATTAAATAAGCTGCAATTCACGATGAAGATGCCGATATCCTTCGGTTTGACTCCGGTTTTCTCGAAAAGCGAGTCGAGTGCTCCGAACATGACAGCTTCAGCTTCAGCTCGAGCCTCTTCCATGCATAGGTTCGGTGGACTCGATGTTATTCCTCTAGGGAAATACGTCTCATCGCCTAAACCGGACCGAGTTGATATCCTTCTTTGAAATTGAAGCGTTTCCTCCGTGAAGGCTCCGCTATCTTCAGTCATCTTCAGGAACGAGTCGACTGACAGTTTACTATCATCTTCGGGTTTGTAACAAGCGAAGTCGACGAGGTAAACCGGCCTGGACCGCTTGGCAAAGTAGAGACCAAGGAGAAAGAATAGAACCAGTGAACCGGATAGTATAGTAGCAGCATCAATGCTCTCAAGCCGAAGGGCTTGGTTGGTCCACAACTCTGAAATCACGTCCCATTTTAGACCCATGAACTGAACCAGAATTGCATTGGAGAGCAGCAAGATTAGAGCAAACACGAGCATCGTGGCGGGGTTACATGAATAACCGTAGCCTAACTTTACATACTTAAGCTTCACAGATTGCAAGAAATCTGGCAGTCTCCGCCGGATTTTGATGACGGCGGAGCTGGAGTCTACGAAGGCCATTTCCGCCGTCAGCCTCTCCTTCTCCATCTCGATACTACTATCCAAATCCATATTCTCTCTCTAATCACTCAAATTTCGAGGAGTCTTAAGGAATATGCACTTCTTTAATTTGTCTTTTGTCTATAGGAAAGCTAGACCAGCCGAGTTAATATACATATATAACGATAATAGGTAGTTCCAAGAAATGAGAGATAGTTCAACCACCGTAGAAATACAATATCGGATTAGTAAGAGTACCCACGACAAGAGATAATACTTTGATTCGAATAAATAAATAAATAAATATCCCACTGCATGTCGTTTATACGTTTTCGGTTATTGCCAAGAAATACAAGTAGAGGAGTATTGTAAACTATGGGTGAGGTTGCATTGTTGGGAGGTGGATTGTAGGTGACTGGCAATGGGAAGGGTCAAATAAGGTTGCCATGCCAAATTACAGGCAACCAGCCTGTCCAAATTCCACGTATAGAAACCAGACGAAGTTGGTCTTTAACCTTAGTCTTCTTCACAAATATGACAAATTTTGCCACATATTCGTTTGAAAATTGAAACAGAAAACCTAGTGCTGCCAAAATTGTTCCTGTTTTTTTCCCTACATTCAATATTATTTTTCTATATTGGAAAGTGCAAACAAAAACTGAAAATATCTGACTTGGGAGGGGGAAAACTGGAAATTTCTGACAACTTCAATGCAGAAATTAACTTTCACACTCAAGTTTTTAAATAACCAAAGTTGGAGCTTTTAGACTCAATTAGAATTTGAGTTGTATTCAAATATAAATTACTTGAGGTGGTGTATTTTGTGTTTTATTTAGAAAAGGTTCAAGGAATTTAACTTGCTAATAATGCTATAATTTGTTCTAGGTTTGTGTAGGTTGAATTTTTCCATGTACTGGTTTTCGGGTATTATTCAGCTGCATCATCTTGCTGGATTTGCTGCTAACTCTTATGACGCAGATTGTGGGCAATGCATTGCCCTAAAACAAAGCTTTATAATATTATTTTTAATTATTGTGTTTGATAGGATATATGAAAAAATATATATTGTGTTTTCGTTCATTGTTTAACAGGAAAAATTATTAGATGGACTCACTTCACCACGTTATTTATGTTTTCAACCAATAATGTCCATCCATATTAAGGTAACTTCCAAATAACCACTCACTCTTTATTTACCTAAAGGAAAGAGGTGAAGATTGGCCTTGAAAAAACTGAGCTCGGTGAATTTTATTAGATGGGATCACGATGACGTGTTGAGCCGAGTCTATGTAATAATTTTTCGTTTAATAGGGTTAAAATGAGAGAAAATAAGGTTTTATTTGATTTTTGAAAATATTTTAAATTTTCATTTAAAGAAAACAATTCCTCTTATACCATGTAAACTTTTAAGTTTTACACTTTTTATATCGTTGGTTGAGGTAAATGAGTGACTGAGAATTAACAGTAAGAAATGAAGAGATTTTTAAAAGGGAAAAAGGAAAATAATGTGGGCCATTCTTTTACACTCATCCAACGCTCCATAAAGGTGAAAAACTAGATTAGTTTCACATAAATAAAAATCTTATGTTCTTTTATTGTGCATCTACTTATAACCCTACACTAAAAATTAGGTTTATGATTTAAGGTTATAGTTTATGAATAGAGTGTGAGGTGTTTTTTTAAGGTTTAGAATTTAAAATTTAGAGTTATGGATTAAAATTTAATTTTTTAGTGTTAGGCTATAAAAAAGACACAAAAAAATAATTTTTTTTGTTTGTTTTACCTTGTGGAAGTGGATGTTAACCCAATTTCTTTTAATAGAAACATAATAAAGAAAATAAAGAATTTTTTACATATATGGATGGATTTCAGTTATGGTTAGTATTTAATATTTAAAAATTCTAACAAGGTGGATGTTTTACATGTGTAGGGATTTAAACTTAATTAAATCATTAAGTTAAATATCAATTGTTTTAAATTTATTTTAACTTTGAATTCATATTAAGAGACACAAGTTCAAATTACTTTATTTATAAGGTGTGTGTATTATTAAAGGGTTAAGAATATGTATGAGTAGATATTATTTTTGTAATTGTTGGAAAAACTATGAGGAAAGAGCAACTTTGAGCCAAAATACGAGAAGGTAAAGGTGGAGATTCGAATAAGGATTTTATTGGGTCTTATTCTACTCCATGAGATCTTTATAATGGTATCTCATATGCTCAAAATAGTTGAGTATTGAATGAGAAATTGATGCTCAAAGTAAGGTAGTTGTGAATTGAGTAAGGAAGGAAAAAAAACTCATTATCCCACATGGATAGAACTAGAGGTGATAATGCACCTTACCGGCTAGCGAGCTAATCGGGCTCGGCTCGAGTGAGCTCGGCTCGGGCTTGGTTTGAAATCTTAACAAGCCGAGCCGAACAGACCCAAACTCGGCTCGAAAAGCTCGTGAACATGCTCATAATAATTATATATATATATGTGTGTGTGTGTGTGTGTGTGTGTGTGTGTGTGTGTGTGTTACACATACACTAAAAGTAATATGTTTAGCAAAAGAAATGCAATAAAATAAATTAGGGAAAATCCACTAAAAGCAAAATAACTAAAATGAACTGGCTTAGTTGGTTGTTGTTTGATTTTGTATTTTCTTTGATTATGTGTTTGTATTGTAAGATGTTTTTTGGTTATTTGGATTAATCTAATTTTTGGGAACTATTTTCTCCTTTCCCGACATTAAACTTCGTTTCAGTGTTGATTATGAAAGGGGTTTTGAACGAGGCCTCATCTTTTATATATATAAAAACTATAACAAAATTGTCTATTTTGAGCCGAGTCTAATAGTACTGTTTTTTAGTCGAGTTCGAGCCTAAAATTTTGAGCTCGACGAGCCTCAAGCTTGAGCCGAATCCAATAACATTGTCTTCGAGTCGAGCCTGGCCATGCTCGGGCTTAGCTCAACTCGTTGTCACTCATAGATGGGACAAATGGCATGGGAAGTGTTTATATACTCTCATCCACTTTGTGGTCATTGAATGACTTGAATGGAAACTATGCTTTGCGCACACCCGCACGACGTGGGCGACGTGAATGTGGGACCGATTAGGCCCTTCGTGGGCCTAGAGATATTTTACTCATTTCGAATAAAATTTTTCATTAAGATTATCCTATCTTTTTGAAGAATGTTTCAAAGTTAAAGGGATATTATCTCTATTCTTGAATTCGAATATTAAAATGATAATACTTGCAATTTACGAATATATATTCGAGCAAATATGGTAGTAACTAAAGATTCCCGAATTAAATTAGATGGAGAATTAATTGTCATAATTTTGAAATATTTGTTTCCCACAGTAATAACCTAATTCTCTCCTATAAATATCATGCTTCACTTCAGTTTCAAAGAAAATAAAACTTTCAAATAGTAAAACTGCATTGTATTTTCGGTGATAGTCAAAGGTAAATTTTAGTTCGTGATCTCTTCAAAAGTGCAATTGTCGAATATCATCCATTGTTGTACCCTGAGAGACTGACGACCTAAGTTTCAAGCACCGAAGAGTGGTCAAATTTGTCTTAAGAAAATTTTGTTTTGCATGTCTCAACATTCCGATTTCGGTTTATTTTAAACCTATTTTTTATAGATCTGAAATATATTATTTTCGGTTCTATTTATTTTCTTATTATTTCGAATTAACTTTTTTTACAACAGTAATCACTCTAATAATATTAAAAAAACTTTATTTTAATTTCACAAAATATATTTAAGTGAAATAACGTTTTTATTGATTTCTAATCTTTAAAAAAAAATATTTTCTAAAAATTATATACAAGATTTCCAAACAAACACGTTCTCTTATTTATTTTCCAGTTACCACAAAAATGGTCTTTGTTTCTTGAAATCAAATGTACTTTTTAAATTAAAAAAAAAACATAAATTTGAACTTTATCTCTTATATTTCTATCCTCTCTACATTCCAAATTACAAATATTTTTTTTACGCATGATGAAGAAAAATGGCCGTCCACATTATTCCCTTTCTTCTCACTTTTTTCCAAAACGAATCAAATTCAAAATATAATTTTCTTTTTCTTTTTTTTTTTTGCACTTTTTCATGCTTAACTTCATCCAACTCAACTAAACATGTCCTAAGATATAACTACGAGTGATGACATGGTGGTTGCCACATCAGATATTGAGTGTCACACTCACTTGACACCCAAAACTTTTTTTAAAAAAAACTTGTTTTTATAAATTTTATATGAAAAAAATTAACATTGTTTAAAAGAATATTGACACCATAATTTAAATTTTTTGGCTCCACCACTTATAGTTGTTCACCTCGTCTTTTAGCAATATGATAAAAATAAATAAAACACAAACCATGACTTTTCGGCCCAACATCAGAGTATTGGACCAACATTTATTTCCATATGGGCTGAAATGGGTTTTTAGAACAGCTATGGTTACTCGGTGTACATTATCTTCAAGCTTAAAAGAATTATTGGGATTTCATAGGAGAAATGGGCCCCAAAGAATCCGGGGATTTGGAAAGTTGAAACCCGACTAAGCCCAAATGACTACCAACCTTCTTCTTGCTTAACAAATCATCATTTTTTTTTGTTATATGCATGTTCGTCTTACGGTCCATGTTCGGGTACGAGACTGTCCCTTCTAACAATGTCATCTTTAAGGTTAAAACTCACGTCTTCTTTTTAGGAGTGCAATGTGCTTTAACAATGCACCCAACATTTGTTGGTTTAACAAACCATCACTTTCATTACATTATTAAGTTGTTTTCTTTAATACTTTTGTCCAAAAATAGAGAGAAGAAACTGGGTTATGGTTTTAAGTTATTAATTAGGGGAAACGAAAGATTTTGGCTTTTGAAAAGGGGCGTGAATGTGATAGTGGCCTAGTGGGGCGAGGCTGGACGGGGCTCGATGAAAAATAATAGAAGATGCACAAGTAAAAAGTATACCTTTTGATATGCAATAATTAGCAGAAATTTATGTATAAAAAAACAAATTATTGGTAGTTGATGGCCAAGAGAATTATTAGCCGTTGATAAATTTTCTATGACAGCAAAAGTTAAATGAAATTATATATGTTGATGTATAAATGATCAGACATCGAATAAAATAGATAGAGAAAAAGATTGAAGCGGTTGAAAGCGATTTCAAACGGTTCACTCTGTGTAAATTTAAAACGAAAAGGCGGTCAATACATTAGTTAGAGCTAGAGAGATGGAGAGAAAATGAGGTGAGAGAGTGGTGTCATTCCCATGGTTGTGTTTTGTGTTCATCTAGGTATTTATAACTTTTGGTATTGTTAGTGATTGGACGGTGTTAAGTCTAATGATATCCTATGGACCAGTCGACAAAAATAGGCTTAATTTCCAAGTACTAGGTTTTATAATGTTCCCAAGATCATCCAGGCATTTGAAATGACTACTGTTATGGGATACTTTCGGAGTCGTTAAATATAAAGACATTAAAAGTTATTTTCGAAATTCTACGGTGCGAAAATAGTGGGTATAACAATATTATAAATTATAATTAAAAAACAATTGAACTATATGAAAGTTAAAGTATCTATCGTTATGTTCAAATAATAATTGACACTACGAAAAATTCTGATATCAATGTTTATATATATTTAGTTAAATTTGATCTTTAAGTCTTTAAAGAAAGTTCAATATGATTCTTAATTTTTCAAAAATAACAGAGTTATTATTTTTAATGAAAAAATTGATTAAATTTTTAATGAAAGTGATATGATAGTCTGTATGTTGGTCCGTGTATATAAATTGTATAGACAAAGAAGTAAAAATAATAGTAATGAAAAGGGGATGAAGTGCAAATAGTGAATATTCCGGCGTTGGATCTATTCCAATCCTCACTCGAGTAACAACCGCCAGGTGTCTTGAATATTATTTATTTAGGTGCATTAATCTCGCCCCTCACCTAAGATGCTTACCAAACATTTTCCATTTCACTGTATGATTATTCTCCTGTCTTCTTCTTAGCCTACAAATCTCTGTGCTCTGCTCTTTTCTTTCTAATCTTGATTTGTGGACTGCTGGATTAGATCTATTCTAGTTTACAATACTCCATATTATCTCTCACGTGACTTTGCAGGTGTCACTTCTATACATTATCCCAAATTAAGAGTATGTATTTAATATTGTTTCTCTAATGAGCGTTGAAGCGTCAAAAGAAAAAATAATAGTATCAAACATCCAATTGTTTGACGTTGAACGGGCATTTGCCCCTGTTTCTTCACTAAATTTTACACCCAAACTCGGTATTTTGTACTCCCTTCGTCTCACTAAAACTGTCACATGTTAACTTTTTTCTGGTCAATTGTTTTCAACTTTGACTATAATTTATTTAAAAATTTTAATTAATTAAAATTTATAAAAATTATATTTAAAAACTACTTGATTTAAGGTTTCTAAGATATGTTTTTTAATATTTTTATCAATAATAAATTTTAAATTATAAGATGTCAAAGTTGAAAAAATTTGATTCAAAAATTGTCAACATGTGACAGTTTTAGTGGGACAAAAAGAATAATAATTGATTTTTTTTAACTTCTTTGAAAACGGCCGATTGGCAAGGAATTTGTGTTGAACAATTCAGGCTGAACGAGCCCTAATTAAACTTCACATTATTCGATATATACTACACACACATTTTGTAAGTATTCGCTTCACTTCATGTGCATGGAGATAAAACAACGAAACCCAACTACTTTAAACGATCCAACAATACAATATTGGTATCATGCATCTATATATAAATAATAGGGTCTTCATCCTTTTTTTCTTTGACTAGCAGCAAGGGTCTTCATCCTCTTTTCTTTGACTAGCCGGCAGTTGTTTCAATTTTTAGATTGGTTGAATTTATTATTTATTTATCCTTTTATTTATTAGCACCGTTCTTTTGATTTTTAGTCCTTTTAGTTCAATAATTTTTTTTTATCTTTTGGTATGTTTTTCTGGTTCTTAGCATGCACACTTTTTTGTTATTTGTTTTCTATTAAGGTTGGATCGGACGTCGCCACAACTGATCAATATGTCGTTCCTTTCATTATGTTGCTAATCTCCTTGTCTTTAACTGATTTTGGATACGCAATTACATCTGTTGTTTGTTCGCGATTGAGTTGTGGTAATGACCTTATTGTCAACGTATGTTCACTGTAATATGCATTTGTCCATGTTGTTTGTTGATGGTTTTACCTATCATTGTCGATTTGAAGATGTTTGTATCCATCTTTTGTTTCGAGTCATTGGATTAGGTTCTTACCTATTTCTTGGTATGGTCCTCTTATGATCTAGAGCCACTGATTTAGTTTCTTTGGGTTTGTGTCTAGATTTAAGTGTTTGTTTACTTAATGGTAAATTTTCATTGTAATTTCGGATATTTCTTTGTTTAATAAAATTAGTGAATTTAATTAAAAAAGAAAAAATAGGGTTTTAATAGGTTAAAATAAAATAATACAATATTAGTTGTTGTGACAAGATATAGTATTATATTGTCAACGTATTAATCAAGTTTGAAGTACTTATTGAAATATATAATTCCAAATTTCATGAAAGGAGAATGTGGGTATCTTTGAATTAAGCCCTCGTGTTTTCTTGCTTCATGAGAGTTAGTGAAAAATAAAAGCACAAACATTATATGATTAATATTTTGGGAAATAAACTACAAGTCAATTAATCATAGGTTTTGTAATAAATATGTCATTTTTATTTTAAAAATAATATTTGTAGTCACTTAATTAAAATTCTGTGACAAATTGATTACTTGTTGTTAAATTTTACACAAGCGACTTGTTATAATAACAATTTTACTCCCTAAAATTTATACATTTTATTAATTTGGTCATAATTCATACTAATTCAATAAATTTAAATAATATTTAAAATTTCATTAGTGAAGTGATTGCGTCTACTAGTAGACAATGTTAAAGTCATAATAGATATGTTCTATTAGTCTATTAGATGTCTGATAGTGAAATGATTATTTGTAGAGTTATCACATATGTTATTTATCGAACTGGTGGACAATAGCATAAAATGTGACAAGTGATTGAATAGTGTGTCGGAAGGATTCAATGTCAAAATTTTTAAATATGAATGATTAAATTTATCGAATTATTTTTTAATTATGACCAAATTAATAGAATGTTCTAGTTTTGGGGACTAAAACTGTTATTATATCATGTCATGTTTTAATATTAATGACATGTTGAAATATTTATCACAAAATTTTAAGTAACTAAATTATTTTTTTAAAAGATATGTTTGTCACAAAATTTTAATTGAATAATTAAATTATTTTTTTTTTTTTAAATGTGACCTATTTATTATCGAACCTCTAATTTATTTTAGCCTAATATTTTTAGAGAGGAAATGAGAAAGGAAAATTGTGTGGTGAAATTCAAAGAAAGGGGAGAACAGACTCTCCCACCTTTTAATCACATCAAATATCCATGGAGATTTGATTCTCCGGCCTCGTTTTGTTTTCCCAAGGCTAACCCTTTTTAACCCCATCCCACTAATTAAAATATTATTCTATGTGCCCCCAAATTTTGATCTAAGACGTAACACCTTGCCTGCATGGTCCCACCGCACCGCACCTAACATGATTAACCCCCTTAATTGCCATCTCTAATCTGCGATTTAGCTGTCTCCACCATGATTAGGCCTTTTGATCACAAAAATACCAACATTGTTGACCCATCCACGCCCATCCGGGTTTCGTTTCCTCCACCAAACAACCAAATCTTGCATGGAGACCCGACTACCACCAAATTCAAGCCTTTGTCGGCAAATCCATTTTCATTTCCTGCCTTGTGACGTAAAATATAATCTGCATGTAAATTAATCAAAATATAGGCTTTGCTTAAATCACAAATTGTATTTATTTCTTTAATAAAGAAGCACTGAAATTTTAATAAAATAACCCCTCCTTTATCCTATGCCTTACCCTCTATGTTGTATTGATTTTGTACAATGGAATATGTTTCTTTTAATGCCGCGTAGGGAAAAGACAGTGTAATCAAAGCAGGAAGAATCTAATAAAGAGCTTGTTGGATATTGACTTTAACATATTTATATTTATAAATGTCATTTGGACTGTTGATTAAACTCATCAGGTTAAGGGTGTAGCCATGTAGGGATTGGCTTTTTGAATCTTTTCTTTGCTTTATGAACCAAATTGGCATTCTTGATTTCAGTGGCAAGCTGAACACACACTGCAAAACAATAAATATATATATTTTTAAAATAAGGTAGAGAATTTCATAAAGGTGCAATCCAAGTTTGACTTAAACTTACAGTTTCATATCACAAAACGACAACAGGGAAAGGCCACAATAATAATAAAATAAAAACACGGTTTTGGCATGATGATTAAGGTAGAAGAAAAGAAAGAAAAGATTGCAAATTGGAATTGGAGTTTTCATTCTTTAAACCAACCAGCAATTTTAATTATGCTTAAATTATTAAGATAGTTTAACTCTTAAACTTCTGCTGCAGCAACCTGCACTAACTACAGTTGGATTCATTCAAGTTGGCCGACAGTCTATGCTGAGGCAACCGATCGTTAAGACACACTCACTGTATGATAAGCCCAGTGCATGCAAGAAAAGTGTAACATCTTTTTGTTAAGGCAAAAGTAGATGTTTGTTTTGGAAAAAATGTCGAGATTTGTAGAAGCCCGAGGCATAAACACTATGATTAAGGAATACTGTCTTTTCTTTTCTTATCTTTGTTTAATCTCATGTCTAATATGTCGTCGTCGTCGTCTTCACGTTGTTTGAGACAGAACGAGGGGGTTATATACATAAAGTCACTAGACTTTTTCGTATGCCTTGGTAGGTTTGAAGAAGATTCGACTAGACTCAAATAAATCGATTTTTCATCTCAACTCGATATAAAAAAAACTTGAATCATTAATTTTAACCCGACTCAAACAAAATCAAATAAAATTTGGACAAAATTCGTCTTCACCTTTTCGGTGCCCCTACATATGACCCAACACTAAAAACACTACAAAATTAAATTCTAAGTCATAACCTTAAATTCTAAATCTTAAACCCTATACCCTAAAAAAATACACCATACACTAAATTCTCTAAACCCTAACCACAACCACTGACCTAAAACCCTAAACCCTAAAGTTAATTTTGAGCGTGGGGACATATGTAGGGGCACCGAAAAGGGGTAGAGGATTTCCATCCATAAAATTTGAGTTATAAAATAAATATTTGAATAACTCAAAAATTTTAGTAACTAATGGATCGAATTTTAAGTTCAAGTTGAGTTTCTCAATTCTGCATGATATATATCACATATAAAAAATATGAAGAAATATAGAAATATATATGTGCATTGTATATGGTTATAGAAAGCCGTTTTAATTGGAACTAATTAGTATCGTAACATTATAAATGTTTATAATTAAATCAGGAGCGGAACTAAAAATTTATAAAGGGAAGACCAAAATGAAATTAAAAAAAACTAGAAATTTATAAAAGGAGACCAATATGAAATTAAAAATTTTGAAGAGGTCATAATAAGATTTTACAAATTTTGAAAGGAGTTATAGAACTAATTTTTCCTTTTTCCTAAAAGAACTTTTCTATTACTAATGAGAATAAAAAAGTTGGCGGGAACCATACCCCTTTTCCCTGCTATGTTCCGCCTCTGAATTAAATTTGAAAAGAAATTCGAACAACTTGATTCTATTTGATTCAACTTAAATTTCATAAACTCAAATCAGCTTGAAATAATTTTAAATATAATTTAAGTTATAAAATAAAATTTGTCAACCTAATTCACTCGAAATTTTTTAACTAGACAAAACCGAATGATCACCCATATGCCATGGTTGGTGGCATTGCCTAGAATCTCGCTACTTGTTGGCATTCTCTGGTGGTTTCATAAATATTAACGCGGCACCGTTTTGGAAGATAATTGCGTATTGGAATATATATACATATGGGACCCCTGGTTTTACCAATATGTAAAAGAGGGCCAATGGTGGCCTGGGAAAGAATTTCAAGTTTCAACATGATAAATCATTGGAACATTCTCCCCTTCCTTTTCTCAACAAACTACTTGATGTTATTCCCTCAACTAAAAATCAATAATGTATATATGTGTATAAATGCTACCCCTTTTGTCGGTTAATATCAATTCTAATTGATGGCTACACTTCTTCTCTCTGAAGGCTATATCCAAGCTAATTTTTATAAATACCTTTATATTTTATGTTCGGTCAACATGTACTACATTTTAAACTTGGTTGATTATATATAAATACATATATAGTAAAGTGCTGGTAGGACTAAACATATATCGATCAAATTCTATCATTACCATCTGTATTATGTATGACTTAAGGATTTAGTTCATGTATCTTAATTCAATTTTTTTAATTTTGAAATTTTAGTCTTGGTGCATGCAATACGTGGATGGAAATCTTCTGCCTCTTTTTGGTGCCCTTACATATGCCCCACGCTCAAAATTAAGTTTAGGGTTTTAGGTTAGAGGTTGTGGTTAAGGTTTAGAGAATTTAGGGTATGATGTATTTTTTAGAGTATAGGGTGTAGGGTTTAGGATTTAGAATTTAGGGTTAGGGCTAGGAATATAATTTTGTAGTGTTTTTTATTGTTGGGGCATAAGTAGGGGCACTGAAAAGGGGCTGACGAATTTTATCCATAATATATAAACAATATGACTAAATTATATAGACTTAAAAAATAGCAGTTTAAAGCACATAAACTAAATCTAGAACTTATGCATAATATAGAAACTAATAACATATTTTACGACCAATATTTGAGTCAAGATTGAAATTTTAAAAATTTAGAAGCGTAAGAATTAAAATTGAATAGATACAATAGGGATCAAATCTACTACTTATGCATAGTTTAGGGACTAATAAAAGAATTTGGCCAAATATATTTTCATTAGCTAGAGGCCAAAATGTTAGAGACTATTTTGTCCTTTCCTTGAAATAGCTACAAGAAATCCCATAATGGGATTGGCTTGATGAAACAAAAAGATGCATGGACCGAGTGCCCTTGGTTCAAAACCTAAAAACAGACCATGTGGCTCGGAGATAATTAGAAAACAAAGCCAGTTTGATGATTGCAGAAGGGAGGAAAATGCCAGAATTATAATGATTATAGAGCGGTTAAAAAGAGAGATTAATCAAATCAGCTAGAGTTTTTGCAAGGCTTCTAGAGAGCACATTTACGAAAATGGAAGACATCTTGATTCAGTAAAGATCATGGTCCCCCCATCGAAGAATAAATTTCACCTTTTTATTTATCATCTCTACACACATATATATATATATTCATCGACATAACTGCTAGCTGTAATAATAACCTTCTGACTTTAGGAACTAAGGTATGATTACATGTAGGGTTGTTCAATTATACACTAGCATTCACCACGTGGCACAATGGGTCGGATGACGACGACGATGATCTAGTGAAACCCCAGAGTTCTATCTCGCTGTTGTATCGAACGCCAGGTAATGAGAGATCATGTTGTTGATGATCGGTGCCGGAGTTGCTGTAAGCCATGGTGGTGTCATTGAAGCAGGCTAATTGCCTAGATGTCTCGGTTTGGCCGTTGAGTTGGGAGGCTACGAGCCGGTCAAGTGCTGCCCAGTTTGTGATCCGTGACTCATTCCTATAAACCGAGTTTGGATCGCCGGTCACCTGATTTGTGATCGAACCTTCATTGTCCATCACCACCGGCTGGTGACAGTTTTGGCTGCTGGTCGAATTCGGGCTGTCGAGGCTCGGGAGTTTTATGAATGAGTCCGGGTAGCCATTGCTAATGGCTGTCTCGATGGGCCTGATGAATCTGGAACCATCTTCATTGCAATTCCTTCGCATGTGTTCGAGAATCTGCTCCAAGTCTCCTTCATTACACGAACCGAACATATGGTTCCTGGTGTCTGAACTCAGAGATGAGCTGATAGGATTGTCCAGGGTTTTGTGATGATTTTTCTTCTTGAAGATACGACATACCACCCATCCTTCTTCTTGTGTGCCCTCCCCCATAATATTGGAGACCTTGATTTATAAAACAAAATGCAATACTAATATTAATTTAATGACATATATATATTTTCCTTTGTCCTGTCTTGTTACAACGTAAAACATCTAAGATGAAAGTCTAAAGTTATGACAGTTTCTGTTTCCTAATAGGAAAACATATACTAGCAATGAAAAAAAAGGGATTACTTACAGTTGTTTCAACGATGTTATCGTCTAGCCTGTATTCATGCATGATCCAATCAGATTTCTGGCCGTGAGGGGCTCGCCCTTTGTAGAAAACCAACGTTTTTCTCATTCCGATCCGCCGGGAGTTGCTGTATATGACCTTGTCTCGTCCCGTCGCTTTCCAGAACCCGGCAGCGGTGGCACGGTTGGTGCGAGTTCCGGTAGGATACTTTTTGTCTTTGTGGCTGAAAAAGTACCAATCATTCTGAGGAGTGGTTCCGATTTTGCAACTCTCTGCAAATAAATTATTTAGAAAGTGAATGGCAATGGAACGTATATAAAATCAACAACTTACATGATAATAAGACTGCATATGCATGTACCTTGAATATCCCAGGGCTCGAGCTTATTAAGATCAACATCCCGAATTACATCTAAATCTATTTTCTCATAAGAAACCTTCTTCCTGAGATAATATTGCAAGAGCTCCTCTTCGGTGGGGTGGAATCGGAATCCGGGTGGGACTTGGGACTGTCCATTTACAGATATGCTCATGTTTTCCGGCATTCGGAAAGGAGATGAGAGAACTAAATGATTCCAATTCTGATGTGCCTAGTAGAGTATGTAGAGAAGGCTATATATACATGTGTGTTTGCAAAACATAAAAAGGCCAAATTAACATACAAAATATTAAAATGAAAATGAAAAGGGTTTTGTTATTGATGGGGACGGGCGGTGCTGGCTCAAGGGCTAAAGGCAATGAGATGAAGCGTCATTTAATTAGATAGTCATTTTGGTCTATACTTTTCTG
This sequence comes from Hibiscus tridactylites, assembly GCA_958450335.1. NCBI lineage: Eukaryota > Viridiplantae > Streptophyta > Magnoliopsida > Malvales > Malvaceae > Hibiscus > Hibiscus tridactylites. The sequence goes on along the minus strand of OY288287.1, from coordinate 67,418,803 downwards.
AAGCACTTTAACTTTTAACGTTAGTCATGTAACAATAAATGATTTAAAATGACGTGATAAACATATATGATAGTGCACGCAAACATAGCAATATCATATGGACAAAGGTACCGACTTAACAAAATAACACACCAGTCAAAATTATACATATATATAATATAAAATTATTTTTTCTGTTGATTGTATCATTCTATCAAGTCATTTCAAGCTGTGTATCATTACTTGACTAACAGTTTTCATCCACGAATGAGCCATTTTGACCTAAAATAGAACGTTGATGTTTAACTTGCTTCAAAAAAAGATAAAAAAACAAAATAACTATCCAATTAAACGTTAAAAAGACAAATTTTGGCATTATATATTTCAATTTTACCGTGCATTGGAGAAGAGGCAGCTACCTAGATGGAAAGAGAGACGGCATTATTTTGGGATAAAAGGTTGGAGTGGGGGATCCAAATTATGGGTATCAACTATCAAAAGAGGAGGGGTTGTAGGACCCAATGTGGGGGCATGCCTCCATCAAAACTATGACCTCCGACCTTAAAATCTCCTTAGAAAACCACCTCTTTAACTACCCAACCTATATCCACCATCACCTCTTTCTCTTCTCCCTCAGACCCAGGCCTCGGTTCATGCATGCAACCACACCACCCTAACAAGAAAGAGATGATATAAACCAAGTTCGAGTCATTGTTATTAAAAAAAATTATCTGGTTCCGATTCGAATAGATTTATTTTCGACACACGTCGATATATTAAAAGAAATTGAAAGTTAATTTATATTTCAGCTTTTTTCTTCATGAAAACTCCAAGCAGCAAAGAGTGAAGAGTATATATTTCATTATTTGCATAGTTTCAGTTGCATTTACTTCCTCTTTCATGATTATATTTCACCTTTTAGTCCCCATCTATTTTTGGATTGTTTTTTTTATTAATTTATTTACTTTTTGTTTTTACTCCAAGTTAGCTGTAGCATGTATAAATGTGAAAGGCTGAAGCTTGTCTCTTGTTATTTTCCTTCTACTTGAGATTTTCTTTTCCTTTCCCCAGACTTTCCCTTGTATGCTGTGAACTGTACTTTTGAATGATGAATTCAATAGATGTAATGAATTATTGGCAACACCTTTTGGATGCAAAGTGAATCATCTTTTTTAACTGCACAGAACAAACCAAATTATTTCTTATTCATGCTTAGTAGTTAATACTCCTACTTTTTTGGTTTCTAACCCGGTTTCTCATGGCTTTGTCACGATTAATTCGGACGGAGATTTTCTGCATATACAAGACCTTGAACGGAAATTTTTTGCATCGAGTCTCTGAATACTTAGAATTTTCGGCATATGCAAGACTAGGGATGTAAAAACAGGTAATCGGACAGGTTTCAGGTCGGGTTATGTCAGGTCGGGTAAAATCGGATACAGGTCATTTCAGGTAAAACAAAATTTTTTGACTCGACTCGGGTCGGGTGCGGGTCCATTGCAGTCGGGTAATTTGCAGGTCGGGTCCATTTCAGGTCGGGTCAATTTTCAGGTCGGGTCCATTTCAGGTCAAACTCGTTGCAGATCGGGTAAAAACAGGTCGGGTAAAATCAGTTAATTGGCAGGTAAATTGCAGTTCGGGTTCATTTCAGGTCGGTTTCATTTCAGTTCGGGTTCATTTCAGGTCGGTTTCATTTCAGGTCGGGTTCATTTCAGGTCGGGTAATTTTAGGTCGTCAGGTTCATTTCAGTTCGGGTTAATTCAGGTTCACCAGAAATGAACAATTTTGAATAAAAACAAAGTTTTATGGACTATAGTGAAAAAATAATAATAAATAAGATCTAATTTGGACTAAAATAAAGTTTTATGGACTATAATAGGATCAATTTTGAATAAAAACAAAGTTTTATGAACTATAGTGAAAAAAATAGTAAATAAGAGTTAATTTGAAATAAAAATAAAGTTTTAAGGACTCAATTGAATTGAATTAAAACTTAAAGGACTTGAACAAAAAACTTATATAATATAAAGGGCTTTATTTATAATTTATCCCAAATTGAAATTCAATTTGGGAATTGGGCGGTTTCAAAATAAATTTTCCCGCCCATATATATTAAATTTCCCGCCCAACAATTAATAATTATTATTAATTATTATATTTAGCCCATCTAAAATATTTAGTCCAAAGCCCAACAATTAATAATTATTATTTATTATTGATATTATTAATTATTATAAATGGGTGGTGGGATATGAGCCCAAAGGCCCAAGGCCCAAACTAGTACTAAATATTATTTATTATTAATTATTATATTATAAATACATTATATAATTTATAAGTAATAAGTTATAAGTTTATATATATATATATATATATATATATATATATTATTTATACATTATAGGTTTTAGGAACCATCTCAAATAAATGGGTGGTGGGATATGAGCCCAAAAGCCTAAGACCCAAACTATTACTAATTATTATTTACTATTAATTATTATATTATAAATACATTATATAACTTATAAGTTATAAGTTTATATATATATATATATATATATTATTTATACATTATAGGTTTTAGGGCCCATCTAAAATAAATGGGTGGTGCGATATGAGACCAAAGGCCCAAGGCCCAGACTATTATTAGTTATTATTTATTATTAATTATTATATTATAAATACATTATATAACTTATAACGTATAAGTTATAAGTTTATATATATATATTATACTTATACATTATAGGTTTTAGGGGCCCATCTCAAATAAATGGGTGGTGTGATATGAATCCAAAGGCCCAAGACCCAAACTATTACTAATTATTATTTATTATTAATTATTATATTATAAATGCATTATATAACTTATAAGTTATAAGTTTATATATATATATATATTATACATTATAGGTTTTAGGGGCTCATCTAAAATAAATGGGTGGTGGGATATGAGCCTAAAGGCCCAAGGCCCAAACTATTACTAATTATTATTTATTATATTATAAATACATTATATAAATTATAAGGTATAAGTTTATATATATATATATATATATTATAATCATACATTATAGGTTTTAGTGACCCATCTAAAACAAATGGCTCGTGGGATAAGAGCTCAAAGGCCCAATGCCCAAACTATTACTAATTAATATTTATTATTAACTATTATATAAATTATAAGTTATAAGTTTATATATATATATATATATATATATTATATTTATACATTATAGGTTTTAGGGGCCCATCTAAAATAAATGGGTGGTGGGATATGAGCCCAAAGGCCCAAGGCCCAAACTATTACAAATTATTATTTATTATTAATTATTATATTATAAATACATTGTATAAATTATAAGTTATAAGTTTATATATATCAATAATATATATATATATATATATATATATACATTATAGGTTTTAGGGACCCATCTCAAATAAATGAGTGGTGGGATACGAGCCCAAAGGCCCAAACTATTACTAATTATTATTTATTATTAATTATTATATTATAAATACATTATATAAATTATAAGTTATAAGTTTATATAATATATATATATATATATATATTATAATTATACATTATAAGTTTTAGGGGTCCATCTCAAATAAATGGGTAGTGGGATATGAGCCCAAAAGCTTAAGGCCCAAACTATTACTAATTATTATTTATTATTAATTATTATATTATAAATACATTATATAAATTATAAGTTATAAGTATATATATATATATTATATTTATACATTATACGTTTTAGGGGGCCATCTCAAATAAATGGGTGGGGAAATATGAGCTCAATGCCCAAACTATTACTACTTATTATTTATTATTAATTGTTATATTATAAATACATTATATAACTTATAACTTATATATATATATATATATATTATATTTATACATTATAGGTTTTAGGGGCCATCTCAAATAAATGGGTGGTGGGATATGAGCCCAAAAGCTTAAGGCCCAAACTATAACTAATTATTATTTACTATTAATTATTATATTATAAATACATTATATAATTTATAAGTTATAAGTTTATATATATATATATATATTATACATTATATGTTTTAGGGCTCATCTAAAATAAATGGGTGGTGGGATATAAGCCTAAAGGCCCAAGGCCCAAACTATTACTAGTTATTATTTATTATTATATTATAAATACATTATATAACTTATAACGTATAAGTTATAAGTTTATATATATATATAAATATATTATTGGTTTTAAGGGCCCATCTAAAATAAATGGGTGGTGGGATATGAGCCTAAAGGCCCAAGACTCAAGCTATTACTAATTATTATTTATTATATTATAAATACATTATATAAATTATAAGGTATAAGTTTATATATATATATATATATTTATATATTATAGGTTTTAGGGGCCCAACACAAATAAATGGGTGGTGGGATATGAGCCCAAAGGCCCAATGCCCAAACTATTACTAATTATTATTAATTATTATATTATAAATACATTATATAAATTATAAGTTATAAGTTATATATATATATATATTATATTTATACATTATATAAATTATAAGGTATAAGTTTATGTATATATATATATATATTATATTTATACATTATAGGTTTTAGGGGCCCAACACAAATAAATGGGTGGTGGGATATGAGCCCAAAGGCCCAATGCCCAAACTATTACTAATTATTATTTATTATTAATTATTATATTATAAATACATTATATAAATTATAAGTTATAAGTTATATATATATATTATATTTATAAATTATAGGTTTTCGGGACCCATCTCAAATAAATGGGTGGTGGGATATGAGCCCAAAGGCCCAAGGCCCAAACTATTTCTAATTATTATTTATTATTATATTATAAATACATTATATAAATTATAAGTTATAAGTATATATATATATATAATATATTATATTTATACATTATAGTTTTTCGGGGCCCATCTCAAATAAATGGGTGGTGATATGAGCCCAAAGGCCTAATGCCCAAACTATTACTAATTATTATTTATTAACAATTATTTATAAATACATTATATAAATTATAAGTTATAAGTTTTTATATATATATATATATTATATATATTATATTTATACATTTTAGGTTTTAGGGGCCCATCTCAAATAAATGGGTGGTGGGATATGAGTCCAAAGGCCCAAGGCTCAAACTATTACTAATTATTATTTATTATTAATTGTTATATTATAAATATATTATATTACTTATAAGTTATAAGTTTATATATATATATATAATATTATTTATACATTATAGGTTTTAGGGTCCAATCTCAAATAAATGGGTGGTGGGATATGAGCCCAAGGCACAAGGCACAAACTGTTACTAATTATTATTTATTATTAATTATTATATTATAAATACATTATATAAATTATAAGTTTATATATATATATATATATATATATATATATATATTATAGGTTTTAGGGGTCCATCTCAAATAAATGGGTGGTGGGATATGAGCCCAAAGGCCCAAGGCCCAAACTATTTCTAATTATTATTTATTATTAATTAATATATTATAAATACATTATATAAATTATAAGTTATAAGTTATATATATATATATATATATATATATATATATATATATATATATATATATATTTATACGTTATAGGTTTTCGGGGCCAATCTCAAATAAATGGGTGGTGAGATATGAGCCCAAAAGCCCAAGGCCCAAACTATTACTAATTATTAATTATTATTAATTATAATATTATAAATACATTATATAAATTATAAGTTATAAGTATATATATATATATATATATATATATATATATATTATATTTATACATTATAGGATTTAGGAGCTCATCTCAAATAAATGGGTGGTGGGATATAAGCCCAAGTCCCAAACTATTACTACTTATTATTTATTATTAATTGTTATATTTTAAATATATTATATAACTTATAAGTTATAAGTTATAAATATATATATATATATATATGTATTTATTTATACATTATGGGTTTTGGGGGCCCATCACAAATAAATGGGTGGTGGGATATGATTCCAAAGGCCCAAGGCCTAAACTATTACAAATAATATTTATTATTAATTATTATATTATAAATACATTATATAAAATATAAGTTATAAGTTTATATATATATATATATATAATATTTATACATTATAGGTTTTAGGGGCCCATCTCAAATAAATGGATGGTGGGATTTGATACCAGAGGCTCGAGGCCCAAACTATTACTAATTATTATTTATTATTAATTATTATATTATAAATACATCATATAACTTATAACTTATAAGATAAGTTTATATATATATATATTATACATTATAGGTTTTAGGGGGGCATTTAAAATACATTATATAATTGAAAGACAATTGTTTCACATGTTATATAAGTATAATAACATTAACTTTATGTTAAACATAATACTAACTTATATTTTGTATTTATTTTAATTTTATGAACATAATAAAATTTATGAACATAATAAAGTTAATATAATATATATTATATAATAAAGCATAATAAGTTTAATATATTATATTATCTATATATTACTAATATTTTATATACTTAGTAAAAATTATGACAAATCTTTTAAGTATATAATTTTATTATAAATAATATATATTTTTATACTTAAACAAATTTCTAAGTATATAATTTTATTATACTTTATGTAGTTACAAATTAAGACAAATTTCTAAGTATAATGGAAGATAATTTTTTTAAGCAATGAAATTAACATAATCTACTAAAAAAATATTAAGTTTATAATGAACAGTTTACACTTTAAATTATTTAACATTTTTAGCCAGGTCTACATTAGTCCAGGTCAACAACAGTTCAGGTTCAAAACATGTCGGGTCCATTAACAGGTCGGTTCAAAACAGGTCGGGTAAAATCGGATATCGGGTCGATTCAGTCGGATAATATCAGGTAATTTGCCAGGTCGGTCTCGGGTTCAGGTTTGTTTCAGTCGGATGCAGGTCGGGTTTCAGGTCAAAATTAACAGGTCAGATTCGGGTTCGGGTCGTTTTCAGTCGGACACAGATCGGGTTCGGTTGCTACAGTAACAGGTTCAACTCGGGTTCGGGTCAGCAACAGTCAGTTACAGTTCGGGTTCGGATCATCAAATTCTCGGGTTAAATCAGGTTTTGACTCGAGCAGGTTTCAGGTAGGTTTTCAGGTCCTGACTTGTTTTTACAACCCTATGCAAGACCTCGAACTCAAAACTTGCTTAAGCGATAACAAACTGTATTGGACCAATCTCATTTGGTAGTTAATACTCCAACTTAATGTTAGTTAAACTTCAATTAAATTTTACATTCTTAAATTTCTTTTTTTTAATAAAAGTTTGAATTTGTTTCTTAATCTACCCTTAATTAATTATGCTAACCTAAATAAATATTACTGTCCAAATTCACTCAAAATCAAAATATCTAGTAATAGAGGGATAAAAATTCTTTGTCTCTTTACGGTGCCTCTTTCTATGCTTCAACGCTAAAATATACACCGTAATCCAAAATTTTTAAACCCTAACTATAAACCCTAATTTTAAATCTTAAACCCTAAATCTAATTTTTAGTGTGAGACATAAATTGAGACATCAAAAAGGCAGATAATTTCTATTCGTAATAGAGCGAATCTAGGGTAGACACGCCTTTGTAGTTAGCCACTTGGTTAGTGATAAAATTGTAATCATAGTTCCGTCAAAAACTAATCAATCCAATTTAACCCATATTAGCCCTTTAATTAAAGGAGAAATTTATTTTTGACCTCTCTAAAGTAATTAATAATTCAATATAGGGTATGTTAACACAAAAAATTCAGCTTTGACCTCAAAAGCCTTATTCTTTTTTATCTCGGCCAAAAGTTAAACTAGAGAAAATATTTAAAAATAACATGAATTATAATAAATTATAATGTGTAATAAAAAATAAAGGTTTAATATGCTCCTAATACATATGCTCTTTCTACATTTAGAATTTAGTTCTGTTTTGATTTTCAGGAAATAAGTCCCTCTACTTTTCAAACTTAAAAATTCAAGTTCAATAGTTAACAATGTTAAAATTCTCTTGTCAATTTCATTGATAATTTTGAAATAAAAAATATTAACTTGACAACCATGTAAACATAAAAATGACATTGTAAGTGACTTTAATTTAACAAATGAATTTTAACGGTCTTTACAATTGAACTTGAATTTTTAAATTAAAAACGCATGACTAAATTTCTAAAGATAAATGTAGGGGAATAAATTTCAAACACATGAAGAGCAAAAGTACTTGGAGTGTATTTTAAGAACAAATAAAACAGGTATGTGTATTTGTTATAAACAAAAACAAATGCATGTTTTATTTGAGTAAAATTCTTCAAACAACATATTTTATTTTTAATATAATAATTAATATTTAATTTATTAAATGACTATTTTAAATTAAGTACTAAAGATTTATTACAAGAATGATTTTCAGACTCAAAACAGTTAAAAGAACATTACAGGAAATCAAAACCTAGAGAACCTTAAACAAAAAAAATCGCTAATTTTTTTTTAAATAGAGAGACATTACATTCTTATACTTGAATTTAAATTCATACAAGATGAGATAATATAAATATTCTTAGTCACTAGATCAATTAGTGTATAAGTTGTCAGTAATATTAACGTCTTAAATACCACATAACTAGTTGAAATGATTTATTTATTATTTCCTCTTTATTTAACGAAATTCATAAAATTGTTGTTAGTCTCCTATGGATTATGAATTCAATTCAATTGAATTTAATAATATAATATTCAAAATATTCAAAATAAAAAAGAAGTGAAGTTATTTTATAATTTATTTATTGGGTTTTTTATCCTCAACGTTGCAAGTAGGGATGTAAAAACAGGTCAACAGTTGGGTTTCAGGTCGGGCTCTGTCAGGTCAGGTCAAATCGGTTACAGGTCATTTCGGGTCATTTTTTGTTTTGACTCGATTCGGTTCGGGTTCGGGTTCATTTCGGGTCGGGTTCATTTCAGGTCGGGTTCAATTCAGGTCGGGTTCATTTCGGGTCGGGTTCATTTCAGGTCGGGTTCATTTCAGGTCGGTTCATTTCAGGTCGGGTCAAAACGGTTAATTGACAGGCTGATTTCAGGTCGGTTTCGTTTCTGGTCGGGTTCGTTTCAGGTCGGGTTCATTTCAGGTCGGTTTCGTTTCAGGTCGGGTTCATTTCAGGTCGGTTTCGTTTCAGGTCGGGTTCATTTCAGGTCGGTTTCGTTTCAGGTCGGTTTCGTTTCAGGTCGGGTTCTTTTCAGGTCGGTTTTGTTTCAAGTCGGGTTCATTTCAGGTCGAGTTCATTTCAGGTCGGGTTCCTTCGGGTTTATGGTTAAGTATAAAAAAATTTCGTTATCTTATATTAATTTAGTATATTTTAAACAAGTTAATTTAATTAAGTCATTTAAGTTAATCAGTTTTTTACTAAGTCAATTAAGTATCTAATGTTAATTAAAAAATTTCATTATCTTATATTAATTTAGTATACATATTTAGTTTAATAACTTCAAACTAATTTTAGTTAAGTATAAAAAAATTATTTTATAATGGTTATTCATTCAACTTATGTAATTAAGTAGTTTATCAGAATGCAACTTAAGTTAATTTAATAACTAACTTAACTTAAAATGAATGTAAGTTAATTAAGTTTATTTTTAATCTTAAGTTAAGTTAATTTAATAACTAACTTAACTTCAATTAAAATGAATGCAAGTTAATTATTTAGCATTAATTTATTCTTATAATAAAAAATTTAAGTCATCTTATTTTAATTAAGAATATAGATTTAATTTAATAATTTTTACTCATTTAACTTAATTTGATTAAGTATAAAATTTTAATTTAATAATGGTTATTCATTCCACTTAAGTTAATTAAATATAATAGTTTATCAAATAATAGTATTAGTTCAGGTCAATATCAGTTCAGGTCAATATCAGTTCAGGTCAATAACAGTTCAGGTCAATAACAGTTCAGGTCAATATCAGTTCAGGTCAAGAACAGTTCAGGTCAAGAACAGTTCAGGTCAATAACAGTTCAGGTTCAAAACAGGTCGGGTCCAAACAGGTCGGGTTAAATCGGTTATCTGACAGGTTAGTCTCGGGTTCGGGTTCGTTTCGGTCGGGTGCAGGTCGGGTTCAGTTACTACAGTAACAGGTCAATTTCGGGTTCGGGTTCACTTCGGTCGGGTGCAGTTCGGGTTCGGTTTCTACAGTTACAGGTCAAATTCGGGTTCGGGTTCATTTCGGTCGGGTGCAGGTCGGGTTCGGTCTTTGAATTCTCGGGTTAAACCAGGTTCTGACTCGATCGAGTTTCAGGCAGGTTACCAGGTCGGGTCAGTTTTTCACACCCCTAGTTGCAAGCAATGGCACGTAATTGTGTATTTAGTTAAAAGGAGTCTCTAAGGTCCCCGTTGGAATCATTTTCATATGCTCTGAATTCCTTATCTCTAATAATTATCTTTGGTTGATATAATGACGGACAAACCACTTTATAGTTTAGTTACTCACCTCCATATTTAACTTCTTTTTATCGTCACATCCAAGTTATATGTAAAATATATATAAATTTAACAACAATAATCAAAAGTTAAATGATAATAAATTTATATATATATATTATATTGATTGTGTATTGGTTGTTCCAAAAGTGATTTTAATTTTATTTATTTGAAGATAATATAAAAGTATAAAAAGATGAAAGTGTTACTATAATAGTAATAATTATCGTTTATAGTAATTTTTCATTCGAGTTAATGGTGACACTACAGTAAAATACAAAAAAGAACATTTGAAAACAAATAAATCAACAAATAATTATAGTTGGAGCAGTAAAAGTTACATATATTATGTGTTCAATTCTGAAATAATGATTTTTATTTGTTTTATTCAGTTTAATTAAGTATAAAAAATCTTAAAATAATCTTTAGTATAATTTAAGATAATAGTACATTTCTAATTTCTAATTAAGTTGATATCTTAATTAACTATGACACTCAATTCAATTGAAATCTTGATAAGTAATATGGATATAAATTGTTGACCATAGCTATTAGATATATATTTGTTAAGATAATATTATATAAGGAGTTATAATTGAATTGTTAACCCTGCTTTTCTCTGCAAATTTAAGTGCAGCGTTGCATTCCCTTTTACCTTTGCCTTCTTTGTCCTTTAACGATTATAAATTTTAGTATTGGTTGTACACCATCGGATTTATTATATTTTTTATTTTTTTTATTTTAATAAAAAATTTTGTCTTCGTGGCACGCGTTTTCTCTGTTCTAATGACACATTTTTTTATTTTGTGGTTCGTTTTATCTGTCTTTGTGGCATGATCCTGGCATACTTTGACGACCGGTTGGTACTCGTACATAGATCATCTCCACGCTAATATCTGATTTTGATTTTGTCGGTGGTCTTAGAAAGATGAATCCCCACTCGGTTGATAGTTGGTTGCCAATGTAATTAGACTTGGGTAGCGGAGCAAAATCTGCATGATAGCTTGGTTTGCACAACACTTTTTTCACCTTTTTAAAGCTTCTCATTTGGATAGAGACAAAAGATTTAAGAAGGTTTCTGAATTTTGGTATGCTAATTTCGATAGAAATGTCTGCTTTTCTTTGCACCATTATAAAAGACTTTTTGTATATTTGTCTTTTTTTCTTTCTTTTTGATACATTTTATTGTAATATCTTTTATGGTGATTAATAAAATTCGGATTTTATTAAAAAAATTATAATTAAAATTGTTTGATAAGAAATGTCTTCTCTCTTTTTTTAGCTCAAAATGTTATGTTCTAAATGTTAAAAGAAGCGATAATTAAATAATTTTAGTGCACGTAAGCTCCAATTAACTTGATCTATATGTATGAATATTTATCATGTGGTACTGGTAGTGGTATTCGGGTAAAATTAGGGGGGAAATAAGGTCAAATTAAATTATTAAAGAATTATAAAAATATTTTAAAATGTGAAAAAATTGTAATATTTATAGAAATGTTATGATTCCCTTAAAAGCTTTCGTATGTTTTCCAATTTTATAATGATGCAATATTTTTTATACAATATAATTGGTTGGTTGAGCAAAACTTTTTTAACCATCGGTACTTAATTTATTAGTCGAGTAATCTAAATCGAGTACCGCAGAAGTCCTGTACGAGAGTGACGCTATTTATAAAATTTGTTCCATTTGTAACGTCAAAATTCTAACTTTTGACTTTGCTTAAGTGACCTTGTGTCTCATTTCACTAAATCAACTAGTTGGTACTACCATTTATGGATCAAACCAACTCCAAGACCCATCATCTTGGGGTAATATGCTATTGTATTTGGTGTCGTAGCTTTAGTGAGAAAAGCCAATGATGTTGGGGCAGCAGCTTTTAAGGAATTATTAGTCCAATTATTAAGTGAGATTCTGGGTGTTGGTGGATCCCATGACATGCGCTCCCCAGTAGAATTGTACATCTTCAAAATAACAGCAACTTCAAAGCATATGCATTCTGTGTTAAAAGAATATTGTCAAAGCTATGTTTCTGGGTAAAAAAGAAGATTCTCATCCCCCCGACCCGACAATTGCCTGAAACCGATCAATTCAAGATAGTGGAGAATATTTCCCCATTCAAGGGACCAGACCAGACCAGTGCCTAGAAAAAGAAGACGATGAAATGAGAGAAGATGCCTTCGGGATTGTCAATAAAGCCTTCTTTTTAATTTCATCTTATTATTTGCAAAATATAAAACTTCTGTTTATGTTTATTAATGTTGAATACTTAGAAAACATATAAAAAGCTGCAAGTCCTTTTCTTTTTCTTTTGAATTATAGAGGTAAAGGTTGCTTTCCAAAATCCAAAAGAAGAATTTTCTTTCCTCTTCTCCATTAGCCTCTCCTTCCTTCTTCATTCGTGGCTTTGGGTTTATTTGCACCAATAAACGTCATTTCCATCACGTTTTTTGGGTCAATTACTTGAACAAAGTAGAAGCAAGCTGGAGATTCGCAAAGCTTTTGAATCTGTCTGCCGATTAAATGGCGGATGGGGTCACTAACGATGTTGGTTCAAGTGTTAACCAGTTTGATATTGTTTAAATAAATTTTAGTTTGAAGTATTATGTATGTAAAAAATTTCCGTTAAAAGATTCATCTACTAAAAACAGATGTACAAATAAGGTAAAATTTAGAGGAACCAGAAAAAGAAAAACGGATGGGGTCGCTGGCTCAGTCTCACCCACGTCTACTTTGTTCTTTACAGAAATGAAGTGTACTTCCACTGCCGCAGCCTACCACGTAATCCCACGATACCTACTCAACTTTAGATATAATTGGCAAAACAAACGACATTAGATTTTGATGTCTTTTTTTGGGAAAACAAAGTTGACTTCCAACCCATCTCCCTTGCTTTGATCTCTTGTCCCTCCCCCACACCATAACTTTTTAGTTCCAATTTTAATGAAGAAGCAAAGTTTTATGTATCAATTTGAATTAAAAAGTTCAATTCACCAAAAATTTAAACACTATTCAAACCCATATACTAAAAATATATATTAACCCTTAATTTTATAAAATGAACTTCCTCAATCATTCATAAGCTACAACACTTCAAAAGATATTAGTGGGGGAATGAGATAACTAAAAATCTTTTATTTTTTTGAATGTTTGGAGTAACTAAAAAATAATGCATGTTCATTGATTTTAGCCCTTAAAGAAATGTTAGGATTTGAATTTTAATGATTTTAATGGAGTAAACTGAATTTGAAGGGTTCTGTAATGAACTTACACAATATGATATCTATTAGTTAACTATTAAATCAAATATCCATGGTTTAAAATATACATAAGAACTTTTATTGGGGGTGGGGGGTAAGTTAAAATTTTCATTTTTGAATAAAAAATAAAGCAGTCGTTTCTTTTTGTGTAAATTATTAATTTCAAAATAATTTGTTAGTAACTCTTTTGCCTGGCTATCATATTGTTGAATCAAGGTCAAGGTTGCCATCTTATATTTGAATGGGCTTTACGTTTGATTTCATAACAAGAAATCTGGGCCGTACTAACTATTCGATTAGATCATATCCTGGTCAAGGCCCCTAAACCTAGGTGTAGTAAATGGTTATTGTTGGGACTTTGGAACATGGAGAATTTATAAATTAGATATATAAATTTTGAAAAAGTTGTATTTGATTATTAATATGTTACAATGAGTGAATCAATGACTTTGAGAATAATTATCTTTGTTCATTAAAAATATTCTTAAATTAAGGCTTAACCGTTAAATAGGTACCTAAACTATGCTCTTTTTTTCAGTTAAGTACCAAAATTATTTTCCGTGTCAAATTGGGAGCTAAAGTTTTATTATGTGATCCTTTTAAGGTTCGCCGTTAATTTTCACTGTTAAATGTCACATGTCATATCCAGAAAAATTCAAAATTATATTAAAAATAAATAAAATTAATTATTTTTCAAAAAATCTCTAAATTTTCTAGATTTTACAAAACAGCCCCCAATTCCAAAAAGCAAAAAACCCAAAACCTAAATCCTGATTTGGGTCAATTTCGCCGCTGATTGTCACGATGTCGCCCATCACACCGGTTGTCGGACCATCAAGACCATTTCTTCCACCATCATGTCGCCGAAAATCTACCGACGTCGTGCGAATCAACGAAATTCTCGAATGATTCCTTCAAACGATTTGCGAAAACGGCGACAGGAGGGGCGACGAATGACGTGTGGGTTGTTCGACGAGGGGAGGGCGCTTCATTTCGTCGCCATCAACGCGGCCGCCGTTGGCAGGAGTGGTCAGATTTGGGGGTTAGGGATTTAGGACTGTTTTGGGAATATTTGAAAATTTTAGGATATATTTTTATTTTGTTTTATTAATTTTATTTATTTTTAATATAATTTTTAAAATTTTCAAGAAATAACACGTGTCCTTTAACGAAAAATGTTAATGACGAACTTTAAATGGGTCACGAAATAAAATTTTAAGTCTCAATTTGGCCCGAAAAATAGTCTGGACACTAAAGTGAAAACAAAGGCATGGTCTGGGCACCTATATCCCTATTAAGAGTTATATTAGTTATATCGTATGTATATACACAGTTATCATTTGGTACATCGGTGAAAAAACATAAATTCACAAACGATATTATTTTGTGTTTGATTTTTTAAATCTTTAAAAATATTTTAAAGACATTTTTCATCATCTTAATATTATTTATGAAATTATTTTTTCATTGATAATATATCTATAATATCTAGGGATTTTCAAATTACGTGAATTTGATATTGTAGGAATGAATTTTTTGTTCAAGTTGGATATTTATTTACAATAACAACTGAATTTTATTAAAAAATTATAAAATATATTACAAATACAATGCATTCAAAAGAAAGAATAATGAGGACTAGTCCACTAAAATCTTATGCAAAAACTTAAAAGTGCAAAGAAAAGTAAATATTTTCATAAAGATTAGCGTACCGTCAAAATTCAGAAGCCTTCATGAATCTCCTTGTCTCTGTCTAAACGAGGCGCATTATGGGATGAAAAAGGCGTGGTGAGCAAGCCAAACTATCAGTCAGATTGTTACGTTTCCCATGATTGATTACATCGGCAAACAACAATCAGCCGAGTGAAAATCTATCTTTCTATAACCACCGACAAAATCATAATCAGAAACTAGCGTCGTGAAGATCTCTGTGCTAGCACCAAACGACCACTAAGGTATGTTGAAATCACGTCAAAACGACAGATGAAACGAAACCACAAAATCAAAAAACACGTCCCACAACAACAAAAGAAAAGCGTCCTACAAAAATAGAGATTCTTATTAAAATAAAAAAAAATTAAAAAAATTAAAACATAACAAATGAAAGTAAGAGAAATAACGAACACCGACGATCGACAATCAACATCTAAATAATTGTTGATCGCCAACAGGGATGGACCGAGGGGGTGCTGGGGGGCAACCGCCCCCCTAAAATTTTGAAAATCATATATGATTTAAAAAAAATTTAGAATTTTTTATGTATTTTCTATTAAAAATCTATTTTTACCTCCTAAACTTTTATAAGTTCGCCCTCTTAGAAATTTATAAATTCGCCCCCCTAACTTAAAGTCCTGGGTTCGTCCTTGATCGCCAACTAACTTAAAAATGAAAAAGAATAACAGGCTGCGTCTATTTAAAAGACAACTAAAGTTTTAGTTTAAAGATTAGATATAGGTTCGGATTAGATTTTGAAAAGGGTAAAATCATGTCGATTTTAAGATGAAAAATCTTCAACTCAGAACAATAGTACAATTTCTTTATATACTTAGAATAATTATTATAATATTTCTCTTTATATTTGTTTTGTCAATTATCTCAAAGAAATGAACAAATTTTGTTATTTATATTGGATCAGACTAAAAACATATTTTTATCCTAAAATTCTAATCCGATTTAATTTAGAAGAAAAAACATCACCAAATACGAAACTAAATTAAAGCGTTTAAATTTCAAATCAAAATCCCAACTCGACCGGTACCATTCATAATAAGAATCCACACATTCATACAGTCTGACTGATCAAAATGGGTGTATTATAGTAATGGCTTTGTTTGGCAATTAGCGGATAACGATTATATTAGCTGATAGCTGATTGTATTAATTGATTTGACTAGCGGATTGTATTAGTTGATTGTATAAAAGTGTTTAGTAAAATTAACTGATAGTTGATAACTGTTAGATTATTTAAACAAGCAAAATGATATATAAGGACATGATTATATTCAATACTTGTTTGAATAGTTTATTAGTTATCAATATTTTGTATCTAATTAATATTAATTAGATCTATAAAATTATTTTTAGTATAATTTTTCTAAACATATTCAAATGATTTATATGTTAATTTATTATTTATATAATTATTTTAATATAATTTAATTAATTAATAAATTAAAATACACCTATAAATATGTGATAATAAAAAGAAAAAGATAAATAGGATTAGCTTATAAATATAGTGAGAAAATATTTAATTTAGGTTATTTTGAGATTTTTTGTAATTGGTAAGGGTAAAAAAGTCTTTACAACTCTAATATCAAACCTCTAATTTCAAAAAACTCATATTACGAGCTTTTTCAAAATTAGCGGTTTCAGCTCAATCCGCTCTTTCAATCTGATATTCACCAAACAACAATATTAACGAATTTGACTGGTCAAACCTCTAATTATGCCCAAAACTTCTAATTTTTACTCAAACCTCTCTCTACTGATAAGAGCCAATATTTTTTTCTTGCCAAAAATGATTAATTTTGAACAACCTAGCTAAGATGGAGGCTAAAAAGCTAAGAACGAGTAAATAACCGAAAGTAAAAAAAGAAAGACAGAGACTTAGACATCATTTAGCTAGCAAGCTGCATGAGCAGTAAATTTGTCGTCTTTAACTTTCAGTAACTCTAAACAAAGCACGAGAGCAGTAAGTAATACAGTGGAAAAGCTAAAGACGACAACTAAATTATCTTTTGTGCCGGTGGTTAAAAAAGTAACTTTCTTAGGATCCCCATCAACTTTCTCAACTTATTCAAACTAAAGCTTAACATCAATAATTATATTCCCCCCTCTAAACAAAACCATAATTATAGTTGGAGAAATCAATTACAAATTCACAGATGCAGATATTAATATTATCTCTTTCTACAGTAATAATGGAGGTCAGCGCAGATAATTAAACTGAACATATCATCATTCATCGGCATGTTCTTTTACCATAGACCTTTCCAACTACTAGAAACGCTCAACTGATCTGAATTAGCCACCGACGACGACACCCCATTCCCACACTTAGCCACCGTCCTCACGCTCTCTATCAACGCCTCCGTTCTCGACTCCTGCGCCAAGATTTCCGCCAGCTGGTCCGGACTTATCACTAGCTTCACCTTCCATACACCGCTGCTATTATATTTATACCTAGGTAACACCTCCGCCGCCTCTGCCCTCTTCAGCACCCTCTGCTGATCGAACGACATCCGATACGGTGTGTTCATCGACGTAACGTGGTTTGGATCGTTGGGTTTGGTGAAGGTGGTGTTGATAGGGAGGAGATAGTAGAGGTGGCCTGCATGGAGCTCCTCGTTGTGAAGGAGAGGGTGAGGCTGAGAGAGCAAGTCGGGTGTTCGGTATATGGCGTGTCCGGGGAACTCGTTGGTTATGCACTCGGCGGTGATGGGTGCGAATAGCTCCATGATGCCGCCACTGGATGTTACCACTCTTACCATGTCTTCGACTTCTGCGAATCCTTTGAAAACACAGTTACCCATGTCTGGTCTTGCCCTTGGAGGATGTAATCTTGTTCCTGCCGTCGTTTTCTAGATTAGGGAGAGGCTGTGTTGTTTTTTATGTATGGGTTGGAATGTTGAAAACTTGGTGGTGAAATATAAGGGGGAGGAAAACAGATGAATTCGGGGGTGAGGGGATGGGGTTTCTTGAGGGTTTCGTTTCGTCGGTTGTAGCCGACACAAAGTATCCTTTGCTTTGCCATCCCAAAATCTAATATCCTGTGCCTTTTATACTGAATTGGCCCCACTTTGCTTGTATGGTGAGAGAAAAGATGCACCCTTTTGATATAGGAAAAATAAAATAACGAAACTCAAGGAGAAAGAAAAATAAATTGGGAATGCATGTGTTCAGTGATGGAGCTACAGCTCCAATTGGATAAAATAAAGGATAAATATTCTATACATAAGCGGTGAAAATTGAAAGTTTCTACAAGCGCATTAGTTTTAGAGTATAAAGAATTAGTTTAGGGTATAGGGTTTATGACTTTAGGTGTAAGGGTTAGAATTTAAGAATAATTGTTTTAATTTAAGTTTTAGGGTTATAATTTAAAGTTTTGTAGGTTAAAACATAAATCCTCAATATATTACCCTAAAAACTAAACCCTAACATATAAACCTTAAATTATAACACTAAACCTTAAATTAAATCAACTATCTCTAAATTTTCAACTTATACACCTAAACCCTTAAATTCTATACCCTAAACTAATTCACTATACCCTAAATTATATTTTAAGCTTTTCAGCCTTTGCTTTTAAACTAAGTGGACTCCCACGTCAAAAGCAGAGAAGCGTTGAACTTATTAACATCTGCTGAACCTTGAGAAATCATCAACATACTGACTAAAAACTTAGCCTTGCTCTTGGTTTTGTGGACTAAAAATTTCAGCCAAGTTATTTTTCAGTGTTTTCTTTTTCTCTTTGTTTTTTTTTTTAATTAAACGTGTAAGTTGGGAGGATAAAGCTCCCCACCCCAGAATATATAGGTCAAGGACAGGCGGGGACCAGGAGATTCTGTCGATCTCACTGACAACGAAAGCTGATCTAAATCCTAATATCCACGACTTGCGCTATTAATATTTATAGGAACTCTCCTCGCCTTTGCAAATTTAGTATAATAATATTGTTCGAAAAAAAAGCTGGATGGTCCTTTTGGCTTATGAAATATACAAAAAAATATCAAATGGTCTCCTAAAATAATTTTTAGGACGTTTTGTCTCATGAACCAAAATTATTACCTCGTCAAATGGAAGAGCCAAACGGAATAACGATTTTTAGTTTATGAGGTAAAATGTCTCAAAAAATACTTTAAGAAATAATTCGATATTTTGTGTATGCTTCAGAGGCCAAACGGGCCATTAAGCCAAAAAAAAATAAAAAATGAGGTATATGAGAATTATTTAAGAATTCGAAGTACTTTATTAGATTATCATTATATTTGTCGTAGGGAAATTGTCTTACCTTTTCGACGACTTTTTTTTTCTTTATGAAAATCAAACCAAATTCATCATGTAGTCATGGTAACTTTCTCTATTTTTTATGTTAGGATGAAATTCAAAGGAAGAAAAAGTTGTGAGGCTTGAGCGAATTATTAGAGAAGTTGTGAGACTAAAGTGACAAATTGGGTGGCAGCTTGTTTTACGTGTAAACAAAAGAAATTTGTCAATTCTTAGTTCAGTCCTCAAATTCTTGATAAAAAAACCCCTAAATTTTTAAAATTAAAGTTTAAAATTTATTTTTCGGAACTGAAACGGAGACAATGCGCCTTCATTGCCTTACTAGCATGTAGATCTCAAAAAGTTACCGAAATTTAAATAAATTGTCTTAATCAAACACTCGAGCACAAGTTGTGGCCTTTAAACTTTTGACAAAAACCCAATTAATCCCCTAAACTATTTTTGCACCAATTAAGCTCTTACACTCTAAAATTTAATCTAACAAATTTTTTTGATGAGTTAGTGCAATGGGTCGTGCTATAGTGTTGTCATTTGATAATTTCAGAAATTGTTTTATTTTATTTGAAATTTTCTTTAAAAGTTCTAAAAAACCTATAAAAATAATTTTCTAAAAAATCTATAGATGTCACATGATAAAACTGTAGTGTGTCACGTGACAATAATATCTAAAAAAACTCGTCAAAAATTAATGGTAAAAAATGATCAAAGGGCTAAATTGATTCAATCTATTGGTATATGGGCTTAATTAGATGCAAATAATTATGGGGTTTAATTGATTATTTTTCAAAAGTTCAAGAGCTTCAAGCACTCTTAAGCTTATAATTATATTTAAAACAACACATTGTTTGTCATTGCTTTTTTTGTTGTTGTTGAAAAAGTACATGTTCATGGTTCACGACTCTTACTTTCAATAATATCGTGTTTAAAATTTGAATTCAATTTTTTTTTCTTGAGAGAATAATGTGTCTTATCATTACACTTAACTATAGTTGGTTTTGCCCTTGCCTTTAATTAATATGTGTGTGACATTGTATCGCTAACGCTTTTGCTTCCAGATTTGAACAAACTGAGACTAACATTAACAAACTGAACCAGGTATACACATCTTAAAGCCTATTTTAATTAGATGAATCATTAAGGACGGCATAGCATGTTTCGGCTTTGGAGGGGTATTTCAATTTTATAGATTTAGCGTTAACTATATAGTAATTTTGTCTACTTCTCCACTTAGTTGAGGGTTTCAAATTGATTCATAGTTAGGGATGGCAATTTGACCCGTTCCGACTCGATAGGGTCGAGATTTTTTTATTAAAGATTCGGGTTTGGGTCAGTTTATTGGAGAAATAAAATCGGGGCGAGGCGGTTTGAGTTAAGGGAGAAAATTTCTCGACCTGATATATTTATATATATTTATTATATTTTTATGTTATATTTATTATTTATTACTATTATTTTTGGTCGGGTCGAGTTAAGTCGAGTTTTTTATTAAAATATCGAGCTCTGATTATGTTTTTTATTGTGTCGGATCGAGTTAAGGATATAATATATTAAAGTCGGATCGAGGTCAGACGGGTAATTTAAATTTCAGGTCGGGCGGCAAAAACGAGACCCGCCATGTTGCCATCCTATAATCATTTTTTTTGTTCAAGCATAACTTTCATAGATTAAAAAGGAAAACAAACACAAGGAGGGGCCCACAACTAGACCTGGCAAACTTGACCCGAGACCCGAAACCCGAACCGAATTACTCGAACCGAAACCCGATTTTGACCCGAACATGTGATTCGAAGTTGACCCGAAACCCGAATCGAACCGAACCGAACTGAACCGATCCGAAATTTTTTGTTGAACCGAAATGGACCCGAACCGAATGCTACCCGAACCGAAAGCTGAACCGAATATCTACCCGATTTTAACCCGATTTTGACCCGATTTTAACCCGAATATCTATTTTAACAATATAATAAATAATAAAATGAAGTATAGAAATTTGAGATCTTGGTGACCAATTTTATAATTTCATCATAAAATATAGCATAAAATTGAAATTGTAGACTA
Organism: Hibiscus tridactylites; assembly: GCA_958450335.1. NCBI lineage: Eukaryota > Viridiplantae > Streptophyta > Magnoliopsida > Malvales > Malvaceae > Hibiscus > Hibiscus tridactylites. The sequence continues at coordinate 67,396,924 of OY288287.1, read as the reverse complement.
AATTGACAATTTGGAAGTGGAGAAATTTGAGAGTCCAATGACCAATTTTGTAATTATACCATATAAATAAATAGGGGTCAATTTTGGCTAAAAATTAAATCTTTGAAATTAAAATGAACGAAAATATCAATATATTAAATTAATAGACTAAATTACAAAGATTAGTTAATTTCAACTAAAACTAAAATTTTAGAGACTAAATATCACTACGGGGAGGGGATTTCTATATCCGAAGTCTAAACTGTGGGAATACTTGTGACTAAAATAATTAAACTAAAACTTAAAGTTGACTAAAATGTAACATTTTAAATGCAACATGACTTAAAAAGTAATTAATCTCTAGCTTAAAAAATTGGTGGCTTATTTCCCTCCAAAATTTTGTTTTTTCTTTCTCTATTTTTTCCAATTGTCTTTTACTTTTTTTTTCAATCTAGCTTAAAAAATTGGTGGCTTATTTCCCTCCAAAATTTTGTTTTTTCCCTCTCTATTTTTACCAATTGTCTTTCTCTTTTTCTTAATTTAATTGAGTTTCAATTTAGATTAATTTAACTGAAATTTCACATTTAGTTTTAAAATTATTTTAATTATGTCCGTGATTTATGCTTTTAGATTTTAGTTAGTTCAATTAGATCCTAAGTTTAATAAATTAATTCATTTCAGACATTATTATTATTATTATTATTATTATTATTATTATTATTATTATTATTATTATAAACTTTGAATTAATATAATTATACAAAAAAATTTATATGGATACATGAAGCTTTGATTTAAATATTTAATCAAATTCAAATGCATAGATTAACAAGTTGAATCAGAATTAATCCCATACACCAATAACTCTAAACTAAACCATAAATACTAAACCTCAAACTTTAACCCAACTCAAATCGAATTGACCCGAAAATTTAAATGTTGACCCGACCCGAAATAGACCCGAAATTAACTCGATTTTAACCCGAACCAAAAGCGACCCAAACGACCCGATTTTGACCCGAACCGAAAGCGACCGATCCGATATTGACCCGACCCGAAAACAACCGATCCGATTTTGACCCGATCCAATACCCGAACCGAATCCGACTCATCACAGACCCGAATTAGACCCGAACCCGAACCGAACCGAATCTAAACCGATTCTAGATAGACCCGAAATGACCCGAACCGAAACGACCCGAACCGAACTCGAACCGAATGACCCGAACCGAAACGACCCGAACCGAACTCGAACCGAATGACCCGATTGCCACCTCTACCCACAACCGTGCAGGGGCCATGCACCAACGTAAAAAGAAACAAACACCAAACCATGCAGAATGCACGTACACGACACCCCGAGCTGCATAACATACATGCAAAGTTCCGGTAAACAGATCCTGCGGATCAGAGCAAGCCGACAAACAAAACGACAAGGGAAACCACAAGGGAACAACCAAAACAAAGGAAACCAAAGTCTCACTACGAGGAGACACCATAGACTCCTCCAGCATCTGAGCTGTGGAAGGAGTTAACAAACGATGGACACATGTGCGCTTCTGAGGAAAACCAAAACGGATTCTCGCCGGTCTCGATCGACTTTGAGCTATCGCCATTGCGCCTGAGAGCGCTATCCAGAGGCATGCTTTCGATAGAAAATCGGTCCTTATCAAGGCGTCGACAACAGTACATCGCCGGTGAGGGGAACTTGAGAAACCAAGATCTTCCTCCTGCACAGTAAATTCAACGAAACCACAACGAAACAAGAATATAAAACCTGAAACATAACCACGATAAAACCCCAGATCATCAAGAATCCAGCCGAAAACAATGATCCGAAGGGAAGGGGGAGACATCTGCAGTATCCAGTGGCCCTTCCTTTCACCGGACGCGGGCTTAAGCAGAATCATTGGGTAGACGGATAACTCTCAGAGGAGTTATCCGTGTTGCCATTTTCCATAGGGCTCGATGTTTGTGGAGAAAAAGTAAGAGGGGTAGGAATTTCTTCATCACTGACATGGATCTCTTCATTTAGGAAATAGTTGTCATCGATACACATCGATGGGGTTCGAGTTATCTTCTTCCAAAGGGGATCAATTCCCAGCTCAATAAGCCCCGCCTCGTCAACCAGCATTCTAGTATATTCCATATTAACTTTATGTCGAGCTGCTTTTTTAATGAGAGTCAATCTCTTCACCCCGTAGGTTCTGCCTTTATTTGAACGTTCAATTTTCTGGATTATCTTTGAGGAGTTAAAAATGGACTCGGGGAATAAGGTTGCCTTAAAAAATTCATCACCTGCTGCCTCGTTGCTCTCCGAAATGCACCAGTTTTGCTGACCAACCTCAACAATAGTGCTTGATACTTTTTCCCACAGTTCACATCGCTTTGCAGGACCAAATAATTCGAATTGTTCCTCCTCTCTCTTTCTTTTACGGGGTGCTGAGACCTGCATTTTGTCAAATCCACTTGCCAGAAAATTTCCCCAAGTCATGCTACTTTGGATATCAGAAATCTGTAGAGGAGACTTGACGCAGAGATTTGGATCGAAGTTGGGACTCGGGTCCGAAAATCCCCCTTGTGTAGACGCTGGAAAGGTGAAAGACCCTAGGACATTTCTATTGTTGCTGCAATCCCCAGTTTTCAGGAATGGAAATAAGGAGTTGACCTTTTGTGGGGTTAAGGTGACCTTCCAATCTTCTTTAGCTGTCGAAATTTTAGGATCAGTCACTTCTTCGTCTGCCAGCTCTGCATTCTGCCCATTTGTAGCGTCCTTTTGACCAACAATTTTGTCGTTTTGCACGAGCTGGCTCGTTCCTCTTCGTTGTAGCTTGGAGTTGTTTCTGGCCTTTGTGTTGGGCGTAGTTGCCTTCGACTTTCCCCGGAAAGAGGCACGCAACCATGGCCTAAATTTTCTGGTGAGTTTGAAAATTGTAACGTTGAAACTATAGTCTCTCTCGGCATGTCCCAACCTTCCGCAGCGAAAACAAAACTTGGGGAGCCCCTCATACTTGAAGGCTATCTCCAGAGGTTTGTCTTTCTTGCGGTTGAGGACGAACCCCGTCTTCAATGGATATTCAACACGAATGGCGACCCTGATACTTAGCTCTTCTTGCCAGATTGTCTTGTTTTCAGCATCCAAGCTCTTCTTGCCAGATTGTCTTGTTTTCAGCATCCAAGGTCGAGCCATAGTAGACTGGGAACAACTTTCCGATCCTTCTAATATTGTCTGTCGTGCTTAACCCAATGGGGAGATGATGAATTTGTACCCAAAATTCCTCCGTGAAAAAATCAATTTCCTCGAGAGCTTTCTCGGGTTGCTAGTCTTTGAGTATCAACATGGAGTCCTGGATAGACCATGGTCTAGCTCCCATAATACGCAGCCTTTCATCCGGTGAGTTAAACAGAAACAAAAAGAAATTTCTGCCTAGTTCATGGCACTCCAACTTGTCACATTTCCAAGCCTTTTTAAGGATGGCAGTTAAAGCTAAAATTCTGATGGGGTGATGTGTTAAGAGTTTACCTACCAAGGATAGGTTTTTCAGCACTGCATTAACTTCACTATCCTTATTAAGTTCCAACTCATCGACAAACTCCTGACTTAACAGATTGGGGTCAGATGGGTTCGTTGGGAAGTTGTTGTTAACCATTCCAGTACTCAGGGACGTGCAGATGTTCCTCATAGTGGTGAGGGGAGTTTGGGCACGAGCGCCAAAAAGACAGGTTTTCACAGCTCAGGGGAGAGAGGCCAAGGTCTGGAAACAAGAAGAAATTCGACAGAAAGAAATGGAGAAAAGAAGTCGACTAACCACAGCAGAGGCTCCAAGCTAACTCTATCACCACAGAGGTCACACCATCTTGCTCGGCTTCTCAATCTCAGGAGATGGCAGATGAGAGACACAGATGCAAAACCTGGACTTTAAGTGAAGACGAGAGAGAGCTTGCTTATCTCTCTCTCTGTAACAATAATAGCAATTGCCATCCTATAATCATATTGTGGCAAATTTTGAAGGTAGAAATTAAACTCAAGATCATGATGACGATGATGTCATACATACGCCAAGTCATGAAAACTTATTATAACCAAAGGGTTCAAGCTTTCAACTTCCGGCATTAATTATAGTATAGTGAGTAACAAAAACATTTTCGAACATTCAATTCACTTCTGGCTTTGATTCGTCCTTTTGCAATCGCTATCCAAATATGTATAAATTCTGCTGGCTGACCTGAGAATAATGGACTGTTTAGAATTTTATGTCGTCGCCACTCGCCAACATATCATTGGCTGCATGCATGCTTCAAGCTCAATAAATTCTCACTTCATTAAGGGTTTTTTTTGGTCCCATAAAGAAGATTATATTATATGAAATAAACTATCCAATAATAAATTTGGGCTTAAACCAAAAATAGGTGCTTAAAGTATGTCTTTTTTGAACTTTAGGTGTCTTAAGTATTATTTTGTAAAAATAAGTGTTCGAAGTTTCAAAAGTTATAATTTTAGGTGTCTATCGTTAATAGGTATTAAAAAAACTTTAACCAATCAATGCTTAACACGTGATACTAATTTAAATTTTTTATTTTTTTAAACAAAAACAACAAAAAAAAATCAGTTTATCTTAAAATCTCGAAATTTTGAAACTTTTACAAAACAGTCCAGAATCCCTAAAATTACTCAAACCCAACCCTCAAATAGCCGCCGCTTTCGCCACCGGTCGCCGCCTCTGAGCACACCCCTATGGTCGTCGGACCAAGACGGTCAGTTCTCCCAACACGACATCGTCGAAAATGGCGAACATCGTGTGAGCAGAACGTGTAGGCACCTATTTTTTGTTTAAGCATTGATTGGTTAAAGATTTTTTTAACACCCATTAACGGTAGGCACCTAAAATTATAACTTTTAAATTTCAGGCACCTATTTTTACAAAATAATACTTTAGGCACCTAAAGTTAAAAAAAACACACATATTTTTGGTTTAAGCCATAAATTTATAAAATAAAGAAATCACTTATGACATGGGCTGCTTTGAGTGACACTAGTTTTAGTATGGGCCAAAAATCAATGACATAGATTGGGCCATCAATCTAAAACGGGAGAAGAAAAAGAAAAACAAGGTACTGATGTCGGCTTTGATTAAGAAAAAAAAACTTTATTCATTCAAACGTGTTTGGTATGAATTATGGGAGAAAAAGTATTTCGTTTGTTGGGGGTTTTACTTTATGAACAAATGAAAAGGATGTTTGAGAACACATGGCATTGGCAAATGGCAACCCAGAGTTGGCGTCCCCAAAGCAAACTAATTTCGAGTGACTAGGAAATCACATAGTGTCTTCAAGCCAAAACTGGGTTTAAATCAGCTGGTTTTTTTTATAGGTCCCGGCCTGAAGAAATACGACGAATGGCATGGATTATAAGGATTGGCGGGTCGGGCACGGCAATTAGGTCCCTCCTATTTTTTTTTATACAGGTCGGTCACCCGAAGAATGTTCGTGTTAGTCAAAAGCGTAATTTGAGGACCTTTCCCAGTTCCACTTCGCAGGTTCTAACACCTGGACCCCCGCTGTTGAGATAGTTGGTCGGCGCCTTAACACACCCTTTTCTTAAATCCTTATCCTTAATCTTAAACCCCGATTAGAACATTGATGTAATTAAAGGGAAACAGAACAAGTTTCACAGTTTTAGGCGACCACTGCATGATCCGAACCCATTGCTGAAATCGAAGACAATGAAAGCTCCCGCCAGTTACATGTGCGAGCCTCTGACTCTTGACCGTCTGTCGGTTCTTATTTCTTGTTTTAATTATTTATTCATTTTTGCAGGGAGTAGGACAGTCTCTCCACTTGTTTTTTTTTCTTCCCAATGTCTCAGCTCGGAGCTCGGCTTCCTTGTTAGTTATCTCCAACTCCAAGCCAGCCGCCAACAAACATCGTTCTTACACGATTCCTATTTCCTACGACTCGAATTTTTATGTAACTTGGTTACTTTATGGATATAAAGGTTTTCCTTTTTTTCCTAATTTTATCGAAACTAGATCAGCCATTATTATGAAAATTGATTTGCCTTTTAAGATTATAATAATCCCACAGAATATTATGGTATCTACAATTACAAATTAGAGTACCCAACATATAAAAGTGGATTAAGCGTACAAGTTTGTTCTAAAATTGGCTAAAACAAATTCATATCGGGATGGATATGTATGTACTAAGGTGTCATTATCAGCCCATTCTACGGAACGCTACTAGCCGCCAAGAGATGAGTCCAAATACTCCATTGCCAAATTAAATATAAATCAAACCAAAACAAGTTTCTTAAAACAGAAACCTGCTCTGCTCAATAATATCAAATATTCAAATATATATTGTTTTTTTAACCTTCAAAAGTAAGAAGATCTTTGTTCTTTGACCCAATCTCTACGGTAGTCCAAAGCCCTTAGTATATGGAACATTTTATACATATTTGTTTTATAAGTATAACTGTATAAGTGATAAATATAAAAATTACAAAGTTTGATTTGTTGCAGTTATATATATATATATATTGATGTGGTTTATTTTTAAAATGTATAAATTAAAGTAAAATTTAATACATATTACTACGGTAGTCCAATCTCTACGGTTATTTTATATAAGATGAGCGTTCGATCGAGTAGAATCAAAAAAATTTGAGTTATTGAGTTGGCACGTCATATTTTACAATTCAAACTTTATTTAAATTTTTTATTCGAGTTTATATAAATTTAATTGTAATTATTTATCATGTTATAGTATGATTTGATCCCAATTTAAACAACTTTATCTAATCATATAAGATATGCGTATATATTTCTTTATATTTTTTCATATGTGGCATATATTTATTCATATTTTTATATCAATATATATATTAGGAAAAATTAAGGGGCTTTGACTCAAAAATCCACTAATTACTAAAAAAATTCGAGTTATTCGAATTTCTATTTTACAACTCAAACTTTAATTGAAATTTTTTCAAATCTAGCCGAGTTAAAACGAGTCTAATTTTTTTGCCTCGAGTAGAGTCGAGTTTTGCCCACCCCTAATTTTATGCACCGATAATGAAAAATATTTCACAAATATGTCTTATTTTATTTTAAAACCTAAAAACTAAATCTCTAATACTAAACACTAAAATCCATATTCTAATCACAAACTCTAAAATCTAAACCACAACTTCTAAACATCAAAATTAAAATCATTCATAAATTTTCCGTTACCGGTATAAAAAATAATTCAACTTACAGTAAATCATAGTCCATGTGTCCATTCAGCGAATCTAATTACCTTGTTTTACTCTTCTATTTCTCTCTCCATGCTTGGAACCCCATAATTATCCTTTCCTTCTACCATTCACCATTATACACGCCGCTTACCACGCTTTGACGCTCACCATGATTTTTCCATTTAATTTTTAAATGAAGGATAAATCACGTATGGAAAAGACAATTTTATCCCATCGAAGATTGCTACACCAAAACTCTAATTTCGGTTTTTACTTCTATTTTTACCGGTGTTAAAAAAAGTGTAATAATAGTGGTAGTACATTAGTTTGGTTATGCAAAAATCTACATGATTTTACGAATAATAATTGTTTGAATTAATAAAAAAATGAGAATTGTTTATCCAAAAAAATGAGAATCAAACTAGACATCCTATTTTTAATAAGAATGGTTTTTTAAAAATAATTTTTAAAGTGGTAATATCTATTTATAATTTTTTGATAAGTACACATATTATAAACAAAATTGATTGAACTTAAAACTCTTAGTATGAACATAATTTTTTTTAATAGAACCACTCCTTGGAGATTAAATAATTGTATATAAGGTTTAATTGTAAATGTTCATTACCTAATTATAAATGTTCATTACTTAAGTGTTGTTTTATAAAATTAGCTTTTTATAAATTACTTTTCAAAAATAATTTTTTTTCAAAAACTAGCTGTTTAGCATTGCTTCTGACTTCAAACCAGCTTTTGGCCTTAAAAATTAAAAAAAAATGATAAATGAAGCCTTAGTCGAATTATCGAAATATTAAAATTGTAACAATGGTTTATGTGTCTAATCATTAGTTTTGGCATTTAAAACCAATTCAAATCTAAAAGAAATATGCTTGAAATATGTGAATTAATATGTACCTATTGCATAAAAATATTAAATTATTTAATTGTTGAATTATACAGCAAAGCACAAAAGCTAATGGTGAGGGCAAATATGCGAGTGTTGCTGTTGGAGAAATGGTTCTGTTGACATAAAAGAAAAACAATGGGTGGCCAAGGTGGTTAACTGTTAAACTGCTACCTTCCTTAATAATTCATTACCAATTATCCAAAAATAGCTGCACACCAAGGGATGAAATTCCTCTACCCCTTTTTGGTGCCCCTACATATGGCCCCACGCTCAAAATTAACTTTAGGGTTTAGGATTTAGGGTTTTAGGTTAGGGATTGTGGTTAGGGTTTAGGGAATTTAGGGTAGAGTATATTTTTTAGGGTATAGGGTGTAGGGTGTAGGGTTTAGAATTTAGGGTTAAGACTTAGATTTTAATTTTATAATATATTTTAGTGTTGGTGCATATGTAGGGGCACCGAAAAGGGGCCGACGAATTTTATCCCACACCAAGGGAGTTGAACCAAGACAAACAGAAACAACAAAGGGGGAAAACAAAACCCAGAATCTCTCAATGTTTTATGAATCAAAGACCCACAAATGCTTTAGACAGAACATGCAAATTCCAAATACTCAAGAAAGAGAGAGAGAAATGGAAAAAAAAAAATTGATGGTTGGATACAGCGAAGCAGATGTTAAAGAGTCCCCCACCCTTCTCCTCCTTCAGCACGCTGATTTGTCATAATAATATTATATGCATGCATGTATGTATGTATACATGTTCTTCTTTTTGGTTGTGAATACGATTATACGAAAGAGAGAGAGAAAAAGTTGGGTCTTTGATTTTTCATTGGACAACCTTGCCTACTACTGCCGTGGGTACCCACTAGCAGCTTTTCTGTTTTCGTTTTTGCTTTTCTTCTCATTCTGCAATTCATTTTATCATCCTTGTTTCTTTTTCTCTTGCCCAGTTCTGTTATTATAACTCGGTATAGCCGTATATTTATATGTAAAGTTTCTTTTTTTAATATAAAAAATTCTGCTTTCTCAAACAGTAATGATTTTCTCGTTAGGGGTATCGTTGCTGAGGAATCTGAGGAGTTTTGGTTGTGAAAAAGTGGCAGTTATTATCATTACAGCATTAGAAAAACAACAACAGCTAGAGGAAGAAGAAGGTCATCACCCAAAGAACAAAAAGAGGATACACAACACTGCTGCTGCACGAGTGCTTGAGGAACACGGGCAGAGACAAACAAGCTTTGGCCTTTGATTGATTTGATCACACCCTTCTGTTGGTGTTCTTGGTTCTTTGCTTTTTCCCCTGTTTTTTTTTTTTGTTTTGTTGGGTTCTATCTTCTATGTCTCAACCCAGGCAATTCCAAATGGTGGGCGGTAACAATCCGGGGCAGTTCAATGACACGACTTTTACGAAGATCTTTGTTGGTGGATTGGCTTGGGAAACTCAAAGAGATACCATGAGGCGTTATTTTGAGCAATTTGGAGAGATTCTGGAGGCTGTTGTGATCACAGACAAGAATACAGGGAGATCCAAGGGTTATGGCTTTGTAAGCTTTTTTCATCCCCTTTTCATTACCAAAGCTCTTCATGCTTTGAAATTTTCATCTTTTGTTTCCAGGTTACGTTCAAGGATCCAGAGGCAGCCATGAGAGCATGTCAAAACCCTTCACCTATCATCGATGGAAGGCGAGCCAACTGTAATCTCGCTGCATTGGGTGCTCAAAAGACTCGTCCACCAATTTCCCAACATGGTTTCTTTTCCCTTCCCTTCCCCATTTTTTGAAAAAAAAACACCCTTTTTTTTGCTATACTGCAGAAGCATTTTCATCTTGGTTATGATCTAATGAAATGAAATGCAGGGGCAGGACGGTTTAGACCAGCACCTGGTTCTGGATTGATGGCACCACCTGGCTACCATGGTTCCTCCTCGGGTTATGTCCAACAACAGCAACCTACTGGTCAATATTCAATTCCTTACTCAGCTTATGGGTGAGTCCAAATGTCCAATATTGTAGATATTGAAATTCAATGGCATTGGTTTTTAACTTTTAATGTTGATTCTCCATTTGTTTACTTTCAGGTATACTGGATATTCACAAGAAGGGATTTACCCTTTGGTTAGTGTTTACAAAATGGCATATCACATCAGTTTCTTGACATTGCTTTAGCTGAAATTAACATTGTTTTGCAGAACTATTATAACCTGTATGGAGGTCAACAGTTTTCACCTTACTACACCGCCGGGACATCGATGACACCGGGGATGTTTCATAATTTGTACCCATTTTATGCTCAGTATGCACAGAATAATCAAGGTCATGGTTTTGGAGCTCAATACCCGCAAATCGTACAATATCCTTATTTGCCTCAGCCGTATAGCTCGACGGGTATGCCATCTGTTCCATCTTCAATGTCCATGGAAGCAACTAGCACAGGTGATTGTTTTACATAGCTTCTAAATACGTTTATAGAGTACTTTTACTGTAGTTTGAACCACTTAATATTTTGGTTTATAAGTGCGGATTGCAAGAAAACTTCAATGCAAAATGCGCTTAAAGGTACTAATCATCATTCAATATCTGCAGCAGGTGTTACAGCAACAACTACGGAAACTGCAGCAGCAACAACTACAACAACAACACCAACAGCAGCAGCAGCAGCAGCAACGAAAATATCATCACCTACAACAGCAACAGCAACAACCAGGGTAATGGGAACGGTACCAGGTCCGTCACAAGCTCCCGAGACACCAACTGAAAAGAAACCACCGTGTTAGGTTGCGGTATGTGGTGTCCATTACAAGACAATGGAGATCTTCCGAAAGAGGAAACATTTGAGTAAAAAGAATACAACAAGTTACTGATTCTAGATAAGGATGCTTCATGCCTGATCAACTAGCATAACAAGAAATGGAACTCAAGTAAATTCCGAACAGGGGATTGTTCAGTCAAGGAACGGGCGTTTCATACATAAACCTCGTCCCACTAACCGTCTACAATTCATTTTCCGTTCACGCTCGGTAGGACTGTTTTAGTATCATCATCTGCAGACATCAATTCATCACACATGTTTGGTCTTAGAAGTTAGTAGGATAGGGGAGTCTTTTAATTACTTTGTTTAGGCTTAGGAGAATAGAATCAAATTCATTCATGTATTTGCAATCTGCATAGGGTGGAAACTAAATATTGGCTTTGGATTCCACCTTAGACACTAATTATTAGACGATTTGGTCTCGGTTGCAGAGAGCATCCGATGACAGTGTTGTTCATATCTGTAGCAAAGTGGTTCAAAAGATTGATTTTGTATCTTTGAACCCCAAGTTGATTTATTGGTCGAAGAAAAAGGGGGAGCTCGGATGACTCACCCATTAACGTGTAATTTTGTTTCCTTTTTCATTATTACCGATTCATATATTTATAGCATTCAAAAGTAGGCTTAGTTAGGGTAATAAGATGGTATTAACACATAATCATCTCTGTTGTATTTCGACTTTCACTTTCAATGTGTATTCCCTTTATTTAATGGATCAAATCTTTGCTTTTTTTCTCCATTGCCATCACTTTTGGGGTTCGACGCCGTGCGTCTGTCATATGTGCATGTGATTTGGGAATCCAAGGGAATGGGAACTCTCATGTGTGATATGACAAAAGTGTGTTAATAGTGCTTTTTAAGGGTCAAAAACATGCATGTTGGTGGTGTATTTTTTTTATATTGTTGGTGTTGAATTGATGATTTTTAATTGTTTTTCCTAACAATAACATTTTCATGATTCAAATTTTAGTTTTTTTCTTAAACGTACATGTCTTATCAGGATACACGTCAAATATCAATATTAGGGGCGTACATTATTCAGTTTTAACTGAATTAACCGAACCAAATTTTTTAATTAATTTTAGATAAAATTGATTAAATATTTATTTTTTGTAATTGAACTTTTAAAAATTATAAAATAATCATTAAATATTTTGATATATTATCAAATGGTCATTAAACTGTTATCAAATTAGCATAAAATAAAGTTTAGTGACTAAAAAGATCATTTTGCATAATTTAGAGACCAATTGTTTAATTTACCCAAAATTTTTATAACAAATTTTGGTTAATTCGAAAACCGACCAAATTAAACAAATTCTTTTTCTGTTCGGTTTAAAAAAATTCAATTCGATTAACGGTTAAAAAAAAAACGGTTCATGAATTTTAAGTAATTCAGTTTAGTCGGTTAACCGAATGCACACCCATAATCAATATACTAATTGTATCATTGTATGCACACAGATTTATTTCAAAAGTCACTATAAAAATTGGAACTGACTTGTTTTTTTTTTCAACCACCAATTTACGTTTCACTTACCGATTAATCCATATCGAATTTTACAGAGATCTATTGTGGAGCTATGGGCAAAGTCACATAGAGGGCTGACAAGGGCCAGGCTCTCGTGTACCCTTACAATTTATTCATTTTCTAATTCAGCCCCGGTAGAATTTTATATTATAATTTATTTTATTTATTTTAATATTATGGAGTGAGTATTGTCTTTGCGGTAAAGTGTGTACCGAAAATTAAGTTTGTTTTACTTGAAGTTAGTGAATCAAATTCTATTAATGATGTTTTTCAGTCTTTCGTTTTTTTAGGCTTAAGTGTAAGAAACCTTTAAACTTTTTTTAAAAAAATATCAATGAAGCCCCTATTTTTTTTAACTCAATTAAGCTCTTTGAACCAAGAAATAGAATTAATTTAACTTTTTGACCAATTTTAACCATTAAATCTTGACATTTTTTATTTAGATATTATTGTCAATACACTATAATTCTATCATCCTGCATTTACAAATTTCTTCAAAAATGTTTTTTTATATATTTTATACGTTTTTCCAAAATTTTTAAATGTTTTAAATAAAATAATTTTTTTTAAAAATATTAAGTCGAGACACCGTGACACAACGCACTGCTCCAACTGATAAAAAAACTATCGAGATTTAATGATTAAAATTGGTTCAATAGTTTAATTTATTCAATTTCTTGGTTAGAAGCTTAATTGAACCTTTTTTTTAAAGTTCGTGGGCTTTTTATACCCTTATTTTTTTAAAATTTTCGGCCCCTTTAATTTTTAATTTCTGGCTTCGCCCCTATGTGGAGTCGACCCTCCCAGCCTAGTTTCATCAGTTTATAACGCCGAAACTTGAACTCCTAAGTCCTGACATTGCTTAAGGAATATAATGTCTCATGTCACTAGACCAACTGGTTGTTGGCGAACCGATTTATTCTTTTATTGCATACTTAAAACTAATTTTGTATTAATAGTTGCATTGTGAATAAATTTAAGAAAAAAATAGTTTATATTTAGAAATATATTTTTAGAATTTGAATAAATGAATTGAGATGAATTTTATTCAAAAGAATAGAAAAAGGTAATTACGATATTGAAACCCATATTTTGATAAGAAGAACAAGATATTGAAACCAATATGGCAATACATGAAACCAGTATGTTTCTTTGTTAATTTAAATAATTGTAAAATTAAATTAATTTTAAAAAAATAAATTAAGTATTTACTACATCCATGTTAAATTTGAAGTTATGAACTTTATCCTCCTATATCTAATCTGACTCCTAAAGATGTACATGTGTTGCCGGTGAGGTCTAATTTCCGATATTGGTCAATTGGTTACCTGAAATCTCGGTAGCGCATTTACACTTTTTTTTTCCCTTTAAAATCCCATTTTAGAAGTCGAAATGAAACCCAAATCCCTAACAAGTAACAACCCACAGGTAATTCTTTGCCATTTCCTTTTCTTGTTTATTTGTTCAGGTGAATTTTTGCATTTGGAATTAGTTGATCATTATATCGAATGGGTTTTGATTATTTTTAATGTTAGTGATAGTAAAGATGTCGGTGGTCGGCGAAGCTGCGTGCTCTTACGCTGCGTTGATTCTCTACGATGATGGCATCCCCATCACTGTATCCTCTATGCATATTTGGATTTACAATTTCCATGATGCGATCACGGATTGAAATGACTGATAGATTTATCGTACCATTGGGAATCTGGGTTTGTTTGTTTGTTTCTTTAACTGTAGCTAAATCTAATAGGCTGAGAAGATTGCAACACTAATTAAAGCTGCAAATGTCTCCGTTGAATCTTATTGGCCAAGCTTGTTTGCCAAGCTTTTCGAGAAGTGCAACATTGGTGATCTCATTATCAATGTTGGCTCTGCCGGTGCTGGTGCCCCGGTTGCTGCAGCTGCACCTGATGCAGCCACTGCCGGGGCTGCAGCCGCCGCTCCGCCTCCTGCTGAGGAAAAGAAGAAGGTGGGTGGGGACTGAAAATTACAAATTAATCACCCTGTCTTCACTATTTCGTTGCACCTTTTGTTCCGATATTTGAATTCTTTGGTAATTTTGCAGGAAGAGCCAGAGGAATCGAGTGACGATGATATGGGATTCGGTTTGTTCGATTAGGAGCTCATTTCCGTGTATGAATCAGTTGATTACTGGTTCATTGCATTAAGCTACGGCACTAGTTATTTTCTTCGTTTTTGAGTTTGTATAGTTGAATCTTCCTATATAAATAACCATTCTAGCGCAATTTTTGACATTCATCATCCAGTGTTGAATTGCCGTTATCTTCTTAGACCCACTGGTCGACTAATTCAGATCGAGTTTTGTAGAGCTCGTAATGGGGCAATCCTCCAAAATTAGTTTTTTTATTCACAATATCTATATTCGAACTCTGACTTTGCTTAAAGAACATATCACCTCATCCCACTGGACTAACATGCTGTTGATTTGATTCGACTGTAAACTTAACCAACTTACACAAAGATCATAGATTGGTTGGCAGAGGTAAGTAGGATGAAAGTGCCGTAATTCTTGATCACATTTTCCCTGGTGAGAGAAACTGCGCTTTGAAGGTTGTATATGCTGTGCTGTGAAATGTTGTACCACGCAAGGCTGGACCATAATGATTATATATCTTATTAAATAGCATTTGAAAATTTTAGTTTAGTTGAAAAGGACATTGACCTCATCTACTGCCAGGTTGGAGGTTTTAAACTTTTCAATCGGCCTTATCAAGTTGAAAGCCTATGCCCCCAAACGGATGGTACATATAGGGATGTAAAAACAAGTCAGAACCTGGTAACCTGACTGAAACCTGCCCGAGTCAGAACCTGATTTGACTCGATTTTTTTTTTACCCGAACCCGATCTACAACCGACTGTTGTTGATCCGAACCCGAATTTGACCTGTTACTGTAGCAACCGAACCCGATCTGCGTCCGACTGAAAACGACCCGAACCCGAATTGGACCTGTTAATTTGGACCTGAAACCCGACCTGCGTCCGACTGAAAAGAACCCGAACCCGAAGCCGACCTGGCAAATAACCGAAATTACCCGACTGAATTGACCCGATATCCGATTTTACCCGACCTGAAATGGACCCGACCTGAAATGGACCCGACCTGAAAATGGACCCGACCTGAAATGGACCCGACCTGAAATGGACCCGACTGAAATGGACCCGACCTGCTTTTGAACCCGACCTGTTAAGTGACCCGACCTGTTCTTGACCTGAGCTGAAATTAACCTGAAACCTATGACATGATGAATTAAAAAATTTATAAAAGTTCATATATCATATACATATATAATGTATATACATATACACTTACATATATTGATATAGGTGATGTATATGCGCGCATACATATATATATATATTAAGTACTAAAGTTTGAAAAAAGAATAAGTAATTGATAATTTATGAAAATAAAAAATTAAATGAAGAGTTGTTTTTAATTTTAAAGTTTATTCATTAACTTGAATAAAATTGTAAATTTAGAAATTATAAAAAATTAAATAACAATTGTAAACTTATTTGTAGTTCATAAAATTTACTAAAGTTATAACATATATATGTGTAGCATTTGTAGTTCAAAAATTTACAAGTCAAAAATTTTATAAGTCTACAATTTTTTTTTATACTTAGTTAACATATTCTTTAAGATTGTAAAACTTAGTGAAATTATAACTTACTATAACATTTAATATGTAATATTTTATACTTAACAGATTCAAGTCTACAACTTTAATATGTAATATTTTATACTTAACAGATTCAAGTTATAAAAATTGTAAGTTACAAAATGTTGTCTTAAGTTATATGATTTTAAAGTATATGATTTTTAATTAAGTATATGATTTTACTTAAGTAGAACAAATTAAGTAATTGTTGTCTTAAGTTACAAAATGTAGAATTAAGTTAAGATATAAAAAAAATTCATACACTTAGTAAATAAATTAACAGATATAAAATAAAAATAACTAGAATTTCAGATTATCAATACTTTATTACTTAAAAAAATATCAAAACAGAATGTAAAAAAATACAAGATAAAAATTTACACTTATAATTTTACAAACAGAATGTCACAAAATACAAGTTTGTAATAAAATTAGCCCTCAGATCTTATAGCAAAGCTAAAAGCACTTTGCTACCAGATAATTCTTCATCGGGCTATCTCATCTAAATGCTACCAACAACTAATTATGGGTAACTGGTAAGAAACCAACATAATTATGGGCAACACTAAGATAAGAGAGGAACAACAAGCTACCAGTAACCAACAGCAACACCAAGCCATTAACAGCAGCAGCAAACATCATCACCAACTCACAAACAGCAGCAGAATTCAGCTAAGAAGCAAGAAAAAAAAACAGAATCAGATGCAACATCAGATGCAAAACAAAACACTAAGTCAAATTAAAGAAACAGAAAAAGGATTATACCTCATTTAACATCAGATGCAACATACACATCAGATACTTCTACATTGAAGTGTTTCCTGCAAAACAAAACAAAGTCAGTAACTGAATATAAAAATAAAACAAGAATTGAAAAAACAGAAAAAGGATTATACCTTAACCTTGAAGTGGATCTTCAACAGACACATCAGAGACTGAGGCATCCTTCCCAACAGCAAGAAACTCTTCATCCCTTTCCTCAGGCTCAAAACCATACAACCAATTTCTGGTTGTTACAAATACTTCTACATTTTTAGGCAAAAGCCTAGCCCTCAACTTGTTCAATATTCGACCTCCCATACTAAATGATGATTCAGAAGCTACAGAGGTGATTGGAATGGCTAACACATCTCTAGCCATGAGTGAAAGTACTGGAAAAGACACAGATTGTGTTTTCCAATACTCTAAAATATCGAACTCAGCATCTGATGTGCGAGGGAGAAGGGGCAAAGAAATGTAGGAGTCAACATCAGACTTACCACTCCTAGAAGCTGCCAAATTGGCATCAAAGTTCTGCATTAAATAAAAAAAATTAGTAAACTGTAAATGAAAAAAATTAACTATAAAAACAGAAGCTAAAAGATAAACTGACCTGAAATAGATTAGATTTCTTGAAGGTCCTAGGGCGACCAGAACTTGACAGACTTGAAGAATGAGTAGAGTTACTTTGGACAGATGAATTATTAGAAGAAGTACGTGCAGATCTTGAATAATAAATATACATACTCACAAACTCATTATAAACAACACTTACCCTCCTTTCAACCTCATCCTCAACATAGAGGACACCATACAACTCCTTCAGAAGTTGTAACTTATACCGAGGATCAAGTAAAACAGCAAAAGACAGAATAGTTGAATGATCAGACCAGTATTTCTCATACAATTCAAGCATAGGACCAGCCATAGCAGAGATGCCCTCACATGGATCATTTTGAGCATCACATAGAAGTTTCTCAATGGCAACAACATTAGCCAAGTACAAATTAGCAGTAGGATACTTGGATCCTGAGAACAGAGTTGAAATTTCAAAGAAGGGCTCAAGGAAATCACAAATTAATTGAGCAGTTTCCCACTCAACATCAGAGATTACATCCAAACTATTTTCCCTATTAACAAACAAGTTAATAGCATGTTTAGCTTCTAGTGCCCTACGAAGCATCAGGTAAGTAGAGTTCCATCGAGTAGGAACATCCAAGACCAACTTACCAGAAAAATCAGAACCACAGTCATTAATAGCAGAATCAAAGGAACAAAGTCTAGAATCAGAAGAATCTATAAATTTAACAATCTCACGCAATTTAACAACAGATGAGTCGATTACCTTCAAGCCCCTTTGAACTATCAAGTTCAGGATATGGGCAGCACACCTTATATGAAAAAACTTACCATTGCATGGCAGAGGAGAAATTGCATGCAAATCATCTTTCAGACGCCTCACCATTCTTTCATTTGCAGAAGCATTATCAAGAGTCATTGTAAAAGCTCTCTTCTCAAGACCCCATTCAGTTAACATATTTTTAACAAACTTGTAAATAGACTCACCATCATGGGGAGGGGGGAAACGACGAAAATTTAAAATCTTAGACTGAAGTTTCCAGTTATTATCAACATAATGTGCAGTCAGTGCAAAGTAAGAACGTGAAGTGCAAGCAGACCAGCCATCACATGTAAAACAGATACGACTCAGAACAGATTGCATTGAATCAAAAAACAATTTCTTATGCATCTCATGCTTTAACATGCAAGCCTTAGTAATAGAGTACCTTGAAATATCTTTCACATTAGGATTTAAATAATTATGCAAAACCCTAAGTTTATCATGCTCAACAACACTCAAAGCATAACCATGACAAAGAATTGCTTCAGCAAATAGTTCACAATATCTTTTCTGATCAAAAGCAGCTTCTGAACTACTATTGGGATTAGTAGCCAGAAACTCCTTATAAGCATCACATTTTTCAGTATGTCTTTTAGGATTAGAAGTACCAATATAAGAGTCAGCTCTATACCTTTTCTTTTTGCAGTACTTACATTCTGCAAAAAGCCCTTCTGGAAGCTTGATGAATGTGTAATGGTCCCAAACAGGGGATGTTCTTCTCCCAATGTCCCCTCCAGCTGAAGCTGCAGACTTCCTCTTGGAGGTACGAACTGTCTCAGACAGTTGATCATTTGCATCCTCTTCTAGCAAAAACATACAAAAAAAGAGTCAGAAATATACAAAATATAAGTTAAAAAAATCATAATGAACAAGGATTAATAAATTACCTTGAGACAATATAATTTGGTCATTTAGATTTCTTTCTTCAGGAAAGTCCAACTCATAAGAGAAAGAATTCATAGCTGTCACAAAACTGAAAAAGTGCAAATCAGAGAACCAAAAATAAAAAAATACAAAATCATATATGCAGACATCCATAAACAAAGAATAAGATTTCTAATGGTTTCAGTTTAACCCTTGTACGTGGCGTTGTTACACCTGTCCACAGGGACAAAATTTATAAATCCCCCTTTGGCACCAGTAGCCCCGCAGGTCAGGTAGTCCAGCCGATATACTCAGGTTAAACCAACGAAACCCTAAAGACTCGGACCATACATATACATACATGCATAAAGATATAACATGCAGAAAACAGATATAACATGCAATAAACAGATCTCAGATAACATGCAATAAACATATAAACAAGCAGAAACATAAATACAGAAGCATGCATAAAAACATACATGATACAATAAACAGACTCGGACCATACATATAAATACATGCATAAAAATAAAATCATACAAACTGACATGCATAAATACAAACTGACAGAAACATGCATGATACAGATCTCAGATAACATGCAATAAACATATCTCAGATAACATCCAATAAACAGATCTCAGATAACATGCAATAAACAGATCTCAGATAACATGCAATAAACAGATCTCAGATAACATGCAATAAACAGATCTCAGATAATCATACATATAAACAAACAGAAAGAAACATGCAAAAGGAGATATACAACCTTCCAGCTTGATGAACAGACCGGCACGCAACAGGAACAGACAGACAGAAGCCAGAAACGTTTCTGAGAAAAAAAGGAAAATAGTAAGAATCTGAAAATAAAACAAAAAAATAAATAGAATAAAAAGAATAAATAACTTACACGAACAGATCTGGGAAAATGAAAAGGCAGAGAACAGCTCTCGGAAAATGAAAAGACAGAGTAGAACAGATCTCAGAATCTGAAGAGGTAAGATGAGAATACGAAAGGATGTCGGGATTAGAGGTTATGGTTTGGGGATTAGATGTTTAGGGTTAGGGTTTAGATGTTAGGGTTTCAGATTTAGGGTTAGGGTTTTGGGATTAAGGGTGTAGAGGTTAGGGTTTCAGATCTAGGGTTAGGGTTAAGAATAAATTAGGGTTTAGGGTAAAACAGAAATGATTTTGGGTTTTGGGTTTAGAAGGATTGAAGATAGAAATTCTCAAGAACACGAGGTTGTTCTTGAGAAAAGAAAGGGGTTTGATCGAAGAAAAACATGTTACAGGAAGAAATTTGTGTTTATAGAAGATCTGGGAGGAAATTTTGGAAGAACAGGGAAGAACACGAGGTTGTTCTTGAGAAAAGAAGGGGGTTTGATCGAAAAAAAACAGGTTTAAGGAAGAAATTTGTGTTTATAGAAGATCTGGGAGGAAATTTTGGAAGAACAGGGAAGAACTTGGGAAGAACACGAGATTTTGATCGAAAGAAATGAGGAAGATCTGGGATTTTGGTGTTTGTGGATGAGAGAGAATTTGAGACGATATTTCGGCAGAGTAACAGTAGGGAGAAAGGAGCAAATTTGGCTGAGGGGTGAGGGTTTATTTATAGGGCTCGAGCCGGGTCAGAGGATCCGCGCACTTTGAAACGGGTCTTCGGGTTTTGCTCCGCAAGCACTCCTTCTTTGATTTCTTTCAATTTCGTCCTTTTTGTTTTGAAATTGAGCTTAAAGCTTTGATTATTTTTCAATTGCATCCTTAATTCAGTTTTAACTTTTAAAGTTTAGGGTTATAGTTTTAATTTAGGGTTTGTGGTTTTAATTTAGGGTATAAATTAAGGGTTTACTGATTTTTTTATGGCTAATATATTTTATTTAGTTTTTTTAGGGTTAATATGTTAATTTAGGGTTTTTCATTTAGCTTTGATTATTTAGTTTTTCATTTAATGTTAATGTGGTTTAGGGTTTATGATCTTTAATTAGGGTTTTAATTTAAATGTTTAGGGTTGAAGGGTTTTAGGTTTTAGTAATTAATTTTTAGTTTTAATACTTGTAGGGTTTTGATTTAGGGTTTAGGTTTTCATGAAGCAATGTACTTCGATCCTTTAGTTTTAATGTTTATGGTTTATTGTTAGGGTTTAGGGTATAATACTTATGGTTAGGGTATAATGCTTGGGGTTTAGGGTATATGGTTATTATTAGGGTTTAGGGTTTAGGGTTTCATGAAGCAATGTACTTCGAGTGATTAGTTTGTAAGGTTTAGGGTTTAGTGTTAGGGTCTAGTGTATTGTGCTTAGGGTTTAATGTTACGACAACATGTGACACATAGGGTTTTGATTTTATGGGTTTCAATTTAGGGTTTAAGGTTTAGAGTATAGGGTTATCATTAGGGTTTCATGTTTTTTTTAATTTTAGAATTTATATTACAATATATGTATATGGAAAATTGGAAACCCTAAACCCTAATCCCTAACCCATAAAACCCTAGGCATTAATCACTAAACCCTTAGATCCTAAACCCTAAACCCTAAGCCCTAAAGTATGTAAGTATTTATGCATTTAGGTTTTACTGTAGTGTAATGAACTAAGGTTAGTTCGAGTGATTAGTTTGTAAGGTTTAGGGTTTAGTGTTAGGGTATAGGGTATAGTGCTTAGGGTCTAGGGTATAGTGCTTAGGGTTTAATGTTACGATAACAAGTGACTTAGGGTTTTGATTTTATGAGTTTCAATTTAGTTTTTATGGTTTAGGGTATAGGGTTATCATTAGGGTTTTGAACCTTAACCCTAAGCCCTAAACCCTAAACCCTGAACCACAAGGATTAAACACTAAACCCTTAGATCCTTACCCTAAACCCTAAGCCCTAAAGTATGTAAGTATTTATGCATTTAGGGTTTACGTTAGTATAATGAACTAAGGTTAGTTCGAGTGATTAGTTTGTAAGGTTTAGGGATTAGTGTTAGGGTCTAGGGTATAGTGCTTAGGGTCTAGTGTATAATGCTTAGGGTTTAATGTTACGATAACAAGTGACTTAGGGTTTTGATTTTATGAGTTTCAATTTAGGGTTTAATGTTTAGGGTATATGGTTATCATTATGGTTTTAAACCCTAAACCCTAAACCATAAGCATTAAACACTAAAACCTTAGATCCTTACCCTAAACCCTAAACCCTAAAGTATGTAAGTATTTATGCATTTAGGGTTTACCTTAGTATAATGAACTAAGGTTAGTTCGAGTGATTAGTTTGTAAGGTTTAGGGTTTAGTAATAGATTGGGCCTTGGGCCTTTGGGCTCTTATTCCACCACCCATTTATTTTAGATGGGCCCTAAAACCTATATTGTATAAATAATATATATATATATAAACTTATAACCTATAATTTAATAATAATTAGTAATAGATTGGGCCTTGGGCCTTTGGGCTCTTATCCCACCACCCATTTTTTTAGATGGGCCCTAAAACCTATATTGTATAAATAATATATATATATATATAAACTTATAACCTATAATTTAATAATAATTAATAATAGATTGGGCCTTGGGCCTTTGGTAGTAAAACCTATAATGTATATATATACATATACATATATATATATATATATATATATTATATATATATATATAAACTTATAACTTATAATTTATATAATAATTAACAATAATTGGTAATAATTTAGGCCTTGGACCTTGGGCCTTTGGGCTCTTATCCTACCACCCATTTATAATAATCAATAATATGATTAATATCAATAATAAATATTAATTATCAATAATAAATATTAATTATTAATATCAATAATTAATAAATAATATTAAATTATAATATATATGGGTGGGAAAATTTGATTTCAAACCGCCAATTTTCAAATTGAATTTCAATTTAGGGTAAATTATAAATAAAGCCCTTTATATTATATAAGTTTTTTATTCAAGTCCTTTAAGTGTGTACATATTAATAAACCCTAAACCCTAAACCCTAAACCCTAACCTACATACACTACAACACAACCCCTAATGTATGTAATGTAAGTATGTACATGTGTACACATTAATACATTAATCTCAAACCTCAAACCATAAACCCTAAACCCTAAACCATAACCCATAAACCCTAAACCTACATACACTACAACACAACCCCTAATATATGTAAGTATGTACATGTGTACACATTAATACATTAATCTCAAACCTCAAACCCTAACCCTAAATCATAAACCCTAAACCCCAAACCCCAAACCCCAAACCCTAAACCTACATACACTACAACACAACCCCTAATATATATAAGTATGTACATGTGTACACATTAATACATTAATCTCAAACCTCAAACCCTAAACCCTAAATCCTAAACCCTAAACCATAAACTCTAAACCCTAACCTACATACACTACAACACAACCCCTAATGTATGTAAGTATGTACATGTGTACATATTAATACATGAATCTCAAACCTCAAACCCTAAACCCTAAATCCCAAACCCTAAACCATAAACACTCAAACCCAACCATATTGTATATAAGTAATTAATTATATACGTGTGTACATATTAATACATGAACGCTCAACACAAAACCTTAAACCCTAAACTTTATTTTTATTCTAAATTGACATATACTTATTATTTTTTTTTCATTACTCTAATTTTTATACTTTTAATTTGATATTTTTGTTCATTATAGTCCCTAAAATTTTATTTTTATTCCAAAATACCCATTTTCCTTGTTTTTTTTAATTTGTCTAATGTTTTATAATTTTAATTTGATATTAATGTTCATTATAATCTCTGAAATTTTATTTGTAATCCAAATTGACCCATTTTCTGTCCAAATCGACCCATTTTGATTCTTTTTTTAATTACTCTAATGTTTTATAATTATAATTTCATATGACTTTAAATAATTAACTCAAAATTAACGACGATTGACGAAGGTCAACCTAAAGTCTATCAACTACTTATATGGTTGTACGACCGAACTCAAACTGAATATGAATTTCAATCACAAAAATACCCCGACCTGAATTACCCGACCTGAAGCTACCCGACCTGAAATTACCCGACCTGAAATGCACCCGACCTGAAATGCACCCGACCTGAAATGAACCCGACCTGAAATGAACCCGACCTGAAATAGACCCGACCTGAAACGGACCCGACCTGAAATGAACCCGACCTGAAACGAACCCGACCTGAAATGAACCCGAACTGAAATGGACCCGACCTGAAATGTATCCGTACCCGAATTAACCTGCCAATTATCTGCTTCAGATCCGACCCGTTCTAACCCGACCTGAAATGGACCCGACCTGAAATGGACCCGACCTGAAATGGACCCGACCTGAAATGGACCCGACCTGGAATGGACCCGACCTGAAATGGACCCGCACCCGACCCGAGTCGAGTCAATTTTTTTTTTTACCTGAAATGACTTGTATCCGATTTTACCCGACCTGACAGAACCCGACCTGAAACCTGACCGATTACCTGTTTTTACATCCCTAGGTACATATTTAACCCTAACCCCACTTCCCATGTCTGCTTTTATAGCACATTTTTTTCTCTACTTTTATGTCATATTTTCTTTGTTATTATGCCATTTTTTTCTCATTGACATTTATATTATTATTTTGTTGATTAACTCTTATAGTCTTACTTTAGACCCTCGGGTCTTCAAACTTATCACCGTAGTTGTTACCTAAATGGGTTAATACAAGTGAACTAACTTAGTATTTAGATCATTGGTTTAATTCGGAGAATACTAAACGACACGTTGAAGAACATGGATAGTTGCGTCGATTCCAACACAATTTTAACTGAACTTGCCTTTAATTTTGGTGGCTTTCCTTAGTTTTCCATTTTCATCAAAAAGGCGATTATTCCCACATCTTCCCCTCGTTTCCTCCGCCCCGTTCCCCCTCTCGCTTATATCTCTCCCTTTCTTTCTTTCTTTTTCTATTTTCTCTTCTTCCCGAGCTCTTCCCATATCAGAACTAAAACAACTAAAATGGCTACCGCTTTTTCTGCTGCCAAGTTCAGTGCCCAACCTTTCCATCTCAATTCAACTTCCACTACATCTCACGACAGCACCCTCGTTTTCGCCAATCCCACCTCCCAATTCTTCGGATCTACCCGCAAACTCCGCCTCACTTCCTCCTCCAAATTCAATCTCACCCGTCGATCTGGGACCGTCGTCGCCGTCTCCGATGTCGTTAAGCAGAAGAAGTCCAAATCCGCCCCCACTCTGGTAATATCTCATTTCTGTCATAGTCAAATCAAGTCATGGTTCTTATCTGTTTCCCTAACAGATCTAGATTTTTTGTTCAATTTTGCTTCTTTTGTTGTGTTTTCAGCTTATAACGAAAGAGGAAGGATTGGAATTATACGAGGATATGATATTAGGAAGAGCATTTGAGGATATGTGTGCTCAGATGTATTACAGAGGCAAAATGTTTGGTTTTGTTCATCTTTACAACGGCCAAGAAGCTGTTTCCACTGGTTTTATTAAGCTCTTGAAGCAGCAAGATTCTGTGGTGAGCACGTACCGTGATCACGTGCACGCCTTGAGCAAAGGTGTCCCGGCACGTGCCGTCATGAGCGAGCTCTTCGGTAAGACCACCGGCTGCTGCCGCGGCCAAGGTGGGTCGATGCATATGTTTTCCCGTGAACACAATGTGCTCGGTGGGTTTGCCTTTATTGGTGAAGGCATTCCCGTTGCCACGGGGGCGGCTTTTACCTCCAAATACAAGAGGGAGGTTTTAAAAGAAGCGGATTGCGATCATGTTACCTTGGCGTTTTTCGGGGATGGGACTTGCAACAATGGGCAGTTCTTTGAGTGCTTGAACATGGCGGCTTTGTGGAAATTACCCATTGTGTTTGTTGTTGAGAATAATTTGTGGGCTATTGGGATGTCCCATTTGAGGGCTACTTCTGATCCTCAGATTTATAAGAAAGGACCTGCCTTTGGGATGCCTGGCATCCATGTTGATGGAATGGATGTTTTGAAGGTTAGAGAAGTGGCTAAGGAGGCAATCGGCCGGGCTAGGCGAGGTGAAGGTCCGACATTGGTGGAATGCGAGACTTATAGGTTTAGAGGACACTCATTGGCTGACCCTGACGAGCTTCGTGACCCCGGTAAGCATTCGATTGTTTTTATAGCTTTGTCGCAATCTACTTGCCATTGTTACATTGCAACTTCGAATGGTAAGCTAGAACAATCTGCATGCATGTGTGTTGTACTGATCCTGTAATACTGTCTTAAAGTTGAAGTGATTACTTTGTTTTCTAGACTCTGTATGCTCCATAAAGATCGGTTCGTTATGTTACTGTTTAGGCATACTGATTGAAAGATAAATGATTGTGTTTTTAGATTCTTAGGGAATACTTATGTGTTTCGAAGTGAATTACTGATCCTGAGCAATATTGTACACGATTCTGTTCTTAATTTCGGTGTTTTTTAAGAAATGTGAACTTTTGTGAATGTCTTGCTACTTTGGCAGCTGAGAAAGCTCACTATGCTGCACGAGATCCCATCACAGCCCTGAAGAAGTACCTGTTTGAGAACAGTCTGGCCAGTGAAGCAGAGTTAAAGGCCATAGATAAGAAGATAGATGAAGTGGTAGAGGAAGCTGTTGAGTTTGCAGATGAAAGCCCTGTCCCTGCTCGGAGTCAGCTGCTCCAAAACGTCTTTGCCGATCCAAAAGGTTTTGGAATTGGACCCGATGGTCGATATAGATGCGAGGATCCAAAGTTCACTGAAGGCACTGCTCATGTCTAAGCTTTCAATGCAGGACAGTAATCAATCTATTTATACACACCTTTTGTTATTGCATAATCTCATATACTTGGTTCATGCTAGCAATCTCTTCAGAAAAAAATTAATGTTTCTCGCGTAACAAGTGTGTGTTCCTTAGGTTATTTGTGTATTTAAAATTCTGGTTTTCCTAATTTTATCTCCATTTGTTTCCCAACTTAACTCTTCCTATATTCACTTGACTGCTTAATGCTAATGGCATTGCTCTTTGCTAGGAACTGTAGTGGATAGAAACTCAACCTTAGATGCATATACAGTGGGAGTGGTTTGAAGGTTTTGTTGTTTGTTTCATTTTATGATAAGAGCAAATTGTGTATCCATGTGGATGATGATAGGTGCTGAGTTGCCTTACCCTGTTGGGTGTTTTGTTGTTTACCTAAACACCAACTAGTTTATTATCTTTTCCCTTTTCTTGTGCTGATTATTAGCCTCAAAATTAGTTCAACTCCTCACCAACAATTATTGCTATCCAATGTTGACCACTCGTAAATCGAAGGTACTAGTCTTGTGTTGGTTGTCGTCTGTCGTTGTTTTGTCTGCCTTTGTGACACGATTTTCTCTTTTTTGTAACACGGTTTTTATCTACCTCCTATTCGTAGCTTTGTGTTCGTGTAGCTATCATTATAATGCACGATCCCGATTAAAAATGGTTGATGATATAGTATGGATATATACCATTTTGTGGCAGTTTGCCAACGTAATCATAACTACTAGCAGAACAGATTTGCAAGATAGGTTATGTCCATCACAGATTTGCAATATAGGTTATTTCCATCACCTCTCCTATAGCACTGCATAAGCATCTAATTGGATAGAGACAATAATATATTAATGATGGTTGTTAAGTTTATAAGAAGATTAAAGGTCATGTTTAATAGAATGTTTTGTTTTTGTTCATGCTCTTTGAATTTTATGTTTTCTATTTCTTTTTATATAAGTACTTGGTGATCATAGTCTTCAAAATTTTCATTATATTAATGGTGTGTTTTGTTGTACATCTTATTATATCTAATGAAATCCGACTTTTGTTTAAAAAATATTAAATTCAGGTTTGTTTATATAATAAGCTTAAAAAGAAATTTTAAATAAAAACCTCGTTAAAACGAATGGATAGAAAGCTCAGCTGCAGGCGCCAGCATTACGTTCAATGGATCATCTTCACCCACTTGAACGTACTCAAAGTCAAAAGCCATTGCTTTCATGTCCTTGTTCATTTTAATTTATATATGGTTTTTTACTCTAACCATCCACTCTATATAATATTGATAATGAGCTTTATATTATATTAATATGATAATATGTCGGTTAATATTATGTTTTTAAGAAGGATTGTTGCTTACATTTGACTATGAGCCATGGATATTAAAAAATATGCTTTTATAATAATTCCATTCAACCTTCAAACGGGAATGAAATGGATCAGTAAAGTTCAGTTACACCAAAATATTTTTAGTGTATACATTTCATATCTTTAGTTATTATTGGGGAAAAATATCATTAGACTCCTTAGAATATTTAAAAATTATTTATTTTTGAACTTAATGAATGGGTCTAATGAAAAATAAAATAATATTTATTTTAAAAGATTCGGGTTCGAGCATTTGTGTGTATAAGGTATGTGTAAAAGGATTAAAAAAATATGAGCTGATATTTTTTTTGATTAAATAGATATATTACATTCTCATATTGTGATTCGAATTCATACAAGATGAAATAATATGGACATCTTTAGCTACTAGGTCAATTAATGGATCTCAAATATGAATAGGTGGAAGAAATGAATGAATGAGATTAACTCTTTTACTTTTTTTTCTAAGTGATAATCAGTTTTACACGTTTTTTGAATCGTTGGATGGAAAAAATGGATGGATGAGATTAACACCTTATTTTTTTCAAGTGATAATCTTCACATATTCTACTCTTAATCTCAACCATCCGTTTCACCCATCCAACGATCCAAAAAACGTGTAAAACTTAAAAGAGATTTACACTGTGTAACTAGATCCTATCCCTATATATAAAGGGTTATGATCCACTTACGTTGCGTAAAACTCAATTATTTCTACATTTTTTTCCAAGGGAAAATCTTCACATTTTCTACCGTTAATCACGCCCGTCCATTTACCTTCATCCAACGATCTAAAAAAGATGTAAAACTTTCAAGTGGTCCAATGGATCTAAAATATATTATGTAATTTCATATATTAAATAAACACTCAAAATATAAAATTTTATTTTGAATCCAACAAGTGGTCCCAATGGAATAGCTGGTGATGTTCATTTTAGGAGACATGAGTTCAAATCGTTTTATCTACAAGGTGTATGTACATCGGATTAAGAAAAACTAAGAATAGATATTACATTGTAATCATCTTAAAATTATTCAAGAATATATATACATCCCGAAACTGATCTACGATCACACAATCATATCATTTATGCGATATGTATACCTAAAAAGTAGCTTATGTATTGAAGGTGTGATGACTACCTTCCTTGCTTATCAAAGAATTTTATGAATATAATTTTAAGGTAGGGTGTAAAATTTGAGTCATAAAATGAAGAATTAAATAATTTAAATTTTTTACTAATTAGTATATTAATTATTAAGTTTGAGTCAAGTCTTTTAATCATGTTTGATATTATATATATCACATAAGAAGAAACACATATGTATTATATTTGATTATAGAAAATCGTTTAATTGATTCAATTAGAATTTCATAAACTCGACTCGATTTTTTTAAATAAAATTTGAATTATAAAACATGAATCGTCAAATTGACTAACTTGAAGTTTTTTGACTTAACTCGACTCAATCGTATGTTCATACCTAATTTAAGGAGTGATTTCGGTGATTAAGAGTAGAGTGTGATATGAGTTTGAACAGTTTAATATGCAGATATACACGAATCTAACTAGACTTAAAACTAAACATACGTACTAGTTTAGGGGTGTGCAAAAACCGTAACCGTTAATCGGTATAACTGAACATTTTACAAGTTAATTAACCTAACCGAGACTAAATAGTTTCGATTAACAGAACCTCTAAGAAAGATAGTTAATGGTTAACCTAATATACTTTTTTAAAGTAAGTATGAAATTTTTGTTTAGAATCTCTATTTAAAATTTTCCCTAAAAAATTTAATATAATATTTATTAAAAATACAATTTAATTATTTTCATAAAGAGTGAACATATCAAAAAAATTAAAATAGTTTATATGTTAACTTGTAATTGAACCGTTAAGAAACGGTAAATCGCTATAACAATTAGTCGTTAAACTTTAAACAATTAACCCTTTTTTAATAATTAGATTATAATTAATAACAATTATCTAATCATTTAAACTAAACGATACGGCTAACCTATCACGAACCTATCTAGATACTACTTTATACTAAAATTAAGGCATAATATCAAAAAATGACCTTAATGAAATGTCATTTTGACCCTATTCTTTTTTGAACTAATTTAACCCATAATGTTTTATTTTGGGTCAAAATGGCCCTATGTGGATGAAATTGTTAATCAACTGAAGATAAACAGCTTGAAATTGCGTGAAAAATCTACATGGTAGTACATGCCGCAATGACGGTGCCATATAGACAAAAATGCTGATTTTATATAATGACACATCAGTAAAAAAATATTTTTATAAAATGAATAAAATATACAATATTTTTTCTTCTAATTTGTCTTTTTATCAAGTCATTTTAAGCTGTTTATCGTCAATAGACAAACAATTTTTATCCGTAAAAAGATTATTTTAAAAAAATATTAAAGGTTAAATTAGTCTAACGTTAAGTCATATTTTAGCTTTAAGCCTAAAATTAAATGGTAAAGGAATTCTGTGAATTTGAAAAGAAAATAAATACCTCTTCACATCAAGCAAAACGTAAGATCAAAGCCACAAATCCCAACTTTCAAAAAAAAAAGAGCCACAAATCCTAGATCTCTTAAGTCATCCACGTGTCCCATTCTCAACCATGAGATCCCGAGTGTGGTCACGGCATGCCACGTGGTGAAAACCTTCAGAAAATATCTTTCCCCGACTACCACACCAGTCCGAAACGTGTCCCTGCGGCCCCCACCACACAGCGTGGAGGATCACTAGATTTCACCACCTCCCATCACACGAAATCATGTTAAACAACAGTGGTCCCTGTTGCGCCACATCAGCTTCACCAACCAGAAGCCAATGGCGGCCCACCTTTTGATCCAACTCCTCCTCCAACCGGCGTTTCTTTTATTTAAAAACAAAGTCTTTCTTTCTTTTGTTTATTCAAACAAGACGAAGATATTTTATTTGGTTTCCGCGGCCCTAAACCAAAGTTGGATATCAAATTATACACACCGGCGGTTTCCGATTCTCTCAAAACTTTGCAGATATTTTCTTCAGTTTTCTTTTTTTTATTGGATTAAGGATGAGGTTAATTGGATAATTCCACTGCTAATACATTTCATTCCTTTCCACTTCATCCTACTCTGTTTTCCCCCTTCTTCTTTTCTCTTTTACTGAG
Organism: Hibiscus tridactylites; assembly: GCA_958450335.1. NCBI lineage: Eukaryota > Viridiplantae > Streptophyta > Magnoliopsida > Malvales > Malvaceae > Hibiscus > Hibiscus tridactylites. The sequence goes on along the minus strand of OY288287.1, from coordinate 67,365,406 downwards.
AAATAGGGTTTCGTTTTATGCTGTACTGAATAGGGCATCTGAACATGGCTGGCGTTGAAATGGAAGCTGACGTGGAGGTATTTGCGGCGGAGAAGAATAATAACGACGAAAACGATGGATCCTTGGAGGTTGTTCGATGGGAAAGATTCTTACCGCGAATGGTTCTCAGAGTGCTTTTAGTCGAAGCCGATGATTCAACTCGTCAGATTATCGCCGCTCTTCTTCGTAAATGCAGTTACAAAGGTTTCTTCTTTGCCTTCCCTTCATTTTGTTCAAATCGTTATTGTTCTATTTATCTAGATCTATCAATTAAATTATATTACTTGTTTGATTCCCCTGCTTTTTTTTAATGCCTAATTTTTGAATTTTTTTCTCAGTAGTTGCGGCTGTTCCTGATGGTTTAATGGCGTGGGAGACTTTAAAGGATCGGCCTCATGACATTGATCTTATATTGACTGAAGTAGAGTTGCCTTCAATATCTGGATATGCGCTTCTTACTTTGGTCATGGAACATGATATCTGCAAAAATATTCCAGTTATAAGTATGCAATTTCACCTACTTTTTTTTGTTGATTCTTTACCATCTTTGCTTTATAATCCAAGTTTTTATCAATTGTACTTGATTAGAAATGAAGCTAAAATCTTTTTTTATGTATAATTAAACTAGTGATGTCATCGGAAGATTCGTTTAGCATGGTTCTGAAGTGTATGTTAAAAGGTGCAGCTGACTTTCTTATCAAACCCGTTCGGAGGAATGAGTTGAGGAATCTGTGGCAACATGTTTGGAGAAGACATATGGTATCCACTTTGCTCACACTTTGTTACGTTGTTTCTTGGTTGAAATCAAGCATTTAACTTGGATTGAATTTTTATTTTTTGGTATTTGCTTTACATTTTTGTCAGGTAGCTGGTGGATGTGCTCCTCATAGTCTACCTGCTACAGAACATAAAGTTGAAGCCACGGCTGAGAACAATGCTGAGAGTAACCAATCCAGTGATTATGGATCATCTACACAGAAAATCAAAGATGAAAGTGATACCCAAGTGAGCATTTTCTTATCTTTTGATTTGGGTTTAATAAGGGCATCCATGTAGTGTTCTTTGAATGTCCCATGGCCAAGGGAATGAATAATTTGTTGTTTGCACTATGATAAGTTAAGTACCAGTTGAGATTTGTTCGTTTTTATGAGGGTTCATAATGGTACAACAATCTACTTGACAAGTATCTGAAAAATGAACTGCTTGGAAGCTTATAGTGCATACATGTGAAATATGCAGGGTCTATCGCCATTGAAGTGTACGAGTTCAAATATTAGCTTTACAGGCAGAGAGCAGCAGGGAAATGTTGTCAAACTGGGTCAAGAGTCGCTTAAAAATGAAGGTCAAGCTGAAGGTATGATGCAATATCTTTTTACCCTGTTTTACTAAATTTTTCCTTTTCTAATTTTTGCTAAAAGAACAGTCTTTTCCTCTTAACGAGCAGGGATATCTGGCAAGCTATTTGTCTCTGAAAATTCAAAGAGATTTGTAAAGGAGGTTGCTCATTGCAGTGACACTGGTGAATCCATTGCATCGAAATTGGAAGAAAGCTCTGCTTTCCTTGAAGGGAGGACACATGATACTGTTGGACTACAAAGTGAAGGAGGAACTGGGTATGCTAACATGGGAGTTGGCTGCAACGACAGATTAATGGAATCTTCCACTGGAGCTATTGATTTAATTGCTTCATTTGATAAACACCCCAAGGGAACCTTTGCAATAAGTGATGATGCAAACATGTCTGAATTTTCCCCACAGTTAGAGCTTTCTTTGAGAAGATCTTGTTTAGTGAGCACAAAGAATCAAGGTACCAGTGAAAAGCATACACTAAACCATTCTGATGCATCAGCTTTTTCATGGTAAACATTTTGTTTCCTTTCTTTTATTTTCTGTATAATTTAGCTTGAGATCTATAGATGTTTAGGCAAAAATAAGATGTCATTCTGTTGTTTACTTGCTCTCTGTTGAATTAGCAAAGAGAGTTGGTTGATCGTATGCTTTAATAATTTGGTTCTTTCTCCATATTTTATTATTATTAACGACGGATTTCTTTGGTTGTTCTTGAAAAGTTTGTTTCTTAAACAACTTTTTATTGGAAACTTTTTCTGGAGAATTAGAGATTGGTAAAGGTGAGGTGTATATATATATATATATATAAGGGGGCTGACTCTGCCTTCATGATATGGAGTGAGCAACTGAGCATTCTTTATTTTGCCTGCGCCATGTATCTGATTTAGTGGACCAGAATAAACTAATTGGATTCCATAATTTGATGTGAACGAGGAACTGATTCAGGATGAAGTAACTTTTGGATCAAATATATTCTATTGATTATCTCTATACAGAAGTCATTGAAATTTGAAGAAAATATGGTTGTGTGTTTAATCTCTATTTCTTGAAATGCAGGTATAAGAATAGGAAGTCACTACAGTCCATGTTCCCTACCCTAGATGGCAACCGTACGGCATTGAAGGGGAATGACGGTAAACCCATACGAGATCTGGAAAGTAACTACTGTATTTCTCAACCTCATGTTGTTGGACCGAGTGATATTTGGGAGATTCTTCCTAGTCCAATGAAGGGTCAATTTGACAGAACATCTTCAAACGCCCCACTTGGGATGTTTTCTGTTACAGGGGTGAGGGTGGATGATGTGGATGCAGGATGTAATAATGCTTTTCCACACATTTATCATGAACCATCAGGTTTACCCTCTTCATGCAGTCCCAAACAAGCAGCAAAGCAAGAATATTCTCCCCTTCCTGTGAGCACTTCAGTGCATTCGGATCCTGATGTTCATGACGCAGAACAGGGTTATCACTGGTCTGATGAAGCTACCAAGTCTACTATTGTTCAAACTGTTGGAGGGCAGGACAAGCAGGAGCCTGATATGGAACTAAGGTGCAGTTCTCCTGTTGATGATCAGAGTTGTTGCAGTCATCTATGCAATGATGTCTCAAATCATGAGAAAAGCTTCGCTCACGGAGGCGCTATGAGTTGGGGCAACGAAAGTGCTAGTGCTGCTATTGCTGCAGCAATTAGTAACAGCGCAACCACGGATATTTCCAACAGTAGAAATCACATTGTTCATGATGGATTGAAACGGATGGATGCTCATCACTCCAGCCAAAGAGAAGCCGCTTTGACAAAGTTCCGACTTAAGCGAAAAGATCGATGCTTCGAGAAAAAGGTATATTATTATTACTACTATTATATCCTTTGTGGTAAAGTACAAGGTTGAGACCTATGGTTGTATGCTTATGGCAGCCTACCCCTTTTTTTAACCTAAACAGGTTCGATATCAGAACCGGAAGAGATTGGCAGAGCAGCGTCCCCGAGTAAAAGGACAGTTTGTCCGTCGAGAGCAACAGGACACGGCCCTGTAGGCGATGGCAAGTAACACAAGTCTTGTTGAAAACTTGAAGCCACATTATTGGCGAAATATTTTGCAAGCTCTTTGCGAGTATTGAGGTAGTGTTATGTGTGATTGAATGCACATTGGACAAGTGAGTTGTTGTAGTTAGGGAGGTTAGTTGTACATATAAAATGTAATTTGGTTCAATACGAGTTAAAATACGCTTTTTGTCTTTGAATATTTTGTTTCCAAATTACTGTTCTTTCTACCAGTAACATTATGGTTTGAGATTTCATCTGATGTAAAAGTAAAACAGAGGGGTAGGGCAAAGAGGGAGAAACAGAAGTAATTTGAATTGAATTGAATCACTGAAAGTGAGTAAAATGATGAGAGCGGTGGATTTTGGTGCCAAGTGCCGGAGTTTTCACGTGGAGGGAGGGAAGAAAGAAAAGCATGGAACTCTGACGTGTGTACATATGAATATGGGACCCGATTCAATGGCAGTGTGAGAACTTGGATGGTATAGGGTGTGTCGGGTGTGTTAAAAAATATCCCATCGATCCAATTTAAAAATTCGAATATTTAATTTGATTTTTATTTTTCGATTGAATATTTTTTCAGATTTGATAGAAATTTCAATATTTTAAGTTTCGTATTATTCAAAAATTTAAAAATTCAAAATTTTTTGAATATTAATCTTGTTATATTTAACAATTTGATATTTTTTATATTCAAAAATTTTAAAAATTAAAAATTTCATAGATGTGTATCTTTTTATATTTAGTAATTTGTTGTTTGTTATATTCGAAATTCTGGATTTTTTTTTATAAATACGACCTTTAAATTCGAAAAAATAATTAAATTAATTATGTTTTCAGATAATTGGGCATCCGAATATTCGATATTCGGATATTTATTTTTTGAATCGGATATGAATTATTATATCACTGATCGAATATTCAGATATCTAATTTTTTTAAATCGAATACAAATTATTATATCACCGATTCAAAAAATTAGATATCTAAAAAAATCAAATCCGATATCCGATAATAACACCCCTATTCCAACCTATACATTTGAGCAAAAAACTTGAATCCATTTTGTCGGTGTTTACTGCTTACCGTGCATCTTAGAGTTGGGGAGAGAATCTATTGCAAAGAAACTTCCATCCTTTTAGCATTCTCTTACTAATCCCTCCTTTGTTTGGCAACCCGAATTATTTTTGCGTTTTATAAACACTATTTTATGTAGAAAATAATTTAACAATTTTATTTGTTTCTAAATGATTAATTTTCTTTTTAACTTTTTAACGAGAGAAAAATATTGTACGCACTAATAGTAAAAAAATTATAAATGATTTCTACTTAGGGATTAGAGGTATATTTTAAAATTTAAGGTTTAAAAAATATGTTTGTGGGGAAAAATTTTCAATATATGAAATATTAACCATTTTAAATTTTTAGAAGATTTTGGTTAGAACAATGTGAATATCTTTCTAAAATATGACACGTTTACTTGAAAACTCGATGTAATTAAAGTTAGGTGATTTAGTTTTATAACCATAGCTTGAACTCATTCATCAGTCCATGACAGCTTCCACAGTTCCACTGCTGACATCATATAATGTCCTACCACAGGAGTGCCCCTAAAGCTACCACTCAGCTCGGCAGCTCTATCCAGCTTTGAATGACAAGATATTTATGCTTTTGTACCTTCAATAATTTAAGGTCATAAAATTGAGTTGAGTTTCCTCGGGTAATTTTTTAAAAAAATGTTCACATTTCGCTCATGTGACTTCTTTTCTATTTTGTTGTTTTTTTTATGGTTCTCCATATCTTCTAGTTAATCATTAAAAATAATGATAATCGAGTTAAAACAAAACATAAATATCTTAAAAATACAAAACCTATCAATTATTAGAATTTAACATATTATTCAACAAACGATAATTTATAGACAGAGACGGAGTCAAGATTTGAGGTTAGGGGACAAACTATAAATATATAAAAGTATGAAAAGATAAATTCATAAATAAATTAAAATTAAAAAAATCAAATAAGAAGACATAAGTGAGAAAAAAAAATTCAATCGCCTCCACCCCATATAAATCTATCCCTGTTTATAGATTTCTCTGAAAATAATTATTAACAAAGTTAAGAAGGGCCGGATAGCCTGAAAGAAAAATCAAAGTGCCAAATTAACTTTGCAAAGGAGTCTTAGATTCGAAACTCCACTGTCTGAATAGAAGTAAGTTCATACTCACTACCAATTGCTTTTATAAATCATATTAGTACTTTTCCTAGTTTGTTTTTGTGTCTTTTGTTCCCACTCCCTCCAAAAAAGAAAAAGCAAAGAAAAAAAAGGGAGAAGAAGCTTAATATATGAAAATTCAGGGTAGTTCTATTTACTTGCCAAAAAAATTTATAAAGAATTTTGTGTATTTACTTTTTTTTAGTCTATTTTTAATCCCAATTTTTTAAAATTTTCCAAAAAAACAAAAAGCTATAATGAAAACACAAAAGCCCACTTTAACAACCATGGAGGCATGATTGTTGGACCCAATCCTCCCTCCTTTTGTTCCAAATTCCAATTTAACATATCTTTCTTTCTTTTCAAAATCCTCATTCGGCCAGCCATCCCCACCCAAAAGCTTTATTTATCTTCACTTTCCGTCCATTTTGCACTACAAATACCTTCATTTTCCCATGGCAGACCAAGAAACCCCATTAGACAATATGCCCAAAGAAAGTAAAACCAAGCCACCAAAACAAACCCATGGAGGAGGCGGCGGCGGCGGAGGAGGTGGCCGGTCTTGTGGCTTATGTCTTTTCATTTTCCTCCTCTTAGTAGGAGTCACAGCACTTACCCTTTGGCTCATCTACCGTCCCCACAAGCCTCGTTTCACCGTCGTGAACGCCGCCATCTACCAACTCAACGCCACCTCCCAACCCTTCATTTCCACTTCCATGCAATTCACCTTTGTTACACGAAACCCCAACAGGAGGGTCTCCATCCTGTACGACAAGTTGCAGGCTTATGTTCTGTACAAAAACCAACAGATCACTCCCCCGCTGGACTTACCCCCACTGTTCCACGAGACGAAGACCACGGTGGCGTTTTCTCCTGTGCTCGGTAGCGAGACGGTGCCGGCGTCGGCGGAGGTGGTGAATGGGCTGATGATGGATGAGACGTACGGGGTGGTGTCGCTGAGGGTGGTGGTGTTGGGGAAGTTGAGATGGAAGGCCGGTGCTATAAAGACAGGGAAGTACGACGTTTATGTGAGATGTGATGTTTGGGTGGGGTTGAAGAAGGGTGTGACGGGACCGGTGCCCTTGGTCGGAGCTCCACCGTGTAAAGTTGATATATGAAATGCCTATTCTGCCTTCTTTTCTTTATTCTCTTTTTGTTTCATGAATTTCTGTGTAGCATTTGGTGCTTAATGTACTTTTTCATAGTTTTGTAAGCTTCTTTTATGTTTTATTAATATTATAATCAACCGCTGAAAAGCAGAAAATGAAAATGTATGTAACCCTAAGCAGTGTGATTAGACAAAATTAATGCAGACGGGCTTCTTCTTCTTCCTCCTCTACATCTTCATCTTGTTGGCTCAGTTTCAGTGAAGTAGCAGTAACTGTATGGGGTAGTGAAAAAAAACTGTGTTTTGTCGGTTCAGAGTTTTGGAATCGGCACAAGGCGTCAAAATTAAGACGCATGGCTGTACGTGCAGCTAAAGTTGGCCCACACTCCACCCCACTACCCATTTCTTTTTGGCTCTTTTATCTTTCGTTGTGATTGCTTCTTCTTCACGGTCCGGCACTTTAATTACATACCAAATGATACATTTGGGGTTTATTAAGTAAAAAAAATGTTCTAGATAGATATTAAGTAAAAAAAATCACATTTTATATAATTTATAAAATTATTTTTTAATTGATGTGTTATTTTGTCAAGTCATCATATTGTCGATTTAATAATACTATGTTAGTGTGCACTGTCATGTAGGTTTGTTACGTCATTTACCGTTAGTTGACTAACAATTTTTATTTACGGATGTACTATTTTGGCCTAAAAATGAAACATTGGGGTTAAAATGCTTTAAACAATAGAGGACAAAATGACTATTCTATCAAATGTTAGAGTCTATTTTAGTATTACGCTTTTATTTTTTGGTTTTGAATATGAGTTTAAGAATTAATTTTTTGTATTTTATTAAATGTTTTTAACAATTACTGCCTAGGAGAAAGAGAAATTTTCTCCTACCGAATTTAGAACTCACAGTCTAAGGTCTAGAGGTGGTTGACTGTATTTTACTAATTTATATAAAGGTAAAGTCGGGCTACAAATATATGATATATATACTGAATCATTCTTTAAAATCTTTGTGATATAATATGTTTTAGACTTAAGGGTGCTTTAAGCCCCTGAAGTTTTAAAAAAAATTAATTAAGTCCGAATGTTTTTTACATTCAATTAAGTTAACGAATTAATAAATTTAATTAGTTAAGTCTTTTGACTATTTTTATCATTAATTTTTGACGAATTTTTCTTGAAATATTACTGTCAGGTGACCCACTATAATTCTGTCATGACATTTATAGGTTTTTAGAGAATTATTTTTATAAGTTTTTTTTAGAAATTTTGGAACTCTTAAAGAATTTTTTAAATAAAATAAAAAATTTTGAAAATGTCAAGTGATAACATTGTAACACGACACATTGCACCAACTAGTCAAAAACTGTTAGATTTACTAGTCAACGTTGGTCAAATAAGTGAATTGATGAAATTTTAGAGTATAATGACTTAATTGGGTGGAAAAAAATTCCAAGAGCTTAATTGATTTGTAATATTTGAAAAGTCATTTAATAGTCAACATTGTCTCTTTTCGGTGTTATTTTTTATGTTCTAATACTAAAAATATAAATTATAAGTTCTAACTTTAAATTTTAAATATCAAATCTTAAATCTTAAAAATGCAACCTACCACTAATTTTTTAAATTATAGCCTTGAACTCTAACATTAAGCTTAAACTTTAAATCTTAAACTTAATTTTTTTTTAATGTAGATAAGAGAAAGAAACACGTATCTTTAGTCTTTAAAAGGAGGGTGGACAAACTAGGACTCCAACAAATTCAGTGTTGATTTAGATATTCCTTACTCCAACCTGGAAAACGGGACAAAGTATTCCATTTCCACCGACAAATATCTTTGTATTTTTAGGTTAATGTAGGGTTTCAATTTCTTTTAATTTTAATATTCGTTTCTAATTATTTTTAGACTATTCAAAAAATATTTTTTTTATTACAACTACTCATTAATTTAGATATTATAATATATAATTTATTCTTGTATGTATTTTTTTCTAAATTTTCAATGAGGTATTAAATCGAGAAATTTTAGGCATGAGATTCGTCGTTAGAATCTGTAGGTGGAAGTATTCGTGTAACCCCCTAGACCCGCCTATGCGTTAGTACGAATCCTAAGAAGTCACATTAGGGTCACTAGAGCGACCCACGATAAGATTTCAAATAAACATATAGTTAAACCTTTAAAACCATAAATCAAATATATGATTTAAAATACAATTTCAGAAATCGTTCAAAATGATAAAACAATTATGATACAAGTTGCGGAAATAAGTTTCAGATTCATTTGTATAATACAAACACTACACACATGCCCCCTAGTTACACAGATATCATACTCCTTGACGAGCCGAAGAAACTCCCATACCGACGTTGATAGGTGCAACTTGTCTGATCTTTTATCTTGAGATGGTAAAAACAACATGAGCTTGGGAAAGCTCAGTAATACAAAACTACCAGAAGATGCTATAAGCTCATGCAGATATATGGTAGGCATAACATTTTCATGATGTTTCAAGCAGTGATAGGCCTCTATTTCTGTTCTACTATTTCGAGGTTTCATCATACTCAAGAATAATGATATTTGTTATTCAATCAGACCTTGAGAGTTAGACGAAAATTATATAGGCTGGTAACATACGAGGTAGGAATCAGAGAGTTCGGCGTCTAGTGTGTTCCAATAAGTGCAGATCAACATACATAAGTACTTAACATCATATCATATGAGCACATAACAGATTAAATGCAAATGTTCAATGTTCATACAGAAGTTTACAAGAATTACCCTCCAACCTTACACCAATATGCAGTCCCCCAGAACTGCATCCATAAGGACTTACCCTAGGCCCGATGGGCATAAGTGCCACCTAAGGGGATGTCTTAGGTCCATAAGGACTTACCCTAGGCCCGATGGGCGTAGGTGCCACCTAAGGGGATGCCTTAGGTCCATAAGGACTTACCCTAGGCCCGATGGGCGTAGGTGCCACTCAAGGGGAGACCTTGAGTCCATAAGGATTTACCAGCTTGATCAGGGCTGTACCAACAGAGACTTCATATCATAACCCAATAGTATACCCCATATAGCAATCAGTGTTCAGATTTCATATATAAATAACAAAGTACATGTGGTAGGCATTCTATTCAGAGTATCAGAAACAGAAGATTCATGCTTTTGACAGATAATTGGGCATACCATTGAGCAAAGCGAACACTCATTATTCATTATGCAAACAGATTGTACCATCATAGGTCAAGCTAACAGATCGTACTATCAAGTTCATCAGACAGTCAGACAATATCATCATAGATCAAGCCATCACATAACAAGTATGCATATTGAGCAGACATACATCAAGTAGGTAGAAAATGTAATCATATATCCAGTTCATCAACATAATATTATTCATGATTAAATCATTATACAATCCATTCAACAGAATACATCGCACATGGAACACACTAGGTGGGACAGATCATTTCTTGGAGATACTAGGCATTTACAGAAGGGGACATATTAAACTTTTGATAATTTGAACGAATTTCTGAAACGTGGCCCCTATTAAAAGGGGTTCATACTAACGGTTTAACCCAGATATTCAGGAGATGATACATTAAGATCTTTAAGAGTTTAGACGCATCCTGAGTTATTTAGTCATATAAGCCTACAAGGGCATTATGGTCATTTTATCACATATGAACATTTTGGTAATTTATACCAACATTGAATAAGCAATGGTTCACAGAACTCAGGTATCCTATTTGCTCATTAGTTTTCTAACCGGACATTCAAGAATTTCTAAATTAAAGTCTTTTAAGTTATCAGATATTTTCAGTGATGTTCCGATTATTTAGGCTATCAAGGCCTGTTAGTTATTTGACTGTCATGACAAGTTTTATACTACGACACAATCATATTAGAACGAAAATTATAATTCTCAGGGCTCTAACAATTTATCATACATCTAGAATTTGTTTAATGCGGCATAACTCAACTTGACAGTACTTACCAACGTTCAAATGTGAGTAATTTGCGTGCATTAGAACTTAATACTGACTGTATTGTATGCCTGAACAGTCGCCCTCATACTTTACTATACGGTTTAACTTTGAGTAACCGAACATACAATCTATGCGGATCTTCCTACCTTACATCGATATGGTGAGAGATGGGCATACACGTGTCGTATTTCTTAACACTTAAGGGAACCTTAGCTATTTAAGTCTTGTTAACAGATCCAGAATTTCGTCAAATACATAGTTATCGATTAACTCATGAGGGTATTTCGGTTATTTTAGACTAAGATAAATCTACCATTTCTTTCTGAATTACCATTTGATATCTCCATCATTCACGTACTCAAACGAGATTAAGTCGTCCTAACTCTCCGGCCCTTTTACAGACGATTCATTCCTTACAGAACTTGAGGGTATAACGTCATTCAAGTTAATCAGACATTTTGGTGCTCGAGGGCATTACCGTCTTTTTTGGTCATTACGATCATTCTCATTTAATTCACGCATTACTGTCATAAGGATCGACTTAGGATTTCAACAATATTTCCAGAAAATTCTCATTCATGTGTTATACAGAGTTTGAGGGATTATCCAAGTTTGTATCACACGTATTGCATAATGATGCCGAAATCTTTCCATTAAAATATACATCTTGGGTAGTGTAAATTGCATAATCAGGGCGAATGCAGATTTTAGGTCATTTCCTTTATCAGAGGGGTAGTTTAGTCATACTTATGCTCCAAGGGTATTTTCGTAATTTCATATCCAACATCTCATACTCCGCATTCTGAACATTGGTTCTTAGACACCATTGATAGAGTTTCAGATTTAACTGTATTATTATTATTATTAGCACTTTCGACACTCCTAATCTATTAATATTCTTATCCAAGTATTTTACTCTTACTGACTCTCATACTTATTTTCCGTATCGAATCCGGCTTAAGCAGAGTTCACAAAACACTCATCATAAGCATGCATGCTTTAACCAGATATCAACATGTACATAAAGCATACAAGGGGTAGTAATGTATTACCTTAACTCCGAGCTACAACGATCGATCTGTGGATGACATTCGAACACCCATGAACCCGGATTCGGCATCCCTCAACAATTCGTATTCCAGGGACTATTAATACCTTCAATTACACAAATTCCAATATCAGACCTTATTCACAAAGCTATTAATCAATTAATTAAATACATAAGCACTCTCGGGTTCAAGGTCAGATTCGGAGGCCTTTAGGTTAGAATTTTGCGAAACGGGCTTCAAAATCGGACTCAGGACATCAAAAAACATAAAATAAGAGTTTTTAGAAAATTTTTACTATTTGGTCAACGGTCAAAGTCAACGCTGACGTCAGCAGGTCAACGGTCAACGTGGTAAAAGTCAAATGGTCAAAGTCAATGCTGACGTCAGCAGTCAACTGAGTTGACTCGGGATGACTCGGACGAGTTGACTCAGCTGACTCGAACGAGTTGACTCGGGTTGACTCAGTTCGGATTTTGGGATCGGGTTAACGGGTCGGGTCAACGGGTGAAAGACAGGTCGGGTCGGACTCGGGCGATGGGCTCGTGTTTGGTTGATGGGCCAACCGGTCCAGCCCAACTCACCTACCTAAACGGAGACAACCGTCGGACGGTGACCAGAATGTCGTCAGAGGCTCGAAATTGCTCGATTTCACCTGAAAAAAATGGCAGATTCGATCATATATCCAACCCAACCCACACAAGCCTGGAATCACCGGAAAAATAACTGGAATCTTCGCGGAAAAAAAAAGATTACCGGCACTCACGTAGCTCCGACAGGGGCTTCGCCGACGTCGGTTGGGCGCGGAAGGATAGGGGTTTTGCACGGTACGACGAGGGGAGTTCAACGACCACACCCACGCTCCGAACAGAGCTCTCTACCGGACGGAAACAACAGAAAAGGGTTGCGCCACAACGTCAAGGTTTCAAACGTTGAGATGCGGCGGATGACGGCGTGAAATCGTGCGTGGCCTGTCGTGCTTGGCCCGGAGCAAGACGACGCACACGCCGACGGTGGCAGTGTCGCTCAAGGAGGGACGGTGAGGGAGCTAGGGCGGTGGTCGGATCTGGTTTTGGGGAGGGAGTTGAGAGAAAAGATGGTTCACGAACTTGAAAAAAATGGCATTCCATTCGAGTAGGTGAAACGTCTGAATCTGATATAATCAAATTCAAATGACTCCTTAATTAACAAACAAATATTACCCTTGGTAATACTTAACAGAAGAGAGCACTTGACTCAATTGGTTAGCATGTAGGGTGGTGAGGGCTGAGGTCTCGGGTTTGAGCCTCCACACTTTCATTTTTTTTTAACCTTAAAATCTTGGGGTGTTACAACTAATCAAATTCAGATGACTCCTTAATTAACAAACAAATATTACCCTTGGTAATACTTGACAGAAGAGAGCACTTGACTTAATTGGTTAGCAACTTAGCATGTAGGGTGGTCAGGGCTGAGGTCTCGGGTTCGAGCCTCCACACTTTCAGTTTTTTTAACCTTAAAATCTTGGGGTGTTACAATTCGTCGAATTGTTAATTATAGGATTGTATAAAATTTAGTCCCTTTAGTATTAAATAAACAGGTGGCTCTGTTAAGAAAGGTCATTTTTTTTATAAAGTTAACATTTACTATTAAAAATGTTAATTACTATTTAACGTGTTAATACTTTCTATAATTTTTATGGTTTATACAGATGAAAAAAAATAATTTTAGCGTAACTTTTAAATAGTAAATGTTAAATGTGTAAATGTTTTATTTTGTTTAATTCTTTTACTAATACAAATATTATATTTATTCATTTAAGAGTAAAATGATTAACTTGAATATTTTTATAATAGAAAAAGTTGATGACTAAGGGCCATTTTAGTATTGTCTTTGAAAAGTGCGGTGAAAAAGTTAGTTTAAAAATTAGTTTTTAAAAGTGTCTCTGAATTTTTGAGTTTAAATTTAAGTGTTTAGTATTGCTGTCAAAAAGTGATTTTAAAAAGATAAATAATTATTTTGGACATGATATTGTAAGTTATATATATATATAATATTTAAATTCTTTAATGTTATAATATATCAGGTTAAATTATTATAAAAATATAAAAATATTTTTATTAATAAATATATTTTTAACAATTGTACGTGTTCCATAAAAATATAATAAATTTTAAATATTTTATTTAAAAAATTTGACATAAATAAATATTATTTTTAAATTAAAAATAATTATTAATTATATCTTCGTAATTGTAAATTATAAATAAACGCAATAGAAAATGAATGTTAAAATTATAATTTGGCTCCCCAAAGCACTTTTACAACCGCAAAAGCTAAAAAATTTTAACTTTTGCGTTTGAGTTGAAAAACACTTTCCAATTTTTTTTTCTTCAAAACCTAACTGTTAGCATTGCTTCTCTACCTTCAAACCAGCTTTTGGCCTTAAACGGAACCTAAATTGATCTTAATACCTATAAGAGATGACCCGCGGTAGGTACTTTCACTACCATATTATATAATTATATACCTGAGTTGTAAAGCAATAGTTTATTTTATTGTATTTTTATTAAATTTAGTTTTTTATTATATACTTCTATTGTTCTTCTTTTGAATTGAACTTCCATTGTTCTTTTAGTTCTCTTTTATTTTGTGTATCGTTGACACAATAATAATTTTGTGTTAATTGTCGACCATTATTTTTTTTAGTTCTTAATAAAAAAATTGGTCTTTAATTATTCTTTTCGCATATTTTTTGTATTTGTTTTATCTCCCTTTGTGACATTATTTTTGTTTTGTTTTGTGATACAATTATCATCTATCTAATTTATAATTGTTTTATGTTCGTTTAGCTATTATCATGGCACACATTCATAATTAGGGAAGGATAATGACCTAGTATGATATTTTTAAGAAAATTAAAAGTCATATTTAAAGAAGGTCTTTTTTTTTCCTTCATGCCTTTTAGATTTTCATGTTCTATTTTGTATGCGCAAATTATTAGTCGATATAGTCTTTAAATTTCTCTAAATATTTAGGGAATGTTTTGTTATACTTTTTTTTTATCTTTAATGAATTCATAATCTTGTTTATTGTTTCTCTAAATATTGGAATAATCTGTTGGCGAGCTAGGCTGGTAGGTTCTCTTTCAACATCAAAGGTTAAAGAAAGTGGGCCAAAATAAAAGCCAAATCCATGCATTTCCAGAAGATACAACTTAGGAGGAGAACAACCCCTTTGATAAAATCAATCGGCTCTATTCGGCTCTAATTCTACCTCTATAATTAGATTTATGTATAAGAACTACGTAAAATTTTATGTTATGAGGTAAACTTATAAAAATTTAGATGACGAAATTATAAAATTTTAGGGTGGCACGAAAATATTTTTTTAATAAAAAATACATAAAAAAATTTTAAAAATTTTAAAATCATATAAAATTTTTAAATTTTTAAAGAAAATGAAGGTCCCTTAAGTCCATCCAGTCTGCATATGAGGTAGTATACTACTGTAGTTTTATTGAGGAAACTTGCCGACAAGGCCCAACCTAACATTCAATTAGGACAGCCGACCCGCTCACTGTTCATTCTCTCGTTAGGCCTGAATCTGAATGATTAACATTTTGAGCTTTGCACACAGTTGGAGGAGCTCACTCACTGTTCTGCAAGCTATTCTCATTATTCTAGATCTAGTATAGGACAATGAGTCGAATATTTATATATATTTTTTAATTGTTTAAATCTATTAGTTTATCTAAAAATTTGAATCCTTTTTATTCGTATATAATTCGAGTATTTCTATTTAAATACGAATTATATATTATTATCCATCAGATATCTAAATCCATAAAAAGTATGGATTCAAAATTTAAAATTATATGTTGAATATATAAATCCACATAAATTTGAATTTAAATCCACTGAAAGTTGGATGACCAATGTTCGAATCACCTTAGAAGCAAACATATTCTCTATTTTTTAATCTAAAGTTAGATTTAAATATATGAATTCACAATCTACATTGGAATAAGTAATGCAAATTTGGATAGCGCATATTCAATCATATATATATTTGTATTTGCTCTGAATATGCCACAAATAGTAATTTTAACATTACAACCCACAATTTATCTAAACCTGCGATATCTAAATCATAAAATACAATTAAGATATTTACGAATATACGAATTGTCATCCCTAGTATAGTATTAATTGGTGTATAATGCTCACTGTATGAGCTTATATATGTAATTAAATCCGTAATTTACATATAACACAAAGACAAAAGAATTTGATTAGTTCCTGTATTAAGATTCCAACAAAGCTGGAAAGGGGTGTTGTATAAAAATATATAGAAATATTGTTAATATAATTTAGAATAGTTTTTATATGAACCTCCGATTTCAATTTATCTACACTTTATCTTCTTCTTTTTCCATTTCTAGTTATATTTTAGCTCTTTGAGCTTGATTTCTTTGTCGTTCCCGATTATGTAGGAGACAGGGATGTGTTCACGAGCTGCATATATGGGCCATCACCGTGGGGAAGGTTCTATTGAGTTGCCTTGCCCATACCAAAACCGGGCCAGAAACAATGTAATAACATATTCTCTCATTCCCATTTATATTGTCACATAGTTAATTTTTCACGAAATTTAAAAAAAATATATATATGAAGTAAAATAATTTAAATAACAAGTTTTGCCTTAGAAAGTTAATTTTTATTTTGTTGGAAAACTAAAAATTGACAGAAAAGTAAATTTGTCTTATAAAAGCTGTTGAGTTTTTCAAAGTGACAATTTAATTAAGACAATTTTAAAACACAAAAGTGAGAATTTTATTAGGACGAAGGTTTAATATTGGTCGTCTTAGTTCTTACCATACAGAAAAAGGGAAGAAGTTATAACCTTTGCTTGGGATAAAAATCTTCTGTCCCTTTTCGGTACTCATATTTATGCTAGGGGTGTTCAAAAATATCCGATCCGACCGATCCGATCCGATTATCCGTTGATCCGATCCGAAAATTCGGATATCCGATCCGATTTTTATTTTTGGATCGGATATCCGATCCGATTATAGATTTTCCGGATCGGATACGGATCGCAATATTACAAGTTTCGGATTATCCGAAAACCCGAAAATCCGAATATCTAATATTTTTTAAATATTAATCTTGTTATATTTAACAATTTGATGCTTGTTATGTCCGAAAATTTAAAAAATCGAATATTTCATAGATGTGAATCTTGTTATATTTAGCAATTTGTAGTTTGTTATATTCGAAATTTCGAAATTTTCATAAATACGACATTCAAATTCGAAAAAATAGTTGAATCAAATTATATGTTCGGATAATTGGATATCCGAATATCCGATCCGGTTATCCGGTATTCGAAAAACCGGATATCCGATTTTTTCCGGATCGGATACGGATCACTATATTGCCGATCCGAAAACCCGGATATCCGAAAAAATCGGATCGGATCCGATCCGATATCCGACAATGAACACCCCTAATTTATGCCCCAACACTAAAAAACACTACAAAACTAAATTTCAAGCCCTAACCATAAATTCTAAACCCTACACCATATACCCTAAAAAACACACCATACCCAAAATCCCCTAAACCCTAACCACAATCCCTAACCTAAAACCCTAAATTCTAAACCCTAAACCTAATTTTAAGCGTGCATGCATAAGTATGAGCACCGAAAAAGACAGAGAATTTCCATCCCTTTGCTTGGGTCTCATTACCGAATAAAAATCCTTTGTTATTTTTTGGCGTCCCCTTTTATGCCCCCAATATTAAAAAAATAAAATATAAGTTAAACCTTAAATTCTAAATTTTAAACTCTATACCTTAAGTTTTAGAAAATACATCATATCTCAATTCTCTAAATCTCAATCCTAAACCTTAAACTTAATTTTTTTTTAACATGAGAGCTTAAATAGAAACACGAAAAAATGGCGGATGATTTATATTCCTCGGTACCCTCTCTTTTCACAACTTTTTACATCCATCCCTAGCTTTAAAATTTAAACTATAGCTGGTATTTATGTAGATTACCACATCCTTTTCTGCTTAAAAGTCTCTATCCAAGCCTCAATCAAGCATGCAAATTTCGTTTTAAGGAATCATCTCTTTCGGTCCATTTCACGTTTATTCCCATTTTAGTTTGATAAATACGTGCATATCTCTTCTTAAAGGAAAACTTATTCCCATGCTTTTGAAAGACAATTTTGCTAATTTTACCAATAATTGGGGTCTACCACCTCCCAAGGATCATGTGAGACGGGGATCAAGGCACCTAGTCCGCACACAATTCAGATTCTATGGCGTGACATGTGATGTCCGGAGTCGGGGGCTCCGGCGTCGATCGACCACTTTACATGAAGGATTCAACTTTGGAGAAGAGGATAAGGTTCACTGAAATCTTGGGGCTTTGGTTTAACCACGAAGATAATACAAGATAAGATGAATGCCAGCTGAGTAGGGAATGGTAACAATTACAGGTTATGTTTATTTACTTTTTACTGACTCTAGTGTAGGTGTGGGCATGATCTATTAAACTACAAGACAAGACCAAAGTTTGCAGTTATGTCTTAGCAAGAGAGTGCCCCCCTAGTTGTGTGGCTGAAGACATGAAAAATGGATAAACCTCAGTTCAAATGGATAAGGTTTTTGAAGACAATATCATATCATGTGTCCACAATTCTCAGGCTCTCCAACTTTATAAATTTTTATAATTTTTTGCTGGTGCAAGAAGCCGGTAAATGATATTAAATCATTCAAATAACTCATTTTTTATTTAGGAAAGAAATGGCCTTATAAGACAGGTGAAGAAGCTTCGGGGTAATGATAGCAACTCCCAAAATTATTACTACAAACTACGTCTGACAGTCAACAACATTGTTGTCTTTATAAGGCTTTAAAAATGAAGCAAGAACCTTATTTTTTAGACAAATTTATACATAGTAATGTGGTGGTTGTGGGAGTAAAGTGTTGATTTTTTTTACCGCCATGACATGATTGATGAACAAACTTTGTACAAAACACATGAGACCCCAGAAATCATTAAGGGCCGTTGGTACATACCAAAATTCAATTTAAACTATAGTCAAAAGAAAATTATTATTGGTTCAAGGCAAGAGACAGATCTAAAACTCAATATCCTTCCCCTTCTCTTCTCCCTTGAGGACAAATTTCTGTCCTTTTGAGACAATTAATGTTTTATTAGGCTCACAGCTTGTGCATCAGTGGGTTCTGGACATGCGTAATAAGAGCGATTGAAATATTTGTAAAAAATTATATATATATATATAAAATTATGTGCATGTATATATAACAATGATATAAAACTTAAAATATGCAAACAAAATGACACTTTTTAAGTGAAAATATTTGATCTTTAGGTATTTATAAGTTAATTTTTTGTTGCTCAAAAGGATAATCTAATAATATTTTAACTATAAATTAAGGACCATATTTTAATAAATTGTACATAGCTCCAAAATCTTTCAACCTCTTATAAGGTGGTTAGGCCCCATCAAAGCTGTTTTCTCAGTTTTTCAGAAATTGGGAATTGCCCACAACCCGAAATTAGAAAATACTCATGTGTATCAGCAAAATAAGTAAAATGATTATTTTTCTAACACTTAAAAATATGTTAGTTTCATGAGTTGGTTGTAGCATTTTTTAGGTGAGGAGGCTTGTTTATACTTTATTATTTAGTTAAATAAGTATAGTATTATCATGTCAACTCACATTGGGTCGGGTCATGGGTGAATATGTTCGATCATCAAAAAATATATATCATATTATTTAATTAAGTTCATCTCATAAAATTAATAACCTTTTTATAAAGTATTATAGAAATTATCACTTTACTAGGTTTCTAAAGGATTTTAATGTACTAGTACTTTATCATCTCCGTGCTTTGATGCCCAATCTTAAGGAAATTTTAAAAGAATGCGGGTTAGAAAGAGGTTGTACATAAATCCTTATAAAAATTATAAGAATTTATATACTGTCTTTGATATATCATCTTTTTTTAGCGGTCTTTCTCTAAAATCTCTCCCAATTTTAGCCATTAAGCCACTTCCTTCCTATGTTTTTTCGAAACCCATATTAGATGATAAGAATTATGAATTTGTAAAGTTCAAACTGAATCAATCAATTAAGTCGAAATAATTTGATGAATTAATTTATTATCAAAATTGGTTTAACTGAAGACCAATTAAATGTGTTTTGAAATTTAATTTTTATTAATTTGATTCGAAAGCATTTTGTTGTGAAATAAGGCAAAAACGAACAAGAAAATAAAATAGCAAGAACACAAGAGATTAACGAGGTTCAACAATGTGTTTACGTCATCGGGAGCAAGAGCGACTATTTTTCTTATTGATTCGATCAATCAAATTGGTTACAAATAATAGGTATATATATAAGTAACCCTCCAAGGTACAATTACCAAAATATCTCATATCGTACCGCGGGGCTTCGCCCTTGCACCCCCAACCTACTTAGTCCAAGCTCGCATATTAACTTGAGAATTCCTTTATGAGACAGATGCTCTCACTCCGTTCGCTCGCTAACTTATCTTCGCTCTAGCATTTGTCATTTTACGGTATATGAGCCATACTCAACACGTTTAATTAATAAAAATAACTAAAATTCAATAATAATTATTTATACTATGATTCATTTAATCATTGAGCCAGGAATCTAAGTGTAACTGAATTAGAACAATCTGAGTTTCCCCGGCAACAAGCTAAACCAGATGTACGGTGGAATTAGAAAAAAAATTGAAGGGTGGCTAATGGCTATATCAACCCTGGAGGCAAGGGAAAGTCTTTTTCAATTTAGCCATTGGACCCCCATGTGCAAAATCCAAATAGAAGGTTTTATAGACTTGCAGTAAAAGAACTTATAAAACGAAAAAAAGAAGAAAAATGGAGAACGGTGGAGATGCTCTACAAGGAAACGCCCCATCATGAATCAGACGGGTGACAAAATCCATAGCAGGACTTTCCAAAGCTTTTCCCCCATTTGGTGTACGCTCAGAAGGCCAGTCCCCACAACTGTGTGTCCCCGCTGCTGGACAAAACTGCCATCGCCAATAATGCTCCACTCCTTCTAAACCAAACCACCCATCTCTCTCTCTCTTTCTCACCAAGCACCCTTCATTTCTCTCATTGTTTATTTTTTCCTTTAGTTTTCACCATTGTTGCAGCATTTCAGCTCTGTTTACAAATTTTCCTTCTTTTTTTTGCACTTTTTAGTGAGAGTTCTTCGAAGCATTGATTACCAGCACCAGGTTAGCAAGGGAATAAATTTGTGGGTTGGCTATGGGCATGGGGTGTTAACATTTATTACTTGTATTGATTTGTTAGCCATCAATGTATGGAATGTTGGGTAACTGAGAAAACGCGCAGAGCTTAAAAGAGAAGGAATTTAAAGGCATTTACTTCTACTACTTATTACTACTAAGCTGTTATGGAGAAGCTCCAAGGACCAATTCATCCTTATGTATGTTACTTTGCTTACTTTCAGGACTTATGCTTCTATTTTCTTGAACCCCATTTCTAGAATCAAGGTGTAGACTGCATTTACTCCATACAAAATGCTTGCATTCAATGCATCTTATGTTGTTTTCCTGGAAAATACTACTGTACTACTGCTGATTCCTACTCTTTCAACATTCTATTCTCATTCTCATTCTGCTTTCATTTTCTCTTTTATCTGCTGAGACTGAACCATGTGCCCTCCACCCAGTTAGTAAATTTGCTTATTCTGTTCTGGTTTTTTGTTTTCTTCCTCCAAATTGTTCATTGAAGTTCCTAGGAGAGAATTTGGAGGTGGAATGCTTTGAACAAGGCTCTGCTGAAGAAGAAGAAGAAGAGGGAATGCCATTTCTTCAAATGCTTCACAGTGTTGAATCCCCTCAGCATTTTGCCTTAAGAGAACCAAATTTCCAGACCCTTTTGAGGCTGCAACACTTGAAGAAGCCTTGGGAGATAAACAACAATCCTTTCATTCCGGAGATGGAAACCCAAATTCAAGCACTGGAGCTAGAAAGCTGTGTCACCCATGAAATACTACTCGACTTGCATTCACCGGTAAAATCCGAGACCAAAGACCTCATAAAAAGCCCACCTTCGAGTTCATGTCTCGAAGTTCTCAGCTCCATGTCGAACCAAGACCAACCAAAGTCGGCAACGGCAGACAACTTGGGGTCCTCACCTTTGAAAAACTTCACAAAATCCACTCCCATTACAAGAGAACGAAGGAAGCGAAAACGAACGAAGGTGACCAAGAACAAAGAAGAAGTCGAGAACCAACGCATGACCCACATTGCCGTCGAACGCAACCGAAGACGTCAAATGAACGATTATCTGAATTCCCTCCGTTCTCTCATGCCTCCATATTATATCCAAAGAGTATATATTATTCTAACCTTAAAGCTTAAACCAAACTTTATTCCCATTGTTAATACTTTGTTTAGCTAAAACCATGTCTTTGTTTTGTTTTGCAGGGAGACCAAGCTTCAATTATAGGGGGTGCAATTGACTTCGTTAAGGAGCTGGAGCAACTTCTTCAATCTCTGGAAGCACAGAAGAGAACGAAATTTTTTGAAGAAAGCAACAATATTAGTGATAATTCAGAGCCTAAGTCCGGCATGGAACCAGATTATGGAGTTGGGAACCGTGGAGAGGAAGTAAAAGCAGAAAGCAAACCAGGTGCAGCCGAAATAGAGGTTAATGTAATACACAATCATGTCAACTTAAAGATTCGGTGTTCAAGAAGAGCTGGTCAGTTGGTGCACGCCATTGTCACCCTGGAAAGTCTTAGATTAACAGTTTTGCATCTCAACATTACTACTTCCCAAGCATCTGTTCTCTACTCGTTCAATCTCAAGGTAAACATTCTTTTTTGAAGTTTTTGTTTTGACTGAAACCCTAGTTCCAAAGTTTCTCAAACATTGTTCTTGTTTTCTTGTTGGTTTGGTTTTGTTATTTTCTGGGGTTGTGTTGGAAATGTCAATGACAGATGGAGGAGGACTCTGAGCTAAGATCAGCTGATGAGATAGCAGCAGCAGTTCATCAAATATTCAGCTAATTCAAAGTTTTAAAAAAGAAGATATTTTCATTACTCATTAGGCAGCTGACTTTGATTCCTCAAGGGAAATAGTAGGGGGCAGAAAAGTGAAGAAGCAGACCAGAAAAATGAAAAAGAGGGGGTCCATTGTTTGTTCCACAAAGATTACTCAAGACAGAGCCCTTGATGTTTACATCTTAACTTAAGAAACTTCCCTTTGTTATATTACTGATGATTCCATTTGCTTTACTTAATAGAAATGGTAATTAAATCGATGTAATTTCCAAGTATCTTCCCTTTCTGTGAGTGTGGGGCCAGGTTGTATGGGGTTTCATTTCATCAAGTTTGAAACTTTGTTGTATAAATCTGAGTCTCATGATTACACTTTCGCCCATGATGTGCTTCCCTTTTTATATTGACTTTGGGGCGTACGTTTGATGTTTCATCATTACACTAACGTCCTCTCCACCTACATGGCTTTTTTTTTCCTCCTAAGTTTTTCGAGTTTTTATCTTCAGATTTGCGTCGCGCATCTAATTTTAGTAGGTAAATCTCTCAAAATGTTTTTATATAAAATCTTCGAACTTAAAATTTACTTAAAATTAATTAAGAAAAAGCAGATAAGTTGGAAGTAATTGATAGTGGGAAAGAAGAAGAAAGGCGAGGGTTTTGACGTAAATAAACAAAGTCAAAGGTATTAAATCTAATGAAGCTGAAAAAAGAGGAAATGAGCAACCCCACGTTCCCTCTCTGAAATTTGTCATAAGGGAGGTGCTGCAAATGCAACAGTGGGCAGCAGCAGCAGCTTAAGAAGGCACACATCCCCATGTGAAAAAAGCAGCAAAAGAAGGAAGACCGAGCGAGAGACAGATCACGCTCTCATTGTAGCCAATGTCATAGTCATTTTGGTCTTCGTGTTGCTTTCCAAGCTCAGTCCCAATCCATATAAAACCTTAGCTATACAAAGAAGCTACACCTCCAGCATTACTGCCCCTTCTTTTTAATGAAACTGCCTTCATTTCCGAGTATTGTTAGCTGTTTTATGTTTAGGACACAGAACAAGGTATATGAACATATAAAATTGGATCAAAAGGGGGAACATGGCAATGTGACTACGTCCCCCTATTCATCTCTCTTACTGTAGCATAGAAATGGTTAAGAAAACATTTTTTTTTTTCATTTCAATTGTATTGGATGATAATAGTCCCATTCTTCAAATTCCAATGAAGCAAAATTGTACCATCTTGCAGTCTTTCACTACAAATTCCAACCATTAAAGAAAGGAATCTGACCAAGAACTGCCTTTTGATCCATATGTCAATCAATTCTCGAGAAAAATGTTGTTTTCCAACTATTATAAGGATTTAAACCTAGGTTCTTTTAGATGCCCAAGGGGTGAAAATGGGTCACAATTAGGGATGTAAACAAGCCGAGTCGAGCTCGAGTAGTGCTAAGTTTGACTCGACTTGTTAAGAATTTGAATCGAGTTTGAGCTTGAATATGCGGAGCTCGACTCGACTTGCTAAGATTTGAGACAAGCTCGAGCTCGAGTTGAGTATTGACTATTGATTGAGCTTTGACCGAGTCGAGCTTGAGTAGATCACGATCTGTCTCATTTCATCCACAACACTCTTCATAATAATAATAGTCATAATGATAATAATATTGTCGTTATCGATCAAATTACATGATTTTATTGTAAATAGAATCATACAAAAGAAATATTTTTCACGTGACTCATTAAAAACCCATAATCCTATTCCTAGTAAGAGGAAAAAAGTACACATAAAAATATAAAAAAAAGTTAAACTAAAAATTAAACTAACATTACATAACAACCAAAAACACCCTACTTACATTTTAGTTTACTTTAATTTTAAAAATTAAAAAATAATTTATTATATTTTCGAGTAGCTCGCGACCATTTTGAGTCGGGTATCAAGTAGCTCGACTCAGCTCGTTAAAAACTCAAGCTGAGCTCGAACTAGACTCGTCTTATTTACGACCCTAGTCACATTCAGAGATTGATTCCGTCCCATTTCTAACCGAAGAGGGAGCAGAGCCATCTACATCGTAAAACCTGTGCATTTTTCTGGAAAAACATTGTACCTAAGAACTCCGTCTTGTCGGGTCCACTTTCTTAATCTTTCCTCCATAACAGTACTATCAATCAAATCAATAGAAGAATCTTAATCTGCATCTTTGACCAATAGTCACCATCCTTGGCTCTTCTTCATCACTTTCCGCTCGTGCACGTTTTCCACAGAGAAAGTAAGGGAATGGAAATTGGCTTTACTTTACTGCGTTATATGGAGTAATACTAATAGTTTGGGGTTTGGATAGCTTAAGATGAAATTCATATGAAAGGTGGACAAAGTCTTAGTTTTGTTGGTACCGTGAATTTAAATGTGTTCAAGTATAATTACCTTTGATTTAAAAAAAATACACACGATCGTGTCACAAAGTACACATTTTATATGCACTTGATAACCCCAAGATGCAACTCAGTCCTTTGTTGACATGCAATGAAGAAGAGCACAAACACAATTCTATTTCATGGGACCTTAGCTTGCTTGTGTCTGATGTAAGAGATCAAATCAAAAAACAAGAATAATTTGGAGGGGGAAGTAGAAGAGCAGAGGGAGACTAAGAATTTTTCTCTGTCAAAACTAGAGTGCCAAAACAGTAAACATTTATTCATTAAACTGAAAATAAACTAGGGTATCCGACTATATATATAGCCTTACAAAGCAAAACGACATCATTTACAAGTACTATAAAATAATTAAATACAATAAGGATTAATATCATATACACAGGCGGTGGAAACTGAAAGTTTTCACAAGTGCCTTAGTTTAGGGTATAGGAGTTAGTTTAGACTACAAGGTTTATAGGTTTATGGGTTTAGGTGTAGGGGTTTAGAATTTAGGGATAGTTGTTTCAATTTAAGGTTATAATTTCAGTTTTCACCGTCTGTGTATAGAATATTTATCCATACAATAAAAGATATTGTTTTAGTGTCTAACTAAAACGGTGTGTTACAAACCTTCCCCTCGAACGAATCCTTGTCCTCAAGAATTAATAAGTAAATTTCATAACCACCTTTGAAGACAAAACAAGGACTCGAAATTTCTTCTAAGTGATTCGACAAAACATTCCCAAATGTTCTTTTCGTCTTGGCCCAGAAGAGTTCCTGAACTGGTAGTAATGCTTCCAAATAAATTGGAACCGCTACATATATGTCACTAGAATATCCAAGTTCCAAATAAAGTGGTAGTAATGCTTCCAAATAAATTGGAACCACTTCATTATAACTATCTTGCAACCTCTCATGATTTGCACTCATTTCTATCAATTCAACTTCAACTTCTCCACGTTTCATCTCTAAATTATCTAAATCAACATCCTCACTTATTAAAGATTTGACTAAGGTTAATAAATCAACCTTCCTCATCCGTTCCTTGAAGAAACGTTGCTTGTATGCCATTTTCCTGCCTCTCTTGATTGGTGTAGCATATATTCTTTGGAATGAACATTCTTTAAAATTAAACTCATCATAGTACTGCAACAAATGCTCCAATTTATTTCCTTCCAACATCCAAATTTTTTAGGCTTGTCTTGTGTCTAATAGATTGCACCAGTATAGGCCACAGTCCAGTTGAATCCACAAAGTATTGCAGCCTGCTCCATGAATAACTTTATTTCTCTTCGAGTGATCCTTAAAATTTTCTCTAATCTGAAGCTTCAAAGTACCCACTATAAAACCAACGATTCTGATTAAATTTTGCATCCTGCAAGTCAATTCCTCCACCATTCTAACCTTCGATTTTGTTTCACCATCCCTCATTAATAATAGTCTAAAATCAGAAGGGTCATTCACTTCAACAACTTCATGATGCCACATTGAACATTTATCTACCATTGATACTTTATTCTCCATTAGCAATAGCCTAAACCCACATGGATCATCACTCTCAACCAAAACAGAAATACTAATAATCAGCAGACTTTTAACCTGGTGAATCATGGACATACCTGCACTTCCCTCGCCATGTGGTAGCAATGAAATTATGTGATTCCTAATGTCCATCAAAGTGATCCCGTCAACAAGTTGGTTCACTTCTTTTGATTCCACATCCATCCCATCTCGCTCCACACTAAAAACAGCCACTCTTCGTATGACACCGCCATCTCGAAACTTTAGAAAATCAACTTTGTCCAAAGATAGAATCGTAATAGCAAATGAAGCCACCTCCGCGACTCCACCTTCTTACGGTTTATACAACGATGATCAACAATGGTATGATGCTCAACAATCTCACCCTTTTCTCCAGGATGCCAAACTTCATATTTCTTTTGATTTAAAACTTCATATTCACTATAACCACTACTTAACCAATCAAACTTGCCACCAGCATGTAAGACCTTCAACATAGCTTTCAAGACAGATTTCTTTTGATAGGAAGTAAATCAATTGAAATTCTCCGGTTATTTTCCATTAAGTTCACAGAACCATATGAACCATATGGTTCTAGCAAATACCTATTCAAAATATTAGGCCCCTCATCCTGTGACACTTCCAACAACCCACTAGATGAGTTGTCAAAACTATCAAACTCCACGTCTGTTATCACAGACAATTCGTCGAGCACCTTGAGTTCGTTAGAGCCTGTCAACAACAGTTCTTGTTAGGTCTCAGCCAACTTTGTCGACGCTACACCTTGAACCAGTAGTGGTTTCAACAAACTATCACTGAAATCCACCACTGTTGAAACTTCAGTTGACGAGACTTGATTGTTCGGTTCTGCACAATCGGTAACCAAAAATAGGAAGAATCATTTGATTCCTCGCGCTTTTGATCGAACCCAATAAAAATTTATCGGTGGCATCGTCCAATATAGCTTTGAATTCCACTAGTAGTTCTTTCGCAACTTCCGCAATAAATTCTCTCATTTTAATAATCTAAAACTAAGATCGTGAGCTCTGATGCCTTTGTAAGAGATCAAATCAAAGAACAAGAATAATTTTGGGAGAAGAAAGTAGAAGAGCAAAGGGAGACTAAAAAATTTTCTCTGTCAAAACTAGAGATCCAAAACAGACAACATTCATTTCATAAACTGAAAATAAACTAGGATATCTAACTATATAGCCTTACACAGCAAAACGATAGCATTTATAAGTACTATAAAATAACTAAATGCAATAAACGACACTGTTTTAGTGGCTAACTAAAACGGTGTGTTACATCTGATCAATTATGAATTACCAAATCTTACGAGTTTTAAAGATGCAACTCAGTCCCACGAATGTCACCTATGAGAGGAATTAAGGCTCAAAACATCAACAGCTTTTTTTCATGGCCAACTGTGCGTCTGTGCCAGTGCCGTGATTGTGCTTTGCATGAGATGAGCTCCCTTTAAAACATATTCCATGTTGCTATATCTTTCATACTTAGGTTTGGCGGGTACCCAGATTTGATGAGCCGGGATCTATGCCACTTTTTCTACAACCTTATTTAAGACTATTAAAAAAGACAAGAATTTGATGTAGATTTCTGTTACTTGAATTGCAAAATTTAATTCAACTCATTTAAAAAATCAAACAATTTAATTTGAAAAATAAATAAATAAATTATTTTTGAGTTAATTCAAATTGAATAAATTAAATAAGTTAGTTATCATCCCGTAACTTTTTTAATTAAGTAGAAAAATATTTATGTTTCTAAGATAAATATCAATATTTAAATTTATACAAAATATAATAATATAAATATACTTGATCGTTGGACTGATTAATGAATCTCTTCCCATTCCAAAATTGGACATAAGGTGCTGAGGGATTAGTATTAAATTCCCGATCCGTCAAAGACCAACAGTCCAACACCACATCCCAACTGAAAAGGCCCAAATGGATTTTCTTCAAGTGATTTTCATTTTCATATTTAAACCCATAAAGCTGACCTACGTAGCTTCTTCTGCACTTAAGATTTTCTAATTTAAGTCCGTAACTCTGACCTATATATAGTCCTATACAGTATATAATAAACTTGGACAATTTTTTTTCCTATTTTTATGCCCAACATTATACTCTAAATTTCATAAACTCTAATTTTAAATTTTAATTTTAAGTCTTAAATTTAAATTTTCAATATGATAGCATAAATAGAGGCACCAAAAAAAGTTGTGGATTTATATTCAATATATTTTAATAAAGTTTAATGACTTTATTAAAATTATTTGTTGAACCAAGGGTGGAGTCAGAAAATTTAGTTTGAGAGTCATAATTTAAATTTTAAAAAATTTTATGAAATTTTTTTAAGTAAGTGGTAACAAACAATTTATGTCAATTTCTTTTTAAAGGATGTCGATTTTCTTTTAAGAGGTGTCAATACTTGTAATATTATTTTTAACATTGTTTTATTTTAAATTTATAGAGATTTTTTTTCACTAAAATTTTTAGGTGTCATGTGACACCATGTCTAAAAGGTGACTCTGCCCATGTGTTAAATCGTTACATTGATCATATTGGTCACATATGTTCACACCATACCTCGAATATGAAATTTAAAGGGATCAAATAGGAAATGATACTCTAGATCATAGAACTATAATGAAATATATGATCAACTAATATTTATCGAATTTGAAAAAGAATCAGAAGAACTAGTTCGATCCTCTTATTTTAATTTCTCTAATTTATTTATGTCGGGAGAATAGAATGTTGAATGTATGTGGTAACTGGTAAGAGATACTTTGGGCATGGAATTGGATTTGGAAGCTTTAGTTGTTTTTTAGAGATGGCTAAATTGGAGCGTTTAATGGAATCAAACACCATAAATTGCCTATCCAACTGCCATGTCAACACTATCTCTATCTATATCAACTGAATGAGTGGTTGTGTGGGTGCAAAAGCTAAACACAAACCATCTCCACATTCCCATCCCATAATTATCTCATCAGATACAATCAAAACCAGCAGATAAATTTATAGAAACCAACCAAATTGCATCATTTTTCCATTTCATTGGCCTTTCAATCTCTGTTGACTTGCCATGGCTTCAGCTTCTTCCAATGCACTATCAATCCCTTCCTCCTCCACCCTCGTGGATGCCAAGGCTCCTCGTCAAACCGCCGCCGCATCGCCACCGTGTGTGTCTCTTCCTACGCTTCCTCCCCCACCGGTTCAGTCCCAGAATCGTGCCTGGAAATCCACTGCTTACTGTAAAATTCAACATCTCGTTTCATAGAATATGATTCAACACAACTTGATCGTGCATGGAAACACTATAACAAATGGTATTCCAAGTCCAACTCTCTCTTTTTTTATTTCTTCAGGTCGCAAGATTGCTCGGAACGTGATGGCTATGGCCACAGGGGAGGCTCTCGCCACCCGTGAAGCTCCGGTGGAACTTGCAGTTGCACCAACTGAGCTGCCAGAGTTTGTCAAGACATTACAAGAAACCGTAAGAATTTTGCCTGACATCACATTCCTTTAGTAGTCTTTGTTTCTGGTTATAATAACGACTCCAACATATCATTGGTTTTCAGTGGGACAAAGTTGAGGACAAGTATGCAGTGAGTACACTTGCTGTATCAGGTCTGGTCGCCGTCGTCGGTTCCGCCGGATTGGTCTCGGTGAGATCCAAATGTTGCAGATAGTTTTAACTTTTAAGCCTTAACCGATCATATTCCAAAAATGACAATTAACTTGGTGAAACTGGGAACAGGCAATCGATAGGCTTCCTTTGATTCCCGGACTTCTGGAGGCCGTGGGTATTGGCTACAGTGGGGTAAGCTTAATCCAACTACCAAAGCTTATACATTAAGAAACCCTCATTTTTCTCAGACATTTCTGTTCTTTTCTTGCAGTACTTTGCATACAAGCACCTTCTTTTCAAACCAGACAGGTAAGCCTGATTTGATCATTTTAACATAATCCTTTCTAAATTCTTTTTCCCATTTTAGTGGCGATCGTTGTTTCACTTTCATCATACCTTCAAAATTCAGGGACGCTATGCTAAAGAAAGTAAAGGAAACATACAAGGAAATACTTGGAATTAGCTAGAAAATCTGAAGCCCCGTACTTGCAGCATCAACATCTGCCCTTTGCTTTGCTTTACTTCACTTTGTCAGCAACAAGTTCTAACAAAAGTAAACCATGTAATGTGGTCTTGTCGTGGGCAAATTCAGAAACATTTGTATTAATTTGTATGGAAGTTAATAAAAGTACTCTCTCTTTTGATTTCAACTAATGTTATTTGTGAATGTAAGTATATATGTTACAGCTACAAATCGAATAGCAAGAAAACACCACGCCCTTAAATTGCTGAGGAGCTCTATGAGGGTTTTTAATTTGATTTAGGTCAAACTAATGGATCCAAGGTTTTAGATAAGTTTGGTATGATCGGTATGAACTGCTTTAGGAACAGCAAAACCCACTACAGCAAAACAGGTTTTTAGCGGCGTTTTTTTAGTTCTATAGCGGCTTTTTTAGTGCCGCGAGAAGTGCCGCTTAAACTAGCGCCGCAACAGTTCGCGGTGTTTCTTAGCAATAAACGCCGCAAAAGGACAAGACAAACGCCGCGAAAAACTGTTCTTTAGTGGCCGCAAAAAATTGTCCTATAACGCCGCGAATAACAACATGCTTACAAAAAAAATTCAAATAAAAATAATACTAATATTATATAATAATCAATCAACCATGGTAGCTCACATTAATTTGTTTACAAATGTTGCACCAAGCTAATTTATTTAGACGTCCAAAGAAAAAAAATTGAAATGTGAAGGGAGCACATCGTGGTTATTTACTTTAATCTATTTACATGACTAGGAAAGACGTGCTTCCCACTATCTAGACTGAGAAAAATAGTGCCAAAGCTGCTCCAAACCATTCGATGTTAGCTGCAGCGCCACCGAACAGAGTGTGGACGGTAACATAATTTCCATGCTTCTGGAAAAATTTGCAAACATTAGTCAACTTGAATTTCCACTACTTTTCAGAATTTAAACTTCAACATTGAAAATAAAATCACAAATAATAAATCAATCTGTAATCTCATTCTCTAGGCTTCAAATCATATGAATAAGAGCAGAGGGAAAAACCAAATGAACAAAGAGAAACACTAGATAATCACATCCACTAGGATACCAAAAAGATGGATGTATTATATATGTTACCCTTATGTATTATATTGGAGTAAAGCTTTCTTCTTAAAATTTTAAGGTTAACAGGGACTTCATCATTACAGACCTAACAAATGCTAGCAAATTATAGTAACTACCTACATATTTGGTTATATTTCACAAGGAAACAAAATTCTGAAATTCTAAATACTTCCAAATTCTAAAAGAAAGAAACTGAAATAAGTGTGTAAAGTGGCATACCTTTGGAAGAGAAGCTTCCAACGAAATTGGATGAAGAAGGATTGTAGGTTGTTGGTTGTGGCTTAGAAATATATATGATGGTTTGGAGTTTTTATAAGACAGCAAGAGAAGCACTCAACATAAACATGAGGCCTAAGTGGCAGATAAGAGCAAATTCATTTGGAACCTTGCGGGTATCAGCCACTCTGACTTAGAGGACCTTGAATTTCCGCTCTTTGTTTGTTTGTTCCTATCGTGACATCCATAATAACAAATTTGGCCATCCTGACACATCTAGATTAATGACCTGGACCATCTATACTTTGAGCCAATTTTATAAGAGAACAAGCCATCTAAAATGGAGTATCTTAACTCTAAGTTTTTTGGGCAATATTTCATACTATACCTAAATATATGGGCTTTTTATATTACAATTTACATGTGAAGAAAATGAATGCACTTTTCTTCATGTTTTATACGTGCAGTGTTCCAACTAGACCAGCACCAAGTGAAATTAGATTCTACAGGACTGTAAGTGACCGGGAAAATGAAACCATGAAAAGATTATGGAATCAAAATTTTAGTAAATATCTTCAATAATATTACGATTTTATGCAAAAAGAAAAAGGGTCAAGAATTTTCCTAGCAATGAAAGTCAAAAACAAATTGATTCTCCAAGGTGGAGCACTAACAAACATATATTAAGGAAATTTAAAGTTCTAAGAGAATACATGAAATTGGTTTGTTTTCCTTATAATTCAAAGCACTCAACCATTCACAAGCACCCAAAGAATAACAGTAGCTTAATCCTCGTCAAATGTTTTCTCAAGATCCAAACAAACCATGGGTTTCAAAAAGAGAAAGAAAATAAATAAAAAATTGCTGTAAATTAGAAATCTACAATGCAGTGATGCTTTCAAAATTAGCAATCAACCCCTCATCTTTTGTTTCTAAAACTGTGAACACATGAACTCACTCAACTCAAGTTTAAAAACTCAAAAACCCATTATAAGGAAGGGAGATGTACCTTAAATAAAGTAAAAACCCAGAGAGGGAGGAGAGTCTGGCTACGAACGAAACTGAGGAAACTGCTCGAATGAAAATGTCGGACACTGCAGCAGAGGCAGTGGCGATGCAGCAACAGAGGCGGAGAGAAGGGGGCGCGAGGGATCGAGAAATAATTTGAAAATTAGGGTTAAAAGACTTTGTGATTCGGGTTAAAAGACTTCCTTCGGCGGCGTTTTAAATTTGAAACGCCAGTAAAATACCAGATTTCGCGACATTTTAAAAAATAAACGCCATTAAAGAATTATGCCAATATCAAATTTTTGCGGCGTTTTTATAAAAACACCACTAAAATAGCATCTATTGCGGCGTTTTTCTGGCAAAACGCCACTATATATCATTAAAGAATTATGCCAATTTCAGATTTTGTGGCGTTTTTTCTGTGAACGCTGCGATATGTACAAGTTTAGTGGCGTTTGATCCAAAAACGCCGCGAAAAGTGCCGCTATATATCAAACTTGGTGTAGTGACCGAACTCAACAAGTAGTCACAGTAGAAAAAAAGTAACAACAAAACCAAAATCCGAGTGGCCTATGAATTAAACCTTTATTTCAGGATCCTCGAATCTCATAACACACATGCCTACATGGTTCTGATGAACAAAAAACAAACAAGCATACATGGTACCTGAAACATAAGGGCGAAGGAACTTATATTTTAAACATGTCTAAACATGTTTCAGCGTTGAGACCCCGTTTCCAGAACTTGTCATAGTATTCACTGTATGTGAAGTTTCTGTAGATGGATGGGTGCTGGACGGGATCGATCAGTTGCGGAGCTGCTCTTATCATGGCGTCGGGTGACGGGCAATAGAACGTCGGAATAGAGATCCTCTCCGCCTTGCAATTCACCACTGCTCGATGAAGCACGCTCTTGTACCGATCATTGCTCAATACCTGCTCAACAACATCAAAATAATAGTTTCTTTATGATTATATTTATGGGTTATTTCGACAAAAATCTCTAAACAATTGCTCATATTTTCATATTTGTCTCTAAAGTTGAGAACATTCTAATTGAGTCCTCAAAATGTTAAAAAATGGCTTAAGTGTTAAATAAGTGCTCAAACTATACCTTTTTTTCATATAGGTGCCCAAAGTTTTTTCAGGCCAAGTAGGCGCCTAACGTTTTCAAAGTTACCCGTTTAGGTGCCCCGCCGTTAACTTACTTTAAAAATCTCTATATTTACTAAAATTCACAAAATAGCCCTAAAATCTCTAGATCTCTAAATCCGCCCATTGTCGTCGCCGTTCATCGCGCTGTCGGGGATGAAACGAAGCTTTCTTCTTTTGTCGCAAGACTCGAACGTCGTTCGTCGATCGATCAGCCACCATTTACCATCGACCGTTTTCTTTTCCTTTCGCGAGTTCGACTTTATTTCGACGATAGACACACCGTCCGTCGACTATCGGTGCTGGAAGAATGGGGGAAATGATCGTAGGGCTCCGGTGTTAGAAGTGGTGGGTATGCCATCGGCGATTGACGGCGGCAACAAATGGAATCGAGATTTGGGACTTAAGAGATTTGGGGATTTGAGGACTATTTTGAGAATTTTTGAGAATATTAGGATATTTTTGAAAATAAAACATGCCATGTGTCATGTTTTTATTGGCTAACAGAATTTTTTTAACGATTGTTAACGGCAAGACACCTAAATGAAAACTCTGAATACATTATGCACTTATTTGGCCCGAAAAATACTTTGGACACTTGTCTAAAAAAATTATAATTTTGGCACTTATATAATACTTAAGCAATGGTGTCTTTAAAATTTAGCTGGCATATTTTTTGTTCTTAACACATTATATCAAAATTGTCCATGTAGTAAATACATACATGGAATGGAACACATGAAATCTTTGGATAATTAGATTAGTTGATTTTAATAATTGAGATTAAAATTTTTAAATGTAATTTTTAATAATTGAATAATTTACTTTAAATAAAAATCTTCTCTGTCATAAAAATACCATTAAAACCAATTAATCCAATAAAAATCCTATAGAAGTCTTAAATTTTATACTATCCCAAATCTCTCTCTCTATATATATCCACCTAAACTTGTAGACAGTCGAGTTGAAAACCCAACAACCCACGTATTTGACTTTGACTTCTATTAATTAATAAAAAATGATTACAAAACCAACATGATTCTTCGACTGATTTTATGAAGGTGTTGATTTGTAAATTTAATATTATATATACTTTATACTTATGATTGCTTCTGTACTATGTGTTCCCAGAAAAGCTTCAGGACTATAATGTGATTCTAGAATATGTAATAATCCTCTAAAGTCTAACCTGTATCTGGTCACCGATGTTGACAATGAAGGTGTAAGGAATAGGGTTGACAGCAATCCACTTTCCATCTTTAAGCACCTGCAGACCAGGCACGTCATCTTGAAGGAGAATGGTGATAGCATTAGGATCGGCATGACCAGGCAACCCAAGAGTCAGCTCCGGCTCTGGACACGGCGGATAGTAGTTGATCGCCATGTGCTGCGCATGCTTTCCGAGTGCCGAATTCATGTAATCTTTTTCCAGCCCTAAGCTTTCTGATATTGCTTCCAGCAGTGTTAGTGCAAGCCTCCTGGTGTTCTTGCAGTACTCGGCAGTATCTTCTCTGTGGAAACGAGGAGCAAAGAAATGAGAATGAAATAAAAACAATATATATTATAATTTATAAACCCTTTTTATGATTAACCTGAAAGATGGAGGGTTGGTTGGCCATTCATCAACATAGTCCTCCAAAGGGTAGCAATGGAGTCTTAAGTAATCCCTCCAGCTCGATACGTTCTCCGTTCGCACGTTGAAACTTGTCGAAAGCCTCGTCGTCTTCATCGGATCATCGGAGTAGTTCTTCAATCGCTCGCTCTCCGGTAAATGGAAGAACTCTTTCGAGACATGCATCATCTTATCGAGCACCTCATTCGGAACGCCATGGTTTTTAACCTTCACCACAGATTAACGTTACAGCCGAGGCCGAACATGTTTTTTTTACAGGGAAGTAAATTTAGAGTACTGCAGACATTGATTCATACCTGAAAGAAACCATAATTTTGGCAGGCTCGGCCAATGGCTTTGACGACACCGGAGCGGTTGGGGCCTTCAAGGTGTTGGAGATCAACGACGGGGATGGAATGATCAGAGATGACATCGTGGAGGTTTGGACGGTCGGATTCAGGTCGGATGAAGTTTGGTGGAACGGAGCTCACGGCGGATACAAGGTCGGTTAACAGTGGCTTCATTGTTCCGGCCATTGAAGACAATACTTGTTAAGCTTGTGGGATTGTGTTGATGGTCACAAACAAATATATAGAGAGGCCCGAGGATAAAAATCATATCAACTTTTCCGGTGCCCCTATTTATGCCCCAACACTAAAAAACACAATAAAATTAAATTTCAAGCCATAACTTTAAATTCTAAATCCTAAACCCTACGCCCTATACCCTAAAAATACACCCTAACCTAAATTTCTTAAGCCTTAATTATAACCCCTAACCTTAACCATTAAACCCTAAACTCTAAATCTAATTTTAAGTGTGGGGCATAAGTAGGGTCACTGAAAAAGGTAGATGATTTCCATCCGAGTCCCGAGGCTTAGAAATCATGAAATTGCACCTCTCTTTTTTGTTTTCTTTTTGGAAAATTTATTTTTTCCCTTAATAATACATTATTTGGATACGTCTAATTTTCTGTTTTTGGTGTCTAGGATAAGTCTAAATTAATTTCCTTCGCTGTTAGTATCCGAAGAACAACACGTTACGTTGATCCAAAAGAGAAAAATACGTTACACAACGAGAACAACATGACTAGGTACGTCCAATATGGTCATTTTTACTTCTTATTTTTATGGGTTAACGGGTAAATTTGTTCGTGAAGTAAATTCAAATAAATAATGTTGTTATTTTTTTTAATTATATTAATTTTATTTTAAAAGTCAATTAATTGTATTAATTTTATTCTCGAAATAATTTAATTGCATCAAGTTTATCCTTAAATAAACTTAAATCATCAAAATTAAATGTCTTCAAAAAATGATACAATTAAATGTCTTTGAATGTAAAATTGATGAAATTAAAAAAAATAGAAATAAAACTACTGGTTTAGATTTAATTCAGTGACAATTACAAATTTACCACATACACATATTTTTATCTTTAATATTCATTATATGAAATTCATGATTACCTCTCTAAAAACACATTTTTGAATGTTAAAGAAATATTATTTCATTGAAAATAAATAATATAGGAGTATATTTTATTTTACACCCAGTGCTGATTCATTTAATTGATTTTATTTAATAGCTAACAATATTTAGAACACCTACTTTACCTAATTATTTATGGATTTATATTCAACATACAAGGTAGAAACAAAAAGTGTTCACAAGGGTTTTAATTTTAGAGTTTAGGGTTAGGTTTTAAGGTTTATAGATTAGAAGTTTAGATTAATGGGTTTAAAACTTAGGGGTTGTTGTTAGAATTTAGGGTTTATGGTTAGGATTTAGAGCTAGTATAGTATGGTTAGGATTTAGAGTTAGTGTAGTATGGATAAGAATTCAAGTTTTGACCTATAAGCCCTAAATTATAACCACGGCCCATCAATTCTAAACCGCTAAACTTAAATCTTAACTTGTAAACCCTAAAATCTTACATTAAATCCAAAACTAGGACGCTTGTGGATTTTTTCCACCGTCTGTGTATTGAATAATTACCCATTATTTATAGGCTTATAGATGTACTTACAAATAGATTAATAATTTTAGAAATTTACTAAACAATAAATATAATTTTTAATTTTATAGAATATTTAAACTATTCATAATTTCTCGAATCCTTAAATCAACTATTATGGCCTTGTTTGGCAATTAGCGGATAGCTGATAGTTGATAACGGTTTACATTAGCTGATAGTTGATTGCATTAGTTGATTTCACTAGCAGATTGAATTAACTGATTTTATAAAAGTGTTAGGTAAAATTAGCTGATAGTTATCTGATTATTTAAACAAGTAAAATGGCATATAATGACATAATTATATTTAATGCTTGTTTGAATAATTTATTAGTTATGAATATTATGAAGAATATTTTTTAATAAAATAATATTAAGCATATTTGAAGGATCTATGATTTCAAAAAATATATTTGAAGGATCTATATATTAATTTATTATTTATATGATTATTTTAATATAATTTTAATAATTATTAAATTTAAATAAAAATAAAAATATGTGAAAATAAAAAGAAAAAATATTATTTTACAAATGTCATAATATAAATACGAGAGTGTGAAAAATTAAAAATAGAAAATGTTAAATTTAGGTTATTTGAAGATTTTTTATAATTGTTAAGGGTAAAAGGGTATTTATAACTCTTATTTTCAAGCCGCTAATTTCATAAAGCTCTTATTAACAGCTTTTTAAAAATTAGAGGTTTCAACCCAATCCGCTATTCACCAAATATTCGAGTTGACAGATTTGACCGGTCAAACATCTAATATTAGTTCGAATCTCTGATTTTAATTCAAACCGTTATTTACCGAACAATGATCTTTTATCGGGAATTTTTATAGAATATTTATTTAGTTATTATTTATGGACCCTTTGATTATGGATTGAATTATAGTGGCTTCTAGAAAACCTTCATCTCTAATTGTCGTGAGTTGAAAACCAGTAGCTTTTCGGGTAAAAGTATGTTGGTTTGAGTTTTCGATTGATCAGATGTGATAAGTATTTTTGAATGGACAAAAATCGAATTCATTATTAATAAACCGATACAAATTATTCATTTTTTTTCTGTGAAAGTTAATCTTTTTCTCAGATTTTCATTTTCTTTGTGGAAATTACATATTACCTTGAGATTTCAATTTTTATGCGGAAGCTCCCCTCTTAATTAAGAATGTCATGAGTCGGGTTAAATCATGTCGGACTTTTAGTCGATCTATATTTAATTCGAAAATTTAAAACATTTATATAAATTTTATTCGACTCAATTTTGATGATGTTCAATACAATCCGAAATTTGGGTAAAAACACTCTTTTGATTTGACACAAATAAAAAATTATTATTTTTATTTTTATTCGGCAATATAGAAAAAATTGAAAAATATATATTGAGAAAGGGCATTATAGAAATTATTTTTAAATATTTAAAATAAAATAATACTGTTACCTAATCTCAAATATTTTTCCCTCAAAACTCTAATACGACTCGATTCATTATTATTCTTAAAAAGACACCCGATCAATCCGATCATAAATTTTCAAAAAAAAATCGACTCTATAGACTCATATCATAACCCCTTCAACCCAAGTTAAATGAGCATTCCTACTCTTAATGTTGATTAAAGTGTTCCTTTAAAAAAAATTCTTTTCAAAGTTATTTTCCGTGAAAAATCCTTTTCTTTTCTTTCAAGTTCTTTTCGATTTCGTCGATTTTTTTTTTCAAAACTGGTTGTACAAAATAATTTGACTATTTTTGTGTGAGAAAGTCATAGTAGTTTTGGGTTGCCTTCTTTTTGTTAAGTATTGTTGAATAAATTTGATAATTTTAGAGTTTTGAATGAAAAATTAATCCAAACGTTGTTGAAAGGAATGTGGAATCAATTGTTGATTTGTAAATGTGCAAACGTGCACGACGTAAGTAACGCAAATCTCCGAACCAATCTGATCCTTCGTGAGCATGTGAATTTTTTAACCCAAAATTAAAGTAATTTTTCTCAAATAAAAGCATATATTTGTCAAATTTTATTTTAAAATTAAAATAATAAATATTAAAGCTTCCTTTAATTCAGACAATAATATTAAAAATTGCTCTTTACACACTTATTAATTTTTATAATCATAAATGCTTTATTAGGTCAAAATTTTTTACTTATACCTCACGTAAAACTCCTATAAATAGGGTGTAAACATTCTAGGTTTTACATAACTAAAAAATACAGAGATTTTTTTTTATTGTTTTACCCCATGACTTTCAAAAGTAGTTTTTGGTGATAGGAGAAGACAAAGGTATAGTTCGTGATCTCTACAGTTGTGCTACTGTAGAAGATCATCTAGTTGTTGTATCCTAAGAGAGAGACGGTCGAAAATCTCAAGCACTAAGGAGGGGTCGAAAATCTATCTTAAAGAAATTGTATAACTACAAGCCTCAACTTGTTTCTAATCGGTTTGATTTTAGATATGTTGTATATATATTTCTTATTTTGTTTGTTTAATATTTTAATATAATATTGATATTTTATTGGTTTATTATTTTTTGCATTAACGTTTTTCTAACGTGTGTTTTTTTCTTACTCTTTTGTTTCAATTTTTTTGTACTCGATTATTTCTTGAATTGCGCTGCGGTATTTATATGTCGGTTTTGAGACCCATGGAGGTTTGATGTTCTCTAGGCTTTCATGGTTGATTCCAATCTTTGTGTTTCGATTTTATGGGCATGGGCAGGTATGGCTGAGGAATGCTAGAGGGAGCAAACACATCCTTAAAAAATTTAAATTCTCATATAATTTATTTATTTTTTATATTTTTTTGTATTTTCTATCGATAATCTAAGCTCGCACTCTAAAACTTTATAATTTCACATTCTCTAAAAATTTTATACAATTCTCTAATTGTTCACACCCCAAATTATGTGTTCATCCTTGGTACGAGGATGACATTTTTGGAGAGTTAGCGACGCTTGTGATATTTTTATGGACAAATTGGTTGTTCTCGAAACTAGATCTTCGGCCCTTGATCTTGTAGG
This sequence comes from Hibiscus tridactylites, assembly GCA_958450335.1. Taxonomy (NCBI): domain Eukaryota; kingdom Viridiplantae; phylum Streptophyta; class Magnoliopsida; order Malvales; family Malvaceae; genus Hibiscus; species Hibiscus tridactylites. The sequence continues at coordinate 67,324,341 of OY288287.1, read as the reverse complement.
GTATTAGAAACTCATATAAGAAAAAATAATAAAATACAACTTAATTACTATTTAGAATTTGAGTTAAAATTTTGATATAGAGTCGATTATCTTCACCCCATGGATGTTTAGTACCCTTTCTATCAAACGATGACTGAGGCTCAAGATGACCCTCGCATTCTTCTATGTTCATGTATAAATTAATTTGATATTCTTAACATATAAATTGTATATATCCAAGTTAAATTGTCATAAATAAATATTATAAACATGTACACAAACTTATTTTTTAAAATGTTAATTTCTTCTACAAGTAAAAGTTTTGATATCAATAAAATATTGATAGGATATAATTGATATATGTACACTAATTTAGGCTTTCTTTGGTAAAGAGAGGTTTGGGCAAAATTTAGATGTTTGAGGCATAATTAGAGGTTTGACGAGTCAAAACCGCTAATTTTGAAAAAAGCTTATAATATGAACTTTTTGAAATTAGAGGTTTGATATTAGAGTTGTAAATACTCTTTTACTTAAATTAAATATTTTCTCACCCTATTTATAAGCTAATCATATTTACTTTTTTCTTTTTATTATCACATATTTATATGTGTATTTAAATTTATTAATTAATTAAATTATACTAAAATAATTATATAAATAATAAATTAATATATAAATCATTCGAATATGTTTAAAAAGTTATATTAATATAATTTTATAGATCTAATTAATGTTAATTAGATACAAAATATTGTTAACTAATAAACTATTCAAACAAGTATTGAATATAATTATGTCCTTATATGTCATTTTGCTTGTTTAAATAATCTAACAGCTATCAGCTAATTTTACCAAGCACTTTTATACAATCAACTAATACAATCCGCTAGTTAAATCAACTAATGCAATCAGCTATCAGCTAATGGCCCTGTTTGGTAAATAGCGGTTTGGACAAAAATTAGAGGTTTGAGGTATAATTAGAGGTTTGACTAGTCAAATCCGGTAATATTGATGTTTGGTAAATAGCGGATTGAAAGAGCGGATTGGGGTGAAAAAGCTAATTTTGAAAAAGCTCCTAATATGAGCTTTTTGAGATTAGAGGTTTGATATTAGAGTTGTAATGACTCTTTTACCCTTAACAATTACCAAAAATCTCCAAATAACCTAAATTAAATAATAACATTTTTTAATCTAAATAATAACATATTAAATATTAGACTTATTTATTGTTACTACTAATTTATATGATGACATTTGTAAGTTAATTCTATTTTTTATTATCACATATTTATATGTACATATAAAAAAATTAATAATTATATAAATAATAAATTAATATATAAATCTTTCAAATTTGTTTAGGAAATTTATATTAAAAAATAATATTTACAAATTTAATTAATATTTATTAGATACAAAATATTAATAACTGATAAATTATTTAAACAAGTATTAAATATAAGTTATAACTATGTCATTGTATGTCATTTTGCTTGTTTAAATAATCAAACAGCTATCAGCTATCAGTTAATTTTACCAAACGCTTTTATACAATCAGCTAATACAATCCGCTAGTCAAATCAGCTAATGCAATCAGCTATCAGCTATCAGCTAATGTAATCTGCTATCAGCTATCAGCTATCCGCTAATTGCCAAACAGGGTAATCCGCTATCAGCTATCCATTAATTGCCAAACAGGGCCTTAATCTTTTTTTATTTTTGTTTCAATGCTGATTTTTTATTTCTCAAATCATGACCCATTTCATTTTTTTCTTTCTATTTTATAGTTCTTTCAAATAAAAATATGATGAGAAAAAATACGTCGGAGAAAACCAAAAATTGATCTTCCCGCTTAGTTTTTATGATGAAAATTGAAAATTTTAAAATATCTCACATAACACTTCAAACATTTTTAGGCTCCTATTTTACTCTATAAATAAATGTAAATTCTTACGAATTTATCAATATTTTAAGAGTTCTTTCTACTACAAGTTGAGTATTAGTTTTTGATTTTACTTCATTGTCTTTTTAGATCTTACTAGAAGACTTGTCGTAAAACATGTTATAAATATACATTTTTCAATAAAATTATATATATATTTGATAAATAAAATTAGTTTGTCCGTACAATGCGTACGTTATTAAAAGATTAAATTTAATAAACATATACTACTCTGTAATAATACTAAACAAATTTAAAAAATTTAATGTTAAAATTATTTTAAATAATTGACCCTAAATAAAATATTTAATTTCGTCCATGATTATTACCAGCTTCCTATCATTATTATTGACCGGTCTAATGCTGACTCTTGAATTACATTTGCACACAGGAACGAAGGTATTAATGAGGTGGGAGGTGTTATAGACCTCTGATCTCAAAATTTACATTTTCATTCATATAATAAATTTTAAAAATGATAGGATAATTATAAAATGTGCTCCTATTGTTTTAATTAATCGACGACGACATCTATTTTAATGTTGGTCGCCGAAGCTGATATTTTTTCGTTATTTTCTTATGCTTTATTTTTACTTTTGTATTTTTGTTGGTTTTTATATGTTTTTATATTAGAATTTTGTTGTTTTGGTTTCTTTCTTGCATATATTGTTGTGCTTGTTTTCTCTACTTTGTGACACATTTTTCCTATACCTTGTAGCATGCTTCTGCCTTATGACATGTTATTTGCCTACCTTTGTGGTAGATTTGCGTTCGTATAGATTTTCTCACGACTCTCAATTCTGATGTGCGATTGTCAGTGGTCGTTCAGTAGTTGTATCCTCTCTTGTGGTTGTTTGCTGATGCATTCAAATATATTCAGCGAAGTAGCTTACAAAACTGTTGGTTTCGCTCGCCACTCCTTCATCACTTATCAAGCGTCTAGAGAATCTATTTTATCTCTTGTGTGTTGACAACCCTAAACCCTAAACTCATTTAAACTAACTTACACTTCTCTCACAATTTTTTGGATAATTACATCTCTCACATTTTCTTTCTTCTTTTTACTTTTAAATAGGAATGATTTGTTATTACACATTGGAAGAATAATGGATAAAATTTTGTATACTCACTGGGTAGATGACCGAGTTAATATGATATTTTGGATGGTCAAACTCATTAAATTTAGTGTGAAAATTAATAAGATAATGATCCTTTTAAAATTAGCATTAATTTTTTCACTCCAGATTTTAAGCAGTAATTGCAATTGCTCCATCATTTTAAAATTCTAAATGATAACTTTTCAATTCATCATTTTCACCTTGATAATTTTTCAATTTTAACCTTTTAAAATTTTATAATGTATATTTTGTTCACATATTACACACGTAAAATTTTAAATAAATTAAAATATTTTACTATCATTGGGTGTAAGAAAATCAATTATAAGTATATGTTAATATAAATAATATTCTAAATCGGTAACTAACTTGATTCAAACATCATGTGTATAAAAGATAAAATCATATTTTTAAATGCAATAGTTAAATTGTTAACATATACATTGTACAAAAAGTCATGTTATACTATATTAGATATTCTTTTTTATTTTCAAATGTTTTTGGATTGATATTGACACGACATCAATTATATTGATATTAATTTTTTTAGATTCTCTAATGTCTTACACTAATTAAAAAAAGAGTCGTCATTGTCGATTGAGTCTTGGTACCATTTGTTACCATGGATGTAGCCACTCATGAGGTGGGATGAGACTGTTATCCCTCCAAAACTTTTTAGTATAATGATATTTTGGGTCATTTTTAGTTTAAATAATAGTTAGTTAAGATTTTTTCTCCTCGCAATTTCTAAACTTAAATACTTAATTTGAGAAAAGATTCTCTTATAGTAACATGAGAATTTGATAATAAAAAAATAATTAAAGTCTATCATTTCATTCGTAGTCGATAGTAGATGAACAAAATCAATAAGTTTAAAGGGTTGCGTTTTATGAAATTAAGGCGAGATAAAACTTAAACTCTTAAGTTTTCATGGTTGGTATATGATATTTTGTTTTTAATTTAATTGGAAAATAATATTACTCTACTGGAATTTTGAAGAAATTGCATCATAATAGTACCACAAGCAAAAAAGTATTTGAGTTATCTTAATTTCTCTTCTTATTATATTAAAAATAAAATATTAATTTATAATATATTTATAGTTTTAAAAATTATTTATTAGGTAAAGATGTATTAATTACATTGTATTTATATCTTGAAAATTATTTATTGATAAAAGATACTGTAAAACTAAAATTGATTTTGATATAACACATAAATCCAAGGACCAATTTGCAAAACAATAAATTTTTAAGTACTTTTTTAAGTCTCATAAATTGACAAGTATTTTTGAACAAAATAATATTTAAAGACCTGCTCTTAAATCATATATATTTCTCTAAGTCTTTTCCTATGTTTTTCAAGCCTAAGTATGCAAAAACGCCCAGGCGTATCGATACCCTCAGCGTATCGATACCCTATTTTACCACTGGAATTTTATTGAACTTACCGTACCGATACGCCCTGCAACCGTTTCGATACGATATTCATCTGGGCAAATGTTTTCATGAAACCGTACCGATACGCCTAGCAACCGTATCGATACGATAAGCATATCTTTGAAAAATCCGAGCATTTAATTATTTGACCGTTACTTGTCAGTTGGTTGGTTTCCCAATTTTAAAAGACCGTTATACCGTACTGATACGCTTGGTTTGCGTATCGATACACTTTTTATACAAACATAGCTTGGGATTCCAGTAAGTTTGGACGGTATCGATACTGACCTCCGTATCGATACTCCCCTTAAACCCGTACCGGTACGCCTTATATGCGTATCGATACGCTCTGTTTTCAGGCACAATGGCTCTTTCCTCTTTGATGCAGGTATCGATACGCCCTTCCCGAGTACCGATACGGTAGGCTGCAGAGCTGCATTTATTGCGGGAAAAATGTCCACAACGGCTCTATTGATGATCACAACTACCCAAACGGCTAGAAATCAATGCAAGAATATAAAAACAAGCTTCTATTGACCAAGCAACAACTATTGAACATTCAAGCATCATCAAAGCAAAAAATCCAAACCCTTGAGCTATTCAAAGTCATATTCTTGTACCCAACTCTATTGTCTTTCAATTGTCAAATTGTATTGTGAGTTTGGGGTTTTTGAAATTATAATTGGGTAGACAATCATCCTTTGAGAGAAAACATTTGAGTTTACCAAATTCTTTCTTTGTATTTGAGTGGATTAAGCTTTGGGTAGAAAGCTTAAATCGAAATTGTAAGGTTTCCTCCTCATCCAAGAAAAGGGGACGAATTCAATTAGTGAATTGTTTGAAAATCCTTAGTGGGAGCTAAGGTAGTGGATGTAGAGCTCATTTGGAGAACTTGAACCACTATAACCCATTGTGTCATTTTTATTTTCAATCTTTCTCTTCACCAAAATTTTAATTGCCAATTCACCCCCTCTTGGCCATTTGCAAGTGTTCGATCAACTCAACAATTGGTATCAGAGCTACACTCATTGGAAGGATTACAAACCTCTTGAGTTGATTCTTGGAGAGTTTGATCAACAACAAGTCAAGCAATGACATCCACCTCCAACTATGAGTCCCAATCCACCACCAAGCCATCATTCTTCAATGGGGATAACTATCCTTATTGGAAGAATAGGATGAGGCTCTTCATCAAGTCTACCGACTATATGGTGTGGGATGTAGTTGAAGAAGGTCCATACATTCCCATGAGGAGAGATGGAGAAAGGCTTGTCCCAAAGATCAAAGCCGAAATGACCGATGATGAAAGAAGAAGGATGCAAGTGAATGACAAAGCTCTTCATGTAATATTTTGTGCACTTGGTCCGGATATCTACTCCAAGGTGTCTTCAATCGAAAATGCCAAGGAGGTTTGAGACACCCTCGAGACAACATACGAGGGAACTAGTGATGTCAAGGAGACAAAGATTGGGCTACTCAATCTAAGCTATGAGAACTTCAAGATGGATCCCGAAGAAAGTGTCTCCAAGATGTTTGATCGGTTCTCGGTCATTGTCAACGGTTTGAAGGGTTTCGGTGAAATCATTCCCGAAGACAAGCTAGTGAGAAAGTTGTTGTATTCTCTTCCGGAGTCATGGGATGGCAAGAGAACGACCATTATTGAAGCTAGAGATTTGAAGACTCTCAAGCTAGATGCTCTTGTTGGATCTCTACTCACACATGAGATTATGAGGAAGGGAAGAGAACAAGAGAAGAAGATAGTGAAGAAGAAGGAAGTTGAGAAGAAGAAAGTTGGAATCGCACTAAAGGCTTCACATCAAGAAAGCGATTCTAGTGAGGATGAAGATGAGGAGATGGCTATGTTGGCCAAACGTTTTACTCGGTTTATGAAGTCAAATCGTGGAAGAAAATTCATTAGAAAGGGAGACTTCAAGAGTAAAAGCAAGGAAGGGGAGAAAGACCAAATTACTTGTTATGAATGCAAGAAACCGGGTCACATCCGTTCCGAGTGTCCTCAAATGAAAAAGAAAAGCTTTGGGAAGAAGAACAAGCTCAAAGCACAAATTGCTACTTGGAGTGACGATGAGTCTTCCGAGGAAGAGGAGGAAGTGGCCAACCTATGTCTCATGGCCATCGATGATGAACCTAAGGTAAACTCTCACTCATCCAATTTCGATTTTACCATTGAGGAACTTCAAGATGCTTATGATGAATTGCAAGAAGTGTATGATGAGTTAGTAGGAAAATACAAAGAGTCCATTTTGAAAAACAAGAAAACAATTTCCGATTTAAAAATTCAAAATGAGACATTTTCAAAAGCTAACTCCGAATTGGAAAAGAATGTTTTGTTTTTAGTTAATCTTTCAAATGATCTTAAAACTAAAAATCTTGAACTTGAAAAACTTCTTTCCGATTTTCAAGATTATCACACAAAGGAAGTGGATAATCTTAAAACATCTATTGCTATTGGGAAAAATAATTTAGAAAAAGGAAATCATTCTAAATCCCAATATGTAAAAAGAAAACCTTTTGTACCTAAACAAAGAAATTTTAATAAGCAAGCTAGAAGTCATAGAGTTAGGAGTGTTTGAGTTCCTAAAGAACTCATTATTTCTAATGATTTGAATGCTATTGCTTCTTGGATTCCTAAGGGAACCAAATTGTTGAAGGTTAACACTCATGGACCCAAAATGATTTGGGTACCAAAAATCAAGGCCTAATTTCTTTGTTTGTAGGGGGAGCATTGCTACAAGGCTAAAGCTTCAAGCAAAAATTCTTGGTACCTTGATAGTGGATGCTCAAGACACATGACCGGTGACAAGAGTAGATTTGTGGAACTAAAGCCTAAAAGTGGTGGAGTAGTAACTTTCGGTGACAACTCCAAAGGTCACATTGAAGGAATAGACTCCATTGGTAATTACTCTTCTATTTTCATTGAAAATGTTTTGTATGTCAACGGTCTTAAACATAATTTGTTAAGCATTAGTCAATTATGTGATAGGGGTTTTAATGTTTTATTTGATAAAAGTGGTTGCAAAATTGTAAACATTAAAACAAATCAAATAATGCTCATAGGACATAGAATAGGCAGTATTTACATGGTGCATTTAGATGACATCCATTCATCCCATACATGCTTAGTTGCACATGATGAACATGACTCATGGCTTTGGCATAGAAAATTAGGACATGCTAGCATGAGTGTCTTAGAGAAATTAATCTCCCTTGATCTAGTTAGAGGTTTACCCAAACTTAAATTTTCAAATGATAAAATTTGTGATGCATGTTCAAAGGGTAAACAACATAGAAGTTCTTTTAAATCCATAATGATGTCTCTACTAGTAGATATTTACAAGGGTAAACTACACCGGTGGTCCCCTAACTATTACCATATTCCTATTTTGGTCCCAAAACTATTTTTTTTCGCAAAATCGTCCCTTCTGTTACATAGTTCTCCTGTTTTAGTCCCCCGTCGTTAAAAACTAACGGAATTGCTGGCGTGGAATTTTTTTATTTATTTTTTAAATATTATTTTATTATTTTCTCTCTCCTATATATATTATTTAAATTTTTTATTCAGTTTAATGTGGTGGTGACACGTGTCACCACCATAAGAAAGAAAATAAATTGAATCTAAGGGGGGAGCTGGGATTCGAACCCGCACCCCCCACGTCTCAAACCAACAGGTCGACCATTGGGCTAAACTACATTTGTTGACATATATTAGCACAACTTAGATTTAAAACAATCGAATGGGGACGCAGATGACCTTCTTCTTTCTTCACTTGTTCATCTTCATTTGGAATTAGAGGTGGCCTGATTAGTTTCAGTGGTGTCTGGTACGGACTCGATACAGCAGCATTCACATTGACCGAACCTTGATCCTTCACAAGCATAGGTGAAAACATATTAAAAAAATTAATGAGTTTTGACAATGAAAGCTAACATCCGCGTTTCAGTGGTGAATTATGAAATATGAACCACGGGTGGTTCTCGGTTTTAGCAATCATGAAGCTGTTTCCCATGAACCCTAGGAGAATCATTTGGGAAAATTTGCATATAATTAATAACATTGAACTCACATTCTGGGAGGATACAATGGCGCCTACTCTACGCTGCAACAAACCTAGCATGTAACCGAAGAAGCCAGCTGCAACAAGTACACCAATTCCTGCAACGACAGAAATTAAAATGTGTAAAGCTCGAATACCAACTAATGGACTTGAAATTCGGGTGGTGTATTAGTTTACCGAGAGGAAAACCACTTCCATATTGATCGGCGCAGTCATCAAAATGTAGTTGAATCTCTTTGATAGCTCGGTTTCCCCGATCTATCACGAGAAGGGAGCAACTGCTTCCAACATAGACGACATCAAAATCATTAGAAAACTTTGCATCTTCACTCGGTCCATCTGCATGTACCCCTCCCTGTGTCCATTTCCCACCAGCAATGGTTGTAACACCTGAAGAAGATTTCACATGTATCAGCAAGAGTCAACAACAGGTAAGAGACAAGGGGGGGTAAAGGATGAAAAACTTATATAGTTAAACCAAAATAACAGGGGTAAAGAAGATTTCACATGTATCTGCGTCCCCATTTGATTGTTTTAAATCTAAGTTGTGCTAATATATGTCAACAAATGTAGTTTAGCCCAATGGTCGACCTGTTGGTTTGGGACGTGTGGGGTGCGGGTTCGAATCCCAGCTCCCCCCTTAGGTTCAATTTATTTTCTTTCTTATGGTGGTGACACGTGTCACCACCACATTAACCTGAATAAAAAATTTAAATAATATATATATAGGAGAGAGAAAATAATAAAATAATATTTAAAAAATAAATAAATAATTCCACGTCAGCAATTCCGTTAGTTTTTAACGACGGGGGACTAAAATAGGAGAACTATGTAACAGAAGGGACGATTTTGCGAAAAAAAATAGTTTTGGGACCAAAATAGGAATATGGTAATAGTTAGGGGACCACCGGTGTAGTTTACCCTATTTACAATTGATTCATATGGATCTCTTTGGGCCAATTAGAACAATGAGCTTGGGTGGAAAATCATATGCTTTTGTGCTTGTAGATGACTACTCTAGGTATACTTGGGTTCTATTCTTAAGTACAAAGGATGAGGCTTTAGAAAAATTCATCACATTTTCTAAAATAACTCAAAATGATCTTGAACTTAAAATTTCCTACATTAGAAGTGATCATGGAACCGAATTTCAAAATCTAGGTTTCGATGAGTTTTTAAATGAAAATGGGATTAGCCACAATTTTTCCGCACCTCGCACTCCTCAACAAAATGGGGTAGTTGAGAGGAAAAATCGAACTTTAGAAGAAATGGCTAGAACCATGCTTTGCGAAAATAATTTACCTAAATATTTTTGGGCGGAAGCCACAAATACCGCTTGCTATATTATAAATCGAGTAATGATTAGGCCAATTTTGAAGAAAACACCTTATGAGATTTTAAAATCTAAGAAGCCTAACATTAGCTATTTTCACCCTTTTGGTTGCAAGTGTTTTGTTTTGAATAATGGTAAAGAAAACTTAGGTAAATTTGATGCTAAAAGTGATGAAGCTATTTTCTTAGGGTATTCTTTAAACTCTAAAGTCTATCGTGTATTTAATAAAAGAACTCTAGTTGTTGAAGAATCAATACATGTTGTTTTCGATGATAACCTCCTTCCGAGGAAGAAATCTTGTGATGATGATGATGTAGGAATCATTGATGCCATTGATGGAGGACAAACGTCAAAGTTGAATGAGATTCCAACCAAAGATGAGGATTCACAAGATCCACCCCTTGAAGCCTTGAAGGATTTGGCTCTTGAGGAAAGGGAGGTGTCTTACCCAAGGGAGTTAAACTATGTCAAAGGTGGTGAAATCTTGGGTGATCCATCCAAGGGGGTAACTACTAGATCCTCTCTAAAATTAATGAATTATGTTGCATTTATTTCATGCATTGAGCCTAAAAATATTAAAGAAGCTTTAAAAGATGACTTTTGGATTTTGGCCATGCAAGAGGAATTAAATCAATTTGAGAGGAGTAAAGTTTAGACATTAGTTGAAAGGCCTAATGATCAATCTATTGTAGGAACAAAATGGGTTTTTAGGAATAAATTAGATGAAAGTGGTAATATAGTGAGAAACAAGGCTAGGCTTGTTGCTCAAGGCTATACACAAGAAGAGGGAATTGATTTTGATGAGACTTATGCACCCGTAGCTAGGATGGAAGCTATTAGGATGTTACTTGCATTTGCATGTTATCATGATTTCAAGCTTTTTCAAATGGATGTGAAAAGTGCATTTTTAAATGGTTTTATAAATGAAGAGGTGTATGTTGAACAACCACCGGGTTTTGAGGATTCAAAATTTCCAAACCATGTGCTTAAACTTGCAAAAGCTCTCTATGGTTTTAAACAAGCTCCTAGAGCTTGGTATGAGAGACTTTCAATTTTCTTAATTGAAAAGGGTTTTGAAAAAGGAAAGGTGGATACAACACTCTTCATAAAAAGATATAACAATGACATCTTAGTAGTTCAAATTTATGTTGATGATATTATTTTTGGTTCTACTAATGAGTGTTATTGTAAGGAGTTTTCTAAGCTAATGCAAGGTGAGTTCGAGATGAGCATGATGGAGGAGCTCTCATTCTTTTTGGGACTCCAAATCAAACAAAGGAAGGATGGCACCTTCATAAATCAAGCTAAGTACGTGAATGATATGCTCAAGAAGTTTGGCTTGGAGAATGCAAAACCTCAAGCCACTCCTATGAGTTCTTCCATAAAGCTTGACAAAGATGAAGGAGGTAAGTGTGTTGATTCTAAGCTTTATAGATCCATGATAGGTTCTTTGCTTTACCTTACCGCAAGTAGACCGAATATTATGTTTAGTGTTTGCTTATGTGCTAGGTTTCAAGCTAGTCCTAGAGAATCACACTTAGTTGCCATTAAGAGAATTTTTAGATACCTTAGAGACACACCTACTTTAGGCCTTTGGTATCCTAAGGATTCTTCCTTTAGCCTTCATGCTTTTTCGGATGCGGATTATGGGGGATGTAAGATAGATAGGAAAAGTACTTCCAGGACATGCCAATTCTTAGGTAGTATGCTCGTATCTTGGTTCTCTAAGAAACAAAATAGCGTAGCCTTATCTACCACCGAAGCGGAGTACATATCTTTAGGGAGTTGTTGTGCTCAAGTCCTTTGGATGAAACAACAACTCTTAGATTATGGTGTTAAAATAGAAACCATACCCCTTAGGTGTGACAACACTAGTGCCATTTGTCTCACTAAGAATCCCATCCAACACTCTAGAACTAAACACATAGAAATTAGACATCATTTCATTAGAGATCATGTTTTGAAAAATGATGTTGTTATAGAGTTTGTTGACACCTTGAACCAATTAGCAGATATATTTACAAAACCTTTAGATAAAGAGCGCTTTTGGACCCTTAGGAGAGAGTTAGGTTTAACTAGCCTTTCTTGACACTTTTTTGTCCCAAAATGTCAAAATTTGCTTGAAATTGTTTGTGATTCATGCTTGTGTTAATTTTGTTCTTTTTGCTTCTATGCATGTTGCTAGAGGGAGTATATATTAAGTTTAGCCATTAAAACTTGTTCATATGACATGTACATGCATTTAGGGACGTTTCAAATTGGATTTTTGCACTTAAATCTGTCAAATCTGCACAATCTGGTAAAGGTGTATCGATACGGCTTAAGCGTATCGATACGGGTTGATAACTGGGAATTTTTGCAGATGAACAAGTATCGATACGACCACGCGTATCGATACGGTACAAGTCAAGGGAAATAGTCAAAGCCAAGCGTACCGATAGGGCCCCGCGTATCGATACGGTAGTAATGACGAATATAAAATTAGGGTTAATGGGTATCGATACGCGTGTATAGCGTATCGATACGGCCTCGACAGAGAGGCTATTTAGGGATGTATGTGTTAAAACTCTTTAAAAACTCAAAAACCCTTTTTTCTCTCAAAAACCCTAGCAGCGAAACCCTATATAAACCCCCTCAATCCTTCAAATTTTACCATCAATCTTCAAAATTTCTTGAGGGTTTTTACTCTACACATCAAGGCAAAGCTTTGGCATCAAATCTTGTGCATTCACATCCCCTCTTTCATCCATTCTAAGATTCAAGGTATAAAATTTCTCTTTTCTCTTTTTTTAATTTTCGTTTGTTTTTAATTGTTGTTTTAACTGATTTTTTGTACAAACCTTGTTTGATTGTTATGGGTTTCACCTTTTTCACAAAAAAAAATTTCAAAAATTAAAATTTTTTTCATTCGAATATATTTTATATTCGATATTTTTAAAATTGTTTTTTTATTGTGAATATCTCTTTAAAATTAAAATTCTTTTTAACAAATTACCTTGCATTATTAGAATTTATTGGATCAAATAGGATGTTAATTGCATACATATTCGAATCCTTTTTGATGTATTTTCAGGATTATGGCACCGAAAGAGGGAACTAAGCGTCATCGTTCTACTTCCAATCCTATTGAGGATGTCGAGGGTAATCCTACACCTAACCTTCCTTATATCATCCAATTAAGTTTTCCCGAATCTACTGATAGGGAACGATATAAACTTTTTCAAGGAATGAACCTTAGGGAAGAGCGAGTTGTGTCTATCCCTTTTTTAAATTCTGTCTGTTTCAAGTTTCAATACCTACCTTTGATTAAGCAATGGAAATTCTTAACCTTTTTGAATATTCCTCCTATCCTATATAGGAACCTAGTCATTGTATTCTTTTCTAATGCCGTATGCATACATGATGAACCTAGGGAGCATGTCATTGCCATTGAATCTTCTATTATGGGCAAAACTTTTCAAATTGATCAAAAGGTTTTATGTAATGTCTTTGGTTTTGAAGATATTGGTATTGATGATGAACACTCTTTGGGTACGGGTTTTTTAGGTCCCGCAAAAGTTTTAAATGCTCATGACCGTATCCTTCACCTTTTTATTTCTTGGTTTATTCGTCCATCGGGTGGGAAATATTCAACTATTCGTCAAACTGATGATTTTTGACTTAGGTGTTTTAGAGAAGGTAAACGTCCAAATTTGTGTCAAATTATGTTTGCCGACCTTGTCTTCTTAGTTCAAAACCGTCACACCAAACTAGTCTCATCCTTTTACTACTCCACGGCTTTGAGTTGTCTATTTCATTCCCTTGGCATTGATTGTTCACATGATTTTCCCGAAACCCTTGGCCTACCCATCGATGAGCGTTCCCTAGCTCGTTCCGGTTTCACTTATGTTGATAATGATTGGGTTCGCAATGCTCAAGATCCTCCGCCCGTTGCTCCGGTCGATACCTCTCGTGCTTCTTCGAGTTCTCACCGTGCTCCTCTTGATTCCTCCTCCATGGATACTCTCATGACCTTCCTAAATGAGAAGTTCACCGCGATGGATAATCGTTTCACATCCTTAGAGGATCGCGTCCAAGGCATGGAAAAGAAGATAGACACCATGGCCGCTCGCCAAAACTCTATGGATATCTCTCTTACCGCCTTCTATGGTGCTTGGATCAATCAAACCCGAAGGAATCAACCCTCTCAAGAAGATGAATAAAAAGATGACGAGGACGATAATGATGACGAAGGGGACGAGTAGATCATGCATCTCATCTTAGGCCATTTAGTCTTTTATTATTGTTATTGCACTTTCGTTTTTAGGATTTGAAGTTTATGCCTATTATCTATGTTTTTAGGATTTTAAAAGTTTGGATTATGATGGTTGCTTTGAAATTTATGCATTTGAACCTTTATGTTTATTTTGAAGCTTATGCATTTGAACTCTTATGCTTGCTTTAAGTTTAATGAATTATTGTTGCTTTATATTGCTATTATCCTTGTATTCTATTTTGATCTAACAAAAAGGGGGAGAAGGATCATAGAGTCAAATATTTTTGTTTTGAAAATCTATCTTAAAGTAAGGGGGAGAAAACTTTTCAAAGTTTCTAAAAATTTATTTATGGTTTTGTTATATCAAAAAGTGGGAGATTGTAAAACTAAAATTTATTTTGATATAACACATAAATCTAAGGACCAATTTGCAAAACAATAAATTTTTAAGTATTTTTTTAAGTCTCATAAATTGACAAGTATTTTTTAACAAATAATATTTAAAGACATGCTCTTAAATCATATATATTTCTCTAAGTCTTTTCCTATGTTTTTCAAGCCTAAGTATGCAAAAACGCCCAGGCGTATCGATACCCTCAGCGTATCGATACCCTATTTTACCACTAGAATTTTATTGAACTTACCGTACCTATACGCCCTGCAACCGTATCGATACGATATTCATCTGGGCAAATGTTTTCATGAAACCGTACCGATACGCCTAGCAACCGTATCGATACGATATTCATCTGGGCAAATGTTTTCATGAAACCGTACCGATACGCCTAGCAACCGTATCGATACGATAAGCATATCTTTAAAAAATCCGAGCATTTAATTATTTGACCGTTACTTGTCAGTTGGTTGGTTTCCCAATTTTAAAAGACCGTTATACCGTACCGATACGCTTGGTTTGCGTATCGATACACTTTTTATACAAACATAGCTTGGGATTCCAGTAAGTTTGGACGGTATCAATACTGACCTCCGTATCGATACTCCCCTTAAAACCGTACCGGTACGCCTTATATGCGTATCGATACGCTCTGTTTTCGGGCACAACGGCTCTTTCCTCTTTGATGCAGGTATCGATACGCCCTTCCCGAGTACCGATACGGTAGGCTGCATAGCTGCATTTATTGCGGGAAAAATGTCCACAACGGCTCTATTGATGATCCCAACTACCCAAACGACTTGAAATCAATGCAATGATATAAAAACAAGCTTCTATTGACCAAGCAACAACTATTGAACATTCAAGCATCATCAAAGCAAAAAATCCAAACCCTTGAGCTATTCAAAGTCATATTCTTGTACCCAACTCTATTGTCTTTCAATTGTCAAATTGTATTGTGAGTTTGGGGTTGTTGAAATTGTAATTGGGTAGACAATCATCCTTTGAGAGGAAACATTTGAGTTTACCAAATTCTTTCTTTGTATTTGAGTGGATTAAGCTTTGGGTAGAAAGCTTAAATCGAAATTGTAAGGTTTCCTCCTCATCCAAGAAAAGGGGACGAATTCAATTAGTGAATTATTTGAAAATCCTTAGTGGGAGCTAAGGTAGTGGATGTAGAGTTCATTTGGAGAACTTGAACCACTATAACCCCTTGTGTCATTTTTATTTTCAATCTTTCTCTTCACCAAAATTTTAATTGCCAATTCACCCCTTCTTGGCCATTTGCAAGTGTTCGATCAACTCAATAGATACATTATTTGTATTACATTTATTGTTTTGAAAATTATATATGAGAAAATATAATTGTATTACATTTATTAATTGCTATGTGCGGCTACCACCTCAGCTAGTTAGATGTGCCATTGCTCAAGAAAAATGATCATCTCATTTTCTTTCTTTTTACCTTTGTTCTTACCAAATACACTCGAAATTTATTTTCTTTCCACTTTTTCATTCCCTCTATCCATTTTCCACCAACCAATGCCACAATATAATCAGCTTTACTTCAAAAATAATTGAATTAAATAAATAGAGACCGGTTATAAAATTCTTTTAGAAAGTCATGAAGTCAATATAATATTTTTAAAATGGATTGAATTGAAAGTTGAAAACTTCACTAATTTCTCAACTTCCAATCAAAATTCTTTATTAAAAATAATATACAAATAGTCAAAATGTAGAATTGTTCCAATTATTTTTTTTCAAAATACTTGGTCATTTATATTAATTTGGTGCCAAAAAGAACACCTCCCTTGTCAGAATCTGATTCAAGAAATAAGATATTTTGGGTGCATCGAACTCTTATTCAACGACACACAAATTTCTAGCGACGGCTTATAAAGAAAAGTACTTAACAAATCAGATATCTTACAGCCTCAATTTCATGGCATTACAGACATTTCAACGTTGACAAAGTAATGTAATAATCTAACAGATTTAGTCAAAACTCAAAATGTCCAAATTAGAACAATAATCTTAACGTGTACAACTGTTATGAGTTTAGTATTAGAATGTATTTATCAACTATAAGTTGATCTAGCGTGATTAGACATTAAATATTTTATTAGTCTGAATTTTAATATTATGAATGGAGAAAATTAAATTCAGATAATCGTTTTTATAATAAACAAATGAATTATCCGATTCAAACTAATCCACTAAGTGGTTATAAAAAAATAGGGTAAATTACATTAAATGGTCTCTGACTATGACCCAAATCTTTGCTGAGTCCCCTAACTATGAGAATTTACAAATAGATCACCCGACTAATCACGACTAACAAATCGGTTCAATTCCGTTAAAAATAAACGACTAATAACTTGTCGGTTAATAAAATATGTATGGTAACAGATTTAACCATCAACCTTTACATTTTATTTTAAATTGGTCCTAAATTTAAAATTCTAGCTCTCAACATTTAAATATTATAACATTTTAGTCTCTTAAATCATAAACTTCATCTCTTTTCTTCTAAAAAAAAAAACTTCCATTGCTGTTAAAGCTGGGGGTTTGAACTAGACCTATTTCGAATTTCATGCTAATGTTAAGTGTGAAAATGATGGTTAAATTTATGATTATTAGACTTAATTTTGTGGTTTGCAAAGTGTTATACAAATGGGGTTGCAGGTAGTTACTATAACCATCAATGGATGTTTTTTTAGAAGGGAAGAAGATGAAGTTTAGGAATTAAGGGGCTAGAATGTTGTAATATTTAAATGTTGAGAGCTAAAATTTTAAATTTAGGACCAAATTAAAATAAAATGTAAAAGTTGATGGTTAACTCCGTTATTATATAAATTTTATCAACTTACACGTCATCAGTCGTTTATTTTTTAACAGAATTGGACCGATTTGTTAGTCGCGATTAGTCGGGAGACCTATTTGTAACTTTTCATAGTCATGGGACTCAACAAAGAATTGAGTAATAGTTGGGGGACTATTTATGTAGTTTACCCAATTTTTTTAACCCTTACTTTTGCATCAGTGCTTACGCTGCAAGAGTTGCATAAGGATTTCCCAAAGCTGATTCATGAGTAATTGTAGAGCTGGCAATGGGTCGTTCGGTTCGGGTTGTTTCGTTTCGAATTTATTTAGATTCAGTTCGGTTCAGGTTCAGGTCTAATTCGGGTCTGTGATGAGTCGGATCTGGTTTGGGTATTGGATCGGGTCAAAATCGGATCGGGTCAAAATCGGATCGGTTATTTTTGGGTCGGGTCAATATTGGATCGATCGCTTTCGGTTCGGTTCAAAATTGAGTCGTTCGGGTCACTTTCGGGTCAAGTCAACATTTGAATTTTGGGGTCAATTCAGTTTGAGTTAGGTTTAGGGTTTTAGGTTTAGTACTTATAGTTTAGTTTAGAGTTATTGGTGAATGAGATTAATTCTGATTCAACTTGTTAATCTATGCATTTGAATTTGATTAAATATTTAAATCAAAGCTTCATGTATCCATATCAAAATTTTGTGTATAATTATATTAAATCAAAGTTTATTATATGTAATAATAATAATAATAATAATAATAATAATAATAATGTCTGAAATGAATTAATTTATTAAACTTAGGATCTAATTGAGCTAACTAAAATCTAGAATCATAAATCACGGACATAATTAAAATAATTCTAAAACTAAATGTGAAATTTCAATTAAATTAATCTAAATTGAAACTCAATTAAATTAAGAAAAAAAAGGAGAAAGACAATGGGTAAAAATAGAGAGGGAAAAGACAACATTTTGGAGGGAAATAAGCCACCAATTTTTTAAGTTAGATTGAAAAAAAAAAAGAAAAAAGATAATTGGTAAAAATAGAGAGAGAAAAGATAAAATTTTGGAGGGAAATAAACCACCAATTTTTTAAGCTAGAGATCAATTAATTTTTAGGTCATGTTGCATTTAAAATGTTACATTTTAGTACTAATATTCAACTTTAAGTTTTAGTTTAATTTAATTTAGTTATAAGTATCCCCACGGTTTAGACTTCGGATATAGAAATCCACTCCCCGTAGTGATATTTAGTCTCTAAAAATTTACATTTAGTCGAAATTAACTAATCTTTGTAATTTAGTCTATTAATTTAGTATAATATTATGTTTGTTCATTTTAATTTCTAAGATTTAAGTTTTAGCCAAAATGACATAAAATGTTATTATATAACAACTTTGACAAGAGCAACGGTCTCTTCCATGGTATAGTACAAAAAGATAATAAAACATACATCATTTTATTATTTATTATATTGTTAAAAATAAATTATTCATTTATTTACCTTAAATTTTGGGTTAAAATCAGGTCGATATTGGATTCAGCTTTCGGTTCGTGTCTATTTCGGTTCAACAAAAAATTTTGGGTCGATTTCGATTTGGTTTATTTCGGGTTTCGGATCAACTTCGGATAATCATGTACGAGTCATAATCGGGTCTCAGTTCGAGTAATTCGGTTCAGGTTTCAGGTCTCGAGTCAAGTTTGGTAGGTCTAAGTAATTGTGCCTTCGTCATCAAAAGCACGCGTCAACAACCGGTGAGGCGGCGGTTGTGTCGTGGTGCTCAAAGTGTTCAATAATCAACTGCATATATCTATACCAACTATTATTTGTTAGGTGGCAATTAGGACATTCGGATCAGGTTTAATTCAGGTTATTTTTAGTTCGATTCGAATGATTTTTGATTTAAATTCGACTCGATTTAGATTAGGTTTGATTTAAATTTAGTTTGGATCTATGTTACTTTGCATGCTACGTGGCAATCAGGTCGTTTGGGTCATGTTTGGTTCATGTCATTTTTAGTTCCATTCGGATGATTTTCGATTTAAATTCAAATCGATTCAGATTAGGGCTGATTCAAATTTAGTTTGGATCTATGTTATTTCGCGTCGGTTCGGGTATTGGGTCGTATCAATATAGGATCGGTTGACTTTCGGTTTAATTTAATATCAGATCGGTTGAATTTTGGGTCGAGTATATATCATAACTGATAGTTTTCAGTTCAGGCCAATTAGGGTTGTAAATGAGACGAGATAGATCGCGAGCTACTCGAGCTCGAACTCGGCTCCAGTTCTTAACGAGTCGAATCGTGCTACTCGATACCCGACTCAAAAAGCATGTGAGGTACTCAAAATATAATATACTAAAATTTTATAATTTAAATTCATAAACCTAAAGCCCTGAAACATAAAGCCTAAATATAAGTATTAAACCCTAAAATTAAAATCATAAATTTTAAACCCAGCAACCTAAATTTCTAAACCCTAAAATTAACAAGCTCGTGTAAACTTACACAACTTGTGTACGTATCAAAGTTTTTTTCATAATAGAGCTTTAAATGACACGATGTAAAACCTATATTTGATTTTGATATAACAAATATTTTAAAGACCAAATTGCAAAGTAAATAAAATTTTAAGTAGTTGAAAGTCTAACTATTGACAAAGATTTTAAACCTAAATTATTTCCAAGTCAAAACTTAAACCCCACAAAATTTTCTAAGTGTATTCAAAATTGCTCAGGCGTATTGATATACCTTACAACGTTTCGATGCGGATTTTGGCTAATTGAGCACAACGTTTTGATACGGCTTACCCCGTTTCGATACGGTGTTGCGATACAAGATTATCCATTTCGATACGATGTTGCGATACAGGATTGTCCATTTCGATACAACCTTCAAACTTGGCTTTATACAAATGAGTTTTAGTACAGGTCTTAGGCGTAGCGATCCTCAGTTTCGGTACGACAGGTTAGCATATCAATACGGGGTCTTAAGATTTTGAAAATCTTTGCATTAAATTTTTCGATCGTTGAGTGTCAGTTAAAGCTTCAAATTTTAGTCAACCTGTACCGATACAGTTACACCCATTTCAATACACTTTTGTAAAAACAAGTTTTGCATATCGATACGATCTAGAAGTGTACCGATACCTTTTTCCCAAGACTTTTTCATCAGATTTCAGTGAGCAAAAATCGTACCGATACGGTCTAGCCATTTCGATGCGACCCCTATTTTACACTAAGATCATTTTGATATGCCTATCACGCGTATCGATACACCCTATTTATTACCTAGAACGACTCTTTCTGTTTTGAGACAAGTATCGATACGAGTACCCCGTGTACCGATACAGTAGGTTGTAGAAGTGCATTTATTGTGGGGAAAAAGAGCTCAACGGCTCTATTGATGATGCCAATCACCCAAACAACTAAAATTCAACAAGAAGGTATAAAAGCAAGTCTCAAAAGCTACATCAACAACTATTCATCAAGTGACAAGCAATCAAGCAAAAATTCAATCCTCTTTGAGCCAAATAGAGTCAAATCCTTGTACACATCTTGTGTAATTCAATTATTTCTTTATTTTAAGATTGAGGAGAGTGCACTTATAATTGGGGCAAATATTTTATTTTTGTGACGTTTATTTTCATTTGCCAACAAATTTTCTTGTCAAGAGTAATTTTAATCAAGATTTTGGTAGAAAACTTGATTGTCTTGTAACGGTTTCCTCCTAAGCCTACAAAGGGACGGATCCAATAATGAATTGTTTGAAAATCCTTAGTGGAGCTAAGGTAGTGGATGTAGAGCTTGTTAGAAGCTTGAACCACTATAAATTCTCTTGTCTTCATTATTTTTATTTTACCACTTTGCTCCCTTTTAATTTAAAAAGCCAATTCACCACCTCTTGGCCAATTCTACATTGTTTGATCATCTTAATACACGAGACAAATTGCGAGCTACCCGAGTTTGACTCGGTCAAAGCTCGGGCAACACTCGACTTGATTGAACTCAACTCAAGCTCGAACTCGGCTTGTTTACACCTCTAGGATCAATATCGAATCGCTTGCTTTTTTAGAACGAGTCAATAGTGGATCGGACAATTTTCAGTTTGAGTCAACATATAAAGATGATATTTTATTAGAGAAAAGATTATATTAAACCATTAAATAATTACTAAATGTGGTTGTTAATAAGTAATATGAAAAGGAGAATAAAAATCTACATATTTGAACAAATTAAATTCAGGTTACTTTCGGCTTAGATCAAATTGAGTATGAGTTGCTTTCGGTTTAACAGAAGTTCGGATCAATTTTAGTTTGAATTAATTTTGATTCGGGCTCAGGTCCATATCGATTCTCGAATCAAATAAATTGATTCAAATTTTAGATCTCGGGTAAAGTTTGCGAGTTCTACTTATTGAGTTCCTAATTCTAAAACTTTCGAAACTAACGAGGTGTACTAATTAATCAATCAAGGTAAATTGTTTTAAAATAACTTTTGAATTGATCGACCATCCATAAGAAAACTTATACATTAAATATCACGTATTAATATTCGACTGAATCTGATTACTTGAATTAATTTATCCAACCCAAATTTCAAAATCAACCTGAATACAATAGTCCAAATTTAATTTAAAACTCGAACAAATCTAATTGAATTAAAGTTGATCTAAATTTTAAATAAACCAATATGGATCCGAACTGATTTTTACCTAAACCAAAAACAACTTGAATCAATGGGAATGTACGAGTCGCTACACATGATCTCAAAATAAGAGAGGCCTGTGGAAATGTAGGGATGGAGCACGAAGAGAGAAGAGAAGGCAGAACGGTTAACCAGGAAGGAAAACACAATGGAGAGGAAGAGGCTCATCAAGGTAAACCCTCCAGTGGAAAGGTGATCGAAGGCGAATGGACTACTTTTATTGATAATCTCAGCAGAAGGGTTTCACGGGCGGCTTTAAGAGAATTTTTTTGTCACTATGGAAAGGTAACTAGGGTTTTTATTCCATAAGTTAATAGGAAAGCTAAATACAAGTAGAGCACCTTTTTTTTCATTTCAATGGCAAGTAAGGAAGATATATTTTCTGCCATTTCTAAACTGCATAATACCCGCATTGATGGACGAGTTATTTCAATCTCGCAAGCAAGATATCCCAAACATAAGATCACAGCATGCAACACTATATCCAACAATGACAAAGAATAGTGTAATCGTGCTAGTAGTGGATCGGGAGAGAGAGAACATATGGTTCCTTCGAGTAATGGTGTTGCAATGGGTTATAAAATGGGTGAGAAGATGTCTTATAAAGTCACCCTACTTCGAAACGTAGAAAACACGGACATGCAAAATATGACTAATAGATCTTCGAATGAGGCTATTCAAATTGGTTGTAATGATGGTGATATTTTTGACGTAGATTTACTTCCATGTGAGGGTAATTGGCTCAAATGTTGCCTGGTTGGGATTTTGAAGAACTCGTATGAGCCTAGAATTTTTCAACAAGCTTTCGACTTTGAAGGGATTGTTGCCACGATATTTAAATGGGGATCCAATTGTAACTCGTATGTCATTAGATTCAACTCGCCCTCGGAGATGGAAGAGTCATGGGAATCAAGGAGAGAAGCCATGTGTTTCTGGTTCAAGTACCTTTCTCCTCTTATGGTCGATAATGTCCCCTTACAATATGCTTTGATAATTTTGAGGGATGTGCCTCTCAGTTGCTGGTTTGAAAATTTCTTTCGAGCATTGGGCAACAGGTGGGGTTTGTTCATTGATATTGACGAATGTACGAGGAATATAGATTGATTTGACATTGCTCAAATGACTATCAAGGTGGCAAGCCCCTTAGATATCCCTGAATCGTGTAGGGTTCTTGTCCATGGATCGTCCTATCGTATTAAAGTTAGTGTTGGAAAGCTAGAGGAATATTCTTCGGACATCTCTCGTTTCGTTGAAGATGGGAACTTTGCGGACGTTTGGTCGGAAAGTCCGAGGTCTAAGGATTCTGGCCATAGTGGGCACAGTGTCAGGGCTAAGGTGGATGCTCCAGCAGGGTCGGGTCAGCAGGAGGATAGCCTGAACCCGGGTGTGGATCCCAGAGAGAATGTTTTACGTTCCCCCAACCAGGTGGGCTGCATGTTGCCTCGGTCTCATGTAATTCTTCTTCCCTAGGGGTGTCGGGTGCAGCTCCCAAAGAATTTAATTCTTTGTCAGTCGGTTCTGTGGAAAAAGGTGGCTCTACAGATTTAGAGAATTGGGTCCATCCGATTGCAGTCAACAAGGGACTTTCTTTCCCTATTGGGCCTGAAATTATTCCCTCCCCCAGCCCATTCCTGAATATGGTTAATAACCCTTTGCGGGTCAATTTAAATGCAGACCCTCTTCAACATCAATCCATGGCCAACTTTGAGCAGCCAAATAGTGAAACGAAAAACTTAGGAAGTAATGATTTTCTTCCAGTATCGTCTAAAATTATCTCATCTTGGGATTTAAGTGGAGGGTCTGTGGTTCCGGATACCTTCGATTCTTTGGGCAATCATTGTCCAAATTCTTCAACTTTGCTTCGTTTGGACAGTTGGGTGGAAGTTTTTTAGGGCAAGTTGTAGGCGTCAAATAAGAAGCCACGTAAGGGATTCTATTGAGAGGCAGCCTTCAAGACATAGCGAAGGTGGACAGCATTCCTCCTCGGATGAAAATATTTCTCTGGAAAAGATCAAGGCCGAAGCAGTGTGGGAAATCAGCAGGATTCTTGAGTTTGCTTTCAAAGGAGGTAAAGAGGCCGTAATTAACATAATTAAAGAGTTAGAACAAGACTCTGGGGTTGGTGTTTAATGGTTTTCTCCTGGGTTATAATATTCTTATTTTTATCATGAATTTGTCCACTTTGTCTTGAAATGTTCGGGGAATTAGGAGAAAGGAAAAAACTAGAGCTTTGCAGAAGGTTATTCGTAGTGTTCATCCAAAGATTGTGCTGGTCCAGGAAACAAAGATAGAAAATTTCAGTGGTAATTTTGTCAAGAAATTCTGGAACTATGGGGATGTGAAATCCATTTTTTCTCCTGCAATAGGTTCCGCCGGTGGCCTTTTGTGTATGTGAGAAGCTGATTATTTCTGTGTATCAGATAGTTTCTGTACCACGAGATATATTTCTCTAATTGGATCTTTGAGCCCTAAACACCTCAAGTGTGGCATTATGAATGTCTATGGCCCTTCCATTGATTCAGAGAAAAGTGATTTCCTTGCTGAGGTTCTCAATTTCATTAAGGACTGGAACATTCTATGGTGCATTGACGGGGATTGGAATTTGTTCCTAGACTCGACGGAGAAAATTGGTTTCTCTTTGAACATGCCCTTAGTGGATTTATTTAAGTTGTTTGTCTTCAATTCCGAATTAAGAGATCTCCCGCTATTGGGTGGGAGGTTCACTTAGAGCAACAACAGAGATCCTCCTACCTTTGTCCGTTTAGATCGTTTTCTTGTCTCGACAGTTTTGAGTTACCTTTCCGAACCATAATACGATTGTACTTCAGGAAGATTCTACTAATTGGGGTCCGAAGCCCTTTAAAATTTTCAATTACTGGTTTGAAGAGGAAGGCTTTGTCAAGATGGTTCAATTTGCGATTAATAATCTGAAGAAAAAAAATCCTAGTCTGGGTATCGGTGACTTGATTAGAGGTTCGAAGTTGGCTATTAAAAAATGGGCCGGAAATTTTTCTATCTTTTCTGGTCGTCATACGACCTACCTTGAAAAAGAAATCTCTCTCATGGAAACTAAGATATAGGATGTCAGTACTGATACAATAGTGTTGCAACGTCTTAACTAGAGGTGGCAATCGGGTCGTTTCAGGTCTATCTAAAATCGGTTTAGATTCGGTTCGGGTCTAATTCGGGTCTATGATGAGTCGAATTCGGTTCGGGTATTGGATCGGGTCAAAATCGGATCAGTTGTTTTCAAGTCGGGTCAATATCGAATCGGTCACTTTCGGTTCAGGTCAGAATTGGGTCGTTCGGGTCGCTTTCGGTTCGGGTCAAAATCGGGTCGTTCGGTCGATTTCGGGTCGGGTCAACATTTGAATTTTCGGGTCAATTCAGTTTGAGTTGGGTTTAGGGTTTGAGGTTTAGTATTTATGGTTTAGTTTAGAGTTTATTGGTGTATGAGATTAATTCTGATTCAACTTGTTAAATGTTAATCTATTCATTTAAATTTGATTAAATATTTAAATCAAAGCTTTATGTATCTGTATCAAATTTTTGTGTATAATTATATTAAATCAAAGTTTATTATTATTATTATAATTATAATAATAATAAATAATAATAATGTCTGAAATGAATTAATTTATTAAACTTAGGATCTAATTGAGCTAACTAAAATCTAGAAGCATAAATAACATACATAATTAAAATATTCTAAAACTAAATGTGAAATTTTGGTGGGAAAAGACAATTGGTAAATTGAAACTCAATTAAATTAACATAAATTGAAACTCAATTAAATTAAGAAAAAGAAAAAGAGAAAGACAATTGGTAAAAATAGAGAGGGAAAAGATAAAATTTTGGAGGGAAATAAGCCACAAATTTTTTAAGCTATATTAAAAAAAAGACAATTGGTAAAAATAGAGAAGGAAAATATAAAATTTTGGAGGGAAATAAGCCACCAATTTTTTAAGCTAGAGATTAATTACTTTTTAGGTCATGTTGCATTTAAAATGTTACATTTTAGTCCTAATATTCAACTTTAAGTTTTAGTTTAATTTAATTTAGTCACAAGTATCCCCACAGTTTAGACTTCAGATATAGAAATCCCCTCCCCGTAGTGATATTTAGTCTCTAAAAATTTACTTTTAGTCGAAATTAACTAATCTTTGTAATTTAGTCAATTAGTTTAATATAATGATATTTTTTCATTTTAATTTCTAAGATTTAATTTTTAGCCAAAATGACATAATATATTATTATACCACAACTTTGACAAGAGCATTGGTCTCTTCCATGGTATAGTACAAAAAGATAATAAAACATACTTCACTTTATTATTTATTATATTGTTAAAAATAGATAATATTAAAAATAAATTATTAATTTATTTTACCTTAATTTTCGGGTTAAAATCAGGTCGATATTCAGTTCAACTTTCGGTTCGGGTAGCATTTGGTTTGGGTCCATTTCGGTTCAACAAAAAATTTCGGGTCGGTTCAGTTTATTTCGGGTTTCGGGTCAACTTCGCATCATCATGTTCGGGTCAAAATCGGGTTTCGGGTCAAGTTTGCCAGGTCTAGTCTTAACCACTTCAGGTTGTTACTATGGAAAGAGTATTGAAAAGAAGAAAGCTTCTGGCTCTAGAGATCTAGACTTAGATGGTTCACCGAAGGGGATAGGAATACTCGGTTTTCCATCTTATTGCTTCTTCGCGACGTAGATCAAATGCAATCAAGGTTCTTAATTCAGATAGAGTGATAGTTTCTTATCCAATCCGCATAAAATTGGCAGTCAAGAATCACTTTTCTAGAGCCTATAATTTGAAGCATGCTCTTAAAATTGAGGACTTCAATTTGGAATTTGCGAGACTTAATACTGAGCAAATGTCTTTCTTGTCTAGGGAGTTCACTGTGGAAGAGGAATAATTGAAAATCGTGGGGATCCGAATCGATGGGTATGGGGAATAACCGAATTCTTCACCCATGAGGATGGGGACGGGTGAAGTTTTATCACCGAAGCTCAAATGGGGATGGGGTCGAGGATTGCTATATTCGAACTGTGGGGATAACCGAACCGTACCCGTATAAATTACCATGGGATCCCCTAAAAATATATGCAGGAATCCCCAATATTTTACAAATTTGAATGGACATAAGGGTAATTTACTCATTTTCAACAAAAATCTAATCTTCTATAACTAAAGTATGGTTGTGTGGAGTAAGTTTGAAAATTCTCTGTAAATTTCATAAAAGTAATTAGAAAGTGGTCTATACATCAGTGTAAACGTGATTCAGTCTAGTTTTGTTTAAAATACACAGTGATCGATTTCGATATGTATTTTAAAAAATATGAATATTTGAATGTTGAAAGGTCATAAAAGTTTAGCAGCATATTCCTTAGAAAGAAGTTTTAATAGTGACTTTGAAAAATCACCAAAAATCTAAAAGATAAATTAGAAAGTGAGCCTTATATTTCTATAACCATACAGAAGCCTAGATTCATTTAAAACAAACGGTTCTTGATTTTGAGTTATGTATTAGGAGTTATTAATTTTTGAGTGAGCAAAGGTCAGAAGAAAAGATTGTAGGATGTTTCTAAAAACAACGATGACAATAACATAAAAATTCATCATAAATCGAACAAGTAAAATTATAAGAGATAATTTATATGGTTGAAAAGATTATTGAATCTAGCTCTTCTAGTTCTTCCTTTTATAACATACGGATCATGATTTGAATCTGTAAAGTACTAGTAACATATTTTCTTTTAAACGTAGTGCATGCTGATATGTTTCAATAGTTAATATTTTAGTCATTTATGTTTTATTTTTTTATTTTAATGTATTATTTTTTTATTTTTTGTGTACGAGGAATAATCGAAAACCGTGGGGATCCGTAAAGGATGGGTATGGGTCCTAAAAAATCCCCGAAACATTTAATGGGGATTCTGCAAAACCGTACCAGCAAGTGTTGGGGACGGAGTGGGTAATACAAAACCGTCCCCAAACCGCCCCATTGCCACCCCTAGGAAGAAGTTTGGTCCGCCTTAGCCTCTGCTGACAGTAACAGAGCCTCGGGTCCGGATGGTTGCAACCTTGGCTTTTTTTTTTTTTTAAATGGCATTTACTAAAAGATGATATTATGCGATTTTTTGATGATTTCTTTTTTGCCGGGATTGGAAGGCGGGAATTAATCACTCCTTTATCACCTTTATTCTAAAAGTTGTGAGTCCTAATTCCCTAGACGAATTCCGTCCAATAAGTCTTGTGAGAGGTATGTACAAGATACTCTCTAAGGTGCTAACTATCAGGCTACAAAGTGTTATAGGATCGTTAATTGGAGCTTCTCAGTTTGCTTTTATCGCGGGAAGACAGATTCTAGATTGTTCCCTCATTGCGAATGAAGTTATTGATTTTTTTGTAAAAGAAAAAAAAGGAAGGGGTGACCTTTAAAATCGATTTTCACAAAGCTTATGATTATGTAGATTGGAACTTTTTAATCCTAATTTTGAAGAAGTGCGGTTTCGATGAGAAATGGTGTAACTAAATTTACCGGTGCATTTCATCGGCATCCATATCTATACTTGTGAACGGAGTTCCAACGGAGGCCTTCTCTATCTCTCGCGGCCTTAGACAGGGCTGCTCATTATCCCCTCTGCTGTTTAATTTAGTGGATGAAGCCCTCAACCTTATGCTATCAAAATATGTCGATAAGAGACTGTTCTCGAGTTTCAACATTGGTCGTGGCAACAACTGTGTAAGAATCTCCCATTTACAATTTGCCAACGACTTACTAATTTTTTGTGGTGCTGCAACGGGACAAATTAAAAATGTCAAGAGGATTTTGAGGGTATTTGAGTTAGCCTCGGGTCTTAAACTCAACATGTCGAAAAGTAAGATTTTGGCGTCAATGTTGATCAAGTGCTGCTCAACAGTTGGGTGGGCTCGGTGGGGTGTAAAGTGGATTCTCTACCCACTAATTACTTAAGATTGCCTCTCGGTGCTAGACGTAACTCCGCTTCTATTTGGGAACCAGTCATACAAAAATTCGAGAAGAGATTGGAAGGTTGGCAGCCTCGCTTTCTCTCTATTGGAGGCAGGCTCACGCTAATTAAATCTATTCTTACTAGTCTCCCAATATATTTCCTATCAATTTTTCGTATATCGTCTGCTATTTCTAATCGATTGAACAGTCATACAAAAATATTTTTCGTTATGATTTGGAGAGAAAAAATGACTAAGTATATGTATTTTTTTAAAATATGGTGAGCGGCTCAAATGTAACCGTACCCATAATTAAGTGACCCAAGTGTAACCTTTAATAATTCGATGACCCAAATGTAACCTTACCCATAATTGAGTGACTCAAATATAACATTACCCATAATTTAGTGACATTCGTTGTAGTTTACCCTCAAAATAATATGTATTAATTATGGCATTGATTAAAAAATCTTAATTTTATGATTAATTAAAAATCTCTGGTTGTGTAACCTAAATTATAAATATTTTTTATAAAATTATTACTTTATAATATCGTATCTTCAAAAACTAGCTTCTCTGATGAAAAAAAGGTATTGTTAAATCAAATGGCTATGGTCCAACTGTGTTGTGGGGTGTCACGTTAGTGGACTTTGATCCATGTATCTAGGGTTTTTCATTTTCTTTATGTCTGCTGTTGGCCCAATGGGTCCAGACCTCTTTTTCTTTGGTTGTGTTCCGGTTTTTAGAGTTTTGTCTTGACTAATTCGGATTGACTCGCGTTGCACATTTAATTTTAGTGGGTGATACACTCAGCAAGTATTTTTTGTATATTTGTATATGCAACGCCTCGAACTCAAAATCTGCTTAAGCGATACCAAACTGCTTACCACTTTGACCAAACCCTATTGATCCTTTCTCCTTTTTTTAATCACCAATATTCGACTCATTAGTTGACTAATTTATATCAAGTTTTATAGAAACTTAATATGAGGGTGATCCTCTTAATCCAATTTTCTCTATTCACAGCGTCAAAATTTAAATTTCTTCCTTTTCTTTGGTATAGTACATATTCATTTTATGATCCATATTTAGAATTCATGTCTTTCCCTTCTAATAATGTCATTTTAATGTTTGAGTTGTATTTTCAACTTAAAAAAACAATGTGTCTTGTTATTGCTTGCACCAAACCCTTATTGTTTTGTTTTGAATTGATTGTTTGTCCCTTCTTTAGTATAATATGTTCATAATTTTCCCTAAATAAAACAAGCGACATAAAAACTACTAGTAGCTACTGATAGTAAAATTCCAATTATTTGATAGATTTTGAATTGATTCGTTTTAAAACGTAGTTTATATATATATATATGTAGAGTGGAGTGGATTTTTTTCGGAGGGTTGACATATAACGATTATGAAATTGAAAATTATTATTTTACCCTTATATATAACTATTAAAAGATAGAAACATAAAAACATATAATACTAAAACCTCTAAATTCATTTATGGTTTTTATTTTGTGTAAAAAATTGTAAAAGATATGTATATTTAGGTTTTTTTTAAATCATGTTTATACATTTACTTTACTTTGATTAAATTGAAAACATCATACTTAATTAATAAAATTAAGTAGGGGAGGGACGAGGGTGAGATGAATGTATCAACATCTATAATTGTGAGCGATTTTCGAAAAAAAACACATATAGTAGAGTGAGGCAATGGAGTAGAATGTTTATATATGAAGTGATGTTACCAGTCTCTACTCTGTTCTATTACAATCTGTAGCACTAATATGTCCGCAGTTCTTTTAATAATTGATGTACATAATTTTCAAACAAAGTTGTGAGAATAATACAAAATTCTATTGAAGTTCATCCCCGATTAATAATATAATCTGATTTTAATTTCGAGCAATATTTTTCTTTTCTTTTATAAAAAAAATTATTTGAATGAGTTCAAACTTCTACATTTACTTGAAAAATATTATTGTAACATCCATTATTTAATTAAAATAATCTATTTGAGTTGCAAACAGGTACATGACTGGTCCAAAACTTGTGGGTTGGGTTCAAAAACCTCTATTCTAATTGATGTTCGTTTAGAACAATGATAGATGGGCTTCATTGACCTTTTATCAGCTTTAGGACAAAACCTTTTCATCTAAATTTTCTAATCAACTGTTAAAAAAAATCTTCCAAATCATGATCCTTGAGTTTAAAATAAAACAACTTTTCATTAACAATTAATTAGTCTAGCAGAGTGAGGCGTTAGCTCCCTTAAATTAGATCAATGATTTAAATTTTTAATGTTGTGAATGGAAAAATTGGATTAAAATAGTCGCCCTCATAATATACTTATACAAAATTCGATATGAATTAATCAACTAATTAATCACATATCAGGAAAAATAAAACAATGTCTTCCTATTAACGGACTCTTTAGTTGGTATCGCATTTCATCGCAAAAACATTTTTTTCTTTTCCACATGAAACTAATCGTCATATCTAGAAACTTTTGGATTAATAAACGACATAATCATGTGTTTAGGCTCTAGATTCTGATTTTTCTTTCTTAAAATGCGATGTTTAAATCTCTTGAACACGCATTGACCCAAACAAAAATTCTCTTGAACACGCTTTAGATAATGTTGGATTATTTGATCACATTTTTTCCTAAAAGGAAAAACTCCAAAGTTTTTACGGAAGAAAGCAAGATAGAGCTTTTTAGATATAGATTAGTTGCTTGAATCTTTGCTAGCTGCCTATGGTCCCCAAGACCGCGGCTTTGACCCCAAAACTAAATTGTCAAAACTAGGTTGAATCAATGTATCCACCTCGAATAAAAATCGAACCTATAATCTCATGGTTAGGGGATGAGATGAGTAACTACCACACCATATTAATATATTGTCACGATATTTGATATAATTAGGTGGCTCGGAAATGGTATTAGTAGGCTCGGCTCGAGCTCAAAGCTTGTCGAGCTCGAAATTTTAGGCTCGAGCTCGAAGTGGACAGTTTGAGCTCGAGCTCGGCTTGTAGCTTTCCTCAAATTACTTTTAAATATTTTTATTGAAGTTTTAAAAAATAACATGTGAAAACTTATTTCAAAAAAGATTAAACAAATACTTGTAACGGTGATGTATAAAATAAATTCATCTATCATTCTCATAAAAAGATATAAATATAAATTATATAAAATAAAATAAAATAATTTTAAAATAAAATAACACAAAATTTAAATGAAAGAAGAAAAATCCCAATTATCAACAATTAGTTTATATAATATATACTCCATATAGTTTGTTTTTTTTTTGGGTTTTTTTAATCTAATTTACGTTATTGCTTTTTTGTCATATAATATATATATATATATATACATATATATATATATATATCAAACAAGTTTACAAGTTTTTCGAGCCGAGTTTAGGTCGGTTTGGCTCGACTTATTAGGTTTCGAGCCTAGTACAAACTTGAGTAGAATTTATTCAAATCGAGCCGAACTTGAGTAACTTGCGACCCGGTCAAACTTATCATCACCCCCACGTGGCACTGTATGAACCGCAAACGTAGCACAGAACTTCACATCTGACCCGCGACCGCCACGTCCCGGTCACCCATTCCACGCTGGCGCAATGCCATCCGCTTGTTCGTACTGATGCAACCGGGAGATATCAAAGTCAACGTCAAGGGAGGGTCCTACGAGGCATAGCTGGGGGGCGCTTTTACGAATTTAACCTCACATTATGCGAGCTTGTGGCTGAGATTTGAAATGGGAGGTAGGAAGCAAGCAACGAGTTGAAAATAAATAAGGGAAAAAGTGCAAAGGTGGGCCATACCTAAACCAGCCACCAAATTACCGCCACTTGGCAACATCATGTCGCGTCTCTCATTTCTGTTTACCTTTCACCGTTCATTGTTTCTCTTTCGCAGCCAGCTCAATTGAATTCTCTTCTACAAAGGTTGAATCTCATTTCCCACTCGTAAATTCCGATTCTCCCTAATTACTTGGTTTTTTTGGATACAAAGAAAATTAAACTCGCCCAAATTTTGGTATTTTTTTGGAAAATAATTTCACAGGAAATTGTAGTGGCTGAGATTTCTCCTTACTTCTCCCCCAAACTGTAGTTTCTGGTGTTTTAGGTCTCACCAGAAACAATCAAGCTTTAGCTGCTTTACTTCTTCACCGCCTTTTAAATATAAAGACTGTTTTCTGATGCCGATTCCAATCTCTTTATTTCCGGAGATCTGTTGAACTCATTTTTTCTTCTCACGCGTGATTCCAGACATCTCGTCATCCATGGCTATATATCAAGGTATCTTTACCGCACTTCTGATGCTTTCCTTCTTTACTCTCTGTTTGGTTGCCGCCTAAATCAATTCGTTTTGTTAAAAACGCGGCTCACCTAAGTTTGTGTTTGCTTATACTAAGTTGAGCAGAGAAACAAAAGAAAAATCGATTGATTTCCTTTTGTCTTGGCAACCAAATAGAAGGTAGAGATTTCTTTCTTTTTTCCTCTCTATAATTTATTTATGTTTTGGCTGCTAAAACGGCAGGATTTTACATTTACCGGAAGTCTGGATGAGCAAGTGTTTTCTTCGTTACTAATTAGTGCTTTTTTTTTTTGCCTTCTCATTTCTCGAAAGGTTTTGGCGTCAACGGGCTCGTTTTGGTGAGGCTTCTGAATAAAGGAATTTTCTTTTAAGTTCTTTTGGAGATGCCGTCTCTTCTCTTTGTGACGGTGGATGTCCTTTTTTTAATCATTTTCCAAATATCTATTTTTCATTTAAAGTTTATTATGTGATTAAAAATATAGTAGAAAAATATTTTTATTGTTATGATTATGAATGTTGATGAAGTAAAATTAAGTGGACTGAAATTAGAAAACAGAGATGGATCTCTATCGATTGGTGTTGGCTTTTGTGTTTTGCAGCAGTATATAGCTATGATCAGCTTTTTCGGAGTTCAAAAACGGCTTTGCTATTTGTAGTGTTGGATGTCAAAGGAAATCAAAGGAGTTTCGTGTCTTACTCGTTGGTTGCAGCGGATTTGAAGCAGCGGTAGGGCTGTCCAGGTCCTGTCAATGGACGCATACTCATCTGGAGAAGAACTAGTAATTAAGGTATTGATTATCAAAACGGAAGACTCTTTTCTTTTTCTTTGAAGTTATGCATTTTGGAATTGTAGAAAATTGATTTCTCAGTGTTATAACCTCAATTATTTAATTTTCGTTATGAATTGTAGACTAGGAAGCCTTATACTATTACAAAACAACGTGAACGATGGACTGAGGAGGAGCATAACAGGTTCCTAGAGGCCTTGAAGCTCTATGGAAGAGCTTGGCAACGCATTGAAGGTTTTCACTTATTATTCGATCTTACTGTTTCTTTTTGTTGGTGGGTTCGAGGTGGAACTGAAGAAACAGAAATATTTCAACTGCTGCAGTGATTTAGAATTATTATTATCCTGGACTGGAGCAAAAAATATTGTTTGGACTTAGTAATTTACTGTCTTAACTGGAGATCTGTTTTTTTCTCTCTAAACTTGATGATTCGCAGAACACATAGGAACAAAGACTGCTGTTCAGATCAGGAGTCATGCTCAAAAGTTCTTTTCAAAGGTCATTTGGTGCTTTCTTGCTTATGCTTATGTTCAATGTACTTTTCTGCTTCTTACTTGTTTCTGATAGAAGTATATGAAATATTGATTCCTCATTTGCACTATCTTGAATGGTTTGGGAAATCTTATGATTATTCTTTAATCTCTACTTCATATTGATTTGTACCTTTACTTGTATAAACATTTTTTTTTTGGGGGGGGGGATAAAACAGTCAAGTAACATTTGAGGAGAAAGTATTAAACCTAGTATATGTAAGGATTACATACTATGTTAAAAACATCAGTTGTAAGATGATCGTCTGAGCTATCTAATACCAATTTTGTAACCTAAGTAAGATGTTCTTCTGAGCTGTTTAATACTAATTTAGCATACCACATGTAGGATGATAGCTTTTCCCTTCTCCACAAACTTGTTTTATTGTTCTGGAGATGACAGCTATTTGAATTCTATTTATTTGGATCCAAGATTGGCAATCAGATGTGTGATAGGGCCGGGTTATCATCATAAGAGTTTGATCTGTTAGAAAAGGAGTGCATACCAACTTTTCCGTTGCTTTAAATGGTTACTTTCTTGCAGGAATTCCACTATCTTTTCGTGCACTTCTCTGGTTACTTTTGAACTTACTGTAGTTTTGTACTTAATCTACCATAGCAGAGGTTTCAGATTTAAGATATTTGGTTTTTTGGCGTACAAGAGTTATATAGCTACATGTAGGCTGAATTCTTATAGAGAATGAAATACACTCACTTTGAGGTTGTAAGAAGTGAATTTGGGCTCACCCCAACTATGGTGTGCGTCATGGCTAGATTAAGCAAAGGTTTTGACTCTGCTTCAAATTGAATTCTTCAGCATCCATGGGTAGCATGCCAGCCATGGAAAGTTAGGGTTTTCAGTTAGTGTATCCTTCATAATCAGCTAAAGGAAAACTAAACTACTGCAGATCGTAAAAATGTGATACCTAAGTAACCACCTGTAATTTTCTTCTGTGTAGACTGATTTCCTCACCCACTCCCTTTATATATGCATTTTAAAATTGTCCTAGTAAAAATTTGGGGGTTGGTTTAGCCAAACAGTCGGCTTGACTGCTTGGCTAAACCAGCCCCCTTTTTTAATTTAGTCAATGGTTGTGTATGCATGTTCAACCACGGCCTAGGAGTCCTTTGTGTATGTTTACTGCAGTGAAATGTTATATTGCATAGGAGTCTTTGAGAGAACACATGTTATATTTAAAGGACTGAAAGGATGTAAATAACTCTTTAAAGGTGGCTTACAGGATTCACCATCTGGAATGAGCTTTCCTGATTTGAAGGCCACAATTGTGTGTATACTTTCTTAAGTGAGAGTAGAAACAGATACATCTAATGTATGTAAAACATGCCATATAATTGGCACTAGCAGTATATAATTCTGCATGAACCTCCTGTTTGAGATATGAGTAGATGTTACTGGAATTATGCATGGACTTCTAATTTCCTGATAATATGCAGTATTATTCTAATCTCATCTAATTTTGTTGCATTCATGTGAGAAAAACAACTTAGTCTCCTTATCTACAAAGTTCTAGAGAAAATGAATAATCCAATTCCAACATGAGTTATGCTATTCCCATTGTATATTTAGTTTCATAATTTGTTATGATTGATGCTAAATGGCACCATCAGTTCCTGGAAACATTTTTCTTCTGCATTTTCATTTGAGTTCTGACTTGGGACTACTAACAAATTCTATTCTCAGCTGGAGAAGGAGGCACTTGCTAAAGGTGTTCCAACTGGTCAAACTCTTGACATAGAAATTCCTCCTCCGCGCCCAAAAAGAAAACCAAGCAACCCTTATCCTAGAAAAACAAGTGCTGCTACCTTAGTACAGATGAGATCGAAGGATGGAAAATCTGAAACTCCAAAATCATTTTTGCATTGCAAAGAGGTGTTGGACTTGGAGAAAGAACCACTTCCAGAGGTTAATTTCACTTCCTCATGTATCTCATTTATCTAATTCTCCATGCCCTTGGTTATGTTCCATATGTTTTTTTGTTTATCCGAGTTTAATATATATTTCTTCTGCCAGAGACCTAATGTGGATGAAAAGTCTTCAAATCTGAAGGACAATCAATATGATAGTTGCTCTGAGGTTTTTACTCATCCCCATGAAGCAAACTGCTCCTCTGTGTCTTTGGTGAACAAGAATTCTATGCCATCATCAGCAGCGATCAGAAACTCTTGCTCTTTTAGGGAGTTTGTACCTTCGCTAAAAGAGGTAGTAAATCATGATAAACATGAACCCCATCCTATGTCATTCTTGAACTTGTTTTTTTTATGAGGCTTATAAACTTGATGTCCTACAGACAATTAATAATGATACAAGTAAGCCTTCAGACTTGGAGAATTCTTGCACTTCATATGAGAAACAAACTCAAGGCCAGAGAAAAGATGATATGGATTGTGCTGTACGTACAGATGAGATGCAAGCCACTCAAAATTACCCTCAGCATGTTGCTGTGCATGTCCTAGATGGAAGCCTGGGAACATGTGCTCAAAATCCTTCCCTGGATGTGCCTTTTCAGGATTCTATATTTCACCCTATGGGTGATGTTCATGGACAAGCTAACCTGTTTGCAAATCCGGCTGCATCCACTACTACTGCACATCAGAATAATGCACCAAGATTAACTCATCAGGCGTTTCCAACATTTCATACTCCCTTTATGCATCTTCAGCCCAATCAAGAGGACTATCAATCATTTTTACATGTCTCCTCCACTTTTTCCAATCTCATTGTATCTACTCTATTACAGAATCCAGCTGCTCATGCCGCTGCAAGCTTTGCAGCTACATGTTGGCCGTATGCAAATGTTCAAAATTCTGCTGATTCTACCTCTTGTGATCAGGGAGGTTTCCCTTCTAGACAAATGAACTCTGCTACAAGTATGGCTGCAATTGCTGCTGCAACTGTTGCAGCTGCCACTGCATGGTGGGCTGCCCATGGGCTGCTTTCTGTGTGTGCCCCTCTGCACACTGGCTGTACATGTGCTCCTGCATTCGCAGCTGCTGTTCCTCCTGTGGAGAATGGTCAAGCTCCAGCCGCCAAGACGGGCGGAAAAAATTCTGCTGATCAAGATCTATTCATGCAGGATCAACAGTTGGATCATGAATACTCTGAAGCTATGCAAGGTCAATGTTCTAAATCACCTACTTCTTCATCATCAGACTGTGAAGAGAGCAGGGATGCAAAAGTAAATACCGAAGTGGTAGATGCTGCAGTAACCGAGCCTCAAGATGCAAATAAAACAAAGAACGAGAAACAAGTTGCCCGGTCCTCAAGTGGTTCTAATACACCTTCTTGTAGTGAGATGGAGATAGATGTATTAGAAAAGCACAGGAACGACAAGGAATATTTGGAGGAAGCTGATGTAAATCAATCACAAGCTGAATGGAATAGTCATCGTGGTAGAAGCAGTACCAATCTGGGTGATTCTTGGAAGGAGGTATCTGAAGGGGTGAGTTGATTTGTCTGTTTTTCATGTAGTTTTAACTTTGCTATTTTTTTGAATAGTTCCTACCTAGGGGGAGGGGAAATTTGCTACTAATGGGTATTGAACCCACAACCTAGGTGAGAGGGGAGATTTGCTACTAATGGGTATTGAACCCACAACCTAGGTGAGAGGGGAGGGTGTCAACCGAGGCTTTTAACCGCCTGCTATGGAGATTGTTGACAATTTTAACTTTGCTATTGTTCCAGCTGTACAGTGATATTGTCACATTTATGGCTCCATTACTATTTGTTGAGCATTTTTTTTTTTGTTTTTGTCAGGGCCGTCTGGCCTTTCAAGCCCTCTTCTCCAGAGAAGTACTGCCACAAAGCTTTTCTCCACCACATGACGGCAAGAATAAGGAGCAGCAAAAGGAAAATGTAGGCGAAGACAAGCAAAATGCAGATGTGAATAGCGGAGAGACATCAACTTTACATCTCACCAGCCAGGCAAGCAGATCTTGTTCTGACCATCGAGAAGCTGAGAACAATGCATTATCAAAAGCTAAGAATATTATGGAAGAGAGCCTGCTAACAATTGGGTTAGGACATGAAAGGCTTAAGGGCCGCCGAACAGGATTTAAACCTTACAAAAGGTGCTGTGTGGAAGCCAAGGAAAGCAGAGTGATGAACACTAGTAGTCAAGGTGAAGAGAAAGATCCGAAGAGGATATGCTTGGAAGGGGAGGCTTCTACTTGACTTAAGCTGCGCATTCAATTAACAAAGGAAAATTTCTGTTTTCTGTGTGTACTATATGTCTACATTGACTTATTCACTTTCCGGGACCATGAAACTGTAGTTAAAAACTCCAAAATAGACTTAGATAAGAAGCATCAAGTATTTTGAATGACCTTTGCTTTGGCTTCTTTTCAGCATATAATTGCTCGTGCTTTATTATCCTACTATGGACCTATGGTGATCATATTCACTGTAACCTTTTAGATGCATTGAAACAGCAAGCTACACAGAAAAAGTCTGCTTGCCCGCCTTTCAGTTGCAGGGGACATCCACCGGTTTCTGTAAATCTTTTTAACTGCTTTTATGCTTATTGTTCTTCCAAGTCTTCACTATATAGTTGTATTTTTCTTCCATGAGCATACAATAGAAGGTATCATAGATGCTGCTGCTCAAACACAAGATCTACAGGATGTTTGGACGATATCCTCGAAGTTTATATGAATCAACTGAGCTAAATCCTTGGTTGTTAGTATTCTACTTTTTATATCAACACAATTATTATTTTCCTTGTTTCATTGATGAAATCCAGATAATGCCCTAAATGTTGAAAGTAGCTGAGTGACATTTCTCAACATAATGAAAAAATGTCACCTGATGCGTTGCAGGTCTGCATATCTCCTATACTTGATGCTTGTGGAGAATGGTTTTGACATCTCCAATTTATTTCAGGTATAAGAATTCCCCCCCTACAGTTTCATTTCAGAAGACAGCCAGGGATTTTGAGACAGGTTCTATCATTTATCAACATCCAATAGTCAGGTTAGACAAAATCCATCAAGTATGCTTCTAAAGAGCTCCAACAATAATTGGAAGAATACTCTCCATGTATAGTAAACATTACTGTACAGGTTACATTTCAATTCTGATTTACAGTATATCAATAGTGTTACATATTCTTAGGCTAATATCTAGACTATTTATTAGGCTAGAATATATTGTAATTAATGTCATATATTATGTTACCTAGTTTAGGTAAATTAGATTTGTATATATAGCCCCATATGTTTTATGAATAATACACAAAAAATTACTTTCTACATGGTATCAGTTGTCCTAAGTTCTTTTGAATATTCTTAAATTTTTCAATTTTTTGGGCTGTTGAGGTTTCGACCTAGTTTCTTTTTTTTTGTCGTTCTTTTTTTGGTTTGGTAAGCTTAGTCAGGCTATTAAAAAGTTCGGGATGCAAAAAAGCGAATCAGACCATTATGTTTTCTTTAGAAAGTCTGATGGGGGCACTATTCTACTAGTCGTATATGTGGACGATATTGTACTCACTGGTAATGACACTAGCGAAATTTCCTCGCTGAAGTCTTTTCTCCACACTCAGTTTCACACCAAAGATCTGGGGACGTTGAAATACTTCTTGGGGGTTGAGGTGAACAGAAATAAAAAAAAAATCTTCCTATCTCAGAGGAAGTATGTGCTTGATCTTTTATTGGAAATAGGGAAATTGGGCGCCAAACCTTGTAGTACACCAATGATCCCTAATCTACAATTAACTAAAGAAGATGAATTATTTGATGACCCTGAAAGGTACAAAAGACTTATCGGTAAATTAAATTATCTCACGGTGACGCGTCCTGATATATCTTTTCCGTGAGTGTTCTGAGTCAATATATGTCGTCACCGACTGTTGATCATTGGAAAGCAGTAGAGCAAGTTTTATGTTATCTGAAAAGTGCTCTTGGGCGTGGAATTCTATATGGCAATCATGATCATACTAGAATTGAATGTTTTTCCGACTCGGATTGGGCATGATGCAAGGAGTATAGAAGATCCACCTCAGGATATTGTGTGTTTGTTGGAGGAAACTTGATTTCTTGGAAGAGTAAAAAGCATAATGTAGTCTCACGGTCTAGTGCAGAAGCCGAATATAGAGCAATGGCCAAGTCCGTATGTGAGATTATATGGGTATATCAACTTCTCGGTGAGATTGGAATTAAAGTTTCAATACCTGCAAAACTTTGGTGTGATAATCAAGCTGCATTACACATTGCTTCTAATCCAGTTTTTCATGAAAGAACGAAACACATTGAGATTGATTGTCACTTCATTCGCAAAAAGATACAACAATGTTTAATATCTACTGGTTATGTAACAAGTTGGGCATGATTAATATCTATGATCCAACTTGAGGGGGAGTGTTACAGATTCTTAGGCTAATATCTAGCCTATTTATTAGGCTAGAATATATTGTAATTAATGTCATATATTATGTTACTCAGTTTAGGTAAATTAAATTTGTATATATAGCCCCATATGTTTTATGAGTAATACACAAGAAATTACTTTCAACAAATAGAAAGAATACTATTATTTACATCAAATCCTATGAAATGTTAGATCATTTTGCTCCAGACTGCCAGTATTTGTTAATATGTTTTTTTCCCTATACAATAGATATGTAATGTTAAGTCTATTCAGAGAATAACATCACTCGGAATATATTTACCGAAAATACACAGTTCAAAACTTGCCGCAGTTTTGAAAATATTTTTACAGTCTCTTCAATTGGTGTAGACGTCTGCAGACAGCTTAGGGAAAGGTGTTGATGTTAGAAACTGAGACTGATGAGTCTGCAAGTTGTTAATGTAGGTCTGAATTTGCTTCTTATTGGCAGGATTCAATGGAAGACTTGCCGCCTCTCCTACAATGACTGAAAGTAAAAGCATTGCTTTCGAGTAAGATGCTGTTGCACTACCTTTGTTTCGCATATACTCGTCTACCTAGAAGAAGTTAGAAAAAGAGAATTTATGTTAGTCGCAACTACAAAGGGTGAAGTAAATAATTTACGACATTAATGCAAGTTACTCGCAGCACCATTTGTCCCGATAGTGAGTGATGCTTGATATATTATTTCCATGGCATCACACATCTGAGCTGTAGCTGCAATTATTTGACAGATATCTTAAATCAATTGAAAACCCAATTAAGAGAAAGTTACAAACAAAGGGTTGTTTCAGATTGGCAATCTAACCATCCATATCTTGAAGATGACATGATAACTTCTGGGTACGATCACATACAACGATAAAGCCTTGCTCTGCCCAGATGCAAGCAGATGAAGGCCTGTTTAAATCTACGCCGTATTCTGAATTTGAAGCCAAGTCTGCATTACCCTGGACGTTGATGGTAGTTCGATCGGCTGAACTGCTTCCATGTGATTCATTATCTGGAGCAGAGGCTATCCAAGAGCCACAGATCTGAAGAGCTTTCTTCCATATAGCCAGGACAACAAGTTCAATCGAAAATGATTCCAGAAATACTCCTGCATCGTACTGCAACAAACTGA
The DNA here is from genome assembly GCA_958450335.1 of Hibiscus tridactylites. Taxonomy (NCBI): domain Eukaryota; kingdom Viridiplantae; phylum Streptophyta; class Magnoliopsida; order Malvales; family Malvaceae; genus Hibiscus; species Hibiscus tridactylites. The sequence continues at coordinate 67,282,119 of OY288287.1, read as the reverse complement.
TGTTTGAGATGTCTCATTCAAAGCAATGGAGCATATCAGAAACCTTAAACAGAGTGAGAATGCAATTTGGCCAAAAATACAATCTGCAACAACGGATATAGAAATGGCGTTTTTCCTGGAAAACTAGCAGGCTCCGACTCAACTATGTACAGGACTTCCAATGCTAAAATATACCGAGTACTAATTGTCCTTCACCACAGATTGTGATTACAGTGCACATACTGCAATTAAATGTTTGTCACCGAAAAAAAGAGGTTTTTCTGAAAGTTGAGCAGCAAGTTGGTATATCCAGATCATCTAAGGTCCGGATAGGGACAGGGGGCTATAAACGGGGACAAACTAACTTCTTCACTTTCCTTCGAGAAGGGACAGAATTTTGCCACTAGAAATAAAATACCCATGACGTTCAAGGTCATGCAATTGTCAATCTACAATATGTAGGTTGTATTTAGTCTGCAGAAAACAATAAAAGATCACCTTTTCTTGAGCTAGTTCTGCAATAGCCTGTGCATACTGATGCAATAACTGCAGTCTAGTTGAGGAATGCAGTATGTTAAGTCTCTGTACTTCCCTTAATATAGCTGATTCAGAAGATGATGTTGTTCGTTGATCTGACCCCAGAACTTGGGGAGTATTTGCAGAATCATCAGTCTCCTTTGTTTCTAGAGAAACTGCTGATTCCTGGTCACTCTTCTTTGCTTGGCACTTCGAAGTTGAATAATCTTGCAGGGATGTCTCAAGGTAATAAGAGAAAGTCTCCATCGATGTGGAATGAGGATTGACTATAACATATTCTTTCTCAATAGACTCCATTGAGTCGGCTACTGGTCATCGAAGGGAAAATGAGGAATTCGAAAACGGAAGAAAAGTATCAAAATCAGCCTGCATAGATTGTTACAGTTACTTAAAAGATATCAAAAGAAAATACCATAAAAGGAGGTGGTTGTGGGGAGTAAAATCCATGTAGTTGTTTCACCTTTGCATCACACTTATTCTGAATAATCTCTGGTGCCATGTACAATGGTGACCACATAGTGTAGCAGCCAAGTCTTCAGGTGTCGAGGATCTGCAAAACAAGGTATATCAACAGCTTTCTATGACCAAATACCAACCACTGTGCAAAAATGTTATATAGTTATCGAAGTCGTAGCCTGGTTATATAATTTTGGATCATGCCACGAAATATGGCTAACAGATGTTCCATGGAATTTGGAACACATTTTTCTAGATAGGATTTGACAGTTTCCCTCCTTTTTCAGACAGCCGGGGGATCCCCCGAAGTATCAAGGTCAATAAACAGATGAAGTTATACTGCATGTCTGAAAGTGAAGCAATATCTATCTATGAAATAAGCCAACTAAAAAATTCACCTTGTAAAACCAAATTCTCCTATCTTCAGCTGCGGTGTTGCTCCTTTAGTTGACAGTAGTAAGTTCTGCAAGTTGCAACAAATTTAAAAGAAATAAATGATCAAGTACTAAATAGATCTGCTCACATCCAAGTCTGCGACAGTCCAAAACATAGTCAAAGGAAACTTGTAATTTCGGATGCTAGTTGTGAGAATTAATATGATGATTATGATCTTATCATTTTTGACATGCAGGACTTTTTGCTCCAGTTTTCATCCTTTCTTCTTTATTCTTGTTCATCTGCAGACTGAAATGACCTGTTAAACCGGGTGCATTCGATATAGAACAAGCTCATTATCAGAGTAACTTTTCATTTCAGAAAGCTTGTAGAACTAGATTGTTCAGTTACCGAGAGCTATACAAAGCAATCAGAGGATTCGACGATGGTCAGAAGCTTGTAGACTGAACAAACGGCATGATTCATGCCGGAGTCCTCAGTGACAGTTCACATATAGCTGTGCAGAAGGTGCAGTTATAGAATGAAGGAGACCTAATTCATGTCCTATAGAGAATTGAGCTTCTATCAGCTGTTTTGCATAATAATTTAGCTCGACTACTCGGATGTTGCATCGAATATGATCACACCCTAATGGTGGCCTATGAATCTGCATAATGGCAGTGGACAAAACTTTGGCCTGGACTGGTATAAGAGGCTAAGCATAGCTGCTGAAACTGCAAGCATACTATCATATTGCAGTGTGAAATTTTTCCGCCTATCTTTCACCATGGCCTCAAATCATCCGGCTAAATATTTCTCGGTTAAGGTCGCTGGGTTTGCACTGCTTAGCTCTAGAAAATGGTTCTAACCATGCATCGATTACGAAAGTCCTCATCTTCAGACATGCCAACAATAGCCTTGCAAAAGACCGGAAGTGAGAAGGTAGAAGAAATTGTCTATCCATCCCTTTACTACCACGAGCGGCCTATTTTTCGCACGGAGCGAATCGAAATAGTTGCAGACATAGCAACCAGGTTCTTATTATTCGGATGAGACCGCAAAATCAGGACGACTGACGTTGCAAAGGAACTGCTTTCGGATGAAACGTTTTTGAATTCAAGCCTGCTTTCGGATGAAATGTTTTTGAATTCAAGCCTGCTTCAGACGATATACATGTCTCCTGACTCTATACATGTGCCTTGAATTGCAGTTACCTGTTTGAAAAATTCAGCCCATCAGACATCAGTAATTTCGATTTACGTCCATAATAACTGCAAATATGGCGATTAAGTCACCTGCATTCACATCAGATTGTGTGTACATTCAGTGGTTTGGAAACTTGTTTTGATGATTTACAGCTGCTTCTACATAATGTATCAGTTGTCACAAAATGGGGTACTTCAGCTTCAGGTCGAAAGACTTATTTGAATGACGATGGGCCTACATCCTCATTGTTTGGGCCACTAGCTAGCAGGCAATGTTTTATTTATTTTTTTTGAACAATTTCTACTTAAGGGTGAAGAAATGAGAATTTTGCTCCTACTGAGTCTTGAACTTATAATCTAAGAGAAGGGGAAGGTGTCGACTGAAAACTTTAATCACGTGCTCTAAAATTTGTTGACAATTAATATATTAATTGGATCACACTTCCTTTGGGTTAGTTTATGAAATATAAGATTATCTCTTATAGTAATATTATATAAATATAAAATTTACTTAGCATAATATTAAGGGCATGTTTTTGGTTGCTTTTAGCAACCTAAAAGCACTTAAAAAAGTGCTTTTAGTTAAAATAGGTTGTTTTTTGTTGCTTTTAAAACTAGCTTTTCCACCCAAACCAAAAATTTAGATTTTATAGTTTTTTGGGTGGAAAAGCTAGTTTGAAAATAAAATTACTATTTTACTTTTGTTATTTAATTATAATTTATTATTAAAATAATGTTTATGCATACATAATTGTAAAATAATATATATTTTATAATATTTATATTGAGAATAAAATTGTTTTATTTGTAATTTATTTTACATTTATTATTAATTTGTAAGTGATATGTCCGTATATAATTTACAATATACTTTTATATTTTTAAATTAAATTTTTTTAAAAAAACAAATTTTTTATTATAATTGAAATTGATTTATTTCATATATCATAACATTAACTAATTTGAATATCACACAAGTTTTTTTTTACTTGTCAATATCATGTCTAAAATAGACATTTTATCCCTTCAAAATTACTTTTTGACATCAATGACAAATATTAACCAGCTTTTCAAAACTACTTTTCAATATCTAGTTTGAAAATCATTTTTTTACCACACTTTTTAAAAGCAACCACAAACTAAGTCTACGTACGTTGAGTTATCATGTCTGGTTCATTTGGTTGGAAAATATATTTCCCCCGAAACATGCTATATATTATGGTTTAAGGATAAAATAGTGATTTTGGAACTTAATATTAGTATTGGTAATTTTAGATTCCGTGATTTAAAAGCAATTCGATGAATTATTAATATTTTCTGATATCATTCGTATTGATTTATAGTTCATATTTGAAGTTTATGACAGACTGTTGTAGTGATATTGTTTTGAAATTCAGATAAAAATTATCATTAATATACCTTACTACTGGAATAGAGACGAGAAATCCAAATTATCCCACATCGACGGCAAGTTGTATGGGTGAGCTCGCGACAAGAAAGATTGTGGAGGTGACAGCAGGTTTATGCTAAATGTCAACTATCTACGCTGAGTTTGAAAAATGAATTTACATCTTAAACTCTGGCCATGGGATTGCAATGATAAAAACGTTTAATTTCCTTCATGGGTCGGGTTTTTTTGGCCGACCTACATCTGGTCGAAAATTTAATCTCTATCCGACTCGAATCTTACAGTAAAAATTTAGACATGATCTAGTCAGACATAATTTTTTTATTTAATAAAATATAGAGTTAATTGAAAAATATAAACAATGAGAAACATTTAATAATTATCCCATTTTTATTAAATAAATTAAGAAAATAATTAATATATATATAGAAGGAAATTATAGCAATTATACTTAAATATTTAAAATAAAATTAAATAATTATTTCGAGTCGAGTAGAAAGAGTTTGTCTCAAATGACAATCTGAGGTATACTCCGATCGTGAAATCAAACCACAAGACCCACACAAAACACCTAGTTTTCAAATTGCATATCGATTGTGCTTCCTTCGCATGTAAATTACACAAATAATAACTAAATTAAGTAAAAAATATTTTTTTTGACCACTAAAATTTTAAAAGTTACAAAACAATCATATTAAATTTAACGAACTATTATAAAATGATCACTATATTATATAAAAAGTTTAAAGGTCAATTTATAACAGTTCAATAAATTTTAATGATGATTTATAATAATTTGGTGAAGTTCAGTGATCGCTTTGTAATAGTTCGATAAGTTTAATGATCATTTTATAATTTCAAAATTTTCAATTGTTAAAAAGATATTTTTACTTACTTTAATGACCTTTTGTGCTCTTTACCCCAAAGTAAAGATGATAGAAATCATAGAATTATAATTAGAGACAAAACTACTAATAGTGTGGAGAGGGCATGCCTCCAATATTTTTATCTAGGGGCAATTTAGTCATCTTAAGTTTGAACATTTTGTCTAATTGAGTCTTGCTTTTTCATAGATTAAATACTTATTAGATTTTTATTAATTTTGACACACTTTACCCCATTTATTTTTTAATATTAACTGTCTTTAATCAGAATCAAACTCATTTTTTAAGAGACTCGTCGTTCACTCTTTACAAAATGAAAATAAAATAAATTAATCAATAATGAATGTATAAATTTACTCGTGTCCAACATCTACCCATAAATAAGGCAACAAAAGTACAAAACATAAAATATTAATTATTAGTCATGTTCCAATGAATGTATTAGAAAACCAAAAAAATAGTAAATGTATAATTTTAAATTAAAATATAGTATAAAATAGAGTAGGAGGTCATTATCATAATATCTACACGTGACTTATTTTTGTATTATTATTTAAAAATGTTTACTAATTTTTTATAACTATTAATATCTTATCTTTTTAAATTACAAAGATGAAAATGTAATTATAAGTAGGGTTAATTATTGCATTGGTCACTTATGTTTCGCTTTAGCACATATTTGATCACCGATTTTCAAAAATGACCAATAAGGTCATTTATGTTTTCGATCTGTAAACTTTTGGTCATTGAGACGTTTGTTGTTGTTAGACTTAAACGGGAGGCTGATCTGACACAATAAAAAGATAAATTATCTAGATAGTCCCTAAACTATTACTTCATTTCTATTTTGACATTTTTTTTGAGAAAGATGGCTTATATTATGAATGGGAAGACATACATCATAATAGACAAATATCCCACATCAGCTAAGAACCAAAACAATGAACCAAGCTAAGCCATCAAACAAAACTAAGATATGGAGTGTATCCAAATACCGATTTAAAAGAACTCCAAATATAGTCTTCAATATGAATTTGCAGCTAGATACTTACTGGCGATTCAACCTCTCCCAATCTCGAGCAGCAGCTAGTGTTGCATCAGGTGGAGCCTCTTCAATCCAAAACTGTGGAAGAACATTACTCCTACCTAGGGATGTAAAAAGTTGACCCGACCTGAAAACCCGACTGAAACCTGCTCGAGTCAGAACTTGATTTGACCTGAAAATTTAATGACCCGAACCCGATCTGTAACCGACTGTTGTTGACCCGAACCTGAATTCGACCTGTTACTGTAGTGACCGAACCCGACCTGCGTCCGACTGAAAACGACCCGAACCCGAATTGGACCTGTTACTGTGGACCTGAAACCCGACCTGCGCCCGACTGAAACGAACCCGAACCCGAAGCCGACCTGGCAGAAAACCGATTTTACCCGACTGAATTGACCCGAGATCCGATATTACCCGACCTGTTTTAAACCCAACCTGTTTTGGACCCGACCTGCTTTGAACCCGACCTGTTTTGAACCCGACCTGTTTTGGACCCGACCTGTTTTGAACCCGACCTGTTAATTGACCCGACCTGCTTTGAACCTGGCCTATTTTTAACCTGAATTGATATTGATCTGACTTGATATTTACCTGATATATAGTTGAAGAAGTCTACGATTTGATAAATTTAAAGTGTTAGATAAATGTAAAGTATTAATTTATTAAATTCATTTAATACTAACTCGTTCAATATAAATTATTTGTGAAGTTTAATAAGAATTAACATACTTAAATTTATTTTATTAAAAATATTTAAAATTTAAAATTTTTATTAAATTAATAAGTTGTGATGGATGAATTTAAAACAAATTATTTAAATTTTAAATCAATTTATTAATTGTGATCATTAAATTTAAGAAATATTTTATTAAAAATTTTAATTATAACTATTAAAATAATAAAAAAAATATTTTTTACTTTAGGGGAAGTTTTTTTTTGAATTAATGGGGAATTTTTTTTAATTGATAAGAAATTATGGGCGGATTTTGACACCATATCAAACAAAACAAAATGGTGTGGGGGGAGAATTTTGCCGCCAAATAAACAAATTGGGGGGGAGGGGGAGGGGGGAATTTTGGCGCCATTGGGATTTTATTTATTTATTTATTTAGGGTTAATTATTCTTTAGGTCCTTCATTAATTAGATGGTTAGGGTTTAAGTCTTTTAGGTATTAGTTTATTTTTTTAGTCTTAACTTTTGGTTTAGTTTCTTTAAATTTTATTTAATTAGGCCATGCTTCATAAATTAATTAATTATTAAGTTTTTTGGTTTGCTTTAAATTTGATTTGATCCTCGCATAAAGATTTGATAAGTAATTAGGTTTAATAATTTTATTCATTTGTGATTTGGGCTCTAATTAATAATTTATTTTTAGATTTTAAATCAATTTATTAATTGTGATCATTAAATTTAAGAAATATTTTATTAAATATTTTAATTATAACTATTAAAATAATAAAAAATATTTTTTAGTTTAGGGGAAGTTTTTTTTTGAATTAATGGGGGGAATTTTTTTTATTGATAGGAAATTATGGGAGAATTTTCGCATCATATCAAACAAAACAAAATGTGTGTGTGTGGGGGGGGGGGGGGGGAATAATTTTGCCGCCAAATAAACAAATTGGGGGGAGGGGGAATTTTGGAGCCTTTGGGATTTATTTATTTATTTAGGGTTAATTATCCTTTAGGTCCTTCATTAATTAGATGGTTAGGGTTTAAGTCTTTTAGGTTTTAGTTTATTTTTTTAGTCTTAACTTTTGGTTTAGTTTCTTTAAATTTTATTTAATTAGGTCATGCTTCATAAATTAATTAATTATTAAGTTTTTTGGTTTGCTTTAAATTTGATTTGGTCCTCGCATAAAGATTTGGTAAGTAATTAGGTTTAATAATTTTATTCATTTGTGATTTGGGCTCTAATTAATAATTTATTTTTAGATTTGTCCTTTTTATGTTTCAATTTATTTTGTTTGTTAGATTTATGAGTTTATGTTTAGGGTTTAAGGGTAAGTGTGTCAAGTTGATTGTTTGGGGCTATGAGATTATTTTATGGATTATATGATTAGGCTTGCACTCTAATTATTAGTGAATAGTGTTTGTAAGATTTAGATATTCATGTTTGGGGTTTAGGGGTAAACGTGTCAATTTAATTATTTGGGGTTATGAGATTAGTTTAAGGATTAGGGGATTATGCTTGTACTCTAATTATTAGTGATTATAAGATTTAAGGGTTGAGGTTTATAGGTATTATTTAGGTGTAAACATATATACATACAAATATGTATGTTCTAATATATATATATAACAATATACGCATACCAAAACTTACATATATATATATGCATATATATATAATTATAACAATATATATACTAAAACTTACATACATAGATACATACATGTATATATATACTAAAACTTAAATACATGCATATATATGTGTTTTAGTATGTATGTATACATGTGTGTTTTAATATTTTCTTCATTCTAGTCCCTTAACTTTATTTTAATTTGTCCACATTTATTATTCCAAATTGGCCAACATTTATTTTTTTTAATTTGTCCAATGTTTTATTATTTTAATTTGATACTTTCTTTATTCTAGTCCCTTAACTTTATTTTAATTCCATATTGACCTCTCTCTATATATATTTTAATTTATCATGTTTTATAATTTTAATTTGAAATTTTGTTCATTCTAGATCCTAAAACTTTATTTTTATTCTAAATTGACATCTACTTATTGTTTTTTTAATTACTCTAATTTTTATACTTTTAATTTGATATTTTTGTTCATTGCAGTCCCCAAAATTTTATTTTTATTCCAAATTGACCCCTTTTCATTGTTTTCTTTTAAATTTGTCTAATGTTTTATAATTTTAATTTGATATTTTTGTTCATTATAATCCGTGAAACTTTATTTTTAATCCAAATTGACCCATTTTCAGTCCAAATTGACCCATTTTCATTATTTTTTAATTACTCCAATGTTTTATAATTTTTATTTGATATGACTTTAAATAATTAACCCAAACCAATGACGGTTGTCGAAGGTCAACCTAAAGTCTATCGACTACTTTATACGGTTGTACCGAACTCAAACTCAATACGAATTCCAATCTTAAAAATACCCCGACCTGAATTACCCGACCTGAAACTACCCGACCTAAAATTACCCGACCTGAAATGCACCCGACCTGAAATGCAACCGACCTGAAATGAACCCGACCTGAAATGGACCCGACCTGAAATGGACCCGACCTGAAACGGACCCGACCTGAAATGGACCCGAACTGAAATGGACCCGACCTGAAGTGTATCCGAACCCAAATTAACCTGTCAATTATCTGCTTCGGACACGACCCGTTTTGACCTGACCTGAAATAAACCCGACCTGAAATGGACCCGACCTGAAATGGACCCGATCTGAAATGGACCCGACCTGAAATGGACCCGACCTGAAATGGACCCGCACCCGACCCGAGTCGAGTCAAATTAGAAAAATGACCTGTACGCGATTTTACCCGACCTGAAACCCGTCCGATTACCTGTTTTTACATCCCTACTCCTACCTTCCCTTGCCAACACATGTGCAAAATTATTGACCACCCAAATAAAAACAATTTGTAAAATTTCACATTTAATCTTTTATATTCACTATTTTTTTTATTTCTTCTTCTCTCCAATATGTTGTCCAAAAAGATATATGCAAAGGAATCCAAAGCCATGATTAACTGTATTACCGCCTGAATTTGTCCATAAAATTCACCAGAAAATAAGATAATGCCCCATGTAATAAAATGCACAAACCCGAGAATGTTTTTGTTCAGAAGAGGTAAATTAATTTTGTAAAAGAACAGCGAGCTAAACTAAATTGTGAAGGGAGAGGAAATGCATTTTAGTCGGCAAAAGGAAAATTCTAAGGACAAGTTCTGTGACTGCTTAAAATTAAAACAACGTCTTTGCCTTCACAAAGTAAAGATTCAGGTAAAATTTATCTTTCTTATCTTTCGGAGGTAACGGTTTCAAAGTAGCCCTTTTTAATAGAGAACATCATCCACTAATATAAACATATCTTTTTCCATTCGAACAATTGGAACTGGCATTTCTTCAGCATCCAATGATTTTGACTTCACCTTCTTGATGTTCTTTTTGGTTGTTCAACTCAGGAAGTTACTTATAGTCTTATTTTTTGTTTCTTTTCTTTTTGAACTTTTAATTATTATTTTTTTGAAAGATGGTGGAGGGGAGAAAAATATAGAAGATGGTGGAGGAGAGAAGAAATAAATTTTTTTGTAAATATAGAGATTAGATGTGAAATTATACAAATTATTTTTAGGTCAAAATAGAAGTGAAATAATAGTTTAGGGACTATCTGGGTAATTTATCTTTCTTTTTATTGTGTCAGATCGGCCTCCCGTTTGAGTCTAACGACAACAAACGTTTCAATTACTAAAAGTTTACATATAAAAAACGTAAGTGACCTTATTGGTCATTTTTAAAAATCGGTGACTAACTCTGTATCGGGGGAAACATAAGTGACCATCCCAATAGTTAACCCTTATAAGTATAGTTAGAAATTAGGGCTGGAATAAAAAAATCTAAATCACGGGACTAGAATTTTTAAAAAATATATAATGAAAATTTTTAAGTACACATCGACAAATTATGGGTGTCAATTATTTTTAAATTGATGATCACATTTTTTAGGGTAGTACTAAATTTTTAAAGATATATTTTTTAAATTGACTATTTTTTTCAGTTAAGTGCTTAACGTTTATTTTGGGCCACCTAGGTGCCTAACGTTTTATTCTGTAACTCATTTAAAGTTTTAGTCGTGACGGACGTTAAAATTTTCCGTTAAGGGACACGTGACACATTTTTAGTGCTTTTGATATTAAAAATAATAAAATAAATTAATTAATTAAAAAAATAACCCTTAACCCATCTTCTTCCCATCACCGTCCCCCCCCTCTTCCCCCTTCAGTTTAATCTCAGATAATGACCTGAGAAACAAGTAGATTTCGAGCTCGTCCCAATCAACATTTTCGTTGGCGAACACAAACAACTTCCTTTTCAAGCCAAGAATGTAAACACGATATTGCAGCCCTCATATTTACCTGTGGATTTGTTTTCTTTTTTCAAATTTTCAAGTTCCTAAAGTTTTAATATGTTCTGTGTGTTCTCTGGAAACTTTTTAATGTATTCATATTTATGGTTTTCAAAATTTTGTTCTATAAATGATAGGTGAAATGAGATTTCTCATAAAACAAAACATTGTCGCATTACAGATTTGTCTGAAAAATAACATGAAAGGAGAAAAAAGTATGCGGTTTAGTAAAGTTATGGTAATTTCAAGTTCAAATCTGACTCGCAAAATGAAATATGTGTGTTCTTGTTTCAAAATTGAAGTAAGAAAGGTTCTTTGTTATGCCATTATCATCTCCCACAGTTTGTTAACAATGCTGCATTATATGCCTGTTAGATCTATTTTCAGACATTTTTATATGTTTAGGATAGATGGTATAATGAGACGTTGTTTCATCACTTTATTCTGATATGGACTTGGTGTGGCTTTCATCATGGATGCAAGTTTGGATTTTCTATCTTCATTTTATCGCTCCTTCTTGTATTACAAGATGAAGATGATAATCTTTGTTTATTGATACAAAGAAGAAAACTTTCTAATTTTCCTTAGAGAACTAAGGTGCTTATTTATACAACAAGGCATATTAAGAAACTGACTAACTAACCTCCTAACTAACTCGTAAAAACTAACGTGTATACATTCCAATAGCCCCCCTCAAGATGGACTGGGATTAACATCGATCAGTCCCATCTTGAGCAAAAAAGCAGAAAAAGAAGGAAGATGCAGAGCTTTGGTGAAGATGTCAGCAAGCTGGCATTGAGATCGAATGTGAAACAACTTAAGAAATCCAGAATTCAGCTTCTCTCGTACAGAATGGCAATCGACTTCAATGTGCTTCGATCGCTCGTGAAAAACTTGATTCGAGGCAAGATGCAACGCAGCCTGATTATCACAGTAAAGGAAAACTGGTGATGTATCAATGTGGAAGGAAGAAAGAAGAGCAGCCAACCACACAAGTTCACAAGTAGCAAAGGCCATGGCTCTATACTCTGCCTCGCATGAAGAACGACTCACAGTATGCTGCTTCTTCGATTTCCATGAAATAAGGTTGGTGCCAAGATATGTGCAAAACCCTGTAATGGAGCGTCGCGTGTCTGGACAAGCACTATAGTCAGAATCCACAAAACAGCTAAGTTGTAGGTTAGCTTTGGAATGAAAAAAAAAGACCGAGACCAGGAGCCTTCTTTATATAAGAAAGAAGATGATGTGCTGCATGGAGATGAGGAAGCCGTGGAGTGGAAACAAATTGACTCAGCTGATGCACGACATAAGTGATATCGGGACGAGTATGTGTGAGATAGAGAAGACGTCCAACCAATCTTCGATAAACTTGAGGATCAGGCAATAACTCTTCATCATGTATATTGAGCTTATGATTTGCAACGATAGGTAAATCAGCTGGTTTCTTACCAAGAGAACCAGTTTCTTCAAGTAATTGCAAAGCATAGTGACGCTGACACATGGATATGCCATCAGGTTGACGAGAAACTTCAAATCCAAGAAAGTATTTCAGGGGACCCAACTCCTTAAGCTTGAAATGGCTTTTAAGGAAATTCTGAACAGCAAGCAACGACTCCAAATGTTTGCCAGCAATCACCACGTCGTCAACATAAACAAGAAGGGCAACGAGATCATCACCAGATCCTTTAATGAAGAGTGAATGTTCATATGGGGATTGAACAAAACCAAATTGCAGAACCACAGCATGAAAAGTTTGGAACCACTGTCGAGAAGCCTGTTTTAAACCGTAAATTGACTTCTGAAGCTTGCATACTAAGTCATTTCCTTGCACAGTTGTCTAAGAACCAAGAGGGAGCTTCATATACACTTCCTCATCAAGAGTACCGTTAAGAAAAGCGTTATTGACATCCAATTGCAAAAGATGCCAACCATGAACAACAGCTAAGGATAACAAAACCTTGAATGATGTCATTTTAGCCACTGGAGAAAAGGTGTCAGTATAATCGATGCCCTCGACCTGAGTGAAACCCTTAGCCACCAAACGAGCTTTGTAACGATCTATCGTGCCATCGGAATTGTGTTTAATCCGATACACCCACTTGCAGTCGATTGGTTGCTTGCCTGGAGGAAGGGAAACAACAGTCCATGTATGAAGCCTTTTCATAGCATGTAATTCATCTTGCATGGCAACACGCCATTCAGGAGACCTAACAGCTTGATGGTAAAAGGAAGGCTCAGATGTGGAAGATAAATTTGCAAGAAAAGCTGCATGTGAAGAAGAAACTGATGATGACACAATCTGATGTTCAATAGGATATGAACACGATGAAGAAGCAATATTACAATAATACTGATGCAAGTATGAGGGCTTTTTAGTAACCCTAGTTGATCGACGTGGTTCAGGTTCAATGGATGAGCCATTCACATATAAGGAATTATCGATAGAAACACGTTCAACAGCTTCAGTTGATAACTCAGGAATTGGCTCATGAACCGGGTCCATGACAGTTTCAATGACCGGTTCAATAGGCACACCTACCCCAACTGCTGGTTCAGTATTCCCAATTGCTGGTTCAGTATCCTGCACCCTTGAGGAAATTCGAAACACCTCGAATTGAGCTGAAGAATCAGGAGAAGAAATAGAAGAACCACGAGGCAAACATATATCAGGAAAAAAAATCAATGGAAACTTCAGAAGCATTAATACTATGAAAAAGGAAGACCCTTTCATGAAAAACCACATTACGAGAGATTACAATGGATTTACTCTTGAGTACATAAACCTTGTAACCCTTCATACTAGGGGCATACCCAACAAAAACACCAGGTAAGGCCCTTTCACTGAACTTGCCTCGATGAGCCTTCAATGTAGAGACAAAACAAAGACTACCAAACACTCGAAGAGCCCCATAATCAGGAAGATAGCCATGCAACAATTCATAAGGAGACTTAGCATTTAACACAGGAGATGGTAACCCGTTGATAAAAAATGTGGCAGTTAGCAAACAATCACCCCAAAACTTTTCTGGAACTCGTGATTGGAAGAATAAAGCTCGAGCCACAGCCAAAAGGTGCTGATGTTTTCGTTCGACAACATCATTCTGTTGAGGAGTTTCCACACATGAAAACTGATGCACAATGCCAAGTGAAGCAAACAATTCAGTAAAGCGTAACTCCAAACCATTATCCGACCAAAACACTTTTACATCATAGCCATACTGCCTCTTGACCATGTTAATAAAAGAAGGAACAATTGAAGTAACATCAGACTTGTGTTGCAACAGAAAAGTCCAGGTGCATCTGGAAAAATCATCAACTAAGGTCAAGAAAAACCTCTGTTTGTTGTATGTTGGAGTTTTAAAGGGACCCCAAATATCACAGTGCACTAAAGCAAAGGGAGAATTAGCCCGAGAAACAGAAGAAGAAAAAGGCAAACGGTGTTGCTTAGCCAGAGGACATATGGAACAAGGAGATTCAATTTTATTCATAGAAGGAATAACATCCTTCATCAAATGTAATACATTTGAACTTGGATGACCTAATCTGTCATGCCAAGGAACTACAAAAGTTGAGTTCATACAAGAAATACTATTCTGATCATTACAAGAATTCACATCAGGCAATCGAAGCAAATACAGGCCTTGAAACAGCTCACCCCTCCTAACCACTTGCTGAAGATCCTGAATCATACAATCAGAGTGAGAAAACAACACACGAAAATCAGAATCTTTGGTCAGTGCACTGACTGCCAATAAATTGAAACTAAATTCCGGAACAAATAGAACTGATTCGAGAAGCAAACTAGGAGACAAACGAACATTCCCAGCAAAACCAACTAAAATAAGAGATTTGTCAGGGAGAAGAATGTTCCCTCCTTCAATAGGCGTGAAAGATTCAAATAAACTCTTATCATAACAAATATGCCGCGAAGCACCAGAATCAATGACCCAAGGTGGCTTAGAATCAGAAAAATTCAAACTATTAATGTAAGCTAGAATCTTGCCTTGCATTGTGAAGTTAATTGATGTGGAAGGAACATCAGGAGTCGAGGCAGCTTGTAGTTGATTTGTCAACATGGCAATCAATTGTTGACATTGCTGAGGAGTCAACGAGTCACCAGAAACACCAGGCAAAGCATCCGAGTCTTTAACAGCATTGGAATGAGCAACATTCTGAGAAGACTTGGATCGTGCACCATAGCCAGGGGAAAACCATGGAGCCTGTAACATTTTTCTTTAGTGTGCCCCATCATATTACAATGACTGCACTGAGGACGACTCTTCTTGGCTATAGTCTTAACAGCAAGAGCAGCTTCAATTGGTCTGGTTGTCAAGATTGATCGTTGATTTTCTTCTTGCACAACCCAGGAAAAGACTTTAGAAAAAGAGAGAAAATGATCAACTAACAAGATTTGACCCCGAATGTGAGAAAAAGATTCATTAAGCCCCATCAAAAACTGTATGGTCTGCTCCTTTTGAGTATCATCCACCATTTTACGAACACCTCCACAAGTGCAAGTAGAACAAGAACAAATTGATTTTGCTGACAACAACTCATCCCAGAGAACCTTGAGTTGAGTATAATAAACTGTTACTGAAGAAGTGCCTTGAACGAGCTCACTGATTTTCTTCTTGAGATGAAACAATCGAGGGCCATTCATTTGCTGGAAACGATCTTCAAGATCTTTCCAAATCTCAGCTGCAGTTGAATGGTATAAGAGACTACCAGCAATCTCTTTAGAAACAACATTGAGGAGCCATGAATTAACAAGGTTGTTGGCTCGCGTCCAAGCATTATACTTCTCAGCAGGGAGCAATGGTGGAGCTGAAATGGAGCCATCAACAAAGCCTAATTTGTTTTTGGCCGAGAGAGCCATCACCATGGAACGTTTCCAACTGTTGTAGTTATCATTCGTCAACGGTTGCAAAACGAGAATCATCCCTGGATTATCTGATTGATGCAGATAATACGGATTGCCTCCATCATCTAATTGGTCATTGAGATTCACCATGATCAAGAGAAAGATTGAAAACACAAAAAAAAAAGAAAAGAAAGAAAAGACAGGAAAGCTGGAAAAACGCAAGAAGCGTTAGATTTCAACTGATACCATATTACAAGATGAAGATGATAATCTTTGTTTATTGATACAAAGAAGAAAACTTTCTAATTTTCCTTAGAGAACTAAGGTGCTTATTTATACAACAAGGCATATTAAGAAACTGACTAACTAAGGTACTTTCATCATGGATGCAAGTTTGGATTTTCTATCTTCATTTTATCGCTTCTTCTTGTGGTTCTCTGAAACTTGTAAATATAAGGAAAGAAAATGTAGTTTCTGCTACTGTTGGCGAACTTAATTGTCGAATCACTCGCAGCCGAGCTGCTGCATTTCGTGCTTTTGGAAAGTTGCCACCTCTAAATGCACCTAAGAAACCAGACCAGAAACAGGTCTTGGTAGGAAATATGAAAAGAACAACCTTGGATGAAAACAATATTGATGCACCTGAAAATGCAGGTCTTCAGCATAAGAAGAGAGCAGTTCTTCAGGATGTCACAAAAGTTTGCTGTAATAATTCATATAGGAAATGCATATTCGATTAAACTGAAGGGGGAAGAGGGGGATGGTGATGGGGAAGAAGACGGGTTAAGAGTTAATTTTATTTTTAATTAATTTAATTAATTTAATTTATTATTTTTAATATCAGAAGCACTAAAAATGTGTCACGTGTCCCTTAACGCAGAATTTTAACGTCCGTCACGGCTAAAACTTTAAATGAGTTACAGAATGAAACGTTATGCACCTAAGTGGCCCGAAATAAACGTTAGGCACCTAACTGGAAAAAATAGTATAGTTTGGGCACTTATTTTACGTTTAAGCTTAAAAAAAATATTTCACAATTTAATTTTAAATTTTAAATCATAAATTTTAACCTCAAATTTTAAAAACTAAATCATAAATTTTAAACTTTAAACTTTAAATTCTAAATCTAAATCTAAACATAAACTTTAAATCTTATTTTTTTAATGATGAGACATACATACGTAAAAAATTCATTGCCCCTAATTATGCTCATTTTTATGCCCCACAATAAAAAACAGTAAAAATTAAATTTTACACCCTAACCCTAAATACCACACCTTAAAAAATACACCATACCCCTACTTCCCTAAATCCTAATCATAAACTCTAACTTTAAATCCTAAACCCATTTTTTTAAGTGGGGTACTAAAATGGGCATGGTTAGGGGTAGACTATTTCCATCTCATACAAAGGCCGAAAAGAGTAAATGATTTCTATTCATTGATTATATACATAATGAACAAAATTCTCTGCTCCTTTTTGGTGTCAATTTTTATGGCTTAATACTAAAAAATTAAATTTTAAGCATTAATTTTAAATTCTAAATTATAAATTCTAAATTTTAAAATATACATTCTATCTCTAATTTCTTAAACACTAACTTTACTTTAACCTTAAACCTAATTTTTTAGTGGAAATATAAAAAATGACAGGACGGTGAATTTATATTCCTGTATAATGCTGTCTATTCCGAGTAGTTTACTTTTCATGGAAAAACAATAAATGAACCAAAAGACAGATATTAATCTATACTTTCTAATTAACAAACTCAATCCCCTCCAGTGTAGGAGAAACTTTAATTATCTTCAATTAAGTCACGTCTAATCACTTCCAACAAACCAAAAAGCTCGACCGATTTTGTGGTTCCATGCAGCTTGCAGGACAGACATGCATGTGTGTGTAAATTATGTTAATAACAGCTCGATCGGTTTGAATACAGAATCCAAACATTATGAAGAGATAAATGGTCCATGAAAAAGAGGTGGCTAAACATATAATTAACTTTAAAAAGTATCTGTCTCTCTCTCACGCACACACAGTAGCTTTTGCAGCTAAGCTACGGCACTACAAGCATGCAGACCCCAGGGCTGTGTTTTCGAAAGGAATTTATGTAGCTGTTCTTGCTACCTGCAGGTTGATTTCCAGGCTCCTTTGCATAAGGGTCCATTGTTTGAAACTCTTTGTATTTGATGGTTTAGGATTTATCGCGAAGAATTTATTTTTTTGTTGGGACATACATAAAATTTTTTTTGAAGGAAAGAAAGAAAATTGGGACATATATAAGAAGGATAAATATTCTATACACAGGCGGTGGGAACTTTCAGTTTTCACAAGCGCCTTAGTTTTAGGGTATAGAGAGTTAGTTTAGGGTTTAGGGGTTTAGGTGTAGGGGGTTAAAATTTAGAGATAGTTGTTTCAATTTAAAGTTTAGGGTTATAATTTAGGGTTTATAGATTAAAATTTAAATCCTCATCATATTACCCTAAAACTAAACTCTAACCTATAAACCCTAAATTATAACCCTAAACATTAAATTGAAACAACTATCCCTAAATTCTAAACCCCTACACCTAAACCCCTAAATCATATACCCTAAACTAACTCTATATACCCTAAAACTAAGGCGCTTGTGAAAACTTTCAATTTCCACCGTCAGTATATAGGATATTAATTCGTATAAGAATACTGAAAAAGGACTGGATTTATGTTCACGTCTTACTTGATGATCATTTCCCTAGTTAAAATTTCCTAGGGGATCCAAAGTTTAGATGCATAATCATATATAGTTTGATGTATATATTCGGAATATGAAATTAAACGTGCATTATAATGATTGGTCTCTAGAACTAGATGAGAAAGAGAGAAGAAGAGACGGCAGACGGGACCAAGGGGCAGCAAAAGAGTTATGAAAGAAGAGAGAATGGAGAGGAGAGGATTAAGGGAGTGGTGGTACTGGTGGGGGTACCCTAAACAAGAGGGTGGTCCTTACCCTACGCCACTGTTTACTCCACCCTACACATTACATATCAACTGTTGAGTCTGAAACCAAACAGTTGCATCTGTAAATGTAATTTGAATTACCGGACAGTAATAAATCAGTACTAAATACTACTACTAACATATTAATGTCTTGTCTGGTAAGAAAATAGTGTTTGCAAAAGCTAAACCAAAACTATATTACAAATGGTGGCGTTTGAGCCTTTGAGGTCCACCTAAACCCGATATATATAGGGTTTTGGAAATAGGCTGTGCTTTAGCTTTTATAAACACAAAGGCATGCTCTTATCAGTTTTTGATGTTAATTTGTAGGATTTCCTCGTAAATCCTCGATAAACGTCACTTACGACCTGTTTGCCTAAATATAGAGAGAGTTGCGGAGCTAGAAATTTATCAAGAGATTATTTTTTCGAACAATATTTAAGATGAGTTAATTATTTATAAATAAGTGATATTTTATTTTATAAATAATATACAAATTATATAAAAAAATATAATTTTCTAAAAAATTTAAGATATTAACGGACAACCCAATTGTGAGTGTGGCTTCCATATATATATATATATATTCTATTTGAGAACCGAGGAGAGTAGCTATGCCTATGAGATAAGCCTGTTTTTTCCCTTTAAGGTTGATCAACTCACTCTACTCTTTTATACCTTCTAGAGCCAGTGATAGAGTAGAAACAAAATAAAGCTCAAGCAAGGATGATGCATTCCTCAGGTCAATAGAATTAAAGTCAATCGATATTAACCAATAAAATTAGGTGCAATAGCAAGACATATTATTTTCGAATTTGAATTTAAATTTTAAAAACGACAATATCAAAAGAAAGAGAACTATAAATTCTAAATATAAACCATAAAATAAATATATACTTTATATAAAAAACTCAATTGAATTGAAAAGATCTACTCCTAAGAAACGTACTCAAACACTCACAAGTCACAATCTCTGATTTTGACCCCCACAGTGCCAGCACATAATATATGCTTGCATTTGTTAAATCAGGTAGCCTGAAACTAAATCCACGGTGCCATTTTAATTTCTTTTAAATGCAATTTATGGTTTGTGTCGATTCAGAGATAGATGTACTAGGTATTCCTAATGTCATGTCTATTAATTGGTCGGTTTTAATTCAAATTTTAACAAAAATATACTTGTTAACCACCATTAGCTATCACAATTCACGAATATTTTTTCTTGAACAATTTTTACCCTGAAAGAGAAAAGAGAATTTTCTCCTAATAGGTTTAGAACCCACAACCTAAGAAGAAAATAAAAAGTGTCAACTAAGAGCTTTAATTAACCACTTGCTTTAAAAATTGTTGACCACAATTAACAAATTTTATTTATGAGCTTTTTGATATTTTCCAAAATTACAGTTTTTATTAATTGAATTAACTCTATTGGTATTTTCTTAAGGACAATAAATTTAAATGCGATTGTTTTGGTACCAATTTTTTATGGACTTACTATATACGTATATTAAGAAATTGAGATTTACAAAAATAGTAGCATGCCAATTCCTTACCCCACCGGCCCACCCTATCAAAATAGCTTGTTGGAGCTATAAATTTACTAATATTGTCTTATATTATAGTAAATCTGAACCTACATCAAATGTATATTATAAAGAAATCATTAAATATTCATTTCTGGAAATATAAATACGGTTAGAATTATAATTTAGAAATTAAATGATAGTTGTCCCGCATGGTCCATACACCAGACTAGTGGGGGACACTAATTGGCAGAGTCCATGCAATTAAAATCCAATCCCCAATTCAATAGCTGGGGCTGCCCAGCTGCCTCCCGTGGTCGGCCGCTGATGCTTTGCTACCTATCTAGCTGCTGCCGCTGCCGCTGCCATTTAAACCATATCAAATCAATTCTCGACTCATTGTAAAACGTCTATACCTCTCTTTTCCTTCACTTTTGTCGGCATCATTCTATTAAATCCATATTTTATAAACGTAACTATCAACCTTCAACGATAGTTTCCGATAAGACAAAAGCATACGAGAACGGCTTGGTGGTTAGAGCACGCTCACCTGCTCCTCCACTCTTTTCTCTTTATGTTTCGAATTCAACCCCTTATAAGCGTTGCTTTCACCTAAATTTTTTTTTTCACTCTAAGTAAAAGTAGAATAGATTTTTTTATAAAAAATTTCCGATAAGACAAGAGATGTAATCGACGAAGAGGCTGGAAACACAATATTATTTGTGTGGGCGTACACTTTAGAGCACAAAACTTCCATGTTCAATTTATCTCGTAGGTATACCAATCTTTTCAGTTCAGAAGATATTTTTATTAGTCTCTGAAGTAAATATTAATATAAACTATATTATTTTATTTCAAAAGATAAATTTTGGCCATTCAATTTTCCTATCATTATTAAACAGAATCAACACACATATATATTATGTTGGGAATGTAAATGGCACACATCCTAATTTAGACTAGAAATAGCCTACTATGCTGTGTGTGTATAACCGTGTTATATATTACCTAGAGCTAGAGGCCACCTTACTGTCACACCCCGCCACTTTTCCCTAAGATCCAAACCGAGGTTCTTGCCACCCTTGGGCACTTTTGAGGCAACCTAGCACCAAGGAGGGCACTAGAAGCATCTAGGACGGCCAACACTTATCTTTAAGGGTCCATGGCGTTCTAGAAAGATCCGGGACGTTCTCTCCAAGTCCAGACACACCCGGGAGAACCTAGAAGACCCGAGAGAGTTCGGGAAGGCTCGGGAAAGCTCGGGACAATTCCGGAAGACCCTGGAGCTCTCTAGAACATTTTGGATAAGTATAGATGTATGTAAACATGTATAGACACATGTAGAGTAATCTAGAAAGATGTAGATCTAGGCTAGATATTTTTGGAGGCAAAACTATGACCGTCGGATCAAATCGATCCTAGCCGTCCATTAGGGAGGAGGGTGCCTATAAATAGGGCCACCCCCTCATTTTGTAAACAACATAGAAAGCTAAGCATTGTAAGCATCCAACACTCTTGTAAGTCTTCTTTCCTAGCTAATACAAGTTCTTTTACTTGTAAAAGCTTCTTGCCTTCTCTTGTGTTTGTTTTAGCCAAGTGTTGCGAGGGACTTCAAGGCTTGTTAGCATTGTCGCGAGTTGCTAACGCCGCACGGATCGGGTTTGAGAGAATACGTCCGTGACAGTTGGTATCAGAGCGTGTTACGAGACCCGGGATAATGGCCAAGACAGGAAAGAACCCAAGTGTTAGCTCAACCGAGGCAGAAGTCGTGCATGATCGAGGGCGAGAAGAGGAGGTGGCCGACCCTAATGTGACGAAGCCAAGGGGCAAGTCAAGGGACGTGATCTCTAGCTTTGAAAACCGTCTAACCCACGTAGAAGAGAACGTGGGAGGCATAGGGGCCAACGTGGATGACCTTACCCAACGGGTGGAAGGCCTTGAGGCAGAGGACGCCGAGCTCCACACCGCCATGAAGGCTATGATGGTGAAGCTAGAAGAAGTCATGCGAGCCGAGTTGGGACAAGTTCGCGACCTTCTCATGGGTGAGCTCTCCAAGGTACGTGCTTCTCTTCAAGAAGAGCTAGACCACACCCGTGCCCAAGTCGAGGCACTACAAGGCGATGTGGCCTTGTGTAAGCGTGCTATGGTTGCCGGGCCAAGCACCTCTTATGAGTCTAGGAAGGTCGAGGTGCCCAAACCAAAGACCTTCTCAGGAACCCGCAACGCTAAGGAAGTCGACAACTTCCTATATGGCTTGGAGCAGTACCTTGGGGCCGTTGGCATTGTGGACGAGGCCTCCAAGATCCAAACCGCTACTCTGTACCTCACCGACACCGCCATGCTATGGTGAAGGAGAAGGCGCCAAGACATTGAGAAAGGTACGTGTACTATCTCTACTCTCGATGATTTCATAAAGGAGCTCAAGAAACAATTCTACCCCGAGAATGCCGAGGAAGAAGCACGAGGCCGCTTGCGAAGGCTAAAGCACTCAGGGAGCATCCGAGATTATATCAAGGAGTTTACCAATCTAGTGCTCGAGATCCCCGACATGTCCGATAAAGACTCCCTCTTCCACTTTATGGATGGTCTCCAACAATGGGCCAAGACCGAGCTCAAGCGACGAGGAGTTCAAAACCTAGCCGATGCCATTGCCATAGCAGAAAGCCTTGTTGACTACTCTAGCAACAAAGAGTCCAACAAGTCGAAGGACAAGAAAGGTGGCCATGCCAAAGGTGGGGGAGACAAGGGCCATCGCAAGGAGAGCCACCAAGAGGCAAACTCGCCCAAGCACAAGGATTCATCCTCTTGGAAGAACAAAGACAAAGGAAAAGCCAAGGACACTCGAGGCACGAGGCGTCCCCCCAACAAATGCTTCATTTGTGATGGCGACCATTGGGTCCGAGAGTGCCCACAAAGACAAGCGCTTAACTCGCTCCTAGCCAAGCATCGAGAGGGAAGCGACACCGACAATGATGAAGAGGGTGTCCAGATGGGGTCAATGCAACTACTAAATGTCATCCAATCCGCCCCTAAGACCGAAGCCAAGGGATTGCTCTATGTAGACGTCACCGTAAATGGGAAAGCATCGAGAGCAATGCTCGACACAGGTGCGTCTCATAACTTTGTCTCTTTAGAAGAAGCTAAGAGACTAGGTCTTAAAGCCGTAGGAGGAGGCGGATCCATCAAGGCAGTCAACTCAGCAGCCAAGCCCATCCATGGAATCGCACGAGGAGTCAAGACCATTGTGGGAAAGTGGTCAGGGCACATCAACTTCTCCGTGGTGCCGATGGACGACTTCAAGATCGTCCTAGGGCTTGAGTTCCTTGATCAAGTCAAAGCATTCCCCGTGCCCTTTGCCAATAGCATGTGCATCATGGATGGCAACCAAGCATGCATGGTGCCCACGACTAGGGCCACCAAGCAAGATGCCAAGGTACTCTCCGCCTTGCAGTTCAAGAAGGGCGTCAAGAGAAATGAAGATAGCTACTTGGCCATCCTTAGTGAGTATGATGAAGAGGAGGCCATGCCCGACGAGGATCTTCCAAAGGAGGTAGCCCAGGTGCTTGATGAGTTCAAGGATGTTGCACCACCCGAACTACCCCGAAGGCTACCACCAAGAAGGGAAGTAGATCACAAGATCGAGTTGGAGCCCAGCACCAAGCCACCAGCCATGGGGCCTTACCGCATGGCACCCCCAGAGTTGGAGGAATTAAGGAGACAACTCAAAGAGCTACTCGATGCAGGGTTCATCCGACCATCCAAGGCACCATTTGGGGCACCAGTTCTTTTCTAGAAGAAGAAGGATGGCTCGTTAAGGATGTGCATTGACTACCGAGCACTCAACAAGGTCACTATCAAGAGCAAATATCCAATCCCTCTTATCTCAGATCTGTTCGACCAGCTCGGGCATGCACGATACTTCTCCAAGTTGGATCTTTGATCGGGATACTACCAAGTGCGCATTGCGGAAGGGGATGAGCCCAAGACCACGTGCGTCACAAGGTATGGTTCTTATGAATTTCTAGTCATGCCCTTCGGACTAACCAATGCCCCAGCAACTTTTTGCACCTTGATGAACAAGCTTTTCCATCCCTACCTTGATCGGTTTGTGGTCGTCTACCTTGACGACATCGTGGTGTATAGCAAGAACCTTAAGGAGCATGTTGAACACCTAAGGGAAGTGTTCAAGGTTCTGCGAGAGAACCAGCTCTTCATCAAGAAGGAGAAGTGCTCCTTTGCCAAGCCCGAAGTCATGTTCCTAGGGCACCGAATCAAGGATGGGAAGCTAATGATGGAGGATGGAAAGGTGCGAGCTATTCAAGAGTGGGAGCCGCCCACCAAGGTACATGAGTTACGATCCTTTCTCGGACTAGTGAACTACTATCGCCGATTCATCAAGGGCTATTCAGCAAGAGCAACACCCTTAACCGAGCTCTTGAAGAAGAACAAGCCATGGGTGTGGTCACCAGCTTGCCAAGAGGCCTTTGAAGACTTGAAGAAGGCCATTTGTGAAGAGCCAGTATTAAGCTTGCCCGACCACACCAAGCCTTATGAGTTGCACACCGATGCATCGGATTTTGCCATAGGAGGAGTTCTTATGCAGGAGGGGCATCCGATCGCCTACGAGAGTCGAAAACTCAATGATACCGAGAGGCGCTACACCGTGCAAGAAAAAGAGATGACTGCCATCATTCATTGCCTCAGGGTGTGGCGACATTACCTCCTAGGGGCCAAGTTCTTGATTCTCACCGACAATGTAGCAACAAGCTACTTTCAAACTCAGAAGAAACTTAGCCCAAAGCAAGCTAGGTGGCAAGATTTCCTAGCCGAGTTCGACTACGTCCTACAGTATAAGCCGGGCAAAGCGAACGTAGTCGCCGATGCACTAAGTAGAAAGGCCGAGCTCGCAGCACTAAGCCAAGCCACCAGTCCACTTCTTGATAGGATCAAGGAGGGTCTACACCAAGAGCCCCTTGCCAAGAACATCATCACACTAGCCAATGAGGGGAAGACCCGACGATTTTGGGTGAGTGATGGACTACTCTACACCAAGGGCAACCGCCTATATGTGCCAAAGTGGGGCAACCTACGAAAGGAGCTGATCAAGGAGTGTCACGACTCCTTATGGGCCGGGCATCCAGGTATGCGACGTACTCTTGCACTCTTAAAGTCCAACTACTATTGGCCCAGGATGCATGATGATGTAGAAGAGTACGTGAGGACTTGCCTTGTGTGTCAACAAGACAAGGTTGTCCAACAACAACCAGGAGGGCTCTTAGATCCTTTGCCCGTACCCGACAAGCCTTGGGAGAGTGTCTCTATGGATTTCATCACTTGTCTTCCCAAGTCAGAAGGGTTTGGAAGCATAATGGTCGTGGTGGACCGATTCATCAAGTATGCTACCTTCATTGCCGCATCACCCGATTGCACAGCAGATGAGGCAGCAAGGCTATTTCTCCACAACGTGGTCAAGTTGTGGGGCGTACCAAGCAACATTGTGAGCGATCGGGATCCAAGGTTCACAGGGAGGTTTTGGACCGAACTCTTCAAGATGCTAGGGTCCGACCTTAACTTCTCAACAAGCTTCCATCCCCAAAGCGATGGGCAAACCGAGCGCATCAATGCTCTCTTGGAGCTATATTTGAGGCACTATGTTAGTGCTAATCAAAGAGATTGGGCCAAGCTTCTCGACGTTGCTCAGTTCTCCTACAACCTACAGAGGAGCGAAGCCACCAACCGAAGTCCCTTCGAGATTGTCTTGGGACACCAACCAACCACACCGCTCTCCCTTGCTACACGCTATGAAGGGAAGAGCCTCGCAGCCTACAAACTTGCCAAGTCATGGCACGAGCAAAATGAACTTGCTCGAGCATCCTTACACAAGGCTGCCAAGAGGATGAAGAAGTGGGCAGACAAGAAAAGGAGGCCCCTAGAGTTCAAAGAAGGAGACCTTGTCATGCTCAAGCTCCTACCCCAGCAGTTCAAGACCCTTAGAAGGGTGCACAAGGGACTAGTGCGCAAGTACGAGGGACCATTCCCAGTGATCAAGAGAGTGGGCAAGGTGTCTTACCAACTTCAGCTTCCACCGAGGCTCAAGATTCATCCAGTCTTCCATGTGAGTTTATTGAAGCCTTATCATGAAGACTTGGAAGATCCATCGAGGGGAGTCTCTACTAGAGCCCCCACAGCCGTGGTCACTTCCTTCGACAAGGAAGTTGAAGAAGTGCTAGCCGATCGACTGATTAGGCGAAGGGGCGTGCCAGCTTATAAGGAGTACTTCATCAAATGGAAGGGTCTGCCCATTGCCGAGGCGAGTTGGGAAACTGAAGAAGCCCTTTGGCAATTCAAGGACCAACTCCGAGAGTTCAACGAAGGCGCAACGAGGGCGTCGCGAGCTTAGGTGGGGGAGAATGTCACACCCCGCCACTTTTCTCTAAGATCCAAACCGAGGTTCTTGCCACCCTTGGGCACTTTTGAGGCAACCTAGCACCAAGGAGGGCACTAGAAGCATCTAGGACGGCCAACACTTATCTTTAAGGGTCCATGGCGTTCTAGAAAGATCCGGGACGTTCTCTCCAAGTCCAGACACACCCGGGAGAACCTAGAAGACCCGAGAGAGTTCGGGAAGGCTCGGGAAAGCTCGGGACAATTCCGGAAGACCCTGGAGCTCTCTAGAACATTTTGGATAAGTATAGATGTATGTAAACATGTATAGACACATGTAGAGTAATCTAGAAAGATGTAGATCTAGGCTAGATATTTTTGGAGGCAAAACTATGACCGTCGGATCAAATCGATCCTAGCCGTCCATTAGGGAGGAGGGTGCCTATAAATAGGGCCACCCCCTCATTTTGTAAACAACATAGAAAGTTAAGCATTGTAAGCATCCAACACTCTTGTAAGTCTTCTTTCCTAGCTAATACAAGTTCTTTTACTTGTAAAAGCTTCTTGCCTTCTCTTGTGTTTGTTTTAGCCAAGTGTTGCGAGGGACTTCAAGGCTTGTTAGCATTGTCGCGAGTTGCTAACGCCGCACGGATCGGGTTTGAGAGAATACGTCCGTGACAGTCGCTGGCAATTTACAAGTATATAATTTGGAATATGTTTTCTCAAAAAAATTAATATTGATAATAAATACTTACGAAATTAGTACAAGTGGTAAGAAAGCTTGGTAACACTTAAGTATGTCTCGAGTTCGATGCCTTCAAATTTTATGTATGTAAAAAATTTTCATTAAAAGACTCACCTACCAAAATCAAATGTGCGACACGAGTCGATATAGATTAATCAAGGCAAAACACTAAGAAATCGAACGAGCAACCAAAAAATAGTCATTGAATAAATTCATGAACGAATTTATCAAACAACTTTTATAGATGCATCATGTTAAAAAAAAGTTTTCCAAGAAAAAAACGTGTATGGATCATAAGTTAATTTGCAAATTAACCTTAACCCTCTAAATCTTAAATCTTAAACTCTAAACATAAATATTAAATATTATACCCTGCAATCTAAATATCTAAACTATAAACCTTAACATAAAATTTTTATGATAAAACTCCCACCCCTAAACTTTAATTTTTAGACAAATTTGTATATAAAAAAAATTCTTATAAAAATTAGGCAATGAAAGGCATTAATTCAAATAAGATTTGGACCACATTACATTAGTAATGAATCTAGGCACATCCACCTACCGATGACTAATTATGTTCTTGCTGAAACCTAAATTTCAGAGTACGTTTAAACAATATCAATTTACATCGAAGTCTTTTGCCTAACCAAACTTGTATTTTGCCATTTCCTAGTTCCCATCATTATTTTTCTTATTTTCTTTTTAATTACTATTTTATTTCAGTAAAATAGTACATATGAAACTTTTTTTTATATTTTTGTGATAACGTATTTAAGTTATATATTATTTGATAAATTAAAAAATTAAGTGCGTACTGAGTTTTAACAATAAATTTTGTAACAATTGAATTTATAGTTTAATATTTTAGTAAAATTTAAATATGGAATATAATTGTGTTATTTGAAAATTTATTATTTCACGATGTTAAATTAATTAATATAATAAATTATATTATTTTAACGATTTTGGATAAAAGTTAAATATAATAATTTTAACATTTTTTACAAAATAAAGAGATAATTTATTTTAAATATTTTTTTGAAAAATAAAATTAAGTTAATATTTTCAACATTAATATGTAGCTAACTACTTCCCCCACCACGTTCCCATTATAAAAAAAAAACTAGTTAACTATTTATTTATATTATTCAACATTTTTTGAAAAAGTAAAAATTAAATGTGATCATCAAATATATTAAAAAATAAATATTTGAAATTTTTATTTTTCAATGAAACTAATATTTTTTGAGTATTTTTTCAAGAAGCTTTAGGTTTAATTATATTAAAAACTAATCGAACTAAGGGTTTTTTGATAACTCATTGAAAAAATTCAATTCATTGAAAGTTAAAACTATCAGTTCCAATTTTTGCAATGAAAGAAATATGGAAAATATTAAGTATATAAAGACCTACTTATTACTTAATGAAAAATATTTTTAACATTTTTTATTTTATGTTTATTTCTTCTAACTATATTATCTTTTAGCACGAACCAACTTGCTTTACTAATTAAGGAAACAATTGTTATTCCTAGAGGTCATAGGTTCGAACACCAACAGTTGCAAACAGGGTGATTGAACATGCATTGTCAAATGATTGAGAGTATAATCAGAACAAATTTTACTTGTAATCTAATTATATCGGGTATTTGATTTTAAGTAGAATACCAAGCACAATTATAATTTAACTTCGTCACTTAATTTTTAAATTCATCAAAAAGCACCTAAATTAATTCAAAACAAACAGAGAATCGAATGATTTTGGACTGAAATGATTTTAAATAACACATCAAATGTAGTATCCACGGACTTACCAAAAATGAAAGAACCTTAGCCGCAATTAAGTTAATAGTTTGAAAAGATGGACATGTTGGATCTCAGGTTTCCTTAAATTCCAAAGGTTCCGGCAATTGCCAGACATGGGGAAAGAACATTTCTTCCTATAACTGTCCACAGTTTCAGACACTGATAAATGAGCACGTTTATTAAATAAAACAAGGATTTGATTAGATTAGGAAGATAATTAGATTGATGCAATCCCATTGGACAAAATAATTTATTCTTAAAATGTTGATGTTTGTAATGTTTTTAATTTACCCACATTCGATATGAAATATTAAACATAAATATAAAAATGGCCCCATCTAATAATCACGTGCAGGAAAATTGTTAATTTTCTCAATTACTTATCGCCTGTCCTATTTATCAACCAACATACAGTAATTATTTACTATTTAAAGCATAGTTCATGTACATATTAATTATTAATGATGAAATATCTTCATCTGCTTTTATTTATTATTAAAATAAAATCTATTTTGGTCATCCTTTTTTTAATGTCCCTCTTTTTTACCCAAAATAAGGTGTATATATATATATATATTCACAACAATACGTGAGCAAATTATGCTAATTTAGTTTATAATTAGCTTAAATAGTTTTTTCCTTTTATTTTAGAGGTTATATACTAGGGGTGAGCGTTCGATTGAATCTAGTCAAAATTTTTTGAGTTATTAGAGTTGACACGTCATATTTTACAATTCAAACTGTATTTGAAAATTTTTAGATTCGAGTTGAGTTTATAAAATTTGAGTAGAGTTCAAGTCGAGTTTTCGAGTTCCTATAGAAATTTAATTGTAATTATTTATCACGTTATAGTACGGTTTAATTCCAATTTAAACGATTTTCTCTAATCATATAAGATATGATTGAAATTTAATTGTAAATATATATATATATATATATATTTCTTCATATATATTTTTATATGTGACATACATTTCTTCATATTTTTTATATATATCAAAGAAATATTGAGGGACTCGACTCGAACTTAAAAATCAATCTACTAATTACTAAAAAAATCGAGTTATTGGAATTTCTATTTTATAACTCAAATTTTATTTGAAATTTTTTCAAATCGAGTCGAGTGAAGTGGATTTTTACTCGCCCATACTACATATATTTATGTGTTTCAGCAAATCCTGTAGTAATCGGTATATTAATATATACTCCTATTCAACAAATTTAACGTTTAGCCTTACATAATAAACTAGTCAGAATAATTAACAAGTTGCAGTATAATCCAATCCTTTCTTGTATAATTAAATTAACTTGTCGTCTTAATTGGAGACAGTTCTGAAAAATCAAAGGTTAATTTACTAGTATGCATCCACTTTAATTAAGTACAGGGTTTGGTAAAGAAATTAAGGAAATAGAAAATCGAAATGAATAATGATTTTTGAAGATTCGTAACTTTAAAATATGTGGTTATTTAAATTATTTTTATTTTTATTAAATTTATGATTATTTTTATATTTATAATATAAAATAAGTATTTTATATTTTAAATAGGGAAACTAACTTAAAAACATTGTATAAGTCCAAACTTTTTTAAACCATACAAACTATTTTTATTTGCTTGAAAATAATTTTTTTAAAATATTTATGAAAAAATATTTAAAACCACTTATAAAAAACATCATAAACAAATTCAATTTTCCCCAAATAAGTCCAAAATTTTAAGGCCCACTTTTAATATATAAAAAAATGAGAATTGAATCGAACTATCATGGACAATTTTAAAAAGTCCAAAATTTTGACTGAACCAATGGGTTGTCCTCATAATAAATTTCTACAAAATTCAATTCGAATTAGTCGGTTAATAAGTCGGATATATGTGAGTTGTGACTATATATATAAAAAACTTGACTAAACCAAAAAGATCTCACTCTAATTAAGTTATATATACAAGTTAATTTCATCAAATGTCCACACACTATTACTTAGATTTTAAATTGGTCTCTAAACTTTTAAATATTTTAATTCAGTCCCGAAAGTATAAGTATTTGTCAAATAAATCTGTTTTTCAGCTCAGTCGTCAAGTTGGTCATTAAATGTCAGTTTTGGATATTACTGGGAACATATTTAAAATACGTTAGTCAAATTATAAACACGTGTAATTTGAATTAACGTGTTAAGAAAAACAAACAATATCAATAAAATCCAGTAGGTTTTTTTTCTTTCTTTTAGCACGACAGATAACTAATTGTCCATGTAGTACACATTTGCTTACAATTTGACCCTTTTTAGAAAAAATATGGTCTTCATTTGATTTGAGCTGACATGCAACGCCCAAACTAGTGATTAGTTTGAGGTAACAACCTAATTGTTATGATATTGCTACTTTGATGATTCAATTAGAATGTTTTGACGTTGGGACTAGTTTAGAGTTTAAGCTATAATTTGAGGATATCCAGTGCAAATTACCTTATTTATATATCAATATATAGAATTGAAATAAATTAGAAAAGAAATGATTTTTTAATATATATATAAATACAGTAGTAGAATAATGAATGAAGTAATGAATGAAGAAAAGTTAAAAGGGAGTTAGGCATAAATGATTGAAACAACAAAGACATGGGAGGGGTTGAGGTTGAAAGCTCGAAAAAGGGTTGATGAACTTCAACTGCAGTAATGTTGAGTTTGGTTAGATATATGATAATACAGGAATCTTTTTTCTTTTGTTGTTGGATCGGACGAGAGTAAAACCGGCTCAACTTTATTCATCCATTTCTGAAGGACCAGCAAATTAGAAACCTAACTAGGTAAAACACACACAGTAATAATAAATGATAATGGGAAATGAGTTTGTGGGCACGTTTTGGTTTTTTGGCAGTACAAAGTTGATTGGGATTTGAGAGTTAAAGACCAAACTGGCCATATGTGTCTTAGTGGAGAAGATAACAGAGATAAACCAAAAAATGATGATAGGACAAGCTCACATGAGCCGAACCAGATCATTCATGGGCCCCTACGTAGGAGTATTTTTTTACCTCCCCGTTCTTCATCTTTCTCTCTGATCTTTAAGAACCCAGAACAAAAGAAAAAGTTAGTGTAAATTTTGGCAGAAAAAACCCGGGTTTAAACCCAGATTTCCTGCTTCACTTGTGTCTTTGCTTTCTCTTCAAGCTAAATGCTAGGTCAACCACGAGAAATAACCTTATCGTCTTGATTCTTCTTCCGTGGCCTTAATTTGTCTTGTTTAGGGTTTTTTATTTTTATTTTTCGGGGGTCAAAGAAGAAGGCACCCACCGACCACGGGTCGTTTTTGCCGTGAGACCATCGGCCGTCAAAGATACTTCCAACTTCCAAGGAACCATTATTTTACAGGTCAGGTTTTGTTTCAGTTTTATTATTTCACCGGTTGAAACAGATACATCTTAGCTGTTATCTTGAGTTCTAGACTCAAATTTTCTGTTCTTTTACCTTTGATTTTCCCATCAATCTAATGGTTAGATTTCCATCGCAGAGTGATAAACAAGGTCAAATTTTTGGTGGGTGATCAGATTCTCAGAATGAACTTTATGAAAGAAGATAGAGGGTATTATAATGGGGAACATGAGGAAAACGCTGTTGAAGTGATGAGAGGAACAGCGAGCAACTTCCTGTTTCCTTCTTCCTCTTCTTCTGCTACTTCCAAGTACGAAGATTCTGTTCCTCGGCAACACCGGAACCTGTGGTCGGGAACCTTGGATTCTCGAGAAGATTACAGAACCCAAGAGCCTGCTATCGATCTCGACCAGAAACTAGGGCTGGTGGACTTGTCACTCGGCAACAATAATGAATATCCATCAAATGTTGGAAGCTGTATAGGCGGAGATAGTAGTAGGTCTACCGAGAAAGAGCACATGTTCGACAAAGTCGTCACACCGAGCGACGTAGGCAAGCTCAACCGCCTCGTTATTCCGAAGCAGCATGCCGAGAAGTACTTCCCTCTCAACGGTTCATCGAGCGAGAAAGGGCTGATATTGAATTTCGAGGATCCGATCGGCAAGTCGTGGCGCTTCCGGTACTCGTATTGGAATAGTAGCCAGAGTTATGTGATGACCAAAGGGTGGAGCCGTTTTGTCAAGGAAAAAAAGCTCAATGCGGGCGATACCGTGTCATTCTATCGGGGTGTCGGGGAGGCGGGTAAAGACCGGTTATACATCGATTGGAAGCGCAGGCCTAATGCACCCGATCCAACAACACTCGCACACATGCAGCTCCAAAGTCGGTTCAACTTTCCGCAGTCAGTACGGTGGGGTAGTCTCTACTCGATGCCGCAAACCATGTGCGTGTCTCGAAGCTACGAGCCTTTGCATCGGTTGAACTACAGCATATATCCTTATAGTATTCGCCATCAACAACAACAACTACAGCGTCAGGCAACAACATACGGCAATGTGGGGCAGTATTATCCAAGGTCATCATCCGGGTCACATCATCAAACTGGAGCAGTATTTCAAGGAGAGCCAATGGTGATTGATTCAGTGCCAGTTGTTCAGGGTACTAAAACAGTAGCTAAAAGGCTAAGGTTGTTTGGTGTGAACATGGAGTGTCCCAGTACTGCACAAGATGAATCTTCCTCGAGTTTTCCTCACGGCACAACAGGTTCAGATGAATCTCCTCATTTCTCTTCGCCCAATAATGATAACAATTCCTCAGTGTCTGAATATTCAAAGAAAGGGAAATCTTCCTTGTCCATTGATTTGGATCTCTGATCACGAAAAGAAAAATACAGTGAAGCGTTGCATTTCCTCTTCTTCTTTTTTTCTTTTAAAGAAAACCATTTCTCCTACATATTGTTTTAGTACATTAGTTTGTTGAGGTTTGGGATCTATGAAGAGCTTAAAGCTAAAAGAAGTTGCAACACAATCCATAATCGTGTATAATACACATACAATTATATCAGCATATAACTTATTTAAAGAAAACCATTTCTCCTACATATTGTTTAGTGTGTTTGTGTGTATGTGTAATATTATGTCTCTTCTCTAGTTGTCTTACCATCTGTACATTCTCTTCCCCTCCCTTTTCCTGACTGACAGCATTTACTTTTCCTCTGATGCATGGATAGCTGCTGTCGAGTGTATATGTATAATATATATAGAGTCTAAAAAAAGGCCTTTTATTACTTCTTTTTCTCACTCTATCGTGTCTCTATGTTAGTTTAGTAGTGTATTAACTATTATATATATGTATGTATATCCTTACTTGTTGCTACTGAACAACAAAGCTGCAGGCTAGCAGGAAATGCACAGAAAAGTTGGAGTACTATAAAGAGGTATTGTCAGTACTCAGTATTGTTATTGTTAATTTGAGAACTTTCCAACTCATTATAAGTATTATTTTCAGTTAAATTTTCCTTTACTACTTGATAATTGGAATATGCTCCTTTACAGCCATGATCTTATCTGGAGTGGACTGCTACACAAAAAACTGAGGGCTGTGATTCCCCTACTGGTAGGTGTCTCTACTAAGAACTCAGATAACTATGTTTGCAATCATTTTGAAGTTTATGTTGCATCAAATATTGATAATAAGTATGAATAAGTTTCAACTAAAGCACCATTTGTACATAAAATATAGCTTCCGAGTTGAATTGAAACAAGATCTTTATTTCTTGGTGTAAATATATGCATGATGAATTGTTATCTGTAGATATATAGTATTTGTTGTTCAAATTATAGATCAATTATTTTCACTACTGTTTGCTGAACCATACGGCTCTTCCAAATTGACTAAAACAGTAGTGATGCATCAGAATGCAGTGAATGCACACTTGTTCCCTTGTCCCTTACCTGGTTGATACTGAATGGCATTCATTTGAATAATATATATATACATATAATACAAGACAGGTTGATATATGTCAATCTCTGTCATGTTGTCACACCATTCATAAGAGAATTGCATTTCCACTTTGATGTTTATATCTAGCTATCTTGTCCCTTTCAAGTCATTTGGTTGACTTATTTTTGTACATGTCTTCAGGGACGCACATAGGGAGCAGGGGCAACCGTACCCCTAAAATTTTAAGTTTCCCTATATTTTATATATTTCTTTTGTATTTTTTATTCATAATCCAATT
This sequence comes from Hibiscus tridactylites, assembly GCA_958450335.1. Taxonomy (NCBI): domain Eukaryota; kingdom Viridiplantae; phylum Streptophyta; class Magnoliopsida; order Malvales; family Malvaceae; genus Hibiscus; species Hibiscus tridactylites. The sequence continues at coordinate 67,246,707 of OY288287.1, read as the reverse complement.
CTACACCCTTAAAATATTGTAATTTTGCACCCTTACATTTCTAATATAGCTTCCTGATAGTCCGTACCCCTTACATGAAATCTTGTGTCCGCTTGTCTTGTTTTGATGTTTGTTGAGATTCCCAAATCATGCATTTTCAGCCATGCACAATTCGTTATTGCACATAATTCTATATTTCTGGGATTGGATATCTATCTGCATCTAATAAAGATATATATACAAGGATAGAATACTCTTACACCATGTAAAACTTTTAAGTTTTACCTTTTTTGGACTGTTGGATGAAATAAATGGATGACTTAAATTAACTGTGAAAAATGTGAAGATTTTTATAAGAAAAAAAAAGAAAGGAATAATCTCAGCCATCTATTTACCCTTATCCTACGGTTTAAAAAATATAAAACTAAATGAGTTTTACATGGTGAAAGTGGATCCTAAACAATATTCTAACATTTATAGAATTGATCATGTTGTATGTTGTCATGCAGTACAATATTGAAATGAATGGTACTATTACAACAAATTACTACTATGGTGGTGCGCATGGTGTAATATTTTTTCCATCATATTTAACTGAATGCTACAACTTGCAGTAGTTTTAGATATTGATAGTGGCAATATGCATGTCTTACCTAATATTGCAACCTTCTCAAAAATTATATATACATATGAGACATTGTTGCACTTGCACTGCATTAAGCAAAGAAAATTTCTAGGGCTAGAGGAAGATCAGATAGAGGTAAAAGGAATCCAAACAGGAAAAAATAATGGGAATCATGCATTGTTTCATAATTTTCTTTGGGCAGCATGGTTTATTATATTATGCTGCATTGGTTAAAAAGGCAGAAGATTTCTATTCTTACATGTATGTGTTTGCTGCTAGTTCTGATGACACATGCACCGGTAGACGGTGAACCTCGCCGTTGATTATCTAAAAATTGAAATGGAAATATATATCATGGATCTATAAGCATCAAGGATGCCAAAAACATTGCAGAAACAATGCTGGGATACCCCAATTTGTCTTGAAATTATACTGCAAGTAGATTGTGCAGCTTTTTCATGGTATATATATTATTCCAACGAAGATTAAAGCCATAGATGTTGGAAAAGATTTTACATAAAGATTAAAGCAAAGGGTATTATTATGTTTAATTATAATAATACGAGTAGGCCAAGATGGGTGGAATTATTGTTAAAAAAGGATTTCATTAATTTCAATCACAAGATTCCTCGCCACACCTATAAAGGGATATATACATAGGCTAGGTCATATAGAGGCATAATGGATGATGATAAAGAAGCCACATGTTCAAGGGTACGGGAAAGATACAGAGAAAATATCTTATCTCAAGCTGTAATCTTGTGAATAACTAGAAAAAGTCTGTTTTCGGTCCGATTCCTAATTCATAGTTTGGTTCCTGGTTACCGTGTCAAGGTTTTTATTTTTCTTTCCTTTTTGGGCAGCTTGTACAGATTTTTGTTGAGAGTTGATAATTTTGAGGCAGTTGCAGGAGGCGTGAACTGTCCAAACTCTCTTTTGGGTGATGTGTGAGTATGATGCATATAGGGTTATAGGAATAGGGTGATAGGCTGGGAAATGTTGCATGGACCACGTTGTTGATGTGCAGTTAATGCCCCGCCAGTATCTAAGTTTTGATAGAATGGAAGATACGCAAGAAGATGACATTTCAAAGTTTTTTTTTTTTTTGACGAGACAACATTTATTAATCAAAGCCATTACAACAAAAGCCTTAAGCCTTGAGGAACAACTTGGGTCCAGTTTTTAGGGCAGGAACCGAGTCAACTAGCTTTTGCCAACCAGTCTGCCGCTCTATTACATTCACGAAAGACAAAGTAAAAAGAAAAATCAGGGAAGGGAGAAGAAAGGTTGATAATATCATGCTCAAGCTGACTCCCACGCGTATAGCGATTTGGAGTTAATTCGCCTAATAACTTAAGCATTATCAAACTCGAAAATGACTTTAGTTAAGCCTGAGTCGGTGGCAATAGACAAGGCCATTCTAATAATCATAGCCTCGGCGCAGGCGGCAGACGTAGCTGAGAATAGAGAAGTTCTTCCTCCCACAATCTTTCCCAATTCATCTCGCAGAATCATTGCTCCGCATGCCGAATTAGATCTTTGATAAAAAGAAGCATCGCAGTTAGCTTTCACAAAGCCCAGAGATTGTGTAGTCCAACTCGAAGATCTGCTGGATTGGACTATTACCCTCTCCGGAGAAGAAAAACAAAACGAGACAAATTTACAAAAGGCATGATTAGCTTTAAACCAAATGTCGATAAGGGAGTCAATACTAGCTGAAAAAACGAAGCAGTTCCTGGATTTTCATATATGCAAACTGTAGAGCGTTTGTGTGTTCTCTTTTTATGAGCGCAAGTCCACACTCTTGTCAAGTTATAGTATATAAGATATCGTCTCTCACAGGGATTGAACAACTTGGTTCGAATTGTTGTTCCTGCACAATAAAAGTAAATGCACAAGTAAGGTGGTTGTTTGATAAGAAAAGTAAAATAAAAGCACACGTAAAAGAAGTGATCATATTGATAGAGAGGGCAGAGTTATGCTACTGCTTAGTGTGAAACTGCGTTGAATAGGTCAAGTTGTTTTGCGCTGCCACGATCTGTTGCCTTGGCGGGTAATGGCGGATTGAGGCGGCGGCAACTTTCGCTGCCACGACGGAACTCTGCTCTTGCAACTTTCGCTGTCCCGGCAGGTGAGATGGAGAGAAGTCCCGGCGGCCAGTCTGACAAATACTCCAAGTTCGGCGAAGCAATTCTCAAGTGATCCTACCTATGTCTAGGCTAGGATTCTGTTACTGCGTGATGTAGGCAATACCTAGCATTCTCAGCGTAAACCTAACACAAACAATCAATGTTTGGTTGCTCCATTTAGCCGCTGAAATTCTAACTTATGTCTAAGCCGAATTAGTCAACACCTCGTCATGATGAGACCGTGCTTAATTCTTTTGTGAGTTTGACACTCTCGTGCCCAACAAATGGATTTCCTCAACTAGACTTTTGGAACTAATTGAAGAAGTGAAGCACATGAATTAAGCAAACTCAGAGTATTTTATTGCAAAAACAAACTTGAAAAGCTAAACAACCGTTCTCACAACTAATTACAACATAACCCAAACCCAAAGGAAGAATTAGAACATGTCGGCGGCAAGAAAACCTAAACTATGCCTAAGGAAAACCTATGTTTGTTGTCTCCTAATTTGCTAAATACATGAGATTTATATAGGCAAAGGTCTAGTCTAAGTCATTCTTGGAGTAGAAGTCCTCAAAAGGCTTTTGCATTAAATGTAACTTTAAAATCTGACTTCTTTGAGTTGAATATGGACTTCTTTTCCCGTTGCCTTGTTCCACAAGTAAGCTCGTTCTTCTCCTCCGGCGGCTCTGTCTGCTGCTCCAGGCGTCAGAAAATTGAGTGGATGACATCGTTAGAATCATGATTTTCTGCTTTACCAATCGCACTCCAATTTACCAACTCTGCACTTTGCTGCCTTGGGCGGTAGACTCACTTTGCTGTCCTGGGCGGCAGACTCACTTTGTTGTCTTGGGCGGCAGACTCACTTTGCTATCCTGGGCGGCAGGTATGACGGCAACAGATCCTCTACAGCGACTCTCTCTGTGTGGAACTATTTTAGTACAGCTCCTTGGTCTGCTGCCTCAGCATCTTCTCCTCTGGTCTACTCTTCTTCTAACAACTTCTAGCCCTGGAAAACTAAATCTACACCAAAGCAACATCTTTACTTTACCAAATAACAAATATTCAATAAAAGCATATCAAAACAAAGAATATTATATTTATGCAATACATGACCTAATTATGCCTAAAATGCACTTGAAAACATCAATAATATGAGATGGAATGTGCATGAAATATAGAACTTATGGTCACTTTACACACCCCCAAACTCGTACTATTGCTTGTCCTCAAGCAATGCAACCTAAACATACTTGCCCTTATATTAACCAGAAAGAAAAACATGTTTTCAACTTGATTCTACACCTCAAGGCTGTGGCACCTACATTAGATTAGTGAAGGGAAAATAGCAAGAAATAACTCAGAATTAATATATAATGTCAGTTCAGTGTGTGCAGAGCTGTGTACAGGATGAATATGAAGAATAACTAAACAAAAATGTTGTTATTATATATAAGGTTGTTGCCGAGGCAACACAATTAAGCACAATTATTTAATCATGGCAATGGGGGCTTTAGCTCATCACAACTACTTTTTTAGGTCTGAAATTAAGATATGAGCAAACTACAAAACCTCGAACCCATAGAGTAGAGTCGTCCCGTGAAGATTTTTATTCACTCATGCTAATTTGTCTGTCACTGCAAAATTTTTAGATTCATGGACTTTGATAGCAGCGGAGTTTCCTCGCACATGATTCTTCCTAGAGTCTGTTTCGGGCACCTCTAGGATAAAACAACAATTTTTCTTTGTTTTTCTCTGCTGTGGCAGTGCTTTGATTTTTCTGTCTTTGTTGCCTACCTCGGCGGCTACCTGCAACCATTATTAGAATTTTGCAAAGAATTCTAAAAACAAAGCAGGTAGTGTTTATCAGATATTCTATCAAACTCAGCAAATAACAGCAGTGTAAATTTTTTTTGGCTATTATAGAAAATTCTTAGTTATTCATGCTTTTCCCAATTTAAGTTCAATTTTTAATTGGTGCGAAAAATTAATCGGCTGTCCTATCATAGGCACAAGTTATAACAATTTTTTCTTTTCTGATTAATATGAAGGCAAGTAAAATATGCAAACTACATGCTACTAAGTATGCCTAAACAAAAATATGAGAACTATACCCCCTAAACTCGAGACGGGCATTACCCTCAATGCACAAAATAAAACTAAAACTGAAAAATAAATATGAGAAAGGGAAAGAAAACTCAGGATTAGTTGCTGTCAGATGGTGGAGAAGATGTGGATGAGTTATCTGCTCTTCCGCCAGTTGCGGGTTGCGGCAGTGCTGCCCCTATTGTGCTCGACGACTCGATTCCTTAGGGTCTGAATCTGGGTAAGTAGTTGTGAGACGGGAATAAAACGCAAATAAAATCTGGTCCTAAGTAGGTAAAATATACTCCTAAATAAAACAATAAAGATGTGGAAAAATAAAAACTTATACAAAATTTTTGTTACTCTAGGAGTGCATTGATATGCATCTCCTAAAGTAACTACTCCCTTGTCGGTTTAGCTCAAGAGGGTCATTTTCGATACTTCTTGTAATCTATCCGCACCCTCCATCTAGTGATTATCCTCATGGTGGAGGAGTCCTTCTTCCTCATTCCCTTGTAATCCATGTGAACCTTCATTCTTGTTCCTATTCCTGAAGGCATGAACATGTGATTAGGAAAAATTATATAACTACCTAACTATGTACTTACCTCATTTTTTTCGAAGTTCGTCATAGGGGAAAGTTTCTTTTGCTGCCGAGGCAGCTGCTGCAGCAACCAGCTGTTGTGGTAGTCTTCTGTCATAGTGTTGTACCGGTCAAGGGAAAACTCTTAAGGCTCCTCGAAAATCTCCATCAGTAGAGATTTTAACGGCTGTAACTCTCTCTACATCGGCTCCTCTAGATATATATAATCCATAGCTGTCGAGGCAGACATCATTATGGAGGTTTCTACCGTGGCGGACTTCTTTGCTGAGGCATAGCTTTGCTCAGGTGCTGTTAGTTCGTCCTTAGGGCAGGGTTCTAGGTAGATGTCGGAACAGATGTCAATCTTGCTGCCCGGGCAATATTTTGCATCCTCTTGGCTTGGAGTTTCTAATTTCTCCTTACAAATCAGAGATCTTTCCTTGCATTGCTCTTCGTCTTCTTGTCCTGGGACATCAGTATCCCTTAGACTTAATTGTTTTGGTTCATCTATGGCATTGATGAGGACTGAATTGTTCAGTCGTGCATCCATCTTAGCGATGTTGGCGTCCATAGTCATTGTCACTTTATCCGTGAGCGCAATGAAGGTTCGAAGTGTGTCCTTCAAAGATTTTGGTTGTTCTTGCGGATAATTATATTCCCAGGGCATGTCGCTTTCTGCAACAAAACTGTTATGGTAATTTTTTTCAGATTTTTTATCATACCATGAAAAATCTTGCTGCTACGGCGGCAGCGGCATCAATTGTCCCTGTTGCCACGGCAGTAACTGCGGCAACGGCATCAACTGTCCATGTTGCTGCTGCGGCGACATATGCTGTTCATATTCATGCAACCATTCCTGCGTGGTTTTCCTTAAAATGTCCGTTGCAAATAGTTGAAGGCAACTTTCGAATGCATGATTGCCTTCACAAAATTCGCATGAACTTTCCTAAATATTGCCGCCCTTAACTCGTGGGGCACCTGAATAAGCACTTTCCCACATAATTTTTTTGAATGAAAATAAGAATAATAAAAACTAAAATTAAATGCAAATAAAAATAAAAGTGCAGAAATTTAAATACGAATTTCGCGGTTACCAATCCCCGGTAATGACGCCAAAAACTTGTATAGCACTTGGGTGATCTCTTTTTATGAGCGCAAGTGCACACTTATGTCAAGTTAGAGTATATAAGATATCGTCTCCCACAGGGATTGAACAGCTTGGTTCGAATTGTTGTTCCTGCATAATAAAAGTAAATGCACAAGTAAGGTGGTTGTTTGAGAAGAAAAGTAAAATAAAAGCACACATAAAAGAAGTGATCAGATTGATAGAGAGGGCATGGTTATGTTGTTGCTTAGTGTGAAACTGCGTTGAATAGGTCAAGTTGTTTTGCGCTGCCACGATCTGCTACCTTGGCGGGTAATGGCGGATTGAGGCGGCGACAACTTTCGCTGCCACGACAGAACTCTGCTCTTACAACTTTCGTTGTCACGACATGTGAGATTGAGAGAAGTCCCGGCGGCAAGTCTGGCAGATACTTTAAGTTCGGCGAAGCAATTCTGAAGTGATCCTATCTATGTCCAGGCTAGGAATCTGTTACTGCGTGATGTAGGCAATACCTAGAAATCTCAGCGTAAACCTAACACATGAAGTCAACGTTTGGTTGCTCCTTTTAGCCACTGAAATTCTAACTTATGTCTAAGCCGAATTAGTCAACACCTTGACATAATGAGACCGTGCTTAATTCTTTCGTGAGTTTGACACTCTCGTGCCCGACAAATGGGTTTCCTCAACTTGACTTTTAGAACTAATTGAAGAAGTGAAGCACATGAATTAAACAAACTCAGAGTATTTTATTGCAAAAACAAACTTGAAAAGCTAAACAACCATTCTCACAACTAATTACAACATAACCCAAACCCAAAGGGAGAATTAGAACATGTCGGCGGCAAGAAAACCTAAACTATGCCTAAGGAAAACCTATGTTTGTTGTCTCATGATTTTCTAAATACATGAGGTTTATATAAGCAAAGGTCTAGTCTAAGTCCTTCTTGGAGTAGAAGTCCTCAGAAGGCTTTTGCACTAAATGCAACTTTAAAATTTGACTTCTTTGAGTTGAATATGAACTTCTTTTCCCGTTGCCTTGTTCCACAAGTAAGCTCGTTCTTCTCCTCCGGCGGCTCTGTCTGCTGCTCCAGGCATCAGAAAATTGAGTGGATGACATCGTTAGAAAAATGATTTTTTGTTTTACCAATCGCACTCCAATTTATCAACTCCGAACTTTGCTACCTTGAGCGGCAAACTCACTTTGCTATCATGGGCGGTAGGCTTACTTTGTTGTCCTAGGCGGCATGGTTACTTTGTTGTCCTGGGCGGCAGACTCATTTTGCTGTCCTGGGCACCAGACTCACTTTGTTGTCCTGAGCGGCAGACTCACTTTGCTGCCTTGGGCGACAGGTATGGCGGTAGCCAGTCCTCCGCAGCGGCTCATCTGTGTGGAACTATTTTAGTACAGCTCCATGGTCTGCTGCCTTAGCATCCTCTTCTCTGGTCTACTCTCCTTCTAACAGCTTCTAGCCCTGGAAAACCAAATCTACACTAAAACAACATCTTTACTTTACCAAATAATAAATATTCAATAAAAGCATGGCAAAACAAAGAATATTGTATTTATGCAATGAATGACCTTATAATGCCTAAAATGCACTTGAAAACAACAATAATATGAGATGGGATGTGCATGAAATATAGAACTTATGGACACTTTACACCAACATAAGAAACTAATCAATTGAAGGCCCTCGTTAAAGGATCCACCAGAGTTGAGGAAGGTAAGCTTTTTTCGCCATTTACAAAATCCAGGGAAGTCATTCCTAGAAGGTGAATAGCTAATGCCTGATGGACAAAAAAATAGAAGGTGTTCCAAACTTTCAGACTCTTCCTTACATCTAGCGCAATAATCATAAGAGTGTCCATTTCTATGCATCCTTCGTTTAAGAGAATGTTTGGTAGAGACAGTATCATGGCAGACCTTCCATAGAAAAACTCGAAGTTTAGGGGGATATTAAGCACCCAGATCTATCTTCAGAGACTCTTGTCCGCTAAAGGATAATCGCTCGAACCTTGACAACAATCAGAGAAGGATGAGTAGAGGATAAGATGGTATTTAGATTTAACCATATACTCACCATCTTTACAGGGAAACCAAATAAGGTCATCTTCCACGTGAGGGCCTCTAATAGGGATAAACATGATAGCATTGATCTCTTGATCAGTGAAGAGGAAAGTCAGTTTATCCAATCACCGTTGTCTTAATTGATCATCAATAAGATCTCTAACATTAGAAAACTTGGCACCCTTGGGGTCTCGGTGAGGACAGAAAAATGGTGTTGAGCTTTGGTATCCATTTGTCATTCCAAACTGCCACTGATTTCTCGTTGTCAATTCTTCACATCAGTCCAGAAGAGACAATACTTATTCCTTCCTAAATACTTTGCCAAGCCCAAGAAGAGTTCTGATTTTTTCTTGTAAAGAGAATATTTGAATTAGGAAAATAGATGCCTCTAATGACTTGAGCAACGGATGATTCAGGGTTCTTAAGAATTCTCCAAGTTTGCTTTGCCACTAAAGCTCTATTAAAGCTTCTGAGATCACGAAAACCAAGCCCCCCAAGTCTTTGGCATTGCACAGTTTGCTCCAACTAAGCCAGTAAATACCTCGATTTTTTCATTTGAATTATTCCACCAAAATCGTCCTATAAGGAAATTAAGTTCATCACAAAAAAAGTAGGGAGAAAGAAACACTGTATGATATAAAAAGGTATCGCAGTAGCAACAACCTTAATAAAAGTTTCCTTTCCTCATTGTGAAAGGAACTTTCATTTCCAACTTTGGAGTTTCTTTTTAACTCTCTCAAGAATGAAAGCAAGGGCATCTTTTTTCCCCTCTTCCCCAAATTACAGGAAGTCCCAGATACTTGTTTCCTTCTTCCATTAGCCCAAATCCCAACGCATTACAAAGAGATGTTTTAAGGGAGACACTAATGTTTGGAGAGAAAAAAATTTAGAATTTACCAACATTAACAGTCTGGCCTGTAGTTTTCTAGAAGCTTTCAAGGATTGACATCACAACTATACAATTAGGAAGATCAGCCTTGGTGAACAGGACACAATCGTTCGCAAACATGAGATAGCTTAACACAAGACATTTTCTCCATATTTGATACCCTTTGAACTCCTCATCTTTGAGTTTTTTTTCAACATTCCAAGTGAAAATGCTAGCAATCAACAAAAATAGAAACGGGAAGAGGGGGTCTCCCTATCGTAGGCTTCTTGTAGGAATGATAGGTTGTTGTCTTTCTCCATTGATCAAGTTAGAGAATGAAACAGATGTAACATATAACATGGTTCTTTGAATCCACCATGAGTCAAATCCCATTTTTTCCGTAACAAGTCTGAGCACATTCTTATCGACCTTATCGTACACTTTTTCAAGGTCAATTTTAAGGGCCATATCACCCTCGAAACCCTTCTTCTTCTTTCTCTTGATGGCATGGAAAACCTCATGGGCCAAGATTATATTATATTGAATAAAACGTCAGTGGACGAAAGTTGACTGAGATTGAGGTATAATTTTAGGGAGGAAGGTTTTGAATGTTGAAGCGAGTATCTTTGTAATAATCTTCATGGAGAATTTACATAGACTTATTGGTTTGAAATGTTCAACCTTTGTAGGATTTTTGATTTGAGGAATAAGAATGATATTAGTATCATTGACTCCCTAATCAAGGCTTCCATTGATGAAGAAATTTGTGACCATAGCAATCGTATCCTTTTTTATAGTTTCCCAGAAGGTTTGGCAAAAAAAATTCAGAAAAGCCACCAGGTCCTGGGGATTTAAGAGCTCCTAGATCAAAAATTGCTTTTCTATTTTCTTCCTCACAAACTTCCTTACATAGTTTTGTGTTCATAGCATCAGATATAGAGTGTGAGACGTTCTTAGAGATTTCTTATAGATCAATGGCTGAGTCTTTAAGGTACAGTTTTGAAAGAAAAAAAATTGGAACGTGTCCCCTATTTGATCTTCTTCTTCCACCCAGTTTCCCTATTCAGTCTTGATCTTGTGGTTTGCATGAAATCTTTTATTTTGGATCGTAGTAGCATGGAAAATTTTGGGTTTTTATCACCATATTTTAGCCAATTGACTATTGCTCGCTGATGCCAGTGCATTTCTTATACTTCCTACATATTCTGAAGTTTGAGTTTCAACTCATTTATCTTCTCTTTAGAATCTACTATGAGAGGTTCGTTTTGCATCTTAAGAATTTGTTGTTTTAGCTCATCACATGTCATTCTGATTTTTCCGAATTTTTCTTTGCTCCAATGATCTAACTTAACCATTGTTGATCGAATTTTTCTACCAAAAGCATGGTTCCTTAGTGTTTAAATAACATGATTCTAGACTTCTTTGACATTAGTAAGGCATTGTTCATTTCGTAACCATTTAGATTCAAACTTAAAAGATTTTTTCCTTTTTTTTCTTTGTTCTTTTAGCAAGAGGATAAGGGGGTTATGGTCAGATGTCACAGCTGCTTCTAAAACACTAATAACTTTAGGGAATAGAAAACTCCATTCGCTTGTAAAAAAAATTCTATCCAGTTTTTTCATCACTGCATGTTCTTCTATCCTTTGATTGGACCAAGTGTGATAAGTAGTTTATTTGGGTACTATTTTATCTTTAATTATGCCTTTAATGGTTTGTTTAAGTTGCTAATTTGGATGTATTGTGCGTTTTCTATGTAGGACTACAATTCTAAAATTGCACTTAAAAGACAATATTTTGCAGTTTTAGTTTCTAGAATCAAGGATGAGCTAGTGGGCATGACTCTGAGTATAAAGTCTGACGTGGCATCCAGTCAGCAGCTTCTAGAAGATCCAATCAACAGCTTCCAGAAGATCTAGTCAGCATGAAAGAATAAGCAAGATCAGTTGCGTTTAAATTTCAAACTTAGGATTATCTTTTGTTTTTAGAATTTAATTTAAATATTTTTAAGATTTATCTTTTATCATTTCTAGGTTGTTTTTAGGGTTTCAGAATACTATAAATACCCCTCGGAGTAAGCTAGAAAACCATCTCTCATTCTTAGTTTGTTCTAGATTTTAAAAGTTTTATAAAATTTCCTTTTCTCTCGTTCTCATTTTTAAAGCTTTTATTTTTTTAAATGCTAAGTATGATTTTTACCATAATCATGCTTAGCTAATTTTTGAATTAGCCAAAGGCTTAAAGCGATGCCTCGATTCATTTTGTGAGAATTAAAAGCACTTAATATCTTCGGATAATATTCTCAATTTTTTGAAAACTAAGATAGGCAATCGGCCTTTCTTTTAAAAATCTTTACACTTTCATTTCAAAAAGTGCGTGTTGGACTGAATGTTGTTCTAATTTAAAGTTGGGAGGAATGATCAGCTTGTAGCATATTCAACTTCCTATGAACACACTTAGCGACGAATTCGCTAAGGGAAATTGAGATCGGATTCGATTCTCATTGAGACAACATAATTCGATTCGGGTTTTTCCAGATTTTAAACTATTTTATTCTAACAACGATAGTCGTGGTTAGTCTAGCCAGAAAACTGAAGCTCAAAAATTGATTTTGGGTTATCAGTTTACCGGAGAGAAAAACAAGTTACAAGGGTTGGGCCTTGTAGACTGTAACCCGCAATTATCCAAAGTAAATCATTTTCGATGATCAGTTTGAATCGAGGCTTAACAAAGCCTGAAGCTATTCCATTTTATTAGTTTTCTCTTAAAAATTTACTTTCATCACTTTCGCTATTACTTTACGTTTATTTTCTTAACTTTTCGATCAAAACCCTTGAGGCTAAATAAATCCCCTGCGGATTAACCCTTCTTCTTTTTATTACGTCTTTATTTATTTATTTATTAAAGAATATTTATTTTACAAATATGACGTTTGTCAGGAAAGCCCCACCTTTTAACGACATTTCTAACAAGACGACAATATTGTCAATAAACTCATATACCATTTGTGATTTCTTGAGCTAAATTCAGACCCTCCCGACTTCTCATCTCGTTCCACCACCGAGTTGGTGTCCCCAATAATACACCATTTGCAGCTTTTACTATTTCTAAGATTAGCAAGCCTTTCCCAAAATCTTTCTTTTCATTCGTGTAAGGGACATAGATGAAGGTGCAGAACCATTATTCATTATCTTTAGTGGAGATCATTGTATCAACAAAACTAGGACTAGAATTCAAGATTGTAATTTGAACATCTTCAAACCACCAAAGAGCCAGCCCTCCAGCAATTTCAGAAGGTTCAACATACAGGCATTCACAAAATTTGTTCTGGTGTTGAAATTTTTTCATAAACTTCGTTTTCTTTTTTGTTTCGATTGAGAAAACGATACTTGTATGAAATTTAGCAATAAAATCTGAGTCCTCTTGCGGTATCCGGGTTACCAAACCCTCTAACATTCCACGCAAGGATATCCATACTAATAAAAACAAGGAGCTGAACGAAAAGGAGAAACAAACAAAGCTCAAGCAGACAAAAAGGAGAAGTTCAAAGAGAGCAAGAGAAGACCAACCCACGAACAAGGAGAGGAAGGTAGAAGAAACGAACCTTGAGCAGGAGAGAGAAGTGAAGAACAACGAAGGTAAGCCTCAGCAAGAGGAGATCCCCAGCACCAGTGTTGCCAAGGAGACTCACGATTGGCGAAGAACACAGGGAGACGAGGGGGAGAGAGTCGGATGCAGAAGATTTGAAGCTCAACCACCAGCAGAGATCATCTGCTCTCGCACAAATCGAACCAACACATTTCAAAGCTTTTGTCACTATATATGTCCATTTATAAAAACCCATTGCAGTTCGGTCCATTGCCAATGCCATATCCATGCAAGTGTTAGAATATAACTACGTATACACACGAGATTTTATGGTAGAGTATTTAATTTTTATACTTAGTAAAATGATATGTAAATATGAAAATTTTATGGGTGTAAAATTAAATCATCAACATAAAATACAATTTTATTTTTTAAAATATATAAAAATTTAAAGTTTTCAAGAAATGTGACCGCTATTTAGCACCCGTCCATCCTTGAGGTTAACCTATTATAAATGAAATTGTATGCTTTTAGCTGGTTATAAATTAAAATCTACTAGCATATTTTAATGACAAGAGTCTAGGGGTGAGCATTTGATCGAGTTCAGTCAAAAAAATTTAAGTTGACGTGTCTTATTTTATGACTCAAATTTTATTTGAAATTTTTTTAATTCGAGTCAAGTATATGAAATTTGAGTGGAGCTAAGTTGTCGGGTTTCTGTACAAATTTAATTGTAATTATTTATAGTATTATAGTACAGATTTATTCCAATTTAAACGAATTTCTTTAATCATATATATATATATATATATATTCTCCTATATTTTTTTCCAAATGTGTAAGTAAGATTTGTAATGTTATTTAATAGAAATTTTTTTTGAGGACAAGATATTTATGACAGTATAAAGTAGACAAGGAATTGATGAGAAGAAAGAAATTTAAAAAGTTACAGTTGAATGATCAAATTGAATAAAATGTAAAGTTAAGGGATTAAATTTTAAAAAGAATAAATTTATTTTTAAAACTATAAATTTAAGTTACATAGATATTGTACAGTGGTAATAGAGTATGTGCTTCAAATTTGGTCAAAATGGACTTAAAACTAAGGAAGTATGGAAGGAATGAGAAAATCATACAAAAGTGAGGGTTTAAATTGCAAAAAGAGAAAATTTATTTTAAAAAATAAGAATTGGAGCTAAGTAGGTATTCTATCGTTGTTTAGGAGCACAAGATTCAAATTTGGTCAAAATCGACTTAAAATGGAGGAGAAATTAAAAAAATAAGGAAATTATAAATCGAAAAACAGTAAAATTCGAGTTATTCAAGTTTGCAAAATAGAACTCGACTTGAACCCGAAATTCCCACGATTTATTCAAGTTGACTCGAATAACTCAAATTAAATAACTCAAAATTAAAATATATATATATATATATTTTCGAGTCCAGTCAAATTTTTATCACCCTTAAATAAGACAATTAATAATAGATTTTTGAAAAATGCATTAATTGGTAAAAATCTTGTATAAAATAAGTAGTTAAATTAATAATACATGTACAATGCATTGTACAGTAATAATAGATTTTTGAAAAATGCATTAATTGGTCCAGTCAAATTTTTATCACCCTTAAACATATGTTTAAGTTGCGGATTTAACTCTGCACTGTAATTGGATTAATTTTAATCCTTGTACTTTTTGAATCTTTAAATTAAATCATGACTTAAATAATGCATGAACAGTACAATTAAATTGCATATATTTAAAAATGGTTAAGTTGAATAATATGAATTAAACCTACAAATTGTACATAAACAAGAAATTCTAGCAAAATATGATTTAACAGATTTCACCGTTAATGTTTAGGTCAATACCGAAATTTCAAAATTTAAAAAAAATACAAATGACTGAAAAATAGCCAACTTAAAATACAGTGGATAAATTTACAAAATAAGTATAGCACAAGGACTAACAAAAGAAATTGACCCTTGTAAATATCAGTGATAAATAAATAAAGAAATACGTTTTATTCTTTGTTAACATTGGGGAAAATATAGGCCCATGACGAATGTAAGCCTGTCAAAAAATAGTGGACCTTTCCAAGAAAACATTATCCAAACAATTTAACGGGTCAGATCCGGAGTCCGTTCAACCCGATCATTTCCTGAAGAATCAAATTTTCAGTTTCCGTTTCCTTCTGATCAAGTTCCACTCTGCAAATCTGCAGTTTAATAAGTCCAGCCTTTTTCACCGTCAAATCTTTTGCAGTGAACAAAGCCAAATCGTTCGTGTTAATGGAATACCGGTGTGTCCAGTGCGGGTTTCGGATCAAAACCCTATTCGTTCAATACTCACCGGGAAACATTCGATTGATGAAATGCGTAAGCTTTAGTTTGGTTCCTTGTTTCTGAAAATCAGTTTTTTCTTCTTCATTTACTTATTAACTTGTGCATTTGTTCATAGGTGAACTGTAAAGCAGTTGCTGATGAGTATATTGAATGTGAGCTCATGGTAAACCCCTTGAATCTAATCAATACCCTTTTATTTCTTTGTTAATTTATTGGAGTAATTTTTACTAAAATTAAAAGAAAATTGGGTTTATGGTTTGTTTGTTTTTTAAATGTGTGTAGATTGTTTTGATTGATTTAATCTTGCACAAGCCAAAAGCTTACAGACATGTACTTTTCAATGTCCTCAACCATGAAAGTACCCATTTTCAGGTATATTTGAATTGTTTGGTTTTACACTGTTATTATTGAAACTTAAATTTTGGTCTTTGTTTAATTATTTGGACCTGCTGGCTCTCACACGAAATTGGGTTTTTTTGGAAACTTTGCAGGGTATATTGTGGAAGTTATTAGTTGGTTTTCTTGTGCTAGATGCATGTATCCATATAGAATGCAAATTTTACTTGATAGATATAGTTTAACTAACTACAACACGGTTCAGTAATTCTTAAAGTTCTTTTTATGATAAATTGGGTTCCTTAGCCTTCTAAGACAGAAGTTTGCTTGTCAAAAAGCCTGTGGAAGAATGGGGCACGTCAATGAGCTTTTCTTCGTTCTTTTGGATATATCGTAAGGTTTGTTGATGTTATGGAAGTGCCAAAAAAATTTAGGTTCAAGATTTCTAAAGTTTGGCCTGTAGATAATTTCTGATCAATGTCTTTGCTAATGCCAATTGTAGATGTTGGTGGATGTATCTCTGGGAAACTATATGTTTCTATGTTCTTTTTTTCTTGCAATCCGGAGCTTGCTTAAGACATCAGCTCGATTCTCCAGGTACATATTTGCATTTTTTTAGTGGGCTACTATGAGACCAGGTACTCATTTCAGTATTTATTTGTATGGTTGTCATGGATTAAATTATTTATTGTATGGATCACTGTTTTGTTCTAAACTTCACAGGTTCAGAGATCTGCTGCTCGCAATTCTAATTTCAAGTTACTTCAAGATTCTTCTCACTGCCATGATGGTTTGCTTTCTTATGCCACTTTGCCTGCTGACTAGAATAGCATCTTATTTCGAGAAAACACAGCACTGGTCTATCTTTATCCTTGTATTCAATGATCATACATCTAACTCCAGTTTACTTTCTGCAGGTTTGGGAGTTTCCACCTGCAGTGATTTACATCATTGATTTATTTGTTTTTTCATCTAACACAGTGGCACTAAAAGGTCAGATAATCTATACTATGAAGTTTTCACGTGATAGATAATCAACCTTCGTGTTTATATTCATTCTTCATAGTTGCGATTGCTGTTTCCTAACTACTGTGTCAACTGCATGAGCCTTGAATGTGGTCAAGTGGGGTTTTTGCTTTTCCTTGGGATTGTAGATTAATATGCCCCTGGTGGAACTTGTAATTTAGATGGTATTTAGCAATTGTCATAACTGACCCTAGCTGAAGGGATGGGGAGGGGTAATGGATGAGGTATTATGAATGAGATTAAAGATTCTATCCATGCAAAATATTATGAATTGTGTTGGATATCATGTTTCTGTTATGATTTCATTGGCACTTTGGTATCCGAGATCTCAAATATTTTCCTGAATTAGTTTATTTTCTGCTTGAACTTTAACAAACACCATTGCATTTGTCAGAAACTGATGAACTGTTTCTTTCTTGTGAACTAGTTATAACCAAGTCAACTATGAACCGATGTATAGGGGCCTGCTTCATCGCGCATGCTGTAAAATTTTGTATAACACAGGTTTTTAGTTAAGACATTGAGATTGTTTGAATATTTTTTTGAATGTTCACACAATATTCAAACTAAAAATAGCTTTTGTTCATTCAGTTTTCTGTTATATGTACTCTCAATTATCTATAAATGCACCCATACTACACACAAATCCGTATTCTCCATCATACCTTGGCCCCTCGTACTTATATTATAGCGCACATACCCTGAGGCTGATACACTAAGCTCATGTTGATAATACCAATTTCCCATTAATTCTATCAACATTGTCAAGGCAAGGCACAGGAATAGACAACAAGAGCCCCTCAAACCTTTTCAGGTGAGATCCATTTGATCAGGTGGACAACTAGTGCCTAGACGCACACTTTTTGCAAGGCCACAGGAATAATAATAAAAAACGCTTGATTTTAATTTCTTTTATTTTTCATTAGATATACCTTTACTAGTAAGAAACGGATGGTATCAAACTCTACACTTCTCAATATTTGATGTGTGTGTGTATAGAGAGAGAGAGAGAGAGAGAGAGACTATAAGGAAATCACGCATACTGATATTGACTGATAAAAAGATCGCATGTTTCGTAGATAGACTAGACTAGACTACATAATAGCCATATACACACACAGACGTCTTATAACCCTCGCACATACATATTGCTGTTCACTTCACACAGGCTAACTCCTTTTTGTGCACTGTGCCTAAGGCAATATAAGGGTTCTAAGACATCACATTAGTTTAAATCTGCAGCACCTTTACTTCACTCTGGCTGATTTTCTTGAATGGTAAAATCAACTACTTATCCACACACGCCCACACACACACACATATATTAGGGGTTCTCGCGTCTAGAGTGTGCCATGCCTAAATTCTATATAACACTTCTATCTTATTTGAAGGTTGTTTACCATAAGAATCAGCTTGTCCCTCCATTGGGTGTGGATCATCCAGTGTGATTATGGAGGATAAGTTGAACCTCTGGTTCGTAGTAATTAAGTTGTGTTGCTTGCTTTCGAAGAGTTGAGGATAAGCTCCAACTTCATCTGTAGTGAAGACAGTTGAATTCCAAAAGCCATCATCTTGTCCATTGGTGCTAAACTGACGATTATGTACCTCGTCTGAGTTTTTAAGTGCTTCTGGCACGGGTGATAATAATTCAGCAATGAATTTTATCCCATTGCGGAAAAACTCATCAAAATCTGATCCTTCCTGAATCATAAAAAGAGAAGAAACAAAAAAAAAATCACCACAGCTTAGTTATTGCTCCATTGATTGAAAATTTTCTCACAAGGCTTACGGTTGGAATGGAGTCCACTGGAACATGAATTTCGAAAGCCAAGCTAGAACCCTCTTCAGCAAATAAAGTATTCTGTTGGTTCTCATCCCCACTTGATTTGGTTGGATCATTAGCAACGAGAAGGGAGCTCCATGATGAATTATCCTGTTCACTGCTCCCAACTTGATTCTTGGCCAAAATACAGCCATTAGGTGCTTTTAGCTTCTGGTTTTGGTTCTGAATCATAAACCAGATTTGGTTTTAGATGCCCTTTTTCACAAATTCATCAGCCACATGGGAAAAAAATCATAAGAAGATAATACAAAGAAATCCCCAATCTTACTTTTTCAATATCAGTATTGACATTATAAATTTGAGAGTCAGAATGTAGCTTGGAGTCTTCTTTCTCATAAAGAAAGGTTGGTTCATTGGTGTAGGACTCATCATTCTTAATAAGTGAATCCACAAATTCATCAATAGTCTGTTCATTGGTGACTAATTCAGATTGAATTCCACTGTTTTCAGTGAATGCTACTGGTTCTGTTAATGGCTCTTTCGAGTTTAACTGGCCCTGAATCATAGACAAATAGGTCATAACCTTTTGATATTGCTCATCATCAACAACATGAAGAAAATAAAATGTTTGGTATTTGGATTCAGGTATCTAACCTCTGGTATTGCACTGTTTGTACACTGGTTTTCTAAGTTAGAAGGCAAACATAGATTTGGTTGCCCTTCCTCACCTCTTGAAACATCTACCTTCCCCTTTTTTTTCTTCAGTTTACAAAGAGTTAAACTTTTCTGCACAGAATTAAATGAAAAAGTAAATATACCATACTAACAGCTAACAGCTGCAGGGAAATCAAAAACAATATATGCCTTGTAATCTAAGAAAAGGGTTCCTTGGAAACCTATACATATATATATATGCTGCATCATCAAAGGAAACATAGACATAAAAAGTATTAAAAAAATGGATCCATGCATATAGAACATACTTGGTTTGGAAGATTAAGAGTGAGTTCAAGCTCATACATGACCCATGGGGTCTTATTTTCTTTTTTGTTATCATCACGAACACGGCCCTTGTAGAAAACCAAGGTCTGTCTGGTTCCGGCAATCTTTTTTCCGTCGCATGTTGTCACTATTTCACGGGGTTTCCCCGTTGGTTTCCAGTAACCTTTCTTGGTTACCCTGTTTTTCCGTTTACTATTGTGGTACTTGTATCTTGGTGAGCAAAAGAAATACCAAACATTGTCACCTGACTGTAACTCCGACCATCCTGCAAAGGAAAAGAATAAACTTACTACACAGTGGGCATACCAAAAACTAGGACATGCAACAAGTAGCTTTACCAGGCAATTCTCCAGGTTCGAATTCGCAGATGTCTTTGAACTGGGTTATGACTGGAACGAGTGAATCACCAACTTGGACAAACGAATCACGGCCGAGTACTTGTTTTTCCCATAGAAATTCCATGGCTTCTACATCTGTTGGGTGGAATCTAAACCCCTTAACTTGGTTCATTTTCATCCAAAGCAGCTCAGCTAGAATGAAGAAACAAGAGAAAAGAAAATTGAAAGCCAAAGTTTGATATTTGGTGAAAATGCTCTGCCCCCACTGCTTGAGCTGGAGATACGGCGGGAAACATATATAGGACGGTTATTTTTACCCATGTTTTAGTGTGTCACTTGATAATTTTTAACTACTCACATAACTTAGATTGATAAAAAAAAATTAACTATTTGATAGGAGTGTTCTTTTTACACATGTTTAAGGTCTGTTATGTTAATAAGCTTAAACGGTTTAGGTTTTAACCTATAAATCCCGAGCTCTAAATTCTATACCTCTTAATCTAATCCTCTAAAATATAAACTCTTAAACTAAACTCTAAACCTAAAATTATGATGCTTGTGAAATTTTTTGTTTCTACCATCAGTGTATGAAATAATTACCCATTATTTAAAACTAACGTGATACTCAAGTTTTTTTATTGTGTTGTTTAACCAATCATGTTTAAGCTTAAATGAATAACCAAATTCCATGATGACTTTGTATCTAAGTTTGAAAAAAAGGAGGAATATAAGAATACCATGTATTGTAAGTTTTTTGCTTGTGGAGAAAGGCAGCATCCCTAACCCCACTTAAACCGCGTCAAATCAGTTAAAAAGATAGAAAAAGAGAGGTGAATGAAAAATGATATTTGAAGCTCTGTTATTTGGAAATTGATGTTGGTCCTTCCTTTTTCACTGTTTTTTATCAACTCACTTTCTGCCCCTTTCTTTTTGTAAGTTTGTTATGCTCCCCACTAAGTAACCATACGACCGATGCCTTTGTTCCACCAATTATAATTAAGTTATTATTCTTTGTTTTAACTTTTGGTAATGAGTTGTAAATCGAATTTTAAAATTCGGTTGAAGTTTTTTTTTTAAATATTATGAAATTAAATATATTTTTATTAAGAGTTTTAAAAAAAATATTATTTAAGGTTAAATTTTTTTATTGATTTGTTCACCACTGATAAATTTTTTAATTTTTCTCTTATATTCTCTATTTTTTTTGTTTTCAATAAAAATATCTTTATTTTGGATTCTTTCTTTGGCACATCTTATTGTGTGTGCAGATTCGAGTAGATATGTTAAATTTTCATGCAGAGATTTGAATCTATACAAAATGAGCAAAGATAAGCATTTGGTTTGTTCTTTTCACACTATTTTATCTTTCAACGTTTGAGATTTATTAGTGAACATAATTATCAATTATTTTGTGCTTTGTTGTACCTTTTAAATTTGGTTTCTTGTAAAAGAAAAGAGTTTAAAGAAACTATTGATAATCTAAGAAATTTTTACAAATGAACTATATAGTTTTGATTCCAAAATATATATGTAAAATAATCTATCGTTAATTTAGAGATAGTATTATAAAGTAAAACAACAAAAACTAAAATATATACAAATTCACAAAGTTACAAAATTCCACCATAAATTACTTCGAATTACATATACTCAAATTCAGAAACCCAGAGTCAAGGACAGCATAGAAACCTACTTCAAATTACATATATTCAAATGCAGACAAGTTACATAATATACAAGCATAAATTACAAACTAGTTCAAATCCAAATACACCAATTATATTTATCCTTGTCTTACCGGTACTTCATGTCCAAACCAAATCTTCATAACCAGTACGTGACCTTTTCCTTGATATATTTATGGCATGAGCCGACTCCGTCACGCCTGCACAACACAAACCACGGTCACTACCTATAGCTGTTAGATGTTGCTCTTCGTTGATGCCGGATTGATTGTCGATAGCATCGGGTATTTTTCGATCTTCAGATATCATAACATCAAACATTTTCCCATTACTGTTTCCTTGGACCTGAATCAAAACCCGAATTAAACATCAGTGTTTATCTAAATTTGAAACCGGACTAAGATAACTACATTGTAATTGGATTAGAATGCTAAAAAACGAATTTCTTACGAAGCCATTTACTTCTGGAAGTGCTTCTAGTTCTGCAAAGATTTCATCCATTGATGGTTCAGCAAAATTTGACAGATCCTATATCATATTGGATTATAAAGAATCATTAATTCTACATATTAAGTACCAAATGATTAAACAGTTCGATTTTATCGATAGCCATATCTTACTATTTGAATCGAATCTTCAGCAGTATCAGTCCTGGAATTAGATGGCATGGTAGATCCTTCATTGTCAACGACTAAGTCAGTTTGATTGCTTCTTTCATCAGCAGGCACTAGGTTCCCTAAGTTGTCTTGTTCATCGGTGCCAGATTGACCTTGAGGTGCCTCTTGTTCGATTGGTATCTCGGTAACCGATGGGTGCTAAATCATACAATAGTAGTAAATTAGTATAAACAAAAATGTTAAGTTCATGTGCCAGATTGATCTTGAGGTACCACATGAAAACCTCTCCCCTCCCTAAGAACTTACATTTGGAATTGCATTTTCTGCAACAAGTTTCCCGAAATCGAAAGGCAAATAGCCCGTGTCATCGGTATTAGGCCAACCGCTGACAAGATACGAATTCAGCAACTCCATAGATTGGTGTTCTAGCCCATCATGTTCATCAAGAACTTCAACCTGTTCTAACATCTTGTTAGGGTCTGCTTTGTCCTGTATCATTTGCAGACAAAAAAATGATAAGTTCATGAACATCATCATTTGCATACAATATTAATCAGCATGAAATTACCGTAAGGCATCTAGCAGCCTCTGCCTCATTTGCATTAGTTTTGATATAATTCCCCAAATTAGGAGGCAAATAATGACTCGACCGACATTCTTCGATGCATGAAACCTCGTCCTTCCCGAACTTCCTCTTCAATTTACAGAGAACAAAAGTTGTCTGCACAAATGAAAAGAACAAAGTACTATCATGTCATCAAAGAACAAAAGTTGTAGGAACCAACCAGTGAGTAAGCAACAACATATATACCTGGTTAGGATGAGCAGCAGTGAGCTCATATTCATGCATGATCCAACCGGTCTTGATTTTGTTATGGTCACCAACACGCCCCTTATAAAAAACCAACGTCTTTTTCTTGCCAATCTCGGTCTCCATGTCCCTAGCCATGATCTTACGAGGTTTGCCCGTCGGTTTCCAGTAACCATCGTTGGTTGTCCTATTGATCCTCGAACTGTTCTGGTACTTAAAACATGGCCTGTAAAAGAAATACCAAACCTGATCGCCGGAGTGTATATTCGAATGTCCTACAAAACAAAGACATTATTATGGAATTGTATAAAAAGGGTGTCGAAAACTAGAGCAACTGGTGAAATACAAGTAGTCATTAGTCATTACCAGGTAATTGCCAGGGCTCTAAGCCGCAAATATCTTCCACTTCAGCGATAGCTTGGACAAGAGAATCACGGCCGAGGTTTTTGTTGTGTAGGTAGAAATGGAGGAGCTCGAAATCCGTGGGGTGGAACCTGTACCCCGTTATGCTGAGTATTTTTTTCCACAGATAGTAACCAACAGCAACCCAGAAGAGGTAATAGCAATAGTAATTGCTGAACCGTTCTTCATTAGCAGTTGGCCGAATGATGTGGTAACCCTTTTTGTTCCTCATTACAAAACTGAAAACAAAACAAAGGAAAGGAAAGCAATCTGATGGAAGTAAAAATAAAAAAAAAACTTTGCTGTGTTGCAAGAACAGAGTGAAGTATGGACTGGTTTATATGGCAGTGGCACAGTTCTTTGAAATGAAAGGTCCTCGGGAATTACATAATTTGTGCCTTGTGGCCTAAGGTTGGAAAAGTGAATGGGACCCTCACCAGAAACCGTGTTTACAGTTTTTCCAAGGGGGGTGATGGTATAGGCTTAGATCATTTCTCCAACGTGGCAAGGGTTTTGTGCTTATATGAAATGATAAAGACTAAAGAGTGAGCACTGAGCAGTGCTAAATAATGAAGAGGAAGGATCGAGAATTTTTTACTTGCTTAGTAAAAGGATTGACTAAAGTTTGTATTTGATTCTGTTCTCTTTTGTTTCTATCTTGTACTAGGATTTTTTTTCCTTTTAATTTAATGTAAGGGAAGTTGCTGAGATAGTGCAAGAGTCAACCCCACTGTCCATCATCTAATGACTTTCATTGTCATTGGCTTTGTTTGTCTCCTAAAGAATATAAGAAATGTTAGTAGTAGACATTCTAGAATCTTCCATGCGGTGCTATTTCGGTTATATTCATTGGCATGCCATGTAACCAGCAGCAGCCCATTCTTTCTGTTCGTTTGGGCCAAAACTAGCTCATTTGTACTTGTACCATACGAGACTGATTTCTCAGTTTTCTGTTCCTTAGGACTAGCTAATCCCCGATGCGATGACGGTAGATAGAAAAGGTCTAAATCATTTTTTCTATCAATAACCTCATACAATAAATAAAATAACTTTCGAACAGTTAACACCATGGGGTGGTGGCGCAGTTGGCTAGCGCGTAGGTCTCATAGCTCTGAGTTATCCTGAGGTCGAGAGTTCGAGCCTCTCTCACCCCAGAGCATTTTTGAAATTCTTTTGTCACCACTCACCAAAGCTACTTTAACCCTTTTTAACCTTTACCCTTATCGTGGGAGAACACCAGACCCTATGCGTGTGTGCATACTGCATATGCGCATGAATATTTGTGGTTTTTTACTTTCATGTATCAAAAACTAAGTGGAGTGCATACATTTGTATAGTAGATCTAATCATAATTAGTTATATTTGATTCTTGTAGTTGTAACTTTGTTACTTGAATTAATTCATCCAAATTGAATAATACAAGTGTAACGGTAGAAAATTTTCTATTTTTTCTATTTTTTTAGAAAATGTGATTTTTAAATGTTCAATCATACATAACCTAAAAGGACCAATCACAAGTTCCAGTTTCAAAACACCATTTTATCAAAAGTATTTCTCGTACCAAAAACAGTTTCGACAACCCTCATCAAGTGTAAGATTTTCTATACTTTCGAAGCTTGAGGTCATGGATGAAAGTACAATTGAAGTGAGATCCTTCATCATAGGTAGGTGTAGAGCAGGAATAAAAGAGTTAGTTTTGAAATCAACAACTTGATGTCTTCTTTCAGGCTTTGAAGTTGCTTAATTGCTCGATACTATCGAAGACACCATTGACCCAAGTTCTATTGCAAAACAGTCCGGAACATGGAACAAGTACAGAGAATGATTCTTTCTTAGATCAAACCAAGATGGGAACATAGCATGAAACCAGGATAAAAAGAGGGGAGAAAGGGGTGAAGCACTTAACGCAACCAAAAATAAGGCAAACCAGCTATATTTGTACCACTACCATGCTAGCCAAAATGGTCCGCAAGGAGCCAATTCTTTCTTAGAACAAAAGAATATGTAAATAGAAGATTGCAGAGTACTTTCAAATAGAAATGAGGAACATACATTGAAGGAAATTGTAAATCCATCTCTGAACAAAAACACCAATAATAAAACAAAATAAACAGATAGGAATACATGGAACTGGAAGTGAAACAAAAGAACCTTCGCCTGCAAATATATGAGTAAATCCTACAAAAGCTCAATGGTATCTCATCCTACTACAGACTCTGCCTCTTAAAGCATTTATATAGAACTAGCAAAACAAACTTCGGAGGATTCTTTTTTATTTTACCTTAGAAATAAAAGGAAAACCAATATGACATATAAACTTTAACAAGACCGGATGAAACTTGCAGTTGAGCAGATCCCATTCATGTTGTTCTCAGAGAGGCCCATTGCCAGTTGCAATATCCCTTTTTATTGCTCCTTGAATCCATTTGACAACAAACCACTGGAACACCAAAAAGCTTGGGCATTAGAAAATATTCACTTGTGTTCCAATTCTAATAAACTGTGGAAACTTTACCTGAAGCCCAAGAATAACTGGAATCCACAATTTTCCTTTATCATTAGCGTCAGACCCATCAACCAACTTCTTGCTAATTGCAATAGCTTGACTCTTGTTCGTTGCAACAGTTGTGATGGCTTTTACCAAGTTCGGAATCCAAGCATCGCCATTAGGAAGAATCTGTATATAAATAACATGCAATTATCAAAGAATCAAGGGAATCAAAAATAGAGAACGCAATGAAAAACAAGGAAAAAAACACAGGATCAAACCTTTTCGTCATTGTCATTTTTATTGCACCGTCCACTGTTTTCAACCAAAACAACAGGAATGACAGAATCCTACAATAAGGAAATATCTAAAAAAGTAATCACAGCACTCAAAGCATGCCATCAGAAAAGAAAAAATAACTAATGAAGATAAATTTACAAGTTAAGATATCCTTTGCAGAAAACAGAATTACGAGTGACGGATACTATTTTAGTAGGACATCAAGCATTTTTTGTCGGAACAAATAAACTAATCATGTTAACCTGTTCAATCAACACCTTTATTTATCCTATCCAACAACATAAATAAACTTGAAAGAGAATACATACATCAAACTCTGTTTTCCTAATACGAGCTCCAACGCGAATGGCCTTTAGGACACCCTCTGACCGTTTAGAAGAAAAAACATCATAATTCAGTCCATCTGGTGGACAAAGCTGAGCATGAGTCAGTACAAGCAAACTTCTGCGCCATATTTCTTTGCCAAAACTGTTGCTAATAGCCTTTATTATCTGCCTATCCAAGTCATCCACTCTATAGGCATCCAGGCGATCAACATAAAGCAAAACATCTATGGTCTTATTCAAAAGAAATCTGCATGATGATTAATAGATTTTTTCATAACCAAAATGAACAATAACATGTAGGAAAACTAAAACCAATCCTAAAATTAAAATACGAGAAGCATTCAGCCATTCACTGAGAACTAAATTCATCGTGCAGACCATAAGTTAGAATCAATTACTCTACTGACCCTTTGATCAACTGAAGAGCTTGGTAATTGACATAGCCAGCCTCTACAAGTCCAGGAGTATCAATTACATTCAATGTAAACCCGGCCCAGGTGCGGGAAGCCATTACAGGTCTCAGCCCCTCTGACTGCAAAATACTCGAATATAACGACGATTAAAGCTTAAGAAGATTAAAACAGCATAAACGAATCATGCTAAGAACACAACGGAACAAATAAAATCAATACTTACCTGGAAGGCAGTGACTCGAACAACTTGCTCCCCAAGAAGAGAATTGATAGTGGAAGACTTTCCTACACCGCCTTTGCCCAGAACAAGGATAGTCAAAGTATTGACATTCTGCATTTTTTACATTAAAAACAATATTGTGTAAACATATTATTAATTCCAAGTAGATGAGATAGAATAAGGGGTTCAACAAAACCTCTTGCTTCAGTTTCCCCAACAAGTCAAACAATTTTGTCTGAGTAGCAGCGGGGAATTGTTGAAGGCCAAGCCATTCACGAGGGAGAGGAGTACTCATCACGGTAAACTGCATAAGAAATCAGAAAGAAAGAAAAAAGCAACTCAAAAAACCTACAATAGAAGCAATACCCTAAACCCTAAAACTGGATAACATGGTAAAAAGGATTTGACCCATGTTAGAATGCAGCTGAAATATGATATGGGTCCGTTTCATTTAGACAGAGTATGAAATAAAGGAATATAATTGGCGGAAAAATCCGAGTTTTTTACCAGCCTGTCTTCGTCGTGAGACGGATAGGAGAAGAAACGAAGGAAATGGAGAGGTTTATGGGGCAAGTGGATGAGAGCAGGGAAGAAGGGGATTGGTGATTGGGTCTGGGAAGGAAAACAAGCTCAACAATTAAATATACGGGTCGGCCCATTTAGATTAACTCACTCAGAACTCACCTCAGCAGCTCAACTCGGTGACTCACCGAATTCCACTGGTAATTCTATTGAGGGCATGTTTGACATTGATGATCATGATGTGAATGACTGAATGCTGTAAATTGAGTTGAAAAAATTATTTTATAATGAGTTTTTTTTATATATTTTATTCAGATTTATCGGTTAATATGTAGAATATGGGTGATTATACCAAAAAATCAATTTGACATTGTTTTTGAAAATTTTAGTGTAAAATTATTTTTGGATTGATTGATTTAAAATTTTAAGGGCAATTTAGTATTGATTTTGAAAAGTTTGGTGAAAAAATATTTTTGAGGTTTTTTAATTATTTAATTTAAAATTTAAGTGTTAAATATTGTTGCAGAAGCGTTTGTCATGCTAACATTAGACTTGTGCAGTTGTGCTTATATTGTATTTTAAGACAAAAAAAGAGAGAGGGAGATCCCTTTTCATTAGAGATGGGAATGGGAAGTTATCCTTTTATTCAATCATAAGATGATAGTTATAAGGATTCTTAATGGTGATTGATGGAATTTGAATGGATCTTATAAATATTATTTTATTAATAATAATTATTAGGAATATAACAGTTCAAATTTGCAAATACTGTGATATTGTTGATTAGCATTCACTAATGATGATACATTTTGACACAAATAAAGTTAAAAAAAATACGAGATTGATTTCTCAGTTTTCTGTTTCTTTGGGATAAATAATATACTTTAGAACAGAAATTCCAACGGGGTGGTGGCGCAGTTGGCTAGCGCGTAGGTCTCATAGCTCTGAGTTATCCTGAGGTCGAGAGTTCGAGCCTCTCTCACCCCAAAAGTTTTACTTTTTTTTAAATTCAACATTTTTGTGATATAGAAAATAGAATAGCGCGCTTTGAACTTTGCAGGTTTTGGGTTGCTTCTTTTGTCTCAAACTCAGCTTTTAACCGATGCCTTTGTTTTAATTCTAGGTAAAAACAGCCATAGCAATTAGCAAAACATTGAGACTCAGAGGTGTCATAGATGGACACCATTAGCCATCATAAAGTCGGACGCAGAACCAAACTTCGTATAGGGATTTCAAATTTTTATGGGGGCGGTCGCCCCCTCCACTCCTCGGTCCATTCTTAGATGTATTCGCTAATAGTTTGATGAAACTTATTAAATTGCAGCTTGTTTATTATCAACTATTCATGTAAATAAATAAAATTACTAATATCAACATTAAAAATACATATGTAGAATGGAATTTGTATACACTAATAAACGTGAGTGCATGTATGCAAGTAGTTTATTGTAATACATGCATTTCAATTGTGGGTGATTAGATACATAAAAAGATTATTAATATTCTTTATTAGAATCATATGATGCATGGTATTATGAAATATATCCCAGACACATAAATTGTCATGAGACCAATGAAATTGCTGGGGATATAGAAGATTTCCTCGACACGTATAATGCAAGTGAAGCCACTGAGATAGTGCAAGACTCGAACCCACATTTTTGGTTCCCTTTCATCTCCCAAAGAATATACGAAATGTTAGTTCTAGACATTCTAGGACATGCAGTCAGGGACGAAGCTGTGGCTTGGACCCCCCCCCCCCCCCCCCCTCCCATTTTTTTATTGTTAAAAAATATGTATGGATATTTGCCTATTAAACCCCCCCCCCTAATTTTAGTTTTGTTTGATTTTGCCCCCCTCGAACTAATATCATGGCTCTGTCCCTGCATTTAGTTTATGTTCTCTTCATTGGCATTTCATGATCCATGCATATGCAGCAGGCCACTCTTTCAGTTTCTTTCTCTCCTTTTTTGGGACCAAAACTAGCCCCATTTGTACTTTTACCATTACCATAGGAGAGTAGTTCTTTCAGTTTTCTGTTCCTTTGGACTAGCTAACTAATACCCAACGAGATGACTGTAGATTGAAAAGCTCCAAATAATTTTCTTCTATTAAATATCATAAAATGTTTAAATAGTTTAATATTCATCTCACATTCACATGGGGTGGTGGCGCAGTTGGCTAGCGCGTAGGTCTCATAGCTTGTTGAGTCATCCTGAGGTCGAGAGTTCGAGCCTCTCTCACCCCACAGTTATTATTTTTCTAATTTAACACCTGCTTTTATACAATCTTCAAGCCACAAGTGAATTGTAAGTATGGCCAAAAGTCAAAAAGTATACCTTGAAGCAGCTTTGGTTATTGTTATTGTCTTGCCCATTGTCACTTTCTGCTTTGGTTATATTCTTACTGAAAAGGTGAAGGCATAGCTGCTAATGAATTATATCTATATTGGCTAAAAGTTCCATCTTCGTATATTCTGGAAATATGAGCATAACTTCGACTTAGACTCCCCAAATCCGAAGCTTTGAGATCATTCCTTACCATTTTGATTTTTTTCTGTTGGAAATATAGACTGATGCAAAAACGAGGCATATGGAAAATAATTAAACCAAACCAAACCAAACTAAACCAAACCGTGTCGTGATTATTAACCATTACCTTAGAAGCAAATTC
This sequence comes from Hibiscus tridactylites, assembly GCA_958450335.1. NCBI lineage: Eukaryota > Viridiplantae > Streptophyta > Magnoliopsida > Malvales > Malvaceae > Hibiscus > Hibiscus tridactylites. The sequence goes on along the minus strand of OY288287.1, from coordinate 67,216,396 downwards.
GTCCCAATATGTGTAATCGCTACAATGGACGAACGGCCCCTTGAGATTAATACGGCTCTCCAAACTTCGTACATCCGAAAGATAGAGCGGGCGGACTTTGATAGTACTGCTCTTCTCTTAACTCAAAATCAATACTCGCGATAGATTTATAAAATCCAAAAAGAGTGTTTTTAAAGCAAACTCTATTATTTTAGGATATATAATCAAATAAGAGAAATTACCCACTATTTATAGGTTAAATAGTGAGGGCAAAATTATTATCTCCACATCAAAAATTAATTCTATTAATAATAGAATTAAATATTATTATATGAGTTATATTTTGAGTATTAACAAAACTTTCATTGATTCATACAACTGTTAGTTCAAAACCCTGCCCTGCCTGATCAAAATTTACGCCAGGCCTGCACGAGCTTTATGATTTTTCATCAAATTGCTAGGCTGATCTGTCTGCTTAAACACAGCAAACTCGCCAATTACACAAAACAAAAGCTAATGTCTCATCTTGTGCCATCCACAACTGGTCTACTGGCTCCGTTGTGGACACCGTAATCTCACCGGTGAGAACACCGCGGTGAGTCGGGCATGATCGGAAAGAGAGTAGTTTTCGGGCCATATCCCTTTCTCCACTTCACGGGGGAAGAGAGCTGCATTCTTTACTGTAAAACCAACTGCCTCTTCTTCATTACCTTCATTCGAGTCATCCGAGCAGCAATCATCATCCGGACGTTCTGACCATGTAGAGTTCCAGATTCTCTGTAGTAATGTAAACCGATTACTAAATGCTTTATTCTATGTAGTTAAGCACAAAAAGATTTACAAGATGATAGAGATATGCAGCATACCTTGAATTCTTCATAATCTAGAACACCATTTCCGTCGAAGTCTGCTTGGACCCAGAGGTCTTTTGTATCCTGGAAACTTAGTCCATAAGAAAGACCGGTTAAATTCACCTGTAGATGGTTCGGAAAAAGGTGAGAATTTTATCACTATCATTATACTAATTATATTGAGAAAGTGAATGAAGAGTACCTGTCTAAGAGCATCACAGAAAGCCGAATAAGTTATATGGTTGACATTGTTGTCAGCCCTTAGAAAGGCAAAGGCATCTCTTTCAGCCAATGAAGCCTTTTGAAGTTGAAACTGGAACCAAGGAAACAAAACTAAAGTTTAGAACAATAAACTAACAGATTAGGTAAGAATCACGGAACTCGGTAGTGATTTCAGATTCCAGAATCTCACTTGACACCAAGTGAAGCATAAGGTTATCAGGAATTTGGAACAATAAACTAACAGATTAGTATGAAAAATGCTGAACAAACCTTTATTATACCAAAAGCTGCTTCAGCCCAACTTTTCTTTAATGGTTTTCGTGGCTTATTAGGATTACGAAGCCATATGAAATCGACACCGCAGATGTTTCCTCTATGATTCCGATGACTAACCCACTGTAGGATATATGAGTAGAGCCAACATATTTAACAAGTAAGCATTGCAGACATCAACAATATAATGGTCTATTGATGATATGCTAAAATCTGAAATTGAATAACACTAACCTTGTCAGCATCTGCACTGTTTGTATATTCATGAGCAATATCATAAGATGACACAAATCCCTGGGACCTTAGGAACTTGTAGACATGCCCACGCTTGCTTCCGTTCCAGTCACTGAAAAACAAAATGAATTGAGACCAAAGCAAAACGAGGAGATCATCAAATGATGAAACCAAAGATAAAGCTTACCCGCAGAGTATGACAGGCATCTGGGTGAGCTTATTTTCTTTCTGATATGTTTCCAGATATAGTAGTATTTGATAAACCTAAGAGAAGAACACCAAAGCTGCAGATTAAGTATAGTTTGTATCTTAGAAACGAAACGGACATATATCAAAAGAAAATGATATCTACCTGGTGCAGTCTTACGACTGATAAACTGGAATCGTGAGGAAACAATAGGTGGGTGTTCACAATAAGAATTTCTTGTTCAACACAGCTATTCTGATTTATTGAAAATTGGACAACTGACTGAACATGTAACAATTGAGCAACTCGGTCTCCACAGTCATTAAAGAGCAATTCTCTATAATTTAAAACCCTGAAGTAGTCCTTGTGTATAGCAGTTAGTAAACCTGGAGAAGCAAATAGGAACCTCCCCATCAACTCAATGCATAAACAAAATCTTAAAATGTGTCTCCATTATCAGAAGAAATCAATTAAAGAGCGCATACCGTCTCCTCGGTTGTTGGTTCTTGCGAGCTTGAAGGTCTCGTAGCCTGCAGAACCAAGCCTACCTTCAAACATATGCACTAATTCCTCGTTTCCAACCCAAAATTCCTAGTCATTGAACGAAACAAATACATATTAAAAAGGAACAAATCATTTTCAGACAAGTGAAAGAAAAGGGCACATGAAAGGAACCTGGAGACAGATAATGGAAGAACTTTCACAGAGCAACCAATCTACAATCCTCTCATTTCTAACTAACCAAAATGCTCTAAAATCACTCTCTCGTATGTTCTGATTCTGTTCCATCATCACACATGATAAAATGAGATTAGCAAATCTTACAAATGGAAAAAGGAACAAAATTGGGAGGGGGAGAAGAAGACGTAGAAGAAATCACCTGCTGATCCAATCGCTTGTAGATAGGAGCCAGGATGTTGAATGTGGTACATGAAACGCAAGGCTCTTCTTCCACTGGTGATGAGATTTTACCAGATTTAGTCCTCAAAACCGTTCCTCTGAACGGAACAGACTCATTCTCAGTTGAATCCACGTTAGCAAATTCAGGGTCATTGTACAATCCTGCCAACACCTTTTTCCCAAACAAAAAAACATCATTACAAGACATTAAAATCGAAAGAAAAACAAAAACCCAGAATCTCAAATAAGCCAAAAAAGATTGCAAATTTCCACATACCATTTCAGAATTCTTGCCACTTTTCTAACTTTCCTTCCTGTCGTTCGAACCCAATTTTTTTTTCCTGCAAAAGGGTGCTTTCAAAATCTAAGATTCAGCGTTTGATTCAAGCGTGGTGAAGTATGTCCTGATTCAAATGTTCCAGAATCCAAATTATTCTTATATAGACAAAAAAATACATAAAATATGTGATGGAGAAATGATTGATAGAATTCAGGGAGGGAGAGGGCCAGAGGGGTAATTTACTTATTACATCAACAGCTGGCTTACCCTCAAGCATTCCTTTTTGTGGGGGGAGATATTTTAAGTTTTAACCGTAAAAACTAACAAAACAAACAATGTTCCTTTTCCATTTAGGTTTTTACTGATTAAACTGGGACTATGACTTCTATTTTCACTTTCATTTATAAATCATTTTGTCGGTTTTTAAAGGAAACGGTTAAATAGTTTTTATTATTTAATTTATCAAAATAGATTTTAATTTTTAGAATGTTAAGGAGTTGAAAAACGAAAACAAATACATCATTTTAATAATATACTAATATAGTCAACTATATGACGAAATTGTTTTGTTATAATTTTTTTTAGATCTTGACATTTTAAATAATAATAATAATAATATTGTTAAGCAAAATTGGATTATGCCACCAGTTATAGGAAATACTATATAATTAGGAAATTATATAAAAAAAAGGAATAGAAGAAGTGAAAAGGAACACGCAAATGCAAGCAAAGCAACCGCGTGGCCCAGTGATGCAAGTGATTATCGATCTGTCTTCAATGTTTATATTCCTACGTACGAAAACATATAAATATGCAAAAAAATGGCCGACGGCACCGACAGTCCGACACTCCCCAACTGGCTTAGCATCAATGAATGTGAGATTCGATAGAGAAGCTGAAGAACCGGCTTTTACTGACAAAATTGGGTATGTTAGTGAGGAGAATTTGAGTTACAGTAATACACACAAGGAAAACGAAAACATAAAATGTCTCTAATTTGAATGATTAGAGAAGACCAAACAATACAGAAAATCCAAGCAAGAGGAGCCAAACAATATGAACCAAAAGCAGAGCTTGGCCAGGAAACGAGGCGCTACCTCCATTCTCAACCTCGCAAAATCCTACTTTCGCCACGCGAGTACCGGCACACAACGCATCGGCGCAACCGCACCAGTAGGTGATGCCATCGACGTCGCACACGGGTTCTGTTCGGAAACAATTGACCGGGCACGATGCCGGTTTGGTGAATCGTGCGCAGACATCTTCATTCTCATCAGCGTTGGTGAAGCCTTCGGAAGGTAACCGGATAGATCCCGAACTATCCGGCAACGATTGCGCGATCGGCATCCGGAAACAGAAGAGGAGGAGGAGGACGGTTGAGAAATTAAGCTGAATTGCCGTCGACCACGGCATATATTCTGCAATTGAAAGGATTTCTTGCAATTGATTCTGAACCCTAACCCAACCGTTTTGCGAGGGCTGTCACTTCGAATATTTTTCTTCACCAGGCAAAAGTCGTTCAACTAACGTCTACCTGCCTTTTCAAATACTCTTTCCGTCCCGCTATTCTTGTCACATACTTTTTCTTACCAATTCCAGTTTCCCAATCCATTCTTTTTCTAGAATAAGCCCAAGCTCATTTCAGCTGGACTTGCATCTATTTTTATTGAAGAAAAACCCATAGGATTAGATTATATTAACTTTCATTTTGTTAATTAACAGAAAGAGGCATCAAAATTAACTTCCATTCCGTTAATGGAAGGTGCTTTCCAGTGTTGGGGTCGTTGAACCCGAGTTGGTCGTTGATGTCGAAATTGGGCTTCATTGTACATCATACATGAATACGACTCGAACCAAGTCCGGCCTATGAACACCTCTATTGCAAATGCTTGTCCTGGTTTGACACGAGCAAACAATATGAATGACATCTAAACAGAGATGCAGAGACATCAAGATAATCATGATCATCCTCAACAACCCTTTAAACATAAACAAATATTTGGTCCGGCCACCATTTCAACTACAAGCTTTCTCCAAGATTGTCTTCCATACGGAAGACTTCTAATTGCACCAACATAACCATACCTGATTAACATGAATCACATGACCTACCTACAGTTCTACATATTACAAACAAATGAGGAATTCAGACAATGAAAGCAGTTTTTATTGCAAGTGAAGAAATGATTCACTTGATTTCATAGACTAATCTCTTCGACCACGGACCACCACAGAAGATAACCATCTTCTTTCCTTCTCAAAACAGGATAACAAAGTATAACACGGCCAGCGGTCCAGCACAAACATGTTTCTTTCAGAATTGACAGTGAAACAAAATATCAGATCAAGTATCCTTATCCTTCACTGCTATAGCAGAAGATCTGAACCAAGGTACCCACACTGAGGTTGTCTTTTGGTATAGCCTGTATGCTTCAGCTCTGTACTCTTGCTTCAGCATCCGCTGCTCCACAAGCAAAGTAACATAAGCCAAGCACATACTATTGATCAAAGGCCCCACAAAGGTCCATCCATGACCCAAGTTCCATGCAAATACAACCAACCCCCACCACCATAATTGTTCCCCAAAGTAGTTTGGATGGCGGGAGTACCGCCACAAGCCCCGGTCAAGGTTCGGGACCATAGGTTTTCCGAGCTCTTTTAGCTTGGTATTTTTAGTGACAAAGTTATGCAGTTGTGTATCTGCAAAGTATGCTATGGCAATGCCACACAAACAAATTCCAACAGCAACAAAATCCCAGATATTCAAGGGCTTATCAACCGAGTGGACGACATACAGTGGAAGACATATCCCAATCAGAAATATCTGCAGAGTTGAATCACCAATTAGTTTAATTCATGTCCTTCTATTTGAGGTTCAATTTTTTATTTGTTATTAGAGAAAGGTGATTCATTGTTTAATCATTAAAAACACACACTTAGCATTATACAAAAAGCTCTTTTAGGCATTTCATCGAACACTCACCTGTTGAGAAACGTAAACAGAGAAGAAGGAAATCCACCACCAATGCTTGCCGTACTGTAAGCGCAAATCAGCGAACCTCCAGTCTTCTCTGGCACCCCACCGCCAATTTTCTCGCCTGAAATAGCTATGGGTCAGCCTAATACTCCAAACCCAAGTTAACACTATCACGATCTTTGACCTCCACGGATCAAACTGAGCCAAAGGGTGGGTTGCATAGTAATGAAGTAACAACACCGGTATCACCGTCCAATACAAATCAATCATCTGAAACCAACAAAAAGAAGGCATTAAAAAGAGTATAATTTGAATTATTTTTAAAGAATTATGAGTGAAAAAATCACTGACCCAGTTGCTGGATTGGATGAGACCAATGAGCCAGAAGAGGACATTGACATTGAAGAAAAAGAAGAGATTGGCTAACAGAAGAGGGTGGTGGAAGCACCATGACCAAAGAGGAGAAAGGGGGTTAGTGCTGCTCTGGAAATGACTAAGGAAATAAAGATGGAACAGAATTGAAGGGAGTGGAACAAGAAATGCCACGACAGCATTTTTCAAGCTGCCTGTTCTGCTCATGTTTGTCTTCTTCCGGATGGAAAGCAAGCGATGAACCACTTTTATAGCGACTGGTATATTTCATTTCCACTGGTTTGTGGGACACGGCTAAAGAGAAGACCAAATGATGAGCTTTATTTTCACCTGGTGTGCATGGAGACGAAGGGTGGCGCATGGCTCCAGCCTCCAGTCCCACGCCTCAACCGAATGTCCAATCACCGAATCATGATTTTCGGCCTACTTTTTGGCAAAGGACCATTTTAGTTTGGTATTCCACGGTTAATTACCATAATATTCTGAAATATAGGTTAGATAAATTTTAATTTACATGTTAATTTTGAATTTAGTAATTAAGTTTAAATTAAGGGTTTAATTTTTTTTTAGTATTCTTAAAATGGACTTATGGTAGAGTGGCTATATTTGGTTGGTTCACCATGCTGGTCATTTTGGTTCTCTCATATTCCCTTAGTTAATGAATTCTAAACTTAAGTACTCATTTTTTCTAGGGATAGGGGCGTGGCGGGCCGGTTTTTTGGCCGCTCCGACCCTGTCCCGATCTATATGCCCTTAAACTCGACCTCAAATTAAAATATTAGTTTACCCACCCCGCCCTGATATACCAACTCTTAAAATTAACCCTGAACCGACCTAAAAAATTAAAAAAAATATTAATCTACGACGAAAATAAAAATTAGATCCGATCAATCTACCATTACGACCACAAAATTTAGTTTCAAAAAATTTTAAATCTATATAAAAACAAAATAAAAACCGATTTTAAATTACCCACATGAAAAATTACATATTTAAAAAAATAAACTTGAACCATTGACCGTCAGAATCAGATATGTTAAAACTTGAACATCTATTTTTTTTAATTCTTTTTATTATAAGCACAAACAAAAAAAATTAGCTTAACAACCATAAAAGTGTTTTATATATAATGGTATTTTTATAAATATAATATATATATATATTTAAATATATACTGGGGCAAGGAATTTCTAGTATATACCCGAACTCGCCTCGTCTTGACTAACACTATAGATAACTCGCCCGGCCCCGATCTTTGAAATTCAAGATTAAAAACCCGACCGGGTTAGATCGAGGCACGCAGGGTCAATTCGAGTTATTTAACCATCCCTAATTCTTTTCTTTAGAGTTCCCTCTCCCCTATCCGCTAAATAGAATGAGGATTAAAAATAAAACTTGTCAAATAAAATAGTGTTATGGTAGTATTGGCTTAGTTTTAATCTCTAATAAAATTTTGCATACAAAACTGTACAAACGCGAGTAACATTCCTTTACACATTGGATCATTGCTTGGAATTTTGGATTAAAATAAAATTTAAGTTAAAATAGACATTATGTAAAATTATATATAACTTGTATATCAAAATACAACTGATTAGTTTAGATCAAGTAAATTTAAAAGTAAATAAGTGATCCACTTATTAGCTTAATAAGTAAGGATGCTCATATTGTCTTATATTGTAGGATAGAAATGTAATACATCTCTAAAAGACGGATAATGCAATTAGAAGGAAAAGTATATGATTTGAGCTTCGAGCAGAAATGCAAAGAACTTGTAAGAGTTTCTTCTTTCATGCAATTCATTGGTTTAGCATATTTAGACGCTTACATGCCATCGCCCAAAATATTCCAAATCTTATTGGCAGCTAAATTTGACCGTATTCTGAGTGCAAATGATCATGAGCATGAAACCAGGATAAAAAGAGGAGAGAAAAGGAATAAAAAGAAGCAAATGAGCATGCACATGCAATAATGAGTGCAACTTGTAATGGTGGTGAGTTAACCTGCACAAAACCCCGCAATTCCCGCTCCCAAAAAATAAGGTAAACCAGCTATATTGTACCACTACCATGCCTGCCAAAGGTGGCTGGGCCAGACCATCCTCGTTATCCTTAGATGCTCCTTGACCCTTGCACCATTTTGAGCTTTAAACAACGGCAAATGCTCCACAATAAAGGAGCTAATTTTTTCCTAGCACAAAAAAATAATTTAAAAAGAAGATTGCAGTGTACTATCAAATAGAAATGAGGAACATAAGTGGGAGGAAATCGTAAACCTGTCTCTGAACAAAAACACCGATACATGTAGTTTGAGAAAAGAAAACAAAAGAAACAGATGGGAATACATGGAAGTGAAACGAAAGAACCACCGCCTGCAAATATTCTTAAATCCTACAAAAGCTCAATGGTATCCCCTCCGACTACAGACTCTGCCTGTTAAAGCATATATATAGAACTAGCAAAACAAACTTCGGAGGATTCTTTTTTATTTTACCTTAGAAACAAAAGGAAAACCAATATCACAAAGAAATTTTAACAAGACCAGATGAAACTTGCAGTTGAGCAGACCCCATTCATGTTGTTCTCATAGAGGCCCATTGCCGGTTGCAATATCCCTTTTTATTGCTCCTTGAATCCATTTGATAACAAACCACTGGAACAACAAAAAACTTGGGCATTAGAAAATATTCATTTGTGTTCCAATTCAGCCCAAACAGAAACTAATAAACTGTGGAAACTTTACCTGAAGCCCAAGAATAACTGGAATCCACAATTTTCCTTTATCGTTAGCGTCAGACCCATCAACCAACTTCTTGCTAACTGCAATAGCTTGACTCTTGTTCGTTGCAACAGTTGTGATGGCTTTTACCAAGTTCGGAATCCAAGCATCGCCATTAGGAAGAATCTGTATATAAATAACATGCAATTATCAAAGAATCAAGGCAATCAAAATTATGAAAATATCAAAAATAGGGAAGGCAGTGAAAAAGAAGAGAGAGAAAAAAACACGGGATCAAACCTTTTCGTCATTGTCATTTTTATTGCACCTTCCACTGTTTTCAACCAAAACAACAGGAATGATAGAATCCTAGGATCATCAAAAGCAAGGAAATATCTAAGAAAGTAATCACAGCACTCTAAGCATACCATCAGAAAAGAAATAGTAACTAATAAAGATAAATTTACACGATATCCTTTTCAGACAACAGAATTACAAGTGACAGATGCTATTTTAGTAGGACATCAGGCAATTTTTGTGGGAACAAATAAACTTATCATATTAATCTGCTCAGCACCTTTATTTATCCAATGCAAAACGTGTCCAACATAAATAAACTTGAAAGAGAATACATACATCAAACTCCGTTTTCCTAATACGAGCTCCAACACGAATGGCCTTTAGGACACCCTCTGACCGTTTAGAAGAAAAAACATCATAAGGCAGTCCATCCGGTGGACAAAGCTGAGCATGAGTCAGCACAAGCAAACTTCTGCGCCATATTTCTTTGCCAAAACTGTTGCTAATAGCCCTTATTATCTGCTTATCCAAGTCATCCACTCTATAGGCATCCAGGCGATCAACATAAAGCAAAACATCTATGGTCTTATTCAAAAGAAACCTGCATGATGATTAATAGATTTTGTTCTTAACCAAAATGAACAATACCATGCAGGAAAACAAAATTTAATCCCAAAATGAAAATATGACTAGCATTCACTGAGAACTAAATTCATGGCGCAGACCATAAGATTCTAAGTTACACGGCTTAATTACTCTACTGAGCCACTGACCCTTTGATCAACTGAAGAGCTTGGTGATTGACATAGCCAGCCTCTACAAGTCCTGGAGTATCAATCACATTCAATGTAAACCCTGCCCAGGTGCGCGAAGCCATTACGGGTCTCAGCCCCTCTGACTGCAAAATACACAAAGATAATGACGATTAAAGCTTAAGAAGATTTTGCTAAGAACGCAATGGAACAGATAAAATCAATACTTGCCTGGAAAGCAGTGACTCGAACAACTTGCTCCCCGAGAAGAGAATTGATGGTGGAAGACTTTCCTACACCGCCTTTGCCCAGAACAAGGATAGTCAAAGTATTGACATTCTGCATTTTTTTACATTAAAAACAATCTTGTGTAAACATGTTATTAACTCAAAGTAAATGAGATAGAATAAAGGGTTTCATCAAAACCTCTTGCTTCAATTTTCCCAACAAGTCAAACAATTTTGTTTGAGTAGCAGCGGGGAATTGTTGAAGGCCGAGCCATTCACGAGGGAGAGGAGTACCCATCACGGCAAACTGCATAAGAAATCAGAAGGAGAAGAAAAACAACTCAAAAAACCTCTAATAGGAGCAATACCCTAAACCCTAAAACTGGTTAACATGGTGAAAACGGTTTGACCCATCTTAGAATGCAGCCGAACTATGATATAGGACAATTCTGTTTAGACAGAGTATGAAATAAAGAAAGAGAAATGGCGGGGGAATCTGGGTATTTACCAGTCTAACTTCGTGGGTGCAACTTGAGAAAAGGCGTGAGACAGATGGAAGAAGGAATGAAGAGTTTGGAGAGGTTTTTGGGTGGGAAGTGGATGAGAGCAGGAAAGAAGAGGATTGGGTTTGGCCGTTTGGGAAGGCGATCTTATCGAAATTCAGTCTCAACTCTTAAGTAAGGCTACATAATCTGCCCTCCGTCCTTTCCCACTGTTCGGGAACAAGTGGGCTCGGCCCATTTAGATTAACTCACTCAGTCCTCACCCCACCTCAGGAGCTCAACTCGGTGACTCACCAATTCCATCGGTAATTTTCGAAAAGAAATTGTTTTATCATGGTTATTGGTAATTCTAACAACAATATATTAACTTGTTACTTCTTTAAGTTAGATGATCATTTTATAACTTTTCATAGTCAGAAGATTTAAATAAAAGTGTTATATAGTCAAGAGACTATTTCTATAGTCAACCTTGAAATATAAATTTCGCACAATACATATAACACTTCAAACACGACTATAACATACGAAAAACTCGAATCTGATATGAATACATGAATTATCGAGTTCGCTCAAGTATTCGACAAAGGAATAATACATAGAAACATTCGAATTATGAAACATTTGCGAGTCAAACTTTGGCAAGTACTTAACCATCCTTCTATGTGGTAGTACTAGTAGAGTTCTCAAGTTCTTTGTAACCATCTTTCATTGAAGTCGGGGGAGGCAGTCCAGAAGCAGTGTCCTCATCGGTTGCAGCCTTACGGCTATTCGTACCCGAAACCGCCTTGTAAACGAGGAGTCCCAGCAATAGATAGCTCAAAGTGGTCAGAACCCAATTCACAATCAGCTGGTTCAACAACAGAACCTTGTTCTTGTCAACTTGCCAGGCCACTGCTGCTCCTGCACTCTGCACTCCCTTGTAGAAACCTACATATCTGCAGGTTTTATGCAGAAAATCTTTAAGTTAATGGATTCATGAAATTATAGACTTTAATCATATGTGTCGTTTGTGTATATTTAATAGCCATTACCTGTTGAGGGCCTCTGAGTTATCAGCTAATGCTCTAATTGTCCAATAAACCAGGCTTTGAAACATGGCATCCAATAATCCATAGCAAAAGTTCAATACAAACGGTTTGGCGAAATAGATGCCGGATCTTTTGAAGTCCAACCGCTTGGGAAGCTTGTCGAAAGAGTAATTCAACTAGTTGGCAAGGCCACCGGCCTAAATTGTGGTCCCGAGCACGGTGACAATTCCTACCCCAATCAAGCCTCTTGTTCTTCTGCTCTTGAAACTGAAGTCTAAAATGTATCCAATTCTGACTGAACCTATCATTTAAGATTCCTAGTAGAATACATTGTTCAATCCTCTTGTTCTCAAATTAAACAACAAGCTGTTGACATCGTTGAATTGGTAGGTGTAGAAGAAGTTGTTAGCCCAGGCAGCTGGTATGATGAGTTACATCTTCCAGTTACTAAAGAGCTTAAGGATCTCAATGGCCTCGGTGGCAACATTCGAGTATTTGATGTTGGTGCAACGAGTACCATCGTCTCTAACAACCCGATCAAGGGAGATAATTGCCAATGAAATAAGTGCACCAATTGACATGATACACATGAAGGCAATATATGTCTTGTCATTGACAGTTTCCGAGTCTTCCCGGTGGTAGTTCAAGATGAAAGGAATAAGTCCACCCATGACGCCACCCAAGTTGAAAATAGTCCAGAACAGAGAAATGTAAGTGCCTTTACGACCAGCCGTAAGATAAGAAGTCATGATAGCACCTTGTCCGGCTCAAAGAAAGCCTGCACCGATGCCGAGAACAGCACCGACAATGATAGCAAAAGTCTGGTCAAGGTGGTGATTGTAGTAGAGAAAAGAGCCAGCATAAAGGACATAAGTGGAGCAGCCCAAGGCAAGGGTAATCTTAGGTCCAAAGATGTTGTAAACACCACCACCAAGGATTCCGAAGATCGAGAAGGTCGTGTATAGAGCCGTGTTAGCGTTACTTGCTGCAGTAGCATCAACTTGGCCACCACCTCCCAGGCCGGAAAGTGCGTTGAACATCCCGGGACAACAGAAGCATACTAGACCTATTAAGCTAACATGGAGCAGGGGTGAGTTGTACCTCAAAGGAGATATTGAAGTTGCTTTGGCTGCTGCTACTTCCTCGTCTCCTTGGAACCCCATGATTGATTTAGATTCAGTTGCTTAAACGTGATTCTTCTGATGCCAAGGAAGAATCTTATATAAGAAGAAAATATGGCGCATCGGTTTCGACGTGGAAAATTTTGGATGGAACTCCCATTGTTCTCATTGTCTTCTGTTAGTAACTAAGCAGATAAAAATTTGAGCTCTCTTTTTTTTCTTGTTTTTCCTATTAATTTCATTAACATTTTATCCCAAACATGTTAGCTACCATTGCCATGCCAATATTCGGTTGAATTTTGCTGAGTAGTAGCTGTCCAGGAAACTTAGTTCCCTAAGAGGATCTGAATATTTTTAGTAGAAAGGTTCCAAAATAGCAAAAAAGTAGAGGGAACTCAGTTTAATGGACTTCAAAATTTCCGATGGTTCCAAAGTACAAATGTCTCAAACTAAAGCTGTTACCCGACAGAGAACTATCGAATCTTGATGATCTAGCACACCAAGCAAAGGGTATAGTTGAATCCGCAGATGACACAAACAAGTAGCTTAACTTGAATTCCCATTGGATGCAAAGATCCAAAAAAAAAAAACAACTGCTGAAAGTGATAACCATAACTCCCGAGATAAAAATCAGAAACCCTGGGACATTCATAGCTCAAGTTCCTGTAAGAAACCCCGGGACCGAGAGGTATATCATCGACCGATGTATTGCCATAGCCTAAACCTGATCTGAATATGGTCCATATGAATTTTTAAGCATGTTTGATTGCAGGAGATCAGTCGGGGGACTTTATTACCTTCCGTATCTGGACCGGAATATGCTGTTGGATAGAGGTGGTGGTGGTGGAGTATTTGTGTTTACCAAAGCTCAACTGCTTGAGCTATAAAGAACGAGGACTTGAAACAGTCAAATAGAAGTGCTCATTAGTCATTACTCAGGAAATCTTAAGCACCAAAAGATGTGTTTTGGCCTCGTTAAATTGTTATAAATTAACCGATCGGTTTTTTCAAGTGATAAATAGTTTGGTATTATTTAAGTAGGATTCGTATTCGAAGCTTTGCGTATGCAGAAAATCTCCACTAAAAGACTCACCAACCAAAATCAAATGTGCGACGCGGTTGGTCTGAATTAGGCTAAGTCCTGTAGAACCAGAAGGATAAAAATTGTTATAAAATATATAATTTTTAAACAATTATAAAATATAAAGTTTCACATATAAATGATTACTAATTATGTCTATGTTAGGTAGTGGTGGAACTTAAAATAAAAATTTAAGGGAACCAATTTAATTTTCTTAAAATTTTGGAGACATAAACGAAGAATTTCCAATTTTTTTGGGGGGATTTAATTAATTTTTTTTAATAATTTTAAGAAATTTAACAAAAAATTAAAATTGAGAGGGAATTTAATTAAAAATATTCAAAATTCTGAAGTTTAACATGAATTTTTAAAATTTTGAAAGGGCTAAACTAAAATTTATAAAAATTTTAAGGGTAAAATTTAAATATTTTAAATTGTTGGAGTCGTAGCCCTCACTAGTCCCTTAAAAGATCCGCCCTTGATGTTAGTTTCATCATGGTTTTGTTTGTTGGTTTGTCAATTGTTTTGTAGTGAAGTAAATATATATATATATATATATATATATATATATATATATATATATATTTAACTATCTCATTTGTTAATTATTGAGCTTCCAACATCATCAAAAAAGAGCAACAAGTGATTTATGGGTGTAATATAAAAATTTATAAATACAAATACAAAATTAATTGAATTATGACTAAATTAATAGAACTAATAAAATTTTGAAGTAATTATGTCACATTAGACGTTTATTTAAATTTAACAACCCAATAATTTGTTTGTAAAAAAAAAATGAATTATTAAATTGTAAGTTTAAAAAAATGTATCTATTTACTACACAAATACATAATTGAGTGACCTAGATTGTATTTTACCCTAAGCTATATTGGTTGGATTATCAAATGAAAATGAAATTAACTGAACCGCACGAAAGAAAACAGAAACAAAACTGTGCAAAAAAACAAAATTTCCAATTGGCAGCTTTTGAGGGCTCGCCATTTTCTGTCGAAATGCAACAAAAGGTAAAGGAATTAAGCCACTGATGTATACCTAGATTCACGCTCTCCTTTACTGTTGCCTTGTTTTTCTTTCGCTCGATTCCCCGTTTTCCGTGCACTGATTCCTCCTCCTCCTTTTGTCCGCTGGATTTGCTTCATCCTTTGATCATCTCCTATGTTTCGCTTACCTCCGATTCCCACACTATTCTGTGAGTGTTTCCTTTTTCTTCTCGTTAATCTTAAGCTACCGTTTGCTTTGATCTTTCTCAAATATTGCTTGTATACTTTACATTTTGTTCAATTTTACTGAAAATTTCAACTGGTTGATCGTATTATATCTTGATCTAATTGATCGATTTCTCATGATGAAGAATTTGTGATCTTATTGTTAGAAATCTGTTAATTGCCTTCTTTTTGCTGGCTTCTGTTTGAACGGAATGAACAGTGTATTAGCAACGTATAAAACTGGAGCATTGTCGTGAAATTTTGATCATGTTTATGTTATTTGTATACACGAATTTCTTTCTGCTGTGGAAGCTATGCTGATTGTAAACTAAGGGAAACTGAATATTCAGATGCAATGTTCTTGTTTTGGTGGCTGAAGCATCTGTGTGCTTTGCAGGTAGATTTCGTGTTGCAGTTAAGTTTTTGTTCGGTTGTTTGCCGCCTTATACATGTAACTAGATTGTGGACCTAAACATCCTTCTGGTTTCAATGGGCATACATAAGATTTGCCAATGGAAATCAGGGGTTAGTAGTTGCCATGGTCGTTTTCCTGGCTCAGTAAAAGGTCAGGGCAAGGAAAAGGAAGATGATCCTCTGAATGGGGCAGACTCGGGTGATGATCTGGATGACTGCAATTCCGAGGGAATTGGCTGTGAGCTTGGCATGGTGGAAGGTCAGGTTTGCAGTATTCCGTATGAACTTTTTGATCTACCAGATTTAAGGGAGATACTGTCGTTGGAGACATGGAACTCATGCTTGACAGAGGAAGAACGGTTCTCTTTATCAGCCTACCTTCCGGATATGGACGAATGGACCTTTTGGTTGACTATGAAAGATCTTTTCAGTGGTAGTGATATGTATTTTGGGAATCCCGTGGATACATTTTTCAAAAGATTGAAAAGTGGATTCTATCCTCCAAAGATTTCTCGACTTAGAGAGTCCTTGCAGTTTCTTGAGAGGGGAAAGTATTACCATGCAATAAGATCATATCATCACAAAATGGTACAAATGTTCATAGACATGGAAAGGTTGTGGGATGAATGTGACATGAGTGTTGGCATTGCCGAAAGACTTTATATGTGGAGAACAAGGATGAAATGTGGGGATGCCAATACCGATTTGCTTGACCTTAATGCAGTGCCTAATGATGGATGTCTGTTAACTGAGGATGTTAACCCAGATGCAGTCATGTCCCATTTACCAAAGAGAATGAAGATTTGGGAAAGTGTTAAAGAAAAAGCCAATTTTGCCAGTGCATCTGCCAATGGAATGAACACTGTTGTGCCAAACTGCAGTACAAAGGGTGTTCTGAAGGTTAAGACTACCGGCAATGCGACTTACACTCACAACCATCTTATGGTTGTGGGTGACATTTCGGAACAATGTCGATCGGTACCGAAGGGCCTACTGAAAGTAGTTCCCAAAGTTCCTTCTGTCTTACCCCAAGTATCAAAAGTGTTCTCAAGAAGGTCACAAAAGGCATTGCATGTGGGTGCCCCGGATTTACAGATCCGTACAGTTCCTAATTTGCCAGCACCTGCGTACTTGGGAAATGCGGGTAACTTTAGCGGGTCACCGTTTCTATGGCAAAAGGTTGCTGGTAGCCAAATGAACCCTGAGCAATCTCGAAGTATGTTAATTCATCAGGATAGTGCTTTAAGAAGCCATAGACATTTACAGCATTCTAGAGAAAATAGAAGCAAGGAAGTTGACATTGCTGATTTAGGTAAACATAAATTGTTTGAACTTGATGACGAAAGCGTAATTGGTTCAAAGAGATACAAATTTGGTCAGAATATGTGGCAGAACCTCGACATGGGAAAGAAAGGATTGTTTTCATACCCGTTCACCAACCAATGTCATGAAGGAGAGAGGCAGACCAGAATCTTTCAAAAAGATTGTACGACAATTCTTCCAAGAGTTCCTGAAGCAGTCTTGGGATCAGGAATTGAAGGAGGCATGCAAGACAAGTTAATGGCTTTTCCCAACCAAATGAAGAACCTAAGTGATTTTAAAGTCGAAAATTCAGAGAAGCCAAGTAAACCTAGTGGTTCAAAGCTTAAGTATGATCTTACCCTTCCATTGACATACAAGCGAAGAAAGCCTCAAGCAAAAAACTCATCAGGCTTCAACAACTCACTGATAACAGGTACTGATATAAGATCTGGTAATCCGAATGAATCGAACCGACCTTTGGGGGAGAATGTGAAGGCATTGAAGATAAAATTCATGGGTTGGGAAAACATTCCTTTGAACAGGGAATCTTGAACAGCATGTAAGGACTAGTATGTAGTTAGCTCCTTCTTCCTAATATAAAAACCTCCCGCATCTTGTGGTAAAAATCACCCCTGTTAGAGACTTCTTTTGTATGTATAAGTCGGTATATATGTCAGAAAGAAAGTTCTTAATATCATCTTCAGATTGTTGTCTACTTTTCTCCGCATATATTTTCACTGTCAAATGTCAATTAAGTGTAATATCAATCCGATGACGGCCATTGCATTTCCATTTCAGTGGTATGCACTATAAGATCTATTGAAAGGTTTAGGACCAAAATCTAAACAATACTGATTCATGGTGGAAATTAAATTAGAATAAATCTAGAGTTAACATAAGATGAGATTTCAAAACTTGGCAACATGGCATGTCAAAATAATGGCAGAGAAGAGAAAACGGGCAAAGACAGGGGCATCTTTGAAAGATAAGTGACTTTACTGGTTTACATTCTCTGCTATATTCCCTGCCTTTTAGGTGCATTCTATTCCGACCAGTTATTCCTTTTCCACACCATCAACATGATCAAACAGTGCAAGGAACTGAGGCGAATTCATCCTTTTGGAAATTCCCAGAACCCACAAATTGATTTTAAAAAGGCCTGATTTCTCTAGTGGAGAACCGAACAGGAAAAGAAAAAGCTTTGAGCTTCTGTTAAAATGGCTACACCGATGCTACCCCAACCTCAAGCTCCATCTTCTTCCTCCAACCATCAATTCCACATGGCTTCTCACAACAACAGTCCTTACCTCTCCATTTCACCAGTCCCCTCGTCCGGCAGGAGTAAGTTCTATTTGATCTTTTAGATCCTGATTGATCTTGAAAGTTGAAACTGCGTTGTTGATCGGTTGCTGGTTTTACAGGAGTTACAATATGTGATGCCTTGAGCCGATGCGGGAAAAAGATCGAAAACCTTGCCGACAACTTTTGGAACCACCGTAAGGATTTGACTTTCGCTTGATTTTATTGTACATGTATGTGTGAATTGTGATTCTGGTTCTTACATGCAATCTTTATTTGTCTGTGAAAGCAGTGAGGGTGAGTCCTAGTATCACTGATGCTGCAGTGGCAAGGCTTTCTCAAGGGACAAAGCTGCTTACAGAAGGAGGCCATGATAGGTTGTTCCAGCAGACATTTCAGACCTTGCCTGGGGAAAAGCTCTTACATTCATACGTTTGTTATCTATCGACTTCATCCGGACCGGTGATCGGTACTCTTTACATATCCACTAAAAGAGTTGCCTTTTGTAGTGATTATCCCCTCTGTTACTATGATTCACCAGGGTACCAGCAGTGGATGTATTATAAGGTATCTCCTTTACTTTTGAATCAATGTTTTTTTAAAAAATTCTTGTTGTCTGGACTGATATGCTGCTGCTGATTCTAGACTTCTGAGAATTGACCTATGGACTATTGTATTGCCATATTGCTTGCTATATAGGTGGTGATCGAGCTCGATAAGTTGACCGCCGTCAATCCTTCGGCAAACAGATTGAATCCGTCGGAGAAGTATATTCATATGATCACAAGAGATGGATATGAATTTTGGTTCCTGGGGTTTATATCATATGACAAGGCACTCAAGTCTTTGACTGAAGCGTTGCAGCGCAGTCGCCATGCATCACAACTGTTCTAAGAAAATCAGTCGGCTCTTTTTAGTAGAGAGAAATGGCTATCTGGCCATTGGAATTGCTGAAATGATAGAGATGAATCAGATAAAGAGTAATGAAGTGTAATAAATTATCTGTTTCTTACCAGGTTGAGGATCTGTTTAGACACTTGCAGTAGTTTGTCTTTGTGTTACTATATGCTGTAATAGATTGGATTGCAGGAGTAATGGAATGTAATATATTGAATGTGTTGAAAATTATGAATAATATAATCCATTATTAAATCAAATACAACATTACGGGATTGACAATCCCTAAAAACGAATAGTTTAATAAATAAATAAACATAAACAAATTTCTGGTCAAACAGTTCATCGTCTGCATCCCTAGGAATTGGAAGTCTTCATAACCTCCGATTTATTTCTTCCTTTTTTTTATCTTGAATAAAAAGAATTACTTATAAGATTAACTGAATCACAATACAAATGTATAAAAAATAACAAAAAAACATGTATAACATGAATAATACTGCAAATATATTAAAAATATAGATTCTTTTTCATATAATTAAAGTATTTTTATGTTCTTTTTATGGTTCATAAAAACTAATCATAAAAACAAATACTTTGGTTCATAAAAATATAATTAACCATAAAAATAGGAAGAACAAAATTCAAATAAATTAAAAATTAAAATCTAAATAGGCAAAAATTCTCTTATTTTTTTAGTAAAAAAATTGGGGGAGAGCACAATCCCCAAGAGACTACATAATTTTGTCCTTGAGTGTCGCATTTTCTTTCAAATCCCACTAACAAGGAGGAGATGAATATTATATCATGATTCTATTTTGATTGAACAATAAAAATTACATATCAAACTTACTTTCCTTTTGTTTTGGGTTGAAGTTTTGTAATAAATAAAAGTGATCTCAGTAAAAAAAATAATAATATTATCTTAAAAAATTTTAAGTTCAAATCGCTTTACTTGTAAGGTATATGTGTATTGTTAAAGGGTTAAGAATATTTATAAACATCGTGTGTGACAAGATACTACCTTATAATCACCTTAAGACTAGAGGTGGAAATTGGGCGGGTGGGGACAGTTTTGCATTCCCCACTCAGTCCCTAACACTTGCGGGGACGATTTTGGGGAATCCTCACCACATGCTTCGAGGATTTTTTCGTCCTCATGCCCATACCAATCGGATCCCACGATTTTCGGAGAAATTCTATACCCAAAAAATTGAACAAAATTTACTAATTTACGGATCAAAATATATGATCAATTTTAATTTACAAGTCATATATTCAATACACTTAAAAATATCAAAATCTTAATATATTAAAATATATACTCACATTAAATACCTAACATCAAATCTCCAAATTATAAACATAAATGATAATTTTAATTTTACAAACAATAGATAATCTATTTAAAAGCTATAATAACAACTTAACATGTAACGAGTTTTTTTTAGCCAAATCAATATAGCATGTGGTACTTAATGGCGCTTTTTGTATTCTTGTTTTGATCATTCTTGTCATCAACCTATAATATGAAAAGTAAATATCATTTGCATCAAATAATATGAAAAGTAAATATCATAGATTCATATGTATCAATAATACAAGAATTAAGCAAAAATTAAAAGGATAAGCTACTAGAGAGATCTCTCAAACTTAATAGGGTTTAAACAAAATGTACACATATATAGATGGACCGGAATAATGGTAATTAGATATGTTAAAATTTTTGTAAAATATTGGAGACCATTACAGATATTTTTTTGGGATCCTTACGGTTATTTATACGGTTACGGTACGATTATTCTCATGGTTCGGATGTAACAAACTAACAATCCTCGTCCCCGTCCCTATCTTGAGCTTCCGTGATAAAATTTTCCCTGTCTCCATCCTCATGGTGAAGATTTCGGTTATTCCTCATCCCCATTGGTTCGAATCCCCACAATTTTTGAATATTTTCCACCCAATTTCCAACCCTACTTAAGACTATTCCAAAAAAAGAAATTTTGTAATAAATATAAAATATATATTTGAACCAATAAAATAAGAATTAATATTTGTTGGGTTGTTAGTGTAATTTTTTTAATACAAACATGTCTATTCAAATTTTATAATATAAAATCTAAATTATTGATAAAAAAATTAAATTTTAAGTCCTAGAGTTTAAATTATTTACTTTTAAATTTAAAATATTAAAATTAAACGCTAAATTTTAATATAAATCTTAAATTAGATCCGTTTATAAAAATAAAATTTTCATTGTTAAAAATATTTTCTCATTTGGTGATAAAAGTCAATAAGTACTAATTAGATTTTCCTGAAGAGTAAGTCGGTTGTAATTACCAGTACCAGTACCACAACAACGAACAGCCGTTTCAACTTTCAATTGTCTAAAACAAGCCTCGAAAAAAAGTCGGATTTTTCCCACCCCTCGACGTCATTGCCATTTCAGGTGTCTAAAACAAGCCAATCAACTTTTCATTCGGTTAAAGCAATGGTGTTTCGTGGAGGTTTTGCTAATTATCTAACACTATTTCTCTCTTTGTTCTCCCTTTAATTCATTGTCGTTTTCTTTATAAGCCTTCCAACTACAAGGGAATAGAGCCACCTTTCATCCCCACACCACAGCTCTTTGCCCCTTTTCTTCAACCTTGGAGATGAAGAAAATGGCGACTCCTCTGCTCTTTTTGGCTACCTTACTGTTACTTCTCTCCACGGTTCACCCAAAGGTATTTTGGGATTTCTGTTTCTTAATTTGGGTCCAATTCATCTTCTTTTTCCATTCAATTGTTTCAATATATTATGTGAAGCTGCCGTGATGTTTGTTTGTCTTTGAGAAATGGTAATAATAATCCAGAATACGAGTTCTACCAGATCGGCTTCAGTCTTTTCGATTGAAACTCTTAAAATTATGCATTTTTAAGTTGATGGTGGTGAAAAAGACTATTTTTTTATAGGATGTGTTTTAAGTTTTCCTTTTCAAAATGCGTTCTTTGGGGTTCACATGGCTTGCTTATTATGTACGATGGAAAGCTATAAGTATAACCCAGTTTTACATAAACTGAAAAAATGGTTTTCTCAAAGGGAGACTTTTGGGGAAGCAACCGGATTCTTAGAGCGTAGTGCTGGTAGTTTTGCTTTTTATCTGTGGTTGGCATCATTGCTGTGCTAGATTAGCTACTGGTAGATTCTTGTGCTTGTGCTTCCGGGATTCTATGGTAAATTAGATATTTTTGTGCCTATTTCATGTTCACTTGTTCTATTGGACATAGATGTTTTCAGAAGTTCTAATTGGTACTTGGTCGACAACCTTATTGTCAGCAGGTCATCGCCGGGGAACAACTTTCTAAGGTCAAGCTTAACTCTCGAATCCTTCAGGTATTTTCTCAATTGAACGCCTTTAAGCGAAATAAACAGGGTGTGAATAAAAAATGATTTGTTCTTTACTCTCACCGTTATGGTGTAGGATTCGGTTGTCAAAACAGTAAATGAAAACCCACAGGCTGGATGGAAAGCTGCCCTGAATCCTCGATTTTCGAATTACACAGTAAGTTGGCAAGTTTGCACAGTGCCTTTTAGTGATCTTTCTCTTTCTGAGACATGTGTGTAGTCCTGGAAACTTACTAGTTCCAAATTTGTCATTTTCGGTGCGAAGGTTGGCGAGTTTAAGCATATTCTTGGAGTCAAACCAACACCAAATAATGAACTTCTGGGCGTTCCTGTTATAACACACGTCAAATCTTTAAAGTTGCCTGCTAATTTTGATGCTAGAACAGCTTGGCCACAGTGTAGCACAATTGGAAGAATTCTTGGTGAGTTGTGTGCTAGTTTATACAAATTTGCATCCTCTGAACAGAGAACTGATCATTTCCTTCTTTGTATGATGAATCAATTCTTGGACCAATTTCAAAATTGAAGATCAGGTAACTCCATTTTCATTTCTCTTGGTTTTTATATCTCATATTTTTGTGGATTCTTATTTTGTTGAGCTGCTGATGGTTTAGGGTCACTGTGGTTCTTGCTGGGCTTTTGGTGCTGTTGAATCACTATCTGATCGGTTCTGTATCCATTTTGGCATGGTAAATGGAACTTTTGTTTTTAGAAAACAGGAGATTGTTTACACAGTTCATGGAAATTTTGTTCATACTAATAAAATATTTCATTGCAGAATATATCTTTGTCTGTTAATGATCTTCTCGCATGCTGTGGCTTTTTATGTGGAAATGGTTGTGATGGAGGGGTTCCGATATCCGCGTGGAGATACTTTGCGCGTGATGGTGTTGTCACTGAGGAGGTACTATTAAACTCTCAGAAGTTCTAACCTGATTTTATTGCTGAAAATTATTGCTCGAGATTACTTGCGTCTTATTCTCTATTTTGTATTTTTCGTGTGGGGATAGGAGGATGTACTTCTTTCTCAGTAATGAGCAAATTCTTCGTGTTGCAGTGTGATCCGTACTTTGACGATATTGGCTGTTCTCACCCTGGCTGTGAGCCTGCATATCCTACTCCCAGATGTGTGAAAAAGTGTGTCAAGGGAAACCAGCTCTGGAGTCAGTCCAAGCACTATAGCGTTGGTGCATATAGAATCAACTCGGATCCAGCTGATATCATGGCAGAAGTTTATAAGAATGGACCTGTCGAGGTTGCCTTCACCGTTTATGAGGTAAAGAAAGCAAGTGGTGTGCAATTTCGATGGGGTTAGCTTGACTTCGAAACTAGAACTTTTGTATGAATCCCAAGCTAGGACCGGCATGTCTTTGGTCCGTAACTATTACATTAGTTATCAGTCTTGGTTTTGCTTCACAATGGCTTCTTATTGCACATTACTTAGCTGTTCGACCCCAAAATGCAGGAACATAACCATATAGAAGAGATTAGGTGTATTTGGTTTTCTAATTTCTTTTCGTGATTCTCCAGGATTTTGCTCACTACAAATCTGGGGTTTACAAGCACATTACAGGTGGCGTTTTGGGAGGTCATGCAGTTAAGCTTATTGGGTGGGGAACTTCCGATGACGGGGAGGATTACTGGGTATGTTTGAATGATTTTATATATTCGAGAAAATATTTAGAATCATGCAATTGACCGAGTTAATTTCTTCGTATTGCAGCTTCTTGCAAACCAGTGGAATACAGGCTGGGGTGATGTATGTTTTCCATCAATTTTTTTCTCCACATTCATTGGGGGGATGTCTCTTGGATGCATAAATATTGATCATCATATTCTTATTCATATTGCAGGACGGTTACTTCAAGATAAGAAGGGGCACCAATGAGTGCGGTATCGAAGAAGACGTAGTAGCCGGTTTCCCTTCGGCCAGAAATATTGTCAAAGAGGTAGCTGATACTGATCTTCTCAAATATGCTTCATTTTGAGAGTAATTCATCTCGACATGCATATTTTTCGATCACGGTTTCCATGTGCACGAGCTGCCATCGTTGATTCCGTGTTGCTCTTCAAATGTTGTGCTTCACACTGCAAGAACTTCAGCCTGTATTACATATCGTGCTTCGCCATATAGCTAATGTACCCACATGAATTCTTAATTTCTAATATAATGATTAGAAAATGGCTTGTTATCACTGTGTTCCATTTCCTGTCGGAATTTATTTCTAATATAATAGAGGAAAAACAGACAAGTAATCTAGTGATGTAATGAGATCTTATCAGATAAGAAAATGCTGGTCCCGGAATTGACAAGTCTGTTTTAGACAATGCTGCACCTTGTCATTATCGATATTAAATTGCAATTATCCACGGGACTAAACCCGTTCGGATGCCGTTATTTAATTTTGGGTAAATTAGCTGGGTGACCATCTAACTATTGTGTCTGGTTTATTTTAACCATTGAACTATATAAATTTAAAATTCGACCACCCAATTATTTAATTGGACCTATTTTAACCACCATTCGTTAAAATCTAACAGAAATGTGACGTGACTGTTAGTGGAAATTTATATAATCATACATTTGGTCCCCGCTAGTTACTTATTCTATCAATTTAATCTTAATTTTAATTTAATTAAATAAATTAATTATTTAATTAGGTGCTGACATATGTCTATATCTTATTTGAGGAATTTAATTAATTATTTTTATTTAATTATTTTTTTCTCTTTAATCAAGTGGTGAGAGACGAGTGAAATAAATGGGGAAAAGGGTTTCTAATTTGACAACATGTTAGAATACGGAGGGGGGAACCCGTCATCAATTTTATTATCCGATGAAGATACAAGTATACAACCTAAGAACCCAACCCAAATCGTCAGATTTTTTTCTCATCCAAACCACTTCCATTTTCATTCTTGGCGTTGGAGGAGGCGAAAGTGGTTACTTTCTTGTTAAAACGGAGAAAGTTCTAGACCTGTTGATTTCATAGCAAGGATTGGTTGAGAGACTTGGGTGGCCGTACTTACTTTCTCAAATTTTTAAAGTTTATACATTTATTTTTAATTTTTTAAAATTTTATGAATTAATCCTTAATTTTTATTAATTTTGATGATTTATGTCTACCTAAAATTTTGAAACTTTTATTATTGTGTTCACCCTTAAAAAAGTTTAATTTGATGATTTATGTCTACCTAAAATTTTGAAACTTTTATTATTGTGTTCACCCTTAAAAAAGTTTAATTTGTGTCCACCTTAAAAAATATTTTTGGATACGGAGTTCTATTCCAAAGCTTCCACCGCCATTACCACTAAGTTTTACTCAACGATTCTGCCAGAAATATAACATGTTGAAGAATTTAAAATTAAGAAAAAAACATTTCTCGTTTGAGAGTAATAAATTATAATTTATTTAATTAAATTAAAATTATAATTAAATTCTTAAAATATGTAATTAATATGTACTAAATGTATAATTATACACATTTTTATTAACATCCACGTTAATGGTTGATGGTTCAAAATATATCCAATTAAATAGTTAGATTGGGTGGTTTATCCTTTAATTTTCTTAGTTAATGACTTAATGTTAGCAGAAGTTTATCATAGTTAAACTAGTCAGGAAACAAACAAGGGAAATTTTGGAAGCAAACAAAACCTAACAAAAATGAAAATGATTTTTTTTTTGGGTGCTATTTTCTCTAGCCTAATACTAAAAAATTAAATTTCAAGCTACATCTACTCTAAATTTACTAAATTTTAACAACAATCTCTAATTTTAGACTTTAAATTTTAAACCAAAATTTTAATCTAAGGACATAAATAGAGGCACTAATAAGAACATCGAATTTCTATTCAAAACAAATACGGTGATAAAAAACAAAGAGCATAATTTCTCCACTCCAGCTTCTAATCCTGATTCTGCAGCCAACCCATGACAGCATTAGCATTCGAATTCCCATTTACTTTTTCCGATGAATGAACCACTCAGTTTCGACGAATTTCACTAAAAAGCAAAACCCAGAAAGAAAGGGGAAAAGAAGAACACTGTGTCTTTGGTGGGCGGTTGTTTCTTTCTCTTTTAACCATCTGAAACACGAGGAAATTTATTATGAAAAACACATGAGAAAGACGAAGCAAAAGAGGGATTAAAGCGGTCAACAACAAATGGCCAGCTTTCGGCAAATCGAATATTTAGATTATTTAGCAAATTAGATTAAATGAAAAAAATACTCCTAATGCTATTAATAATTAGGCTTAAATGACAAATAAGTGCTTAAAGTATATTTTTTTTCTTCAGTTAGGTGTTTAAATTATTTTTCGGGCCAAATAATTGGCTAACGTTTTCAACATTATTCACATAGGTATTTGTTATCAACGTCTGTTATTATTTGCCATTAAATGTCACGTGTCACTTTCTGAAATATTTAAAATTATATTAAAATAAATAAAATTAATTAATTTTAAAAAAAATTCTAAAATTTCTAGATTTTACAAAACAACCCCAAAATTCAAAATTCTTAACTCTCCAAAATTTAAATCCCGATTTAGGTTGACTCCGCCGCCGATTGCCACACCGCCGCCCACCACATCGGTCGGCGGACCATCCCGATCATTTTCCCCACCACCATGTCGTCGGAAATTGACCGACGCCGTGCGAATCGACGAAATTGCCGAATGATTCTTTCGATCGTTTCGACACGAACAACAGCATGAGGGGCGACGAATGGCGTGTGGGTTGTTCGGCGAAGGGAGGCCGCTTCATTTCGTCATCACCGCCTTCGACGAGAGTGGTTGGATTGGGGGTTTAGAGATTTGGGGACTATTTTAAAAATATTTGAAAATTTTAGGATATATTTTTATTTTCTTTTATTAATTTTATTTATTTTTAATATAATTTTAAATTTATTAAGAGATGACACGTGAAATTTAACGGCAAATAAGCCTAATAATTATAACTGTCCAAAAACACGCCTTTCACGTTGTGTGTTCGGGAAGGCAAAAAATGTTGACATACGAAAAGGCACCCTTGTTTCTCTGTTATGTTATTAACACATGCACCAAGAAAGCTTCCATTTTTATATTCTGTTATTTCTGTATGCTCTTTTGCTACTATCAGTTTATATTCCTTTGCCATTTTTTTTCAAGCTAAAAGGTTAAAGCTTTTCTTTTGCTGCAATTGGTTCCTTCGAAATATAAAGGAAAAGAGTCAAGTTCCAATCTAGAAACGATTGAAGGCCACCCCTTTTCTTCGCATTGCTCGAGTGCAACTCTTTCTTCATTTCATTTCTGGCATTGGGATTTTTAGAATTATCAAGGGTGTAGTTGGAATCTTTGGGGTGATTGAAGTGAATTTCTCTTAACACTTCATCTTTGAATTGTCTTCCCCAAGTAAAAAAAAACTGGTACTCGGTCCATTAGAATTTTAAGGAAAAGGGTAAAGTTGAAATCTTGAAGAGGATTGAAGTGTTTTTGCACTAGAATATGTTGATGCCAAAGGAGCTAGAGCAAGTGATGAAGATGAGAGGGGGATCCGTGTTGGGTAAAAGGACCATTCTCAAGAGCGACCATTTCCCTGGTTGTCAAAACAAGCGTCTGTCTCCCCAGATCGATGGTGCTCCCAATTACCGTCAGGTACTTTCTCTTTTCTCATTTTAAAACCTTTCTATAGATTTCTGGACATAGTTATAGGTTAATAAGTCAAATGGTAAAGCAATTCACGTCCTTCTTGAGTTCTTAGTGAATTGTTCCTGTTGGATATTGCTTATACAAAATCAGTGTGGTAATATGAATATCATAGTTGATTTAAAGTTGTAATTGTATTTGTAGGCTGAACTATTGGACTTATTCATATGTCTTCTAGGTATCAGTATGATTCAAATGCTGCAATGCTTACATATTGGAGTGCCAGTTTGATTGATAACTCTTTTTAATGTATGGCATGGTCTATTTTGTTAATTTTCCATGTTTTTGTTTTCCTAAGTAATTTCCTTGTCCTTTTGTTTTTTTGGTATGCTATTAACAGGCGGAATCACTGCGCGTTCATGGTGTTGCCATTCCAACAATTGTTGGAATCCAAAATGTTCTTAAGCATATTGGAGCCAAGAAAGATGGGATGCAAGCACATGTTCTTTGGATTAGTCTTCGAGAGGAACCGGTAAATAGATATCTCACCAAGTGATTTCTGTTTGTTGATGAGGACATGTACAGGGAAAAGCTGCATAATTTAGTTGGCACTTATGATACTTTGATTGATTACTGAAAACATTATTATTTTATGGAAACAAATTTTGAGGATTGGGAGAAAAGTGGAAATCTGATTTAAGTTTTGTGACTAGTCATGATATTGAAGAGAAGTTAATATGGAGACATAATAAAAATTCAACACTTGGAAGAAGCTGAAAGCTGAAAAGAAAAATCATTGCCCTGAAAATGACCTAAAACTGGCAAGCAGCAAATACTCAGTTGTACCTGGCTGAACCTGCTTCATCTGGAAAATAGTTTTCTCTCTGCTTCTGCCCCTTCCATTTGCCATTCATAGATGGTAGGTCAACTCTTAGATTTAAAGGTTGTAGGTCATTGCTATTGTCGTCTCAAATCTTTTTTTTAAATCACGCCGATGAATTAACTTGGAACCATTAGTTCTCTCCATGCTCCAATCCTCTTGCAAAAAAGAACACACAATTTTTTTTTTCTATGCCAATAGAAATAACATATCTTATTGCTTGCTATGGTTTGTTGATTATAAAAATGGAAATAAAATACATGTATTCCTTATTCATCCAGAATTTTATGACAAAAAATCTTCTTGATTGCGGCTTGCAAGTTGCATGTTGTTTTACATGAAGTCATAAACTATTTTAAACTTTGCTAATTGCACATTTGCTTCTTCTATTTTATATATATTTTCTTTATGCTTAAATAGGTTGTATATATTAATGGGCACCCCTTTGTTTTGCGTGATGTCGAAAGACCTTTCTCCAACCTTGAATATACGGTACGTTTGCATGAGGAAACTTTTAGATTATTCCTCTATTTTTGACATCTGTTTTTTGGCTTTATTACTGTTTCATTCTTTCATGAACAATGAATGGTACCAATAGAATGCTTCGTTTTTGTAGCGCTGCCATGTATGCTTTAAGAGTTTGTGTTTCTAATCTATTAACAACTAGTCGTTATGAAGAGTTTTTAGTTTATTTGTCTCATGTGAGTTAACGGTGCCCAAACTACGAAAAATAAATCATGGCTTTAAATACAGTAGCTACACCCATATTATACAATGTACATGCATGTGCTAAAGGCCTGCTGACATATAGCCTTTATATTGAATAGGGAATCAATAGGGATAGAGTTGAGCAAATGGAAGCTCGATTAAAGGAAGATATTTTGATGGAAGCAGCAAGGTATTTCCATTGGTTCCACATTTTGTTTATTGTGACTTGTTAATTTTATGTTCCTTTGCTAGTTTTGCCAATGGTTGTGTATGATAGCAAACTTTATTTGGAAATCTGACATAGCAGATATGGAAACAAGATCCTTGTCACTGATGAACTGCCGGATGGTGAGATGGTGGACCAGTGGGTACGAGTATCCTGTATTTCGGTGAAAACACCATTAGAGGTATAAGCTTTTGAAAATAAGGAATGACTGATCTGCCAAAATTTTGAATTATCATCTCAAACTCATTTTTTGGTTCCACTAGTACAGGTGTACGAGGAGTTGCAACTCGATGGGTACCTGGTTGACTATGAGCGAGTGCCTATAACAGATGAAAAGTCACCGAAGGAGCTGGATTTTGATATTCTGGTGAGTTCCATGTATTGGCCTTACTCTGATTTTGAATCATTAAAATTTAGTTAGCTTTTTGAGTGATCCTCCTTCCACTTATTTCGTACTAATATTGTAATACATGGAGAACCAATATTGCCGCTCCAAATTTAACCCTTGTTGTGTGTTTTGGTTTGGTAACACTGTTAGACTGCAACTTTTCTTTAACAATGATGGTGGAGGATTCTTGAGAGATTGAATTTTCTGTGAGTTTTTCTCTTGGGTTGATTGATTGGAAATTAGTGGGTGCTTTCCCCCCATCTTGTTTGGACTCTGTGACTTGTATAGAAACAAATGGAAGTTCTGCAAAAGGTCTCATATAGTTAAATAAATATCTAGCTCTCCATAAATTTATTTGGATAGTTCTCCTATTAAAAAAGAAGTAAATAATTGGGAGAGGCTTGCCTATTTACATGTTTTGCATATGTCAGGACTCAGGCGTATGGTGACTCAAAATCTTGGTTTTTAATTTTAAACCGAAGATCATCATAGAAGTGCCTGTATTTGGTGCTCGGATGTCTTCTCTATGGAAGCTAGGGTACGAGACCATGGCAGTATTTGATAAAATTCTTTTGTTGCTTTAATTTAATGGTTGTCATCTTTCGTTCTGTGCATACGTGATATTAAGATATGAAGTCAATCTTGTGGTTTTATGATTTTACTAAATACTTGAAGTATTAATCTGAACATTAATTTTTTCTGTTAAGTATTTTAGCATCTCTTATTATTATCTATTTCTTCCTTTCTGTTTCCAGGTTAATAAAATTTCTCAAGCTGACATAAGCACAGAGGTTATTTTTAATTGTCAAATGGGTCGAGGAAGAACCACTACTGGCATGGTTATTGCAACTTTAGTTTATCTCAATAGAATTGGAGCTTCAGGTACTTGGGTTTCTTTATTTGTGCAATTTTATTGCAAACAAGCTATATATTTTCCACTATTTATGTCATCCCTGCTGTCAATATAAATGTCTTTATGTCACTCTATTCGGATTCAGTTTTTTGTTTGCTTGAATTTTCTCATTTCATATGTTCTGTTTGCACTTTTTTTTCTTATACCATAACAAATAACCATGACATAGGTGGCTGAAATTGACTACATGTTAGAAGGAGGCTATTTTGAGTGGACTTCTTGTTTAGCAATATGTTGTCTTATAATTTTCTACTACGCTACCTAGTGGATGTGATAAAACTATTTAGCATGAAGCATGTGATTTACTAATCGGGTATGGTTTGACTGGAACTTGAAAAAAGAGAACATTTACGAGATATGAAGCTATCTTGTGGTCTAGCATGAATAAATACTGTGTCCTCATTTAAAGAGCTTGGCCCGAAGTTACAACAGTGAGTCACAGAATCCTGTTTTTTAAATTTTTTGAAGAGAAAAATGCAAGATGATCCTCCTGATTGTAGAAATGATACTAGGAAGCTCTGTTTAAAACCGTAACTATGTTTTCATTAAACTGCTTTACACTGCCTTCTGATAATACTTCTTGACTTATATTTACTTCATCTGTGTAGTGCAAATGTTAAACCTGTAACTGGATTTAATGCAACATTCTGATTTCTAATGTTTTTATATCTAATAACATAGGCTTTCCCAGAACCAATTCAATTGGGAGGGTTTTTAGCTCTGGTTCTGATATCACTAACAATCTTCCCAATTCGGAGGAGGCAATTCGTAGAGGAGAATACACAGTCATAAGAAGCCTAATTCGGGTCCTAGAGGTATTTAATACAGCTACTTGCTCTTGGTTGTTTTTTTAACATTCTCTTGGGTCTTTTTTTTCTTATAAATAGTGACATTCCTTTAGGGTGGTGTCGACGGGAAAAGACAAGTGGATAAGGTCATTGACAAATGTGCTTCCATGCAGGTATGGTTTTTAAGTGTCCCATTTCATTCAGGTTTAGCTTCCAAGCTTCTGATCTAAACTTAATGCCAGTCTTCATTTGAGAAAATTTCTGCCGAGCAGACAATTGCCTTAATATATTCCTTGTTACAAGATTTTATTGTCTTTATCTGCAAGGCTTATTTAGTTTTCTAATATATAAATACAGCTCACGAATTTGTTGCTTTAACTGAATAACAGAACCTCAGAGAAGCAATTTCCACTTATCGCAATAGCATTCTTCGTCAGCCAGATGAGATGAAGAGGGAATCATCACTTTCATTTTTTGTGGAGTACTTGGAGAGATATTACTTTCTTATATGCTTTGCTGTATATATTCATTCGGAGAGGTCAGCTCTCCGTTCTAGTTCCTTTGATCATACCAGTTTTGCTGACTGGATGAAAGCAAGGCCAGAGCTATATAGTATTATTCACAGGTAAAGATATAAATGTAGTGCTATAAGAATTTTCCTAAATTAATTTTGGGAACTTGTGCGAAATCCTTTATGATACCAACCTTACAGAAGCAGTAGATGCACAAGTATTACTTATTAAATGAAAAACGCCCAGTAGGAACTCAACTGAACAAGTACCTGTTGAATAGAAGTTGCTTTATTGGTTAAATTGCACCTGATTTTAATTCAGCCATTAGATAGAGTTGATCTGGATTAGGCTGCAACAGGTTACTTCTCCCCAACCCCATTTTTTCCTTATTCATTTCTTTCAAGCAGTGAAGAAAGGAATGAACAACAGTAAATGCACTCATAGCAACTCAGTATGCTTAGAAAATTGTGTTGGATGAATGTTAAACTTGACCGCATTGTGGAAGTTTATTTTCTTATTTCAAAGCAAAGCTGAATTTGTTTTCAAATTTATTTTTAACAGAAAACAACCCCAAATATGGAATTTGTGTTGGTGCATGCATTAATTGACAATGTATCATCTCAGGTTGCTTCGGAGAGATCCTATGGGTGCACTTGGATATGCAAGTTTGAACCCATCTTTGACAATGGTTGTTGAATCTGCTGATGGTCGCCCTCATGAAGTGGGTGTAGTTGCAGCTATGAGGAATGGAGAGGTTCTCGGGAGCCAGACTGTCCTAAAAAGTGACCATTGTCCTGGTTGCCAAAATGCAAGCTTACCGGAGAGAATAGAGGGTGCTCCTAATTTCAGAGAGGTTTCTGGATTTCCAGTTTATGGAGTTGCAAATCCAACTATTGATGGGATTCGATCTGTCATTCAAAGCATTGGCAGCTCCAAAGGTGGTCGTCCAGTTTTTTGGCACAATATGCGGGAAGAACCTGTCATCTACATTAATGGAAAGCCATTTGTTCTCCGTGAGGTTGAAAGACCCTATAAAAACATGCTGGAGTACACGGTAAATTATGTTTGCTATTGTTTTATCTGTTAAAATTTTGTCAGGATCTCGTGGAGTAGCTTTGAGACAAGGATCTCTAGTTGAAAAGTTTCTCATGCATTATAGAATGAGTTATTGAGCTTACAGTAGCATCACTATTGGTTTATCGCTCATTGCCAACATATTATAAGTGTAGAAAGAAAAAAGGTTGATCCGTTTCCATGAAGCTAGGTAACATTTTTCTAAGAAGGCAGTGGACTCCCAAGGGAAAAGGCACTTTGTTGAAAACTACGACACTCAGCTAGCTTGACTGTTTATTGCAGAGTTATTATTCTGTAGTCATATTTGAGAAATAGGCTAGGCATGTTATAAACACAGTTGGTCTGAAAATTTCTTAAAAACAAGGACATTGATGCAGACACTTATGAGTTTATACGTCATCGTGAGATGGTGGAGACAGACATTCATTTTATTTAATCCAAAAGGCTGTAATAACCATATGGACTATCGTACTACTTTCTAGTGTGCATCAAGAACATGCCCCATGAGGAATCGAAATGGAGTATACTCCTAAAATGGACACATCTGAATTTGGATTTGCTAGGAATATAATCATTTTGATTCTCGGCACGTGCCTCAGAAACATGCCGCTTAAGGAACTAAAATGAGCTATACTCATAGAATGGACTCATCTGAATTGTGTATGGTAGGAATATAATAATTTGATTGTCGGTAATTGATTGAAACATTGGCAGTTATACATGAAATAAACATGGTTCTTTCAAAAAGACTAGTTTTTTTGTGCTAATCGTTTTTGAATACTCATTAGTTTACCTCATCC
The DNA here is from genome assembly GCA_958450335.1 of Hibiscus tridactylites. Taxonomy (NCBI): domain Eukaryota; kingdom Viridiplantae; phylum Streptophyta; class Magnoliopsida; order Malvales; family Malvaceae; genus Hibiscus; species Hibiscus tridactylites. The sequence goes on along the minus strand of OY288287.1, from coordinate 67,181,948 downwards.
AATTGGGAAGAAAAGAGCCAACTGTTACTGGAGTCTAAATTGATATCTCCACTCAGGGAATTGATCGTGAAAGAGTGGAGAGAATGGAAGCTCGGCTGAAGGAAGACATCCTGCGAGAAGCTAAACGCTATGAGGGTGCTATAATGGTCATTCACGAGACAGATGATGGGCAAATATTTGATGCTTGGGAGCATGTCAACTCTGATTCTGTACAAACTCCACTAGAGGTTTTTAAATGCTTAGAGGATGATGGTTTTCCTGTTAGGTATGCACGCATGCCCATTACTGATGGCAAAGCTCCCAAAAGTTCTGACTTCGATACAGTGGCTGCAAACGTTGCTTCTGCTTCCGAGGATACTGCTTTTGTATTCAATTGCCAGGTATTTCATTTTAAAAATTGTTTTAATGTATTATATGGATCTGAGAGGCTTATTAAGTTTCTCTGTTTGCCTTGTTCCCGTTTTACTAAATGTAATTGTCCCCTTTCTTTTCATAGATGGGAAGAGGGAGGACAACAACCGGTACTGTAATAGCTTGCCTTGTGAAGCTTCGTATTGATAGTGGGAGACCAATTAAAGTTCTGCTTGATGAGATGAACCATGAACAGACAGAGGGGAGCTCCTCAAGTGGTGAAGAAAGTGGAAGTAATCCCACTAGATTGACCTCTAGCACTGCTAAAGTAAGAACTAAAAATGAGCAAGGCCATGCATTTGGCATTGATGATATACTACTGTTATGGAAGATAACAAGATTATTTGATAATGGATTGGAGTGCCGTGAGGCCTTAGACGCAATTATTGATAGATGCTCAGCACTACAGAACATACGACAAGCAGTTCTCCGGTACAGGAAGGTATTCAACCAGCAGCATGTTGAGCAAAGAGTGAGGAGAGTAGCACTGAATCGTGGAGCTGAGTACTTGGAGCGGTACTTTCATTTAATTGCTTTCGCAGCGTATCTTGGAAGTGAAGCATTTGATGGATTTTGTGGACAAGGAGAATACATGATGACATTTACGAATTGGTTGGATCAGAGACCAGAGGTCCAAGCAATGGAAACGAGTATAAGACTAAGGCCTGGGCGATTTTTCACTGTCCCTGTAAATCTTCTTTTCTGTCTAGAACCAAGCTAAAGGCTTAATGAATGCATGCATAGTTTCAAAGAATGTTACATTTTTACACTTTTTGATCTTTTTTTTTTAAATATGCTTTTGTAATTAATTTTATTTTTTTATGAAGGAGGAGTTGAGAACATCACTTGAATCCCAACACGGAGATGCTGTTATGGATGCCATTGTGAAGGCACACAATGGTTCTGTTTTAGGAAAAGGTTCTATGCTTAAAATGTACTTCTTTCCTGGTCAGAGAACTTCCAGCCACATCCAAATCAATGGTGCACCACATGTGTTTAAGGTATGCTAAAAAGAAGTATGGCTTTCTTGAATTGTATGCAATGCATTAGTTAAGGCCATCTAATTATTTAGTTCATTCTACCTTGGAGTTGGATATATTTAGCATTTCATAGATGTTTTAAAAGTAATATTTTTTGTAATAAATGGTGTCCATGAGATAGGCATTTCTTGTTAAATCTACCTGATGTATTGCAGTGAATCATCTCCATATTTACCTTTCCAAGAGCCATATCAAGTTTATTGGAATGAGAGATGTAATAGCTTACTCAATGTGGTTCGTCATATTGTGTCAAGATCATTTTTGTTCTATAGTAAACGGAAATATGGGTTTTCCTTTTTGTGATATTTTTGATTTCTTGTAAAGATCTATCAATTTAGGCTTCCATTAAGGCATGTGATTAGAGTTTAGTTCAATCCCTCTTATCCTATAGGTCTCGTCATTCCTCGACAAAACCCTTATATGCCTTCAAACCTATTTTTCCAGGTGGATGGATACCCTGTTTACAGCATGGCTACTCCAACAATTACTGGTGCTAAAGAAATGCTGGCATATCTTGGTGCCAAGGTCAATGCAGAAGGATATGGTGGTCAGAAAGTGGTGGTAACTGATCTGAGAGAAGAGGCAGTTGTGTACATTAATGGCACACCATTTGTATTGAGGGAGTTAAACAATCCTGTTGATACCCTAAAGCATGTTGGAATTACTGGCCCCGTGGTATGTTATCCATGATATGGTTTACTGTTTATGGTTACTTATTTAGCACCAATTACTTGAGCTTACTTCTTGCATTGTGACCATGATGCAGGTGGAACACATGGAGGCACGGTTAAAGGAAGATATATTGTCTGAGATTACACAGTCTGGTGGACGAATGCTTTTGCATCGTGAAGAATACAACCCGTCATCAAATCAGTCCAGTGTTGTGGGATACTGGGAAAACATCTTTGCTGATGATGTGAAGACACCTGCTGAAATATATGCTGATTTAAAAGAAGAAGGGTATAATATAGTGTATAAGAGGATACCATTAACTAGAGAGAGGGAGGCTTTAGCTTCTGATGTGGATGAAATCCAGAACTGCAAAGATGAGTAAGTATAAGTATATATAGCTAATTGAAAAGCGCATTTTTTTGTTATTGCTTTAGGCAGCTTTGAGGTAAAGATTTTATTTTAACCAAAAAGAAGGAACTGTAGTCGTGGATATGTTCTAAAGTGATTCCTTTGAATTACATCATTGTTCTCAAGCTGGAATGATGTCTTCTGCAGCTCCTCCGGGTGTTACCTTTATGTATCACATACTGGATTCGGTGGAATCGCATATGCAATGGCAATTATCTCCTGCAGACTTGGTGCGGAGGTGAACTTTGGGGCATCCAGTGCTACACAATCTTTGGCTGATGCACAACTAAATTCTTCACCTGAAGAAAGCATGGCATCTCGGACTTCTGAAGAAGAAGCACGAAGGATTGGTGATTACCGTGACATACTGAGCCTTACTAGAGTTCTTATGAATGGTCCAAAAAGCAAAGCAGATATTGATATGATTATTGAAAGGTCCATCTCATTTAGTTTTCTTTTCTTTTCTTTATTTAAGTTTTAAAAGAATTGGAATGAATTTTATCTTCTCACTATTTTACAATACCAGCAGTATGTATAATCGGCTTAGTGATTCGGATAATACAGAAAAGTAAAAATAACTTCAGCTGATCTTTATTTTATTACTCTTCTTTCTAGACTAAGTTGAACATGACCTCCTGTTGCTTGTTTTACTTTTTATTTCATATCTTTTAGTTTGTTTCATATTTGGGAAGTCAATTTTTTTATCCCAAATCATTTAACCAACTTATTGGCTCTTTTCACCCTTTAATGGTGCTGAGTTTCTTCCTTTTTGTGAAGGTGTGCTGGTGCAGGGCATTTACGAGATGACATCCTTCATTATAGCAAGGAACTTGAGGCGGTTCCCCATGATGACGATGAGCACCGAGCATACCTCATGGATATGGGCATTAAGGCTTTAAGGTTAGTTCTTGCATAGTTACATGATCTAAGCATCTCTCTAGTCATTGCTAATTAAATTTGATGATGCCAAGAGTTGTTCCTTTCTCATTGATTTACAGTAATGAGAATCTTAGTATACGAGATTAACGGAACTACGCCTAGTGTGCATTTTCACCATCCATAACCTTGTATTGTTCATTCACAGGCGTTACTTTTTCCTCATCACATTCCGGTCTTACCTATACTGCACATCTCCAACTGAGACAAAATTCACATCTTGGATGGATGCAAGGCCTGAACTTGGACATCTCTGTAATAATCTTAGAATTGTGTTATAATCCTCTTCATAATTCAAAATGTATGAATGTACAGTACATGTCTTAATAATGCCTTTCTTCCATAATATTACCCCTCCACTTCCCCGCTCCATCAGTGTATGATCGATCGATAGACACATTCAAACAGTTGACGATTCGGTGATGAGAAACCTGATCCCTGGGGCAATGTGTTTAGAGACCATTTCTTTTATTGTAAGGGCCTAAGAGGTAGCAGATTACAATTTCATAGGATCATAAGTTGAAGCCCCTCAAAAGACCAGGGAAGAAGTGTCCAAGTTCTATGTTGCTGAGATTCATGTCCTAGAGTCAGCAGACCATTCTTCTTCATGTATATTTATAGACACAGTCGGACACAGGATGACAGTTGTAGAACTAGAGAACTTAAAACACAAACCGAAAACATCGAAATATTTGTTTGACTGTAATAGTTAAATATTGATCGGTTTCCAATTGTGGAATTTGTATTATTTTGCTGGCAAGGGGACAATATATCTAAACATCAATTGAAATGTAAGGTTCATTTTTCTTTACATCTTGTTTTTTACCTGTCTCATTAATCTTTTTAAAAGTAACAGAAATAAAAATAAATCTTGGACAGAAAGATTCGTTAAGAAACAAGACGATGGATATATGAAAGTCAACTATTCGATTTTGGCTATAAAACAAATAATGTCTTAAAAGGATTTTTATGTCTCAAATTTATTCATAACTATGATGACGAGAGATCTGGAATGATGGTGACAATAGGAATCTATGATCTTTCTCATTGCAACATAGGTGAATTAAGCTTTTACGTTAAAGATGGAGAAAATATAGAGAACCTATATTATAAAGAATGTGTTTTTATAAAGCAAACAGCTTGCGGGGATAGCTCAGTTGGGAGAGCGTCAGACTGAAGATCTGAAGGTCGCGTGTTCGATCCACGCTCACCGCATTGTTTATTTTTCTTCCTTTTTTCTGGGGTTTAGCTAGCCCCTTCTAAAGTCCAGTCTCTGTTGTGCAGAAAGAAGCATGGAGGATGAACCAGCGAACCATGACATGGTGCAGGTGGCTGAGACTGGGAGAAACCTCAGCTCATCTTTACGCAAGTTCTCTTCAAGCTTCAGTAGTACTACCTCAGACCTCACCGCCGTGTCACAGCAAAGAATGACGACGAGGTCGAGTTGCAGTGAGCTGAAATTCAGAGATTGCCTACTTTTGAGTTGCTAAGAACTTCATTGTTCGATCACAAGCTTTTAAAATGGCGCCGTGTTTTCATCAAGAAACTGATTACCGAAATCGAGGACATAATCTCTGCCACTTGAAGAAAGAATAGACAGGCACGAATCCGTGTCATTCTTTTGTTTTCAAGTAGTCAACTAGTCATTACTATTCATGCATGAAAACCAAATGCATTGCGCTTGGATCCTTTGTTCAACAACTGCCAAAAGACAAAAGGAGTTTAGCATCAGTTCAAATTGAAAATGCTACTTTTTAAAGCAAAACCGTAAGCATGGTGGATTAATCATTAATGGATGCACTTTTTTATGAAATAATGATGATGTCAGCCCTTAGCAAGGGTTCGATATCATTGCCTTTGGAGACACATCTAAAAAAAAAGCAATTTCTAAAGGGAAATCAATATTCTTCTCTAACAGTTCCACAACCATTCATTTAATTTAGTTTTATGGTTGGATATCATTGCCTTACAAAACCAATGCTATTCTACTAGATTTTCTATGTGCACTTCCTATGGGGGAAATGATAATTGGTCCAAATAAAGTTCTTTTTATGGATGAAATATGAACTAGCGTTAATGAACGAATATTGTCATATAATAATACTAGTATATTAAAAAACATCAACCGACTTAGACTATTCACTACCTCTCAAACAGTTACTTGCCTACATCAACTAACCCACGTAATAGGGACAACACTTCTAGTATTACTTCCTCAACCGGTACCAGAGACTCTTAATCTCTTTGATGACATTATTCTAATGGAAGAAGGAAATATTTTATATCATGTACCATAAAATTATTCTTGACAAGACGACTGAGAATACATAAGAGGTGGTTACCATTAAACCAAGTCCAATGTGTTTTTATAATTTGACATCCAATAAACTTGATTTGAATCTAATTATTAGAACCTATTTATATGGTTGGTGACCCGATATGGATATGAACATGATAATTTAAACTTGATCTGAGCCCGAAACAAACCGAATTAAACCAAAACAATCTGAATTGAAAAACAAATTGAACCGAAAGCAACCCTAATTTAATTTGCCTAAATATGATCTAAACCGAACATTAATCTGATTTTAACCCGATAATTAAATCAAAGTGAATAAATAATTTATTATTATTATTATTTTTACAATATGATAAATAGTAAAATGATTATGTTTTATTCTCCTTTTGTATTATACCATTGATTAACTGCCTCCTTTGGTTTAATAATATATTTCTTCTTTTAAAAGATGTTTTTATATTTGATTCGATAATTCTTCGTTGAATAATTTTTATATAATCTAATTATAATTTTATAAAATTATGACAACTTAACCGCTTAGAATTTACTCCTATATAAAATTTTATTAAAAAAATAGAAAACAACGGGTGGAAACTCGATAATGGCCAAAATAAAATAGGATGAGTCTATCACGTGCGACGAACACCGATGAACACCACTAACGATGAACACTGATGAACACCATTAAATTAATTAATAAAGATTTAAAATTTTAAGGACTCATAATATAATTAAAAATTATTTTTAAAAATTCAATTAAATTATTTTATATATATATATATTAAAATTTTATTTTTTAATAAGGGTAAACTATATATTTAGCACCTCATCTATTTTTGTATTTCTATTGAACCCTCATTATTTAAATATTATTTTAATTTGACCCTATTCTTTATAAAAAAATAATTTAACCCTTAACCATCAACCTAAAACCCTAAACTATTAAACCTTAAACCCTTAAACTCTTAAACATATACCCTAAACCATATACCATTAAAAATAATTTCACCATCATCGATTCAATTCAATTCAATGAATTGTTGAATTCTTCTAAAAAATTCAATTAAATTATTTTATATATATCAAAATTAATTAAACTCGAATAAAAGTAAACAACAAATCAAGACTTTCAAAAAATGATAAAAATTGAGACTCTAGATTTTGTAATAAAATTGGCAAACAACAAATCGATTTATTACACGGTAGGGATCGAAATCCTACACCCAAAACTGACAATTTAAACAAGCAATGATGCCTCTTTTCCCTTTGCTGCATCACCAGAGTTACTTCCAACTAAAAGGTGGGTTCAAGGCAAGTTACCAGTGTATGCTAGAAAATTTTCATCCCAATATATTTTTAATTATATATTATTATATTTATGAAAATACTACGGTATATAAACACTTTTAAGGTTTTAAGTCTTTTTTTTTTGCTTTTTTGGATTTGTTCATAAATTTTCGTTAGATTTTATTCAAGTTTTAACCTGTCTGATTATGAGGTCAATGATTCAAATTTATTCTTTTAAATATGTATTTTTTTATGTAAATAATTTAATTGATTTTATTTTATTTTTTATATAGGTTTAAAGTCCTTTGAAACCCACATTTTATGTCCGTAATGGCGGCTTGGTCGAATCTCATCTTTATCGTTAACGAAGATTAAAGTTTTTTTAAAATTTTTGAGTTGGGGTCGGGTTTAGGAGTTGATATATTAGACCAAGGCGGAATGAGTAAATCAATATTTACACCGAAGTTGGAGCGAGATCGAAATTGAAAATTTATAAATTAAAATAGGTCGGACAATAAAAATATCCACCTCGCCCCCGCTACAATCCTAATTCCATTCCATCTTTTTTCCCGCTAGTAGCAAATAGTTATGAAGTCATTCATAGAAATCTAATTGATCCACGTAAGAAGGTCAATTAAACTTCAAATTGAATCAAACTTGTTTAATAAAATTGCAGTCACGATTAACATGAACATCATCCGTAATTGCAAATAACTTGCACCTAGGGCTTATAAGTGGATTATACATAGAGGGGACATAATTGATGAACATTGATGAACACTTAATTTTTATTTTAACAAATGCGACGAACATTGATGAACACCACTAACGAATTTTAAAAAGACTAGGTGCACATTATTTTATAGTACATAAGACTTAATTTTCTTTTAAATAATTTGAAGTAATTGCAAATTAATTTTAAAATACTATTTGTATTTTAAAAAGACTTAATTTTAAAATTATTGCATCCACGTAAAATCTTTGATTAAAATAACTGTTGCATTTGTTAAAAAATAAATTTGAAAATATCCTAACATACAAATCAAGTATTTTTCAACACCAGTAATGCCATGCTGTGTGCGCCGTCTTTGAAAAGACTTAGAAAGTTGAACAGATGCTACCCTTGCATCGCAACAGCATATTAAAAAAAAGTATTTTTCAACACTTTTATTATGATTAAATAAATAGAAGTGAACATTCGGACGAGTCAAGTAAAAACAGTTCGAGTTAATTAAATTTAAAAATTTATTAAAAATTAATAAATTAAATATTAAAAATTTCCAATTATTTAAAATTTATTTTTATAATTCAAATTTTATTTAAAAGAATTAAACATTCAATTTAAATTTTACTATTTTTACGAGCAAATATATATGTGCTTGCATAAGTTTAATGCAAGAAATTTAAATACGCGGATTAACCAAAGTCCACGAACTTGACATTACTACCCAGTAGTTTTTGCTGAAAGCATGCACGTGTGCATTTATTTATCATTATTTTATAGTACATTTATTTATTATTTAGGTTAGGTGAAATAATTAAATCCGTATGGACCGTCTCCTATTAATGTTTTAAATTAAATCCGTGGATTCATTGGTTTACCTGGGAAAGAGGCAAGCTTCCTCAAAATAATGTGAGAGAACGTCTCGACAGGGCAGTTGCAAACCAAAATTGGTGGAACATGCATCCTTCATAATATGTGAATCATTTGGCACACGCTATTTCCGATCATTGCCCCTTGCTTATAGATACTATGGGTCATGTGTTTGCTCGAAGTAGAACATCTCCGGATAAATTTCGTTTTGAAGCCAACTGGGTGTTAGAGGATGAAACTGCTGTAGTAATTCAGAGTGCATGGGACGTTCCTAACCATGTATTACAGAAGCTAACTATTGTGGGATGCAAATTGTTAAATTGGAGCAAAGAAAACAAAAGGAAACACAATGCTTGTAAGAAGAATTTGCTTAATAAACTGCATGAATTGAACTGTTCTGATCCGGATGAAGATAAACTCCAAGAACTTGTTGAAGTTAAGCTTGGGTTGAATCTTGAGGCAGATAAGGAAGAATTTTTTTGGGAGCAAAGGGCTCGATCCAATTGGTTATCACACGGTGACAGCAATACTTCTTATTTCCACAAATTTGCATCGTATCGTAGAAGGCAAAATTCAATACAAGGGTTGTTTGATACTAGTGGAAATTGGATCACTACAGACAATGCAAAGCTTGCCATAGCTAGTTCCTATTTTATGGATTTGTTCACGACTTCATCTCCTGCGGAAGCTTCATTTATTTTTGACAAGCTACAACCAAGAATCTCAAGTGAAGTTAATGACATGTTGCTGCAGGCCTTTACAGCTGATGAAGTATGACACGCTACTAAGTGCATGGCCCCAATGAAAGCATGTGGTCTTGATGGTTTCCCAACAATTTTCTATCAACAGTATTGGCATATTATCGGATCGGATATCTCTTCCTACTGTTTGTCGATATTGAATGGTTCTTCAAGTGTTAAAGAGATCAATAAAACATTAATTGTCTTAATTCCCAAAATCAAGAAGCCCGAAAATATGGCACACTTTCGGCCTATTAGTCTTTGTAACGTGATTTACAAGATAATGGAAAAAGTCCTAGCAATTCGCTTCTCATCAACTCTGGATTCATGCATTGACAATTGCCAAGGGGCCTTCATTCCAAATAGACAAATATCAGACAACATTCTGATAGCGTATGAACTTCTGAGCTCTATGAAGAACAGCAGAGTAGGGAAGGTTGGTTCGTTTGCTTTGAAAGCCGACCTTAGTAAGGCCTACGATCGAGTAGAATGACCATTTCTTAAGGGAATGCTTCTGCACCTGGGGTATGCTCAGCATTGGGTGAACCTTGTCATGGATTGTGTTACTACGGTTTCATATTCTGTGAGTTTAAATGGTGTTGTTGGTGAGAGCTTTGTCCCTTCTCGAGGATTACGCCAAGGCTGCCCCCTAAGCCCATATTTATTTATTGTATGTGCAGAGGGGTTATCAGTGTTGCTAAATCATGCCAATCAAACCAGAACTTTACGCGGCGTAACAATTGGTCGAGAGAGACTAGAAATAGGGCACCTTCTATTTGCTGATGATAGCATCTGTTTTGCTAATGCAACAACTGAAGGTGCGTCTAACATGAAGAATCTTTTGGCTCAATTTGGAAATGTTTCCGGGCAGCAGGTGAACTACGACAAATCTCTCATTTTCTTCAGCAGCAATGTGTCTCCAGAGGATCAACAATCTATTAACTCAACTTTAGGCGTCCGTGTATCATCCAATCCAGAGAGATACCTGGGACTTCCTACGATGGTTGGTCGCAATAAGCGTGAGGCTTTTGGCTACTATTTGGACAGGCTTAATAACAAAACGGCTAATTATGGCGTTAAGTTTTTGTCAATGGGAGGGAAAGCTACTTTGATTAGGAGTGTCCTACAAGCTGTTCCAGTTTACGCCATGCATTGTTTCTTACTGCCTTCCTCTCTCTGTCGTGCTATGGAACAGTCGATGGCAAAGTTCTGGTGGAGAAACACAGGTACAAATAAGGGAATTCACTGGACAACTTGGTCTCACCTAGCCTGTTCGAAGAAAGATGGTGGTGTAGGTTTCTGTGGTCTTGGTCAATTTAACGTGGCTCTTTTAGCCAAGCAATGCTGGAGATTACTCACCAACCCAGATACATTACTGGCTAAAGTCTTGAAAGCCAGGTACTTCCAAACAAGTGAGTTTATGCATGCAAACTTGGGCTCGAATCCCTCTTATACATGGCGCAGTATTTTAAGTGCAAGAGGTCTACTGGACAGAGGTCTTACATGGTGAATTGGCAATGGGAAAAGTGTCAATATATGGAACGATTCATGGCTCCCATATGCTGGTGATGGTAGATTAAGAGCTGATGTCATTGATACAAATTGTACTACGGTGGCAGACTTAATAGACTCTCCTACAAGAACCTGGAAAATGGAAGTGCTTAACAGACTGTTTTCGGTGGACCTTGTGGAAAAAATTTGTACAATCCCTCTGGCGAGATCAAATCTGAATGATGTTTTGGTGTGGAGATATGATGGTTCAGGCTCCTATACAGCCAAAAGTGGTTATAAACTACTCCGCAATGAATCTGCTATTAGTTCAGTTTCTACCTCCATTGCATCTACTGTGTGTTTGCATAGATTCTATGAATGTATGTGGGCTTTAAGCTTGCCAGAAAAAGTAAAAATTATGATGTGGAGAATTGTTAATAATTATGTGCCTACCTTCGATAACTTACATGTTCGAAGACTGCAAGTAGATAATTTATGTGGATTTTGTCGATCAGCCAGTGAGGACATAGGTCATGTAATTCGCGATTGCTGGTATTCTAAGGAAGTCTTTGCAGCTCTGGGCATCTCTTTTTCCTCTAATTCTGTAGATTTACCATGGAAGGAGTGGGTAGCCACCTTTTTCAATGCATTGGACATCAAAAGCAAAGATGTGTTTGTTGTGTCTTGTTGGGCTATCTGGTATGCCCGGAACAGATCAGTGCATGAAAAGCAGATCATTACTACACATTAGGCCACTTCTTTTGTCCAAGCTTTTCTGCAAGAACAAGGGGGTTTACAACAAGCCGTTTCTCCAGTATCAAACGTGAGCCAGTCATATTGGCATCCACCATCGACAAACCTTGTGAAAACAAACTTTGATGCTGCATTTAATGAGCATTTACAAGTTTTGATTTCGGGTATTATTTGTCGAAATAATGCAAGTCAAATAATGGCATCTTGTGCTTTGAAACATTCTCATGTTGCGAACGCTTTCCTGGCTGAAGCTTTGGCATGTAGGGATGCGGTGGAATTTACAAAGGATCTGGGCTTCGATAGAGCTGTCTTCGAAGAGGATTCTTTAACCATAATCAAGAAGATAAACTCCAACGATGCTGACCTTTCACAAGTTAGGTCGTTGATTATGGATGTTAAGGAATCCATCAGGGGTCTCCATGAAGCGCAGTTCTGCCATACCCGTTGTGAAGGAAACATGGTAGCACACACTCTTAAACAAGAAGGACGTTTTTTTGATCTGCCGATATATTGGATGGAAGAAGCTCCTGCATCAATCACCCTAATAGCAGAAAGGGATAGACAACACCTCCCTGGGCTGGTTTAAGAGTTGTCTGTTGGCTCTTGTTTCCCGTTAAGTCCTACAGTGATCATGGATTGGGAATTTATTTTTATTGTTGCTCGGTTTTATCTTATAACTGCATTTCTAGATGCACTCCGAGGTTTTTATAGATTCACTTGCTGGTTCTCTTTTCATTAGGAACAATTTAGAGAAGATTTGGTTGGGCTGTTCTTCTTATACACTTGTAATTCTTCTCTTTTTATGAATATATAAAACCAGCAATGTTCAAAAAAAAAGAATGACTACCATTTAAGATTATTTGAAAAAACGACCCTTAAATCGTCTGCGTAAAGAAAACTTGTTTTTTACAAGATGCGAGTTTAAAATTCACTTTTAACAAAACGCGAGTTTGAAACTCATTTTTTGTAGGGCGCGAGTTTATTTTTACGTGGACCGACAATGGATCATTTTTCTAAATAATCCTAGATGGGGTCATTCTTCTAATCAAATAATAAAAAATGATCTTGATATAAAATTACCAGGTAATGATGGATTGATGATTTTTACATAGTGTGGGGAATATAATATGATACATGGAAGATTTTCATACCATTATAATAAGTATGGTTAGCTTCATACCCAACAAATCAAGTGAGGTCAATTATAATGTTTCTTATAAAAAATTTATATTAATATTTTGAAAATCTCATACCGAACAAATCAAATAGAGTCGAATGACCCAATTTTAAATGTAGCTTTGCCCATGCTAGAAGGCAAATCAAATCTAATGTATAGTTGTTTAGTTAGGGCTGGGAATTTTTATATATATTCAGGATGAACCAATGGGAGTCGTGGGAGCGATTGTCCCCTGAAAATCTAAAATTTGTATAGATTTTTTTTTTAAAAATGTTATACGCATTTTCTATTGAAAATTTATTTTTATCTCCTTAAAATTTTATAAGTTGGCATCCTAAAATTTATAGACTCGTCCTCAAACATAAAATCTTGTGTCCGTCCATTATATATTTCTCCGCGAGAATTTTGCAGGCAAACATGCATTTCTTTTCTTCTTATTTTTTTATTCAGGAATTCGATATAGAGTCAATAAATATTGTTTTAATTACATATGCTTAAGGGAAAACTACCCACTGAGTACCAAATAAATTTGGGATACCTATTTGGATCATCGAACTATAGAAAATGTCAATCAGACCACCGAACTTATAAAATCAACATATTTTGACCACCGTCGTTAAAAATCTAACGGTGGAGCGACAGAACTGCCACGTGGCAATTGACGGAAATTTAAAAATTACACATTTGGTCCCTATTATTTACACATTCTTTCAATTTAGTCCTAATTTTAAATTAATAAAATAATAAATTATTTAATTAAATGGTGACACGTGTCACCACCTTAATGTAACCCCCTTAGCCCGGCCTAGACGGTTGACCCGAACTACGAAGATTACACGAGGAAAACCAAAGTCAACCCAAAAGTCAACCTTGATTAACGACCCCTTTTTTTTCTTTTTAATCTTATCCAGATGCACATTAACCTTAAGCGTACCCTTGAGAAAAGCATACTTGAAAAGCACAGCGATCGGAAAGCAATTAAGGACTCAATTGCACAACATACAAAAGTTAGAGACCAAATTGTAAATTTTGGAAAGATTGAGGACTTAACTGATTTTAAGATTACCAAAACTTAATTAATCATATTACATGCTTCCCTGTCAAATTTCACCTTAAACGGACATCTCAAACTCAAGCAATTGCAAAAACAACTTTCAAGACTAAAACATAAAGCTTGCAAATCCCAAAACCATTCAAATCAGTGCCCAACGGTCATCTGTTTCGGAATGGGGTTGACCGTTCCGAAACGCGGGTTCGTTTCGAGACCTGTATCAGAACAGGGCCTGGTAGTGGCCAAAACGTTTCGGAACGGCCCTATCCGTTTCGATACACGAAGGCCATTACAGGCCCCCGTTTCGAAACGCTAGTGCCCGTTCCGATACGGACTGCCCAGAAATCTCATAATTTGCTGGTTTTACTTACTTTAAACCACTCAAACACACTCTAATGACTTCCTAATCATGCCAACATGTCATAATGCAATTAAGGTACATGTTTGCAACATCAAAACACATTCATGACATCAATTGAGAGAATCCACAAATCTATAGGCATGCATCCTAATAACCAAAGCCACACAATCATCAAAGCATCAAAACAAGCATCGAAATGGCCATTTACAAATCCAAATCATTTAAGGCATCATGCCACAACTAGGGAGTCCAAAACATCTCCCAAAACACATCCTAGGTTCCCATTGCCAAATATCAAAAACCAATAATGTTGTGAAAACATCACCATACATGAGCTTTGCTTTCCCTTGGAATCTTAGCCTCCTTGCTGCCCTCAAACACCTCAATTATCTGCATTATTGGTTCAAGAGAGAGAGAGTGTAAGCACAAATGCTTAGTGAGGCATGCTCTAAAGAAACAACACAATAATGCATTTCATAAAAACACTTTCCAAAAAGCCTTTTAACACATAAACAACATTATTCATGCAACAATGCATACACATCAAACATCTCATGCTTCATTAACATCAACATGTCATATTGGCTTCCAAGTGATAAACCATAACCATTTACAACATAAAACACAATCGGATACACGAATTACAAGCTGTTGAGATTTTAGGGGCTCGATTCGATCAACCATTCTTGCTCGCCAAGTGTGGAGAAGTTGGATAATTGGGTGTTTTAGTGGGAGGTGAAAATTAGGCAATTTGACACAAGGATTTATAGTGGTTCAACCTTCTAACCAAGGTCTACATCCACTACCTTAGCTCCCCACTAAGGATTTCCAACAAATTCACTAAGAATTTCGTCCCCTTTTCTAGGATTAGGAGGAAACCGTTACAACCCTCAAAGCTTTCTACCCAAAGCTTGAAGGAACACTCTCTTTACAAAAAAAGACTTAGCAAACTAGAAATCCCTCTAAAAGGTGTTTGTTTACAATTCTAAGCTCTCACCCAAAACCTAAACACTTGAGCAAATTTAACAATGTAAGCTCACAAGTGTTGTCTAAGCAAGAAATGAACAAATAAAGCTCTAGACAAATTTTGACATCATAATGTTGTAACAATTGAAGCATTAACCATTACAAGATGCTTGAAGGTCCCTTTTATACTCCCAATTGAGTTTGTAGCCGTTACTAGCCGTTGGGGATGAATTGGAGCTGTTGAGGACTTTATTTCCCTTCATTAATGCTGTTCTGCAGCTATCCGTATCGATACACGTAGAACCGTATCGGTACGGCCTTCATCAGAAACTAGCCGTTGGGCTCTTGTCAGTCTGGGCGTATTGATACGCTTAAGGGCGTATCGGTACGGGTTCACTTTTAAAAGGCCATTGGGAAATAGCCGTTGGGGTGGTTGAAAGGGGATCAGTATGCTTACCAGGCGTATCGGAACGATCCCGATCCGTATCGAAACGGCCAAGCCTGTTTCGATACGGGTTTTGGCAGTGACCAAACTGAGGCAAAAAGGTATCGATACGGGTTAGACCGTATCAGTACGAGTACTTTGAAAACACAAGTTTGGCTATTAAAAACATGAAAAAATCTTGCCAAAAACCTCTTAAAGTACCTCAAACATAATTCCAAGTTGTTTGGACTTAAAAAAAGTTTTAAATTCTTTTCAAATTAGTCCAAAACATTTTTCAATTATTATATCAAAACATTAGTTCTACACAAGCGTTGTCCCATACGCTTCATACACACTACCGAACACATAAGGTGGAGTTTACCGGTACAATTACAACCCCTCAACACCCGTGATGGAGTTTAACGGTACAATCACAACCCCTCAACATCACTCATCGGTAGTTGTATAACATCACTAACGAGAACACGAGACACTCAACACAAGATCCACACATGGACTTTTAACAACCATTGTGATCTTAAACATCTCGTTAGTGTACTTGGATGGAGTTTACGGTACAATTACAACCCCTCAACATCCAAGGCGACTTTATTCACGGTGCACCCAATCCTATAGCCGGCTAACTATATCCGATTCAAGTACTTTAAAACCACACATCACTTGCCAATATACATCATTTATCATCAATAATCCACTGTTTTAAAGCATCAATCAAAGCCATTAAACCATCATGCATCACTATGCATCAAAACCACATTTACTAATATCAAACCAAGGATCTCTTACCTTGAGCATCCTTCAACACATGGCTTTCAAAACCAGCATTAATCATGCTAAAACATGCTTTCAAAACAGAATTTAAACATGCAAATTAAACACATTGCATCCAACCATCTCATGGTTCATCCAAGAGAGAGAGTTTTCCCGAAAACTTACTCTTGAGCTTAGTTAAGTTGCTTAGACTTAAACTAAGCTCCCAAACCTTCAAACATTGGTTTCAAAGTTGAAAACCAAACTTCACTCGCCAATTCCGTTTCACAAGCTTGCCGAAACGCCGATCAAGCCTCCGGTTCAACACCACAAGAATCCGAAGATGCCTCCCCTGTTTTAAACACATCAAAGCAGAGGATTAATGCATCATCATGCATTAAAATCTTCAGCCAACACATCTAAACTCGCTGCTCTCACCAAAACTAACATTTCGGCTATCAAACACAACCGAAATCACCTCTAAACTCTAACATTTCGGCTCTGACACCACCAAATGTAACCCCCTTAGCCCGGCCTAGACGGTTGACCCGAACTACGAAGATTACACGGGGAAAACCAAAGTCAACCCCAAAGTCAACCTTGATTAACGACCCTTTTTTCTTTTTAATCTTATCTAGATGCACGTTAACCCTAAGCGAACCCTTGAGAAAAGCATACTTGAAAAGCACAGCGATCGGAAAGCAATAAGGGACTCAATTGCACAACATACAAAAGTTAGGGACCAAATTGTAAATTCTGGAAAGATGGAGGACTTAACTGATTTTAAGGTTACCAAAACTTAATTAGTCATATTAGATGCTTCCCTGTTAAATTTCACCTTAAACGGACATCTCAAACTCAAGCAATTGCAAATACAACTTTCAGGACTAAAACGTAAAACCAACAAATTATGAGTTTTCTGGGCAGTCCGTATCGGAACGGGCACTAGCGTTTCGAAACGGGGGCCTGTAATGGCCTTCGTGTATCGAAACGGATAGGGCCGTTCCGAAACGTTTTGGCCACTGCTAGACCCTGTTCCGATACAGGTCTCGAAACGAACCCGCGTTTCGGAACGGTCAACCCCCACCAATTTAGAGGAGAAAGATAAATTTTTCTTCTTTGCATTTAGCTGGAATCAAACCTAAATCTCTAGAGTGTAAAGCTAATGGCTTTGCCACTACACCAAGCACAACTTTCTGCTATAATACTCCATATATAATATATACCTCTTATTAGTTTATACATTTATAAGCCAAAAGCTCAAACCCTAAACACTAATTTCACGTATATAAATCATAAACCCTAAACTCTAACCATAAATATTTCAAATTAATTTCACGCTAAATATTTCAAATTAAACCCTAAACCCAACTCTTAAACCCTAAAATTTTCAAATTAATTCCACGCTAAATATTTTAAATTAAACCCTAAATATTTCAAATTAATTTCATGCTAAATATTTCAAATTAAACCCTAAATATTTAGCATGGAATTAATTTGAAAATTTTAGGGTTTAAGGTTTAGGTTGAGGGTTTATGATTTAATTTGAAATATTTAGTGTGAAATTAATTTTGAAATATTTAGGGTTTAGGGTTTAATTTGAAATTTTTAGCGTGAAATTAATTTGAAAGTTTTAGGGTTTTGGGGTTTAGTGTTTAATTAAAAATATTTAGCGTGGAATTAATTTGAAATTTTTAGGGTTTAAAGTTTGAGTTGAGTGTTTAGGGTTTAATTTGAAATATTTAGTGTGAAATTAATTTGAAATATTTAAGGTTTAGGGTTTAATTTGAAATATTTAGCGTTAAATTAATTTGAAAATTTTAGGGTTTTAGGGTTTAGAGTTTAATTTAAAATATTTAGTATGGAATTGATTCGAAATGTTTAGGGTTTGAGGTTTAATTTGAAATATTTAACGTGAAATTAATTTGAAATGTTTAGGGTTAGAGTTTAAGGTTTGAGATTTATATATATGTGAAATTAGTGTTTAAGGTTTGAGCTTTTTACTTATAAATATGGAAACTAATAAGAGGTATATATTATATCTGGAGAATTATAACACAAATTTGTGCTTGGTGCTGTGGTAAAGCCATTGGCTTTACACCTGAGAGACCTATGTTTGATTCTTGCTAAACGTAAAGAAGAGAAATTTATTTTTCTCCTCTAAATTGGTGGTGTCACCACCTGATTGGAGGGGGAAATAAATTAATAAAATCAAATATAAATAATTAAAGTCCTCCATTAAGGTGTTGACACGTGTCACCATTTAATTAAATAATTTATTATTTTATTAATTTAAAATTAGGACTAAATTGAAAGAATGTGTAAATAACAGGGACCAAATGTGTAATTTTTAAATTTTTTCGTCAATTGCCACGTGACAGTTCCATCACTCTACCGTTAGATTTTTAACGGCAGTGGTCAAAATAGGTTAATTTTATAAGTTTGGTAGTCTGATTGACGTTTTCTATAATTCGATGGTCCAAATATATATCCCCAATTTGTTTGGTGGTCAGTGGGTAATTAAGTTAATTACTTACACTACATAGCCCTTATTCAGCCGTTTCCGTTGATAAATTTCAAGCTTTGCCCATTCATGCACGTGTTCGTTGTTCTTCTTGTTTTAAGCACAATCTCAAATAGCTTTTAATGGCGTAGCCATAAGCATCGATCCTAAATAGGTGGATTCAATTTTTGTTTTTTAAAGGTGGACACAAGTATTAACAACATAAAATTTTTAAATTTAAATGTGTACAAATAAAATTTTAAGGTAGACACAATAAAATTTCAGGGTAAACACACTCAATAAAATAAACAATTAATAAAAAAATTCAGGTTTTTACCCGACCTTGCAGGTTTATTATAGGTTTGAATGTAGGATGTGAGGTGCAGCCAAAACCCTTGCGTTGATCCCTATTCAGAAGTAAATATTTCTTTTAATAATTACAAGTATTTTCGTCTATTTCACAGCCCAAAATATAACTTTATTCAAAATTTAATTATATTTAAATAAAAATTTCTTACAATAACGACTTTAAAAGTCAATTTTAATACAAATGTTTTGATTTATAATTTTCCTTCCCAACAATGTCATTTTTAAAATTTAAATTCAAAATTTCTTTAATAGAATAATGTGTTTTGTCATTGTATTAGTGGAAGAACTAATTTTTTTATATAGTGTGAGGTATAGGATATGAGGAATTTTCATACCGTATTATTCGCTTCATACTCTAACTATAAATTAAGTGCAATCAATTCCAATATTAAATTATGCGGATAGAAGTAAGGTAATTTAAACTCAGATTTATTGTTACAGTTAAAATTAAAATTCTTACATTATTTAGGCAGATAGAATTAAGGTAATTTAATTACTTGATTACCGTTTTGAATTTGTCCCCACAAAATCCCAAACTACAATGACGATTGCGTTTAGCATTCACACCCAGACCAAAAGGCATTTAATAGAGGCATTATTATATGAAAACTTTTTTTAAATAGTTATTTACGTAAATGACCTTTAACTAATATTATTTTAAAAATGATTTCAAATCATTTACATAAGGCGAATTCGCGTTCTACAAGAAGTGAGTTTTAAATTTTATGTTAAAAACGCGGGAAATTATTATTATTTTTCTTTTTTACTAACTTACTCAATACAGAACTCGCGTTTTGTAGAAAGCGAGGTTCGAACTCGCTTTCAGTAAAAAACGAATTCGTCTTATGTGACGATTTAAAGATTATTTTTCAAAATAACATTAGCCGAAGAACATTTACGTAAATAATTATTTAAAAAGAATTTTTCATATGATAATACCATTTAATAGAAAAGGAAGAAAAAGAAAAGGGCAAATATGTCATAATACTAATTCTTCTCATGGTCTCATCACTCATGGCCGTTTTTACACAAATATTTCATTTTTTAATATTATTTACATTTTAATACTTAAACCAAATTATTTTCAGATTTAGACATTGTTTGGTAAATAATTTTTAAGTTAAAATTAGAGGTTTGAAGTATTTTTAGAGGTTTGATCAGTCAAATCCGCTAATTTAGATGTTTGGTAAATAAAGGATTGTAATAGCGGATTGAGGTAAAACCTCTTATTTTGAAAAGGCTCCTTTTAGGAGCTTTTTGAGCTAGAGATTTGGATAAAAGACTTGTAAAATCCATTTTGTCTTTGATAATTATAAAATATTTCTCTAAATAACATAAATTTGATTAACTAATAAAATTAAAAAAAATAATTTTATAAATAAGAAATTAATAAATGCGTATTGTTGAGTGGATCAATGGATTGATCAAAGCCAAGAGGGGGTGAATTGAGCATTTAAAAATTTGTTGGAGTAAAATGATAGCTAAAAATGAAGAACATGGGATTTTAGAGTGGTTCAAGTTCCAAATGAACTCTACATCCACTACCTTAGCTACTACTAAAGATTTCCAACAATTCACTAATTTGTTTTCCCCTTTTTAAGGCTTAGGAGGTAACCTTTACACAACCGGTCAAATTTTCTACCCAAAATTTGATCAAACCCTAACAAGAGAACAAAGAAGAATTTAGGCAAGAAAGATATCTCTCAAATACAAGATTGCCCCTTTAAGTACAAACACTCAACCCAAATTTGATGATAAGATAGAAATTGAACACTACACAATTTGGGGTTTACAAGAAATTGGAAAATAAGCACAATGAGCTTGGATTTTTGCTTGGATGTTTATCTTTTATGCAATAGTTGTTGCTAGTCTTCAATTAGCTTCAATTTATACTTTCTCTATCAATTCTAGCCGTTTGGGTAGTTAGGGTATTGATTATAGCTGTTGGGACCCTATCTTTCCACCATAAATGCACTTCTGCAGCTATCCGTATCGGTATACGAAGACCTGTATCGATACCTGTCTCAAAACAGAAAGAGTCATTGCACAATAATAAAGAGGGCGTATCGATACGCGTGTAAGCGTATCGGTACGGGACAGGGACCGTTTCAATACAGGTAAGACCGTATCGATACCTTTTTCTCAACTTAGCTCACTGGAAGTTTCCGTTTCGATACGGGGAACACCGTATCGATACGGGACAACTACCACTTTAAATGTTAGTTACCTAACCAGCTGACACCAACGGTCAAAATATTTAAAAGCTTTCGAATTAAAAATTCATTAAATCTGTATTGATACGGGTGGAACCGTATCGGTACGCCATTCAAACTCCTTTAGTTTTTACAGAGGGGCGTATCGATACAGATTTTATCTGTTTCGATACGCTGTTTCGATACGGCGAGGGGCGTATCGAAACGCGTCTTTCCAGTAGCCAACTTAGTAAAAATAACATCGATACGGCTGGAAGCGTATCGATACGCTTGGACGTTTTTCAATACTTTGACCTTGGAACACTTAGAAAATATTTGGAGTTTGAGTTTTTCAAATAAGATTAAACTGTTGGTGATTTATAAATCATTTGAGGGACTTAGAAATTTATTTCAAGTTTTCAATTTAATCCTTAACATATTTAGTTATATCAAAATTAAACATAGGTTTTACAGTCTCCCCCTTTTTGATATAACAAAACCAAAACTTGAATTTTTTTTGACATTTTGAAAACTTTGCAAAATAACCCCCTTAATATTAGCTAGGTAAACTTTAAGTTGAAAATCAAAATATTTTAAGTGTGAGCTTGTTCCCTCCCCCCCTTTTTGTTAGATCAAAAATAATTGAGACATAATATGAAGTGCAGAAATAGAAAAAAGGTATAAATAATAACCAAGCAACATAATATTGATAAACATTAAGTTCAAATGAAAGGTAACATCAACTTAAAATTCAAATAACAGATAATCAAAGCATAAGTTTTAGAATAATGCAAATTTAATCCTAAAAACATAAATCAAAAGTGCATAAATATCCTAAATGACATAAATGATATGCAAAGATGAACTACTATGCATCTTCATCGCCATCTTCATCCTCCTCCTCAATTGCATCATCATTCCTCCTAGTTTAACGCCACTCGTCATGGAAAGCGGTAAGGGATATGTTCATTGAGTTGTGACCGCCTTCAAGGGAAGTGAGGCGAGTCTCCACATTCTTCATTCGATCTTCAAGGCTTGTAAACCTTGTGTCAATAGCGGTAAACCCCGAATTCATCACTTGATCTATGGAGGCAATTCCCGTGCGCAAACCTGTGAATTTCTCATTGCGAAAAGTCATGAGGGATTCTATAGGAGGTGGAGGAGGAGCTTGAGGAACTTGAGCGGCTTGAGGATTAGCAATTTCTTCCAGAACGGCATCAGCAGGGAGCTCAGATAGACGAAGCCAACTACCATTGAAGTAATGAAACTTACCCCTTGCAAGAGATCTTTCATTGATAGGATCGGTGAGGGGAGTTGGGTAGTCATGTGAGCAATCTATATCCTTTTGTAGGAAGAAATAACTCAAAGTCGTACCATAGGTGAAGGAAGTGACGAGTGTAGTGTGGCGATGTTGCACGAGATAGACAATCTCCGTAAACATAATTTGAGCAAGGTTTGGACGTTTTCTCTCACGGAAGCATCGAATCCAAAAATCATCAACTTGGCAGATAATGGAATACTTCCCTCCCGAGGGCCTAAACCACCAAGAAACCATCAAATGTAGGATCCGATCTTGAGTATTAAGGGCGGTGACGAAACCATTTAGGACATGGCCAAGAGCATTCCCATCATCATAGCCTTCATCCTCCAACTTAAACACATCACAAATGGATTGAACATCGATAGTGATCTTTTTACCCATTAGATGAGAATTAACGGCCGTAACAACACCATCTCGATTGGCACAACACTTGGCATTAACATAAAAGATCAAAACTAAGATGCAAAAGAAAAATCCGGGAATTTGGAGAAAATCCATAAACTTCCATTCTTGGAGCAAAGGTAAGTAATCAAATTTGAAACGTTCCGAGTTCAGAAAAGGAATGGAAATTACTCTCTCCGAACGGATCTTATAGTTTTGAAATTGTCGAAAATAGTTGAGATCTCCAGTGGACTTAAAGGATTGTTGATAGATAAGAGTGAGGTTCGGGCGAGTACCACCTCCGACATTGGAACCTTCACCGGCTTCACTAGTACGTGCTCTCTTTTTAGGTTCCGTTAACTAGAGAAAAGATTAAAAATAGTGTATGCATTAATTTTCTTCATTTAACTCATTGAAAACCAATAATCAAGGTTTTTGTTAAAAAAAATTGTAAACAAAACAAAAAAAAGAAAAAGTTTGAAAAGAGATAAGTTTTGGAGAAGACAAAACAAAACAAAAGGAAATTTGAAACGAAAATCAAAAGAAAAATTAAAAGAAAAGAGGAAAGAGTTTTACCTTGATATTGATAGAGAGGAATGAGAGAAAAACTTAGCACCAAATTGATGAAAAGCTTTGCTTGATTTTGAAAACCCTCAAGAGATTTTGAGTTGTGGTGTGAAAATATGAGGGATTAAGAGGCTATTTATAGAGTGAAAAACGGCTAGGGTTTTTAGGGTTTTAAAAAATTCAATTTTAGTAAAAGTTGAACTCTTTAAATGTCAATTTAAAGCTGTCTGTGCAATCGCGTATCGATACGCCTATGGGTGTATCGATATGAGGGTAAAATCGTAATTCCTTTTGAAACGCCCGTTGAAGGTCCGTATCGAAACGGATCCGTTTCGATACGAGCAATAATCGCTTCGATACGATTGTTGCTCGCATCGAAACGAGTTTAACCGAATTGATACCCGTTTTAGGCAAAATGTAATCTGAGAAGCTAATACAGTACTCGTATCGATATGCTTAAGGTTGTATCGATACCCTATGCCCAGAAATACATTTTAGGCTTTAAGAACAACCAAAGACTCGATTTTAACACCTCCTAAATGAATGCAAATGATGAATGAGCGGTTCTAAGCATATTCTAACAGAAGCATACTCCCCTAGCTATAAGCATGAATATTTTCAAGAGCAACAACACATAAACATGCAATTTCACAAGACCAAGCAATTTTAACTTCAAAAAGGGTCCTAAAGGGTCAAAGAAGGCTAGTTAGACCTAACTCTCTCCTAAGAGACCAAAAATGCTCTTTATCTAAAGGCTTTTTAAAGATGTCCGCTAGTTGGTTTAAGGTGTCAACGTACTTTATAACAACATCTTCCTTAAGGACATGATCTCTAATGAAATGATGCCTTATCCCTATGTGTTTGGTTCTAGAGTGTTGGATGGGATTTTTAGTTCAGCATATGGCACTAGTGTTATCACACTTAAGGGGTATGAATTCAACTTTAATGCCATAATCTAAGAGTTGTTGCTTCATCTGAAGGACTTGAGCACAACAACTCCCTAAGGATATGTACTCGACTTCGGTGGTAGAAAGAGCTACATTATTTTGTTTCTTAGAGAATATGAGCATACTACCCAAGAATTGACAAGTTCTCGAAGTACTCTTCCTATCGATTTTACACCCCCTAGAATCCGCATCTGAATAAGCATGAAGGTTGAAGGTTGAGTATCTAGGGTACCAAAGACCTAAACAAGGGGTATCTCTAAGGTACCTAAATATTCTCTTAACGACTATAAGGTGAGACTCTCTAGGACTAACTTGAAACCTAGCACACAAGCAAACACTAAACAAAATATCTAGTCTACTTGCGGTAAGGTAAATCAAAGATCCAATCATAGAGCGATAAAGCTTAGAGTCAACACACTTACCTCCTTCATCTTTGTCAAGCTTTGTAGATGAGCTCATGAGTGTGGCTTGAGGCTTTGCATTCTCCAAGCCAAACTTCTTGAGCATATCCTTGATGTACTTTGCTTGATTGATGAAGGTGTCATCATTCCTTTGCTTAATTTGGAGTCCCAAAAAGAATGATAGCTCCCTCATCATGCTCATCTCGAATTCACCTTGCATTAACTTAGCAAACTCTTTGCAATGACACTCATTAATATATCCAAAAATAATATCATCAACATATATTTGTACTACTAAGATGTCATTTTATACCTTTTTATGAAAAGTGTAGTGTCCACCTTACATTTTTCAATCAAAAAGTTTGGAAGTCTTTCATACCAAGCTCTAGGAGCTTGTTTTAAACCATAAAGAGCTTTAGTTAGTTTGAAAACATGATTTGGAAATTTTGAGTCTTCAAAACCCGGTGGTTGTTCCACATACACTTTCTTATTTATAAAACCATTTAAAAATGCATTTTTAACATCCATTTGAAAAAGCTTGAAGTAATGATAACATGCATATGCAAGCAACATCCCAATAGCCTCCATTCTAGCTACGGGTGCATAGGTTTCATCAAAATCTATTCCCTCTTCTTGAGTGTAACCTTGAGCAACTAATCTAGCTTTATTTCTCACAATGTTACTACTCTCATCTAGTTTGTTCCTAAATACCCATTTAGTTCCTATAGTAGATTGATTACTAGGCCTATCAGCTAATGTCCAAACATTACTTCTCTCAAATTAATTTAACTCTTCTTGCATAGCCATAATCCAAAAGTCATCTTTTAATGCTTCTTTTATATTCTTAGGCTCTATGCATGAGATAAATGCAACATGGTTCATAAGTTTAAGAGAATATCTAGTAGTTACCCCCTTGGATATATCACCCAAGATTTCACCACCTTTGACATAGTTGAACTCCCTTGGGTAGCTCACTTCCTTTTCCTCAAGAGCCAAGTCCTTCAAGGCTTCAAGAGGTAGATCTTGTGTATCCTCTTCTTTTGTTGGAATCTCATCCTCCTTTGAAGTTTGTCCTCCATCAAAGGCATCAATGATTCCTACATCATCATCATCACAAGAATCCTTCATTGGAAGGAGGTTATCATCGAATACAACATGAATAGACTCTTATACTACTAAAGTTCTCTTATTAAATACATGATAGGCTTTAGAGTTTAAGGAATATCCTAAGAAAATAGCTTCATCACTTTTTGCATCAAATTTACCTAAGTTGTCTTTTTCATTATTTAAAACAAAACACTTGCAACCAAATAGATGAAAATAGCCAATGATAGGCTTTTTAAATTTTAAAATCTCATATGGTATTTTCTTTAAAAGTGGCCTAATCATTACTCGGTTTACAATGTAGCAAGCGGTGTTTGTGGCTTCCGCCCAAAAATATTTAGGTAAATTGTTTTCACAAAGCATGGTTCTAGCCATTTCTTGTAAAGTTCTATTTTTCTTCTCAACTACCCCATTTTGTTGAGGAGTTCGAGGAGACGAAAAATTATGGCTAATACCATTTTCATTTAAAAACTCTTCAAAACCAAGATTTTGAAATTTGGTTCCATGATCACTCCTAATATGAGAAATTTTAAGTTCAAGATCATTTTGAGTTAATTTTGAAAATGTGATGAATTTTTCTAAATCCTCATCTTTAGTACTTAAAAATAGAACCCAAGTAAATCTAGAATAGTCATCAACAAGTAAAAATTCATAAGATTTACCACCCAAGCTCATAGTCCTAACAGGCCCAAATAAATCCATGTGAATAAGTTGTAAACACCTACTTGTAGAAACATCATTAATGGATTTAAAGGATGACTTATGTTGTTTACCTTTAGAGCATGCATTACAAATTTTGTCATTTGAGAACTTGATTTTGGGTAAACCTCTAACTAGATCTAGGGAAACTAATTTTTCTATAACACTAATGCTAGCATGTCCTAGTTTCCTATACCATAGCCATGCATCATTTTCATTTTGAGCTACTAAACATGCATGAGATGTATGTATGTCATCTAAATGCACCATGTAAATATTTCCTATGCGATGACCTATGAGCATAATATTATTTGATTTAATGTCAACAATTTTGCACCCATTCTTATCAAATAAGACATTAAACCCTTTATCACATAATTGGCTTATGCTCAACAAATTATGTTTAAGACCATCGACATATAAAACATTTTCAATAAGAATAGTAGAGTGATTATCTATGGAGCCAATACCTTTAATGTGACCTTTGGAGTTGTCACCGAATGTCACTACTCCTCCACTTTTTGACTTTAAGTCTATGAATCTACTATTGTCTCCGGTCATATACCTCGAGCATCCACTATCAAGGTACCATGAATTTTGACTTTGTGCTTTGGCCTTGTAGCAATGCTCCCCCTACAAACAAAGATATTAAACTTTTGTTTTTGGTACCCAAATCATTTTGGGTCCACGAGTGTTAGCTCCCCAGAGCTTGGTTCCCTTAGGAATCCAAGGTGACATAGCAACAATATTATTAGATTTGACGAGTTCCTTAGGAACCCATACACTCCTAATCTTTTTAGTTCTATTATGTCTAGGGAAGCCACTTTGTTTGTAGTTATATGTCTTTCTCCTAGGTTGGTTTGTTTTAGACGATTCACCTTTTTCATGGTTCACATTACCAACATCTTTGAAAGACTTCTGGAGCTTGTTAAGCTCATCTAACACCTTTTGGTGTTCACTATTGCATTGAGAAAGAAGATTATTTAGGTCTACATTTTCATCTTGGAAAAATTTAAGTTCTTCTTTTAAACCTAAAACATTTTTCTCAAATTTTAAGTTAGCTTGAAAAAGTGAGTCATTTTTATCATTCAATTCCAAAATAATTTTTTATTTATTTCTAATGACCGACTCTTTCTACTTCTCAACTAACTCATCATAAACCTCTTGCAACTCATCATACGCATCATGCAATTCATCAAATGTAAAGTCAAAAGATGATGAGTTAGAGGTTACCATAGAGGAATCCTTCTCAAGTGCCATGAGGCAAAGGTTGGCCACTTCGTGTTCGTCATCCTCGGATAACTCCTCGTCACTCCAAGTTGCAAGCTTGGCTTTGAGCTTCTTCTTCTTCTCAAAGCCCTTCTTCTTGAGTTGAGGGCACTCCGAACGAATGTGATCGGGTTTTTTGCACTCGTAGCAAATGATTTGATCCCTCTCTTCTTCTTTGTTTTTGCCCTTGAAGTCCATTTTTCTTTGAATCGTCCTTCCTCGGTTGGACCTCATGAATCGTGAGAACCTTTTGGCTATCATAGCCAATTCTTTTAGGTCATCCCCTCACTAGAAGTGCTCTCCTCATGTAATGAAGCTTTGAGAGCCACTCCTATCTTCTTCTTCTTTTTTACTTCTAGCTTCTCCACTCTTTTCTCTTTTCTCTTCCTTTTTCTTTTCATCTTCCCTTCCTTGCTTCATTATCTCATGAGTAAGGAGAGAACACACTAGCTCATCAAGTTTAAGTGTCTTCAAGTTTTTGGCCTTAATGATGGAGGTTCTCTTCCCATCCCAAGATTCGGGAAGTGAGTAGAGTAGCTTCCGGACTAATTTGTCTTCCGGGATTGTCTCTCCAAAACCTTTAAGCCCGTTGACGATTGTTGAGAAGCGATCAAACATCTTGGACACGGTTTCGTTGGGCTCCATTTTGAAATTCTCACGGCTAAGATTGAGAATTCCAATCTTGGTCTCCTTCACATCACTAGTTCCTCCCTAGGTGGTCTCTATTGTATCCCACACTTCCTTGGCACTTTCAATGGATGAGACTTTGAAGTAGATGTCGGGACCGAAAAAGCAAAATAGCATTTGAAGAGCTTTATCATTGATTTGGATCTTCTTTCTCTCTTCTTCACTCATCTCAATCTTCTTCTTTAGAACCAATCTTCCTTCACCGTCTCTCTTCAATGGAATATAGGGATCATCTTCAATGAAATTCCAAACTAGATAGTTATTGGATTTGATGAAGATGCGCATCCGGTTCTTCCAAAATAGATAGTTATCACCGTTGAAGAATGACATTTTTGTGGTTGATTGAGACTTGTACATGCTTGACTCGGAGGTAGATGCCATGACTTGATTTTTGGATGATCACACTCTTCCTAGGAATTCCTCTTATGGTTGTTAATCCTTCAAAGAGGTAGGCTCTGATACCAATTGTTGAGTGGATCAATGAATTGATCAAAGCCAAGATGGGGTGAATTGGGCTTTTAAAAATTTGTTGGAGTAAAATGATAGCTAAAAATGAAAAACAAGGGTTTTTAAAGTGGTTCAAGTTCCAAATGAACTCTACATCCACTACCTTAGCTATCACTAAGGATTTCCAACAATTCACTAATTTGTTCTTCCCCTTTTTAAGGTTTAGGAGGTAACCTTTACACAATCGGTCAAATTTTCTACCCAAAATTTGACCAAACCCTCACAAGAGAACAAAGAATAATTTAGGCAAGAAAGATATCTCTCAAATACAAGATTGCCCCTTTAAGTACAAAAACTCAACCCAAATTTGATGATAAGATAGGAATTGAACACTACACAATTTGGGGTTTACAAGAAATTGGAAAATAAGCACAATAAACTTGGATTTTTGCTTGGATGTTTATCTTTTATGCAATAGTTGTTGCTGGTCTTCAATTAGCTTCAATTTATACCTTCTCCATCAATTCTAGCCGTTTGGGTGGTTAGGGTATTGATTATAGCCGTTGGGACCCTCTATTTCCACCATAAATGCACTTCTGCAGCTATTCGTATCGGTACACGAAGACCCGTATCGATACCTGTCTCAAAACAGAAAGAGTCGTTGCACAATAATAAAAAGGGCGTATCAATATGCGTGTAAGCGTATCGGTACAGGACATGGACCGTTTCGATACGAGTAAGACCGTATCGATACATTTTTCTCAACTTAGCTCATTGGAAGTTTTCGTTTCGATACGGGGAACACCGTATCAATACGGGACAACTACCACTTTAAATGTTAGTTACCTAACCAGCTGACACCAACGGTAAAAATATTTAAAAGCTTTCGAATTTAAAAATTCATTAAATTCGTATAGATACGGGTGGAACCGTATCGGTACGCCATTCAAACTCCTTTAGTTTTTACAGAGAGGCGTATCGATACAGATTCAATCTGCTTCGATACGCTGTTTCGATACGGTGAAGGGCGTATCAAAACGCGTCTTTCCAGTAGCCAACTTAGTAAAAATGGTATCGATACGGCTGAAAGCGTATCGATACGCCTTAACGTTTTTCAATACTTTGGCCTTGGAACACTTAGAAAATATTTGGAGTTTGAGTTTTTCAAATCAGATTAAAGTGTTGGTGATTTATAAATCATTTGAGGGACTTAGAAATCTATTTCAAGTTTTCAATTTAATCCTTAACATAGTTATATCAAAATAAAACATAGGTTTTACACATATAAATTTAATAATTAATAAAATTATATTCAAAATATAATTTCGATAAAAAATTAATATATAAACCTAATTTAATAATTATTAAAATTATATTAAAAGATAATTTAACAAATAAAAAATTAATATGTACACCCTCATATATGTTCAATAACTATATTAAAAAATTAATTTTCATAATCAAATTAATATTCATAGATACAAAATGTTCATAACTAATAAATTATTCAAACAAGTATCAAATATAATTATGTCCTTATATGTCATTTTGTTTGTTCAAATAATCAAACAACTATCAACTATCAGTTAATTTTACCAAACACTTTTATACAATCAACTAATGTATTCCGGTAGTCAAATCAGTTATCCGCTATCAGCCAATGTAATTCGCTATCCGCTAATTGCCAAACAGGGCTTTAGCATTTATTTTGAAATCTGACGAACAAAATTATTGTCTTTTTTCGATGTCCATTTCTATATTTCAACGCTAAAAAAATAAATTTTAAGTATTAACTTTAAATTATAAATTTTAAACCCTAAAAAATACATTATATTCTCGATTTCCTAAACTCTAACTCTAGTCATTAAACTTAAACCTTAAATCTAATTTTTAGTGTGAGTAGTGTGTGACATAAATAAGAACACTAAAAAAATTATATTCCTCATCTAACTGCTATAATGAGTTTTACTAAAAAAAAAAAAAAATTCATAAAATTCGTCTCACTAACCAGGAGAATTTAGGTGTTAAAAATTAAATGTTTGGGTAAATACTAGTCCAATGGCCGTCAAGCAAACATATTGTTATCCCTATTATTTTGACCAATTAATTTGGAGCAAAACGATATTGTCACAGGGTCAGAGTTTTGGCGTAGGGACATCTCCCCCGTGCGGCAATCCAGGGCTTTCACCAGCCCGAGGCTCAGCCTTTTCCACTCGATACTTACTGGTTTCGCCCTCCTATGGACTCATCAGGGAAGTGGGGACAGCTCCCGACCAATGTGGTGCCTAACCAGCACGCTCGTCCCCAGGACTGAACGGCTGTACGGCACATACTACACCCTTATTGTTATCCCGCATCCTGCATTAAGCACAACCAGCAAGCATCTCGTCACGGTCTTGCCTATCACGCAAACAGACCGTGACAATCTCCCCCACTCAATTCATGCACGCCCTCGTGCATGGGGAGAAAACTCGTTCCCTCTTCTATGAGGAACTAGCCCAGATCTAGTGTGCAATTCCCTGCCTGCTCACCCTCTTCACCGAGGTTCTGCGAGTGCTTGGCGAACTTTCGATGCGGCTTCCTGCCTACCCGACCTCGTCTCAATCTCTTTATAGAGGCCCCACTCGCGAACACCACTTCACTTGGGTGCGAGACACACGCTCGTCCACTTTGACTCGCTACGCAGCACATGGAGCGCTTGGTAAGCTCACAACTACCACACAATCCTGCTCTGATACCATCTGTCATGGGGTCAGAGTCTTGGCGCAGGGACATCTCCCCCGTGCGGCAACCCAGGGCTCTCACCAGCCCGAGGCTCAGCCTTTTCCACTCGATGCTTACTGGTTTCGCCCTCCCATGGGCTCATCCGGGAAGCGGGGACAACTCCCGACCAGTGTGGTGCCTAACCAGCACGCCCGTCCCCAGGACTGAACGGCTATACGGCACGTACTACACCCTTATTGCAATCCCGCATCCTGCATTAAGCACAATCAGCAAGCATCTCGTCACGGTCTTGCCTATCACGCAAATGGACCATGACAATATGCATAGCTACGTGGCGTTTTCCGTCGAACCTGACCCAACAATTAAAGTCTTCATTTGAATTCAACCGGATTCAGTGTTTAATAATATTTTATTCGATCAGTATTTAATCTGAATTTTGAAATAAAATATTGATCGGGTTTTTTTGTGTGTGTAAAAGATGGTGGTGTAACACCACGTGCCTCATTAAAAATCCCCCTACACCTAAATGGGGGAAAAGAGTACACATGGTGTTACGAACAAATCATTACAATTGACCAACATAAAGACCAACAACTTCACCCAATATCATCGGCAAGCAACTGGATAACTTCTGGTGGAGGGCTATCAAACACCAAACTCCCTAATTGTCTATTCTGAGCCAAACTCGCTAATTTATCCGCAACCATATTTGCTTCACGGTAAATAAACCTTACCGACAAATCCCACTGTTGGAGAACAAGCTTTCGCAGCCGTTGGATCAAAGCATTCTCCGACAGAACGCTAGACTCCATGTTTAGAATCGTCGCCATTGTTTTGCTATATGTTTCCAAATCCACTAATCGGAATCCTCGCTCCCACGCAAGAGTGAGCGCATCATAAACCGCCCATAATTCGACCATAAGCACTGTGCAAGAACCAATGTTCCTCGCAAAACCAATCACCCAAGACCCAGAATCATCACGAATAACGCCACCTATCGACGCTTGCTTTGCCATTCTTCTCACCGCTCCATCAATATTCACCTTTACGCGTCCCGAATTTGGCACCTGCCATTTCACGATGCCTCTTGTACGTGATCCATCTCGCCCAAAAGTTCGAGTGCCACCATTGCTTGTGGTAGCAACACACTCGTGATATAAGCGCCTAGCCTCCAACACTATATACCACCCCCCCTCGTTCTGATTATTAAAGACTTTGTTGCAGCGATTCTTCCACAGCAACCAGCAGATGATGGCGAACAAGGTGTTCCAACTGCTAACACCTTGATGCACGACAACATTGTTTAATAAATTCCCATTCACCCAAGCCTCAAACCCCATAGCAAAAAAGTTTCGCGCAGTAGAAGACTGCAACACCTGATTCCACATGAACCGAGTTGTTGAGCATTGACGCAGCACATGATTTAAATACATATAGAAGAGTATTATAACAATTATTCTTAAATACATAAAGAAATTATATTATCATTCTATGAGTAAATTATATAAATTATCACTAAATTTTACTCTTAAACTTATTTTGGTCATTGAAGTTTCAAAACGTCCAATTTACTTACTGAAATTTAGGGTTTGATCATTTTTGTCACTAAAGTTTAGATATTGAACTTTTGGTCGCTCTTAAACCCCAAACATTCATAGATAATAGTCGTTCGTTCTCAAATTTCACCACTCACTTCGTCTCGACTTTCCGAGTCTAAATTCGACCTCTATTTTACCCGAAAGTACTCTGAAGTTCATGAATAGGCAAAAAATTTCAGATTTCTCTCTCGTCGATCTCTCTTTGCTGTCGTATGGAACCCGTTTTTCAATATTTTTCTTCTCTCGTGTCGATAAAGTTTTTCACCGTTTGAATCTTGAAGAAGTTTTTTCATTAGCCGATAAATGAACGTCAACAAAAAGTTAACGGAGGACTGACAAAAAATGTTCAATTTCTAAACTTCAATGAGTAAATTAAACATTTTGAAATTTAAATGATCAAAATAAATTTGAGAATAAAATTAAGTGATGATCTATGTAACTTATCTGTGTTAGATATTTTTCACACAACTTAAATTCGATCTAATTTTATTCTTCACAAAACTTAGCCTAATCCTAACTTTTTTTTGTAAATTCAATCTTATAGAATTGAATAGGGTCTAAACCCGTACTTAGCCTAATCCTAACTTTTTTTTTTTTGTAAATTCAATCTTATAGAATTGAATAGGGTCTAAACCCGTGAAGTTGGTGTAATTTTACCATATAAATCAGCAAGTAACGTACAGTTTTGCCTTCACTTTATACGCAAATAGAATCATACACACACGACAGTTCTTCCTATCAAACTCCTTGAAAATCCTGAGGAGAACATGGGGCATGAACTAGGGAACCATGATATCATGCAGCTGGGTGAGACGGAGAGAAATCTCAGGTCATCTTTTCGCCAGTTATCTTCAAGCTTCAGAAGTACTACCTCGGACCTCGCCGTGCCGTCGTCGTTCAGAGAAAATAACGACCACGAGGTCAAGGTGCAGTGGGCGGAAATTCAGAGATTGCCGACTTTTAAGCGTCTAAGAACGTCATTGTTCGATAACAAACTTTTAATTAATGATAATAGCAAAGAAGAAGACGATATAAAAATCGACAGGAAGAGGAAGGTGATCGATGTCACGGAGCTCGGAGCAATGGAGCGCCACGTTTTCATGGAGAAGCTCATTACCAAGATCGAGGACGATAACCTCCGCCTATTGAAGAAGCTGAAAGAAAGAATAGACAGGCAAGAAAACACTGTCGTGTCTCTTCTGCATGTATTTTCTAGTGGCTTGTGTACCAACATCAACATGAAAATGATTTCTGAATAATAATAATAATAAGTCGATCAAAAGAGAAATAATTTTGTAGATTCATTGACGTGCAATTGACAGTGACATTTGTGCTTAGGGTGGGGTTGGAATTGTCGACTATTGAAGTGAGATTCCAGAATTTGTCAGTGGAAGCAGATTATGAAGTAGTTCTAGGAAATCCCATTCCTACACTATGGAACACCATCACCGGTGCATTCCCTGTAAGTTTTTTTAGTCCCCTAGATCTTTGCATCATTTCTCATTATTTTTTTTTCTTTTTATTTTTCAAGGTTTGAACATGGATTCTTTCCTTCATAGTACCATGTATCGTATCATTACACCTGACATTTGTTGGTTGTCCCATTACTTCTAACGTAAACAACACCATTGGTCACTCAACTATTCTCGTTTTACTGTTTTGGTCACCAAACTATTATTTTTGACAAAATCGTCATTTACATTATATTTTTCCCTATTTTGGTCACCCGCCGTAAAAAAATTCACGGAAAAAACAATAGTTTGGTGAACAAAACAAGAAAGAAGCAATAGTTTGGTAACCAAAATAAGAAAGAAGCAATATTTTGGTGACCAAAATAGGAAAAACGTAATATTAGTGACCGAAATAGAGGGGGGGGGGGGGGGGAAGTAACGTGAGTTACAGTTCTGCCAAAAATAATAGTTTGGTGATCAAAACAGAAATCAGAAATAGTTTAATGACCAATGATGTTGTTTACCCTCACTTTTATTGTTTCTCACTAAATATTATAAAAAGAGGCACTTACATTAACCATCCCAAAGCAAATTTACTAATACTAGTTTTCTCTCCCAATCTTCACAACTTTTTTAGCTATGCCAGAACATGGACAAATTCTTTGTTTTTTTTTAGAAAATTAAATAACTGGAATCATCTTCTTCTTATTAAAACACTTCACCATTATTTGCTTGACCTTCGTAAATAGCCCTCTTGTTCACTACAATTTGGATTTATAAATGTGTGTGTACATATATTAACACACTAATGGGAGAGGTCTAAGATGTTGAACAGGCTTTGACAAAAGTTGGCAGATGCAAGTCTCAATCATACAAGATAAAAATTCTCAAACATATAAGTGGAATCATCAAACCCTCAAGGTTCACTTTGGATATTGACTTCTCACATTCATATTTTATCTGTGCATGATCTATGAGTTTCAAAGAGTAGATATCGTATGTCCCTTTTCAGTGCCCCTACATGTCTCATCACTAAAAAATAGGTTTAAGGTTTAGGATTAGTGTTTAAGGTCATGGTTTAGGGTTAGAGTTTAGAGTATTGGGTGTATGGTATGTTTTATAGGGGGTAGGGTTCAAGGTTTAGTGTTTAAAAGTTAAGATTTAGGGTTATGGCTTAGAATTTGATTTTTTAGTGTTGAGACATAAAATAGGACACCAAAAGGGGCAGAAGATTTTTGTCCCGAGTTCAGGCTACTTTTTGGGGAACAATAGTTATACCAAAAAATACTCTTGACAAGCTGTCAAACTCACTTCTTATGCAGGATGACTCTATTGCTTGGTCCTCCAGGCTGCGGAAAGACCACTTTGTTACAGGCACTTTCAGGGAAGCTCAACCCATCTCTCAAGGTTTTCTATTTGTCCAAATTATATGTTGTACCAGTACCTAATAAGTTCAAAAATAATGAAAAAAATGTGGATTGAGCAACAATTAATCTTGAGGCATACTTTTATTTCAGGTCACAGGGGACATATCCTACAACGGTTACAAGTTCACAGAGTTTGTGCCTCAGAATACATCAGCTTACATAAGTCAATATGACCTGCACATTTCTGAAATGACTGTAAAAGAAACACTTGACTTCTCAGCTCGTTGCCAGGGGATTGGACGCAGAGAAGGTATGTAACTATGTATTACTTTGCATCCTGTAATAACGATCATACCTGCATAACCATAAGCTTATCTTAATGTTGTCTATGAATAAAGATATGTTAAAAGAAATCAGTAGAAGGGAGAAGGAATCAGGCATTATCCCGGAACCGGATATAGACACATACATGAAGGTAATTTGCTAGAAATAGTGATCATGTCAACCAGCTAGCAGGGGCTGGATATCTTTTCTTTTGGATCCACCTCTGACTATATAATATGTGTTAACAGGCAATTTCCATTGAAGGATTAAAAGGAACTCTTCAGACAGACTATATATTAAAGGTGATTCTCTCAAAAGAATAAAAAAATGTCTAAAAGGAAATCCAAAATTTTCACCAACAGTTCCACAAACATTCAGATTCTTGGACTGGACATCTGCGCCGATACTATAGTGGGAGATGCAATGAACATAGGAATCTCAGGTGGTCAAAAGAGAAGGCTGACAACAGGTTTTGCAGTTCTATAACCTTTCTATTGAAGTTATAATGTTAAAGAGATCCGATATTTATGTTCCATAAAGCCCTTGCAAAAAAAGAAAAAACAAGGGACCTTGGTGAAAGCTTGATGACTCCCTTGGCCTTACAAAACCATGCAATTCTAATAGATTTTTCATGTGAAATTATGATAGGGGAAATGATAGTTGGCCCAAATAAAGCTCTCTTTATGGATGAAATATCAACTGGCCTAGACAGCTCCACTACCTTCCAAATAGTTACCTGTCTACAGCAACTAACCCACATAACAGAGGCAACACTTCTTGTATCACTTCTTCAACCAGCACCAGAGACCTTTGATCTCTTTGATGACATCATTCTAATGGCAGAAGGAAAGATCGTATACCATGGACCATGCAGTTATGTTCTAGAGTTCTTTGAACATTGTGGTTTTAGGTGCCCCGAACGCAAAGGTGTTGCTGACTTCCTCCAAGAAGTATGTATCCTTTAATCTACATAATATGTCCATGACATTTTCCTTTAACTAATGGACTTAAAATAAATTAATTGTAGGTTCTTTCCGAAAAGGACCAAGGACAGTACTGGTATCGCAGAGACCAACCTCGTAGTTTTGTTTCTGTGGACAACTTCATAGTTGCATTCAAGAAATTTCAAGCAGCAAATAAGCTAAATGAAGAACTCTGCATACCTTTCAATAAATGCGAGAATCATAAAGATGCCTTATCATTCAACATCTATTCATTGGGAAAATGGGAGTTACTCAAAGCATGTATGGCAAGAGAATGGCTTCTCATGAAGAGAAACTCATTTCTTTATGTTTGTAAATCATCACAGGTAATAATAATAATAATAAGCATAAATGTATAATATCAAACATTTGTAACTCGACATATCCACTAACCAGCCATGGATGTTTCCTACATATGCAGCTTATAGTTGTTGCACTGATAACGATGACCATCTTTATTCGCACTCGGATGAAGCTTGACCTTGTCCATGCGAGCTACTACCTGAGTTCCCTGTTTTATGCACTCAACATACTTTTGACGATCGGAATTCCTGAGTTAGCAGTAACTGTTTCCAGATTGTCAGTTTTCTATAAGCAAAGAGATTTCTACATCTACCCAGCATGGGCATATTCCATTCCAGCAGCTATTCTAAAGATTCCATTTTCATTGATAGATGCTTTTCTGTGGACAGCTCTTACATACTACATAATTGGTTACAGTCCTGAGCCAGAAAGGTTTATCATGTTAACAAAAATTATCTTCGAGTTCGACTAAATATCTAACAAATGTTATCATCTTCTAAACTGAATTTTACTTTCAGGTTCTTCCGCCAACTCTTCCTCCTTTTCCTTGTTCATCAAATGTCAGTATCACTATTCCGTTTCATTGCTTCAGTTGTTAGAGATCAAGTTTTTGCAGCAAATTTTGGTACTCTTATGTTCCTGGTGATACTTTTATTCAATGGCTTCATAATTCCACGACGTAAGGCAATTCACTACTTATATCATAAGATTAAAAAGATGTAACTATATTAATGTTCCAAACCTTTCATGCAGCTTTACTCCCTGCTTCGGTCAAATGGGGCTTTTGGCTTTCACCACTTGCATATGCTGAAATAGGTGTGGCAATAAATGAATTTCTAGCGCCAAGGTGGCAACAGGTGAAAGGAAAACAATGGATACTTTTTTAGTGCCATGCAAATTAGCATATCTACTCATACTCCCATGTTTCCCCGGCAATTGTTCGTTAGCAGGTTTCATCTTCAAATGCTACTTTGGGACAGCAAGTTCTAGAAAAACGTGGGCTAAACTTCAATGACTGCTACTATTGGATATCAGTAGGAGCATTGGTAGGATTCTGGCTGATTTTTAACATTGGATTCACCTTGGCTTTGACCCTTTTAAAGTGTAAGTTGTTCCTTAGCATACACCATACAAGAAAATAATGATAGAAAAAGAAAATTGAGGTGAACAAAATCCTTAAAGTACTAACCTGTATATGCTGTTGCAGCTCCAGGGAGTTCTCGGGCCATTATTTCTCATGAAAGATTTTCTTATCTAAAAGCAAAAGAGGATTCAAGTGACACAGCTGATGAAAAAGAATTGCCTAGTGTCGACTTTCTAAAAGCTCCAGCACAAACCAAAGTTAGGGGTAAGAACTCTTGTTGTTCATGTACTTCTACTTTATCGCACAGAGCATCTACTGTATGTCATATAAAGTAAACAAATAATATAGGCTAGCATGCCAACATACTATAAGCAAGTTTTTTTTACTACAGGGACGGTTTTACCTTTTAAGCCCATAACGATTTCATTCGAGGATGTGCAATACTTTGTTGACAATCTTAAGGTAACTATGTTAGTCCTCAATCCCACATTTTCATATATAAATAATATATTTTTCTAATGTCTTCTACATATTCCCAGAAACTGAGAGAGCAAGGGTGTCCGCAAAAAAGACTACAGCTACTTCAAGATATTACTGGTGCATTTAGGCCTGGAGTTCTCACGGCTTTGATGGGTGTTAGTGGAGCTGGGAAAACAACACTAATGGATGTACTTTCAGGAAGAA
This sequence comes from Hibiscus tridactylites, assembly GCA_958450335.1. NCBI lineage: Eukaryota > Viridiplantae > Streptophyta > Magnoliopsida > Malvales > Malvaceae > Hibiscus > Hibiscus tridactylites. Next base: position 67,142,162 of record OY288287.1, on the reverse strand, counting down.
AAACCGGAGGTTATATTGAAGGAGAGATAAAAATTGGAGGGTACCCCAAAGTCCAAGAAACGTATGCTAGAATATCAGCTTACTGTGAGCAAACTGACATCCATTCTCCAATGATTACAGTAGAGGAATCAGTGATGTACTCAGCTTGGTTACGCCTACCAACCGAGGTTGATAAACACAAAAGATTGGTAAGACATGTTTACATAGTTTGATTAAATAAACAGCTTGCACAAAGATCGAAAACTCATACCGGTCCTTGTCGCATGACCTTTACATCTAGAAAGGGTCAGTTGCAGCAGCGCTATTATACTTTTGCATGGGACCGGAAGAACTGCATTTATCTTAAGTAGAAACAAGAAATTAGCAAATCATCACCTAGAACTTGCACACATGCTAGGATTATATCCATGATTATGAATACATTGCTCAAAATATTTAACGCACTTACCTATCTAATAGGAATTTGTAGCAGAGGTTCTTCAAATGATTGAGTTGGATGAAATCAAAGATGCTTTAGTTGGAACCCCTCGTGTAAGTGGAATATCACCAGAGCAACGTAAACGGCTAACTATAGCAGTAGAACTTGTTTCTAATCCATCCATAATATTTATGGATGAGCCTACTTCGGGTTTAGATGCCAGAGCAGCTGCAATTGTCATGCGAGTTGTGAAGAATATTGTTCACACAAAACGGACAATCTTATGCACCATTCATCAGCCAAGTATTGACATATTTGAAGCATTCAATGAGGTAATTAACCGGCACATTCACATGCTGCCATGCTTGGTACTTATTTTTTTTTAAAAAATTACAAATTGGAATTTCAAGCGAATTGCTCTTTTTCTCACATTTTGAATTTGAATGTACTATCATATGTTACTAGATGTTGTGATTTAATCAGGCAGCAAACAATAAACACTGAGGTGCAACAGAGGCTAGCTATTATAGCTTACTCCTTAAACTGCTCCCTGTCATAAACTAAAACATGAAAATTCACTGGTTGTACCAGTCATTATGATAACAGGAAAAAATTACACCAAAAGTTACTTGAATGGAAGCATTCAGGCCTAAATAAGCAATTATCAGGTGTCTCGTTTTTGCATAATATGTGTGTATCCTTGCAGCTTATTTTGATGAAAAAAGGAGGACAAATGATATATTCTGGAGAACTGGGTCAGCACTCAAGTAGGCTTATTGAATACTTTGAGGTAATCCTAAAAATCGACATCACTATGTGAAGTTTATTTTGCATTACATGTGTACATGTTTCTAGCTTGTAGCCTAGGACCTTACTCCATATGTTTGACATGAAAATGACGTTACAGTGAAGGAATAGCACCCTAAGTAAAACAAATGGGGTTTCTATGGTGGCTCTCTTTTTAACTCATCTAATGCTCATGATATCATTCACACCCTTCTGGCAGGGTATACCCGGAGTACCGAAAATTAAAGAAAACCATAATCCAGCAACATGGATGTTAGAAGTCACCAGTCCTTCTACAGAGGCTCATCTTGGAATAGACTTTGCCCGTATCTATAAAGAATCTTATCTCTACAAGTAAATTCATTATCTTAAATGTGTTTAAAAACACTATTAAGCTGTCACAGTTTCACCACTAACCAGGTTCAGACATCACGTTTAGATACTGTTTTCCTTTGATTTTAGTTCAAGGAGCCATAAACACTCTTAAAAACATTTAAATCAAACAATTTTGTATTTTTGTTTTAGCACTTTTAATTATCATACCAAGTGATATAATGTTCTTTCTCTTTAGGGAAAACAAAGAAATAGTCAAAAGCCAAAGCCTTCCAGCACAAGGTTCAGAGAAGCTACATTTTTCGACACCCTTTCCACAAAACGGATGGGAGCAACTTAAAGCATGCCTTTGGAAACAACAGTTGACCTATTGGAGAAGTCCGAAATACAACTTAGTGCGATTGGTGTTTATAACTTTATCTTCTTTGTTATATGGAGCCTTACTTTGGCAGAAAGGACAGAACCTGTAAGCTGTTTTCTAGCTCTTTTTTCTCCCTTTACTATTGTTGCCAATCATTTAAATACCATGATCACATAGCTATATGAAGAAATGTTTGTCAACGAAGCGTCGCCAAGATTTATTCCATAGAGTTAACATAAAATGTATCTCCATAAAGTAAGTTGCTGGCTTTATTTGCAAGGATAAATAGAATGCTAAACAGACAAGGGAAAGATATTATAACTTGTCTCCTAGTGCTAAAATCTAAAGAAGATAGAGCAGGCGAGAGTAAGAGAAGTTAGCAACTAGCAAGGACATATAAATTAAAATTTAGCAGATTAACAAGAATTTAAGAAATGGGAATAAGTCATATGACTCATTATATCAAGTTAATTAGTAAGTGCAATTAGCATACCCTGACAATTAGTGTTCCAAAAGAATGCATTAAATTCTTAGCACATAGTTATGGAAGTTGCTTGGTGGAAAGATAAAAGAATGATATTTTATAAGAATTTCAATTCAAACTAGAATTGTATATTGAAAAGCTGAATTAAAAACTAAAAAAAAATAATTGCTTGGAATATTTTAGATTATATGCTTACCGAGTGATATGCTGACATTTTGTTTCCCTTTCTGAAGACATGATGAGCAGGATTTTTTCAACATAATGGGATTGATATATGTTTTCATGATATTCAATGGAACAAGTAGTTGTTCATCTGTTCTTCCATTCGTAGCTACTCAACAGACAGTTGTCTACCGTGAAAGATTTGCCAGAATGTACTCCTCATGGGCATATTCATTGGCACAGGTAAAAAAAATTATAGACTGACTTCTAAGCATTTACAAGTACTATGACATACTTGAAGGTCACATATCTTAGTATAAATTAGCTCCTTCATGTTTGCAGGTGATTATTGAGATCCCTTATATCTTTCTAGAAGCAATATTATTTCTGACAATCACTTATCCAGCTGTAAACTTCTATGGATCGGCTTACAAAGTATTTTGGTACTTCTACACTGTGTTTTGTACACTTCTTTATTACAAATATTTAGGCATGATGATAGTTTCTTTGACTCCAACTTACCAAGTAGCTACGATATTTGCAAGCCTCTGTTACGCGTTGTTGAGCTTGTTCTCAGGATACCTCATCCCGGGACCGGTAAGCCTATTATGTCTTGTCTTGCTAACTGAAACCCGATTTCAATTCACAGTTTTTACAGTTCCCAATAAAATTGAACACTTAGGCACCTGTAAATGTAAATAGCAGAACAACTAGACTAATGATAGGAGAGCATACTTAAATACTTTACCAACTAAAATTGATACTACTTTATTTGCATTATAGCAAACTTTAATACATCCGGACATTTTTATATATATCTAAAGTAACAGAAATCTCCTACTTGCTTTCAGAAATTTCCTAAATGGTGGGTTTGGGGCTACTGGATTTGTCCAACTTCCTGGTCCCTAAAAGGTATCCTCACTTCACAATATGGCGATATTAAAGAAGAAATTGTAGCATTTGGAGAGCAAAAAGCACTCAATGCCTTCTTGGACAGTCAATATGGGTATAAACATCAAGAATTGCCCATAATAGCCATTGTACTTCTTGCTTATCCACTTGTCTTTGCATCTGCTTTTACATATGGTATAGCTAAACTAAGCTATCAAAGGAGATAACATGCCTTCTGTGGAAAGCTGTCATGATTTAAACTAGTGGGAAGTTAGTTTTTGTTCATTCTAAATTCTGAGTCAGACTTCTGTAAGGTATAAATCTATTAGACAAGTAATCCCTACAATCAATTTCTATTCTCTCTATTATTAACTGTTGGTCTAACTTAGTTTTTGCGATTGAGCAGCACTTGTAAATGTTGGTGTCACCATGCTCTACTCTATATACATTCTCACTTAAAAGTCATAAAATTGAGATTGCACCAAGAATACAGAAAATTATGCAATTGAAACATGTTTAGTAGAACCATCAGGGGGATTGTCATAGTCATTTTAACGAACAGGTAAAAAACATGAATTGTTTTCCTACGTAAACGGTGCTTTCAAGTACATCCACGAAAGCTCCCTTTGTTTTCCTACGCTAGAAGATTTGATCCTTCGCTTACACCGACCCACAAAGCAAGGTAGAAATTCATCGTCTTTAATCTTCAAGACTCACTCTAAACAATACAATTTATTAATATAAGAAAGAGCAAACCGATTCAAAGGGAAGGGAAACCCAAGATTGTCTTAGATACTATCTTGCTCTTAACTGCTTTTACCATCCTATCGTGCGCCAATCATGGGGGGAGGTGTAACCGGAGCAATCACCACCACGGCCGCCGTTGTTCCCACTAAGACACCCCCTCACTACGGTGGGGGCGCGGCTGAATCTCAGTACGTTGCGGCGAAGACGTCGGTTTGGTGGGACATTGAGAACTGCCAGGTGCCTAAACACTGCGACCCGCATGCGACCGCGCAGAAGATGAACTACAGCGGGCCGGTTTCCATCTCCGCCTACGGTGATACCAATCGGATTCCTTCTTCTGTACAGCAGGCGCTTTCCAGCACTGGCATTGCGCTCAATCATGTCCCCGCTGGTAACCTCATCAATACCCTTGGTTTCTTTATATCTTGAATTCTTAATGATAGTAGTAAATCGAGCTTGAATCATTACTTTTCTTGCGTTAATTTTGCAACGATCAGGAGGCATTATGGTACTCTCTTAGAAACTTAATTTTTCGTAGTGATCTTTAAAAAAAATTGGTTTACTGATCAAGAGTTTTATTTTATTTTTAGCATGATTTTAAAATTGAAATTAAGATGTTGGAGAATTGTTGACGAATTGAGGTTTATATATGAGCAGGTGTGAAAGATGCTAGCGATAAAAAGATTCTAGTCGATATGCTGTTTTGGACAGTTGATAATCCTGCTCCGGCGAACTATCTGTTGATTTCTAGCGATAGGGATTTTTCCAACGCTCTCCATCAGTTACGTATGAGGAGATATAATATTCTTTTGGCGCAGCCTATGAAGGCATCCGCACCCCTCGTTGCTGCGGCCAAGAGTGTATGGCTTTGAATGAGTCTTTCGGCCGGCGGTCCTCCTCTTTCGAGTGGTGAATCTACTAAACTTGCTAACGATCACAATAGTTTTAACCCTGAAATGTTGTATAACCCTATTCCTGAAATGGTTCAGTATAGTCAACCAATGGTGTTTAGTTCTCAAAGTGCTACATTGGTGAATCAAAATGCTCCTAATTCTGGAAGGATTGGTGACAGCAAATATAAAGGGAAATATACCAGGAAAACCCCCAATCAGCCAAGTGTTTCAAGAGCCTCTAGCATGCCAGCTACTACCATTCAAGAAAAAATGAACAATGGATACACGTACCAGCCAGAATATTCACAGGCAATGTCGTTTAAAAAAGCACCACATGAGTTTTTTGGTGGCAGTGAGCCTGCTGTCTCTGCAAGCAAGTCTACTCCTAACTTCTTTCTCAGCAATCATGACTTTCCAGAAAGTAACAATGGTAATTTCATGGGCAATGGCATCCTTCAAAACCATCATCCTCATTCATTGAGGCCAAATAATCTTCCTCTGCAACCAGCTTCTGCACAAGATAAATTGTTACCCCCTAATACACAAAATCATGGTTTCCGCCCATTGCCTCCTAGCGCGGAGGGGCCTAGATATTTGGCCCCACCAAATATGTCTGATATTGGTAAGTTAAATATCTCTCAACCCTCCATCCATGCCCAAAATTCTTCTAGTTTTACCCATCGAAATGGGAAAGAGTTTAAAATAAACTCTATCGAGCCCTTTCCTTATCAAGGTGTCCTAAATGTACCGCAAAAGAGTCATGTGTTGCACAACGGCCAAGCAAGTCAGCATGCTAGTAATAGGTATCCATGCGGTCCTGAATTTCCACCTCCCTCATCCTCACTTATTTCTAGTTCATCTAGCAATGGCAGTTGGGGAGCTCAGGGATGCTCACCACCATCTGAATATGTGCAAGGTCTTATTGGTGTTATCTTACTTGCATTAAACACACTGAAAATTGAAAAAATCATGCCTACTGAAGCGAACATTACGGATTGCATTCGTTATGGAGATCCAAAACACTGCAATACTAATGTAAATAAGGCTTTGGATAGTGCAGTTGAGCAACATATGGTATTGAAGCAAAGTTTAGGTGCAGTGCAGTTGTATGTTGGTAGAAATGAGAAACTATGGAAGTGTGTCAATCCCATTGGTGGAGACCCTAATCAATACTCAAAGACAACTTGGGATGGAATACAAAAGTTTTTATCATCCCCTGCTGGACGATCAGCAATGATGGCTTCTCAATACAGGTAATTCTATGCTTTGATGAACCACTCTCTGTTTATATTCTTTTCTCTTCTTTTAATTGATCATATGTTTTATAGAGGATTCCCTTAACCTAACTTTGTTATCAAACCTGCAGATATGAAACGGCTCTGTGTTGAGTGTGTAAAAGTTCTATTATTTACACCTTTTTAACCCATATTTCTGCTGCATTCAAGCATCATTGCATTGCATTTAGGTTAGTTTATAGCAAAACATCACAAATATATTAAAGGCACGGATTCTACTAAAAGATGGCTGATTTTGCAGGTTGCTGCCATAGTTGACAAAGAAGGCGGGCGCAGGGCAGAGAAGCAGAAAAGCTGAACTGGACAAGCAGACGATGAGGACAATGTTGTCATGGATCTGCCGTGACAGCAGAGGTCGACAACAAGTTAGTGGAGGAAAAGCAAAGTGGACCTCGATAGATAGAGAAAATTATGCTCGTCTGTCGTGTGAAAACCATATATTTTTCCAAGCCCCGGATCAAAAGATATGTCAAGCCAAAGCTCAAGGAGAGGAAATCCCAAGAAACAAGGAGGGCGGCTGAAAAGTAGGATCCTTAGAGATTAAGTCTTTATTAGAATCTTACTTTTAATTAAAGTTGTAATCCTTGTTATCTTAGAATACTTGAGCCCAAAGCTTAAATAAGGGCATAGATTTTAACCTATGAGAGAGGATATACCCAATAACCGATAACCAAACCCCTCCGCCGTTTACCCGCCGTCGACATGTTCTAAAAACCCCCTAGGGCCACGGGTTGATTTGTAAAGTAGTTGCAAGGGCTGTTTTGTTTTAGGATTTTCTAAGTTCAATAAAATAAACTTCAAGTTCTCTTATTTTGGTTATTAATATCTTGCAAGAGCATCGGGAGAGCATTGTGAGGTTATCCATTTACTTAGCATCGGGAGAGTTGAGTATACGAAAGAAATAAGAGCAAGTTCTCTAGTTTATAGTTGAACTATCTTGTGCCTAGGGATAGGGCAAGGTTAAGTGGCTAAAGAAGAATTCATACACATCGGTGTTCATCCTTCGATTCACGTCGGGAGGTATCATCAAAGACGTGATCATCGACAGACTTGGACCTATGGATAGGCCAAGGCAGATCTGGGATTCTTGCCAAACTTGAAGTACTGAGTTGGTGTGTTTGTTGCCGCGACGACCAACGGACAGCTGCCGCGACAGGTGCTGCCGCGACAGGCGCGACGACCAACGGACAGCTGCCGCGACAGGTGCTGCCGCGACAGGCGCGACGACAAAACTGGAGTTCCTAAGCATTGCAATACCTGCACTACTGAGCAATTCAATACCAGCCCATTCTCTCTATCTTGAAATTCCAACTCTTTTATTTACGTTTTTCTTTATTATTCTCGTGACTTCTCTCAAACTATTTCTTTTACTTTCGTGCAGTTAACTAAGGTGAAGCTATTGGCCCAATCCCTGTGGAGACGATATCCGATACTTCGTATCACTTTACTACTTGCGTCGTGTACACTTGCACTACAATTGCGATAGACTCTTTTACACGCAACAAGTTTTTGGCGCCGTTGCCGGGGATTGGCAACATAACTACACCTTTCTTTTATCGCACTTTTCGTTTTTGTTTTTGTTTTTGTTTTTCTTTTAATTTTTCTTTTTCTATTTTTCGTTAGTACTTTCAACTCTTGCTTTTCACAAGGTTTTCTTGTTTATGCGCAGATCTAAAAGAGGTGAAGATCCTGAGTATCCATTAGATCCAGAAATCGAACGTTCATTCAATCTCAAGAAACAACTTCGCCACCTTTTAGCCAGGAACGAGTACCTTGAGGAACAGCTAGAGCAGATGGCCCGTAATCCGCCCGCTGGTGGAGGTATACCGCCTGTCGATGACCCGCCTGCGGCAGATGGACGACGGTCCTGCCGTGACTACATGTTAAACGATCATGTAGAGCTGGAGACCACGCTGCCGGATATTGATGTTGATAACTTCGAGCTTAAACCTGTCATGTTTAGTATGATCAACAATGCCGGGCAGTTTAGTGGCGCTGTGACAGAGGATGCTAGAGAGCATCTCAAAACGTTCCAGGAGATCTGTGGTTCGTTTAGACTACCAGGAGTTAATCCGGAGATACTGAGGCTTCGGTTATTTCCCCACTCATTGAGGGACAGAGCTAAAACTTGGTGGAATAAACTTACGCCGGGTTCAATTGTAACTTGGGCAGATTTATCTCGTGAATTTTTATCTCGTTTTAATCCTTCACATTTATCTGAGCGATTACGTAATGAAATTGCTACTTTTCAACAAGAAGACGACGAGCCGATGCATGAGGCCTGGGACAGATTTACTACTCTTCTTCGAAACTGTCCAATGTATGGATTCCCTGTCTGGAATCAGGTAACTAAGTTCTATAATGCTGCTAACCTACAAACTCACATTCGAATTGATTCTGCAGCAAATGGACTATTATTGGATAAAGATCCAGACGAGGCCTTACAAGTTTTGAAAAATCTGGCTAAGAATTAGGAGCAGTTTCCGACTGCAAGAAGAGGGGGTAAACGGGTACTTGCTGTCAAGGATTATGAAGCCGACAGCACTATGAAATCACAGGTAGCATTCCTTACTAAAGCAATGAAAAGGTTATTGAATGATGATGGATTACAAGGATTTGCTGTTGAGGAAGTATGTGATATCTGTGAGGGAAATCATAGTCGAGATGAGTGCCCAATACAAGTAGAAGAGGGAAAATATGTTGGAAATTACAAGCCGAATTATAATTCCAACAATTATAATCCCAATTGGAGGAAGGATCCCAAATTTTCCTGGAGTAATCCCAATAATGCCTTGAATCCTGAAGCACACAATCAGAATCAGGAAGGACCTAGATTGCTAACGCGACAGCAACTGCCGCAGCAACTGCCGCCGCAGCAGCAACAGCAGCAACCAGCTGCCACGAACAGTATATTGGAACAGACTCTGGCCACTTTTATGTCTCAGACCGGTACGTATATGGAGAATATGAATCAGTTTGTCAAAAAGACAGAGAATTTCATGGATAAAACCGAAATGAGGATGACAAATCATGAAGCTACTTTGAAATCTCTGGAGACACAAATGGGTCAGGTTTCCCAACATATTAAGCCGAGGCAGACTGGAGGATTCCCTAGCAATACTGAAAATGCTAGGCAGCCCACACATGAGCAGTGTAAGGCAATTACTACTAGGAGTGGGAAGAAACTACCAGGGCCAGAAAAGGAAGCTGAAACAGAAAAGGAACCAGCCTTGAATAAACCTGCCGAGGAAGCTGCCCCGACAGGCGATAAACAGACTGCTGCCGATGAGCCTGTCACGACAGCAGAAGCGACAGAGGAGAAAAACGATGATTTTCGTCCCTAGATTCGTATGCAGTGGGAAGGACGTATTGCTGATTATCGTCCCCCACCTCCTTTTCCTCAACGGATACAACAAGCTAAGCATGAATCTCAACTTAAAAAGATTTATGATATTTTTAAGCAAGTTCATATTAATATTCCGTTGTTAGATGCCGTTAAGGAAATGCCCGGTTATGCTAAATTTCTCAAGGATGTCATGTCGAAAAAATCTAAACTTGGGGAGTTTGAAACGGTAAAGATGACAGAAGGTTGCATGAGTATTCTTCATCGGCAGCCACCCCAGAAAAAGAAGGATCCGGGGAGCTTCATCATACCTTGCGTAATCGGAAATAAATTTGTGGGTAAGGCACTTTGTGATCTTGGTGCTAGTGTTAATTTAATGTCAAAATCTGTTTTTCAGAAATTAGGTATTGGAAAGGCGCGGCCCACGACAGTAACTCTGCAGCTGGCAGACCGCTCTTACGTTCATCCAGAGGGAAAGATTGAAGATATTCTGGTAATAGTGGATAAATTTATTTTTCCTGCTGACTTTCTTGTTTTAGATTGTGAGGCAGACGAAAACGCACCAGTCATCCTTGGGCGACCCTTCTTAGCCACGGGAAGATCACTGATTGATGTGGAGAAAGGAGAACTCACCATGCGAGTGAACGATCAAGAGATTAAGTTGAATGTTCTCCAAGCAATGAAACATGCTGATGTGGACGAGGAATGCAAGGCTATCACTGATGTTACCCTTGATCAACCCTGCATCAGGTCGGGCTGTCACGATATTAAATTTGGGCACTGCCACGGCAGCCACTTACAGGACTGTCATGACAGCACTAACGACAGCACCGACGACAACAACTCCTCTGATTCCGGTACATCTGATACTGAAGGTCAGGAGGAGGTAAACTGGTTAGGCAACCGTCCAGGTAAGTTATTCGAACCCTTGAATTATACTTCGGATAACCATTTAATTCAAAAGCCATCTACTGTTGAGCCACCTGCCTTAGAACTTAAGCCCCTGCCAGGGCAGTTAAAATATGCTTTTCTTGGTTCAAATGACACACTGCCCGTAATCATCTCTTCTAAGCTGCCGCAGGAACAGGAACGACAGCTAATAGGCATGCTACGGCAGCACAAAAAGGCGATTGGATGGACGATTGCTGACATTCAAGGCATTAGTCTGGCATTGTGTATGCACAAAATCCTCCTAGAGGAAGATCATAAGCCGACTATAGATGCCCAAAGGCGGCTAAACCATGCGATGAAAGAGGTGGTGCGTAAAGAGATAATCAAGTGGTTAGATGCTGGTATTATTTACGCCATCTCCGACAGCAAATGGGTGAGCCCGGTGCAATGTGTTCCAAAGAAAGGAGGAATGACCGTGATAACCAATGAAAACAACGAGTTAATCCCAACCAGGACTGTGACCGGTTGGAGGGTTTGTATGGACTATCGGAAGCTTAACAAAGCTACCCGAAAGGACCACTTTCCTTTACCCTTTATTGATCAAATGCTTGATAGATTAGCGGGTAAACCTTACTATTGTTTTCTTGATGGTTATTCAGGTTATAATCAAATTGTCATCGCACCGGAGGATCAAGAAAAGACGACTTTCACATGCCCCTATGGAACGTATGCTTTTAGGAGGATGTCGTTTGGACTATGTAATGCACCTGCCACCTTCCAAAGGTGCATGATGGCCATATTCTCCGACATGGTAGATGACTTCCTTGAGATTTTTATGGATGATTTTTCCGTCTTTTGAGACGATTTTGAGAGTTGCCTCGATAATCTACAAAAGGTACTTGAAAGATGTGAAAAAGCAAATCTTGTTTTGAATTGGGAAAATGCCACTTTATGGTGGATGAAGGGATAGTCCTCGGACATAAGATTAGCTGCCGTGGGATAGAAGTTGACAGGGCTAAAATAGAAGTGATAGAGAAGCTGCCGCCGCCAACAACAGTCAAGGGTATTAGAAGGTTCTTAGGACATGCTGGTTTTTATAGGAGATTCATTGCAAATTTCTCAAAAATCACCAAGCCCCTATGCCATCTTTTAGAGCAGAACCGACCCTTTGACTTTAATGATGAATGTACTGAAGCATTCAAGGTTCTGAAGGAAAAACTAGTAACAACCCCAATAGTACAGCCACCAGACTGGACACAGCCATTTGAGATTATGTGTGACGCTAGTGACTATGCTGTCGGGGCAGCACTTGGGCAGCGCAAAGATAAGCTGTTTCATGTCATATACTATGCCAGCAAGACATTGAATGATGCCCAAGTAAACTACACCACCAAAAAAAAGGAGCTATTAGCTGTGGTATTCTCCATCGACAAGTTTCGTTCTTACATACTTGGAACAAATTTAATAATGCACACAGACCATTATGCCCTGAAGTATTTGTTCGCGAAAAAAGATGCAAAGCCTAGATTGATACGGTGGATCCTACTGTTACAAGAGTTCGACCTTGAGATCAAGGACAAAAAAGGGACTGAAAATCAGGTGGCAGACCACTTGTCAAGGTTGGAGAAGGGACAGAGTCTTCCGATAGATGAGACAAACATACTGGAGACCTTCCCAGATGAGCAGCTCTTTGCTGCCGCAATCGGTGCCGCGACAGCCATGGCTGCAAGTAAGTCTTCTGAACTCCCCTGGTATGCTGATTTCGTTAATTTTATAGTTAGCGGAATACTTTCTTCTGATCTTAGTTATCAAGCCAGGAAGAGGTTCCAAAATGATGTTAAGCATTATTATTGGGACGAACCTCTTCTTTTCAAAATGTGTGCAGATCAGGTTATAAGGAGGTGTGTACCACAAGAAGAGCAAGAAGACATTCTCCATCACTGCCATGCTTCACAATATGGAGGTCACTTAGGAGGCAATAAAACTGCTGCCAAGGTGCTGCAGTCAGGGTTCTACTGGCCGACACTGTATATAAAGATGCACAGGACTTCTACAAGAACTGTGACAGGTGCCAGCGGACAGGTAACATCTCAAGGAGAAACGAGATGCCACTGCAAAACATTCTAGAAGTCGAGATATTCGACGTTTGAGGGATTGATTTTATAGGACCTTTTCCATCCTCATGTGTAAATCTATACATCCTTCTAGCAGTGGATTATGTCTCTAAATGGGTTGAAGCTATCGCCACCCAAAAGAATGATGCCAAGACAGTCCAAAATTTTTTGCACAAAAACATTTTTTCGAGATTTGGCATCCCTAAGGCGATTATCAGTGATGAAGGGAGACATTTTGACAATAGGGTTATTGCTGCCGCCTTAAAGAAATATGGTGTCAAGCACAGGATCGCGACAGCATACCACCCACAGACCAATGGACAAGCTGAGATATCTAATAGGGAAGTTAAGAACATTCTTGAGAAGATGGTTAAGCCAACTAGGAAAGATTGGTCTTTACTCCTTAATGATGCATTATGGGCATATAGGACATCTTTTAAAACTCCGTTGGGCATGTCTCCATACCGACTGATTTATGGAAAAACCTGTCACTTGCCTATCGAGATAGAGCACAAAGCATACTGGGCAATCAAGGCAGTGAATATGGACTTGGACAAGGCAGGCCAGAAAAGGCTATTAGATTTGAACGAGATTGAAGAAATAAGGACAATGGCCTACGACAATGCAAGAATTTACAAGGAGAAAACTAAGAAGTGGCATGACAGGAAGTTGCTGCCACGACAGTTCTGCCCAGGGCAGCTTGTATTGTTGTTCAACTCTAGACTGAAACTCTTCCCAGGGAAGCTAAAATCTAGATGGTCTGGCCCATTTCAAGTGGTACAAGTTTTTCCCCATGGTGCCATCACAATCCGATCATTAAAATACGGGCACCAATTCAAAGTCAATGGACAGCGCCTCAAGCATTATCAGGGGACTGAAGCCCCAAGAATACAGGAAGTGGTTACCTTAGGAGATGCCCCACAAGTCATCCCTAATTTAACCTAAATTATATTTTTATTATTTATTATTTATTAGGAAATAAGGTTTATTTTATTTAAATAATGTTTTTATATTTTCGGTCGTTAGGAAATAAAGGAGTCAAGAAGAAAAGGATAAGTGACCCAAGCCCACCATCCATCCATCAGCCCAACAGAGCCCATTTATTGAAGCCTGTCATTCCAGCTGCCGCCGCAGACACGGATAAGACATGCTGTCAACAGACTGACACGGCAGACGCAGAAGCGTGTGACAGACGCGTAACAGACGTATAAATGTGTGACAGACGCGTCAGACACGCCAAAGCTCAACAGTCGCCCCGTTATTCACGCCTACCGTTACAACATTAAACGGGCAGCAACTCCACCTCTATAAAACCCCGTTCCACTTTCATTTTCCTCACTTCTGCTTATTCTTACTTGATCTCCTCTCTCGTTTTTCTTTGTTTTCTTTACTTTCAAAACCCTTGCAACTAACATGTCTTTCAGACGTACCCGCCGCAGTGCTGCTTCAACCTCTTCACCGGCAGCACCCACCCCGCAGGCTTTCGCCACCAAGGAACTATGGGAAGAAAGAGGCTTCATCTACATCCGAAAGGCAGAGAATATGGGGCTCAAACCATTCATCGCAAGGGCGATAAAGGCTCAACTATAGGAGCAATTTGCAGAACAGCCAGCTGAAATGAATGAAACGTTGGTGAGAGAGTTCTACGCCGCCATCGACAGCAGGACGGCAACCACAGTAACTGTCCGAGGGACAGAAGTGCCATTCACAGCAGAAAGAATCAATCATATGTATGGCCTCTACTTCGGTCCCAACGACGATGCTCATCAGAAGTTTTTGGACACCATCGACACAGCTGCCTTCGATGCTGTCATGACAGAGGTGACAGAGGAGGGAACGAAATGGAACACTAGCAAGAAAAATCTCAACACCGTCATAAGGTGGCAGCTGCTTCCAGAGGCCAAATTATGGAACGCTTTCATCAAGAAGCGAATTCTGTCGTCCTCTCATCACACGACAGTGGACCAGCAGAGGCTAGCACTCATCCATTCGATCATGCACAACCGGCCCATCAACGTGGGACGCTACATGAGGAAGAGCGTCTTGGACTGCACCAACAGATCAACCGCCTTCCTATGCCTGCCATTCATGATCACATCTCTCTACCGATGTGCTGCCGTACCTGAAGCCACCACCGATAAACTAGTAAAGGGACGGGGCTGGACCGATAAGAACATTCTCAGCCTCATGGAGCTGACAGTCGCAACCCCACTCTCCTCCTTCAATCTGGCTGCCACCCCAGCAGAATATTCTGAGGAACCTGCCCCTGAACCTGCCGCAGCAGCTGCTCCGACAGACCAATCTGCTCAGATCCTTGCTGCCATACAGCGGATGGAAGACAGACAAATGCGGCTGATGACATTCATCAGGGATTTCGCCAACTCAACGGTAAATTTTATTACCAATACTTTAAATTATCCCGATGTTGTTTTCCCAACCTTTTCTGCCCATTATTTCACAATCCCCACCCCTGCCCACACACCTACACCTCCTGCCTCCCCCCCACACACATTCTGTTGCTTCCACCCCAACACCTGCCCCAACGGCAGCTGGCAGTCCTCCGGCTGAAACATCCGCCCGAGGAACGAAGAGACCACCCTCCGATGACATCGATGCCTATGTTGCTGGTTTCTCCCCTTCCTCTGTCTGGGCTGACAGCAAGGCAGAACCTCCTATTCGGAGGAATTTGGAGAAGGAATTCACGCCTGTCAAGAGGCAGAAGAAGATGGCCGACAGAAAGTTAATGCCAAAGGCCAGCACCACCACCAGCAGCAGCACTTGGGATAGCGGCAGCAGCTCTGACATTTAGGTTGTGCAGCAACCAGCCCAGCCTGCCCCACAGCCCAGAATCCGCCGCCAAATTTGTGTCAGCAGCAGCAGTGAAGACATCGATTAAAATCTAAGTCTTTTATTTTCTTTTTATTGTTGCCTGCTTTATCTATATTTTGTGATGTACCTGCCTTCATTTTTTTTCTGTCATTTGCATTGAGGGCAATGCAACCCTCGAGTTTGGGGGTGGCAACCCTCCATTTTAATGGAGTCTTAGTACATCATCTTTAATTAATTGTTGTGTCTTTTATTTATTTAAGTTCAAAAAAAAATGTTGGCTTAAAACTGTGAAGTAAACTTACCTGTCATGACAGCTCTGCCGTGGCAGCATCTTTAGGACAGTTTAAGGAGAAGTTTAGAGCCTTTTTATAGTTATGAAAAACTTAAACACCATTGTGACTGTTATATTGCTTAGATTTCTTTTAGCCAAACTAGAATAGGAAGCTTAGTACTTGAATAGCCCCTAGAGGTGCCTAACACTGGCTCTAGGAAAGAAGTTTAGCAAAAGAGACTCAAAAACCTAGAGGTGCCCGAAACCGGCTCTAGGAAGCTAACTAGAGGTGCCTGAAACTGGCTCTAGTAAAACTTAGCTTGAAAATAGAAGAAAAAGAAGCATGAAAATGTGTCTTCAAGAAAATAAACTTTGGCATAAAAATTCGAGTTAAAAAGTTGAATATTCTAGTGAAACTAAGAGAGTCTTAGCATATAACTGTTCACAAGCATGCACACACTGCACGAGGACTATAGTGAGATTCCGGACAGATCCTAATCTTTCCGACAGGTTGCTGCCGTCATAGAGAATGAGCGCGGGTAAGGGACAGTTCACTGTTTGAAAGCCAACACAAAAATATTCTTTTTTTCTTTAGGTCTTAATTGCTTGAGGGCAAGCAAAAACTTGAGTCTGGGGGTGTGTTGAGTGTGTAAAAGTTCTATTATTTACACCCTTTTTAACCCATATTTATGCTGCATTCAAGCATCATTGCATTGCATTTAGGTTAGTTTACAGCAAAACATCACAAATATATTAAAGGCACTGATTCTACTAAAAGATGGCTGATTTTGCAGGTTGCTGCCATAGTTGACGGAGAAGGCGGGCGCAAGGCAGAGAAGCAGAAGAGCTGAACTGGACAAGCAGACGATGAGGACAATGCTGCCATGGATCTGCCGTGACAGTAGAGGTCGACAACAAGTTAGTGGAGGAAAAGCAAAGTGGACCTCGATAGATAGAGAAAATTATGCTCGTCTGTCGTGTGAAAATCATATATTTTTCCAAGCCCCGGATCAAAAGATATGTCAAGCCAAAGCTCAAGGAGAGGAAATCCCAAGAAACAAGGAGGGCGGCTGAAAAGTAGGATCCTTGGAGATTAAGTCTTTATTAGAATCTTACTTTTAATTAAAGTTGTAATCCTTGTTATCTTAGAATACTTGAGCCCAAAGCTTATATAAGGGCATAGATTTTAACCTAGGAGAGAGGATATACCCAATAACCGATAACCAAACCCCTCCGCTGTTTACCCGCCGTCGACATGTTCTAAAAAACCCCTAGGGCCACGGGTTGATTTGTAAAGTAGGTTCAAGGGTTGTTTTGTTTTAGGATTTTCCAAGTTCAATAAAATAAACTTCAAGTTCTCTTATTTTGGTTATTAATATCTTGCAAGAGCATCGGGAGAGCATTGTGAGGTTATCCATTTACTTAGCATCGGGAGAGTTAAGTATACGAAAGAAATAAGAGCAAGTTCTCTAGTTTATAGTTGAACTATCTTGTGCCTAGGGATAGGGCAAGGTTAAGTGGCTAAAGAAGAATTCATACACATCGGTGTTCATCCTTCGATTCACGCCGGGAGGTATCATCAAAGACGTGATCATCGACAGACTTGGACCTAGGGATAGGCCAAGGCAGATCTGGGATTCTTGCCAAACTTGAAGTACTAAGTTGGTGTGTTTGCTGCCGCGACGACCAACGGACAGCTGCCGCGACAGGCGCGACGACAGAACTGGAGTTCCTAAGCATTGCAATACCTGCACTACTGAGCAATTCAATACCAGCCCATTCTCTCTATCTTGAAATTACAACTCTTTTATTTACGTTTTTCTTTATTATTCTCGTGACATCTCTCAATCTATTTCTTTTACTTTCGTGCAGTTAACTAATGTGAAGCTATTGGCCCAATCCCTGTGGAGACGATATCCGATACTTCATATCACTTTACTACTTGCGTCGTGTACACTTGCACTTCAATTGCGATAGACTCTTTTACACGCAATACTCTGGCTTTAAAAAAGACATGCTTGGAAGAATTTGCTTTAGGCGATGCTCTCCAGATCTTGAATATGGTAGTTGCCATGAAGAAATGAATTATAAATCATCAGTCAGGATGGCAACCAATTACAGTCACCCTTCCAGAGACTATTACTGAAACAGATGCTGGAACTGCTGCATGATCTGATCAACAATGATTTTGGTAGTGAAAGTGGTCCTAAGATGGTAACATGGTAAGCACATTGTGTTAGGAAAATTTGGGGTGAGGGGTTAAGAAACAAGGTCACTTTCATAAAAAAAATAATACTATAAATAATCAACCATCAAGGAAACTAGTGGTGGGCTGTGATATTTGGATCATGGTGAAAGCAAGTAGGAATAGGTTTTCATCTTTTCATGTTCCTGTTTAATTTTTTCCCTTAATTTTTATTTGCTGCGATTCTATATCGGGGAGCTCCAGATAGGGGTAAAGTTTTAGATGAAGATGAAGTTAGCCTGGAAACTATCAATGATCAGAGGTCAGAGTTGAGTAACGAATCCATCCTCGGCTTCCATGTTGATTTGGCATATTTACAAGCTATCCCTAATATGTTTGGTGGCTGCTGGTATTGCTCGAGTAGTTATATGCTAAAGACTTTCTTCTCTCCGGCGCAGTTTGTTCAGAGTTTTACTGCTAGGGATAGTGGTAAATGGTAATCCTTTTTTTCCCGGCAGATATTGTTTTTATAAAGTTTGGGTGTAGTTTTAGCCTGCATATATACCGTATGCCCGTATCTCCACCCATACCATCCTATGGAACCTTTTGAAGATGTTTTGAGGGTTCCGGCGCTTGTTGGGTAGGTTCTTGTTCAGTTGTTGCTGCTGCTTAATGGGGATTGATAGTGATTTGTATGACCAAAAGTGACAAAGATTGATGCAACAATAGACCTCATCAAAGCCTTTTGAAGGGGAACTTTTTTTATTGAGATTGATAAGCTCTTTGGCAATCAAAAAATAAGATGGAATGAGAGTGTATGATAAGAGAGCCTTATTCCTGGCGCGATACATTGCATGTAAATTCAAGCATTTTTCGGCCGAACTCATATGGCCATTTACTCTAAAATTGAGCGAATTGTATTAGTTTGAGCCTTGGAAATATGGTTGATCTTGTATGCTCGATTCCATTTAAGTACATATTTAAAATGTTTAATTCACAAATATATTATAAATCAAGTGAATGTAGCTCATATACTAATTTTAACTTATTGTTCCGTGTTAAAAATTTCAAACTCATCCTAATATGTACCAAAAATGTCTTCCACCTTAACAAAATGAACATAAAAATACATAATAAACACAAAAAAGTTATAAAAAAAAACATAAAAAAAAATCACGCAATACATAAGAAAAAAACGAAAAGCTCAAATAAAGTTAGGCAAGGAAAAATTAAAAGAGTGATCTTGATTTCTATTCAAACTTAATTACAAACCAAAATAATTATACCAAGTCTGTGTATAAGAGTTTAGAGAGAGACTACATGATAAGACATCAACCGTGAATTAAAATACATAAGGTCTCAATTCTTATAATATTTTTGTGTGTGCCTTTAAATTGACATGATAGGTCATGCATATCACTTCAGATGTTAATTTTATTAATATAAGGGGGACGATTTTAAACAATTTTTTTCGTGTTAACGATTTTAAATCAAATTGTTAAAACTCATAAAATTGAATGTTATTGTTGTAGTTGCCTTCACTTAGTAATCATATTTAATGAGATAAAACACTTAAACCAACAATTTTTTAATAACATAAATCAACCATTAATCATATTTAATGAGACAAAATACATAAATTAACGATTTATTTTTTATATTTAACAATATATATATCAAATCAACAAAAAATTATTCATTTGAGCAAACGTTGATTGTCGGTTGGTCAAAATTACTCACATGCTACTTTCCTCTTTCTTTAGGTCTCGAGTTTAAGACCTAGCAAGAACATTCTTTCCTCTAGAGTATCCTCATCCCCTACAAGTAAAAGTAATATAAAAGAAAAAAATCGCAACATGGTATTTTCGTTTCCTTCGTGTTTTCCGGAATCAATAGAAAATCAAAACCCTAATGTGCCCAATAGGACTACGCCGAGGTCTTTGGCCTTCGCGGACTCGGGTGGCCGGCCGCCTGGAAAAGGAAGACATGGCCTCTCTAAGAAAGTGGGAGCGACGAACATGGTCGACGGTGGGTTGCCGTCCCAGTTATTTCGACGTCTAGGGCTCTTGAGAGGATGGGCTCGCCTCTGCCGCAGTCGGTACTGCGTGACGGTAAGAGACCTAAGGAGGGAAGCTTGGATGCCTCCGATCAGGGGGAGGATGGTGGTGATGGGATATCGACTGGTGATGGTCAGGGAATATGAAGATGGTGGAGAATCCCATGTTTGAAGCAATAGGGTTAGCGGATGATGCTGCTCAATCAGTGAATACAGAGGCTGTTGTGGCTGAGACATCGGCGACGGGGTATAAACAGTCGTATGCTAATATACTTGCTGGTGCCGGGGGAGGGACGGCTGCTCCGGTGACTGGTTTAACTAAGAGTGATGTTGTTGTGCATGATGATGACGTAACAATCAAGGAGGGTGGCCCGTACCCGGTGATTCGCTTTTCTGAACGTGTCCATAAGTTAATTGATCATAGCATGGGGAGAGCGATGATTGTCCGCCTTCTTGGAAGAACTATCAGCTATAGGGTGCTTTGGAATCGCATGCAATCGTTGTGGAAGCTGGTTGGTCGATTTCAACTTTTCGACCTTGAGAACGATTATTTCTTGGTGAAGTTGGAAAAGAAGGAGGATTATATTGAGGTGTTAACAACTGGTCTGTGGACAATATTTGGTAGCTACCTTACGGTTCAACCTTGGAGTAGGGATTTTTCAACTGATAAAGCATATCCATCGCACGTTGTGGTTTGGGTGAGGCTACTGGGTCTGCCTATACGATACTAAACAAAGAGTTTGTTTCGCCGAATTGCTGATATATTGGGAAGGTTATTAAGGTGGATTATAATATTGTTGCTGGTGAAAGGGGTAAGTTCGCTCGCCTTGCGGTTATGGTTGATCTCACAAAGCCGCTCCTGCCATGTATCGGCATTGATGATTTCGTTCAAAAGTTGGAATATGAGGGACTGCATCAGATTTGTTTCTATTGTGGTGTGTATGGACATACCATGGATTTCTGTGCTTCAAAAATTGCGGAAATTGCTGACACATCAGCTAAAACCACGACGAATAAGGCACAACATAGTGATCGGGCGGAGCTTTATGGTCTGTAGATGGTGGTAGAGAATAAGAAACGACGATCGCGGAAAAATGGGGGAAGTGGTGTACCGGTTAAGAGTAGGGGTGATGATCAAGGATCATCAAGATTTCATATTTTGTAGGATTTGGAGACGGATACGACTCTAGTGGCGGATCAAGGACACGACAAGGGTGCAATTGATGATACCCTTGGGGATGTTGTTAGGAAAAATAAAGGAAAACAGGTTATTGTCACGGAGAAGCCTAAATCGTGTTTGGATGCAGTGGGTTCTTCAGGGAAATCAGGTGTGGATAAATCGGTGGTGTTCTCACCTATAAGTATTTCTCTGATCGTTCTAGGCAATGTACCGTTGGTGCGTGAACATAAATCGATGGAGGCAAATTCTAATCACATGTCGATCTCAATTCTTAATGATGGTCGAAAGGTGCATATGAGTAATAAAAGTGGTACAAAAATCAGATTTCAAGGGGTTCAAAAGAGTAGTATGAGTGTGACTAAGCCTATGACTCGGGGAAAGAAGAAATCGGATCAGCTCCAATCGAAACCATTGCTTTCAGAATGGGTGCAAACGGCGACTAGTAGGTTATATGAACTTTAACCAATACCGCCACACTCACGTTCATCTGATTTAGATGTTCGTGTGGGGGATGGTTCCGACGGCCAAGGGAGAAGTGACCCTACTATAGGAGGAGCTTTAGTTGATGAGATTGGGGCGTCGGTTGATGTTGGTGGTAGCTTGGACTCGACAACCATTATGGTTGAGGACTAGGTTCATCATTTGTTTCTATTATATGTATTTTATAATGATCAGTTTTGTTGTTTGGAATATTCAAGGGGCTGCAAGCTCCTCTTTTAGGGACCATTTACGAAGGTTTGTTGCTGCGTCTCGGCCATCTTTTGTTGCTGTACTGGAGACACGTGTAAGCGGGGATATAGATGATCGTATCATCCGTAGTCTTGGATTTCAGTTCTCCTTTTAGATTGAGGCGCATGGTTTTAGTGTGGGGTATTTGGCTTTTATGGAACGGAAACTGGAAGGTTCAGGTTGTTTCTGTATCGAATCAATATGTTCACGTGGAGATAAAAGGGGTATCGTTGCCTTGTCCTGTTTTTGGACTATTGTTTACGCTAGCCCTCAAGTTCAGTATAGGAGATATCTTTGGCAGCAGTTGCACGACCTTAACCCAGACATTGATCACCCTTAGATTCTTGGTGGATATTTTAACGCTATTTTGCATGCGGATGATCGTCGTGGAGGCGCTGAAGGGAGAAACCATGTGAGCCGAGATTTTTAGAACTTTGTTTTTGATGGGGCTTTAGTGGATATAGATTTTAAAGGACCTCATTTCACCTGGTCTCGGGGCAATCTGTTTGAGCGACTTGATTGTTTCCTCATGAACTCTAAGTGGTCTGATATTTTCCCTGATATGTTGGTGCATCATCTTGATCGGATTGGGTCCGACCATCGGCCACTTTTACTATACACGGCGTATTTTGTGTCGAAACTTAGTGATAAACAGTTTCATTTTGTCTTTGCGTGGCAACACTCAAATGATTTTGGGGCAGTGCTTGCGTCTTTGTGGGATCCTTTGCTGCCTTACGAGGAGAATATAGTGAAGGTGCAGCACGGTTTGACGCAATGGAACATGCAACACTTTGGTTCACTGGGTAAAAAGAAGCGGCGAATTATCGCTCGGATCTATGGCATTGATAGAACTTTGGAACGCCGACATTCAGCTTTTCTTTGTGACCTTGAGAAATCTCTCAAATTAGAGCTGGATGAGATTGTTGCGTTGAAAGAGAGTGTCTGACGTCAAAAGGCTAGGTGCGATTGGTTTAACAGTGGCGGTCGAAACACAAAATATTACCACGCGATTGCTAACAGAAGAAGGAAGTGTAACTCTATTTTTTCTCTTCAGAATGAGGTTGGCGAGTGGGTGTCGGATCTAGAGGTTCTCAAACAAATGGGTACGATTTTTTAAAAAAATTATTCACGTCGGAGGGAACTCATGGGTACATGTATAATTGTCGTGGTAAATTTATTTGTCTTCCTCAAAGAGAGAATGATAGTTTGGAGCTATCAGTGACTAGAAAGGAGATTCGATAGGCTCTTTTTCAAATGCAACATTCTAAAGCACCAGGCGTCGATGGGTTTCATGCGATGTTTTTTCAGCGGCATTGGGATGTTGTGGGGGATACTGTGTGCAAAACTGTACAGGATATGTTTGATACAGGTGTTGTTAATCCTGAGTTGAATAAAACTCTTCTTGTTCTCATCCCTAAGGTGGAATCTTCGGAGTTGATTTCTCAGTTCAGACCTATCAGCTTATGTACTGTGATTTATAAAATTCTGAGTAAGGTGCTAGTGAACAGGTTAAAGCCATACTTACCTAAGTGGATATCGGAGAACCAGACCAGTTTTGTTCCTGGAAGGTCCATCACTGATAATGTTGTCATTGCACAGCAAATCAT
This sequence comes from Hibiscus tridactylites, assembly GCA_958450335.1. Taxonomy (NCBI): domain Eukaryota; kingdom Viridiplantae; phylum Streptophyta; class Magnoliopsida; order Malvales; family Malvaceae; genus Hibiscus; species Hibiscus tridactylites. The sequence continues at coordinate 67,118,587 of OY288287.1, read as the reverse complement.
TCACTCGATGCGAAAAAAAAGGGTAAGAAAGGTTGGCTTGCGATTAAGGTGGATCTTGAGAAAGCATATGACATGCTCGAGTGGTCATTCATTGATGATACTCTTGTGGAGATTGGCCTACCTTTGAAGCTAAGAACGCTTATTATGAGTTGCATTTCCTCTGTGTCTACACAAATTCTTTGGAATGGTAGTAAGTCAACGACTTTTAAACCAACGAGGGGAATTCGTCAAGGTGACCCGCTCTCACCCTATATTTTTTTGCTTTGCATGGAGAGACTTGCGCATGCAATTCAGTGTGAGGTGGATCAGAGTAATTGGAAGGCATTTCATTTTAGGCGTAATGGTCCCATGATTTCCCACCTTTTCTTTGCGGATGATTTGGTCTTGTTCACCAAAGTGTCCTTGGATCAATTTGATGTGATTCATCGGGTTCTTAGTGATTTCTGTGATTGCTCTGGGCATAAAGTCAGTATCTCCAAGACCAATATTTTCTTTTCTCATAATGTTCATCTGGCTTTGAAGGAGGATATTAGTAGTGCTTTCGGATTTCAGTGTGTGTCGAATCTTGGTCGTTACTTGGGTGTCCCGCTCATTCATGGTAGAGTTACCAAGGCGACATATAATTATATTGTTCAGAGGGTGACTGGAAGGTTAGCAGTGTGGAAGGTTCGTTGTCTCTTTTTTGATGGGCGACTCGTTCTCGCGAAATCAGTGTTTGCCTCTATTCCCATGTATACAAAGCAATTGGTGCGCTTGCCTAAGAACGTGTGCGATGAGATTGAGCGGATCATACGAAATTTCATTTGGGGACATACTAGTGCATCTAAAGGCTTGCATGTTGTAAATTGGAATATCGTTTGCTCGCCGATAGTGAATGGTGGTTTGGGTTTTAAGCAGCTTGAACAGAAAAAATGACGTTTTTCTCTTAAAGTTGGGATATACCATGATTGAGGATCCGGGCCGTTTGTGGGTTTGGGTGTTGAAAGCGAAATACAATGTCCTTGATTTGGTGCCGAATGTCTTATCTACTAGCAACGGTTCACGGCTGTGGAAAAGGATATGTTTAAGATGGGAGGACGTTCGAAAACATATTGTATGGACTGTAGGCGATGGTCGAAATATAGATTTTTGGGATGATGCGTGGGTGGCGAATTTTGGACCTTTGCGGCACCACCGAACCGATGGATTTGTACAGGAGCAGCGCGCCACTCTGCTGCACACCATGGTGGATGAAACTGGGCAGTGACGTTGGAGTAGTTTTGAGCATGTGGTCCCGCAACAGATTGCGTGGGGCATTGCAGCCATGAAGCCTCTAGGTGGGTTTGGTCTTGCTGATCAGCCAGGCTGGGCATTGGAGAACTCACGAAAATTCTCGGTGAAGTCTGCTTACCATTTGAGGACGATTCATGCTGCTGTGAACGAGGAGCATTTATGGACTACATTGGCAAAGTATAGAGGGCTTCCGCATATCAGGATGTTCATGTGACAAGTTTGTCATGAACGGATCTTAACGAATGCGGAACGCGTGCGTCAGCATCTTGCGGATGACCCAAGTTGCGCGATTTGTGGAGTTGCTGTAGAGGACGTATCACATGTGCTTCGAGATTGCATTATGGTAAAAGTCGCATGGCTTAATGTGATTAGGGCGGATAGGGTGCAACGTTTCTTTGCTATGGATATTAAAGCTTGATTTATTTCTAATTTATTGGATCAAGCTTTGTTTCCTAAGGTTGCGACTGACTGGGACTTAATGTTTGGAGCGATTGTGTGGTTAGCATGGAGGCGGTGAAATCAGTTTGTCTTTGAGCCAATGTGTGAAGGACAAGGGAGCCTCCTGCAGTGTGCGACTCGGCTGTGTCATGAAGCAATTCATGCGACAGTTTTGGACCAGCAATGCAGGGCAAATTCGATCCCTAAGGTAGCTGCTAAGCGACGGGTGAAGCCTCCTATGGGGTGGATAAAGGTAAATGTTGATGGCGCTTGTAATACGGCTTCGGGTGTTGCTTATTGTGGTGGTGTCGGGCGTGATAATACTATAGGATGACGTTTTGGCTTTGCAAAGAAGATTGGTGTTTGTTCTAGCTTTGAGGTCGAGGTGTGGGCGGTGTATGAAGGGCTTGCGACAGCTTGGTCGCTAGGCCACACTCGAATCATTGTTGAGACGGATAGCAAAGAGGTTTATGATGGTTTGACTATGAGCGATCCTACTCGCCTCTCGTCCTCGCTTCGGGGCCATTTAGCTAATATGCTGACTCGAGAATGGGATGTTTGTTTTTCGTGGGTGCGTCGTGAGGCAAATTCGGTTGCGGATAAACTTGCGAAGTTAGCTAAGGAGCTACCAATGCTGTATCATATGTTTTTCGATCCTCCTTCAAGTATTGTGGATGTCTTAAGTGCCGATGGGTTGTTTGATCGCTTGAGGGTATCCCATACGTCTTATTTTGTGGTGTGTTTAGTTTCATTTTTGTAACGATTTTTATGGGCACTCTTTTTTTTGTATAGAGGTTTTTAACGAGGCACATGGAATTCTATTTTACTTAAAAAAATAAAAGTACTATTTGTCAAAAAAAAAAAAAACATTCGACAAATTTTCGGACGGACTCTAATCCAACAAAATTAATTGAAACTCAAACTGTCTTGACCCGAATCTGATTTTCAAACAAGAAAATCCACCCCTGTAAAATTTGGTCCAGATTAAAATCCATAAGATTTGAATTATTTTGCCATAGTTGGATCTGAACTCTGAGCTTCTGGGCCTCTGTCTTTTCCAATCGTAGATGAGATGTGGGCCGCCTGATCATGGCCCTTAATTTCCCTTCACCAGTCGACAAGTTCTCAACAAGCAAGTACTTGGTACGGCAGGCAATTCTTCCGCCGGAAACTGAACAACAAACAGAGCTTAGCAATTGACAAGGCTAACTGAAGAAAAAGGGAAATGATTATGAGACTCGGTCGAGGATTCAGTCGGTGCATGAGGCAATTTCAAGTAGCAAAATCATATCCCAATCCTGTTAATGAAAGATCTTTTCTTTCACCCGCGATTCCGAACATTTTTCTATCATTTTGTCGCTATTATTCCACCGGTGAGCCTTTCTCTCAACTTACCAGTTTCTGTTTCAGAAAAAAAGTACAAATTTAAGTGTTGTTTTCGATAAATTGAAACAATGTTTTCGGAATGGGCAGAGCTGCAACCTCAGGTTTCAACTGACCTTCTTAAAATCATGGAACAAAGATTAGTTGCTATTGAGCATAGGAGTGCTTTTCTCGAGAATTTCATAAACCAGGTAATATCTTTTAATCTAATTTTTTTTTCTTTCTTTCTAATGTTTCTATTTCATTGTATTTTGATTTTGTTTTATTTTAATTGAGCATGGTGGTTCTGTTTGAAGACAGCCAGAAGCCTCACCAACCGAGTATTCCAAGGCTAACAAGGAGCTTCGAAAACTTAGGGACTCAATGGACCTTATTAGTGAGTTGAGAACCAAACAGAAGGTATATTTTGTTTGTCTTCATTTCCTCTCTTGTACTAATGTTCTTATAGTTTTATCCTTGTATTGGTGAATCAACATTTTGTCTACCTTGGCTGATGGTATCTTGTATGTTGTATTCAGTTAAGTTCACCTGGGTTGATAAATGATTATATAGTGTATGTTCTATAGCCTTGGGGTTGGGGGCATATCTTTATGAGCTATCCTAATGCTTTCTTTAGTTTCAATTAGTTTGTGATTCTGTCCTATGAGGATTCGGTTTTAAGCTTTTCTTTTTGTTCCCCATTTTAAGTAGGAGATTGATGGTTTGAGGTCATTGATGGCTGAATGCCCCGATGATAAAGATATGCTTGAGATGGCAACTGAGGATCTGGGTAAGGCTTTGGAAGAAGAGAAAAGACTGCAGAACTTGCTACTCAAGTCGTTACTTCCTAGGGATGATGCCGACGAGAGGGACTGCATTTTGGAGGTTAGAGCAGGTAACAACTGTATGTTGAGACTTGAGATGGGCACTTGAATGCTGGTTTCTGTCATTCTTTTTGTTGATTTCTTTCCCCGTTCTTTTAATCAGGAACTGGTGGGGAGGAGGCTTCTTTGTTTGCAATGGATGTATTCAAAATGTAAGCCAATACAACATGGTCTTTGGAGAATCATGGATTTTGTCTAGAATCTGCTTATCTGAGAGTTTTTCCTTGCATGGTTACGACAGGTATGAGAGATACTCACAGAAGAAGGGTTGGAGGTTCGAAGTGGTGGATATAGCAGAGTCTGATCTGAAAGGATATAAGGTATGTATTCCGTTTTCTGCATTTGCTAGGGTGTTGGTCTTTCTAAAGTTTATTATGGAATCATCTTTTGCAGTCCATCTTCTGTCTGCATCACATAACCTTGACTTCTTGTGCTCCTTATCAGGAAGCCAGTGCAGCAATATCGGGATCTGGTGTTTATGGGAAACTTAAATTTGAGAGTGGAATTCACCGAGTTCAGGTTTTGTTTCTGACTTTTTTTACATGCAATATAAGGCTTTTAAGCATAGCTTGTAAACTTACATGGGGTTTCTTTGCGCAGCGTGTTCCGGTGACAGAGAAGTCTGGACGTATACACACTAGTGCCGTATCAGTTGCTATTCTCCCTCAGGCCGATGAGGTGCTTAAGGATTTGATTTGTGCATCATTTGTTTTTTTCTTAAATCTGTATGAAAGGTTGTTAGATGTATTTAGTTGACCGTTCTGTTGAGTGCTCAGGCTGCTTATACTACTAGTTCATCTTTAGTATTTGACAATTTTTCATAATTAAATTTCTCTCATTACTAGTTTTTGCATCCTTTTTGCCTGCTTTGGCTAATGTTCTTGTTGAGGTTATGCAGGTAGATGTCCGGTTAAGAAATGAAGATTTGAGAATTGATACTTACAGGTCTGGTGGTTCTGGCGGTCAACATGCAAACACTACCAACAGTGCAGTCAGAGTCACACATTTGCCCACTGGTATAACAGTATCCATACAGGATGAACGATCCCAGCATATGGTAAGAATACTCAAATGTTGTAGTTTAGATCTTTCGCTCAAAACATCATTTTTATATATTGTGTGATAGTTTGCCGATACATACTTCTTATGTTTGCTGCCTTTCCTAGTTTGTTACCATCTTGGAGTGATTTTATTTGTTTCAAAATGATCTAAACATGGAAAAGGGTTTTTCATTTGAAAAGCTTATGATCTCTTAGTCAACATGCTAGTTTCAGCCTTTTGTCAGTTCTACTGCCCCCTATTATGGAATATCTTTAGAAACCACCTTACTTGTTTGCTGCTAAGAAAGATACTTAATCAGTTAGAATTCAACTTTTAACCTGGAAGTCTTAAGTTCGAATCTTGAGATGGGGGAGAATTTATCTCCTTTGTGTCGTTCGAAGCATAGAAAGGTATAGTTTATGACTGTCTGATTACTGATATATATGGCGTATTTGAGGTCTCTTAAGTATGCAATATGTGGATTATATGTTAGATAGGGAGTAAAGCACTGATATATAAATTTGGATGGTTTTATATAACAGTATCATCCCTCTTATCATCCATGGATATTTTTATCCTGATGCTTTTGTAACTCTCTTCTTTCTTTTTGCTTCATGTGATAGAACAAAGCCAAGGCACTTAAAGTGCTCTGTGCCAAGCTGTATGAAATGGAGAGGTCTAGAATCCATACATCTCGATCAAAACTTAGATCTGAACAGGTATGGGCTACTATGGATGAAATTTTAGTCTTTTTTTTCCCCTTCAAATCTAGATGATTGGATGCTGACCACTTTGATATTAACAGATTGGTAGTGGGGACAGATCTGAGCGCATTCGAACCTATAACTTCCCTCAAGGGCGTGTCACCGACCATCGGGTTGGCATCACTTATCATGCGATAGATGATATGATGCAGGGAGAGAATTTGGACGTCTTCGTTGATGCTCTTCTTTTGCAACAGGAAATGGATGCAATCGCAACCTTCAGTTCTGCTCGATGACCTTTATTACTGGTCGCGGTGTCTCACTCGCCTGCCACACATTTTTTGGGTTAGCCATCATTTTCAAATTTCAATACTCTTTGTTCTCTTGCAATCAGGATCTATAAAATATTCTATTTCTTATTGGTGATGCATCGGCCAACAGAGAGAAACAGGGCAGGGCGATACACTTGCATGGCGTGTGCCATGGCATGTTGTATTTTTTTACTGAATTCTTCTCGAAGCAATTACAGATTGACAATATTATCATGTAGTGTGGTCCACAAATATTTTAGGGTTAATTAGAGTTGACGTTGCTATTGTTGTCCCCACCAGATTTGTAGCAGACTGATAGCCATGTATTGCAAGTTGATTTTTACGATTTGATAAATGAGGTAATTATTTTATACATTTGCCACAATAACCGTAGTTTTAGGGTAAGGTATAGGGTTTTATGCATAGGGTTAAGTGTAGGGGTTTAAATTTAAAATATCACCATATTACCGTAAGAATTAAATCTAACCTTTAAACCTTACAGCCAATAAGGTTTGTCCATACATTTTAACTTCTAAATAACTACCCACTTTCTATGGATATGTATGAAAGAATAGGAGATTCACTTTGAAAAAAAAAATGAGATGGATAGACCTTATTGGCTTGTACTACGGATGGCATGGTGAACCGGGTCCATCTAATAATTTTTTCAACTCAACCTATAAGAATTGTATTAGGATATTTGTTTTGATATAATAACTGAAAATAGTTTTGGACTAAATTGAAAAAATTTCAAAAATAACTTTAAGTCCAAACAATTTGAAAATATGTTTGAGGAATTTTCAAATGGTTTTGGAAGAGTTTAAAATGTTTTAAAGTAGTCAAACCTAAGATTTCAGTGTGACTGTATCAATACGGTATACACCGTTTCGATACACCTTAGGGTTTCAGCTACAGTCAATTTGAAACTTCCAAAAATCGTATCAATACGGATCGTGGTCATTTTGATACGTTGTCTAGCATTTCGATACGCCTACGTGACAAAACCCCCAACGGTTATTTGAATTGCAGGTCGTACCGAAACGATACAGTGGCATACCGATACGGGCGTACCGAAATGCACGAAGGCGTTTCGATACGGGATGATGCACAAAGCTCAATGGTTAGTTCTGAAGAAGGGAGTACCGATACGACTACCCGCGTATTGATACAGGCAATGTAAACTCTTAGCGTAAATGATTATTTGCTGGCAATATGGCGTAAAAGATATTGGAAAAGTGTTAACACAGTGCTAAAAAAATCTATTGCGTGCAAGTATACACGGTCTGCAAGTAATACAATAGTTAAGTTGAGTATCGATTCCACAGAGATTGCGTTAGAATTCGATTGCTTTGTTTGATTACTTGTCTTGGAAAAGAGATTGTTCTGATTGGAAGTAGTTTTAAAAATGACTAACAAGAAAAGAAATAAAATAAAGTAAAGACATTGGCAAGGAGAGTGTTTAAATGAATGATGAGCGTTGGCAAGGAATGCTTGATTTTTATGTTATTCATGTCATGCTAGCCTTTAATAAATTTCATCTTGGCATTGTTTGTCGAGCAGATTTAAAGATGACAATGACTTTGTCAATGACATTGCCCTAAATTAATTATGCAAAAACTCTTATATGTCTATAGTGAATGTTTTTCTATAAACTAATTTTATTAAGTATCAATATTTACTCTTAAAGGGTAGATTTCACTCCTGAAGTAAGTTCATCTACTTGAACATTTTCTTTCGAAACTCTCCTTATTATCACAACTGATCGTTGTCACCCAAGTCTGTTAAGATATTGAGAAGCAATAGTCCAACCATGCCAGCTTTCGCTTGGAAAAATATTTAGAAAATGGTAATGTCTCGTTTGGCAGGACATTTAGAAAACAGTAAAGCATGTCAGATAGAAAAATATTACCGAGACTGATCAGCTTTATTAAAAACTAAACATTAAAAATAGCGTCCAAACGCAAGCGCCTCTCACCAACTATTAAATTAGTTCATGGTGAGAGTATCAACTATAAAACTTTTATCGTTTTGCAAGAACATCATCATTAAAATAAAATAAAATAACTAAACCAAAGAGAATGGCAAAAAGGAGGTTTCTCGATGCAGCCCTTCACGGTCCAGGTTCTCAGTCAAACTAGTCGAACCACCTCTCCTTGATGCATCCGGTTGTGATCAATCCTCTCAGAAAATCTCTCATTTACTCTTCACAATCAGTCTTTAAATAGGCGTGTAAAGGAGGCTAGGATAAGCTTTTGCAATTGAAATTTAAACGCTCAAGGGAGACTTGTGATCACCTTTATCCAGATTTAAAATGATATGGTGATAAGGTGATAAGCTGATCAGGCTAGGGCTGACATCATCGTGTCGACGCAGCTCTGGCATCCCAGCTTGGCATGGTTCTGCCAACCGTGCTTGGCACTGCTTATCCACTATTTTTTCGGAGATTGATTCAATTCCTATTTTCTCGCAGCCTGATCTGGTCCTATTTTTTCGGGTTCAACAGCTACTTGGCATGGCATCAAGTTCTCTTCTTTGTCAACCGGTGCTTGGCAATGTTTGGTTCTTCTTTGCCAACAGCTACTCGACATCCTCCTTGACATCGTTTCGTGCCTACGCTGGTCTGCTCTGCTCTGCTCATTTCTGTGTCAAATACTATGCTAAATCTGTAAAAATATCAACAAAAACATCCCTTCACTCTGGCATAACACTAGTTTCTAACTATTTATGCAAATGCATGATTTTGTGATCTAAATGCAACTAAATGTACTTAAAAGACAAGAAAAAACATGTGAAATAGTTAGGAAAAATAGTAATTTTGGAGCGTCAACAGGCAGCTTCAGAACTACATTTATTGTGAGAAATAAAAGCTCTAACTGCTCCAAATTATCCCCAACGGTCTTCAACGGCTATGAACTCAATTGAGAATATAAAAAGGATCATCAAGTATCTACGGAAGACTAATGATCCACAAGCCAACATGTCTATGATTGAAATCATGTCTTAGTGCTAAATTCCTATTCTTTGTATAGACAAACACTTATAAGCTAAATTGTCAATGTATGCTCAAGTGTATTAAGATTTGAGTGAGTGCTTAAGAGTGCAAACACACACCTTGTAGAAAGATTTCGTTTGCTTAGAATTCTCTTGTTTAAGAGTGTGCCCAAAGTTCGATTTGTGAACTTTGGATGTTAGGCTTGTGTTACAAGCCTAGGTTGTAAATAGTTGCCTCTTAATCTTAGAAAAGGGAAGAATTCTTAGTAAATTGATTGAAAATCCTTGGTGGGGAGCTAAGGTAGTGGATGTAGGTTTTGGTTAGAAAGCCGAACCACTCTAAATCGTATCTCATTTTTTTTCTATTTTTTCCCTTCTACCACAAACACCCAAAATACATCTTCTCCATCACTTGACAAGTAATTCGGTTGTGATTATCGGGCTCTACAAATTGTTCATGATATTTTAATGAAACCGTCATACATCTGTATTTTTTAATGTCTGAATATGAATATACAAATTTGTTTTAAAATAGGGTTATATTTTGATACATAAGTTGTGTAAAAAATTTACACAACCCTTCATATTTAAGTTATAAAATCTAAAACCTTAATCTTAAACCCTAAAGCTTAAATTCTAACCATAAACCTTAAATTTTACACCCTACAACTTAAACTCTAAACTACAACCTAAATTTTTAAACCCTAAAATTGAAAAGATTGGGTGAACTTTAAGTTTGAAATATTAAATTTAAGTTTAAAATATTAAATTTAAGTTTTTGGTAGTTGAATTTAGATTAACAAATTATTGGCAAGTTGATATACAATCCTATAAATTATTTTGCCTAAAATAAGACTATTAGTCAACTATATGACTGGATGAGATTTGATTGATGCATGGGAGATGGGGTAAGTTGTTACCTTTATTGCTCTCTGGGCTGAAATCATTTTGTGGGGGCATGGAAAACGTTGCTACTTTGGAAAAAAATTGTCTTTAAATGATATTTTTATATAAAAACATATTTTATGATGATTATATTTAAAATATTATATATGATAAATCACGCAATTAATCATTAAATGATAAATTCTATCAGTGACGCGTACTAATATACTATGGTAATATATGTCATTATGTGATTGATCTCATTTAAACTTAAGTCGTTGAAGAAAATTTTCCCACACCTAACTATTATGTCCAATTATTTCATTCTTTTCTAGTTGATGATATTTATATTTTAGGTTGAAACTGGTGTTTACACGGGATAGTATTTTTTTAAGTTAAACTAAAGTTGAAATACTATTTTCAACAACTGGTTTCACTCTAAACTTTTTTTATTACATTTAGACACTAGTTTCAACGTAAATTTAATATTATTGTGTTATATTTACTCAATCATCAAACTAATCTCGTGATGAAACTATATTAACATATGTCACTAATGAAATTTATCGCGTAATTTATCTTATTGTATATTGGTAATACTTTTATATTCGTTTAGTCCTATTGTATGTTTGGAGTATATTTTAACACTCCATATTCGTATGGTATTCTCCTCATTCTATATTTCTATGGTTAAAATCGCTAGATTCCAACCACCGGGTTGAATCAAGTGGTGAGTAATTTAGTATCATTTAAATAGATCTCGAGTTTGAGACCTTGTGTATGCATAAAAATTCTGTTAAAAAACTCATCTAACAAAATCATGACGCAAATCAGTCTGAATTAATTAGGACAAAGTCCCGAGGAACCGGGAGGGCAACAAAAAAAATCCCTATGGTTCCATAAGTGTCCGGACTGAAGGGGACAGGTTAACACATCAATTTAAATGAAAACCTTACCCTAAGAAACTTAATAAATGAAAAATGAAGGAACGGTTGGCTTGGGATTAGTTTTCAGTGGCCAACGATTGTGTCGAATAAGGGGGGAAGAAAAGAAAAGAAAAGTTTTCTTCTACAACCACGTCTTTCCTACCCTTTAAAAAGTCCTTGAAAACGACTTCAAGGTCTCATCTGTAATTGCATGGAAACTTGAGATCAAAAAAATCAACCAAGATTTGATCCTACCCACAAAAGTCTCTTTCTTGAGCCACAAGGTAGAAAATTTTGGCGAAAATGTGAAAACTTTTCATTGGTTTAAAGCTAAAATCATGACAGATTCTTTTCCATTATTGGGTTTTTAATTACTTTTTAATATTGCATGTAGATGCTGTATTGCCGGATCTAACAATGTTTAGAATCCGAGGCTATACGTATGGCAAGAAATGGTTAGTTTAAGTCTTTAAGTTTTGTCTCTTTTCCTCCTTTGGTTTTCCTGTTTTAGACCCAGATTGATTACAAATTATAATATAATATTTGCCCATGGTTAGATCTAAACTAAACAGAATTCCACCCTGTTGTATCTGACAAAAAGGGAAGATTTGCTGCTCGAAAACAGGTATCTGACACCTCCCCAACGACATAGGGGTGTTAGAATCTGGTCTGGAGAATCAAACAAGTTGCTCCCCTCAAGCTCTTGTTCTTCGATGAATCCTAGAATGCAAAACAATTAAGTCTTCTTCCTTAATTGCCTCAAAAGAACCGTTACCGATCGATCGAAGGCAAAGGGTGTCATATGGATAAGTTTCCGGATGTTTTGTGTGGTTGGAGCTGGGAGGAGAACAAGTTGTTTGAGCTGGCTCTAGCCATGGTTGATGAAGGGCACCCGGATCGTTGGGAAGTGGTTGCTGCCATGGTTGGAGGGAAAAAAACTGCAGAAGATGTGCATAAACATTATGTGGTACTCTTGGAGGATTTGCAGTTTATCGAATCGGGTAAACTCGACCACGAACTTGGAGAAAGGCTGCCGTGTATTCAAGTCGACTGCACTCGATCGGTTTGCTGGACTGATGATGATAACAAGTACACAACAATCTTTCTTTCTTATCAACTTGACTTTTCATTGTTTCTACTTGCCTTATTTTATTTTTCTAGGGAGGGCCTTTCATGCATCATGAAATCATTATACCAAGTTTCATATTCTCTAATCTATTTCCCCCTTGGTTTTCTTGGCTTTTATTCTCTAATCTATGATGATGGATATTCAAAATCATACGCTTTTGTTATGTTCATTTTCTAGCAATTTATTAGTCCAGTCTAGGCAGATTTAAAGTTGCATTAAGGCCAATCAGAGTCTGTGTATTGTCTGATGTTTTATAACTTTTTTGCTTACAGCTTGCTGGTTCGGTTGGACATAAATTGATCCCCAGAGCTGCTGTACTGCTGCCTGCTGGTTTATGGAAGTAGATTTGGATGCAGATTGCAGGGTATATTAATGTATCAACTCTGATGTTCTATCCGTTTGTTCCTTGATTTAATGACTCTTTCATTGTAAAACAGAAGTTTTCTGAATGATTTTAACTTTTCAATTTGTAGTTAGTATGATGTGTTAAGACTAGTTTTTGCTCGTCTTTCTTTTTTAGTAAAAAGGAAGTCGCTGGTTTTAAATCAGAATTCGAATTCCAAATTTATTGAAGTACTGAGAAGGTTGTAGATAGTGGAAATGCTTACAATCAAGGAAGAAGTGTCTGCCAATTCCGAAATCGACATAAAGATAGTTTACTTGCGATCATGATTAAACGAGGAATTTGATTTCAATAACATATCAGTTATTTTGAAGCTAGAAACACCCAGAATTTAGAATGATACAAAATCGAAGCAAAGGCATAACCAGGGACAGACTAACTTTTATGAAGTTATATTAGAAATTTAAAGGTGCGAGATAACAAAATTTTATGTATGCGAAATTAAATCATCAATAGAAAGTACAAAAACAACACCTAAACTATATGAAATTTTGAAATTTTCTCGCACCCTGGACCCTCTTTCCATCCATGCACATAACAATACAGTTGAGGCAGACCCTGAAATTCTTCCTGTCCACTCTCTCAGGTCACTAAAGCAAAGCACATTCAATCACTAGCTTATACCAATAAGAATAATGAAAAATTCCAAAACGAAATAAGGTAACAAAAACAAACACGAGCGAGGAGAGAATGGAGGAGACGGAGCCAGGGAAGAGGCAGTGCATAGGTGGAGAAACAACAGAATCTGTTGATAGATCCATTCATGCTCAGCCTGTTCCCTGTCTTTGTCCGTCTCTCCCATTTCCCTCGATCTCTTACCTCATCTTGGCTCGGTGTATCTTTTAAATCCTCTAAAGAAACCTGGCACCTTTGGATTCTACGGCTGTATGCTGTCATCTGAGCTATTTATGCTAAAACACCAGAAGGATTACAGTACAACATGTACTAAACTGACTCTGTACTAGCAACTTCAAGTACCGGTCGGCAATACACGAACATTTTCTAGTGGGATCAACATGTACTACATTTCCATCTGATAGTACTCACACAATCTCCACTGGAATCTTCGAATAAACAGAATTTCATGATGCCATCAAGCCGAGAAAAAAATGGGTTCATGAGAATGAGTGGCATGTTGCTCTATTAGTTCGATGGGGATGCAAATACAGTTACAATTACAAATGTCACATTTTCACTACAGCTCGAATAACCCTAGAGAAAACTTGGCAATCAAGTTTCTTGCACAAGGATTTAAAACCCCTTATTATACTCTTGTTCTCCTCTGAAGTTAACTGCAGGAATAAACTAACAGTGATATAAATCCATACTCGAATATATCCAGATCCGACTATCAATGATATATGAGCTAAACCCATATTTTAGTTGGACAAAATATGCATAAATCTATTTTTTAAGAAAGTTAAACAATAAAGAGAATTCCCATCATCTCTCAGCTTCCTCTACAACCAAAGAAAATCACTTGTGATATCAAAAAGAACATAAACGAGAAAGGAAGCATCATTTAGGAATAATATTTACTTTGCATTATATTTCAAGAGTCCGGATGATGGAAACATAGGCAACAAAGATTTTACAATTCGAATATGAATGAGATCAGAAGCATTTTGTTTCCCATTCTCTCTTGCTAATTCTATTTTCTTTTATACATCACAACAGATTGAAAAAAAAATCATAGAATTGGGATTTCTAACCTGAATGAATACACAATTTCCCACACAATTCCCACTTCCAAGAACGAGGCTAGAATCTCCAGCCAAGTGAATATAATTAACTTTGTCTGCTCAAATTCGCAAGTGATTTTCTAAGAGATCAGGAAGAGTTATTTTCCCCGAGTTATTAGTATCAAGCTTGCTGAACTGATCACATATTTGCAATATATCCTTCTCCACAATCCTTCCCATTTCTTTGAGCTTGTAGATGACATACTCTGATTTACTGCAATGAGAAATTCAAGGTGTAAAGTGAATACAGAACTAGAACTAAAACAAAAACATTATTAGTATTACCATATGGTTTTGTAAATTAAATGTTGATGCAGGATGTGGTAGATGCGGTAAAATGGTCGGGCTTGGGGTGGTCTTAAGATAGGCAACCGGGTTCTTTATTGCGGTAAGATTGTGGATACAAGCTCGCCATAGGGACACTCTTTCAACGGATGTGGTTTTACTTGGTATTAAAAATGATTCTTTAGTTGCGATTAGGTACCTTACAGGCATGATCTTTTAGTATCAAACTTAAGACATCTAATAGATGATATAAAATCTCTTAGTGCTAGTTTTAGGGTAATTTCTTTCAAACATGTTTTTTCAGACACCTTGCTAAATTTGCTACAATTCCAGTGACAAGCATCGAGTCAAGTTCATTCGAAAATATGCTAGAAAGATCGAAAATCGAACCTGATAAAACCGTTGTTATTGATGTCAGCAGCTAGCAAATCCTCAATGGTGATCTCTCTCTGCAACACCCACTCAGCAATCCTCCTATGCCTCTTGTTAACCCTTGCTTCAGCCAAATACAGAAAAGCTCTAGCAACAGCCAGCGTCGAAATCAGAAGCCAAGCACCGGCAAACAACCTTCCGGGCAGAGTCTTAAACGCCCGATCCCCGTACCCGACCGTAGTAACCGACATAACAGACAAGTAAACAGAATCAACCCAGTCCAAGCTCTCCACAAAGTACAAAATCAGAGATCCAATTCCAATGCACAAAACCACAACCCCAAGAGCCAAACCAACCTTAAGCCTAATCCTCATCCTCCCTTTATCCACATCGACGATATAATCCCTAGCCGAAAACCCTCGATCCGTTTTCTCCATCTGAATCCCAGTCAAAATCATGTTCTCTTGTAAGTCAAGAACATAATTCACAACCCCACTCAACAAAATATCGATAAAACCGAAACCCACCAACACAAAAACGCAAGCGAAAATCTTGGTAGCCGGGGTTAAAGGCGCTATATCGCCATAACCGATGGTGCACATGGTCACTATACAGAAGTAAAGAGCATCGACAACCGGGTGAGTCTCGACACCCGAGAATTCATCTCTGTTAAACGAGTAAATAGCAACACCGAGTATCAAGTAAATGGAAAGCAGGAAAACAGCTTGCCTGATAATGGTGCTGGGCTCGGATTGAGGTTTGGGCACCTGGGGTGTCTTGGGCTTCAAATCACGCATGACAGCCATTGCAGGAGCTGTTTTACATCGCTTGAGAGAACCGGGCCTCTTTGGTCGTGTACTGGGAACAGGAACAGGAACAGGACAATCAACCGAAGGGGGTTGAACCTGTGGGTTGTCTTCGATTGCCGATGGGAAAAGAGCTGGTGTGGAGATTGAGTGTGGGATTGTGAAGTAGAAGCCATGACTAGGCTCTTCGAGGAGGATTCCAAGTTGGGGTTTTGATTGGGGAGAGAGAAAAGGCTCATCTGCCATCTCAGAAAACCAAAAAACACAAGAAAAACAGGGCTTTCTACTTTGAGATCGTGGTAGTTGTTGTCTTGTTGAGCAGTTGGTTTCAGGTTTCAGACTTTGAATGTGGGGTTGCCAATTATTACATTGCTTTTAAGGAACTACCAACGTTGGAACAGCGTCTGTTTTTGCAATTAAACGTAAAATGGATTCTGTTGCTTCATATAGTAAATGGGTAAATCTAAATTTCATCGTTCAACTTTACTTTCATTTTTATTTTGGTCATTAATAAATGGATTTTGTTGCTTCATATAGTAAAATGTTTTACATATAATAAGTATCCACTAGTAAATATTTTTCTGGAAAAATAAATCAAACCACAACGACAGGTATTATTATAAAGTCTTATTGTTTTACATAATTATAAATAAAATCTTATCTACATGATGTAAGTAAACTATTAACATCATTTGTTTGGCTGTCATTAGGTTTTGTTGTGCATTTTTTATTTATTTTAGAGAATTTTTAAGACTTTTTATAAAATAAATGATAAAATTCAAAAAGCTAAAATATTAAAAAATGCTAAAGATGTAAAAAAAAAAAGAATTATAAACAACATTATTTTTTATATTTTAAAATTAATAATAGATAAATTATAAGAATCCAAAATATATAAATTAAAATACTCATAAAATTTAAGAAAAATATGGTTTTTAAAAATATTTGAGATTTTTTATTTCTGCTTTATTTGTTACATTTGTTTTTGGTTTCAAACATGTATTTTCATATAACAAACTAAAAAGAAATTCTTTAAAAAACAAAGTGAATAACACCTAAAAATTATTATCAACCTTAAAGAGTAGTATTAACTAAATTAAAAATCAGAGTTAATATCTAATTCGGTACTTAACTCCATTTCGGTCACCACATTGCTATCTTTCATTTTTTATTAAAAAAAGAAATTATATGACTTTAAAAGCTATCCAAAGGTTGCCATTTGAATTGGACACGAGTCCATGTCATTTGATGAGCAAATTTATACATGTGTATTATGTTTTAATACTTTAAAACTTTTTTTCTTTTTATATTAAAAAATAACTTTTTTTCTTTTCATCAATATTTTTTTGTCGCCCTTCCGATTTTTCAGAGCTTTGTTCTGATTGATCCGAACCGACCTATTTCGCATAATTATTTTTTATGGATGAGTCTTCCAACTGAGATTTTCGATAGGCAAGGGTCGGGTAACCTTCTTTCCGTTGCGAAATTGAACTTCCAAGCCGATTAGCCTAGTTTTTAAAACAATACAGGTATCCATTATTTGGTTTTTTAAATAATACAGATTTTCGTTAGAAATGTTGTATAAGCCAATTTTCCATCGTGCCTCTTCTTTCTTAATTAGCCATAACTCCATCTCAGCAAACACCATCGGGAAAGCTTTGCATATATATAAACATGGCCCTGAATGTTAAAGAAACTATGAAGGTTGTCAAAGTTTTTCAACATACCGAAAGTAGGGTGAATGTTACAAGTATAGGTTTGTATAGATTTGTATATTCATTTTTGTATTCTTGAGACTATTACGAGACTGTTATAGTTTCAGTTAGAGTGGTTAGAAGGCTTTGTTAGTGTCAGCACTTTATAACTGAAACGTACAGTTGTACAGCTCTCAGTCCAACTTGTATAAATGACGTTTGGTCCTATTTAGGATATTACGAGTTAATCAATAAAACTAACGAGAGTACTGCCTCTCTTCCTTAAAATCGCATGGTCATCTCTAACCTCTGCAACTCATAGAGCCTTATTTCAACGGTCTTCTTCACGGTATCAGAGCTTTTTCTCTCTTTGTTATGGGAGTCTGATCTGGTAGAAGCATGATTGAGAGGTTGAAGGTTATCTTTTTTGTTTCTCTATCGGATGCTGCAATTGTGGTTGAATAAAGACAACTCAATAATCACACCTCTAAATCAGGAGATTCGCAAATCAATTCTTATGTAATGAAGCTGTGACAAGATCAATCTGAAAGAGGTAAAGATTTATGTACTTGTTTGTTTTCAACTCTACACATCAATCCTTTGGTCTAGAATTGTTTGCAAAGTTACTTGTTGAATCGTAAGAAAGTCTGTACCGTGATGATCTGAGATAAAGGACAGATTAGTGATTCGTTTGTAACTTTAAAGGTCAAGGATTGTGTCTTTTTGTTTCTGTTAGAACATTGAGACATCGCAACTTTGTTCTCTATCTTGTTGTTTGTTTCTACTGGCCGATTGCTTCTGAAATTGAAATCTGGTTCAGTAATTGATCTTATCTTCATGTGTTGATTGGTTGTTGTGTATAAATTGTTGTGTGCTTGTATTTCTGTGTTCATCGTTTGGTGCGCATCTCATGTGTTTGATGATTTGCCGCTGAGAAGTTCCTATAGTGTCTCTATTGCGTCTTGCTTCTAAGTGCTGGTGTGTCGTTCTTCTGTTTGACAATTTGTCTATGTGACGTTACCTTTTTTTGCTATGGCTAATGAGACAACTGCTTTGAATTCTCAACAATCTGGTTCATCCCTGTCTAGTTCATATTCGATATCAGCTGTTATACCTCCCTCATCTACTGTGTTTTCTATTCAACAGCTTACTAAACTTGATACTGTTAAGTTGAATGAAATCAATTATATTCTTTGGAAGCATCAGGTTATGCTAATCATAGATGGTTATGGCTTGCCTGCATATATATCTGATCACAAAATTCCAAACAAATTTGTCACTAATGAAACAAGTCAACCTATGGAAAATCCAATCTTTCTTGCGTATCATAAGCAGGATAAGATTCTTGCATCTTGGTTGTTGTCTACGGTCAGTTCCGATGTTCTACCACATCTCACGGGACTCACTATTTCACAGTCCATTTGGAATCCTTTCTCTCGTTTCTTTGTAGCACAACTCGTTGCCAAGGTCTCTGCCTTGCGTCATAGCTTTTATTCCCAAAAGAAAAGAGATCTATCCATTCATGAGTATCTTGCCAAGATAAAGTTAATTTGTGACACGTTGAATGCCTTTGGAAACACAGTAACTGAGCAGGAGCAAGCCAGTGTTATTTTAGCAGGGTTAACAGCTGAGTTTGATTCTGTAATTACCTTTGCATCGTGTGAACCTCAGACTCTTGAAACACTCACAAAGATGCTAGTTGATTGTGAGACTCGATAAAGGGATTTTCTGTCTGATCAGTTTTCTGTACAAGCCAATGTTGCTGTACATCGAGGGAGTCGAGTTGAGGATTTTGATGATAAAGATCAGTTTCATGAAGATCAGTTTCAAGGACATGTCTCTCTATTTCAAAGTCAGACTCAAAATCAGAACAATGGAAGTTTTTCTGCGTCGCAGCGTGACAACAATTTTTCTTCGTTTCATGGAAGAGGTGGAGATCGCTCTAATTTCAATCGACCATAATGCCAAGTTTGTGATCGTTATGGTCATATGACACAAAAGTGCTGATACGGGTTTGACCAAAGCTATAACAGCACTCTTGGAAGTTCCAACGACAACAAGGGAAGGGTTCCTTCTTCTGGAAACTCTGAAGCAGCTAACTACACATTTTTCAGTCCAAGACCAGGGCAATTGTTGCAGAGTTTTTCGCCAACGCTTGCACAAATGTTTCCTTCTGTTGTTGCACCCTCCTCTGGACTCTATTCTTCAGGCTCACTTGCGCTTGCTCCATATCATTTTCCCTCATCAAATCCCACTTATGCACCACCTTCTGGAGGTAGTACCCCTCTTCATCCAGGTTTCAGTTTGGTTCCAGCTTCTCAAGGTTTCAGTTCACCGCCTCTTTCACAAGGGTTTAGTCATCCTCCAACCTCGCAAAGCTTCAGCCCTGTCTCAGCCTCATCTCTTGATCCAGTGGCTAGCTCATTCTTGGCTGGTTCATAAGTTAACAATGGTGTGACTGGGGTTTCATCTGGTCCTAAGGATATTGTGTAGTACCCGGATTCAGGTGCCACATATCACATCACTAGTGATCGTGCAAATCTACAATCTGATGCTCCTTACACATGTATGAATTTCTTACTAATGGGAAATGGTGATGAGATTAAGGTTACTCATATTGGCCATGGTACGTTGAGTGCTACGGATAGGTCGTTGGTCTTGCGTGATTTACTGTGTGCCCCTAATATTACGAAAAATCTATTATCTTTGTCCCACTTTGCTCGTGATAACAATGTATTTTTCGAATTTCATCTGTTTAATTGTTTTGTGAAGGATGCTCAGACCAAGGTCGTTCTATTGGAGGGGAAGCTCATTCCTTATGGTCTTTATGAATTGCGGTTTGTGCCTTCCTCGACTGTTGCCGGTTCACCAAGTTCTTTGTCAGTTGTTAACAAGCAATTTCCTTCTTTTTTTTGCTAATAATACTGATGTTCAAGCATGTACTGCTTCTAAGTATGTTCTACCCTTAAATTTGTGGCATAAACGCCTTGGGCATCCATCTTTAAATGTCCTTAAGGCTGCCTTACGTTCTGTTAATATTATTGCTAATGAAAATAAAGTACAATCGCTTTGTTCTCCTTGTTTTCATGGAAAGGCTCATAAACTCCCATTTCACTTATCTTCTTCCACATATGACACTTCTTTTCAGCTTGTGGTGTCTGATGTATGGGGGCCAGCCCATGTTACTTCTGAAAATTTTAGTTATTATGTGTCATTTGTGGATGTTTATAGTCGATTTTCTTGGTTATATCTCTTAAAGTGTAAGTCGGATGTTTTTCATTGTTTTCTTGATTTTCACAAGTTAGTCGAGGTGCAATTTGGTTACAAGATTAAGGCTCTTCAAACAGACAGTGGAGGTGAGTTTCAAGCTCTTGCAAGCTGGTTACGAACTCATGGTATACACCATCGGATCACTTGCCCCAGCACATCGGAACAAAATGGCAAAGCTGAGCGAAAGCATCGAGATATAGTAGAAATGGGTTTGACGTTGTTAACTCAGGCTAGTTTGCCTATAAAATTTTGGAGTCACACGTCCGTCGTTGCTATCTATTTGATTAATCGACTGCCAACACTCGTGTTAGATGGACGATCTCCGTATGAAGTTGTATACAAGTGCACACCTGACTATGAATTTTTACGGGCTTTCGATTGTGCTTGCTATCCGTTGATGCGTCCTTTCCTTCCTCACAAACTTAATTTTCGTGCTGAACAATGCGTTTTTCTTGGTTATAGTCCATCTCATAAGGGTTACAAATGTCTTACTGTTGGGGGTAAAATTATTCTTTCCAGACACGTTGTTTTCGATGAAAATAGTTTTCCTTATCCTCAGCTATGCAAGGGTCAGGACGTTGTTTCGAGTGACTCTTCTAGCAGCATTCCTATTGTGCTTGTTTCACTACTTGAGCATGGTTTTTTTATAAGCCTCTTGATCTGTCCAATGTTGGGTATGATGTTGCACCCATTGCTCGACCCAATCATGATAATGTTGTTTCCACTTGTCTAGTGGCACAAGAAGAGTTGCTATATGGTTTTGTGCATCCTGAAACTCAAATGGATCTTACGCCTGATCCAATATCTCCTGTGGAGTCTGGGTCCAGCCCTGTAGCACAAGTGGCCCTTGTAGAGTCTGGGTTCAGCCCAATGACACAATTGGAGTCTCTAGCTCCTGCTGATTATGGGGATGATAGTGATGAAGCTCTTCTCTCCAGCCCACCTTTCTCAAATGATTCACCTGTACGGTTAGTAGGTCAAACATCATCTTCCTCCTCCTTCTGAGCTCGTGTCTGATAATGCTAGATCGCCACCAAGCTCTAATTTTGTCCGCGATGAACCTGCCCATGTTTCTGATTCTGATGCTTTGTCTCTTTCTCTGGATCACGATGTGTCAGGTACTACCCATGCCCCTTCTTCACCTATGTTTCCCTTAGGATTGGATCCTTCATCAGGACTCGATCCTGTTTCTGGTCTGCCACAACGACCCGATGCTCAGTCTGATAAGGGTTTTCCTTGTGTTGGTCACGATGCTTCTACTGGACTGCCTGATTTTCCGGTCACAAACACACATTCGAAGGTGACGAGAGGGAAGAGTGGGATTCGAAAACCAAAAATCTATGTTACAAATTTGGGTTCGCATGATTCTATGGTCAATGTTGTCGAACCCCAATCCATTGGAAAAGCGATGCTTGACCAGGACCGGAAACAAGCCGCGCAAGCTGAATATGATGCGTTAGTTCAGAATAATACATGGCTCTTAGTGGAGTTGTCGTCTCACAGGAAAGTCGTGTCCTGCAAATGGATATTCAAAGTAAAGAGGAATGCCGATGGGTCGATATCTCGCTATAAAGCCAGGTTAGTGGCGAAAGGGTACTTACAGCAAGCTGGATATGATTTTCATAAGACTTTTAGTCCCGTTGTTAAGCCGATAACAGTCCGAACTATACTCTCTATTGTTGTTTCGAAAGGATGGAGCTTGCGACAAGTTGATATATTCAACGCGTTTTTAAACGGAGATTTGGCTGAGGAGGTCTATATGGTTCAACCTCCTAGGTATGAGCAAGGGGATAAAAATAAGGTGGTTTGCAAGCTTAACAAAGCAATTTATGGGCTGAAGCAGGATCCTCGAGCCTGGTTTGAAAAATTAAGGGAATATCTAGTCTCGGAAGGTTTCATTTTGTCCAAGTCAGATTCTTCCTTGTTCTTTAAACAGACTGGCTCAAGTATAATGTATCTCCTATCTACGTTGACGACATTGTAATCACTGGTTGTGACAGCAAGGAAGTGCAGCGGATTATTGACAGGTTAAACAAAGCCTTTTCCCTAAAAGACTTAGGCTTACTACATTTTTTCTTGGGTATCGAAGTGCACTATATCTCAAAGAGGGTCTTGTTCTAAGTCAACGTAAGTATATATCTGAGTTGTTACATCGCAGTGGATTGGCTGATGCAAAGGGGTTGCCAACACCTATGGTTTCTAACTGTAATTTGTCTGCAACAATTGGAAGCTCTATCTTTAATCCTACTGATTACAAAAGTATTTTCGGTGCATTACAGTATGTGGTTATTACAAGGCCTGAAATTGCCTTTGTTGTTAATCGCGTCTGTCAGTTCATGCAAAGTCCTTTGGATACACATTTTCAGGCTGTCAAACGCATCTTACGGTACCTACGGGGACACTTGATTGTGGTATACATTTCACACCGACTCCTCGGCTGTCTATAACAGCATTTGCGGATGGGAATTGGGGGTCCGATCTTGATGATCATCGTTCCACCACAGGTTTTTGTGTGTTTCTTGGAGGTAATCCAGTTGTCTGGGTTCGAAGAAACAACCAATGCTGTCTCGTTCTACGACTGAAGCGGAATATCGAAGTGTTGCATGTGCAACCACAGAGGTGTTGTGGCTTGAGTCGTTGCTAAGTGAACTTTCAGTTGTACCTGATACTTCTCCAACTTTATGGTGTGACAATTCTAGTGCTGTTGCGGTTTCGGCGAATCCTGTTTTGCATTCCAAGTTCAAACATGTTGAACTTGACTCATATTTCGTTCGAGAGAAAGTTGCTTCCGGAAAGCTTATGGTAAATGAAATTCCGACTTGTGAGCAGGTGGCTGATATCTTTACAAAGCCTCTCTCTGTACCTTCTTTCTGCCGTTTCCGTGAAAGATTAGCAGTCGTTTCCTTATCCACTTTGTCTTAGATTGTCTTTTTCTTTGCACTATTGTGTTGTGTCTTTTTTTATTCTTGCATGCAGGGTCATTTCCATGAGTGTTATAGGAACTATGAAGGTTGTCAAAGTTTTTCAACATGCCGAAAGCATGGTGAATGTTAAAGGAACTATAAAGGTTGTCAAAGTTTTTCAACATGCCGAAAGCAGGGTAAATGTTACAAGTATAGGTTTGTATAGATTTGTGTATTCATTCTTGTATTCTTGAGACTGTTACGAGACTATTATGGTTTCAGTTAGAGTGGTTAAGAGGCTTTGTTAGTGTCAGCACTCTATAACTGAAACGTACAGCTGTACAACTCTCAGTCCAACTTGTATAAATGACGCTCGGTCTTATTTGGGATATTACGAGTTAATCAATAAAATTAACGAGAGTATTGCCTCTCTTCCTTAAAATCTCAATGTCATCTCTAACCTCTGCAACTCACAAAGCCTTACTTCAACGATCTTCTTCACTGAATCCTCAAAGGTTATTAGAGAAGCCTTGTCGAAGGCTTTGGTGCCTTGCCATCCCCTTGTCGGAAAAGAGTTCGGTGACAATCAGCTTAATTTTGAATGTTCCGAAGAAGGCGCCTGGTCCGTTAAGGTATCGACTGATTATACACTTGATGCATTCGATTACTCCAATAATTATAGCTTCTCTATTTCTTATTATGATGAATTTCACCCTGATCAAGTTCCGAAAACTGAAGGCATAGAACCTCTTGTACAAATGCAGGTACCAATAACTTGAATTGAAACCAACATTACTAGTAATTTACAAAGCCTAATGCAGTTATGCATGGTTTTTGCCTTAGGTGTCACAATTTGCACGTGGAAGTTCTGTCATAGAGTTAATATTTTGTCACACCATATGCGACGGCTTAGGGGCTTCTAAGTGTTTCAACACTGTTTCTTCCTGATCACGATCGCAGCCACATGCGACTTGCTTAAGCAAGCATACACAATCGATGTGATCAAGGACGGAACTATATTGAGGGTGGAGTAATTGATATAATTTATTTTTAAGACTTTATCAGTTTTAAAATTAATTAAATTAAATATTGACCCCAAATTTTTTTGGTTTAATTGCTTTTAAGATCTTTTAATTTTAGAATTATTGAAATTAAATTCTATATCCTTTAATTTCTTTTATAGTTTAATTACTTTTTAAGATCTCGATTATTCTAAAGTTAAACATCTTGTCCCCTTACCAGGGCCGGTCCTGAATTTGTTTTGGCTCGGGGCGAAATTTAGAAAATGGGCCCAAACATACAAGAAGTTTAAGGAATATGTAACATAAATTATTTATCATAATTTTTTTATTAAATTAAACAAATAGTAATTTATAACAATTTAAAAAATATAAGAAATTGAGAAGATAGAGTTATAAATTTTTAAATGAATTGTGAGAAAGTGAGATTTTTTTAACTGCCATGTCACTCTTTTAATAACAGTTAACGACTTAATGACTAATTTATAATAAAAATAATAGTTTCATGCTTAAATTGATGTAATTGAAATTTTGATTGTCAAATCGAATAATTTAACAAAAGTAAGTGACTTTTTATGAGCTTTATCTAATTATTTATCTATAATCTTACAATTTATCTCTGACTTTTCTTTACTTCATATGGGCCCTTAGCAAACCTTTCTCCATTTTTTCTTTTGGTAAACTCGTGGGCCTCTTAAAAGACAACATTTCTCTCCTATCTTCTTCATTATTTTTTATATAAAAAACCCTAAATCTAATATATAATTATATATATATATATCATTCGCATGAACCAACTTGACTCAGTGGTTAAAGGAACGATTGTTGTTCCTAGAGGTTACGGGTTCGAGCACCAGCAATTGCAGCAGAGTAATTGAGCACGCATTGTCAAATGGTTGAGAGTATATGTAGAACAGATACTACTTGTAATCACCTTAGCTTTAAAAAAAATTATATATATATATATATATATATATATATCATTCGTGGGCCCCTATATAAGAAAAACAAGTTTCAATTTTGTTTTCTTTCGCACATGTTGTTATTTTTCTCATAACCTTTTTTAAAAATAAATCTATCTGTCCCTGGATGCGATCAAACTAATACAAGAAACGAAGACTAAGGTACCTATTGAGTTTGCCAAACAAAAAAATTTGTCCGACAGTGACTGGCCCATAGTTTAACATTTGATAATTTTGAATAAATTCAATGCCCAAAATCTGACTGAATTGGGTCACGAGTTGCAGTGTAGTGTAGACAGAAACCATTTGGGTCTTAATGATGGCCCATAATTTATATTTGAACTGAAAAGCCCAATTATAATCAAATATTTGAAGGGGAACAAAGTTCCATGCAGAAGTTGCCTTTGTTTCCTTTACATGTACCAAAGAATTCTTTTATCACATGGATGTGATCATTCTTAACAAAATGCTAACGACTGAGTAATAACTGATAGCCAAGTAATCTTTGCCAAGGAAGTATGGAAATCTTTGTTGGTTGTATTCGAATCCTACTCAAACTCATTGATGGATTGACTAATTAGGATCAGGTTTTGCAGAGGCACAACAGAGCCGTTTTTGAGATTTTAGTGGCCCAAGGGCAAACTAAAAAATTTAGGCCCCTATTAATAAATATTAAAAATAAATTTTAAAAGTAGCCACCTAATAACAAGTATTAGAAAAAAATTAGGTTTCTAATAACAAATATTAGAAAATAAATAAATTTTAAGAGTATGCTCCTAATAACAAATATTGAAGAAAAAAAATTGTCCCTATTGGACCCCTAATAAAAAAATTAAAAAATTAAATTTTAAGAGAATATCCCTAATAACAAATATGAGAAAATTGGGCCCTTAATTATAAGTATTAGAAAAAATCAGGTCTAATAACAAGTATTGAAAAAAATTTAAGAGTGTGTCACTAATAATAAAAATTGAGAAATAGGCTCTTAATAATAATTATTAAAAAAATTTACCCTTTATAGTAAACATTGAAAAAAAAATTAAGAGTATGTCCTTAATAACAAATGTTAGAAAAAAAATTGAGTCATAATAATAAGTGTTAAATAAATAAATTTTGAGAGTACACATCCAATAATAAATATTAAAAAATTAAATTTTAATATCGCATATTATAAAAAAAGGGGGCCTGGGCGGGCGCTTCTCCTACCCATGCCCAAGGACGGTACTGAGCCACAATATAGAACAACTATTCCAACCCAATTTTTTCTATTCACAATGTTAGAATTTGTTTAAAGGATGGCATTGGAAATTATATTCTCCAAACTTTTTTTCTCTCTCCATTTGAGACAGATGAAATGACAAATTGCTGGAAAGAATGATATGGTGGGTTTTGACTTTTGAATGCTGTGGCGGATTTTAGGTGACGCCAATTCATTAGTTTGCAAATTAAGATTAAAAAAAGAAGGCACTGTTTCTATGCTTTATATTCAACTCCTGCAATTACTCAATATGGAAAACATCAAACAGAAAAATCCTTATTACAGGACTAGGTTTAAAGCCTCCCTCACCCTTTCATAAACAGATGGAAATGGTCAAAATATTCATCAGAAAATACAATAATTATGATAAGAAAATGGTCAAAATGGGAGGCGAACTTTGGTCCTAATTTCAAATGGACAAACAGCAAAGAATTCAGTTCACTACCTTATTGTCTTATTTTTATGTTGCAAATAATGTTATTCGAAAACTACTTGCATGATAGTAATGTTGAAGCTCATTGCCTACCTGATATTGAATTTTTCCCATGTCCACAGACTAATTTGTTTTCAGTTTTGTTATTGGGTGTTTGAATGCTTTAGGGTTTATTGTATTTATTTTTCAAGGTTTATTATAAATAGAAATTTTCTATCCTTTTAGGCTAAACAAAAAAAAAAACATATATGAATATACAAAATAAAATACAGAAAAATTATAACAAACACGAATACAAATATATAAAAAGAGAGAAAGAAAAAATATCAATAATCAACAATCAATTTGAAATTAATATCGTCATGGATGATGAAAACATATAAAAGAGTTAAAGATGAGCTGATCGAAAAAGGAAAAATAATATTGTACAACTTTAGAACAATTTATAATTAGGTTAACTACCTGGAATTGATTTCAGCAACATGGAAAAGACAAATGGATACAAGTTTGCGAGGTTGGACATTTTGGAGTCTCTTTTTGTCTTCTCCTTTGTCATGCACGTCCTTTATATATTATTTCAATTTCATTCTCATCACACGTAAATAAACCTACACGTCTTAAATCAAACGTTTAAAAAATATCTCTTTTTTTATATTTTTAAAATAGCAACTATGACTGGAAGCAAAAATAGCATGGGCTAAAATCCAGAACCGGGTGATAAAATAATGATCTTTGTAGGCATCCTGGCTGACATCGACGGTAGAGTTTGTTCAGAGGCTTTCCCCTTCTAGATTATGATTTCTTTTTAATTTCGATACGAAATTCAAAAAAAAAATTCTAACAATATCATAAAATTCAAAAAAAAATCTTACAATTCATAATCTATATTTTGAAACTATACGGTCTTTTTAAAATTATTATTATTATTATTATGTGATTTTTTTTTAAAAATCATATATTTCTAAAAAAAATTAAAATGCCTAAAATTCTAAAGGATCTATATGGCAATTGATAAATTTTCTTTGTAATCACACCGTATAAATACAGTAAGGCCGTGCACGGTGGTTTGATTCTTGATGAATCTTTTTTAATTCTAATAAACCATAATTTATAACTAGTGATTGCGTTGTTTTGTTTTGTGGTTAATATGAAGAATCTTCCTCTTTGTAATTTATAACATGTTCACCTGTTTCCACAAAATTAAACCTCAACCCTCTATTTTTTATGGTTTAATATTTTAAAACATTGTTAGTTTTAAAGATAAACAACTTAGTCCCTCCCGTAATTTCATCTTAGTTCTGCCCCTGGCTGAAGAAAAAAAAGTCAAATGAAAGTTAACCCCTTGTGCCTAAAAATCATAATATATCACTTAGAGCCTTTTGAAATTTTAGGTATTTTTAAAATATTTCAGAATTTTATGATTTTTAAAAATATTTTATTGTTTAAAAAATAAACTATGATTTTTATATATTTTTAAGAATTTTCTAATATATTTAAGTTTTTTATTTTCTTAAAATTTTGATTAAAAATATTGGAAAAGTACCAAACTGATATTCTGGTTAGGGTTGAGGGGCCAAATGATATATTAATCCTTGATTTAACATGGCATTAAGAGGTTGTTGTTGATAAGGTTAGTGATTGTTTTGCAACATTCCAAAGTTTAGTGAAAAAATAGAAAGTAACGTCAGAAAATAATGTCTTCTTTTAAGTTTCTAAAAAAGTTGCAAATGAAAGCAAAACCATATCGATAATTGGTTGAATCAAAATTGATTCGCAACCATATGTTGAAGTGAATTCAGAATCTGGCTAGTTATATAGTCAATTAAGTATCAATTATTAGTTAAAAGATTAACCGGGTTTATAGTTTTTTTTCCTCGTAAAAAATACCGTTAAAATCAAAGACAACATTATAAGAAATAATCACCAACTCTGAACCAAAAAAACAGACATACAAAATGCAAGAAAAAAAATATTCCCAGCCATAGAACACATCGATCAACTTGTCTTCCGCTTCTTTTGTTCGAATATTTGATTAGTCTCTATACAAATAGAGCATAAACATTGAAATATAAAGTCAGAAGTCAAAACCTCAAAAATTTGAGGTTGTTGCTGTTTTGTTTGCCTAGTTTCTTAGGTTGCTATTGGGGTTTAGATGGGTGATGAGATAATGAAGGCTTGTGTTTATTATTAGCTTAGCAACTCGAACTTTCATATGTTATTAATATTCTTTTGTTATTAAATTGTTGAGTTAATTGGATTATATGTCTCGAAACTATAATCTTCAGTTTAAATTAGTTTTAAAATTTTTGAACGTTGCAATATTAATTTATATTATTTATGTCATATCATATTATTACATAATACACGTCGATGTTTACATGACAATTAATGTTTTTTTAAAAGATGTTATTAATAGTGGACATGATTAGAATATACCGATAGTTTGAGGATAAAATTTAGAATATTTAAAAGTTTGAAACAAATTTAAAATAAAGGTCATAATATAGGGATGAAATTGAAACATTCAAAAGTTTGGAAACCAATTTAAAATGAAAGTCATAGTTTAAAGATAAAATTATAGCAATTAAAAGTTTAGAGACCAACTTAAAATAAAACTTATAATTCGACGATGTTTGATGCAATTAACTCTAAATAGTTTAATCTCAATGTATTTCTGATAAAAAAAAGTCGATGCATTTATTTATTAAATTAAATAAATTAAACCCACTAACAATCAATTGATCTATCGGGACGAGGCATCAGATGTCTTAAGTCAAGGTCAAAGGTCGAATTTTGATATTGTGAGTGGAGAAAATTGAGTTGGAAGGGTCACCCTATATTAACCCTCTGTAAAATCTGATTCAAATTAGTCGGCTAATAAATTATATATCGATGATCAAAACAAAAAATACATTATACGCAACTCTGCGTGGCACCACACTAGTGCAATTTAAACAAAACCAAACCTACTTAAGTGTAATTAAATTAAAATAGAATAATGGTGATGAAGTTTTAGTTCAGTTGACATAATTATTGTTATAGCATATGGAGCGTATAAATTCAAACGCATTTAAGCACACAATATCCTTAAATTTATAGGTTACAAGGGATTTGATAGTTTAAGCATTGTTTAAGAAAAATCAAAATATAACAATACAATCTTTTTAACAAATACAAGTTAGGGCAGAACCTTTTTATCTTAAATTCTCCTTCAAAACTGTTGTGAGAACTCAGTCTTTCCTTCATTGTTGTTTTCTGCATATCATATTTCCTCTCCTATCTGGTGCATATCATAGGAACGATTAAATAAATAAAGATCTATTGTGTCTTAATTATTTAGAGCCTATCTATTGACACGTTTTCTCTCTGTCTGTCTATTGACACGTTTCCAGTTCTGATCGGTGGTAATGGCTGATGTTACGAATCATTTGGCAAACTTGGTGATTGATGATAAAGAAGATGATGCACTCCAGGTCGAGACTGATGCGCTGCCTCCCCTTGTCTCTTTTCTTCATTGCTTTGTGGGTCTTTTCCTGACATCCAGTGTTATTCATTTTGATTCTATGAGAAATACCTTGGCGAATGTCTGGAAGCCTTTGGGTGGTGTTTCGATCACGGAGTTAGGAGAGGGTCGTTTTTTGTTTAGACTATTTCACCCAGTGGACGTTGACAGAATTGATAATGGCTCTCCTTGGTTTTTTAATTCTCATTTGTTGATTCTTCATCGACTTCAGGAGGGGGAAGATCCCTTGTGCGCTCCTTTACATCTGGTGAAATTAGGGTCTAAGTTCTCGACCTCCCTTTTGGGTTTATGTCGGAAGGGATAGCTAAATCTCTTGGGAACTTCTTGGACAATTCCTGGAGTACGATACAAAGGTGCCCCGTCAAGCTACTCACGTATCATGCGTTTCAGGGTTTTCTTTGATACTAGGCAACCGCTAAAACGCAGGAAAAAGATTGTGATGAAGAATGGAAACCAAGTTTACGTCCGGTTTCAGTACGAGCGAATTCGGACCTTCTATTTTTTGTGTGGGCGGTTGGGACATGGTGAGAGTTTTTGTCCGGCTAGGCTGCGTCTGGATCCGCAGCACATCGAATTTCACTGGGATATCTCGCTTCGTGCACCACCAAGGAGGCCGGCGGTGAGCAGTGTTTGGCTTCGCGAGGATTCAGCCTTGATTACTGCTAATTTGGAATCTTCGTGCGGATTATCGGGGGAGAAAATTCAGGGGACGGGCTGTAATTCTATCCCAGCGAGCATCAAGGGATCTACTTCCATATCTACTAGCGGTAATGGCGGAAAGGATGAAGCTTATCCACTGTCCCCTTATGGTAACTTAAGGGGAAACGTATTGACTCATACACCGGTTATAGACATCCAAATGGGCTTGGAGGCTGAGTAAAGTCCAATTGAGCAGCTAGATGGGCATAAGCGGGCTCGTAAGGATGTGATAAGTGTACCAGGAAATGTTGCCCAAGGAAATGTTGGAGAAAGACTGGCCTGTGATATGGGCTACCCAAATGCTATATCGGCCGACCTGGCAGACTAGGTCCGTCGGGACCAATGAAGCTTCTTAGCTGGAATGTCCGGGGTTTGGGGAAACCACGGACTGTGCGTCGTCTCAGGCATGTCCTGAGAGATTTGAAGACTGATGTAATTTTCTTTATGGAAACGAAAATTTATGATAATAAAATGGCGAATATACGCCGTAGTTTGGGTTACCCGTTTGGCATTGAAGTTAGTTCTGTAGGTAATAGTGGCGGTCTAGCCATTGGTTGGAAAGCAAATTGTAAGATATCTTTACGTTCTTTCTCAGCCCGTCATATTGATGTTATAATTGAGGATGATTCTGATGGGCTTTCTTGGCATTGCACGGGGTTCTATGGTGCTCCGGAGGTTGGGAATCGTATGGAAGCCTGGAATTTGTTGCGGCAACTAAACGATTGCCCGGATATCCCCTGGCTAGTTATTGGGGATTTCAACGAAATATTATACAGTTATGAGAAGCAAGGTGGACGGTTGCGTAATGATCGTCAAATGAGTAATTTTCGTGCTGTTTTGGATGATTGTCTCCTATCGGATTTGGGATTTTCGGGAGTATGGTATACTTGGCAGAAGGGGAGATTTTCGGAGAACAACGTTAGAGAACGTTTGGATAGGGGTGTCGCAAATAGTCTCTGGAGGGATCTCTTTCCCCAATTTAGAATATCGCACCTTACTCACTCATTTTCTAATCACTGCCCCCTATTATTGGATACAAATGTGAGAGACAAAGAAGGACAGTGGGTCTTTCGATTTGAATCAAACTGGTTGTTGGAAGACAATTGTGAGGAAGAAGTTAGACGGCTTTGGGAAGCTTCAAATGGGCACTTTCTTACCAGGTTGGAGGTACTTAAAAGGGGGCTTCAGGCCTGGGTGTCTAATAGAAATCGGAGCAAAAGGAGAGTTAAGACGGATTTGATGCAACGCCTTAAAGAATTGTCTGAAGCGCAGCCCACGGATGATATTCTGAATGAGAGTTTGGATGTACAATTGGCTCTGAATGCTGAGTTGGACAAAGAGGAGCTATATTGGGAGCAAAGGGCCCGTACTAACTGGCTTCGAAATGGCGATCACAACACATCTTTTTTTCACAAGTTTGCGTCTGAAAGAAGACGGCAGAAAAGGGTTTCCAATTTGGTGGACGAAGAAGGTAGAGTGATTGAAGATGATGCTGCATTGGCTAATATGGCTCGAAACTATTTCCAAGACCTTTTCTCCACTCAAGGTTTGTCTTTAGTTGACACGGTTCTTGCGGGGATCTCACCATGTATTACCCCCCGAGTTGAATGTCGCACTTGATAGAGATTTTGAGGTAGAGGAGGTTTTGAAGGCGGTTAAGTCAATGAGTCCACTTAAAGCATCAGGGGAGGATGGTTTAGGTGCAATCTTCTATCAACGTTTCTGGCGCATTATTGGCAAAGATGTTGCAAAATTCTGCATTGCTGTCTTACGTGGTGATGAGGTACTATCTTCTATTAACCATACGTTGATTGTTCTTATACCTAAGATCAAAAATCATTCTTCAATGTCCCATTTTAGGCCCATAAGCCTGTGTAATGTTCTATATAAGATCATTGCTAAAGTCTTAGCTAATAGATTTCAGGCAGTTTTAAATATCTGTATTGACGAAGCTCAGAGCGCTTTTATTCCGGGCAGACTGATAACAAATAACATCATAGGGGCCTATGAAATCCTTCACTCTTTAAAATCTGTAACGCCCGTGTTTTGGGCCTAGGAGTTAACCGGGTTTTAATTCGAGTAAATAAAATTTAAATTAAATCAATTCAACTTTAATTAATGACTTAATTGAGCTTTAGAAAGAGGGGAGGGACTAATGTTGCAATTTTACCAAAAACTTTTAAAAAGCTAGACCACTTTAACAAAAAAATTGTCTTCCCTCTTTCCTATCTTCTTTTCACGTCAAAAACACCATCTCCTCTTTCAAACTCTCCCAAAAGTTTGGTTACTATTCCATTTGATTGCTACTTCGATTCAAGGTGTTTTGCAAAGGTAATTGTGTTTTCTAACTCTCCTCTTCAACCTCTATCTAACCATGGTCTTGGATTTCAAGAATATTGGGTTTTGAAAATTAGGGTTCATATGAAATTTGGGGTTTTTGATGGGGCTTTTTAATTTGTTTTGTTAAATTATGTTGGGGGTTTGTTTAAGCATGATGAAATACACCATATACTTTAATTTGGTTGAATTTTGATAGAAATTCGTAGTAAGGTCTTAGGGCTAGATTTAAGGTTGTAAAACTTGAGTTTTTGGTGGGTTTTGTGTTGAAATTGATGGGCTGTTGGTCTACCTATGGTATGAGAGTGTTTTGGGATGCTTTGGAAGCCATTTGGGTGTTTGGAAGTGGGTTTTTCAGCAAGGGTTTTGGGAAGCACGAAAATTGAGTTTTGGGAGATTTTGTGATTTGGGGAATTTGTGAAATTTGGGTTATGGTTGTGAAGTGAATTGATAGTTGAGCTTTAGCATTGAATTGTGGTGTAATAAGTGTGTTTTGCTTGGCTAGAAGCAAGGGGAAACGTTGAAGGAGCTTTGGGACCGAATCCGGGTGTGTAGGAGGATTGTTCGGTTTGCTAAGGAAGGACGGTGAGTGGTCTAAACTTGTTTTAAAGTTGGTTCGAGCATGAGTAGTGTGTGTGTGTGCAAGTGTGCTTGGTAGGCCACTTCCTTTTAATCCAAGTAGTTAACTTAGTCTAATTTCCTTGAATGCTATGTGCTTGATGACTATGCTCAAATGCTTGTGATTAGATGGTGCATGTATATGTATATCATGATGTGGATATATGTGTTGAGCATGAATGTGTTGATGATATGTGGTTGGTGATACATGTTGTGGTTATAATAATTGGCACTAAATAATTACCGGTTGTAAATGATCGATCATTAGGATAGTGTGCACACAAATTGAGTCAAAACGTACGTGGCCTTGATGGCGTTAAGTCATCAAGGAGGAGTACGGTGATGTAGCATTCCACCGGAAGCTTATTATATTTCTACGGGATGATGAGTGGAATCCCATCCGTAGGGCATATGGCGATGAGTGGAATCCCGCACATGCAAGGTCCGGTGATGAGTGGAATCCCACCGAGGTAAAGTGTTGTCAAGGTTTTAATCCGCACAATCGGGGTAATTAAAGTGGCCAATTAACTTGTTCATGTATTGTGATATATGATGGTGATATGTGATTGATGCATATGGTGTTGTTGCATGATGATCTATATTGATGTTTAAATCTTGCTAGGATTGAGAGACCATATTTGCCACTTGAAAGACTAGCTAGGTCTACTTGGTTATATGCAATGCTTGATATGTGTGAGATTAGGATTACATGCTTGAACCCTGCATTGTTGTTGTTTTTCGTTTTAGAGCACCCTCACTAAGCTTATAGCTTACGCTCTCAATGTTCAACAATGCAGATCATTAGCGTGGTGTTAGCTCGAGGCAAGGCAAGAAGGGCTTCCAAGTTTGTAGCTCAAGTATGGTTATCGATTTTGTAATAGCTAGCAATGTGGCAAGGGTCTTTGTATGAGCGTGTGTGACTCATTTGATTGATGTTGTTTTTGGTTTGATCATGGTTTGTAAGCATGTTATACTATGATGAATGTTTGATGTTTGATGGCATGTTTTAGAATGTTTAGGTTGCATAGTGTATGAGTGCAAACCTTTCAAGATGTCTTGTTCCTTTTAAGGTCATTTGTGTTTTGAGTATGCCAATATTGCATGAATTGCTCTTTAACTAGAATGCTATGTATGAATGCTTAAATCCATGCTTGATTGACTCCCTTGGCCTAGTTATGTATGCTTTTATGGTTGGCTTGCCTTAGGGATTGATGATAGTGTGTTGGTTGAAGTGTTAGAGGGATTTAGGGGCCTCTTTGTGCTCTAAATCAGCTCAAACCTGCAGTTTCGTAGCTGGGGTATCGATACCATTGATCTGGTATCGATACTACCCTGTGGTTTCAGGCCCCGTGTATCGATACTCGAGGGGAGTATCGATACCTTTTTGGCCACTGGAGCCACTGTCGATTTCGGTATCGATATTGGCCACTAGGGTATTGATACCGTTGTCTTGGCTTTGACCGTGGGAAGTCAACTTTAGGGAAGGGTATCGATACCCTCATTTGGGGTATCGATACTGTCTCCTCAGGTTGACCAAACCCTGTTGACCTAGTCAAAGGGGTATCGATACCCCCTTAAGGGTATCGATACTGCCTGCAGTTTAACTTTAAAAATGGGCTATTAAGTGTTAGCTTGGGTTCGATTGATTGTTTCGTAAATATTGTTCCGCTGTATGATCACTTAGGATGTAATTCTCATCTAGACAAGATTAAAATGAAAAAAAATAGGGTTTCTAACCGAGGGAGAGTTCCTTAGGGAGTTTTCACTCGGTTTTCCCCGTGTAGCCCACTCGGACCGGTCATCCGGCCAGACCGGGACGAGGGGGTTACAAAATCAAAATGTACTGGTAAGAGGGGGTGTTTTGCTCTTAAACTGGATATGAGCAAAGCGTATGATAGGGTGGAATGACATTTTCTGGAGGCTATGATGTCTCGGCTTGGCTTTTCTAGTTTATGGATCAATCGCATTCTAAACTGTATTTCTACTACTTCCTACTCAGTCATTCTGAACAATATTTGTGGAGACCGTTTCACTACAACTAGAGGATTACGCCAAGGTGATCCATTGAGCCCGTATATCTTCCTTCTGTGTAGTGAGGGACTATCGTCTTTGCTTCGTACTGCAGCCTTGGAGGGCAAGATTTCGGGTGTTCGTATTACAAGACACGCCCCTTGTGTTAATCATTTGCTATTTGCTGTCGATTGCCTTATTTTTGGTGAGGCAACAGCAGTTGAAGCTAACATTATCAAGACGGCCTTGAGTCATTATTCTGCTGCCTCTGGGCAGTTGATAAATTTTGAGAAATCGGGTGTATTTTTCTCAACTAATGTGATTTCCTATAATCGCGAAGATGTGCAACGTATCCTTGGGGTGTCTAGTACAGATAATATTGAAAAGTATCTCGGTTTACCAGCTATTGTGGGCCGAAATAAGAAAGGAGCGTTTTCGAGTTTAAGAGATCGCTTCAACAGTTGCTCCAAGAGCTGGAGTACACGGTTTTTATCTGTGGGAGGGAAGGAGGTCTTTATCAAATCAGTCCTTCAGGCTCTTCCAATGTACGCCATGTCGTGCTTCCTACTGCCGAAATCTTTCTGTCGGGAGTTGGAATCGGTGGAAGCTCGTTTCTGGTGGCAAAGGGCACATGGGAAAAGAGGTATACATTGGTGCGAATGGGCTATGCTGTGCCAATTAAAAGATGTAGGGGGTTTGGGCTTTAAGGATCTCTCAAAGTTTAACATAGCCCTTCTTGCAAAACAGGCTTGGCGGATTTTCTCAAACCCGGCTTCCCTTGTATCAAGGCTTCTGAAGGCTAAGTATTTCAAGGACTGCTCTTTCTTGGATTCTAGTTTGGGCTCGCGGCCATCTCTTATTTGGAGGAGTATTTGGAGCTCTAAGGGCTTACTGTTGGAAGGGCTGAAATGGAGAGTTGGGTCGGGCTCTAATGTATCGGTTTGGAACGATTTCTGGCTTCCGGGCCCGTCCAAACGGCTAATCACATCACCCCAAATTCCTACTATTTCTAAGGTTTCTGATATCATAATCCAGGATACTAATCAGTGGAACATTGACCTTATCAATGAGAATTTTAACTCAACAGATGCAGGGGATATTCTGAGGATACCGTTACCAATGACTCCAACACCTGATATGTAGGTGTGGGCGGGTGAACGCTCAGGTACATACTCAGTCAGAAGCGGATATAAACTCTTAATGTCACTCGGGTCTTTATCCACAACAGTTCAGCCTATGTTCAAGCAACTATGGCAAATTAATTGCCCTGCTAAGATTAAGATCCTAGTCTGGAAGTTCATCCATAACTATGTACCTACGAAGGCAAATCTATGCTACAGGAGGATTGCGCATGACCCTATCTGTTTTCGATGTAACAGCTCCATAGAGTCAACAATCCATATTGCCCGAGATTGCTCGTTTGCAAGGCAAGTGTGGAATTCTCTCAACATACATTGGTCAAATAATGAAAGT
Source organism: Hibiscus tridactylites (assembly GCA_958450335.1). Taxonomy (NCBI): domain Eukaryota; kingdom Viridiplantae; phylum Streptophyta; class Magnoliopsida; order Malvales; family Malvaceae; genus Hibiscus; species Hibiscus tridactylites. The sequence continues at coordinate 67,080,837 of OY288287.1, read as the reverse complement.
TACACAGATTTCAGGGAGTGGTTGGCCTGGCTTTTTTATCACAATTCAAGTTTGAAACGACGAGAAATTGTAATAACGTTATGGGCTTTATGGTTTGCGTGAAATAAATTATTACATGAAGGGATAGCTCAATCTACAGGTGAAGTTTTTACCTTCGTCCGCAGCTATTGTTGTGATCTGGATGCTGTGGGCTTATCTTCGCCGTCCTCGTCCGTGGGATGTGATAGCCTCTGGATCCCACCCAGTGCTCCGGCCGTAAAAGTCAATTTTGATGCAGGATTTAAGGGGAATGAGTATAAGTCAAGCTCTGGAATTGTAATTAGAAATGAGGAAGGGAATTTAATGGGTGCATGTTACCGTACTCACCGTCAGATTGCCTCTTCATTTGCGGCAGAAGCCACAGCGGCGGTTGTCGGTCTCCAATTTGCAGCGGACTTGGGCTTCAGCTCGATTATCTTGGAGGGTGACGCCAAGGCTGTAATCTTGAAACTCCAAGCAACCGGCCACGACTTATATAAGATTTCCCCTTATATCAGAACTGGTAAGAAGTTAGCTAGGGCTTTTTCCAAGTGTGAGTTTCGATTCACTCATAGATCTGGAAACACAGCTGCTCACCTGATGGCGAAGGAGGGTTTGCCTGCCTCGGAGGACAAATTTTGGGTCGAAGACGCGCCGGCCTCGGTCCTCATCGCAGTCGAATCGGATCGACGCCATATAGATCCGCCGTAGAAGCTCCCGTTGTGGCCGTCTTAGTGACTGGGGTATCTTTTATCTGCTCCCCACCGTTTATTTGGCACCTCCATCTTCATTGTCGTTTCGTTTGCTTAGACCGGAGGGTTGCTTGTCGGACTGTCATATCTCTTTTATGCTTATTAATTGTTTCTGTCGGTTTGCTTTCAGCTTTCCTTCTGATGTTTGTATCGCCCGATATGGGCCAACAATAATTAGGCTTTGGGCCTAGTAATATAAGATCAGCCGGCTTAATTTCAAAAAACAAATACAAGTTGAATTAGGAGCGTTATCCTATAATAGACTTATACAATACTCGAATTTACATTAGTCTGTTTAATGATTTAGATCCCGAATGGCTGTATAAAAAGGATAAACTACATCATTAGTCACAGAACTTTAGATCATGTATCGATTTGGTCATTGAACAATTAAACCATTAACAATGTGATGACGTGATTGTTTCTTTTTTTCTACATAAAATCGTTAACTCATCCGACCGTCGTTTGTCAATCGGTACCAAAACATTCACATTTCACTCATCTTTCTTCTCGAATTGATTTTCCACTAAAACCACTCAAAAACAATGAAAATTCATCTAAAGGTTCGACATTCTAATACTCTAATCTCTTCTGATGATCATCTGATGAAACTAGTTTCAAGACATGTTATTCGTCTTTTTAAAATAATATTTTTCACCATTCTAATATTTGAATAAACACCCCCAAACACCTTAAACCTGAGAAATCTCCAAACCCCCAAATGGTGATTTTTCATGTTTTAATTTTGTGAACTTTCAAGAAAATTTTGAAAAAATTTAAATTGATAAAGTGGTAAAAGACAATAAGACAAGTTCATTGATGTCTAGTATGACTGCAATAAGTGAAGAAAATAATAATGAAATAAAAAATAATGTTTTTTTACTTTCACGTCAACACCAAACTACTACAGCATTGAGATGTTAATGATCGAATGATCTAATCACCAAATCAATTGCAATTGAAAGTATAGTGTCAAAATTGAAGCATTTTAAAATTTAGTGATCAAACCAATGCATAATCTAAAGTTTAATGACTAATGGTTTAATTTACTGATTTAAAAAAATTGCCATTCATATATTTCATAGTGGTAAGTCTTGGTTTTTTTATTATTGAAATATCACTAAAATGTGAGTGAAAATTCATAAGTTAAATCATATTGAAAGTGTAATTTAACACTAATTCAAAATGTAATTTTATTTTTAATAAAACAGTTCTCTGATATCTTAAATATAAATATAAACAATAATATTATAAATTTATTAATACAATAAAAATAAATGATATTGTGATCGATTTAAATGTTTTTTTAACCTGTACATATATAGGGTGGAATAGAAAGATTCTAGATAAATTATAGGTCATACATACGTTATAGATAGAGATAATATGATAAGTTCATACAAAATTTGGGGGGGGGGGGGGGGATCATATTGCTTCAATTTGATATGAATAATATATTATTAATAAAAAGTTATTGGTATTCCCAACTAAAAATAGTGAATAATTAGGACTCGTTTTAACCTATTAATAATAAGTAGATATTTTTAATTAAGTAAAACTCATATAAGAATATTTAATATTTTTTTTTGAAATTGAATCCACTAATTTTACTAAACGAGGGAATATCCGAAATTACAATGAAAGTTTACCACTAAGTAAACGAACATCTAAACCCAAATACAAACCCGAAAATTAAATTAGCGGCTCTATATCATAATAGGATCATACAAGAATATGTAAGAACCTAATCCAAAGACTCGAAACAAAAGACAGATACAAACATCCCCAAATCGACGATGATGGGTAAAACCATCAACAAATAACATTGACAAATGCATATTACAGTGAACGTACGTTGACAAAAAGGTCATTATCACAACTCAATCGCGAATAAACAGTAGATGTAATCGCGTATCCGAATTCGATTCAAGGGTCTGAGACAGTGAGATCAACAACATAATAAAAGGAGCGTCGTCTTGATCAGTCGTGGCGACGTCAGATCCAACCCTGATAAAAAACAAATAACAAAAACACATGCCAAAAAGCAGAAAAACGTACCAAACAGTAGAGAAAAACGTGTCATGAAGATAGATTTATTAAATTAAAAAACTGAAAAATAAAAGAACGAAATAAATAAATAAAAGTGAGTGGCCGACGTCCGACAAAATAACCCTAAAGTTGCTGCTACCGCCAACTTTAAGTGGCGGCGTGAAAGAGAAAAGAAAAGAATATTTAATATATTTAAATATATTTTCAAGTTGCAACTCTATTCAATAGTAAATTATAGCACGAGTTTTATAGGTTAATTTCGATTGAGTGAATAAGTAGACGTCGAAACGTTATTATTGCAGTTTATGAATCGACATCGTAAAATCGTAATTGGGTATTTATTTTCTTTAAATTTAGAATTTAAGATTTTAAACATGTAATTTTTTACTTTTATTTACTTTGATTCGTTTCTCGTACATAGATCTCTAGAGGTGATCGTCACATAATTTTTCTGTTGCGCCATGGTGTGTACCGACGTGACACAACAGTGCAATTGTATGAGATACATGTTATTTTTTGATATATTTAACGAATATATGATATTTGTACGAGTAAATCGATTCAATCACGATTAACTTGTTAATTCAGTTATAAGATGTTTCTAAAATTGATGATTAAACGTTAATTATTAAGATCGTTGTCGTTAGAGTTTAAAATATCATGTTTTAATTGTTAACATAATCAATACGAAGTTTTAGGCATGGTAGCATTTTGCACAGGAGCAAAAATTGTTCTAAACGAAAAAATTTAGGGATTAAAAATTCCGAAAACATGAAATATCTGTTAATAAAACTTATCAAATCGTGAGGTTTTTCTATATAGACTATAAGTGCAATTTTAAACTTCGCCCTTTAACCTTACGTAGGCAACAAATTCTATATGCATTTTTAATGATCAAAATAAAATTTGTGTATATTATGTTTATTGTTTAATATGTACGGTGTTTGAAATGCATGACTATAGAGCAATAACCCAATTAGTTTGATATAGATTAGTTGCGAATTCAATCTAATTTTATAAATACAATAAAAATTAATTAATAATCATAAATTCAATCACTAATTTAAAATAATTGTGATAGTTTGCATTTCTTAATAAAAATTATTATTCCATATACATGCGGTGGAAATTTTTTGTTTTAACAAATGGCTCAATATTAGGGTTTATGGTTTTAGTTTAGAGTTTAAAGTTTAGGAGTTTTAATGTATGAGTTTATAAATTAGGGTTTATGGTTAGAATGTAAGGTTTATGTTTAGAATTTAGGGTTTAGGTTTTTAAGATAACATGATTAGGGGTCTAGGTTTTAACCTATAAACTCTAAATTTTAACTCTAAACCCAAAATTCTATCAATAGCCCCTAAATTCAAAACTACTATACTTAAACCCCTCTACTCTAAAGCCTAAACAAAGTCTTTATACCCTAAAATTAAAGTGTTTGTGTAAACAAAATTTCTACACGCGTTTGTGCATGGAATAATTACCCTCCTTAATAATTGTGTAAAATAGAGCATTACCAAATGATATGGTCAATTTTGTTAAGAGAAAGGATTAAAAAGGTATCCAACTCGTACATAATTTGCATTTCTTAGGTCTGAAAAAAATAGATTTTAATGGATTATTAATGAAAAAGCGATTCATTTTATGATTTATTTTCAATGTTCGTGGTTATCCTCCTCTAAGTAGTTTAATTGATTTCACTCAATAAATAGCGCCCTATATTATCACTACATAAATTACTTGCTAATCATGGTTCTATTTAATTGGTATTATATAGGAGTATTATTTAAAAAATTTCTATATAAAAGGGAGCGAAATCTCAGTGGATACGGTCACTTCAAAAGAGATGCCTTTGCCTACAAATTATATTGGTTTTAGGCTTTTAGCCTTGGCATTTGTTTCTATGTGTTGATTCCTTCGGCAATTTTATTATGAGAATGAAATGATCGTCTTTTTCTCTGGTAAGTCACAACTCCAGGCCAGCAATCTTATATTTTATGCCATTTCATTATTGTTTGGAGCCTAGGAAAAAAACAACTGGGATACGGTTGACAAAGAAAAACCCAGAAAATTTTGACCAGGGTTGGATTGAGATTGGTGAATAACAATATTTTACATGGGAAAAGGCTCTCCAAACTGCATATAAATCTCTGATAGTGTTTCATTTCAACTCTCTTCTTTTCATTATTCTGTGCTGTTCTTCTCTTTTTCTTTCTTTTATGGTGAGTTGGGAGAGTATAATTCTTATTAAATTTATTAGCTTTAGTTTTGTTTTTACTTCACATCTAAGGTTTCCGAGTTTGATCAATTAATAATGTTAATTTGTTTGCTGCAGGTACAATATAGTAAATCCTATAGATTTCTGAACTTGTTGAGTTTCAAAGTGACATAGCTTGGAAGCAGCTCAATGGCCTCCGAAAATGGTTTCAATGGTGTTAAAGATACTGACTTGCTTGAAGCCGGCACATCGAACGGCCGCAAAGAGCCAGAGAAAGTCTCTGGCATAAATGGAGAAAATCAAGATCCTGGGAGCACCAAAGGAGATGAGAAAACTAACACGGTTCCATTTTACAAGCTGTTTTCCTTTGCTGATTCAAAGGACATCTTATTAATGATCATCGGCACGGTCGCTGCTGCCGGGAACGGTCTATCAATGCCCCTTATGACAGTCTTGTTTGGGAATCTCATTGATTCTTTCGCGAACAACCAGAGTAATGACAACGTGATCGAAGTTGTCTCCAGGGTATGTAGCATCTAGCATGAACATACCTTGTAAGATTGTATCAATCGTCTCACTTGGGGATTTATTAACTGAGTTGATAAAAATGTCACAGGTTTCTTTGAGATTTGTCTACCTCGCGATGGGGGCTGCTGTGGCGGCGTTTCTTCGTAAGAAAACCTCTCATTTCAATCATATTGCTTGATGTATTATTAGGACTGAAGTACTTAAAGATTGGATTTTGTTTTTCAGAGGTGACTTGTTGGATGGTCACGGGTGAAAGACAGGCTGCTCGAATACGGAGCCTGTACTTGAAAACCATATTGAGGCAAGATGTTGCTTTCTTTGATGTGGAAACAAACACAGGGGAAGTTGTTGGCAGAATGTCTGGGGACACAGTTCTCATACAGGACGCGATGGGCGAAAAGGTATACAACTATATTGTCCTAGTGTTAAGTCTCGAGTCTCGACTTGATCATTTAGAATCCTTGTTGAGTAACATAATTTCATGGTATACAACTATATTCGCCTATTTTTTGCAGGTCGGGAAGTTTTCGCAGTTGCTATCCACCTTCTTCGGAGGCTTTGTTATAGCATTTATCAAAGGATGGCTTCTTACCCTCGTCATGTTAACTGCTATCCCTCTACTTGTACTATCTGGTGGAATTATAGCCATAATGATATCTAAGATGGCAACTCGTGGACAAAATGCTTATGCTAAAGCCGCTACCATAGTTGAACAAACAATTGGTTCAATCCGAACTGTAAGTTCCGTCTCAAAATTACATGCAGTCATCGATTTTGCTTTTTCTTATTTGGTGAAAATATATAATCAATCATTTGATCTGATTCCAGGTTGCGTCATTTACTGGTGAAAAGCAAGCCATAAACAATTACAACAAGTCACTTGTTACTGCTTATAAATCAGGCATCCAGGAAGGTACTGCTGCTGGACTAGGTGTTGGCATGGTGATGCTAATTATATTCTGCAGTTATGCGTTGGCTGTCTGGTTTGGTGGGAAGATGATTTTGGAGAAAGGGTACACAAGTGGTCGAGTACTTAATGTGATTATGGCCGTATTGACTGGTTCCATGTGCGTTTAAATTTTGAAATCTCTCCATTTTCTACTTTATGCATGCTTAATAGGCTAAATTCCTTGGTATATATGGATGTTTCAGGTCCCTGGGTCAGGCATCTCCGTGCATGACTGCATTTGCAGCCGGTCAAGCTGCAGCATTTAAGATGTTTGAGACCATCAAAAGGAAACCTGAGATTGACACCTACGACATGAGTGGGAAAGTGTTGGAGGACATTCGTGGGGATGTAGAACTGAAGGATGTTTATTTCAATTATCCTGCCAGACCAGAGGAGCAAATTTTCAGTGGATTTTCTCTTTCTATTCCGAGCGGCACAACAGTTGCCTTGGTTGGACAAAGTGGAAGTGGAAAATCAACTGCGATCAGTCTGATAGAGAGATTTTATGATCCACAAGCTGGCGAGGTTCTTATTGATGGCATTAATCTCAAGGAATTTCAGCTTAGATGGATCCGGGGAAAGATTGGTCTTGTTAGCCAGGAGCCTGTGTTGTTTACGTCAAGCATTAGGGATAATATTGCATATGGAAAAGAAGGTGCAACCACGGAAGAGATAAGAACCGCGATTGAACTTGCAAATGCTGCTAGGTTCATTGATAAACTACCTAAGGTTCTAATTTATTGTTCAATTAGTTCTATTTTATGCTTCCAATATTTTTATTTGTGAATTGTGCATTTTGATTTGCTTTTAAAGCTTTGGACTCCATGCACAGGGACTAGATACCATGGTAGGAGAGCATGGAACTCAGCTTTCTGGTGGACAAAAGCAGAGAGTGGCAATTGCAAGAGCAATTCTGAAGAACCCTCGGATTTTGCTTTTAGACGAAGCTACAAGTGCTCTCGATGCAGAATCTGAAAGAGTTGTGCAAGAGGCGTTGGACAGGATAATGGGCAATAGGACTACTGTCATTGTTGCTCATCGTTTGAGTACCATTAGAAATGCAGATACGATTGCCGTTATTCATCAAGGAAAGATGGTTGAAAAAGGTAGGCTATAACTTATTAGTCATATATGTTGAACTTTTGTAACTTGAGCAGTAATAGAGCTATGTAATAGATGCGTGTTATCAAGGCAACTCATTTTTATTTGACTCACTAAACTGTGATTTTTCCTGCATACCGGTGTATTTTCCAGATGTGAGAATACTAACTAGCAGTGTCATGCTCCACAACTACATAGTTTTCACCGTCTGAAAACATTTCTTTGAATTGTGCAGGGTCACATTCAGAACTACTCAAGGATCCTGAGGGAGCTTACTCTCAGCTTATTCGTTTGCAAGAAGTAAATAAACAGTCGGAACAAGTTGCAGATGCATCAGACATTACTCCAGAATCATTTAGACAATCGAGCTTAAGAAGGTCATTGAAGCGATCAATCAGCAAAGGATCATCTAGAACTAGCAGCCGTCATTCTTTCTCAGCACCTTTTGGTTTACCTACTGAAATGAAGGTTACTGATCCTGCAATGTTAGATACAGAAGACCCTCATGAATCACCATTGAAAAAGCCTCCAGAGGTTCCCATCCTCCGGCTTGCGTACCTCAACAAGCCAGAGATTCCTGTGATCTTAATTGGAACTATGTTTTCGGCTGCCTATGGTGCTGTGCTTCCGATTTTCGGTATCCTAATTTCCAGTATGATCAAAACATTATCTGAACCAGCTGATAAATTGAAAAAGGATTCGAGATTCTGGGCACTAATATTTTTGGCCCTTGGCCTGGCAACATTTTTTATATGTCCAATACGATCATACTTCTTTTCTGTCGCTGGATGTAAATTAATCCAACGAATCAGATCAACATGTTTCGAGAAAGTGGTCCGCATGGAAGTTGGTTGGTTTGATGAACCCGATAATTCAAGTGGTTCAATCGGCGCAAGGCTCTCAGCAGATGCAGCCTCGATACGTGGCCTGGTTGGAGATGCACTAGCTCAACTGGTCTCAAGCTTCTCATCGGCACTGGCTGGTGTGGTCATTGCTTTCATTGCAAGTTGGCAAATGGCATTTATTGTCCTAGCACTAATCCCTCTGGTGGGGGTCAATGGATACATTCAAGCGAAATTCATGAAGGGATTTAGTGCTGATGCAAAAGTATGCTCGAATATCACTTCAATAATTGTGAAAAATAACATGTTTTTTCAGAATATTATGATTTACATATGTTAATGTAAATGGTTGCAGATGATGTACGAGGAGGCCAGCCAAGTTGCTAATGATGCAGTCGGGAGTATAAGAACAGTTGCTTCCTTTTGTGCAGAGGAAAAGGTAATGCAACTCTATAAAAAGAAATGCGAGGGTCCGATGAAAACAGGGATAAGACAGGGTTTGATCAGTGGGATAGGATACGGAATTTCATTCTTCTTTTTGTTTTCCGTTTATGCGACAAGTTTCTATGGAGGAGCTCAACTTGTTGAGCACGGCAAGGCAACATTCGATGATGTTTTCCGAGTGAGTCTGAAATCTTTGGACCTTTTTCCCAAGGCATCATATTTACTTTGCATGTCCCTATGAATATGATACTGAGACCAATATCTATTTCGCAGGTTTTCTTAGCTTTAACCATGGCAGCTGTTGGAATTTCTCAATCAAGTTCCTTTGCTCCTGATTCCAACAAAGCTAAGATCGCGGCTGCTTCCATATTTGCAATTATCGACCGTGAGTCTAAGATAGACCCGAGTGACGAGTCTGGGAGGACACTAGAAAATGTGAAGGGAGATATCGAGCTTCATCATGTCAATTTTAAGTACCCATCAAGGCCTGATATTCAAATCTTTCAAGATTTGAGTTTGTCTATTCATGCTGGCAAGGTATTGATCCTATTCCCATAACAAACTCTCAAACACTTCACTTGTCAACATAATTGTAGAGACTAAAATCATACGAATATCAATCTTTTCATTTCGTTCAGACCGTTGCCTTAGTTGGAGAAAGCGGGAGTGGGAAATCTACAATAATCTCATTATTGCAAAGATTTTATGATCCTGATTCCGGAGTTATCACTCTTGATGGAGTCAAAATCCAAACGCTCCAATTGAGATGGTTGAGGCAGCAAATGGGACTTGTGAGCCAGGAACCTGTTTTGTTTAATGATACAATCCGTGCCAATATTGCATATGCAAAGGGAGGAAATGCAACCGAGGCAGAAATTTTAGCTGCATCAGAGTTGGCCAATGCTCACAAGTTCATCAGTTCATTACAACAGGTTAGATACATTTTGGAAAATCTGCTAGATTAATGACTGGTTACTGATATTTTCACATATAATCCAGGGTTACGATACTTTCGTAGGAGAACGAGGACTTCAATTGTCGGGAGGACAGAAGCAACGTGTAGCCATTGCACGAGCCATCGTTAAAAGTCCGAAGATACTTCTATTAGACGAGGCAACGAGTGCATTGGATGCTGAATCTGAGAAAGTGGTTCAGGATGCTCTAGATAAAGTCATGGTGAACCGCACAACAGTAGTGGTTGCTCATAGGCTATCCACAATCAAGAATGCAGATGTTATTGCCGTGGTTAAAAACGGCACCATTGTAGAGAAAGGAAAGCATGACACTTTGATAAACATCAAAGACGGTTTCTACGCTTCGTTGGTGCAACTTCACACGGCTGCCTCCACTTCACAAAAGTCGTAACCCGAGAATAGGAGTTATAAATGTCGAAACTCGAATTCTATACTTATACAATGTCACCCTTCAAAGATGATGCAAAACTTTTGAGTTCAGCTCTGCATGATGGAGCTTACTCTTTGTACTGTTCTGAGAATTTGCAGGATAATTCTTTGATAGAATATTTCATGCAGATAATAATATATTAGGCAGATGTTTTTTCCCCATCAAACATAATCCGTCACCCATTGTTTGATCATGTCTTATTTCTCTCCTAATCCAAATATTAACTATGAAATCTATTAGTTAAATTCTACTATCAATCCTTTATTTCGTGTTTAATTCGATCATTTTAAGTCTTTATATTATTTAAATCAATACTGAAATTTTAAAGTGAGAGTACAAAAGAACTCAACAAGTGTTCTAGTGAAAAAGGAATGATGTTCGTATTAGGAGACATGTGTTCAAATCGCTTGAATTTTTTCCTCAGAAACGAAAATCGTTAGGATCAGTGATCATGAAACTTTAGCGATCAATTATTGTATGAAAAAGATAAGAAAAAACTTGTCTTGGCGAAATCAAAGCAAGTTTATCGGTTTGACAATTACGAGTCTGATTGTTCAGTATTCTGGATTTCTTAGCTTGTTCCTGCAAGAACCCCAAAAGAGAAATTTTATCAGATTGTTTCGATATAGTTTGCCTACTATAATTTAAGATTTATAATTTTTCAAGAACCCTAAATTGTTTAGTCCTCATATAGCAAGGAAAGTGATTTTTTTGTAAGAATGGAACTTGGGATGTTGAGCCTTTTGTTAACTTTTTCTTTATGGATTCAATCTGTTTGATTTATTTTGCCTTCTTTGTGTTGTCTCTTTTGCCTCATAGGAAGCTAAAGTTCAGATTTTTGGATACTTTACTTTTCAGACTGTTTCATGAAAATATTAAATTTAATGCTTTAACCAATGGGTGGTCAATAAGATGTTTGCTTCTGTCAATGCTTTAATTCCTTGTCAATTAAGCAATTTAAACTTTGTAGTCAACCCTTTTAATTTTAAAGAATGGCGGTCCTGGTGCTATCCATCAAATGCTGTTTTTGGCGATGAAAAGTCTTGTAAGATTACAACAGCAGAAGCTCATAAGATTTATAAGTCCTTCGATTCTCCAGCAAATTCTCAGTTCCATTTTTCAGGAGAATGCCTTTGGTATTATGATATTTCACTTCATTGACCATCTTCACTCCTTGCGGACGACATATAAGTTCTACAGCTTTTGAAGTAGTTAAGGATCAAATCTCAGGTGTCACACGATGGCCATTGAGAATACCTTCAATGGTGACTCTGACTTGAATGACACAAGTGTGTCAAAAAGCTGCAAAGTTCCGGAGAAAGACCGTGGCGTGAATGGGGAAAATCAAGACCGAGAGATGCCCAAAGGAGATGAGAAGACTAACACAGTTCCTTTTTTTAAACTGTTTGCATTTGCTGATGCAACAGATATTCTGTTAATGATTGCTGGCACAATTGGTGCCATTGGAAATGGTATAAGTATGCCCCTCATGACAATATTGTTCGGGCAGCTTACGGACTCTTTTGGAGAAAACCAAAACAACAATGAGGTGGTTAATGCGGTTTCTGAGGTAACAATTTCTCATGGACTTAATTTACAAGGTTTGTTGTTGCTAATACAAGTGCATGTCACTCTCCATTCACTCACTGGAATTTAGTTTATCAGATTATGGTTTGCTCCTAAATACCGGACTGTTTTCACCTTTATTGGGTTGAAATTGATCATATGGAATTACTAATAAACAGTTCCTTGAAAAATGTTAGGTTGCTCTGAACTTTGTCTACCTAGGCATAGGGGCTGCAGTGGCAGGATTTCTCCGTAAGTGCATCCTGCATGTCTCTGCTAGACGTTTTATATAAGGCAATTTTCGTTATGCATTAAGAAACTGAGAAGCTTGTGTTTGTCATTTTCCAGAAGTAACTTGCTGGATAGTCACCGGAGAGAGACAGGCTGCAAGAATAAGGGGCTTGTACTTGAAAACCATACTGAGGCAAGATGTTGCCTTCTTTGATGTGGAAACAAACACGGGAGAGGTTGTTGGGAGGATGTCTGGTGACACTGTTCTCATACAAGATGCCATGGGCGAGAAGGTATAATAATACTAATACTGTGTGTGGCATCTAGACTCTGCAGGGTGACGAGCCATACTAAGTTCCATTCACCTTGTCTTTGTAATAATGGAGGCGTCCGCTTGATTTTTGCAGGTTGGGAAATTTTTACAGATGATATCCTCATTCATTGGAGGTTTTGTTGTGGCATTTATAAGAGGATGGCTTCTTACACTTGTGATGTTGTCCTCTCCGCCTCTTCTTGTGATTGCTGGTGCGGCAGTGTCCCTCATTGTAGCCAACACAGCATCCCAAGGACAAAATGCTTATGCAAAAGCAGCAACTGTTGTTGAACAGACAATTGGTTCAATCTGAACTGTAGGTCTCACAGCCGTCAGCCAGAAATATACTCTGCATAATGTTTACTTTTTCCCCTTGGATTTACAAAAAAAATGACTGCCTGTTTGATATATACCAGGTTGCATCATTTACTAGTGAAAAGCAAGCCATGAGTAATTACGACAAGTTTCTCGTTAGTGCCTACATATCAGGTGTTTACCAAGGATCTGTTTCCGGAATAGGCCTTGGATTGATTATGCTAGTCGTTTTCTGCAGTTATGCATTGGCTGTATGGTTTGGTGGGAGGATGATTCTGGAAAATGGTTACACTGGTGGTGATGTAATCAGTGTTATCATTGCTATAATGACTGGTTCCATGTGAGTTAAATACTGAATTATTTATTTTCTCCTAACAACATGCGTTATTCTGATACAAGAGGGCTCATATTCTCATTTCCCTTACGATGATTCAGGTCCCTGGGGCAGGCATCTCCCTGCGTGAATGCATTTGTATCTGGTCAAGCGGCAGCATTTAAGATGTTTGAGACTATTAAAAGGAAGCCTGGAATAGATGCCTATGACACAGAAGGGAAAATATTGGAGGACATTCGAGGGGATATTGATTTGAAGGATGTCTATTTCAGTTATCCAGCAAGACCAGATGAGCAAATTTTCAATGGATTCTCTCTTTCCATTCCCAGTGGCACAACAGCTGCTCTTGTTGGACAAAGTGGAAGCGGGAAGTCAACTGTAATCAATCTCATAGAGAGATTTTATTATCCACAATCCGGTGAAGTCCTTATCGATGGCATCAACCTGAAGGAATTTCGGCTTAAATGGATCAGGGGAAAGATTGGCTTTGTCAGCCAGGAACCTGTGTTGTTTTCATCAAGCATTAGAGATAATATCGCATACGGAAAGGAAGGGGCAACAAGTGAAGAGATAAGAGTTGCAGCTGAACTCGCAAATGCTGCCAAGTTCATTGACAAACTGCCTCGGGTTTTCAATGTCTTCTTCAAATGGCTACTTCCTAGTTCATATCTCAAAGTTTCCAGGTTTTAAATTTTACCTCTACTTTTGCATTTTTATAGGGCCTAGACACCATGGTTGGTGAGCATGGAACTCAACTCTCTGGTGGACAAAAGCAGAGACTGGCAATAGCAAGAGCAATTCTAAAAGATCCTCGGATTTTACTTTTAGATGAAGCTACAAGTGCGCTAGATGCAGAATCTGAGAGGACAGTGCAAGAGGCACTAGACAGAATAATGGTGAATCGGACTACTGTCATTGTTGCTCATCGCCTCAGCACAGTGAGGAATGCAAATATGATAGCTGTTATTCATCAAGGAAAGATGGTTGAAAAAGGTATGATAAATCATGGCCATATTACTCATCTTAACTTATTGATGTCTGCAGCAACATAACCAGTGTCATGTTGCCAATTGCATATAACATGATTTTTGATTGATCAGGGTCTCATTCTGCTTTGCTCAAGGATCCTGATGGAGTTTACTCTCAGCTTATACGTTTACAGGAGGTAAATAAAGTGTTAGAACAGGTGCCGGATGATGAAAATGGATCAGAAAATACCGAGAAATCAATTATACAATCAAGTCTTAGAATGACATTGGAGAAATCTATCAGTAGGGGTTCATCTAGAGCAGGAAGTAGCAGTCCCCATTCTTTTTCTGTATCTACGGGACAGAATGTCACACATAAGGTGTCGGCAGATGCAGAAGCTCCTCCTACAACAACACCAGTGCAGGCTTCGGAAGTCTCAATTCGTCGGCTTGCATCTCTCAACAAGCCGGAGATTCCCGTGCTTCTACTTGGAACTATAGCTTCAGTTGTCAATGGATTAATACTTCCTGCTTATGCTTTGCTCCTTTCTGAGGCCATCAAAACCTTTTACAAACCACCTAATGAAACATACCTCTTGGCTTGGTCTCATTATTGGCATATCCAGCAGAAACGTACCTCTTTTCTGTTGCTGGATATAAACTAATCCAGCGAGTTAGATCAATGTGTTTTCAGAAAGTCATTCACATGGAGGTCGGTTGGTTTGATGAACCTGCTCACTCAAGTGGTTCACTTGGAGCAAGGCTCTCAGCAGATGCAGCAACATTACGTGCTCTAGTCGGAGATGCACTGAGCAAAATTGTTCAAAGTATTGTATTAGCCATTGCAGGTTTGGTCATTGCTTTCATTGCAAGTTGGCAGTTGGCTTTGATCGTCCTCGCACTTTTTCCTCTCATAGGGGTCGACGGGTACATTCAAGTGAAATTCATGAAAAGATTTAGTGCAGATGCAAAGGTATGCCCAAAGCTAATGACCTGCAGTTTATTCCTGAACCTTGTTTAACACGATGAACTCCAAGGAGGAAATGATAATCGTATCACCATATGTTTATATTGGGTTATAAATTCTTCAAAAAGTGAAAGTTATATGCTTTTAACAATATAGTTTATCTTAATTTAAGTCTAATTGTCTGCAGACGATGTACGAGGAAGCAAGCCAAGTTGCGAATGACGCAGTTGGGGGTATAAGAACAATTGCTTCCTTCTGTGCTGAGGAGAAAGTGATGCGTCTTTATAGAGGGAAATGCCAACGCCCGATGAAGACAGGGATAAGG
This sequence comes from Hibiscus tridactylites, assembly GCA_958450335.1. Classification (NCBI taxonomy): domain Eukaryota; kingdom Viridiplantae; phylum Streptophyta; class Magnoliopsida; order Malvales; family Malvaceae; genus Hibiscus; species Hibiscus tridactylites. The sequence continues at coordinate 67,065,516 of OY288287.1, read as the reverse complement.
CAGGGTTTGATCAGTGGAATAGGATTCGGGGTGTCGTCCTTCTTAATGTATTCTGTTTATGCAACAAGTTTCTATGCCGGAGCTCAACTTGTGGAGCATGATCATGCTACTTTCTCAGATGTTTTTCAAGTAACTCTTCTTGCTAGATCGAATTATCTCTTAAACCTTTTACGAGACTACCGAATTTCTTTCAACATGTTTCATTGATACTGAAAGTAATATCCATTTCCCAGGTTTTCTTTGCTTTGACGGTAGCATCTCTTGCAATCAGTCAGTCAAACACCTTTGGCTCTGATTCCAACAAAGCAAAGACGGCTGCAGCTTCTATATTCGCAATTATCGATCGGAAGTCTAAGATAGACCCAGGTGATGAGTCGGGGGTGATATTAGAAAATGTGAAAGGCGAAATCGAGCTTTCTCATGTGAGCTTTGAGTATCCATTAAGGCCAGACATTCAAATTTTCCAAGACTTATGCTTGGCTATTCCTGCTGGCAAGGTAAATCATCCATTGCATTTTGAGCTTAATCACTTTCAACTGTCAACATACTTAATGATGTGATTCTCATCTCAGACAGTTGCTTTAGTTGGAGAAAGTGGTTGTGGCAAGTCGACCGTAATCTCACTATTGCAGAGATTTTATGATCTCGGTTCGGGTCATATAACACTAGATGGAGTTGAAATACAAAAGCTGCAATTAAAATGGTTGAGGCAACAAATGGGACTTGTAAGCCAAGAACCTGTGTTGTTCAACGACACCATACGTGCCAACATTGCATATGGAAAGGGAGGGAATGCAACCGAGGCCGAAATTTTAGCTGCATCGGAGCTGGCCAATGCTCACAACTTCATTAGTGGCCTACAACAGGTGAGGCATCCTAAAGCATTCAGCTAGCTAGCTTCATGAAAACTACTCCTAACCTTTTTGTTTTAATTCATATTACAGGGTTATGATACTGTAGTGGGAGAGAGAGGAGTTCAATTGTCAGGTGGGCAGAAGCAGCGAGTAGCGATCGCACGAGCTATAGTTAAGAGTCCGAAGATATTACTCTTGGATGAAGCCACAAGTGCATTGGATGCAGAATCAGAGAAAGTGGTTCAGGAAGCAGTAGACAGAGTCATGGTGAGCCGCACGACTGTTGTCGTTGCGCATCGGTTATCGACAATCAAGAATGCAGATGTTATTGCAGTGCTTAGGAATGGGGCTATTGTGGAGAAAGGAAAGCATGAGACCTTGATAAACATCAAAGATGGTTTCTACGCTTCCTTGGTGGCACTTCACATGACATCATCATCATCATCATCATGACCTGCATTACGCATTTTTATTTCTTATTTTGATAGGAGAAGAAATGTATGATAGCTTTATAGGGAAATGATGTACTAATGTGTTTTAGGTTTCTAAAATATTTTGTTTGAATATGAAGGAGTTTATTTTTTGGTTCAAACTTGAGGTCTATTCATAAAGTAAAATATGTTTTACTATTACACCTAACTTTTGTTGATTAATTTATAATATTATATCTGTTTTTTGAAGCTAACTCAACTCGAGTTAAAAGTTCGGATTACATAAGCAGTCATATGTGCTGTGTGTACTGTATAGGATACAAACAAGAATCAAGAAATTATATCAATGAATAGTAATTCCACTAATCTTAATAAAAAGTAGTAATCATCTTCACCGTATGAAACAAGACCCGTCTTAGCAAGATCAAGAGATTTGTCGCCATTCTCATTGGGTGTATTCATATGGCTTATAAAATTGTATTCAAAATTATCCGTCCAAACGCATCATAAAATAGTTGGAGAAAATACACAAAAAATTATTATCCGACCTGCCGGATTCGAACCAGCGACCTAAGGATTTCAGAATGGATTGCTCCAACTACAGTCCTCCGCTCTACCAACTGAGCTAAGGTCGGATTTGATAAGTATAAATGCAAAACAGATATTTTAGTAGTTTAGATAGGTTGAAACTGAAAGCAACTTCCTAACAAGTAACAACCTCTATTAGTTTGAGCTTTAAATGCAAGTTCGTATAGGATACAAAACATAATTAAAACATGTAGTTCCATTTCATAAATAACTTAATTTTGACAGGTTAAAAAAATCAAATAACATCATTCAAAATTATGAGTGTTATTTTTCTATAATTATTACCATACAATGTCGAAAGTTTTATATGTTTTTTTGTATCGTTGGATGGGGGAAATGAATGGATGAGATTAACTCCTTACTTTTTTTCCAAGTGATAATCTTCACATATTCTACCGTTAATCGCATCCAACGATACAAAAAACGTGAAAACTTAAAGAATTTTACATTGTGTAACCGGATCCTATCTCATATATATATATATATATATTGTTAAAATGAATTAATTATAAATTTATTTCTATTTTTAATTTTGGTTTCGTCCCAAAAAAATTCATGTATACTAAATACGTTCTATAACATTTAACACTCAAGGTAATAGTTAGACTAAAAGAATGACCTAAATGATATGATATGGACATTTATCTCACAAGTTTGATAAGATTTTATGGTTTAAAAAATACCCACTCATTCTCTTTTAAGTTTAGAGAAGAAAAAAAAATCATCTTGTAATTTTTTAATCAACCGCAATTTTTTGTTTTGTCAGTAGATGTATTAATTTTAATGTTGATCGTCGACCAACGATATTTATTTTTATTATTGTTTTCTCGTATTTCGCTTTGTCTTATTATATTTCTTATTTTTTATTTTAATTTTTATTAAAATTTCTTTTATTTGACTTTTTTCGCATATATTATGCATATTCAGATGCTTTTGCGGCATGTTTTAACTCTACTTTAGTGGTAAGTTTTTCTTTGTTTTTGTGATATGTTTACTCCGCCTTATGGCACGTTGTTCGCCTACTTTTACGGTAGATCTGCGATCGTATTGTCAGTGGTCTTTCAGTGGTAAGATTTCCTTTTGTGCTTGTTTGTCGATGTATTCGAATTTGTTTTGTGAATTAGCCTCTAAGTTTGTTTTAGTTCGCTCGTTACTCCTTCATCATCTCTAAAGTGCTTAGTTGAATAGAGACAATGAAGTACTATTGACGATTATTAGGCGGTTATGGATGATAGATGTTAGATTCAAAAGAAGGCTTCGATTATATTCTGCATTGAATTTTCTTTTCTATTTTTATTTTATGTTTGAGTTTCTTGGTGGATATAGTCCCCAATATTTTCTCTTTGATTGATGGTATTTGTTGAGGTTGTATTTTCTATGAAAAATTCATTCATATATCCTTAAATCTGTTTAGTAAGTAAATTTTAAATAAAAAGAAATATGTACCATTATTATTATTTAGCATGGTTTTTATTAGTTTCATTCATTTTCTTTAAAATTTAATTACTCTAAAATTATATTGAAGTACAGTAAACTTAAAATTATATTTGACTTACTACAATTAAATATAGTATTATAATCCCTCAAAAAATATGGTATTATAAAACTAAATTCTAATTAAATTATATTTGACTTCAAGTTTAATCAAATATCCAAAATAAAGAGGAATTATTTTGAAAATTCTAAAAATGATTTTAATCAATTTAATTAGAGATAAATTATTTTTAGGGAGAGATTCACTTATATTGATATAAATTAAAATTTAAGCACTTCTGTAAATTTTTATAATTGATATTTTAACAATTCAATCGTTAAATTTTATGTTCTATTCACATAGATCATATATATTAAATTTAAAAAAGAACTTTTAAGAGATATTATATTATGTATTGTCAGTGAATTTTTTTTACAAGCATGCTTAAATTCACCTTAAAAATTAAAATTTATATATCTAAGCTTAAAACCCTAAACCCTATCTCCTAAACTCTAAAACCTAAATTGTAATCATAAACCATAAATTCTAACACTTAAAACTCAAACTAATCTTTTAAGCCCTAAATTAAAATTGCTTGTAAAATATTTTTTCACTGCTCGTACATAAAATATTTTCTATTTTAATAAAAAAAATCACTTAATTTTTTTGGGAAAAAGAATTCCCCCAGATATTCCTAAAATAAAAGGAAATTTAGTCATAATTGAACAAATCCGGATATTCCTCCAAAAATTCGTTCCCAGTTTTCTTTGGCTGATCTTTTTACTATTTCGCAGGGAATTTTTATTTCCCGATAAGGACACGAGGTGCTCATTAGCGCCTACGTGGCAACAAAAGGAACATAGTACTGCCACTCGGCAGAAAAGCAAAGATGAGGTGGCAAAAACCAAACCGTTATTAATCGGATGAGGTCATCGCACCGCTGATATTCAAAAGAAACGCATGTCAAAGTGTACGTAGAGCGTGGCAAACCGAATTCCTCACGAGCGCGCCACTGCCGACCGCATTAACCCTTCCACGTCAGCTTTAGATATAATCCAACCATTAATAGCGTGACACGTATACCACTCCCTTCCCCTCCAGGAAACCGAAACCGTTGAGGGAACGTATATTTCAATATATATGAAATTGCTTTTCTTTCAATCCAATCCAATCCAATCTTTTTCCCAAAGCTAAACGGGAGTCGATACCATCGGATTCACGCCATGGAGACCTCAGGCATTGTTTCTAGGACGGTCTCAAGGCTGCCGGCGGCTAGGGTTGATTTTGGCGGTCGGTTTTCCGGGGAGTTGAATTTTGGTGTCGGAGATTCCAGGGTTTCAGTTAGGCCGATGATTAAATCTTGCCGGAGATTGAGTTTCCAGTTTTCTGATTTAGGACATGTCCAGTACTATGTATCGCCGAGGGGTGGTTGTGGTGGCGGTGGCGTTGCCACGAAGAAAGACAAGGGAAAAAGCTCTGAGATCAGGAGAGTCAAGAAGAAGTTGAAGCTTATGAAGAGATTGTCTAAGGATTTATCCATGCTTCCTCAGATTGCTGCTGGCGAGGATATTAGGATTGGATTGGCCGCTGAAGTTAAGGTGACGATGATTCAGGTAAAGAGATTAGTTTACCGTTTATGTTTCTACTTCTGGTTTTTGTGATTGGTTTGATCTGGTTCGTGACCTGATAAAATAGTTTACTTGCTCTTGAATTGACTTTAATTGAACAATGATCATTTCTTTGTATGAGAATTATTAAAAGAAAAACTATGAATTTGGAATTTTGTGATATATTGGATTGAATTTGAAACCTCACAAGTTGTTTTGTTTTTGTTTTTTCCAGGAAGCAAGTGATGTTTTGTTGGCACAACTGCAAAAGTTGAAATTAGAACAAAAGGAGTTGAAGAGAAAATTGAAAGAGGAACGAGCGCAGCTCAAACAAACGTTGGGGAAATCAGAATCATCATCGTCTTCCTCTGAATCAAGTGACAGCGATTGTGGGGAGGTACTTGACATGAAAACCCTGAGAAGCAATGCTTTGAAACCATCCCTAGAAATAGAAGCAGCACCAGCGGTGGCAGAGGAATCAACATTAGCTAACTCACTGTTGGAGCTAGAGAACTCGGATTCAAGCCCCAAGATTCGAGTTCGAGTTCCTCATATTGATGGTGAATGTTGCAGCTCAAATGGCTTCAACAGCCTTGTGGAAGGGACATCAACCAAGAAGATTGAAGTTTGCTTGGGTGGGAAATGCAAGAAGCTGGGAGCCGCTGCGTTGTTAGAAGAGTTCGGAAAGAAGGTTGGTGCAGAAGCCACTGTTGTTGCCTGCAAATGCATGGGGAAGTGCAGGACGGCTCCAAACGTGAGGGTCTCCAACACCCAAATCGAAACTGCAACAAGAATCAATGAAGACTCTGTTAGGCTTGGGATCAATCCTACATGCACCGGCGTTGGGTTGCAAGACGTCGATCTGATCGTGGCAAATCTTTTAGGCAAGGGCATGGAGGATGAATGCTTGATGCTCTCATCTTGACTCTTCATTTTGTTCCATTATTAGATTATCGTAGTTATGGAGTAGTGTGAATAGGAAACTAGAGTCGATGTTCTCTACAACCTAGCTGAAATTGTAAAAATGCTTTCTATCTTTGGCTTTGAAGTAGTAATGTCAAATGCAGCTTCAGATTTTAGTTTGCTCTGTAACTATCGTTTCAAATTTTTACCATTTCCCTCTTTCCGCTCCCCGGTCGGTTACCGACAACGGATTCTTTTAGCCACCCAACAACTACAAAAGAAAAATGCACGTTTAAAACATTACACCAAAAAACTTCATTTAGTTGCACGTTTAAAACATCACACCAAAAAACTTCATTTAGTTGCATGTTTAAAACATTACGCGGAAGTCTTTCTTTAGTTGAACATTCAAACCATCACAAAAACGGCTCCTTAGTTGCTCGATTTGGGATCGATATTCTAAGTAACAAACATTACAGCCATGGCTTCTGCAGTTTCGGCTGATCCAGCATAGACCAATAAATTTGAACCATCTATGACAGGGCCATTCCAATTCCGGCATGAGAACGACGACCCAACAGATAAACGATTCAGCAGTAGAGACCCTTGCCCATCATTAAAAGCTTTGCTGAAGCCAGAAAGGACTTCGAAAGCCTCTAGCCAAGTTGATATAGGATCACCATAACCACAATTACGATCAACCAGATCATTACGAGCTTTCCCATCATCTTCTGAAGCATATGCAAAACCTTACCTCCTTGGTCAACAGCTTAAAGAAAATAATATGTTCCAAGAGACTCCACTTCATTGCATCTCCTCAGGCAGCAGGATTCTCCGTTTCTAGGTCTTTTGGGGATAACATACGAAGATGTCTTGATAAACGCTAAAGATGCTTGCTTTATAAGATTCAGATCAGACAAAGAATATGCTGATTACGAATATGAAAAACAAAATTCAGCTGAAAGCAGGTTAACTGCTAAAAAATGCTGGATTTCATAGATTTATTGTTCAACTACAGGGATTGATAGAACAAAGCCCCAGACACATGTCAGACTACATTGGTCGGAGGTTTTCTGAAAAAGCCTTCGCGGTTCCAAGAAGCACATAAATTTCTTCTGTGCCGCTCCTTGCACATTTTTTGTTTGGTTCTTTAAGAACTGTGTGATGCCGCAAGATTCAGAAAGATGGCAAAACACAGATGTTATTCCATGGAATGCTGCTCCGACCTATATAACCGCCTGACAAGCGTAAATAGAAGAAATTAAGGTAAATAATCTTCTGGTACTGGATTAGAATAAGTTTCATACGAACTGAAAAGCACATTAGTTACATCTAGCATGAAAATCAACTGTCCCAAGGTCCCTCTTTCCCCCCTCCTTTCCACCTCTAATGAATATTGGTTCCCTGAACTAGTAATGCATCAGTATGAGAAGTAGATTACTAAGTTTTTGGAAATGTCATTCATCTTAATGTATACATTCTCTGGTAACTAATATTAATCTGATTCCATTCTTCCATTAGTATACAAAAATTTTGCAGGTAAAGGATTCTAACGGATTACGCAGGTTAAAACATTTCATTAATAATGGCATGTGGTTTCAACATTAAATTGGAATCAGAATACTTTCACAAGCACAAGAACCATAATGGGACATTGAAGAATTTTTTTCTCCCTAGTAATGGACTTAGAACATAGGACTCTCTTTCTACAGAAACACAGATAATAATAACATGAAATACTAAATTGGTCTTAAGTTTCAGAATTATATATGTTTTCATTAAAGATGAAGAGCAACGGCAATTATCTTTAAGCAGAAAAGTAAATATTTATAATCAGAAATCGCTTAATTATCGCTGCACAAACCAATCCAACATGCAACAATGTCAAAGAAATTACCTCTTCATTCCGTATAAAGCATTTTGCACGTTTTCCCATCCTCAACTAACTGATTAATAGCATCCCTTAATTTCTCATAATCCTCCAATGTATTATAAACCTGATGAGAAATTCTCACATATCCTGTAATAAACCCATCCTTATCTCTAACTCCCTCTTCCCCGTCCTTGGAAACCTGATGAAAGATTGGAACTTCGACCTCATAATGATCCCGCAAATGCGACCTCAATGTCACAGCATCCTCCTCACTATTAAGACACATCCTCGAAGGCAAACCAACCATAATCATGGCAGGAGACATCTCTGGAGGAGACCCTAAATTTGTCCCCCAAGACTCCGCCAACATCTTCCCCATCTTCACCACTTCATCATGGTTCCTCTTCATTATCCCATCAATCCCTCCTTCGAACCTGTTAACAAACTCCAAAACTGCAGGAACCACTAACTGAGAACTATAATCCCTGGTCCCGATCCAGGCGCTTTCAATCGGCAATCCATTTCCATACTCATGTGAAACAACAGGGTGATGCAAATCAGATGATGAAGCTGATTTTTTACAATACAGAAATGCTACAGAAGGCGGGCAGAAGAACCATTTATGTAAATTGCTAACATAAAAGTCAGCTCCAACTTCTTTGACATCTACTTTCACACTCCCAATTGCGTGTGCCGCGTCTACGAAAACCTGCTCTATTCCTTCCTCCCTACAAATCCTAACTAATTCTTTTACCGGAATAACAACTGATGGCATTGATGTAATATGATCGATAATCGCTAACCTTATCTTTCTACCGTTGGATTTTCCTTCCTCGATTGATTTTTTGAATTCGGAAATGATTTCTTCCTCTGAATTTACCGGGAATGGTAACCGTACTTCGATAACTGAGCCACCGGCGCGCGTGACATACGCTTGGATTGATTTTTTAACGGCCTGAAACGCGCAGTGGAGCATTAAAACCGTGTCATTTTTCTGGAACTTCCCTTCGGCAAAACTTCGGCCGATCCGTTGGAGGACGATGGCTGCGGCGGTTGTGGCGTTATCGACGAGGGAGACCTCGTCGACGTGGTCGGCGTTTATGAGGTCCTTTATGATTTTCCGCGACGCCGTTATTCCGTCACGGAGGGTATTGAAGTAAAAGGCATCAGGCTGACGGAGGAACTGCATCTGCAAATGGCGTTGTGCAGTGAGAACCGACCCGGGACAGCTACCAAAACTCCCGTTGTTGATGCGAGCGACACGTGGGTGGTGGTGAGAGAACTCGTCACGGATATCCGACTCCGTAATAAACTTGGAGGAAAGTTTGGGTTTTTTGGAGCCGCGGTGAACCGACTCACCGTTTCTGGGGTCTTCGTGCTGCATCGGCGGAGATTGAGAGCGAATGATAGAAGAATCAAAGGAAATTAGGGTTTTGTCGAGAAAAATGGGAATGATTTTAAGAACTCGAAAGTCGACACAGTTCCAAAACAGTACAAACTCAGTTCCCTTTTTTGTTTTTAATTATTAGTATAAACTATACCGATGGTCCTTTTTGTTTTCAGACTGTTTTATTTTGGCTATAAATCTTTAAAAAGTTAAGTTTTAATCACTTATGTTATCGATTAATAACATTTGATGCTGGATCGTTAACTGCCGCCAATTTGATGATGTTGTGCACTAACAAAAAATATTAATTTTAAATCCGAGCCCTTAATTTCAAATATAAAAATTTTTGGTTAATTTCAAATGTCATCCTACTATAAACTTCTAAAAATTAGGGGTCACATTTAAAATCAACCTTTTTGTTAATGTATTACGTCATTTAACTAACAAGAATTAGAATCAGTGACAAATATTTATATATCAATAACATAAGTGACCAAAACATTATTTTTCACAACTGATGATAGAAATTAAACAGTACAAAAATAAAAAGAACCACCAGTGTAGTTTATCTTAATTAGTATTTTTGTTACTGTATTTGTATCATGGGTTTTATTTTGATGCACAAGCTGTGTAAATATTTTTTACACAATCCTTTTATAAAATTTAAAATTTAAATCACAAACCCTAGCAACCTAAACCCTAAACCCTAAACCTTAAACCCTAAACTCTAAATTCTAACCATAAACCTTAAATTATATACCCTACATACTAAACCCCTAAACCCTAACATAAAACCCTAAACCCTAAACCCTAAAATTAAAGGGCTTGTGCATCAAAGTATTTTCCTTGTATCATATCCATTTCGAGAGTGGGACCGGAAATCGTAAGATAACGTTAATAACGGCTGATCTAAAAGGAAGACGAAAGCGATACGTCATCGTTTTATCCCCCCAAAAACAGTTAAACGTCGCCGTCCCATTAGATTATGAGAATATCCATTTGGGGAAATAAAAAGGTCCAGGGTCAAGAATTTGACACGTAGGAAAAACGAGACGGCATCGTTTTAATTGAGAACACGTCATACTCTCTGATGCCAACAGCGGTGGACCAATCAAAAGAAGCGATCAAGCCAGCAGGGCAAAATGAAGCATTGCCGTAGGTTCAAATGGCAATGGAAATCTACCATCGAAAGATCAATGGCAATGGCAATGGCAATGGGCTCTGTTTCTGGTGCTCCTTTCGATTAAGCGCCGAAAACCCAACACATAGACGGAGAAGAAAGAGAGAGTTACATTAAGAAGAGTCAATTAATTGTTGGGGTTCCAAGTCCTTGATAATTCAAAAAAAAAAGACTCTCCTTTCTTTCTTGTTCCGTCTCATATCAGGTACGAAATTTCCTTTATTTTTTGTGTTGTATTAAAAAAAGCCCTGGATTTAATCTTTCCGTTTCAATTTTTGGATTTTAGGCTGGAATTTGGAAGAAGGGATTGTATCAAAGCTTGAATTGAGGTGAAGATAGAGAGCCAAGTGATCAAATTCCCTTTTGTTATCATGTGAGGTGAATTGTGGTGAGTTTTTGGGGGCATTCTTGAATCTTGATCCAATTATTGCATTTACTGTGAATACCGTGAATCGGGTTCCTTCAAAATCCAATCTTGTTCTTTGTTTGTTTATGGGGTTTTTGATGGTGAACATTGCGTTGAAGTTATTGGCTAACGTTTTATTCTTTCCGATAGGTGGAATTTGATTGGCATTGTATTCAATTAAGGGAATTTTTGGATTGCAATGATGGATTCTCTTTCGTCTAAACCTGGTAAAAGTGCAATTGCTCCTGCTCCTCCCACAATCTCCCCTGTAGCACCTAGATTTCTTCCGCCTAATTTACAACAAGATCAGATCCCTTCCTCTTCAATAAAATATCCCACTATGCTATCACCGGCAAATGGGGTCAAAACAGGAAGCTCTGTTTCCCATCTGAGTACTCCCCCTGGCCCCCCTGTATTCACATCACCGGTCCGGCCTGCTGCTGTGCCTTTCCGAACCTCTCCTGCAACTCCTCAACCTGTTGCTCTTTCATCAGGCTCATCTCTGCCCACATCTTCACCTCCATATTTTTCGAATGGGTCAATGGAGCTGCAACAGGAACTTCCCAGTGCTATAGAAGAACCTGTGCCCGATGGAAAGTCACCATGCGTTTTATTCTCAGCTCATAAGGTATGTCTTATTCTTTGAGGGATGAAATGAGAAGCTGAAGTATTTTTATTGTTTTACTATCTCTTTTCTAAGATTTTGCTATCAAAGTTTCGATTTCTATTTCAGATTTTATGATTATGTTCATATTATTTACAATCTATTTATCTTTGCAGTTATATGCATTATTTCTTCTATAATTGATTTGTCCACTTCCATTTATTTTGTGTATCAGGTGTTGAAACACAAGAAACAAGCAAATGTACCTAGTTTAGGTTTTGGAGTATTGGTTTCTCCTGGGAGGGAGGCTTCACCAGGTCCCCAAGTGATACAACGGGATCCTCATCGATGCCATGATTGTGGAGCTTATTCGAATCTATATTCCAACATACTAATTGGCTCAGGCCAATGGCAGTGTGTAATCTGCGGGAATCTAAATGGAAGTGAAGGTGAATACATAGCATTGAGCAAGGAAGAGCTTCGTAATTTTCCTGAGTTGTCATCACCTTTGGTTGATTTCATTCAAACAAGCAATAAGAGACCAAGTTTTGTTCCAGTTACTGATTCGAGATCTTCTGCACCGGTTGTTCTCGTCATTGATGAATGTTTAGATGAGCCACACCTTCAGCATTTACAGAGTTCCCTGCATGCATTTGTCGATTCACTGCCACCAACAACAAGAATTGGAATCATTTTGTATGGTCGCACAGTATCAGTCTATGACTTTTCAGAGGAATCCGTTGCTTCGGCTGATGTGATTCCAGGTGGCACTTCACCGAATCAGGAGACCTTGAAAGCATTGGTTTACGGAACAGGTATATACTTGTCTCCAATGCATGCTTCAAAAGAGGTGGCACACTTGATATTCTCGTCATTGAGGCCATACAAGTTGAGTGTTCCAGAAGCATCAAGAGATAGGTGCTTGGGTACTGCGGTTCAGGTTGCTCTGGCTATTATTCAAGGACCATCTGCTGATTTTTCTCGAGGTGTGGTTAAAAGGCCAGGTGTTAACAGCAGAATCATTGTGTGCGCTGGTGGACCAAATACTTACGGCCCTGGATCTGTCCCTCATTCTTATACGCACCCTAATTATCCTCATAAGGAAAAGAGTGCATTAAAATGGATGGAGCATCTTGGTCATGAGGCTCATCAACAAAACACAGTGGTTGACATTCTCTGTGCTGGAACTTGCCCTGTAAGGGTTCCTTTGCTGCAGCCTCTTGCAAAAGCTTCAGGGGGTGCTTTTGTTCTTCATGATGATTTCGGTGAAGCCTTTGGTATAAACTTACAAAGGGCATCTTCCAGGGCTGCTGGTTCCCATGGTTTGTTGGAGATACGCTGTTCTGATGATATTCTTATCACTCAGGTTGTGGGTCCTGGTGAAGAAGTTCATATAGATACCCATGAAACCTTTAAGAATGATATTTCTCTTTGTATTCAAATGCTGAGTGTTGAAGAAACGCAATGCTTCTCGATATCGATGGAGAATAAGCATGACATCAAGAGTGATTTCGTTTTTTTCCAGTTTGTCATTCAATACTCAAATGTTTATCAAGCTGATATAACTAGAGTGGTTACTGTCAGATTGCCAACTGTTGATAGTGTTCCAGAATATCTTCAAAGTGTTGAAGATGAGGTAGCTGCTGTCCTAATTGCCAAGAGGACTCTCTTGGGAGCAAAAAGTTATTATGATGCAATTGATATGCGTACAACAATAGATGAAAGAATTAAAGACATTGCTCTAAAATTTAGCTCTCAAGTGCCAAAATCGAAGCTTCATCGGTTCCCAAAGGAAATCTCTCTACTACCAGAGCTTCTATTCCATCTTAGGCGGGGCCCATTGTTGGGAAATATAGTTGGTCATGAGGATGAGAGATCTATCCTGCGGAATTTGTTTTTGAATGCATCCTTTGATCTTTCACTTCGCATGGTTGCCCCTCGCTGTCTGATGCATCGGGAAGGAGGCACTTTTGAAGAATTGCCAGCTTATGATCTTGTCATGCAGTCTGATACAGCGGTTGTTCTAGACCATGGTACAGATGTTTTCATTTGGTTGGTATGTAAATTAAACCATCTTTTAGCTTTGGCCTGTATATCTGCTATAGTTGCTTCTATGTTCATCTTTGGCTGTGGAGTCTGGCACGCATGTTTGTGCTATATGTGGTCCTTTTTCACATTGTGCCTGAATACGAGATCCAAGAATTTATGTAGTTTGAAAGCTAGTTCCAAGCAAAGACCTTAGGCTTAGGGCATTTCTTCCTATGCCACACATGAACGCGAGTCATGCCTGGTTATTGTTCAGAGTTGTATTTCTTTCTGTAATATCAAGCCACAGTTGAAAAATGATGCTGGCCTGATGTAGGGGGAACTTGAAAAAATAGAGCCTTTCTCGTGTGAAGCTATTCACGACTTGCTAAATGCAGAAAGTAGCTACTTCATCCGTCTAACATGTTTGTATCATATTGACTTTGTAAATTAAAAAGATACATACCCTGCGACAATCTGACCCTGGATATCTGTATTTCCTTTTTCACTGTTCTACTATGTGTTTGCATGGTAGGTTATGAGAGACTGGTGGATTACTTGGAATTGTATTTGGAAACTACATATGCTTATTTATTTGTTTATTTATTTCTGGGACAATATTGAACATCTTCCTCTCAACTGCTGGCTCAGGGTGCTGAACTTGCAGCTGATGAAGCAAGAAGTGCTGCAGCTCTGGCAGCTTGTAGAACATTGGCTGAAGAGCTTACAGAGTTACGATTTCCAGCTCCTCGGATCCTTGCATTCAAGGTTTTTATTTCTCTTGATTTTCCCCACCTTTTATTAAATGTGCATTGTCGTGGGTTTTCTTCTTCTTCTTAACCATTACAGAAAAAAGAACCTAATGATCTGGCTTTGTTGCAGGAGGGGAGCTCTCAGGCTCGATATTTTGTTTCTCGGTTAATACCGGCACACAAGGATCCTCCTTACGAGCAGGTAAGGGAAAAGAAATAAACGACAATGAGAAAACCTTTTTCAGTCTTAATAGGCCCTGTATTTTACTGAAGAAAGAAGTTAGTGTATTCAGAAAACAAGCAAGTAACTATGGCGTGATACTTGTGCAGGAGGCAAGATTTCCACAGCTCCGAACCCTTACAACAGAACAACGGACAAAACTGAAAAGCAGTTTTATTCATTTTGATGATCCCAGCTTCTGTGAATGGATTCGGAGTTTGAAAGTAGCCCCACCAGAACCAATCTAAGAGATGTTTTCCCGCTATGGAGTCCCAGAGAGTTGTTGCATCATTTATTGGATACACATTTCTCCTGTGAAGGGAATGTAAATGTAATTCATCTTTTTGCTTTTTTATTAATTATTTCTTCCTAATAAAATCCTCCCCCTCATTTAAGCTTCAAATAAACAGCTATACTTAATAGTAACTAAAGTTCAACATCATTGTCACTTTTTTAGCTGAGAATGCTTTTTGGTGTAGAGAGCAATGGGTTCTGTTTTCTTTTTTCTTTCAGAGGATGGGGAAAAGTACTCGGGTTACATCGTTAACACCAATTGCAAATTGTTGCTAATGCCACAAATATTATAATCAGATAAATGATAAAACCATAAGGTTAATCAAACCATTGAGAAGCCAAACCTTTTCAGGCAAGGAGTTTCCGGCCAATACTCTCGCCGAATCTATTCCCCTGTTCATTCAAGTACTTAAAGTTATTAAGTAGTTGAATCAAAAGGAGGGCATCCTATTAATTATCGGTAATTTGTTTGAATCGTTTACCTTTGGATTGATTTGAGCACATGAACAAGCCGTTCTCCTTCATAGCAACTATCGGGACCCCAAAAAACAAAAAGTAATAATTAAAAAGACTCGAATTTTTACCAATATATAATGATAGAAAAGAGCGGACATACTCTTGCTGTTGAGGAACGGAGGCATCTTGAATGTTGTTTTTGGCGGCATGGTTCTTTTCCGCAGAGTTGGCTCGCCACTTGTTCGATGAAAAGTTCGAAAGAATTGTATTTAAAGGAAGAGTAAAAGATATTTGAACATGGAGCCGTTGAACTTTATGTTTATGGTGTATGAATACACGTCGGCCCATTTATATGGTTATCAACTTAATAGGCCCAAGCCTACAAGGCACCTTTGAGCTCTGATTTTCTTCTTCTCATTATTTTGGGCAAGCTGGCCCAAGTGATAGCATATTCTTCTACTATTATTAATTTATATGCCATCGTTTATATCATTAATTACTTTATATATGCCCTCAATATAGTGGAAAATGGGTGTGATAATTAGGGATTTGTTTCTTTACAAAAATATGAATAATGTGTTTATTCTTGTTTTAAGATAGTTGAAAATTTGTAGACATGGTATTTGGCACATCATTAGCTGCCTGAATTTCTAAACGAAGAGGTCTATGTATAGTAATAGAACTAAGAAGAGGATACATGTTCAAAGGTCTGCTTAGCGATTCTTATGGCTCTCCAAGTAATTGAGGGACGAGAAGCAGGTTTAGAAGGATTAGGATATTTCGATTTGAAAAGAGTAGCCCATAAAGAGGTGGAATTTGTACTAATTTTCCAGGAAAGTTGTAAAAAAAATATAATATTATCAACGTAATGATTTTTAAACCAGTTAACTCTACTACCGACAATCAGAATTGCAATGCCAAATCATCAATGTCTATTTATCCCTAAGTCTAACACCACCAAATTTTGGAGGTGCCGTTATTATGACTTGTAATAGTCAAGTAGGCAATTTATAATGGTGGTGAAGGAATATTAACGTCAGAGATACAATGTAGGACCACATTGCCCTTATAAAAAAAATTGATACGAAGGAGAGTGGGGGCAACTGCTCTTGCAAGGACAATGTGAAAACTGTAAAATACGAAACGAAGGCATCTCAATAACTATAAGTATAGCGGAAGATCTCGACAGTTAATGTTCTAGAACAAAGACATCTCAATATTAGAAGTATGGAAGAGGATTTCATCGCTTGACGCAAGAGTCTTTTGTGGTGAACGAAGGTATTTCAATGGTAAGAATATAACGAAAGATCTTCACGCTCACCGCATTAGGAGTTGACTGTAAAAATGAGATGGAAGTGGTTTCGAGCGGTTTAGACAAGTATTGTACCACTCATCGGATATTTAAAATTTTCATACACAACTCTAATATGATTAATTAGCTTGCAAATCTTATTGACATTTACTAAAAAATCATGGAATGTCCAAAAGATTGATACCTATAAAAGAACATTTTTGGGACTGTTCAACATAAAGTCATCAAATGTCTTTCCCAAGACAACTAATATACTCGCATTATTCTACAAATTTCTTAATAAAAAAGTTCATTAGGAGTCGAGTATATTAGAATAAATATTAAATTCAAATTTCATGAGCTTAAATAGAAGATAACTTTCGAATGTGCAGAGAAAAGAACTTTTTGTATCGACATGATGAAAATGATGACACTTGCATTTCTCTTTTCTCATTTCTTCAACTTTCACGAGAAATGACGGGATTGCAGAAGTACAAAATTCATTGCAGGGCAAAATTGTAAGAATAAAGCTACAAGACAGACAATTCAAATTATTGAAAAATTAACAAAAAAAAAAAATAACAAGGTCTTGTAGCTCAGTTGGTTAGAGCGTTGGTCTTATGAGCCGGAGGTCGCGGGTTCGAGCCCCGCCAGGGCCAAATCTTCTTTAGAATCCCCTTCAATATTAAATGTACTTATAGAAAAAAAAAGTGTAAAACACTTCAAAAAATAATTTCTAACCTATTAACCTCTAATACATATGCTCAAAAGTTCATTTCCAAAGAAACCATGTTATTTTGGTGCTAAAAAAATAAATTTTCTGCCCCTTCAGTATGTATGTCTCAACATTAAAAAAATTAAGTAAAGAGTTTATGATTTAGAATATAGAGTTAGAGCTTAGGGTTTAATTTTCTAATATTGTGGCATAGAAGGAATAGACATGGACAGAGCCAAATAATAGAATGAGGTGTTTAATGACACCCTAAATTTTTTTCATATATAATTTGTATATAAAAATTATATATATATATATATATATATATATATATATATATATATATATGACACATCTTTTATAAATATAGAGTTAGAGCTTAGGGTTTAATTTTCTAATATTGTGGCATAGAAGGGATAGACATGGACAGAGCCAAATAATAGAATGGGGTGTTTAATGACACCCTAATTTTTTTTCATATATAATTTGTATATAAAAATTATATATATATGACACATCTTTTATAAATAAAATGACACCACTTTATAAAATAAAATAAAAACAACATCTCTGTATAAATAATTAAGGCTTAACTCATAAATAAGTGCTTAAACTGTACACTTTTTCTGAGATAGGTGTCTAATGTTATTTTACTAAAATATGTGCCTAAAGTTTTATTTTGTTACTGTTTTAAGGTAACACCTTTAAAAAAATCATCACCCAATTATAAATTGACATGTGGTACTTGGTTATTTATTTATTTTTTAAAATAAACTAAAAATAAATTAAATTAAATAATATCTCAAAATTTTTAAAAATCACAAAATAGTCCTAAAATCTCTAAAACCCCAAAATATTGAACCTAAAATCGACGTCACTTTCATCGTCGATAGCCTCATCAGACCCCGTTGTCGTCGTCGCCTGAGGCTACCGTCTATTTTTCCCAACCACCCATCGCCAATAACCGGCAGAAGCAGTGTCAATTGGACGTCAAACAACGAACGCAAAAAGATTGTAGCTGTTCGACGTCCGATTGGCACGCCTTCCACCGGTTATCGACAATGGGTGGTTGGTGAAAATAGGCGATGGCCTCATGTGACGGAAACGATGAGGTCCGGTAAGACTATCGATGGCGGTAGGTGCGTCAATTATGGGATTTTGAGGTTTTAGGGATTTGAGACTTTTTAGAGATTTTAAGATTTTTTTAGATCTTTTAAAATTATTATTTTTTTTATTTTTTATAAAAAATATAAATAAAGACATGTGTCAAATTATGATTGAATGGTGATTTTTTTAACGGTGTTACCTTAAAACACTAATGGAATGAAACTTTAGGGACTTATTTCAGCAAAAAATACATTAGACACCTATCTCATAAAGAATGTATAGTTTGGGCACCTATTTTTGAGTTATGCCAATAATTAACCCTCCTTAAATATCGTTGAAAAATAATACCCCTTAACTAAATTTTTAGCTCTGCCCCTTAAGAACAAATGATTTTATTCTTTCAATATCACTCTCACGTGTCTGATTTAAAATACGAATGGCCGAAACAAAAGTAATTCAAAAGTTCATTAGTCAAATTAATTTTTTTAATATTTAGTAACAAATAAGAATAAAGAAGAAAGTTGTGAGATGAGTTTTATTATAATTTACCCCTCCAATAAAATATGTAAAGCAAACACTAACCTGGAGCCATTCGCGGCCAGCGGGCCTGGTCCCAACTCTACCCAAGGCCCCAGGTTTCGGCTATATACACACACGATATTTTGAGGTATTGTCGATCCAAGATTATATATTATTCATGCGTCACCATTCGGCTATGAATATTTTGTAGCCCAGGCCCCAGGTTCAGCAAACCTAATTAAATTAAATTACTAGCGTAAATATCTTACATGTTTCTAAGTGATAGTACCATTTGTATTTTGAATCAATTATTATAAAAAAATATATTTGAATTGTTTCAGATTTTTAAATAATTACTACATATTTTTGTCATGTTCAAATAAATATCGGCTTATTTAAAAGGTGTGTTTTTTAGAAAATCTAATTGCTTAAGAAATTACCTAAGTACAAATTAAGGTAAAACCTTATTTAAATGTATAAAGATTTAGTTTTTTTTTAAACATTTAGTGTAATGTTTATACTTATTTAACACTAGCAAGAAACATGGTTTTAGTCTTGATTGATTGCACCAGTAATTTCACTATTTCAAATCTCCATTACAATCATCAAATGCTTGGTCTCTCATATTCAGTTAAACATTACCTCAATTAATACTATGTGCTCGTAAAATTATACCATATAACTTAGGACATGTATTTGAACCCTCACCAATAACAAACAATTTAGTTTCTCTAAAAACATAATTATAAATTTAATGAATTTATCGACTGTTTAATGAATGATACTTCAAAAATTCTTTTAAGGGACTTAATGCAAAATGAAAGCCATTGCTCAATGTCGAAGCAAAACCTCTTGTCTATGCATATTTCTCTTTTAAGGGTCAAAACGCTGAAACCTTGAGTTCCAAGTTCCAAAGGGTGAGGCAGTGAGTTCACTACCACCGAGTCCACTGGTACTGGTTGGTTCCTGTTTGACTGGTCAAGCCTATTCCAGTCAATCTAGCTGCGACATATGTTCCTCTTTAACTAGGGTTTGGTGTGGTTCCAAGTGCCATGTTCTGGCCGTTACATAAAGCCCAATTTGGACAAAGCAAACGACACCATTCTTCTTTGTAAATTGTATTTATTGCCATTGGCTGGAACTAATCTCTCTTCCCAAAATCAAAACTTTTCCTTCTTGTTTCTGCATATTATGTATTTAACAAACTACCCATCGAGAAACACAAAGTACACAGCTTTTTTATAATTCGTGATGATTATGGCGAGGGCTGGGTTTGTTTATTTTTTCAATGAATTTTAAGATCTTAACTGAAAGCGTGAGATCACATGAAATGAGATAGGAGAGAAAATTATGACTTTCAATCTCCATGAAACTCTCCCACCAAACAAAACTCACTCGAATCAGCTTTCAAAATAGAAACCAGAAACAGACCCACCGTCAGAACATCTTTATCGTCGATTATGTGCCTGTTTTCAGCTTCCTTAAAGCTCTAACTTTTCTGGGTAATTCTTCATTTTTCCCCTCATCAGCTGTGTACATAAGGGGACCTACTGCTTAAGTTTTGGTGGGCAGCGACGGTCACTTTCAATGATGTTTATTTGGGTGGTGGTGGTTCTTTCAGTGATCCATCTAATCACCCAAACCCTGTCTCTCTCGAACAAACTTGATTACTAGCTGGTTAGGGAAAGGGATCTTATTTCTTGATCAGAAGAAGAAAGCATCCCAAGCTTTCTGCGTAGGTGCTTGGGCTGAAAGGGAAAGTTGCAGATCTCATTCATAATTTCATATGGAGAGATCTTTCAATGTGAGTTATTCGATCATTGCTTTTGCTTTTGACTTTCTGCTTTCATGTTTTAAGTTTTTACTTCTTTCTCCTGGAATGGTCTAAATGAGAAAATAGATCTTCATTTTAGAGGGAGTGTGGGAAACTGGAATGCATTTCCTTCTTCCATTATAGATTAGCTCTGGCTCTCTTTGCACACCTTTTGTTCATCAATATGTGAGTAACTTATTTTCCATGACTTGGTTGGTCCAGTCTGGTGCTATTTTCAGGCTTGTTTGATTCACATTGTTGTTAGTCTGGCTTTCATTTTCTGTTATTTGAACTCTGAGTTTGTTTAATGTTCATACTTATCTAAAGTACTTGATTAATAGATTGTCAAATCATGGTCAATCAGGAATAACTAAAGAAAAATGGGGAAAGGCAAGACATTTGAACTATGATTTAATCATTCATGTTGAAGTCTAAAACCATTTCTTTTCAGATGGTGAATGTACTTTTGGCAGTTACATTTCTGAGTCATATTACATGGGCTGTCAAGGGCAGCTCACATTGCAAACAGACAGACCCCTGGGAGATTCGGCCTCACAGTGTCTCTATTACCGATTTTGGGGCGGTTGGAGATGGTGTCACTCTCAATACGAAAGCCTTTCAGAACGCCATCTTCTACCTCAATTCGTTCACTGACAAAGGTGGGGCCAAGCTTTTTGTCCCAGCTGGCCGGTGGTTGACAGGAAGCTTCGATCTCATCAGTCACCTGACTTTGTGGTTAGATAAGGATGCAGTAATTCTTGGATCAAAGGTAAGTCTTTAGCTTACTTCAAAACAACATTAACCAGTATATGTTGAAAGAACATTGCAACTTAGTCACATGGTCTTCCTGTGATCCATTCTGGCTAGAAATTTGGTGGTATTCCGGATTTAACCTGTTGTTGCAATGATATAAAATCATCTTTTGTTGTTTCAGAATCCTGCTGATTGGCCAGTTGTTGATCCTCTACCTTCCTATGGCCGAGGTAGGGAGTTACCTGGAGCAAGACATCGAAGCCTCATATATGGTTGCAATTTGACCGATGTGATCATAACAGGTTAAGTAGCATCCGATGTAAAATCATCTTTCTTCAGCATTTTATTTCTTTTCTTGATGCCAGTGCTTCCCCATGCAGGTGATAACGGAACTATCGATGGCCAAGGCAGTGTTTGGTGGAACTGGTTTCAAAGTAAAACTCTGAACTATACTCGGCCCCATCTGGTTGAGTTGAAGAGCTCAACTGGGGTTGTAATCTCAAACTTGAATTTCTTGGATTCTCCATTTTGGACCATCCATCCAGTATACTGCAGGTTAGTGGTCCTCGTTAATATAAGCATGCTCTTCAAATCTTGCAATGAAGTTGTGACTTTTATTTTCTCGATGCACAGCCGCGTCACAGTCCAGAATGTCACAATTCTGGCTCCTCTGGATTCACCAAACACGGATGGGATTGATCCAGGTGAATTCTTTATGCTAACCTGGGAATTCTGTTCGAATTCCATTCCCAACATTCTACTAATATGATTGAATACATACAGATTCTTCTAATGATGTGTGCATTGAAGACTGTTATATTAGCACTGGGGATGATCTAATTTCCATCAAGAGTGGGTGGGATGAGTACGGGATTTCATTTGCTCGCCCCAGCACAAATATTATCATCCACCGACTCACTGGCCACAATCGAAACGGCTCTGGGATTGCAATTGGAAGTGAGATGTCCGGAGGTGTTTCTGAAGTTCACGCAGAAAACCTTTATTTTTTCAATACAAGCACGGCTATCATAATAAAGACTGCTCCTGGAAGGGGTGGTTATGTGAGAAATATCTATATATCAGATGTTACCTTGGCTGATGTAGACACAGCTATAAGGTTCAATAGTAATTTTTCTGAGCATCCAGATGAGTTTTACGACCCAAATGCTCTCCCTTTAGTAGAAAGGATCACTGTTAAAGATGTCAAAGGAGATAACATAAAAGTTGCTGGCCTCCTCAACGGCATAGAAGGGGACAGTTTCCGTAATCTTTGCTTATTGAATATTACTCTCAATGTAACCTCAGAGTCTCCATGGAACTGCTCGTACATTCAAGGATACTCTGCCATGGTTTCCCCAGAAACTTGTGAACCGCTAAAGGAAAGCATTTACCCGAAGCATTATTCAGATTGTTACCATCTATCGAATCATTTGCATAGTTCAGGTAATCAAACCAGAAGTTATTGGTTTGGAACTTTGAATTTTTTTAGTTTTGAATTTTGATTCTTGCCATTTCTCAACACAACAGCCCATCGTCACCTCAGCAAGGAAACGATGGCCGACATACGAAGTTGACTGGAGTAGCTTGAGAGGTATTTTCTTGTAAGCTTGTTTGCAGCAACAAATAATTGAGTGATTTGTTAGAAAAAAATGAAGCATGTCTTTCGAATGCATTTCGCCCTCTTTCTTTGGCTTGTTATATAAATTTTGGTATGTACCCAAGAGCAAGTTGTTCGAAAAGCTCAATGAAAAGAGAAATAATTATAACCTTTATTGTGGTCTAGCCGAGCCAATTTCCTGGAAACTTGCATCTTTTGTATTAAAGGGAAAGGCACTTTCTTTGCTCTGGAATGATATGTGGAGAAAGTTCCGAATTGAGAATACTACGAAAATGACATGCTAGACCTTTTTGTTTATGAAAACTGTAGCTGTATTTCATTAATCTGAAGATAATTGAATGTCCATAAAAGATTTGAAATAAAATAAAGATAAATCAAAGGAGTTTGAGATGTTTCATCAAGAATGCACACAACAACAATGAATATTTTTTTTCTCAGAGGCTGAGAACCTTGAAATTGAAAGGACTTTTTTTTCATCTCGGAGATGCCTCACTGCCATCTTTCTTTATAACAGAACATAAAACCTGCCTTGAAATGTATGTTTCGAGCTCCCTGGAAACCTCGGTTAGTTTCAGATCGAAATTGCTCCTGTACTTTTGTTTTGGTGATGACATAACGCTGGAGAACATTGTAGGAGATCCCGAAAACCGACGCCTTGGACTAGTAAGCCTTACCGGTGAACCTGGTAGTTTGGCTTTGGAAATGAGAGGAGTTGTTCCTGAATTAGATATGTTTATTTCAGGGTTCATGAGTGGGCCACGTTTTGTCTCCAGTGGTAATGGCTTCAATGGATCAAGTTCCACCTCTGGCTTTTGCATCCTAAGCCTTTCTCTAGCCTTCTCTGCTGCTAGCACAGCTTTGTCCCTACTAAGACTTATTAGTTTCCATGGGTCAATGCTTACATGGAACCCTTGTTTCTTGCTGGTTAAGGTGGAAGCTTCGGGATCTCCATCAATTCTTATGGACAATCTCGACGAGTTCTGAAATCGAACAGACAAGTAAGACAGGCCTGCTCAAACTCTTTTAGATAAACTTCTAAGATGAAAATGTCTTGTTTTTATGTACCTGAGTTCCCTGTCCTCTGCATATAAACCTTGATATAAATGATGGCTTTTCAGGTGAATCAAAATCCGAACTATCCTCCGAAGAGACATCCGAGTCGTCAAATGGATCTAGTGTAAATTGGTTCTCCTCTTTCATTGCCAGTATATAATCATATGTTCTCATTCCCTGTAAAAACAATCACATAGTGACAACTTGAATCCTCTACAAAAGGAAACGTAGAGATATTTTCTTCAAAGGGATGGAAATCGACAGATGAAAAAGGCATGCCAAAAGTTTCCATGTGACAATTCTCAGAATTGTTATGATAAAAATGGTTACCCTACGAAAACGACCGAATATCGAATGAATGACTCGTAAACTGGCCAATGAAAAGAGCCTTGTTTCATGTCCATAACAAAATTACAGTGGAGCTGTTGAAAGAATGAAGTGACAGATAAGAAGGAAGCTATAATTTACTTACCTTTCTTATAAGAACAACATGAAAGAAGAAAAGCTGTCCCATTGCTGCTGAACCATAAGCAGTAAACAAGGCCAACAATATCTGTAATAATTTCCAAGAGTTAAAAGCAAATACACACAAGAATTTGAGATATTTGATTTCAAAGTAAGCAAGAGATGCCAATAGTTACTGTTATTGTGGCAAGAACTTCTCTTGGGAACTCTATATACAGCCTCTTCTTAAGCTCCTGTTCGATTCCCTTCTTATCTGCAAAACACCTGACAAATATGGCAATGGCAGTTCCTCCTTCTAGGACTAGCTGTAACAGTATTTGATATGATAGTCAAGGTAAATAGAATTAAACTTAGAAATTCAAATCTTTTGGAGGAAAATTAGGGGAATTTTCAAAAAACCACTTACCATTAACAAGACAAAGATCATTAGAAGAATGAATGTTGTATAATTTCTTTTCCCTACACAGTTGTTCAACCACTGACAGATAATAAAACAAGCAAATCTATATTAACAAACACATAAATTGCTTTCTCGAATTACATGAAAATTGAAGAAAGGGAACAAAATTCGAAGGCGGAAATCGGTCCTTACCCTGCAATGATGATCAAAGCCTTCGACACACCGGTTGCAAGTCCTACAATGCTTGCTATGCTTTTTCACCTGAAATAAAGCACATAAAGATGTAAAAGACATTTTTTTTTTCCATTTTTGAAAAAAAAATGGAATTGTTCAAATCACAGAAGGCAAAACCTCAAAATCACAGAGGGAACAGTAGGAGATGTCATCCTCTTTAAGGTCAGGAGAAATTGCATCATCCTTAGTGACAAGGGGAAATGGTAACAATGGTTCCATTTGGACATTGGTTTTCAGAGGATCCAGATACTTCCTCCTTATAAAAGTCCTAAGAATCTTCTTCTCCAGCCTCCTAAATAACCTTACAACAATCTGGGTAAATATGAACCCATAGTTTAGCTTCAAAACCCCTTTAGATTTGCCTCTTTTCTTCTTCCTGGAGCTGGTTTTATCAGTAGGATCTATAGCAGTACACCTAATAAACAGGAGCATGACCGAGAGTGCCTGGAATTTTCCAAAAAAAGCAAGTCAACAACTCATTCCCATTAAATTTTGGGCTATTGAAAAAACAAGTTCAAAAAAACTTGATTGAGAAGATTACCACGAAGGAAAAGAGAGTTGTAACAGTGATCTCAGCGATTCGGTTTCCGAGAAGAAGGCCTAAAAATGTATAAAAGGCCACAACAAGAAAACTATATATCCCCATTCCCACCATCTGAAAAAAAATCCCAGAATTTCGATTCAATTCAAAGTTCCATCCCAAGAAATTCATAAAAGGGTTTAAGAAAGTGTTGACATTTACCTGTAAAGGATGGAAAGGCCGCTGCCAACCATGGCGTCTCATGATCATCATAGCCATAAAACTTTGCAGCGTTTCTCGACCAAAAAAAAAACAACAACAGAATTTCTGTGGGATTTGAATAAAATTAAAATAAATTAAACGATTTAGAAACCCAAATCCATAGATAGGATGTGTTCTGGAACTGCAAGTTCTAAGAGGAAACTTTCTCTTTTTTAGATATTCTGTGTTTTTAATGTTGCTCTCGAAGTTCACGCTTAGCTTGAGAAAGAGCCCAACGGTCGACTTCTGATAAGGAGATTTGAAATTCTTTTTTTTTTTTTTTTGAAATTAAGGCGGTTTGAAATTTGAACGGCGATCGTAGATGTAGATCAAGGCCCCTAGTTCATCCGACGGCTGTGAGTTCATCTTCATTGTTTACTTTTCCATGTTTGGGGGGCTCGGGAAGACAAAGATCGTGTGTGGGGACCATTACGCTCATTCCATGGGCCAGCCCAGCATCCGTAATTATTATATTCTATATGATACTGAGCTGACTAATTGAAACTTTGGGAAGCCCTCGAAAGTTTTTAGCCCATTAAATACAAGCCCAAATCTCGAAATAATTGTTTTAGTTGGAAAACTTAAATAAGGTTATTTTAGGAAATTTATTTGATACATTGTTTAAGGATTTAATTTAAACTATGGATATATTTGGTAAATAGCGGTATGAGCTAAAATTAGAGGTTTGAATTAATATTAAAGGTTTGACCGGTCAAATTTATTAATTTGGATATTTGGTAAATAGCGGATTAAAATAGCAGATTGGGGGGGTGAAACTTCTAATTTTGAAAAAGCTGTTAATATAAGTTTTTTGAAATTAGAGGTTTTGATATAAGAGTTATAAAGACTCTTTTACCCTTAATAATTACAAAAAGTCTTCAAATAACCTAAATTTAATATTTTCCATTTTAATTTTTCACCCTCACATATTTACTTTGTGACATCTGTAAACTAATATTTTTTTCTTTTTATTCGCACATATTTATATTTGTATTTTAATTTAATAATTAATTAAATTGTATTAAAAATAATTATATAAATAATAAATTAATACATAGATCATTCAAATATGCTTAATCAAAAAACTATTTTTTTATAATCTAATTAATTTACAAAATATTGATAACTAATAACTATTCAAACAAATATTCAATTTAATCGTGTCCTATATGTCATTTTGCTTGTTTAAATAATCAAACAATTATCGTTAATTTTACCAAATACTTTTATGCAATCAACTAATAGAATCCGCTAGTAAAATAAGCTAATACAACCAACTATCAACTATCAGCTGATGTAATCCGCTATCAGTTATCCGTTAATTGTCAAACATGACCTATAAAATTTATTAGTTTTATTTATCGTGTTTAAGATTTTAAGACTAAGGCCCTGTTTGGTAAAGAGAGGTTTGGGCAAAAATTAGAGGTTTGAGACATAATTAGAGGTTTGACCAGTCAAATATGCTAATATTGTTGTTTGGTAAATATCGGATTGAAAGAGCAGATTGGGGTGAAAATGCTAGTTTTGAAAAAGCTCATAATAGGAGCCTTTTGAGATTAGAGGTTTAATATTATAGTTGTAAAGACTCTTTTACCCTTACCAGTTACCAAAAATCTTAAAATAACCTAAATTAAATATTTTCTCACTCTATTTATAAGCTAATTCTATTTATTTTTTTCTTTTTTATTATCACATATTTATGTGTGTATTTAAATTTATTAAAATAATTAGATAAATAATAAATTAATATATAAATCATTTGAATATGTCTAGAAAAGTTATATTAAAAATAATTTTATAGATCTAATTAATAATAATTAGATACAAAATATTGGTAACTAATAAACTATTCAAACAAGTATTGAATATAAACATGTCCTTACATGTCATTTTACTTGTTTAAATAATCTAACAACTATCAGTTAATTTTACCAAACACTTTTATACAATCAGCTAATACAATCTGTTAGTCAAATCAGCTAATGCAATCAGCTATCAGCTATCAACTAATGCAATCCGCTATCCGCTAATTGTCAAACATGGCCTAAGACTCTGTTTGGTAAAGAGCGGTTTGGGCAAAAATTAGAGGTTTGACCAGTCAAATTCGCTAATATTATTGTTTGGTGAACAATGGATTGAAAGAGCGAATTGGGGTGAAACTGCTAATTTTGAAAAAGCTCTTAATAGGAGCTTTTTGAGATTAAAGGTTTGATATAAGAATTGTAAAGACTCTTTTACCCCTACTAGTTACCAAAAATCTCCAAATAACCTAAATTAAATATTTTCTCATACTATTTATAAGTTAATCCTATTTATTTTTATTATCACATATTTATATGTGTATTTAAATTTATTAATTAATTAAATTATATTAAATAATTATATAAATAATAAATTAATATATAAATCATTCGAATATGTTTAGAAAAGTTATATTAAAAATAATTTTTATAAATCTAATTAATATTAATTAAATATAAAATATTGATAACTAATAAACTATTCAAACAAGTATTGAATATAATCATGTCTTTATATGTCATTTTGCTTGTTTAAATAATCTAACAGCTATCAACTATCAATTAATTTTACCAAACACTTTTATACAATCAACTAATACAATTCATTAGTCAAATCAGCTAATACAATCAACTATCAGCTAATGTAATCCGCTATTAGCTATCCGCTAATTACTAAACATGGCCTAAATATTAATTTTTAGACTTTAAATATACATATTTATATAAAACAAAGTTTACAATGTTGGTGTATTAAATACAAGCTTATTGTTTTAAATTTTTTAATTAGTTAATATATCATTTTATCAGACTTGTGATTTAGACTTGGATTTTGAGCGCTACCTAATTAATGAATAGAAATCATATACTTCTTCTTGGTGCTCCTAATTAGTGAATAGACAAAAGATTTTTGTCCCTAATTAAATGAAAATGTACTCACTTCAACTCGAGTTGATTAAAAAAGACAATTTGAATCAATTTAATCTAATTTTATTATGACTCGATCTTGACATGATTATTTTTTACTTTTTTCTGGAATATTAAGAAATGCAAACAATGTTTTTGATTTATTCAGGAATCCAAGAAACGAAAAAATAAAAACAAGTTTCTATTCTGGTGTTTTCTTCCCAGACATGCCAATTGCCATGGCACTGCTTGAAAAACAAATCAAAACATTCCAAAAGTATTGAAATTTGTTTGCAGCGATAGACATAGGCTTTTCTTTGGGTTCATCAATCACAAGATTTCTACTAGAAATTAAACTTCATAAAATACCACATATTCATAACTCAGATCCAAAGTTTTAATTATATTGAAAAGCACAGACAAAGACAAAGAGAAAATAGAAATTGAAGGGAGGAGAGGAGTAAGAAACTTAGTCGGTGTACAAAAGATGTGTGATTTGCTCAAATGAAAATAATGCGATCTGCCTGTCTGCGATGGGAGATTTACTGATTTAGGGAAAGGAAAAATTAGGGTTGTGAGTTTCAGTTTCAGACAAGATTTATAAACCAGAGGAATTGGGGAAAATGAAAAGAAAGGGGAAAATAGTAAAATACTAAAGAATACAATAAAATATAAATAAAAATAAAAAAATATTATTTAAGTACCCAGGTCGAGTCGGGTAAGGTGTTTTTCACCCTAAACCTGACTCCGACTCGAACCCGAACTTTTCACACACTCCACCCGACCCGAACCCGAATTTAAAAAAAATTCGACCCTATCAGATCGGAACCCGTCGGATTCGGGTTCCGTGCTCATCCATATGTGCAATCGACAAATCAACTTATTAGATCGATTGGAAATCCTTAATCAAAACATACATATAAACCGTTGGTTAAAACATATAAATTCGAGCTGATGCTAGTACGTAGTTTCACTATATCTTCATTTGATTCTGTACAGCACAAGAAATACTTGAAGACTAAACCACCAAATCATTCTTACATGGCTAGTACTCTAAGCTTCGAGCAGGCTTAGAATAATATATTCTCTACAACAATTATAAACTCACAGACCTGTGAGAAGGGCGACATCGATGCCGGAGATGTGACTGACGATGGTGGTTTGTGAGTGAGGGAGATGAACGGGAAAATATGAATTTGGTGAAAATACAAAGTAAAATAAATGTGAATCAGATTTTATTAAAAATTGATTACTATATATTTTGGGTTACATAAATGTTGGGTATTTATAGCCCAAACGAACAATTACCCAATAAACTAACAAATTCAACAAATTCATAACAGCTAATTAACTAATTATCTTCAACATTCACCTTGCTTTTCTAATCTTTTTGATCTTCTTCTTCAAAAACTAATAAGATGCTAAAACCAGCAAACATAAAGCTAATTTGAAAGTTGTTGCCGATGTGGAGAAAACCATAGTCATATCTGATATTCAAAACAATCGTCGGCGGCGGTGATAATGAAACAACAAACAACATTCGACGAATGAGAAACAAAGCATGAAACAAATGAAAGCCGCGAAAGAAAATAAAACATCTGGCTCGACGCTTTATCGCCTCCTCGAGCCGTACCAGAAACATCGTCGACAATAAGAGTCACCATAGCGAAATGACGAATGTCAAGAAGACCATAAGCCAAAATGAGATCGAAGCAAGAACCAACGCACCTGAATCACCACAACAAAACACATTTGAAAACCAAAACCAGAAACAGGAGAACAAGACCGGCGAAGCAAAATCGAAGAATGAGAAATGAGAAACCAGTGTCAGATCGGAAAACGAACAACACCAGGATCTGAACTAGATCGGCAGCGGAATCACAACGGCCTTAAGATCGACGGCGAATGATATCATGTGAGAAGGGCGGCATCGATGCCGGAGATGTGACTGACGATGGTGGTTTGTGAGTGAGGGGGATGAACGGGAAAAGATGGATTTGGTGAAAATACATAGTAAAATAAATGTGAATCAGATTTTATTAGAAATGGATTACTATATATTTTGGGTTACATAAATGTTGGGTATTTATAGCCCAAACGAACAATTACCCAATAGACTAACAAATTCAACAAATTCATAACAACTAATTAACTAATTATCTTCAACAAGACAAAAGAAATTAAACAAAAAACATAGTAAGATTCTTCAGAAATCTAACTTCAGCTTCGGGTTTCTCTTCATTGGTCGTCCTTGAAACTCCGGAGCTTGAACTGAGAAGATTTAACCCCGTCTAAAGCGACATATAATACTTAGTCTAGGATAAGTAAACTCAAACTGGATATTCAAATCAACAACTAAACATAAACAATAGATCTATTCTTGGTAAATAATTCAAAACCTTACGTTTACATCCGAATCGAAGGAAGAAGATGAGAGGTTCTTGCTCACTTGATGATGATCGTGCGATTGATTAGGAATAGAAAAGAAATCGATTTCCTTGACGGGATGCTTAACGTGACCGCAAGAATCATCAGGATCACCAGAATTCTGGTTAGGGAAGTCACCAGAGTACAAGAACGACAATTCTCGAGGGTGCAGCTTCTCCATGACTAAAGCACAGATTAGAAATAGAAATGAGAGAGTGGTGGTACTTATATAGCCTTTTCAACGAGAAACGGATGAAAATCGTTTACCCTAAATTATTCTTTTTTGGTGTTCATACTTTAAATAAGTGGGTTTAAAGTTTAGGATTTAAAATTAAGGATTGTAGTTGTGGTTAGAGTTTAAGGAATAAAGGGTACGGTGTATTTTTTAGAATTTATGGTTTGAAATGTAAAAATTAGGGTTAGAGTTTAAATTTTAATGTTTTAAGTGATTTTTAGTGTGAGGCGTGATTAGAGGGCATGAATTTTTACCCAACAAAAAACTAGTATTTTCACAACGCCTATATAATAATAATAATATTTAAAAATTTGACTTTTTTTAACACGACATATTTCAACAAAAATTATTTCTTCATTTTTTATTGTTTTTATCAATGTTCTAGCAAAAAAATAACTTTATGGTTTATGGTTCAATATTCATGGTTTAAACTCTAAGATTTAAAGTTTATAATTTATGATTTAGTTTTTTAGTACTGGAGCATAAATAAGGACACTAAAAAAATAGTTTTTTTGTTGTTGATAAAAGCAAAAGTACACCTATGATACTATTACTGTCTCATTAAAAACCTCTAAACCTAGTCGGAGGAAAAGAGTACACCAATAACACTGAAATCAGACCAACTTAAAATTCAACTATAAAAACCAAACACCATAACATCACCCCACGTGCCAAGCCTCTGCTAGAAATAGCAAATGTATGTTCATCGAGCCCATCATGCAAGGCCATCTTCGAAAGAGAAACAACCACACAATTATCATCATACAACATATGTTGAATACATACAATTCACGGATGTTGCTGAAGCTCATTAAGATGTAACATCGAGGAGCAACACTCTTGCCGAACCCTTGCGTAGTATTTGAAGCGCATCAAGATTACCTATTTCAAGAATAACGTGACGATATCTCAATTCCTAAGCATATGAGAGACCAACATACGCACCCTAAAGCTCAGCCTCAACAACGAGACACGCCCCAATAAATTTTGTAAATCCGATTAGTTATACGCTTAGGCTATCTCGCAAAAGCCCACCACAAGAATGTTAAATATTAATGCATAAATCAGTTTATTTAGGAAGTTAATAATCAGTAGTCAATTATTATTAGTCAGTAGTTCAATTCTTTGCTAAGAGTCCTAGTCTTTTGGTTTTGTTAGTGGGTGTCTTATATTTAGCAGAGTTTTACTCGTAGTGGAATAGTTCCTTTATTTACGCAGTTTTTAGTTATGTTTCTACTATATATTTCATACTTTTACAGCTTAATAAAATAGATCAGTTCACCAATTTCTCTGTCTCTAACTTTTACATTTGGTATCAGAGCCAGTTTGCTTAACAGCCTATATATCAAGGAAATTATTTCTTGTTACTGGTGAGATGGCTGATCTACAGGTTGTCAGTGGAATCAAAAAGTTGAGCAACCAAAATTATAATTCATGGTCAACATGTATGATGTCGTATCTGCAAGGCCAAGATTTATGGGAGGTCGTCAACGGGAATGAAAGCACGCAGCCAGAAGATGATGGAAATGGTATTCTGTGAAAATGGAAGATTAAGGCAGGTAAAGCCATGTTTGCTCTAAAGACGACATTGGAGGAAGATGTGTTAGAACACATACGGAACGCAAAGACCCCAAAAGAAGCCCGAGATATATTTGTTGTTCTGTTCTCCAAAAAAAATGAGACCAGACTTCAACTTCTGGAAAGTGAATTACTGTCAATAATGCAGCGTAACATGACAATTGCTCAGTATTTCCACAAGGTGAAATCATTATGTCAAAAGATCTCTGAATTAGATCTTGAAGCTCCGATTGGTGAAACCAGAATGAAGATGGTAATCATTCATGGATTAAGACTAGAATATCGAGGCTTCATCACATCAGTACAAGGATGGCAAAATCAACCATCACTTATTGAATTCGAGAATTTATTGGCTGGTCAGGAAGCATTGGCTAAGCAAATGGCAGGAAATTCATCGAAAAGTGAAGAAGAAGCTCTCTATGTTGGCAGGAGTAAACAGAGTTTCAAGCAAAATGCTACCTGGAGATCAAAAAGAAATCAAGAGAAAAAGGGTAATCGTGAAGGAGAATCAAAAGGCGACCGTGAAGGGGCATCATCAAAGCACTATGGTGGCACTAAGAAGTTTGACGGGAAGTGTTATAATTGCGGAAAGAATGGTCACATGGCTAAGGACTGTTGGTCAAAGAAAAAGATCGTTGAGAGTAATAATGCTACGTCCAAAAACGATGAAGAATGGGATGCTGAAGCTTTGGTTGCAATTGAAGAAGAGGAGTCAGCTTTAACTACGGAAACAAGGAAAATTAATTACAAAGAGGATTGAATTGTTGACTCGGGCTGCTCAAAACATATGACAGGTGATAAGGAGAAGTTGCACGATTTATCGAAGTACAGGGGAAGTCAAGTAGTGGTGACAGCAAGCGACTCAAAGCTACCAATAGCCCATATTGGTAACACAGTAATTTCTCCAAACCATGATGATGGTGAGTTGTCGCTTCAAAATGTCTACCATGTTCCAGGCATGAAGAAGAATTTGCTTTCGGTGGAACAATTAACTTTTATGGGTCATTTTGTCCTATTTGGCCCAGAGGATGTGAAGGTATTTCACGATCTTAAAGTTTCAGATGTGCCGATAATGGAGGGGCAATGATCAGAATTGGTGTATGTGATGTCAGCTGAAGCTGCATATGCTGGCGGCATCAGGAAGGATGAGACAACAGATTTATGGCACATGCGTTTGGGTCATGTAAGTTACTCAAAGCTTGATGTGAAGATGAAGAAATCAATGTTGAGAGGTCTTCCACAAATTGAAGTGAGAAGTGGGACAATTTGTGCTGGGTGCCAATATGGGAAAGCCCATAAACTGCCATATGCAGACTCTACGTTTCAAGCAAAATGACCTCTAGAGTTGGTGCATTTTGATGTATTTGGACCTGTCAAACAAGCATCAAATGGTGGATTGAAGTACATGGTGACCTTCATCGATGACTTTTCGAGGTATGTGTGGGTTTACTTTGTAAAAGAAAAGTCTGACACGTTTTTTATTTTTAAAGATTTCAAGGAGACAACTGAAGCAGAGATTGAGAAAAGAATTCATTGCTTAAGAACGGATAATGGCGGAGAGTATAACTCTGATGAATTTTCTCGCTATCTCCGAGATTGTCGAATATATCATCAGTTTACATGTGCAAATACGCCATAACAAAACGGCATTGCAGAACGGAAGAATAGACACTTGGCAGAAATTTGTCGAAGTATGCTTCACTCAAAGAATGTACAAGGGAGATTTTGGGCAGAAGCAATGAGAACTGCTGCATTCATTATCAACAGACTTCCTCAACGAAGGTCAGGTTTTCTGTCACCTTTTGAACAACTGTGGAATAGAAAACCTTCAGTTAGTTATTTTCGTGTTTTCGAAAGTGTGTGCTATGTGTTCATACCTGACCATTTACGAAGTAAAATGGACAAGAAAGCTGTAAAATGTATTTTTATAGGGTATGACAGTCAAAGAAAAGGTTGGAGATGTTGCGATCCTACAAATGGAAAATGCTACACATCTCGAAATGTAGTATTTGATGAAGCTTCTTCGTGGTGGACTTCAAGAAAGGATGAGCTGTTAAATTCAAAAAATTTGCTGATGCACAACCTTCCCAAATTCAACTGAGTTTTGATGAGTTGAAGATTAAAGATGATGCTTGTGATAGTGAAGGTGAAACAGTTCAAGAAGTTGAACATGATGAAGCAAGAGCACCAGCTCCATTGAGAAGATCGACAAGAATAAAAAAGGTGAATCCTAAATATGCTAATGCTGCCACATTGGAAGAAGTTGTTGTAGTGGAGCCAGAAACATTTGAAGAAGCGGCTCAAAATGCAAAATGGACCACAACCATGGAGGAGGAAATTGCTGCGATAAAACACAATGAGACTTGGGAGCTTGTCGACCCACTAGAGAGAAAGGAAGTCATCGGGGTTAAATGGGTTTATAAGCTGAAATTCAAGCCAGATGGTTCAGTCCAAAAACACAAAGCTCGTTTGGTTGCTAGAGGTTATATGCAGCGTGAAGGTATTGATTTCAAAGAGACCTTCTCTCCTGTAGCGAGATTTGATACCATTCGTATCATTCTGTCAATTTGTGCAAATTTCAAAGGAAAGTCTATCAATTTGATGTTAAGTCGGCATTTTTGAATGGTTTTTTGGAAGAAGAAGTTTATGTGGAGCAGCCTAAAGGTTATGAAGTGAAAGGAGAGAAAATGAAGGTTTACAAATTAAAGAAAGCTCTCTATGGCCTTAAGCAAGCACCACGAGCGTGGTATGAAAGGATTGATCGTCACTTCAACAAAAATGGCTTCCAAAAAAGTGTGAGCGAACCGACTTTGTACGTGAAAACAGGTGGAGTTGATGAGGTACTGATTGTGTGCCTTTATGTGGATGATTTAATTTACACTGGAAATAGTGTGTCATTGGTTAATGAATTCAAGAAAATTATGATGTCTGAGTTTGAAATGACTGACTTAGGTGAAATGAGATATTTCTTGGGGTTAGAAGTGCATCAGAGTGAAGCTGGAATTTTTATTTCTCAGCAGAAATATGTGAAAGATCTTCTGCAAAAGTTCAATTTAAAATAATGCAATGCGGTTGCTACTCCAATGATTACAAATAAAAAATTCAGTTTGGATGATGGAGAAGAAAAAGTTGATGCTCAATTGTATCGGAGCTTAGATGAAAGTTTGCTTTATCTCACAAATAGTAGACCGGATATCTTGCAAGCTACTAGTCTGCTTTCTCGGTTCATGCATTGTCCAAGCAAAATGCATTATGGTACAGCAAAGAGGATTCTTAGATACTTGAAGGGAACATGTTCTTATGGTTTGTGGTACTCTAGTGTTTGTAATTTCAAATTATTGGGTTTCTCGGATAGCGATTGGGCAGGTTTCATCGATGATCGCATGAGTACTACTGGATATATGTTCATGCTTGGATCAAATGCCATTTCGTGGTGTTCAAAGAAGCAACCATCTACTGCATTATCCACTTTTGAGGCTGAATACATGGCTGTTACTTCAGCAGCATGTCAAGGTGTATGGTTAAGAAGAATTTTGGGTGACATGAAGCAGCAACAGAAGGAAGCTACAACAATTTTATGTGATAATTTGTCTGCTATTGCCATGACAAAGAATCCAGTTCATCACAATCGCACAAGACACATTGATACTCGACATCATTTTGTACGTGAATTAGTGAATGAAGGAAGCTTTAAGATGGAGCATTGTAATTCTCAAGAGCAAGTTGCTGATCTATTTACAAAGCCATTATCAGCAGAAAAGTTTGCTTGTTTTACAGAAAAATTGGGTGTTACAGATTTTTGCATTAAGGGAGCGAATGTTAAATATTAATGCATAAATCAGTTTATTTAGGAAGTTAATAATCAGTAATCAATTATTATTAGTCAGTAGTTCAATTTGTTGTTAAAAGTCCTAGTCTTATGGGTTTGTTAGTGGGTGTCTTATATTTAGCAGAGTTTTACTCGTAGTGGAATAGTTCTTTTATTTACGCAGTTTTTAATTATGTTTCTACTATATATTTCAGACTTTTACAGCTTAATAAAATAGATCAGTTCACTAATTTCTCTGTCTCTAACTTTTACAAAGAAGCCACACCATCATAGTTATTCCGCGCCCCATTCGTATTTAACTTAACCCAGTCGTCCTCTGGTTGTGACCACTGTCTAGAACCACGCATAATACCACTAGAAGCACCCCCGACTAATCCTCCCATCCTCGATAGCTTTTCGGGACAACTCCTGTAAACTGAAGTTTAAATAATTTATTCAATTATACGGATGACTAAATTGACAATGGGCATTATCCATTAATTTTAACAGCTGTTTTGGAAATGGGTGGTTAGTCCAAGTTTTAAGTTATTAGAAATCATTGTGTTACAATTTTCCAAGTTTATTTTAAATAATTGTTTCATAAATGTATATATTTCCTGACAAATTCAAAGAAGATCTTTGGCAAAAGCAAAAAGATAAATGAAACGTGGTAAGTAGTAATCTATAATTCTTTTAATGCAAAGTTCGGCACAAAGTTTTCAATCCATGTTATAAAGTAGAAATTACATTACCAACAATCAGTTAATTTAATAGGATGAAATATAAAATTTTTAACAAAATTAAGAATTAAAAATTAGTCGGTCAATGAGTCGAATATTTTTAGTTACCAAAAAATATTATGCACACGTTTGGGTATAAATTTATCATGGTTTAAGTTTCATATGTGTGAATTTTATCCTAATTTATTGTAGTTTATGTTTGAATATATTTTGATAATCAATTCCTCTATACAATTGATTTCAGAATACTTATATAAATGTATTTATTGTAATTATAATTGTGCTCGTCTGGGTTACTTAGACGCTAACTCCTTAATGAGTCAGCACCAAAACACCACATTTTTTGGTTTTATTTATGAAATTAACTTAAAATTGAAACCTTATTTTTTCTCGCGGTCGACATCATTTTCCATTATCGTTCGACTACCGTTGGTCGTCATTTGCGACGTAACTTGTACTAAAATATTTTTATTTCTATTTTTTTCAGTTTGATTTTCTTCGAAATCGTCAAAACTCAAATAAAATTTTTGATACAATCTTTATCATTTAATTAATGTGAAATTGAGCTATATTATTTTATCCTCCTTCTTGACCTTCGTTCGTATTTTGAAGAATATACTCTAGTATCGGTGAATCAAAGGAAGTCTAAAAATCTGAGTTTAAAAAGGAAATTTTTAGAGTGTTTTTACATAAATTTACTTAAACGAACGAAATTCAAAAGCTTAATGATCAAATTAATATTTTTTATAATTGGATAAAAAACTGAAATACACTAAAAATTGGGTGACTAAACATGTAGTTCACCAAAATAGACGCTGATTTAATTGGTCGTGGAAAAAGTGACGTTTCATTTGGAGAAAAATTCTCAAAGTCGCTGGCAAAATACCAGATTTTGAAGGTATGTATTCCTATTGGGTACAATTAAAAAAGAAGAAGATTATAGACCAATTACTCACCTAATTAAGACATTTTTCGTTGAAAGAGTTCATTAAATATTTCTTCATTGAAAGAATTTATCTAAATTCTCTAATTTTAAATTTAAATACTTAATAAGTATTTATTTTTTAAAAAAAGTTTAATAATTTGATATTTTTAATATTCGATCTTGATTCCATTATTAATTGAAAGGCCCTTTGACATCGGAAACCATAGCCGGAAGATCCCTCTCTTTCTTTTAATTAGTAAAAACATATACGAATTTTCCATGTTAAAACATATACAAAGTTCTGTAGTTTTCTAGTATTTAAAGATTAAAAGACTCTCGAGTCTTGAATTCATCCTTATTGGAAATATTCTACTACTAACTCTTAAAATCCTAAAATTTAAATGCTAAGCGCAAGTGAGCCAATATTTTAACTCGCATTTATTAAATAAAATTTTTATTAACATTATTCTTTTTATTAATAAGGGTGACTTCAAACCAAGTGCCCCTAAACTTAGATGGAAAAAGAGTATACATTAAATAAACATTACAAGAGATAAACAATAATCAAGGGGGCACAAGCCCGCATTGATCCCTAGCAACAAGATCCGCAAGGAAATTCGGAGTACTGTCATATAACACAATCTCCGGGAGCACCTTCTTAGAAGTTTAGCCATTCCGTCAGCTACTTTATTCACCTCTCATGGAGTACAACGAAAAATTACACTCCACTCCTGCGCTAGCATGCTTCTGATATCATCCACAATTGCATTATCTGGCAAAGAATCCGAAATACCATGAATAATGTTCGAGGCAGCCCTGCAATCCGTTTCAACAATAACTCGACGTAAACCAAGCCTCCAAGCGTAAAAATGATATTATGATAGCCCAAATTTCAGCTAAGAGACTCGAACATGTCCCTAAATTTCGAGCAAAATCAAAAATTTATTTACTATGTTCATCTCTAATAACCCCTTGCAACTGCATCGCCTGATTCAACATGAACAACACCATCGGCATTTGTCGAGACCCACCCCACCTCCGGCCTGGACCAAGTTGCAGCCCTACGGTCCAGAGTACCTCGCGATACAGGGTGGAGAGCATTGACAATGTCATATTACTCATGAATCAAATTTAACAAATTAAACTCATAAATCAAGCTTACCATATAAGATTCATGAACCGAATCCTATAAATTTGCACATTAATAGTGTTAATTGGATCAAATATAGATTGGGTCAGATGGCAAGTGAATTTGCAAACCAAAAGAACAAAAATTATTTGTTCTTTTTGATACTTTTTCTAT
Organism: Hibiscus tridactylites; assembly: GCA_958450335.1. Lineage (NCBI taxonomy): Eukaryota > Viridiplantae > Streptophyta > Magnoliopsida > Malvales > Malvaceae > Hibiscus > Hibiscus tridactylites. Next base: position 67,025,773 of record OY288287.1, on the reverse strand, counting down.
ACATCGACACTAAAAAATTAAATTTTAAGGCATGACCTTAAATTTTAAATCCTAAACTTTAAATCCTAAAAACACACTACTCCTAATTTAATAAATCATAATTATAAACTTTAAATCAAACCCTATACATAATATTTTAGTGTGGGGCATAAATATAAACACCAAAAAAGATAGACGATTTTTGTTCAATACAGTTTAGATTTTATGTTTCGGAAGGTTTTTGTATATTAAATCAATATTTTGACCATGAATATATATGATTTAGAAATGACGCCTTGAAATGACACGAAGATTTTACATGACATCATACATTGAGTGATTAAAGTGTGGGCTATTCCTAATAAAGGCTTGAGTTTGTTCCCACTCAAAGTCAAATTACAAAATCTTTGTAAATGTGGCATTGTTATGTTAGCCTATGATGTTGTGTAGCATTCTCACACCATATAAAAGTATTTACCGTTATCGAGCTAACAAATTTTATTCATTGGAGGGTCATTTTGACTTAAAATAAAATGTTAAGAGTCTAAGGTATCCAAAAAGAAGGGGCTAAAATAACTATTCATCCAAACGTTAGGTGTATCTTTTTGACATTATACCTAAAAATAATACATATTCAAAATAATTAATATATTTCTTCTTTTTATTCAAACTAAATAGTATGAATAGTTTAAAAATTACAAAGTGAAATTAGCTTATCGTTAAAGCTCATGTAGTAAACATGGAGAAAGCCCCTTCCTGAACATTGGAGTAAACCCATGGTTAATAGCTGGTGGAGAAGTTACATGCTGAAGCCATGGCTGAAAGGACACATCTTAATTAGGGCAGCGGTTATAGCTGACCCGGGCATTGAAAAGCACAGCTGTAGCCGTAGCCGTAGCCATAGCCAGGTGCGGCTAAAGAACCAAACCCTCGACGCCCACCTATCGTGCTTCCTGTGTACACTGCAATTAGAGATGGGCACGGGCCGGGTTTTTGGCCCACCCGAACCCGACCCGAAAATATTAACCCGAACCCGAACCTGACCCGACCATATCTTTTAAAAACCCGACCCGAAAATAAATACCTTAAACCCGACTCCGACCCGACCCGACCTATATAAAAAAATCAATTTTAGGGACTAAATTGTAAAAAAATAATTTTAAGAGACTTAATTGTAAAAAACAATAAATTTAAGGACTAAATTGTAAATAAAAAAATCAATTTTAAGGACCTAATTATAAAAAATATATATAAAAAAATGGGTATTATTACAAATATCCCTAAAAAATTTAGGGGAAAATTACACTATTAGTCCCGGGTCGGGTCGAATAGGATTTTTTCACCCTAAACCCGAACCCGACCCGACCCGACCTCACCCTACACAAAACCCGACCTGAACCCGATATTTTCATAAAAATACCCGACCCGATCGGGCCGGGTCGGGTCGGAACCCGTCGAGTCCGGGTTCCGTGCCCATCCCTAACTGCAATTGTTTTTATTCGTTGCTATCACGTTCGCATTGACTCTTCTATAGCATATCAAAACCCTAAATTTACATTCTATGTAATAGAGCGGAGTCAGAAACTTATTTAAAGAGTGTCATTCTCTTTAACAATATTTAAGAAAAGTTAATTATTTATAGAGGGACGTCAATTATATATATTTTTAATTTTTAATATACAAATTATATAAAAAATATAATTTTTAAAATTTTTTAAGTATCAACAAAACTTTCAATAATACACGTGGCTCCGTCCAGACAGGATCCCCAATTCCCACACACGATGGATTAACAAGCAGCCCCACCCTACATTCGTACGCTTTGGCCGTTTGCCTAAAATTTATGTTAACATACGCCCGCATCACGTCTACATATATCTAAACTCTTAAGTTTGAACTACGCGCATGTCTCATAAGTCTTACTCACAACTAAATAAGAAATTATATATATTTTTTTTTTAAAAATAAGAAATTATATATGGTGAACACACTTCTCAGGTCCTTTCAATTTGAAAATCGTGTAAATTGATCCCTTTCAAAAATGAAAATAATTAGAGTAATTTGATCCATTAATTTTGAGAGTGAACAACTGTGGTTGTGGATATCTAAATTTTATATAATTTTAATTAACAGTAACAAATTTTATCTTCAATAGTTATCGATTATATCAATGTGATTGATATATAAACTTGAGATGGAAAGTGACAAAGAGGTGCTTTTAATTCTATGATTCCCAAAAGTCAGGCTCTCCTACCTATAAGAAAATTAGTTTCAAGCTTGTAGACTTTGAACATTGAACTCTCCCTACAATAAACTGGCAAAGAGCATTGTTTCAAAGCCCCAAGTAGCCAGTTTATGTGGTAAATCTCTGGTACAGTAGCCAAATTTACCGCTAAAAAATGCCACAATCGAAATGTTAAAAAACGCGAAAGCTAAAATGTTATCCACGCAATTAAAATGTATACTTTTTGATAACATAGGTTGATGGTAAGTTTCGAAACTCATAGCCAAGTTTCAAAACTTGTCGTGAAAAAAAAAATTTGAATAATATTTCAGGTTGCAACCTAAAATGTTATTAAAATGTATAACATTTTAATTGTGTAAATAATATTTTAAGTTCCGTATCTTCTAATATTTTAGTTGGGACGTTTTTTAACGTTAAAGTAAAAAGTCGCACCCTAGGCTCGCCGGAGTTTATGTTCTTTTTACTGATAATATGATACTTTGATGTTTGAGAGAAAATGGACTTCAATCTTGTGATTTTATGAAATGGTCCTAGAGGTTACTCTATGATTTGCAGTTGTTTTCTCTTTAAACGTCTGGAGGTGATATATATCTTTCACCCAAACTTAGATAAAATGTAATGTAATAATGTTGATGCACTTCTAGTCTCTTCTACACGTTGGAAATTAAGAATAAACGGGTAAAGATGGTCATTTCATTCCAACAGATTTTGATCCGATTTAATTTTATAGAGTCAAATTAAAAAAAAAAACGGAATAAATATCTTTCACCCCAACTTAGATAAAATGTAATCATGTTGATGCGCTTCTACCCTCTCGTATCTTGGATACCATGTTGAAATTAAAAGTGATCAAAATACATAATGATGAAAGAAGGTAAATAATAAGTCCATGAAAAAAAATTATTTCGTTTATCTAAAAATAAATTATAGTCTATAGGTAATTATTTCATGCAGAAGGGTTTATGGACTCTATTTAGGATTTAGGGGACTAAGTGTAATAGTTTTGAATTTAGGGGTTGTTGATAAATTTTAGGTTTAGGATTATAATTTAGGGTTTATAAGTTAAAATTTAAATCCCTAATCATATTACCCTAAAACCAAAACTCTAACTCTATACCCTAAATTCCAAACTCATAAAACTCATAAACTCTAAACCCTAAACTAAAACCTTAAACCTAAAATTTGTAAGAAGCATTGGTGGATGCTCGATATATATAATTTATAACTCACATAATTTATTAATATGTACCAATAAGTACAACTATTTTCAACACTTCACTAACTGCGACAAGCTTTATAAACACAATTCACAAAGTTTTACTAAGCTTTCTTCGCTCATATTTATTATTATTATTATTATTATTATTATTATTATTATTATTATTATTATTATTATTATTATTATTTTGCTTCTCTTGACTCACTCTCTATTGTTTTCTTTCTTTTGATTCAATCTTCACTCATGCATATATCCAACTACAACACACCCCTATTTAGTGCTTTTAAACCGGCCGGCATAAACAAGTTCTAGAGACTAATTAAAAATTGTTAAACTAGGCTTTTCTACACATTACCACATGCTTCATTTTTGCCGCCACATGTTGCCGTCCATCACCATTGCTTATTGCTAATGGTTCATGATTTTTTTTCAGCTACTGCCACATGCTTATGTGGAGCTTTAAAATGTTTCTAACACATAAGCTTGAAGTCTAACGAATTTTTTAAATTTCTTACTTTGCCGACATGTTACTCTTCAAGATATTTTTATATTGTTCTTGTATTATTTTAATCAAGTTTAATTTTTAATAAAATTAAAGTGCTCGCAGAAACAAAAAAATTTTACCGCATGTGTATAAAATAATAATTCATAGTCAATAAGCATCACATAATCTTATTAATTAGCTAACCTTCTAGCTCTCTTGAAACTAACTACGCTATCTAATTAACTATCATCTAACTAATTACAACCACTAATCCTCAACTAATAAGTACACGATAAACATTTAATTCTTTAAATATGTTTGACTAAAAAGTGTCCCAATAATGGTAATATAAATTGGATAAAAATCATATGTTCCTTTTCGGTGCTCGTACTTATGCCACAACACTAAAAAATTCAAAAAATTAAATTCCATGTCCTAACCCTAAATTTTAAATCCTAAACCCTACACTATATACCCTAAAAAATACATCCTACCCTAAATTCTCTAAACCCCAACCATAACCCCTAACCTAAAACTCTAAACCCTAAACCCAATTTTGAGTGTGGGGCATAAATAGAGGAATCGAAAAGGGTAGAGGATTTCCATCCATATAAATTATGATCACACATATGGAATATTACAGTATATAAAAAAATATAACCACTCGTGTAATTCCTTAATTTTGAATCCTTTTGAAAAGCTCCGAATTCCGATTACACTCTATTCAGTGGAAAAAATAATTACAATAATCATCTAAATATACCGATGCACGCTTCTATAATTATAAACAATTCTACCTGAATCTAATTACTGGATAATTTACCACATACAACTTAATAAAATATTGGTAAAGGTATACCAGATGTCACTGAATTCTGTTCAAATGATTGTTTTTCTCATTGAACTTTCAAACGTTACAAAATGGTCACCAATTTATCGAACTTTATTATTATTATTATTATTATTATTATTATTATTATTATTATTATTATTATTATTATTATTATGTTGCAGTTAGCGGTGGCAAACGGGTCATTCAGTTCGAGTCATTTTAGGTCTGACTACATTTGGTTTGGGTCGAGTCGGTTTTAGTTCGGGTCTATGGTGATTTCGGGTCGGGTATCGGGTCGGTTGATTTTCATTTCGGTGGACTTTCAGTTCGGTTGATATCAGGTCGGTTATTTTCGAGTCGGGTCAATAGGAGATTGATCGGTTTTAGTCAGGTTTTCAAGCCGAATTAGGTTTTTTCACCATATATATGACTTTATATAGCCAGAGTATTTGACTTTTGGTGAGTTGTGCGACAGTTCACATCTCATATTTCTTTATTTATTTTAATATATTTTATTTATTTCGAGTTGCCTTCGGTTCGGGTTGATTTCGGTTTGGATGAAATCAGTTCGGGTCCATTCGGTTTGGTTAAAAATCAGTTCTGGTCCATTTTTCGTTTAACCAAAATTCAGGTCGGTTTGTTTCGGGTTTTGGGTCATCGTGTTCGGGATGATTTCGGGTCTCGGGTCAAGTTTGTCAAGTCTAGTTGCAGTGATCATTCTATAATAGTTTGATAACTTTAAATGATCATTTTGCAACTTTTGAAAGTTTACTAACCGAAAAAGTCATATAAATATAATTTTTTTTATTAAATAGAGAGATATTATATTCTCATATCAGGATTTGAGTCCATACAAAATAAAATAATATGAGCAACCATAGCGATTAGGTCAATTAGTATATCTCCATGTAAATATAGTTTAATGACCTCGAGTGCACTTTACCCTAAAATATTGCATGCACTGCAGTCTATACCAGAGTAGGGTGGGGGTGAGAAAATGAAAGCAATCTTTTTAAAAGTAAAGGCAAAAAACCCAGACAGAATTGTGGAAGAATGATGTTTGACGGCATTTCTGGGTCAGAAACTAACCTCTTTCTTTCATCATAAAGCTCAAGCCCAATTAGTTATTGGGCTAAGTCATTTCACCCCAATCTAGATGGAATTTTTTCCCAATATCAGAAATCTTTTATATTATAAATTTGGGCCGGGCTGTCATTTTATAAAAGAAAAAAAAAGTCCCAAGTTGGTTCTACAACTGCATTTCAGCCCCGTTTGCACTGATTGTGTGAATGGTTTATATTGAAATTTTTTTATTAAATAAAAATATTACATTCTCATGATGAGATTCGAACCTATACAAAATAAGACAAGATGAACATCTTTAGTCGTAAGATCAATTAGTGGATCTCGCGGTTCATATTGGATTTTTGTGACACGAAGAAAGTTGCAAAGTGAAAAGTTAAACAACAATATTTTTTTTTACAAATCCTAATTCTAATCTTTTCAATCCTACCTAAAAGGGGGAATAGGAGACTCTAGGGAAAGAAAATGGGGTGCTTTCAAATTTCAATGGGTCTGAAACTTATGACCTAACAAAATAAGAGGGAATAAAGATGAGTAGCTTGGACAGCCGACCAAATATATTTACTCTAAATAACAATAATTAATTGCAATAGATGCATTTTAAAATATAAATACATTTTTGAGATTTTGGCTTTTAGACAAATTGGTCTTTGATAATTATCGTTTGGCTGTCAATATTTTAAGATAAAAGAAACAATTATTTTGACATAAATGTCTCGTATTTATTATATAACAACCAAATAAAGGTGAAACTGATATTTATTTATTACGTGTAAAAAATTTACATGAGAAGTAAAGTCAGTTTTACCATTATCTGGTTGTTATATAGTATTTATATATTATATTAATTTAAGAAGATTATTATCTTGGCGTGTTGGGTTGGACTCTATTAATTTTAGATTTTGCATACCAAATTTTTTGTAGAGTATAAATAATTTTGCATATTTGAGATTTAAGTGATAGTTACAATATGACGCTACTAATATTTTATGATTTTGGTTACTTATATGTATTGTTTATATTCATCTTAATTGAATATAAATTTATAAGTACAGACCTAATACAAATATGACATAAAGCTAAAATATGTCTCCGCTTCTACTGAAAAGTCATTTAATTTTTATTTATTTATTTTTTAAAGCAATTCAACTCTTAATGTTTTATTTCAGGTTAAAGTAATCCTTCTACTGATGAAAATTGTCAGTTAACTGACGGTAAATAGCTTAAAATGACGAAACAAACTTATATAGCAGTGCACGTTGACATGGTTGTATCATATAGACAAATGTGTTGACTTGAAATACGTTACATCAGCCAAAAAATAATTTTATAAAATATAAATAATTGTTTTTGCTTACTTATCATTTTATCAAGTGATTTCAAATTGTTTACCGCTAGTTTTCTAACAATTTTTATTCTTAGAGAGAATATTTTAACCCAAAATAAAATATTAAGAGTTAAATTACTCCAAAAAATAGGAGCCAAAATAATTATTTAATCAAGCATTAAGGTATTTTTTGACTTTATACTTATAAATATCATATCAATAATAATACATATAATCCTAATTTTAATTTTTGCTCGATCTTTGCTGATTTTATATAGAGGTTGGAGGTTTTAAGAACATTGAGATTCTATATTTGAGTCACATTATGTGCGGAGTACAAAAAGAATCTATTGAACATTCTTCTTCTTTTATCTGTTTGCACAAGCGGTTTGAAAAGCTTCAGACTTTAATTATTCGCCTTCTGCTTTGAGTTTTTCGAATTTTCTAAAATGGTGGGCTAAAGTTGATTTCCGCAAACTGGATCCTTATGGTTTTTGTTGCGTTTTTTGCATACCTTTGCGGTCATTTTAGTGGTCGCACAAAGAATTTTTTTTATAAAAGTTACTGGGTTCTTTTGATACTGGGCGTCATTCTCAAGGAAAGATTTTAATTTTTTCATATATTTGGGTTCAATATTATTATTTTATGTATGAATTTTTGTGTGACTATTGTCTCCAGTTTTCTCTCTATGTTAGGGTGCGTTGTTATTCTTATTTCTTTCATTATTTTTATTAATAAAATTAGTTAGCATTGTAAAAAAAACTCATTATGTGTACAAAGTTATCAATATGATTGTATACAATAAAATCTCTATAAATTAATAAACTCTATTAAATAATAAATTTCTTCGGTCCCGACTTGGGCCAATGTAAAAAATCATCAAATTCGATAAGATAATAATATAATAATATTTTAGAGATCCCTATTATAAATATAAAGATCCCATCAAAACTATAAATTAATAATTCATAAATATTACAATTACTACTTTGGTAACTTGCTAAAATATGAATCTATTGTAATCTGTTTCTTTTTAAAATTCAAATCTAATCCAATTTCATCTTTAACTTTTCTAATTGCGTCCACAAGTTCCGGCGTTGAGGTCTCCAACTGCAATAAAAAGTTGTGAAGAGTTATTGTCGCATTCAATGCTTCCTTTCGCATGACTAGTTCAAGTGGTGTTGAATCATCTTCAACTTTATCATTAGTAGAACTTTCAACAATATTAGCCACAATTTCTTCTAAACTTTGAACTTGTAAACTTTGAACTTTGAACTTGTAAACATTCTTCTAAACATGAATATATATAATAACATATACACGAATTTACTTATTTTTAATTAATTGGAATATTATGTATAATTTACAATTTATTTCCACACAATATCTTTATCAAAGTTATATTTGCTTAATTGAGAAATTTTCTTTTAATTAATAAATATTAATTTATCGATGTATTAATATCTCTCTAAATTAATAAAATTCACAGTCCCAAAATTATTAATTTATAGAGGTTTTACTGCATTATGCTTTATAACAATTAATTTTAATAAAAATGTATATTATCTTGTAATCAAATTAAACAGATTAAAAACAATTAATTTTAATTATAAAATTTTCAAAAATGTATTATAAATACTCAACTTCGTGATTGTATTTATTAGAAGCATGTGATCCCTAAGAAGAGTTTGATGACGAGTAAAATTCTTCTGTCCTTTTTTTATGTCTATATTTATGTCTCATCATTAAAAAATAAATTTAGGATTTAAAATTAGTGTTTAAGGTTAGGACTTAGGGTTAAGGTTTAAAGTATTGAGTGTAAAATATATTTTTTAAAGTTTATAATTTAAAATTTATAATTAAAGCTTGCAATTTATTTTTTAGTTTTGAAAAAAAAAACACTAAAAAGGACAAAAAGAAATTATCCGTTTGATGACATCGAGGCGATTATTATTTTATAAGTACACATTGTTGTTGTTTTCTTGTGTTTTTTTTTCCTACTCGGTGTTTGTTCTTTTCCCTACTAAAAATTGAAGAGCGGAACTCCAAAGCCGGCCACGGTTGATTGGCCACTTTATAATAATAGTTTACCCTCCGACTGAGTAATTCCAAGAAACTCCCATCATTTTTGGCCATTTACTTTTTAGAAACCATTTTGATTCAATCACCATGTCAAAGCAATTCCAAAAAAAATGCTTGAATCATGCATTTGAAAAAGTCCTTCCAACTCATCTACCCATTATGCACATATATCTTTTAATTCCAATATACAAATGCCTTAGGACTTCATCTGTATATGTGTAGTGTATACATACATTTGCGAATCCATAAATATTTTTTAGGGTGAGTACAAGTCTATAAAATTTTAAAGATTAATTTATAAAATTTTAAAATATCAAAGTCAAATATGTGAACTTTAAAAAATTTAGAGTGGTCACGGGCTCACCGCTCACCTACCCTTACACGTACATCCGCCACTGTATACACACATATACAGCTTGCAATACTCTCCCAATAAAAAGTTTGAGAAATGAATAAACAGGATTTAAATGGATTTGAGGAAAAATTAGTTGAATCAATCCGATCTCGCAAATTACCCAAACCATCTCAAATGGATTGAGATTGTCTACTCAAATAATGAATCTCCCCTATATTCTCTCAATCTTCATTGGTCAGCAAGCAAAATCTGTTTTGGTGTAATGATAAATTTAGTCCACAACACTTGTAGCCCATGTGTTCTTCATTATAATTTTCTATATTTAAAATATTTTTATAATTTTAAAATTATTCTTTAGTGATATATAAAAATAATAATGTCATATTAGCATGAAATACATACAAATTATTCTTTAGGTTGGCTAACTTTATAGCTTGGTTATGTTGTATGATAACTCCCGCCACAAGTTCATTATAAATAGAAGCGGCCATCATCATTTTCAAGCACACAACTAGACAACGAATATGGAATCCTCTTCGCTTATTCCCTTCTCATTGATCTTGTGCTTTACCATACTATCCTTCCGGTCGAACGGAGTCGAGGCCCGAAAGCTCTCATCCATCTCTAATTTGATCAGTGAAGATCTGTATAATTCATTTTTTCTACACAAGGATGATAGTGCATGCCCTGCACGAAACTTCTACACTTACGACTCTTTCATTCAAGCCGCCAAATGCTTCCCCAAGTTCGGTAAGAGGGGGGATTCAGCCACCCGGAAGCGCGAAATCGCAGCTTTTCTAGCTCAAATATCACACGAGACCACCGGCGGATGGGCCACGGCACCCGACGGACCCTACGCTTGGGGTTTGTGCTACAAAGAGGAAATCAATCCTCAGAGTATCTACTGTGACGCTAACAACACACAATGGCCTTGCTTCCCAGGGAAATCGTACCATGGAAGGGGCCCCATTCAACTATCCTGGTAATAATAGTAATGTTATAGGTTATTACATTACTTTTTTATGTCTTTTTTATTGCATTAACTAAATGGAGTTCATGTTTTTGTTAACAGGAATTACAATTATGGACCAGCTGGGAGGGCATTGGGTTTTGATGGGCTAATGAACCCTGAAATCATAACCAACAACTCATTGATCGCATACAAAACCGCGCTTTGGTTCTGGATGACGGAGCAGGCACCGAAGCGGTCTTGCCACAATGTCATGGTCGGTAAATTCGTCCCGACGGCAGCCGACTTGGCGGCTAATAGGACGGCGGGGTATGGTTTGGTAACCAACATAATCAACGGTGCGCTGGAGTGTGGAATACCCAACGATGCACGTGTAAATGATAGAATCGGATTCTTTCGGAGATATGCAGGGTTGTTTAACGTTGATACAGGACCTAACCTGGACTGTGCGAATCAAAGGCCGTTTTAAGTAACTAAAAGGGTTTTCCTAACTTTGTTTTCTTGTTATTGGATTAAACAGGGGATTGCTTGTTTGTTATGAATCTGGTGATGCAATTGTATTTTCTATAGTAATGATAATGTTTCTCTCTCAATGGAATTTTCTACTTTGTTATGTTCAATGCTTGATTCTCGCAGGGATTTGGTTATTAGAATAATCTAAGATCTTATCTTAATACCCATTGCTTGGTTCTAACCAGAAAAGGTCAAAGCATAAGGGGACAATGTTTTTGGAATCAGCCAATTTATTTGGTCAAGCCGCAGACGATGTTTTCGTAGAGTCTCACCGGTTCGAGAAAGGTGCTGGATAACAGAGCTTCAATGGATCCCTCACGAATGCAACATGGTTGCCGATAAGCTTGCCAAGATGGCGGTCCCTTCACATTTTCAAGTTACTACTTATGACTCTGTTCCTTTTGTTGTTAGGCCTCTAGTTAATCGGGACACTTTTGGTCCCGGTATTGTAGATCAATTATTGCATAATTCCAAGGCCTCGACCGTTTTCATTAAAAAAAAGGATTTCCATCAAGAATGATATTGCAACATGATATGTAAATAAAAAATTCCTAGAGGAATCAAGGAACTAACAAAACCCTACCCAACTTTTTAGCAGCAGAGATACTACCCAACAATAGATTTCTACATTTGCAGCCTGGAAAATTGTATTCCGATACTAATTGTATGCATATTGTGACAGGAATTCCTTCACTTCGGCTGCAACCTCGTAAGCTCCTTCCACACATCGTCCTAATGCCACACCAGATACATAGTTGCCCCCAAGAAACAGGCCATGGAACCCGGAATCCCTGAGAGCAGTTTTTGCGGTATCAAGGAGATCCAAATGACCCACTAAGAACTGTGGAATGGCTTTTGGCCATACTTTCACACCCAAAACAAAAGGATCCTTTGCATTAGGATTTACAAGCATTTTTCTCAAATCGCGATCAACTGCTTCTACAAGTTCCCCTTCGGTCTAAAGAAGAAAACACAGCATCAATCAGAATATAAAAATTAACCATATTAAGGGGGGAAACATCAAAGAATATGTTTCTAGTCTCTAGAATTAGAAAAATATGCATAATACATATCAAAAGAAGAAAGGAAGAGCAGCTCTTGATCAGAATCATGAAAATATATAGATGGTCTATACAGTCCTAATACAAGCCAATTCATTTCAGCAATGAGTTCCAAATCATGGAAAGCATTATTTTTAGGTTCATGTAACAAATCATGGTTGTGATATAAGTTGGACCTGTCGATGATCTTGACCATCTAGCATATAGAACATGAGACTATCTACATCCACCATAATGAGTCCTTATCCATAACTGCATTGTCCTTTAAAAAAACAAATTCTATATCTTAAAAGATGTCTACCTTGGACAAAATTCCAGGGTTGGTAGCTCCTCCAATGTAGTTCAAGAGCAACACCCTGCCAGGTGGAGCTCGGTTCGGGAAAAGTGATGAACTGTATATAGTCCCTACAAATTTTTTGTTAATCAATCAAATTTCTCAAGGCGAACTTTTACTGCAAACCACACTCAGCATAATACTAGGCTAAGTTACTTTCAGGAATTATGGAGTTACCTAAAGTTTCAATTCCTTGGCTGCGAGGGTGCAACTGGCCAAACCCTTTAAGTTCACCATCGATCAAGCGATCTTTTCGAATAGCTTCTTTCGGATATGAGATTGAGACTGCCGCCACTGGAGGGTAATAAAATTGTGATAATGCATCTGCAGCAGCAGCCTACAAAGAGAATGCAAAAATGGATAAAAGACTGAAGTAACAGTAAAATTCTAAACTAAATTAGAAAAGAACAAGAGCATGGCCTCAATAACTCTTTTAGGCAATCATTTCCTTCAGGCATTTTCCCCTTGTTGGAAAAAGTATTTTTTAAGGCATGAATACATATTACCAGTATACCAGGAAAGTATCCACCAACAAAAAGAGCATACATGGAACATTTCTAAAGAAACTGGACTCGCATAAAGCTGAATGTCTAAAACAATTTAGCCTGCTGGCAGACCACATAACAGATACACAATTCAGCAGTCCAAATGAGGGCAAGAGTGCATTCTATCAAATTTGGGAGAAGTATATACGTTACTCAGAATTCAAAATTTAAAACACACACATGTATCTAAATGCGAGCAGACACAGACATATAAGCCTACTTTTTGATAATTTAGCATCTTAGACAGAGGAACATGAAGGAGTGAAGATATTAACCACATTCATAAAAGGATGTCTAGCAAGGAGCAGGAAGATATTGAACTATACCGAGAGAGGATGCAACAAGTTACTGGCAACATGGGATGGAATGGTCATGACAACACTTCTACTCTGAAGAGAGACCATTCCTTCTGGTGTTTCATACATCAAGCTATACCCTCCATTTCCCAATTTGGTAATACTGGAGAGCCTCCACGATAATTTTACACTGCTACCCAAACTGCCAAGTCAAGACAACTAATTAGGATCCTGACTCCTGAAACATAAATATTGGCATAGAAGCACGTTGACACTTTAGAGCCTCTACAGAAGCTAAATCATAACTAGAATGGTGACAGGGCTACCTAGTAGCAATTGCCTCAGGTAACATGGAAAGTCCCTTCCTAAAAGATCCAACTGTTTGGCCCTTGGGCTTTGGTAGACGCCTGTAAGATAACCATTCAGAGCGATGAAATAAGCATTAAGCATCATGAAATAATCACATAAGAAGCCTCAGTATGTTCATAATTACGGGTCTCTGGGTGGCTTAGGTGTCTTATTTCTCTCCTGGATTGTCTTGAAAGTGCCACCGATGATGCTACCACCAATATCCTCAAGCTTCCATACTCGTCCAAATGCTGCTTTCATGCTTAACTTTGATGGATCCCCAGCATAAACACCTGCAGCAATAACAACTTTTCAGGTATAACAAATTATGAAAGAAAGAAAAAAGAATCCAAATATCAGTTCTAAGGTCCGGTAACCTCTAAATTGAAAAATGCTAAATTTAAAGAAAGTGGTTCATTGCAAAATGAGACAAATGAAACAAACCAAAAAAACGACAATGATTATGAGCACCTGAACAAAAGGGTTCAATCAAGCGTTCAAAAACCTCAGCACCGAGATTACGACGCACAAACTCCTCCACTGATTCTTCACGACCCTGTCACCTTCGCCAAAAGTCTACCACATGAGAAACTTCAACACATAAAAACAGTATGCAGATATAAAAATGCCACACGCTCCTGATGTATAACCAAACAAATGAAAAAACTTATAAGAAAGTGAAAAGAACGAACTGGAGGAGGAGGCCGAATGCCGATAGCACCAAATCCAGCCCTAAGTTTTCCACCAATACTCATCAAATCAAAAAACGGTAAGTCGGTTGGCTTGGCAGGCACAGGCCTTAGTTTCCCATCCCATAGTACAAATCGCGGCGCATCAGGGTCACCTAAAACTAAATCGTCCTTCAATCCGCTATCCACCTATAACAATAAACACACATTCATATGGACACTAGCATAATTAGTAAACCTGGACTTCCCGGTGCAATGAAGTAGCAAAAATTAATTACAGTAAATGTAATTCAACAAAATGCGGATTAATAGAAACCTACCGCCATGGTCAGAATAGGATCGGACGGCTGGAAACTGTTGGGTCCTTCTTCCCACAGATACCCATCTCTCTCAACGGTAGTGATGTTGCCACCGATTCTGTCTCTGGCTTCCGTCACAATCACATTGGAAGCGACATCCCGGTGCTTGGTGGCGAGAGCTTGAGCGATGCATAGTCCACTGATACCACCTCCTACGATCACGCAATCCGCGACGGATGATTCTCCGCCGTCGATTTTTGAAGATGATATTGTGGGGCCCTCGGCGATGGAGCATCGGAGCTTGCAGGGTTTATGCGAGCGCGGCGGAAGCTGGCGGTTGGGTTTGGAGAAAGGGGAAACGGAGGGCGACGACCGGAGAAGAGAAATGTCCATTAGAGCTGCCATGGTTGTAGCGAGAAGGAAGAGAAATGGCCGTAATTAAAAATAACGTGCGATTGAAAGTTGAAAGTACGACTTTGGCGATATTTTGCTATCTTCAAGAGGACAAATCTAGTGTGATTACTCACACGTCTGAGTTGGTTCGGTTTTTACTCTAATATTATATTTTTTGTAAAATGAACCATATAATATTAATTAAATTACACTTCAAAATTGCAATATAATTAAGGTGTAAGTGAATATAGCGTTTGACGAATTATTTATGAATCTTTCGTATAATGTTTGTTTATTAAGTTAAATAAACGAGTATAAATAAAATTATTATGTTCGTTTAATAAACGAACGGACACGAACAAAGATTTACTCGGTTCGTTTATGTTCACAAACAAGTTCGTTTATTGGCTTGTTTGCCCGGTTTCCCTTTTCCTTTTATTTTTTAAATTTTAAATATTGGTAAAGGTATGGACTAAATTAAACAAATGATGAACTTTGGAGTTCAAATTATGAAAGTCTAAAGAGCTTAAGGACTAGTGTTATAATTCCACCATTTTGGTGAACATATAAACAAACATGTTAGTGTCATATAAACGAAATGTTCATGCTAAAAAATAACACAAACACCTTTAAAAATAAAAAAACGAATACAAATACGATATTAAAAATTTAAATGAACACAAATCAAATATAATTACTTTCAAAATTAAATAAAGGGTAAAATGCTGAAAACATCACTCAACTTTGGTCATTTGACCTATTTTAGTCACTCAACTTTAAAAACGCTCAATTTACTCATTAAACTTTATTTTTTGACCTATTTTTGTCACTTTAGATTATTTTATTATTATTTAAGTATGACATGACATATTTTAAAATTATTATTAAATATAAAAAATAATTTAAAATAAAAATAAATTATATTTTATTTTATTTATTATTAAATACAAAAATTATAAAAATAAAACTTAAACATCTCAAATCCCAAACACCCCAAACTCTCCCACCCTCACCGGCCGCCGGCCGTCACCACCCATTCACTCTTATCACCAAACCTCATTAACCCTTTTGCCTAAACTGCAACCCTAAATATTTTTTGTTCCCTGAACACAAACATAACAGCAACCAAAGATGCAAAAAAAGAAAGAAAGAAAGGAGAATAACATCAAAATCAAAACGAGAGAAATAGAATAAAAGCTTACCGATATAGTCCCATTGTCGTTGCTCGGTTGAATCGGTTGAAGGTAGATTTAAATTTTACTTTGATTTAGGGCTTATTTATAACTCGACAAATTTCATCAACGCGATGATCCTCCTTCGCGGATCTCTCATCAGATGGCCACCCACACCGCCATCGCATCTCCCTAAAAAATTTCTGGGAAATTTGCTCTCAAAATCAAAATTCCTCATTTCCCCTGTTTACGAACCTTTTAATGAAAAATGAGAAAATTTGCTTGTATAAGAACATGAAAGACAAAAAAGAGTGACGCCGATGAGGGTGAATGGGTGGTGATGCCGGTGAAGGTGACGCCGGCGAGGGTGGGGAGAGTGTGGGGTGTTTGGGATTTGAGATTTTTGAGTTTTTTGAGTTTTTTTGCATTTAATAATAAATAAAATATAGTTTATTTTTTATTTTAAATTATTTTTTAAATTTAATAATAATAAAATATGCCATGTCATACTTAAATAATAATAAAATAATATAAAATGACCAAAATAGGTTAAAAAATAAAGTTTAATAAGTAAATTGAGCGTTTTTAAAGTAGAGTGACTAAAATAGGACAAATAACCAAAGTTGAGTGATGTTTTCAGCATTTTACCCTTAAATAAATAAATACGAACAAAATTATATTTATTCAAACTCGTTCATTTACCCATCTAAATATAGTACATAATTTAAGATTGTAAATTTTGATATAATTGTGGATACAAACATTGAAATTAAAATTTTTCATGGAATTAAAAAGAAAATAGGATAAATTGGAATTTTATTATGATAAGATAGCACGGGGCAGGAAATCTCAAATATTTTAGGTGGGCCGCCGCCTATCCTTTGGGTATCTATGCCTTAATTGTAAATAATAAAAGGATTTAGGGGTACTATAGTCAATTGATTGACTTGAGAAGACATAAAGTCAAAAATAATTTCCAACGTTCGACTTTTTAGTCACTTTAACTCTTTCTCTTTTGGTCTAGATAATCTCTCAACGTTTCAGTTTTATGCAATTTTCATCCTTATTGGATGAAAACCGCCAGTCAACAGACGTTAACCGTCTGTAGCTGACGTGGACTGCAAAGATGACGTGGCATCAATGCCATATAAGAAAAAAATAATGAGGTTTTTAAATTATTTAAAAAAATTACGGCCACTAAAAAGATGACACGTGACATTTTCTCAATGGCTAGATTTTAGACAAATGAAAATAATGTAGTTGAGGGGACACAAACCCGAAAAATAAGGAATACAAAACACTCTCCAAACCATCAGGCCAAAGCCTTCATTTGGTATATGTTTTCGCAAATAATTTATTTAATATGTTTTGAAAATTATTAATTATTAATTAATTAAATAAAAGATAAAGCATGTGGTAAAAAGAAGGGTAACCCTCAACAAAATTTCAAACCCAAAAATTTTTTAAATCTTTAAATCTCTTCTTGAAATTAAATCAACAGAAAAGAATAGTATTTGAATTCAAAAAAAAGTTTTTATCTCTTTTCCACAAAAGAGCTTCTTAAATCGTTTAGCAAAATCTGTTCGTATCGTAAAAAAATATTTGATCGAAGGTAAATGTTATTTGCACAAGTGTGGGTTCGTCGGTTAGTTTTTTAGAAAGGTTTGGGTTCGTCGGTCAGTTTGTTAATGTTGTTTTATGTAGAAATTGTACAAATCTCGTTAAGATTTACTGAAAATATTTTGAGAACACAACTTTTCTATTAATATATAAGACTTAAAGTGTTTTCTCACCTTCGATCGACCTAGAGTATTTGGAGAAAAAAAATTTTAGCTTTAAGAGAGAATATATTCGCTTACAGAGGGAAAGAAAATTTTGGGAATTCAGTAAAATTTGAGGGAAAATGAGAATGTTGTTCTTTTGCAGTTCGTGTAATGTGTTCTTTTAATTAATTAATAACTAATAATTATCAAAATATACTAAACAAATTATTTGCGAAGACATATATCAAATGAAGGCTTTAGCTTGATGGTTTGGGGAATGCCTTGCATTCTTTATGCCATGAGTTTGAGTCCCTTTACATTATTTTCATTTGCCCAAAATCAAGCCATTGAGAAGATGTCACATGTCATTTTCTTAGTGACTTTTATTTTTGAAAAAATTATTTAAAAAAGATTTGTTTTACGTGGCAGTGCCACATCATCTCCTTAAGCCATGCTTGCAGTTCGTGTCAATCACAAACGGTTAACATCTGTTGACTAACAATTTTCATCCAACTAAAGTTGAGATTGCACAAAATTAAAATATTAAGTGGTTGTTTGGACTAAAAAAAATAAGAGCTAAAATGATCAGAAGATCAAACGTTGAGGGCTGATTTTGACTTTATGCCACCGGAGAAACATGCGCATTACGCACCCAGCGCCCGATTACACTTTCAAGAGTACGTTTCAATTTTTGGCGTTTCCAGCTTCAAGCTGCTCAGAACAGGTTTCTCTTTTCCCGCTTATTTTTTCCCTCTCCCAATACGAGTATCACTCTTCTAGTCTGCTTTTTCTCTTCAGTTCTTACATTTCTCTCGTTCAAAATCGGCGAGCAAAATCGAAAATCCAGGGCTCTTTAATTATCAGGCGAAAGGTGACTCGTTAGAAACTATGTTTAATTTCTCTCATTTTTCAAATTTTCCTCGAATCAGAATGTCTTTCTAAAATGTTATTTCGCGTTTTCTTTTAGATCTAAATATAAATATACTGTTGATTTATAGCGCCGCTTTCTTATTTTTTGTGTTTTTGAGCTTCAAGTTTCTCGTGGACTTCATATTTCTGACCTTTCTTTAGCTGTTACGATTCCAATTTATACTATTGTTGGCGGTTTTTCTTGTGATCGTAAAACAACAATGTTGAATAATTTGTATTTCATTTTTTTCTGGTTGTAGCATGGGATCGTCGGTTTTGAGCTAAGTATCTATTATTTTTTATGATTCCTTTGAGATCTGATGATTTGGTGCTTCTTCCTTTGCTTTAGGATTTGTTTGGTTGGCGGGAAACAATAAAATCGGAGGAAAAAAGAGAGTTAAAAATTTGACATCTCATGAGAAAGTAGAGAGGTCTCCTGAGATTATATCTAATCTCGGACTGACTTGAACTATGAATTTGCGTTTTGCATTTTTCCAATAACCAAACAGTTTTGGAGTTGTACCTTTCTCTGTTTGTTTCTTCTTTTAAACTTCAACAGTTCTCTCTACAGGTTGCTTCTAGTACATTTCAAGATAAAATCGTGAGAAGGGAAGTAGACGTGACGAGAAGTAAGTAGGAGAAAATACAAGTTTCTTAAGCTTAATTTTCCTTGTATTGAACCATCTTGCCTCTTTCTTGCTCCAAGAGTTTGTACTCAATTACTTGTTATTTGCAATTTTTGTTGCTAGCATGGCCTGCTTAGCATAAGTTTTGCTGGATAACATATTAATTTTATAACGTATTGCATTTTATTAAAGTAGTATGTGGTGACACTTAAAAGTAATTAATTAGTTTTGCAGTTCTATTCAGTTATGTTCTTTGTTTGTCTTGAGTAGATTATTTTCCAGTTGCAATTTGTAGGTCTTGTTTTCCTGGAAAATCTTAGTTACTTAACTTTGACACTTTTGAATAGGTTTATACTTTTATAGAGAAAATTTAATAGCAGTGAACTGGTATTCTGTTAGACTGTTACTCATTACTATTCGAGTAACTTATTGCAGCTCAAGGAGGATATTCTGTTAGACTCTTACTGCATTACGATTCCAGGATTCAACGGTAGAATACAGCTAAAGGAGCAATGCAATCTTGACTGCAACGGCGAACTTTACAGAAGCAAAACACTATTAACAATCTGACTAAAGGGTTTTTATGGTGTGTTTTAGATAGAAACAAAAGGTTCTACATATAACATGAAGAGCTTCTACATATAAAGCTTTCCAAATCTATGTTCCCAACAAGTTTGGGACATTTTATTTTTCATCTCATTTTTCCAACATTATGGGGTTACTTTGAGCAACAATTTCTCATTCACCCATTGAACATTTTGAGCATGTAAATATACACATTTCATTTACTCTTGTAGTAGATTAATAATCCACTTAGTCTCAATTAATTTGACTAATGGAACCCACTCAAATTCAAGCTCTAAAATGTCAATGTACCATATCATTTTTCTAACATATTCATCATCATCTCTTGGATTGCAATAGTATCCTTGAAGGGATGAAAGCTCACCAAAATGAATTAAATGGAATCATGATTAAACATATTTAATTATGTTTAGACAGTCTTTTATTCACGTATGTAGCTAGTATCATGATTAAACATATTGTGTATTTCGAATGCCTGTTGTGTCTTTATTACAGAAGCTTGTCATGCATGTGGAAGAAACAGCTAAAATCCAACTTAATAATGCTGAAAGAAGAACCGCAGCTGTCCATGAGGCAAGTTTGACGTTTCTGTTTATGTTAATGCTAGCTTTTCCACAATTCAGGCACCATGTGTCATCCACATGTTATGTAGATTGTAGGGCACCTACTATCCAAATGCTTGGTTCTGGAAAGCATAGCCATACAGTTACCAAACCTTGGTGAGTAGGTTTAGATATATGAATTTGGCGCCACCAGACCATAAGATTTGTGTGGGCATGCATGGAGTGTCCAACATGATTTTATGGAATTCTGGGGGTCCTTCAGTTGCTACCCTATGTTTTAAGTCCTCATACTTTGGATGCAGAAAGCATTTTTGGAGATTCCGATTAAAATACGTCACGTCTGTGTACTAATACTTTGTTGGCTTTCATGTTTCCAAGGGTATATTCCGAGGCAGATTTGATGGGTTTATCTTATAAATCCATCTGGTACAATTATATTTGGTGTTTGCCAAAGTATATTTGCAGACATTTGATGGGAATTATGGTGTGTTCTCACACCACTCCTTTATGTATGCCCCACTATCCGCTGTTGGGTGTGATATAACGAAACTGGTTTACCATTGTGGTCATTTTCATCGGCATGGGAATTGGGACCAAACCAAAAAAAAGAGTAAACTACATAAATGGTCCCTTGACTATACTTCAATTATCTTTTGCATCCCTTGATTATTAGAAGTTATAAACTGGTCAACTGACTTAAAAAAATAACAAATTGGTCTTACGCCGTTAAAAATTAACAGTTGATGACATGGCAGTTAATATAAATTGATATAATTATATAATTAGACCCAAATTATACATTTATTTTAATTTGACTCTAATTTTAAAAAATTAACCCACATAATTTTAATATTCTATCAATTTGACATTAATTCCTAAACCATTTTGATATTCACGGTGTTTGCTCCATCATTAACCCTTCTACCTTCAAAGCATGTTTTAACATTTCCCTCGCCAATTCCAACAACTTGTACAAAAATCATATTAGAGGCCACTGCCGCTCTTTTTTACTCTGATCACCGCCGCATTCAAAAAATGGAGGACCATTTGCATGTAAATCAACCTTAATTTTTTTTAAAAGGCCACGAAATGTGTTAACAAGGAAAGCACTAATGGGAGCCTCATTAGCTTCAGTTAACAAAAATTTCAAAAACGACTTGGCCTCGGACTCTGTTAAATCAACGCAATTGATCAAACA
This sequence comes from Hibiscus tridactylites, assembly GCA_958450335.1. Taxonomy (NCBI): domain Eukaryota; kingdom Viridiplantae; phylum Streptophyta; class Magnoliopsida; order Malvales; family Malvaceae; genus Hibiscus; species Hibiscus tridactylites. The sequence goes on along the minus strand of OY288287.1, from coordinate 67,003,903 downwards.
CTCAATCAACTGAAACCCAAAATAAGAAGGTGTCAGTACTCCTATTAGATGATTTTTGAAGACCCCAATCCAAACAAAATCTTTCTTATCTCATTAATCGATGAGCTTGAATTTCTACGCACACTGGGCAGAGCAGATATAGGAGTAGAATTAGAAACAAGATCAAAACAACTTTGGTTTGAGAAAGGGGCAGTTATTGGGGGTTCTATTAACAAGTTTAGTTAAATGGAGGTTCTAAGTAAGTGAAGAGAAAGAAAATAGAGAAGACTGTTGCAAAAACAGTGTTGTCGCCATTACTCTATAACTGAGAAGAATTCAGTCAAACCTGAGTATTGACAAGTTTAATTTATAATAATTAAAACAACCAATGAACTAGTATATATTAGTTCAGCCATGACAGAGGAGTTTACTACAAGAACAAATTGGTGGGATAGAACAATTGCTGGTTAAAAGACTGGTCTAAACAATGGATGATATTAAAGTGGTTTGGGAATTATGGTCAAATTAATAGAATATTAAAATTATGTGGATTAATTTTTTAGAATTATGGTTAAATTAAAATAATTGCATAACTTGAGGGCTAATTATGTAATTATATCAATTTATATTAACTGTCATGTCATCATCTGTTAAATTTTTAACGACATAGGACCAATTTGTTATCTTTTTTAAGTTGGTGGACCAGTTTATAATTTTTTATAGTCAGGAAATGCAAAAGATAATTAAATTATAGTCGAGGGACCATTTATATAGTTTACCCAAAAAAGGGACAATGAGGTGTCTTGGTTAGGTTGAACACAAATAAAAGAGACCAGGTGAGGAAATTTCTGAGGATTCTCAGGTAGACACGCCTGTATAGAAAACGAAAGGCTTGGAATTTGGGGCGCATTTAAATATGGGATTAGGGTCTCCAATTTGATAAGCATTTAAAGTTGGTTGAATTTAGGGCTTTCATAATAGTTATGATTGTGGTGGCCTCACACCCTCCCTCCTTAGCACTGTCGCTGTCTGTCTGGTTTCCCTCCAGAAGGTCGGTCCCAATTTTGTTTGCCCACCCTGTTAGTTGCCACCTGGAAGAAGAAAATATATATTTTTCACTTTACACCTTCAAATATTTTTTGATTCTCAATTCACCCTTAAAGTATTCTCTCCCCCTCAAACTTTATACTTTAACTTTAATGGTTTCATAAGCCTCAAACTTTTTAAAACACCACGTCCTTAATTTTCTTTTGCATCAATTACACTCAGTATTTTCAAATGACATTTCTAAAAATTTATTAAAATTTCAAATATGTCATGTGATATAATTACAATATGTCACATGACAATAATATCTCAGGTAAAAAATTGTTTTAATTTAAATTTAGGGTTTAAAAATATTCTTCAAAAAGTTTGATTGATGTAATTTAGCTCAATTGAGGGTAGAAACTAGAAAGATATTTAAAAGTTAAATTATTATTTTTTAAATGAGAACTTCAGAAAACCTTAAACACAAAAAATAAAGATTAATGGAGTATAAATTTGAATACAGTAAAAGCCACTAGAAGGACAGAGCTATAGTTTTGATCATAAGAAGAAAAAAGAGTAGAAAGGCAAGAAAGCGGGTAGTTCTGCGGTAAGGCGGTTAATATACGGCTAATATACGACGTAACTGGTTAGAAAGGTGATCAGTAAACATAACATATTCGGTAAAATTACTTATTTTATTGATAAGAGTACTAACATATTCGGTAAAATTACCTATTTTGTTATCAAGATATTCGGTAGAATTACCTATTTTGTTGATAAGAGTATCAACATATTCGGTAAAATTACCTATTTTGTTGATACTTCGAAAGTATCCATACTTTTTTAAAAGTATCGATACTTTTTTTTTAAAACAATGTAACCGGTTGCAATGTGGCTCGAAAGTATCGATACTTTTAAAAAAGTATCAACAAAAAGTATCGATACTTTAATACTACCGAATATGTTGATACTCTTATCAACAAAATAAGTATGGATACTTGTAAAAAAGTATAGATACTTTCGAAGACCCCATCAGCTTAAACTTTAATGACAAAATAGGTAAGCGCTACCGAATATATTGATATTTGAATCAATAAAATAGGTAATTTTACCGATTTTGTTATCTTTTTAAAAAAGTATGAATACTTTTAAAAAAGTATATACTTTCGAAGTCCCATCAGCTTAACTTTAATAACAAAATAGGTAAGCGCTACCGAATATATTGATATTCGGATCAACAAAATAGGTAATTTTACCGATTTTGTTATCTTTGACCGATAACTTAAATTTGCCGGTTACTATTTTTTTCATTTTTTTTCATACTTTTTACAGGATACATTACCTCGTATCAATATATCCGGTAACGTTTTACCGGATACATTATTTATTTTATAATGTTTTCCAGTAACCCTGTTTCTTAGCCTATATTAGACGGCCGCGTACTAGAATTTTCCCAAGAAAGCATAGGGGGCACGTGAAGCATAAGGTTGTTCACGTGAAGTAGACGTTTTTTTCTTCAAAATTGGGTCTGCTATTGCTGTAGTACGCAAGGCAGGGAGGGTGACTAGCTAGTGAAAATGGGTTTTAACTTTTAACAAGGGCGGTGGGTCCACGTGGGACTGTGGGCACTCCACGTGAGCGAGTGTCCTAGATTCCTTACTAGTTACTACAATACTTTGGCCTTTTGTCTTGCTCACGTTTTTGAACATTCATGTTGAAGATAATGAAAACGACCCCCACTATCCCTTCATCCCCATGCTTTGGGTTTCAACTAATCAAAAATCAATCACCACGTTTAATAATATTATGTTGGTTTCTACCGGAACAAATTCAGTAATTAATTTTTTAAATTATGTTGATTCATACGTAAACATTGACCACAAATTTTAAAGATATTATAAGTTTCATGTTTAGCAATCTCTACAATTATTAATATCAAATTAAACTCATTTATAAAATTCTTTAATTGATAGATTAATCAAGAATACTCATTTGTTTTCACTTTTGTGAGTTTAATTCTCAACATTTTCATCAAAAATTAAACTCATTTGATAATAACGACTATATATGTAACTACAATAAAAACCAATCATTATAAATACTAGTCTGAATTATTATTTAATAACTAGTTCAATAAAACAAATCCAGATCAAACTCATGTATAATAAAATTTGAATTCGAAATCATAAAAAATTTTGATCGAGTATTTTGTAAATTCAAATTAAGATAGATTTTTTATGAAATAATTTTTTTAATGTATAAAAGTGAAAGAATGAAATATATTCTTAGATTATTGTCTAATATCTTATTCGGATAGACGACCAAAACAAAAATTGTATCAAATCAAGAAAGGCAAAATGATATATATTCTCTTTGTTGTGCCATGTGTGCGGTGAAAACGTAACTTCTCATGTTCGTGTGAGATTCTTAAAATTTGGGTATCGAGAAACATATATATCTCAATCAATAATCGAGATTCGATCCTTTAACACTTTAAAACGATTTTGAAATTTAAAAACATAATTAAATAAAAAATATTTATAGAATTTTGTTTAGAAGATATACATGAATTCCGATTAGAGCCAAAGAAAGGGTCCAGCAATCTTTTATTTGATTTTTTTCTTTTTATTAATTTAGGTTACATAGCTTTCAGATAATGAGTAATTCATTAAAACCCCACAATTCCGATGGTCCACAACCTCCGGTCTGTCGGTGGTGGGGGCAGTAGACGTGGCCGAACAGCATGTGTTTTAAAGATTAGACAAAGCTTCCATTTTTTTTGTGGACGCCTCATTTCTTCAGAAACTAGGAATCTTCCCAACTCTCTTATTATGCCACTTCTGTTTCATAATAATTTCATCAAAACAACAACAAATTACATCCCATTTTCCAGGGTCGAGTGTTCTTGTTTTTGGACAGCTTAACTGTTGAACTTGTCGGGTTTTCGATCTTTTGGAATTTCACTGACGGCAACTCCATATGCTTTCTGGATCTCACCCTTCAATGGCAGAAAAACAGAAGCTTGATTCAGTTCTTCCAAGGATGACACGTCATCTGCCTAATTTACCATCCATGTACGTGTGTGAACGGTGTATATTTCATGGCGTTTCTTCTGATATTTCCTGTTTAGTTCATGGACGAATCGTTTTCGAATATTGCAGGTGTGATCCTGATGCGGCGGAGCTGAGATGGAGGGAAACCGGGTACCAGGAGCTACGGTTGCCTGAATTATACGAGGATGGTTACGACATCGCCTCGGAAGCCGACAGAACATGCTACCACAAGCAACTCTTGGATTTAAACATCGTTGCTGCAAACAAATTCGACGTGCCCCAGCTTGAAGAAGAGATTGTTCCTCAACAAACCATGAATAACGATAGACAGGTGCCTCAATCCTGCCACAGACCCAGATCTGGTACTCCGACAAGAAGCAATCCTTTCGAAAAACAAGGAAAATTCATGTGGGTTCCCGATGAACAATCAAAAGCCGTTGGTTTTAACGATAACACTTGGAATACGAGGCTTTCTAGGGTTCATGTCCCATCCTCAAGCTCAGTAAGTTCGCGCGGGGCTTCGAATTCTCCTGTTTACACTGTGAAAACTAGATACGAAGACACTGATCTCAGCGATGTATGTAAAACTTTGTCAACTTAGTTTTGTCGATGGCTTTAAACTTACAAGTTCTAAGCCTAAGCGTACTCGTATATGGTGCAGAATAATGCGACGGAAGAAGCTGATGAGACGACAAAAGTAACGCCGAGGAGAAAGAGAAAACCAGAAGCTCACAGCCTATCTGAAAGGGTAAGCAAATCCAACTGCTAAAAGCCTAAAATATAAATTCAGGCCTTTGAAGAAAACTGAGAAATCTGAATTTTGGGTGGCAGAGACGAAGAGATAAAATCAGCAAGAAGATGCGTGCATTGCAGGAGCTCATACCCAACTGTAATAAGGTGGATCAAGCTTCGGTGCTTGACGAGGCAATCCACTACTTGAAAACCCTTCAGCTTCAAGTTCAGGTAGAACTAGAGACTTATGGATTGTTAGTTGTTTCGACTTTCGAGTGTCGAATTAGGCCTTATTTAACAATGGGATCTTGGTTTGAACTTTGAACAGATGATGTCAATGGGAAGAAGCGGTGTTTATATGCCTCCGATGATGTTACCGGCAACGTCGATGCAACATATAAATGCACCGCCTTTGGGTGGTTATTCTCCCATGGTTGTCGCAATGCAAATGGCGCAGTTTACGTCCATGTCTTCACTAATGCCGGCGATCAACCAAGCTAGACTCAACATGCTTGGCCTCCCTGGTCAGGTTTTATTAACGTCCATGTCGCCGCCGCGATCACCTTTTATGTCGCTGGCTGCTGCGAGAATTCCCCAACTACCGATCCAGATCCCCGCCATATCCCGAGCTAACGCCGCCGCTGCGGCTGTTACTTTGTCTACATCGATGGATTCAAATAGGACACATTAACTCAAGAAATATGTAATGAAGACAAGAGTTGAGCAATTCAATTCTTAAAAGTTGGAAACATTCCTGCAGGTTACCACCACATGCCATTTTTGAAGATTGCAGATTAATTTCCAAAGGAAACATAGAAAATTTGCTCCACTAGTGGTTAATCTGCAGCAGGCTCCTTTTTTTCAATGTAATTATGTGCATTCCAAACGAAAACATACAAACCTCATTTTGTACTCCCTAGTTTAGACTATTTTCTTTCCGACATGAGAGTTCATCAGGCTGAATATAGACAAAGTATGTACATTAATTAATACAGTAATTATGTTGTGCAGAGCTACAAGTTTCTCACTAATCTGGATGTGCCTGGGTCGGGAAGGGACAACTTATCCATCAAACATGGTCCTTGTCACGCCCACTTTCCATTCATCTTTGGTGGAGAGTTGGGCTGAAGGATTAATGTTTGGGCCCTCCGGCTTCTTGCAAGTTTAAGAACCTCAGAGTTTATGTTTTCGGAACGATTTCTAATACTAATAAATTCGAATTATAATTTTAACCTTTAAAATGTAATTATCTTTTGATTTGTGTCAAGAATCATTTTTCAAACGTTATTCTTAGGCTTAATGCACATTTTGCCCTTAACGTTTACCACATTTACTAACTTGGTACCTAACGTATTTTTTGGGCTCAAGTGTCCTCTAACTTTGAGACATTATCCAAATTACCTCTAATATCTGACAATGTTTATTAAAAAATTATGACCAATCATATTGTGCCACATCAACATTTTTATTTATTTTTTTAATTTTCAAATAAAATAAAATAAAAATATTCATTAATTTATGATTATTTTCTCAAAATTATCCTCACCCTCACCATCTTTCCCAAACCCCATCCCCATCCCCATATCCATTTCATTTCCCCTCCACCGTCGCCAGAATCAAATTTTGTTTTATTTAAAAATAAAAAAATAAATAAGAACATTGGCGCGATATTATTGATCATAGTTTTTTTAATAAATGATGTCAGATATTTGGGGTAAATTAAATAATGTCTAAAATGTTTAGGTACACTTAAACCCGAAAAATATATTAGATACTAAATTGAGAAAAATAGAAAACATTAGGAGAGAAAATTTACATCAAGTCTTATTTTTTATGTCAAAATTCCCTTGTCCGATAAAGTTCCTACTGAAATAAATGCTTTTGGGTAATCAAAAGCAATCCCGAACGACTCCTTAAATCAATAAGCTCAAATATTGGGTGACTGAAAGCCAATGGTATAATAGTATTATTCAAAGGGATAAAAAATAAAGGTCATGCTTCCATACATAAGTTGAATAAAAAAAATATTACACGACTCTAACTTTTAAATTTTGACCATAAATTTTAAATTCTAAATTCTACAATTTAAATTTCTAAACTTTAAACTACTCTAATCACTAAATCTAATAAACTTGAACAAACTCAAAATTTACATCTTATGTATCAAATTTATTTCCCTAAATATAATGCAAATCCAAAAGGGGAAAGATAGAGTCAAAAGATGTAATAAGTGATGGGAGTTGACTATCATTTTCCACTATAAATAAAAGGAAGACATGTAATTATTTAAAGTTAAAGGAGACAAGAAGCATTTAGCAAGGAGCAAACATATTTAATCGGTTGGTCAAGTTATTTATCTTTATTCTCTAATATTTTTTTAAATCACGAGTTTTAAACTTATTAAGAATACTCTTTTTTTTAGATTTTTTTTCTCTCATCTAAGTAAAATTTTGATTAGATTTAAGTTTTGTTAAAAAAGCATTTAGCAAGACAAGGGCTTTTGTAATAAGCCTTTGCCAAAGCTTTTCATGATTGATTGAAGGTTAAATATGTTAACCCCCCCCTTTAATTTATCCCTTCTCGTTAAAGTCTATATTTTTGGTCTATAGTCATGTTTGGTAAATAGAGGTTTGGGCAAAAATTAGAGGTTTGAGGCATAATTAGAGGTTGACAAGTCAAACCCGCTAATATTGTTGTTTGGTGAATAGCGGATTGAAAGAGCGGATTAGAGTGAAACCGCTAATTTTGAAAAAGCTCATAATAAGAGCCTTTTGATATTAGAGGTTTGATATTAGAGTTATAAAGACTCTTTTACCCTTATTAGTTACCAAAAATCTCAAAATAACCTAAATTAAATGTTTTCTCACCCTATTTATAAGCTAATCCTATTTACCTTTTTTCTTTTTATTATCACATATTTATACGTGTATTTAAATTTATTAATTAATTGAATTATATTAAAATAATTATATAAATAATAAATTAATATATAAATCATTCGAATATGTTTAGAAAATTATATTAAAAATAATTTTATAGATCTAATTAATATTAATTAGATACAAAATATTGATAACTAATAAACTATTCAAACAAGTATTGAATATAATCATGTCTTTATATGTCATTTTGCTTGTTTAAATAATCTAACAACTATCAGTTAATTTTACTAAACACTTTTATACAATCAGCTAATACAATCCGCTAGTCAAATCAACTAACGCAATCCGCTATCAGCTAATGCAATCCGCTATCCGCTAATTGCCAAACATAACCTATGTATATCAGTATATCAGTTAAAATCATAAATAATTGTTGATTATAGGGGTTTTTTTGGGAAAGAAATTGTTGATTATAGTTAAAAAGCTTAAACGGTTAAACCCTTTTCTCCTTCTAAATGCCTCAAAGCCCTTACTTTTTAACATTCCATCTTTGGTGTTAAATGCAGTTTTCAGTTATGATTAATTAAAAAAACTAGAGTACGTATATTTCAAAAATTACGATAGTAGCATGTAAATTTTTTAGATATAATTTTCTCCATTTATAACGTTAAAAAATAGAGTATGTATATTTCAAAAATTACTCGTTTAATCTAGTTTTTTTTATTCACAAGTCAAAATTCGAACTCTGATATTGCTTAAAGGACCTAACATCTCATCTCGCTAGACTAATTGATTGTTGATAAATATAATGATTTTTTAGATACAAAAATATAATCAAATACAAATTTGGAAGCTAAATCAACCATTAACCCTTTTTAAAGCAAAAATGAGAAGTGAAAAGCCAATTTATCTTCTTCTTCTTCTTTTACATTCAATCAATACTAATGGTTGAAAAGCAATATTAAGACCTTAAAGCATATGATCATTTGGATTCTAGAACGATAAAGATAAGGTCACATGCTACAGGTTAAGCTAAAAACTACTCTTAAATTGAGTGTTAATACATGACAAATCCATGTGCTTATGTCGCCTCTAATGTCAAGGGGGGCCTGGTTTAGTGGGATACACATACATTAAAGGGTCATCCCTGAATAGACCCCTCCCCCAATGCCAAGACCTCTCTATTTAGGCACACATAAGGAGCAACTTCAAGTGCTTCTCATCTCTCAAAAAAGAGTACAAGACAACTCAAAAAGAGTATAAAATAATCACTAAACCTTTAAATCAATCATGCGAGACTATTTCAGCATAATTAAGATTTTGAGTTTAAGATCTTAAAAATATAACAATATTAAATATTTGATGAAAGATGTTAAATCATGGTTAATTTTATTTAGATCGTTAAAGAAACAGATATACAAGAAATAGCTATAATTAAGAGAGGGGAGGGGGGGGGGGGGGACATTATTTGTGTAAATTGTGTGCAAAACCTTGGGCCGTTAACATCAAGTTCATGGTGACAAATTATTAGGGAAATTCTAATGAGGGTTTGTCTAATCCCATTATCACAAAGGGGTGATGGTTGGTCTTTCTTGTCAATTGGACAGAGATGGGTTAAAAAGATAATGACAATTAATGTGACATCTTTTTTTATTTTTGTTTCAAAGACAGAGAGATTATGTCCATTTTGATATTTTCAAACGGCTTGTTGATTGCAAAACCTTTAATTATCGTAATTCTTGTGAATGTGGTTCAATAATATCCCATCCCAACCCCTTTTTATTTTGCAATTTTATTAATTAATTGTTTTAATGTCGGTTTTATTAATATTTTCATTTTAGATTTATATTTAATACATTAGCGGTGAAAATTTTTAGTTTCCACAAGCGTATTAATTTTAGGATATAGAGACTTCATTTAAGGTGTAAAATTTAAGAGTTTACATGTAGGGCTTAAAATTTAGGAGTTAGAGGTTAAAATTTAAGATAAATATTAGGGTTTAGGCTTTAGGGTAATATATTGTGGATTTAGGGTAATATACTTCAAAACATTCTAACTTAATTATTAAACTATCAATATTGTATATAAATATGTTGACCATTTACTTTCGGATTGATATTATTTATTTAATATTATATAATATAATTTATTTATTTATTATATATATTATTATATGTATATTAATATCATTTTTAATATGATTATATTAAAAATAATATATTTATATTATTTATATAGAGTAATATTATTTATATAATAAAATAAATAAATTGATCAATCTCAACTGCACTACAGTTTGACAATTATATTATTTGTGTTACGAATAAAATAAAAGATGTTAAGTTAACTTAGTGATTAGGAGTTTGCCTTTAATTCTTAAAGTTTCAGGTTTAAATCCAATTGAGTGCATATTTTTTCACATTTTTCCTCTAGCAAAAAAATATTGTTTTAGGCCATTTAGCATCAAAATAACGACACCAAAACGACGTCGTTTTGGTCCAGCATCCAAGTCATCACATCCTGCACCATGTTAAAGGCAAGTAAGTTGATGTGGACACCCCTGAAGCTAGGACTGTAAAATTTAATGTTGCTAGTTTAATTAGAGGAAACGTGGGGGTTGTTGAGAATGAAGAATGGAGTAATTCGAGCTTTATTTTCTGGTCCATCGAAGGAATTGAGCGAGGAGTATGCACTGCTAAAGGCGATAGAGATGGCCTTAGATATTTTTGTCGAAGCAAACTGGTTAGGGAAGGCTCCTTTACTAATTGAAGTAAACTCCAAGGTGGTTCTTTTATGGCTGAAAAATGTATTTCATAGACCAGGGAATGGAGGGCAGATTTTTTTAGAAAATAGACACTTTAATCCATTTGATTAACGGTGTTAGTTTCGGTTATGTAGATAGGGACATAAATCTTATGGCAAATTGTCTTGCCTTGCGGTGGAATCTTTTGTCTGGGTGTTTTGTGTCTAAAACTGTCCGAGCTTGTTTTGTTTGTTTTGGGATGTATTTCATCATGTACTTGTGTTTTTATTACCCTCTATGTGTTTTACTCTTTTCCTCTAATTAAGTTTAGGGAAGTTTTTAATGAGGTACACAAATAAATGAAAGTGATTAAGTCTAATCAATAAAAATATTTTGCCGAGCAAAAAAATGTCATCATCCTATCGAAGAATTAACGGCGCGGTGACATAAACCAGTCAAAAAATAAAGTTTAGTGATAAAATTGAATCAATTGAAAGGTTGGTGGCAAAAATAAATCAATACTTAAAATTTAGTAGTACCTAGCGTTAGGGGTGTTCATTTCGGATATCGGATCAGATCCGATCCGAAAATTCGGATATCTGAAAAATTCGGATCACCTAAATAGTGATCCGTATCCATGAAAAATTAGATTTTCAAATATAAAAATCAATAAATTATTGAATATAACAATATTTGTATCCATGAAATTTTTAATTTTTCATATATAACAAGTAAAAAAATCGAATATAATAAGATTTATACCTATAAAAAAATTTGAATTTTCAGATATCGGATAATCGGATATCCGATCCAAATGTAAAACCACTATCCGTATCCGATTCGAAATTTTCGAATATCCGATCCGAATTATCCGAAAAATAAAAAACAAATCGAATATCCAAAATTTTAGATCGGATCAAAGATAATCGGATCTGATCACTCGGATTAAACACCCCTACCTAGCGTAGTTTATCTTTTTTAATGAAAAGTTAGTATTCATACGTTATCTTCGTAGAGAGAGGGGAAGGGAAAGAACAAAGAAACAATGATTAAGATGAACCTCAAACCATGTAGTTTTGGAGTTCAATAATTAGTATAATTAAGAGAATATTTGATTGTAAGTCGGCACATGGCTAAGTACAACAATAAAGACGTGTAAACGGCAATTATTTGATGAGATGTATTTTGGATTTATTAAAATCTAATCCATAAACAATAATTAATCACATATTCACATTATCTATATAATAATATATATTCTTTCAAATATATACCCTCTCGCATTATTTCTATCCAAATTGATATTTTTTTAAGTTGATATATTAAATTTAACTATACAATCATAATTGAGCAGCTAAAATATAACGATATTCTTGTAACTATTTCAAAATTTTAACTTTAAATTGCAATAAACTTATTATAATATCTGATTTATACAAATTACCACGTTAATCTTTGAAATACAAGAGCGACGTACGGATGGAGATGTGACATGGGATTTACCGTTGGGTCAAAACGCACACGTGTTGGAGAACGAGCATGTTAAGAAAGGATCTTTCTTGAACTCAGTCGTGTGGTCAAAACGTGCCATCTTTTTATGCTCCATATTTGCGAAAATTACCTAAATAATACCCCAGATATTGGCATATTATTATTTTGGTACCTCAGCTATTGGCACGTTATTGTTTTGATACCCAACTATTTTTTTAGCAAAATGGTACCTAACGCTACGATTTGTTTTTAAAATGGTACCTCCGCTGTTAAAAATTAACGAAAAAGTTTATGTGGATTTCTTTAATTTCCACGTCATTTGTTATTTTTAATGTTGTTAATTTCCATGCCGTTAAAATCTACATAAACTTTTCTGTTAATTTTAAACGACAGAGGTACCATTTTGAAAACAAAACGTAACGTGTGGTACCTTTTTGCCAAAAAAATAGCAGGGGTACCTGGACGATAACGCACCAATAGTTGGGGTCCTATTTAGGTAGTTTTCCCTTATTATATCACATGGACAAATCTTTTGTTATATGCTCGAATTTTCATATAATGAAATTTAATTATTATTTAAATATTATATAAGTATAAAAGTAATTTTATAATAATATAATTATTCTTTTAAAAAATTAATATTTTAATTATATCTTACTAATTTAAAATTTGATTGACTATTGATATTTCGTTTGTGCAAGTAATTGAAGGGAAAAAAAGAATGCATTTGTTGATATCCAATCAACCTTCATTTGAAGGGGAGTCGTTTGTTATTACAATACAATGTTTGGTTATGTTATCTGGGTGGAGAAAATTTGAAGAGATGGATCAAGATGGACTAGGAGACGTCGTTCCCTTGAAAATTTGAAATTTATTATATAATTTTAAATTATTCTATTAAAAATTTATTTTTATCTCTCTAAAATTTTATAAATTTACTCCCCTAAAATTCTATAGGTTCACCCCTAACTTAAAATCTTACCTTCGTCCCTAAAGAGAAGTATTTGTAGAAAATTTTTCAAATATTAAAAACATGATCGTATCTTGGATTTTATAATCATCATTTGGATTATGCAAAATAAACGATATCACTTCATTTGATTCTTAATTAATGTACATTGTACAATTCCATCCACATTCAACTGCCAGGAGCTTAATAATTTGAGCATGCAAATGTACAGGTAGGGGGTTAAAAAAGAACGGCTTGGCGACAATTCATGATCATAGTCATAGAACTAATGTTAAAATGTTTTCCCAATTCTTTTTTATTACAAATAGCTACCCCGGTAATTATCGTTGAATTAATAATTCGAAAAATTTTAAATAAAAACTTTATAAATATTTAAACACAATCATAGCTACAATTTTAAAGACATTACAATAATAAAAATGCTAATTAACACTTCATCAGATTATTTTTTAAGGATTTAACCTATGCTATTTTAAACATAGTTAATTTTTACATCCCAAAGGCACCATACAATATACTAATTATATACACCGCCTGCTGATGGAGGAGAAAGGAGGTGGTCCCATTCCAATGATGACGGCAACGAGTCCCGCCGGCCATATGCTATTTTCAATTCATTTTTTTCTTCATAATTTCATAGTAAATTTACATGTTTGTACACATTAATTACAACATTTTTACAAAGGGGTATCCTGGTAATGGACCGACCATATATAAATGTACACACTCCTTATTAGTTATTAACAAGACATGACAAGTATTTTATGCAAAAACAAGTGAACCCAACATAATCATGACATACAATCAAAAAACACAATTGAAGAAAGTGTTAGTCACTAGTAGCACCCATGAAAACTTTAACCTATTTTTTCTCTACACCTTTTCTAGCGTTGCAGCTTCTCTTTTTTTTAATCGGTGATCGACAATCAGTCTTAATATTAATTGTTGATCATCATATTTATTATTTTCTTATTTTTTATATTTCTAATAAGAACCTCCACCTTTGCGACACGTTTTTTCTATGCCTTTGTAGTATTTTTTGTGGTTTCGTTTCATCTGTCGTTTTGACAAGATTTCAACATACTTTAGTGGTCTTTTAGTGCTCGGACGTAGATCTTCACGGCGCTAGTTTCTGATTATGATTTTGTCGGTGGTCATAGAAAGATAGATCCTCGCTCGGTTGATGGTTGTTTGCCGATGTAATTATCTTGCGTAGCGGAACAATCTACTTGATAGTTTCGCTCGCTCACCACTCATTTTTCACCCTGTAATGCGCCTCGTTTGGATAAAGACTCTTGAATTATTCAAATAGAAGTGTAAAGGGAGATGATTTCATTGATTCATTAAGCTGATACACATAGGAGTTTATATACAAAGGAGCATGAGGATAGGCATGCTGTGTACAGCTATTGTATGAGCTGTAGAGGTTTGTTATAAACCCTAACAACCTGACAGCTAATAACAGTGCTCACTGGACACGTGTACTGGTGAGGTTTTGTGACGTTGCATGGATGAGGTCATGCATGAATTCCTTCATTCAACATTCCCCCTGCTTCTTCAAGCTTCTTGACGCAAACTTTGTCTCTGAAAGCTTCAAACATCGTTCGCGTCAATGGTTTAGTGAAACCATCAGCAATTTGATGTGTGGCAGGAACATAGTTCACACATATCTGATTGAGGGCGACCTTTTCTCGGACAAAGTGAATGTCGAGATTGACATGCTTGGAGCGAGCATGATAGACTGGATTTGCAGTGAGAGCTATGGCACTCGTATTATCGCACCATATGGTTGGGACTTGTTCAAACTTTACTCCCATTTCTTTGAGTAAGGCATTGATCCAAATAACTTCAGCTGCTGAGTCCGCAAGGCTCCTGTACTCTGCTTTCATTGTGGACCTTGAAACCACCTTTTGTTTTGAAGAATTCCATGTTACAAGAACATTGCCCACGAACACACAGTGGCCTGATATGGAGCGTCGGTCGACAGTGCTTGATCCCCAGTCAGCATCAGAGAAAGCTACCACTTGAGGACTGGATGAAGATTTGGTGAAAATTAAATCAAGATCTTGAGTGCCAACTAGGTATCGGAGGATCCTTTTAACAACAACCATGTGTAACTCCTCATGCTCATGCTCCTTTGTATATAAAAAAAATGCCTATCCTCATGCTCCTTTGTATATAAACTCCTCTGTGTATCAGCTTAATGAATCAATGAAATCATCTCCCTTTACACTTCTATTTGAATAATTCAAGAAAGACAAAGAGATTCATGAAGGCTTCTGAATTTTGACGGTATGCTAATCTTTATGGAAATATTTATTTTTCTTTGAACTTTTGGATTTTTGTATGAGATTTTGGTGGACTAGTCCTCGTTATTCTCCCTTCTAAATACATTATGTTTGTGATATCCTCTATAGTTTTTTAATAAAATTTAGTTGTTATTGTAAAAAAACGAAATCTCACAACTAAAATGGTGCCTTGCCTTGGGTCATTTAGGTGACAAGATGAATGTGACATATCCTTAAGGAGTAGACTATAGGGACTAAGGTTACATTTACAAAGTAAGGAACTTCATTTGGGGTTGACGAGGTTCCTTGTTTCAAACCTAGTCTTGATTTTCTTTATTAGGTTTTACATGAAAATATTCGGTCTGGCTGTTTTTATATGATTTTATATCATTTTAAGAAAAGAAAGGTTAAAAAGTACATTTATGGCATGAACATGATAATCTTTTGGGGTCAAACTGAATTATAAATTTTTGAAAAGATTTAAAATGTAATTTTATTATTATACTTTTACAAAATTTAAAGGGGCCAAACAACAATTTCTAAATTTTTTGGGCCATGGCCACTCCCTTTAGAGATACAAAATGGAGGGGGTTGACGAAAGGGTTATCCAGAACTTGTATTCTGGTTCTGATGTCAACCAGAGTTTGGAATCAACACTTTTACCTCAATAATTGATTATATATGATTTCATCGGTGCTTCAAATAATTTGTCTTCTCTATATTATCATATCCCAAGAGTCATTAATTTTATACGAGGAATTACTGAACTCGTTCACTTGATGTCGTTTTTTAAAGTATTTTTTTAGTTCAGGTATATTCTGTAGAAGTATTCGAATTGGACCAATGACCGATTATTAGATTTTGTAGTTAACTTAATTGATTACTTCCGATTACACAAATTAAATTGGAACCACACTTAAAAGTGGGGATCTTTATTTTTATAGAAACTTTTGTATCAGAAATAATTACAAAGCATTCAATTTTCAAAATTTTTAATAATCTCAAGGATATTTTTTTGACTATATGATAAGGAACAATACACATTATAAACAAAATTACTCAGAATTTAAATCTCTTAAAATAAACATTATGTTATGAATATTTATCTATGTGGATGTCTATCATGATTAGAACTTTATCAAAGGAGTTTGATTTATTTATTATTAGGAATATTATCTCTATGAATTAGAGTTTAATGTATTATGTACTTCTTATGCCTATAAATAGATGATTCATTGAAGGCATTGTATACAAGTCTATATTTTGAGAATAATACAAATCTCCCTCTTTCTCTCATCTCTTTGTTCTTCTTGTTCTTATTCTTGTTCTTCTTTATTTTATTCACAACACGTTATCAGCACGATTTTGCTCAACTATCATGGTTCTTGTTGGTGATTCTCTAAAAAGATTTCAACTTGGTATTGGTGACTGCATCTACTATTTATTCAAGTTAGTTTGAAAAAAAATCGGTATGATTTTGCTTATTTATATATTGTTATATTGATTAGTTAATTATTTTAAAATTAAGGTTAGTATATTTCGATTCATTATTTGGTTATTATTTTATTCTAATATTCGTACTTCCTCTTGAAACATATTTCCTCTTAATTAATTATTTTATTTTTATATCATACTAATTTATAGACGCCTTTCGCGTTTACATGGAGCTTTCAAGATTAAAAAAAAAACATATCTTCGAAAAATATATTTTTAAGCAGGAGTGTTGAAATCGGTAATCATGGGAAAGTAATTTTGAAGGTATATTTTCTCTATAAGAATTTATGTTATTAAATCTATATTTACCATGTTTATATGCGCTAACATTAAAATATGGAAGAAAACCTATAATCTATATTTGTGCGCTAACATTAAAATTGAAATTATTTTCCCACCCTCAGTCTACGCATAATTAAATGGCGTTTGGTAAGTAGTTTGGTCCTAAATAGCGTTTTTTATTTATAATTCAATCATATCACCGATGCTTATGTTTAGTTCATTTTAGCTCATGACTTATTTTATACATTTTAATCTGACTTTAAATAGTCGTTATTTTATGTTATTTCATTGATGAGAATTGACATTTTTCGTGTTTTGAGTTTTATATTATTTAAATGGCTTGGAAAGAGACGTGGTATAAAGGGATTATGAGAAGCTGTCTCGACTATGTCTTCATCGTCATCGAGAGGAAAAATATTATCGGTAAACTCTATTTTATTTTATTTTCCCTTAAACTGTAATTTTAAAGTGCGATATATTATTGTGATTTTGAATTTGCAAGAGACTGTTATAAAGTCTATATTTGCTCGAAAGCAATTTTTCTTCTTTGTCGAAAAACTCGACCATATACTTCTCCCAATTTCAAGTTACGAAAATTCTTCTTGAT
Organism: Hibiscus tridactylites; assembly: GCA_958450335.1. Taxonomy (NCBI): domain Eukaryota; kingdom Viridiplantae; phylum Streptophyta; class Magnoliopsida; order Malvales; family Malvaceae; genus Hibiscus; species Hibiscus tridactylites. The sequence goes on along the minus strand of OY288287.1, from coordinate 66,986,353 downwards.
CCAAAAGTTTTATGGGAGACATTCCTTGAAGTGAATGCAAAGCATGATGTTTATTCCATGCGATTATCAATGATGGGGCATTCCCTGAAGTGAATGCAAGCATGATGTTTATTCCATGCAATTATCAATGATGGGGCATTCCCTGAAGTGAATGCAAGCATGATGTTTATTCCATGCAATTATTGGATCTGTTTCATTCCCTGAAGTGAATGCAAACATGGTAAATCATTATTCAATTAGAGACATAATTTCGATATAATCCAAGTATAATTGGCTGGACATCCCGTTCTGCGAGGCTACTGGTCTCAAAGGAGGTTTTTAAAGGACCTTGTGGACAGGTTTAACAATGCCGCGTACGAGGATTAAATCTTTGTTCTCTGTGATAAGGATATGTGAAAAAGGTTTTAAAGGCCCACTGGCTCTACTCCATTCCCTGAAGTGAATGTGAGATTATATTATGGAAGGAATAAAAAATCACATTAAAAGTTGTGGTCGTGGTCGAGGCTATGAATATACACATGAAAAATATAGTCATTTTAAGAATACTTCTACCCGCTGGTAGCGAAGTTATAAGGATGACAAGAGTGATAAAGATCATTCTAAGGAAGTGAAATCCTTTTACCAATGTGATGTTATAAACCATTGGTTTCGTACTTGTCAAACGCCAAAGTATTATGGACTTTATCCATAATCATGAATGATAAATGAAATAAAATATAAACAAATTTTGTTTATGGCGAAAATAATTATGGCGTTATTGGTCCAACTCAATTGGATATTGTTAATTTTCTCATAACCCTTGAAGGGAATAATTTACCATTTATTTTATTTCCCTTATAACCTCTAACATGAATAATTAGTTTTTCTTATGTTAATTCATTTTATTTATTATTTATTTATGTTGGTTTGATTTATGTTTATTTATTTCACATATTATTTATTTACGATTTATGTTAATTTATTATTTGAAGAATATGATTACTTCCGGAATAAAATGAATTGTGGCTATTTATGCCTAGAATTGTGGCTATTTATGCCTAGCAGATAATGCAAGTACTCATATTGTACTTAAGCATAAGAAATATTTTTCCCATTTAAATGCAAGGGGAAATATGAGTAGTATTTCTCAAAGTACTAAAATATCAATACTTTGGAAGAGCACTTGAAAGTTTATCTCTGATAGATAATCGACTTGATATGATGTGCTATATTTTATTTTTCATTCCTCAAAGTGAATGATACAAAGTACATATTTTCATTACCTGAAGTAAATGAAACAAAGCACATTTTGAAAGGTGCACAATTATGCATTTCTCGATTAAAATGCAAGGGAATAATGCGAGTATTATATCCGAAAGTACTAATATCACAAAAGGCTCTGGTTGAGCAAATATGTTATTGTCAAATGGAACTTTATTCCATATTCACAGCGCGTTATACTCGTCAAAGTCATAAAGAGAGCAATATGAGTTCGCAAACTATCCCTTTGGGAATTATAGATAACATATGTTATCAATTGACATTTGAAATAAGCTAATATGGATATAAGTTTTGGTAGCCAAAAAGTCAGTTGAAAGCTCTAGAAGAGCTATATATTGCTACCAAAAGATAATTTCAATTGAAAGCTACGAAAGAGCTAAATATATTCCTATTTAAAGGAACAATTTTGATGGTCGTACTAGACATGTACGAGTGAGATTGAATTACATGTTATGGTAAACAAGGAATTTGCAAATTCAGAGATATATACACATATATATAGTTGGCATGATCGGTTAGACCATCCTGATCAATAATGGTGCAGAAATTATTGAGATTTACATGCACATGTATTAAAAGAACCTGTAGTTCTTGTGGTGCTTATTCTCAAAGGAATGTATTAAATTCCACTTATTAAAGAACGTGAAGTTCTTGTGTTGCTTAAAGGAATTGATTAAATTCCACTTACTAAAAGAACATGAAGTTCTTGTGTTGTTTGTTCTCAAAAGATATAGATGATCCCACTTACCAAAAGAATTAGAACTTAAAGTTCTTGTACTGAAGTTAAGACTGTATGTCTTGCATATCTGAACGAAATATGGGCCCATATATCCACAAATGTGGAAAGTTTTATATGATTATAGTAGATGCATCTACATTGTTTTATCGACTTACAACCAGAAGTTTGTGAGATTGATTCTAAAAAGATTCAGATTATGCAGTTAGACTATTTGTCTTGAAAAGCTAGTGAGTTTATGTTTTAGGCTATATCAGTTGTTACAAAGCCTATTGATTATGAAAAATATAGTTTAGCAAAATTTCAATTGGATGCCTCCTATTTAATAGCTAAACTATGAGAACAAAAGAGTTATTATTTATATGGTGTTTTCATATAACAACACTTATACGCATCAAGCCAACGAGTTATAATAAACTTCCCGTTATGATTGGTTTTTGGTCAGAAACCATACATTTCCCATTTTATGATTTTTGAATGTGCGATATGAATTGCTCCACCACAACGCACAAAATGGGTAAATAAAAAGGGTTGAGAATATATATTGAGTACGAGTCTCCTTTTATGTTTAAAATCTTAAACATTAATTGGAGAATCATTTATGACATGATTTTTCTCAACATCAAGGGGAGATAATAATCAGCTGGATAGAGGAAAATGAATTATCATTATCTAGATCCTTGTATATGAACTAGAAGTTCATAAGATAATTCATGTTATTACATGTCAACTGCCAGACATATTTACTGACCCAATGAGAGTAATTAAGTCTCATATACCAGCTGAAATGCTCTAAGTTTAAATTACATGTTAGAGCGAGAGAATGTAAATCATGCCTGAAGCATGATAGTTGAAATGGTTCCAATGATAAAAATTCTCGTAAATAGAAAGTAATATGAGATGGTCATATATTGGAGGCGGGTGCTCCTGAAGAGACCCAAGACATAACAAATAATAAAACTCTAGAAGAGTTTCAGGTACCTGAAATAAAGATTGAAATCTTGAAGAGATCTCGATGAGTTATGTCATTACGAGAATGGAACCAGAAAATTGGAAAGTTGTCGACAACGATTTTACAAACAATTTTACATAAAATACTTCTATAGAAGTAAAGAAAGAAATCGAGGATCTTGTATAAAATCTATCCGGAAGTATAGATATTGAATTGGCCAATGTTGAAAGACGCTTTGAACTTCTAAAATAGAAGTATTTGGACCACCAGTCCAAACACCTAAAGGTGTAATGCAAGTGAGGCACAAATAAGTAGTCGTAAATACGACTTGAACTGTGATTTATGAAAAGTTTTAATTACTTCATGGTGGATGCAATTACTTTGGCAGTTTTGAAAATTTTACATGCGTCTAATTATTTGTGGATCCATATTTATCCTTGAAGGATCTAAGATGCTATAAGCATTTGGAAATTTCTGAGGAAATTTATTTAGACATGTCTCATGAATATTTTGGCGCAATTGGTATAATCGCCTTAGTGAATACTAATTGAGAAAATACTATAAGAATGATCAGATTTTCTTATGTATTTTATAAAGGAGTTTGGATCAAGATCCATTATGATAATTTTAGAACTCCTAAAGAGCTTCAAATTGGAAACTCATGAAGTACTTTCAATACAAGTACTTGAATCTTGACATCAAATTTATCTCGACCTGAAGATCGAGCATTTTTATATATTTTTGTCTATGAATAGACATAAGCTGAAAGAATCTTAAAGAAGATTCAATATGAATAGAGCATATCTATTGAGTATCCCAATAGTTGTAAGATTGTTGGATGCGAATAAAGATAATTATATCTTTTCTTGGTCTTGAAGCACTATATATTAGTTGGTCAAGAAATATCTATGAATATACAAAGATCATTACATTTAGATCTTCAAACATTCATTGATGCCTCCTCAAATGTCGTAGAAATAATTGTTATGCACGAGGCAAGCAAAAAAAAAATGTGTTTGGCTAAGATTATTGACCCAACATATCCAAAAGATATGTGGATTTACTTTTACAAGATATGATAAAAGCTATCTTGTGTGAAGATAAAGCAAGATGTATATCTCAGTTTGAAAATTGATACATCATGGAACATATTACTCCAAAGTTTCATCCCTCGCGATCTTTAGAAAATGATATTCAAGATTAAATTATGAAGATTCAAAGATCTTCTGTGATGTTTTCATGAGGGGGAGTAAATACGCGTTGCACTCTTTTTCCCTTAACCGAGGTTTTGTCCCAATGGGTTTTCTTGGTAAGGTTTTTAATGAGGCAACAAGTTATGCGTATCAAAGATGTGTGTACTCTTTTTCCTTCACTAAAGATTTTTTTTCCCACTGGGTTTTTATCTTAGTAAGGTTTTAACGAGGCACATTATCTTCATAGACATCCAAGGGGGAGTGTTATGAATATTTATCTATGTGGATGTCTATCATGATTAGAACTTTATCAAAGGAGTTTGATTTATTTATTATTAGGAATATTATCTCTATGAATTAGAGTTTAATGTATTATGTACTTCTTATGCCTATAAATAGATGATTCATTGAAGGCATTGTATACAAGTCTATATTTTGAGAATAATACAAATCTCCCTCTTTCTCTCATCTCTTTGTTCTTCTTGTTCTTATTCTTGTTCTTCTTTATTTTATTCACAACACATTATCCTTTTTTCTCACTGATACAACTTATTAGATTCAATTTTCAATTCAATTCTCTTTTTAACCTTAACATTTGGGGGGAAATGATTAAATTAAGGAAATGACTCCTATAGGTGCGCAGGGACGAAGCTATTCTTTGTCCCGGGAGCCACTGCCCCTCCCTTTTTTATTGTTAAAAAATGTATATGAATATTTACTTATTTAGAATTCTCAATTTTAGTTTATTTTGATTTTGTCCCCTTATGTTAATTTATTTTAATTTTGTCCCTCTATTTTTTATTGTTAGTTATACCTTGTCCCTTCCGACTTAGTATTTTGGCTCGTCTCTGTAGGTAGGGGTTTAGATGGACAAGTCTCACGAATTTTATGCCTCGCGCACTAGAATTAGTTTTCATTTTTGTGATTTTTTTCCTTTTTCCCTGTAGCCGTAGGGATAAGCAATAAGTGGGCAGCGTTGAGAGGTAGAGGGAGGGGGACAAAATATAAAGCAGAGTACTAAAATTTTGATATTTTAGGGCATGGGGGTGGATTTATCAGGTGATTGGCTCACTCGTGCAAGCGTTATATCGATATGTACATAGAGATAGACAACTCAAAAGGACGTGCCCACTCCCTCTCATTCATCTCCATCGACCCATCCCATTCTTCACTCTACTCCTTGTAGGCCATGAGGGCTTAACCTTAATTAATGCCTCTACCTCACCAATGACATATCTAAAAATATTTTGAGGGTAAATATCTGGGTGGATACATATAAAATTTTAAAATTTTAGGGCAGGTATAATTCATGATGGACATCTGTCTACCCTAAGAAAAATATGAATTCTCCAATATGCCTCATCCTGTAAATTATTTTCACCTTTGTCACTTCTTTCTGCCTTTGCTTTTCACTTTTCATGGGTGCCACTGAATGTTCATAGAGCCAGGGACAGACACATGATTTAATGTTAGGACGCGAACTTATAAAATTTTAAGGGACGAACTTATAAAATTTTAGGAAAGCGAAATAGATTATTCATAAAAAAATAAATATTTTTAAAATCAAGTAGTTAGAATAACATTTCTTTTCATAAGGTAGAGAAACAAAACCCAGATGTTTGTAAAGGCATCCTTTTTTTAATATAGTGAAGCCTGCAGCAAGTAGTTAGAATAACATTTCTTTTCATAAGGTGAATTCCTTGTTTGGAAAAGGATGGAACTGGGGAACCCAAGCCAATGTTGTAAAACAAAGAAAACCAATTAATTAATTGAAGCCAAACAAAATAAAAAAAGAAAAGAAAAAAAGGCCGAGCAGGACCAGCCATGGAAGTGGTTAGTGTTAGTGGTGTCAAATATCAATATCATTAACATTATGTGTACATATTAGTTGACTATAGGAAACAGCTCATGTGCTCGCATATGATGAGCTCACGAGTGAATGATGAGACATGATTGAGATATAATTAATTAATTAATTAATTAATTAAACTATGTTTTCTTTTCTTTGTAATAAAACAACTATGAATTGGGACATTACTAAGGTCAAGGAAGCCTTCATAATATATAGACAAGATTAGCTATAATACGAAAAATGAGAAAACAAATAATAAAAAAGAAGATTGAAAGATGCTCGTAGCCGTTGTGCAATATTAATTAATATATACTACGACTTAAACAGCATACTGGAATATTTGCCTTTTGCATCCAACTTTATATGTGCAATTTGCTAAACCATGGACTTTTTCAATGTTTTCTTTCGGACACGTAAAACAACCTTAATCATCTTCCGACTACTTACATATATATTTGAATGATTAAATAAATATATTTATATGTAGATAAAAATACAAGGAATTTTCCATCCTACTTTTTCTAATGCATGCATGTAATTGGCTATAATCATCAGAAGAGACGGTCTTTGTTTTTTTTATACATATATATATATGCATATACATATACATACAAAATAATAATTATGCTTAGAAAATATGTATAATAATTCTTTGAATTATGTAAGTCAGTACGCGGTGATTATTGTTGACTGTTGAGTGTGTATATATATATCCAGGTTGTGTACTAAAGGCTAGTTCAATCAATTTCAGCTTATACGAAGCTAACACAATTGCCGACGGCATATGGCGTAGGAATCGACCGGGGGCTGGAGAAGTTAACACAACTGCCCCTTAAAATTTAAAATTAGTATATAATTTAAAAAAAATTAAGATTTTTTTTTATATTTTTTTATTAAAATTTTCTTTTGATCCTCTTAAAATTTTATAAGTTTGTCCTATAACATAGAGTTGTAAATGAGACGAGACAGATTGTGAGTTACTCGAGCTCGAACTCAGCTCGAGTTCTTAACGAGCCGAGCTGGGCTACTTGATACCTGACTCGAAAAATTCGCGAACTACTCGAGGTAAATATGTATTTTTTTAGGTTTTTGGGTTTATTTCTTTAACTTAAAACTGATTTGTGATAAAATATAATGATATATAGGGTTTAACTCAGTGGTTAACTTATTCATTTATTTTTGTGAGGACATGGGTTTGAATCGTTATATTTAAATTTTCTTTTTGACTTTTGGGGTTTGTGTCTTTAAATTAAAAATAACTTATGGTAAATATCACCATTGAATGAGTGTAGCCTAGTGGCTAACTCACCTATGATTTCTCTCAAGGGTCGTGGGTTTGAGTTTCTACTTTTTTATTTTAAGAATTTATTTATTTTTGTTGAGTCGATGACATGTATCACCAGCTCATTGGTTGAAAAAATATTATAATAATGTTACGTAGGTTGCTGACTAGGAGAGAAGAAAGAGAAAAATAAATAAAAAATTACGTCAGTTTTACCGTTAATTTAAACGAAAAGGGTACCAATTTGGAAATAAAATGTAATGTTAGGCATCATTTTGTCAAAAAAAATAATTGGGGTACTAAAATAAGAACGCAGGCATAAGTAGGGTACTAAATATGTAATTATTATTATTACTATTATTATTATTATTATTATTATTATTATTATTATACGGTTGTAAATGAAACGAGACACATAGCGAGTTACTCGAGTCCGACTCGGTCAAATTTCTATCAATACTTGACTCGATTAAACTCGACTCAAGCTCAAACTTAACTCAAATTTTTAACAAGTCGAGTCAAACTCAGCGTACTAAAACTCGAACTCAACTTGAATTCTTAACGAGTCAAGCCGAACTCAGCATTACTAGAGCTCCACTAGGCTGTTTTATACCCCTACCGTCCCTGGCACCGCTAAGGTTGCAGAAAATTCTGACGCTGGAACCGTTGTATATGAAACAGCTCCCGATGCTGTTTAAAAGCAGCCTTGATAAGAACCTATATGAAACGTCAATTTATTAATATAATAAATAATAAAAAGTATTCTCATATGTTCATAAAATTCTCCAAATTTATCTTTTTATAGATAATAGATTATGTATTATTTGAGTTAATTGTGTCATATGTCCTTAAACTATAACTCACATTCTAAATTAGCTCATACATTTTTAATGTTTCAATTTCATCCTTAAATTATGACTATTTTAAATTGGTACCCAAACTTTTGAATGTTCTCACCAAATTATCGCTTAAACCACACCATATTATTACATAACACACATCAACGCTTACATGCCCACTAACAATTTTTATAATTATTTTATTAACATGAGACATGATTAGCATATACTGATGAAATGAAATTAGAACAATCAGATGTTTAAAGATCAACTTAGAATGGGGACCATAGTTTGAGGATAAAATTAAAATGTTCGAAAGTTTGGGGATCACTTTATAATAAGAGACATAGTTTAAGGATAAAATTAAAATATTTAAAAGTTTGAGGATCAATTTAAAATGAGAGTTATAGTTTAGGGACATGTGGTACAATTAACTTGAACTATTCATATAGATCTATACAATAAATTTAATCCTAAAATATATCAAAATTTGTTAAATAATATTTTAAAAAATAAAAAATATTATGAAAGTAATATCATATTATAAAATATTATATCAAAACTTGACAAAATATACCATGCACTAATAGTAAAAAAAATACAAGTGGATTTAATTTAGGGGTTAGAAGTTTAGTTTATAATTTAAGGTTTGGGTTAAAATTTAGATTTTAAAATTTATGAAATATAATTTTAGGATTAAATATTTATATTTTAAAAAATTTAAATTAAATTACGCATACTTTTGGAGTATCAACAAAACTTAAACTTTGATGGAAAAGAATTTGGCTACGGGACGTAGGGGTGTTTATGGTCGGTTAATCGTACAATTTAACTTAAACAGTTGGTTAACCGTTATAGCGATTATTGAATTTAGTTAATCGTAATCTAACAGTTAAAAATTGGTTAACCGCTAACGATTAACCATTAAGATACAGTTAACCGACGATCCAGTTACAACTTAAACTGTAATTTATTACAATTTTTTCACATGTTCACTATTTTTTTAGAATAATAAAATTATATTTTCGATAAATATTATATTAAAATGTTCATAAAATGCTTAAATAAAGATTCTAAACAATAAATTCATACTTCATTAAAAAAGTACATACATACTACAAAGTTTCAGCACAACATAAAATACATAAATTTCATACTTCGTTTAAAATTTCAAGTTTTTCCTTGCTTTGTCAGTTTTATATCAATATGCTTTTATGACAATTTTTTTGTCTGCTTTTATGGCAATTCCTTCGCCTGCCTTTATGGCAGTTTTAGTCTGTCTTTTGACAGTATATCATTCGAGTGACGAAATTTCAGCGAGTGTTTTTCAGCGGAAGAGACTGATCTATAAATGCTTATGATTCCTTGTTGTGGTTGTGCCGATATGCCCAAAACAAGTAGCGAAAAAATTTGCTGCCTTCATAGAGCACTCTGATTAAAGCTATAGTTTCATGTATTTCTTTCAGAAGTTGCTTTAAGTCCTTCTGAAAGTGATAGGTTTGTTCTTTAATGTCTTTCATACCCTTAAGTTTTATTGTATTTATCTTTTTACATTGAATTTTCAATGTTTGAGTGTGACCCTTTGTAATCCTGTCACTTTTAATATAATCTAGTTTGTTTTAAAAAGCAATACACCATCAAAATTTTAAAGAAAAATCTTTAACTAACATAAAACAAACATAAGGTAAATGAAACTTCTATAGTTAGTATCACAGACCACAGAAGTTAACTCTATGACCAAATCGTATATCTAAAAATATAAAAAAAGTTAGTACAAGAAATATAATGTAATATTAGCAAATCGAAGATAAAAAATAATTCTGAATTAGATTATAAAATAGGATTTAGAAATTAAAAAAGAGGTTTTTGGGCTGAATTTTTAGTTGAAGATATTTTATTTTACAATCAAATCAATATATATATATATATATATATATATAATAACGATTAACTTATAGGTTAATCATTTGTCAAAATTCGTAACGGTAACTATAACCATTAACCATCATTTACAGTGGTTCTGTTAACCGAAATCGTTTAGCCTTAACGGTTTGATTAATTAACCTGTAAAATGTAACGGTTATATCGGTTAACGGTTACAGTTAATTATGCACACCTCTAACGTAACGATAATGTATTCCCATTTTTTATTTTTTCTAAAAATGACGTCAATTTTATTAATAATTCAAAAATATCAAAATTGCACTTTTTGCACAACAATAATTGTTTTCAATGATATATTTGTGATTACAAATAAGAGAAAGAAAAAAGGATAGTTTTTTTGTTTGATTAAATTAAGAAAATAGTGAAGACAATAATGAATAATGAAGAAGTCTGTCGGTGGAGGAGGCCTTATATTATATATATACGTGTGTATGTATGTACATTAGCATTCCATATCGATATATCCTGGAGGGTCTCCACACTTACTATTTCATATGTGTGCTAACGGAAGCCAATTGGAAGTATTTAATAAAATACATATTACTAGTTAATTTTTCTTATAATATCGGTTGAAAAGGTAGTAGGTACATTTGGCCGGTTGACTAAGCGACTTATTTTTGTTTCTTTATATTTATTAAGTCGTGAGTTTTAAATTTATTAAGAACACTCATATTTTTTCTAGAGTCATCTTTTTCTTCGGATACTTGAGATTAACAGTAATAAATAAGAAGATAAAAATAAAAAATAAAAAATAATCTCAATCATTTATTTATCTTTCACATCCAATAATCTAAAATATATGTAAAATTAAATGAGTTTTTACATAAACTATTTATTTAATATTAATTATAGTTTTTACATAAACTATTTATTAAATATTAATGATTGACAATAAATGATTCATCTCTCTCTCTCTCGAAGTATAAGATTTAAACTTGTAAAATTATGTATTCAGGACCTACCTTGGCTCCCCTTGTTTTTTAGTTTATTATTTTTAAGTCCTTTTAATTTTGAAACTAAACAATTTAAGTTTTGATTTCATTTTTTCTCCAATTAGGTCACTACAATTAGATATTGATCCTTCCTGTTTTTTTATTTAAATACTTCTTAGGTCTTTGTTAACTTTAAAAGGAATAACTCATAAATAGGTGCCCAAACTATACACTTTTTTTTTTCTGAGATAGATACTTAACATTTTTTGGCTGAAATAGGTGCCCAAAATTTAATTATGTGAGTTTTTTTATTTGATCACTAAACTATTCCCATTTTTTTTTGTTTTTTTCTGTGAGTTTTTTAACGGCGAGTGACCAAAATAGGAAAAAATGTAATATTAGTGACTATTTTACAAAAAAATAATAATTTAGTGACCAAAACAGAAAAGTGATAATAGTTTGGTGACCAATGGTAATATTTACCCTTAAACAAATTAGACATTGATGACTTGTTATATCTATGATTATTTTTAAATCGATGGCTTGTTATATATTTTTTTGTTCGTTTTATAATTCATATTCAGAATTTGTGGTTCCTCTCTCCAACTAAAATTGTATTATGCTTTTGTCCTCGATGCACTAAAGAAAAATGTAAGGTTGAAATTGAGTCATATTTTCTGATTTGTATTATTTAGGAGCGTATAGCAGTGGCTACAAGGGTTGTACTTGGGATGTATAATTGAATTGAAAAGGGACAAAAACAAACATTTAATCAATCATATACAGGCCCTTTCCCCCTTCCCAATGCCATGCATAATTTAGAGACATTTGGGACCCATAAAGATGGCGTAGAGATACGTTGTCTCTACAGTACACGGTACAGCTCAAGATCTGTTATCTCCGTAGAATGTTTTGCATGCACTCCAAATATTTGGTCTCCGTCAACTAAGGTTCAACCGTCCGATCAACCTCGAGTCCATTTCAGCCCTTGATCTTCAAATGTCTCTAATTAGTTAAATTTGGAATTTGAAACCTCCGAATTATTCTTGCAATTATTTCTTTTGTTTTGAAAGTTGGCGTTTTATTAATCTGACGGAAACCATATCTCGGGACCTCGTTAAAAAACCTCCTTAAACCTATTTGGAGGAAAAAGAGTGCCCCTAGAACATGTTACACACACTCGAGTGATATTGTTCGATTCGAGGCTCACTAATCATTGTACAAAACTATCACCACCCAAAGTTTCATATGCAGAAAATAAACAGTTTCGATGTCAAAACACAGCTGCGTTAGCTGCTACTGGTTCTTTTGACCTACTGTAGGAACATTTCTGGCTCTTGTCTTCAATTTCCAGTTTTCCCTGCACCCCCTAACATTGCATTAGATCTTCGCTTTCCAGATTAGAGGGGACTTTCGATATTTTCCGGCCTTCGCCAGTTTGTCTGCGGTCACATTTTCTTCTCTTTTTGCTAGTCGCACGCTCCAATTGATCCCATGGCAAATACTCAAGATGTCGGATATTATAACTCTGAATATGCTTGGAACTAAAGATGGTCTTGAAATCCAGTTCACTACTAAGGGGCAATCTGTTTCGATTATCAGATTAAACTCCTTTTTCCACTATGAATTGAGAAACAGTGCGCATGCTTCTTTGAAAGCAATCAGTTCTGCCGAAGTTGCATCCATCACTCCAATTGATTTTGAAAAACAAATTAGAGTACGGTTGTTTCCGTCTCTAAGTAAGCCCCCGACCACTGCTATATTGTATCCCCCTTCGACTGCTCCGTCCACATTGAATTTGAGGGACCCTTCACTCGGCTTAGACCATTTACAAGATTCAGCACTGCAATTTTTCAAATTCCCTAAACTCAAGTTTCTGGGGTTGTTTAGGAGGACTTCTGCGTTCACCAAGGAATCTGGCCATTTGGCTTTAATCCACACTGATAGTCTTATTAAGCATAGATCATATATCTGATCTTCATTCAAAGATTTTTTCCTGAAAATGATCTCATTTCTGCACATCCATATAGACCACACTATGCAAAAAAAAGGCCAACAACCATATCCCATTCGAACTAGGCTGACAGTATAGATTATTCCAGTAAAGTAGAAAAGATTGAAAATTACCTGGTATTGTTGTTGTGACACCCCACGCCTTGTTTCATTTTTGCCATACCTTCCAGCTTGATTTGCACAGAAAAAGACAGTGATCCACCGTCTCTTCTTCAGTGCCGCACAGAGGACACTTGGTGTCGCTTATAGCTCTAACGCCTCTTTTTTCTAATTCCATCTTTGTAGGTATTTTCCCATGCAAGGCTTTCCATACGAAGGCCTCGACTTTAGGTGGAGCCAAATTTTGCCAAGCTAGCAACCATTGAAAACAATTGTCATCTTGCGTCGTTGGAAGAGCTTCGATGTAAGCTTTGGTTGAATAAACCCCATTAGCAATCGCGCTCTATCTCAAACTATCTTCGTTCAAAAACCAGCCTTGACATTATCCAGCAGATTCAACATTTCTTTCAAGCTTTCTTTTTCCCATTCAAATGGGCTTCTCCGGAAAAACAGTTCCCACGACCACTTTGAGTTCGCGATTTTACCAAATTCTGCTATAACCCCTTCCTTGTTTGTGGCTAAAGAGAACAGGCGTGGGAAGGCCTCTTGAAGGCTAGAGTTTCCCACCCATTTGTCTTGCCAAAAAGAGATTTTCCTCCCATCTCTAACCACCATTTTGAGATTTTTGGAGAACAAGTCCTCTTGAGAGTGTAGGGGGATAATATGCTATTCCATATCCATGATTTATTGGATTTGCTCAAATTAGCTGGTATTAGGCTACTAGCATTTTCACCGTACTTGGCAGCAACCACTTTCCTCCAAAAACTCTCTTGTTTCGTACCGAATCTCCAAAGCCATTTGTTAAGTAGAGCCCTGTTTCTTAATTGAAAGTCTACTAATCCCAACCCGCCTTGTTCTATTGGTTGGCAGATTTTATCCCAACTAATCCAATAGATAGGTTTTTTTATCGGAATTGCTTCATATGAAAAGCGAGATCAGACTGGACAGTGTGGCTTTTACCGAAGATGGCATAGGAAGCAAAGACATGTAGTAAACCGGAATGGTGGCAAGAACGGACTTAACTAGCAAGATTTTTCCTCCGAACGAAAGGAATTTAGTTTTCCAACTAGCTAGCTTTTGTCGCATTTTGTCGATGATGGGGATCCAAACATGACTCGAGTTTTTATTGACTCCCAAGGGAAGGCTAAGGTACTGATTCGGGAAGCATTCCGCTTGACAGTTGAAAATCCCCGCCCATTTCCTGATGGCCTCGATCTCAATGTTAACACCAAACAGCTTTGTTTTTTGCATATTGAGTTTGAGATCGGCTGCAACTTCAAATCCTTTCAGAATTCGAATTGTATTACGGATTTGCCTCTCCTCAGCTCCACATAATATAATCAGGTCATCTGCAAATTGCAGATGGGATACTTCGACTTCACTATTCCCCAATCTAACTCCACTGATATAACCCAGAAAACTTGCTTTTTTAAATAGACCACTGAGAACTTCAGCTACGATATTGAACAACATAGGTGATATTGGGCATCCCTGTCTCAAACCACGATTACATTTGAAAAGGAAGGTGGGCGAGCCGTTTACTAGTACTGATACAGAAGCGGATGCAAGGCAGGTTTTTATCCATTTACACCATTTCAGACGGAATCCCATCTCTTTCAAGACAAATCGAAGAAAATTCCAACTAATTGTGTCGTATGCTTTACTGAAGTCAGCCTTTATAACAACACCTTTTAGATTTTTTCTCTTCAAAAAATCAATTGTCTCATTAGCAATAAGAGAACAATCGAGTATCTGTTTACCTAGGATAAAAGCAAACTGGTTTTCTCCGATTATCTCCCCCATGACTTCTCGCAATCTCAAGGCTAGGCATTTGGCGAGGAGCTTGTACACGCATCCAACCAGGCTAATAGGCTTGAAATCAGTGATATCCGTGGCAGCTTGCTTTTTTGGGATTAGTACCACGAAAGAATTATTAAACGAGTAATCCTTGAGGGAACCATCGTAGAAAGCTTGGAAAAATGCCATAATGTCCTTCTTCAAAGAATTCCAGAACTTTTTTAGGAAGCCCATATTGAAACCGCCGGGTCCTGGCGCTTTCGAGCTGTCGCACAGGTTAAGGGCTGCCCAAATTTCGTTAGCTGTGAACGGTACTTCAAGGGACTCCGCTGCTTTGACACTTAATTGTTTCACACAGCATTCTATCCTCTTCACTGGAATTGTGTTATCTGAATTTTGGAACAAACGAAAGTGGTCTCTTATAGCACTTTTAATCGAAGAAGGTTGCTTGAAAGTTTTCCCACCAATCGATATTTGAGTGATCGAGTTGAAATTCCTTCGATTTGTTACCAAGAGATGGAAGAATTTAGTATTCCGATCTCCAACTTTAGCCCAATGAATCCAAGATTTCTGAAGCCACTCGCGTTCCTCTTTCCTTATACTGTTCCACAGATCACCACGACAAGTGTTCAACTCTTGTCTCAGTTTCGGCAAGTTGACGCCCTTGAGAATTTCACACTCTAAGTCTTCACATTTCTTCTCCAGCAAAGGGACATCTTGATTCCTCATTGCTTTGCTGTTGATGGCCCATTCTTTTGTTCTAATTTTACAATTTTTCAGCAACTGCATGACTCCCTTCCCTCCAGATTTGCTGCATTCATCTATGATCATTGAGCAATATTCCTTATCGTCCGCCATGTGGTTAAACCACTTGAAGGGTCTAGAGACCCAATTCACCGATTCAATAGAAAGCTTATCGGATTATGGTCGGAAATGCCTTTAGGGAGAGTTGATTGAACCAAGGATGGCCATATGCCTAAGAGTTCTAGGGACAGAAGGAATCTGTCCAATCTGCTGCAAGTGGGATATTCCCTGTAATTAGACCATGTGAAGTCCCCATTCTGCAATGGTAAATCCATAATCTTCAATTGATCCAGGAACTTCCTGAAGCTTTCGATCTCTGCTCTGTTGGTACACCCTCCTGATCTTTCTTCCACCGCTAAGACCGAATTAAAATCACCTCCAATAAGGACCGGTCTATTCAACTCTGCCACTAAACTGGAAATTTCTTCAAACATAGCGTTTCTTCTTATCAAAACCGAGGGGCCATAGACATTTATCAAAATGAAGTCAGTGTCTTCCTTTAAGAGTTTACCCGACAAAACCATGAAATTTCTTTTGATAATCTCCTTCTCGCATTGGAAAAAACTAGAATCCCACCATATAATCAAGCCTCCCGCTGAACCACTAGCCGGTGAGAATTTGGTTTGGAGTTTCGAGTTTGACCCACATATTTGCGAAATTAGCCTCCTGTCTATTGCTGACAACTTCGATTCTTGAATAAACAACATCTTCATACCAGAATTACGGATGAGTTTTTTTACTGCAGCCTTTTTCTCAAACTTTCCTAACCCACGCACGTTCCAAGAAATTATAAGGTTTTTCTTCATGAAAAGATAAAAAAACTCTGAAATGGCGGCCACGCGATTCAATCGCTATTGGGTTTCTCTAATTCCGCCAGTCTCTCAATAACCATGTCTCTGCTTGCTTCGAAAGTCAGGCCTAGATTTTCGCAGACCTCCAATGTGATAGCTGCTTCTTTAAGATAAGCTTCTTTCAAATTCTTCGAGTTTGCTAAATCTAATGGAATCTAATGGAATCGCTATTGGGAGGCCCTTTCCCTCCAATGTGATGGCTTGCAATTATTACTGAGTGCGTTGAAGATAGGGTGTTCATAGGTGGTTAATCGTATCATAATTTGTTAATGTAGTTTTTGAAAGTCTTGATTTGATGTTTTTATGAACCGTAACCGTCCTATTTAAATTCGTTATCGTTTAAACGGTTTGTCAGTTTTTTCGGTACGATTACTTAGTTAATCATAAATTGTTACTACCAATAGTTTAAAAATATAAACACAAAAAAATGAAAATAAAATATTCAATATTTATAATATTAGACACCACATAAACATAAATAATAATAATAAAAGTCAGTAACTAAATGTACCTCCTAACTTAATAAATAACCACTATTTTCCCCCACTGTCGTTTATTGTTTCACCAAAAAATTGTAATCATAATCATCACTTTTAACCGTTAATTTTATTGGTATGATTACCGTATCATTTTGTCCAAAATTTTCAAGACAGATTATTTATCAATTGATTTGGTTTTTCAGTATAGTATATTAATTCAGATTCTTATAAACAACCCTGGTTAAAAATGAATATATTTTAATACACAGTCTGTGTATATTTTTTGTACGCCACCCTTCTTTAAAATTTAAAACTTAACCCTAACACCTTAAATTTTAACTCTAAATCTTAAATCCTTAAATTTAAAACTCATTTTATACGAACCGTGTATCATTTTTTTTTGAGTTGGAAATCTGTGAATTGATCATGTTACACGTCAAACGAATTACAACTCGATTGTACGAACAAACAAGATAAAGAGGGGGAAAAAGAAAAAGAAAGAAAAAGAGATTTTCTTTTGAAATTTGTCAGTTCGATTGAATATATGTAAAGTTACGTGGCCCTACCCAATTATAATTGATGTGGAAGTACTGTGTTGCCGCCTATATGATCGATGCTTTGTTTTAACCTTTTCATCAAGATTCCCCCTTCGGCCCTGCCCTCTTCTACGCCTAATGATTTGGAATATCATTTTACATTTTCTTCCGGAAACCAACAATCTCAAGGACGGATTTTCCCGGAATTTAAAAAACTTTCCCAGAAAATTTCTTAGTTTTTTAAAATCAAATTGTTCCTAATTGATCATCTGTCAATTGGAAATTTAATATTGCCTTTTTGTCGTGGCTGGCTGAAGAAAAAGACAGAATATACAAACAGCAAGGATTAGGAAGTTCAAGTCTGGATTTATTTATAGGAATGCACAAAGAATTTGGTTCTGTTTTGATATATTTTAATATGCAACGTTCAGAGTTTATGAATTTAAATATTCAGTTTACCAGAATTATTTGCTCCATCATGCATTTCTGCTATAATCTTCTAATCATCATTATGATTGAATATACAATATTTTACAAGGTTTTGATTTGTGCAAATCAAACTCCAGGGAACATTTGAGATTCTTTTCATTTTGAGTCTTGTCTTGTCTACGGACGGCCAGGGCTATAGAAACCAGAACAACATGCAGCATTAATCAAAACCAATTTTCTGATTATTTCTATTGAGTTTCGTTAGAGTTGTGATATAAATTCTTTTAAAATTGAGTTTAAAGTAATAATATTACTTTTAGTAGTTCTTGTCCCGGGCTTTAGGGGAGCTTCTAGGGTTAGGCACCCTTACCATTAGGTTAAAATTAGGCGCGAGTTACACAATTTCTTATAAAAATGGTAAGGATTTATATAGTTATACAATTCCTTACAATCAACACATATTCTTACATAAATGCTAAAAATTTAAGTTATCATATAAGAATTTGTGTAGTTACACAATAATTAAGTAGTTACACAAATGGTAAGAATTTTTGTAGTTACACAATTTCTTATCCATCCTACACATTATTATTAAAATGATAAAAATTTATATAACTACACAAAAATACTCCTAATATTAACATAATTTTAAGGCGCATAATTTTAAACCTTCCCTAAACCAGTAAAGTAACGACATTTAGGGGGTTTTTACCCAGAATAACATGCAGCATTGATCAAAAGCAATTTTCTGATAATTTCTATTGAGTTTTGTGCTTTAAAGTCAAATCGTACTGCTGGATTTTGATTCATGGTGATTAATTATATGGGTGACTCTATGGTATAAAAGTCTAATTTGATTAAAAATATGTTTTTTTGTTCAATACATGCTATAACACTAAAAATTTAAAATCTAAGTCCTAACCTTTAATCATAAATTTAATTTTTTAGTATAAAAGCAAAAATAGAAGCACAAAAAAGAACATATGATTTCTATTAGCCTAATTTAAGGTTAAAAAGACAAGTTTCGAAACTTGTCAAAGCATCCTAAAATGTTATACTTTTATAACATTTTTTCAACAATTTTTAAAACTTTGTTTGTTTAGGTTGGTAATTTTTCGACAACTTTCCAAACTTGGTCTTTTTAGGTTAAAAATACAAGGTTAAAAACTTGTTGAAAAACCAAAAACTTGTTGAAAAACCACGAAAATCAACCTAAAATATTATGAAACAATAGTAACATTTTAGGTAATTTACTGTTTTTTAATCTTAAATTAGGCTATTGTGCTGTAAACACACTCCTAATTATATACGATACTCAACATAAAATTTTTCGAAATCTTAATTTTATCATTAAATTACGTTCTATTTAACACGGTTTTTATCGTTACAAAATGAAACAGAAAATTTTAGTTGAAATATGTTAAGATGATACTATAAAAGGAAAAAAAATCCAGAGTACGTAATCGCCCTCAACGAAGTAAATATGTTGAGACAACAATTTTAATCTGTTTCTCAGTTTTGATGATTTCCGTGTGGAAAAAGGATTCCAAATTTCAATCGACGAGGAAGGAAACAGGGAAATTTAGTGAATTAGTACTAAATCTCAAAGTGGAAACTCCTTGTCAAGTAAGGAAAGTTATAACACTGAATGGAATTCATCAAAAACAGAAAACGGATTATTATCCAAAATCATAATTTGTTCTTTTTCATTCCCAGACAAAAATTATTTTATGGACATAAATCATTATCCGGACCGATCCGGACCGAATATTTCGGTCAATCGGTTAACCGGTTTAATGCTTAAGGTTTAGGGTCGAGAATTAAGCAACTCAAATTTACCGGTTATTTAAAATAATTTTTTAACGGTTAACCGAACTCGATTTTGCATACCTCTAGTGATAAGCCGAGACCATATAATAAAATTTCAATGTAAGGATAGAAATTATTAAAATCGTCTTTAATTTAGCAGAATTTCCCAAATAAGCTGGAGTAAACAACTTGTGTTGTGTGCATAAGCAAAATGGGATATTAATATCACATTACTCTTTCATTTTTCTTGTAGAACCGGAGAAGTTTTCGTCCATAAATCAATCGGATTAAATTTCGAATTTAAATACTAGAAATTACTTTTTGACTTGTGTAAAAATGACAGTTACTATCTGTCACCATCAGCTGAAACTTTACCATTTGGAATTGGCTGAAGTAAAAAAGCATGGGTTAATGTCAAACTTGTGTTTTTCATTTTTCATCTTAGAATAATATATCAGACAAAAGAATGCCCCACCACCCTTGCAGAGGACATTGATTCTCAGACATTTGATGAGACACATGCATCTCAGATTATTTAACACATCTAAATTTTTATTAAGTAATGTTATGAGTTCAAATTTTCTACTTAGTATTTTTAAGTTAAATATAAAAAAATATAATATTTGATAATCAGAATGTGACACGTGTTATCTTCTGGTTGAAGAAATAAAAACATTAAAAAATAACATATGGTGCGTTGAGTAAAAGAGATAAAATGACGTGGAAATTTAAAAATAATAATAATAAATTTTATGTCATCTTTTCAGTTACGATTAAATGTCGGAGGTATCATTTTAAAAACGAAATATAACGTTAGTTATTATTTTGTCAAAAAAAAAACAGTTAAGGTACTAAAACATGAATACAAGAATACATAGGGTACTATTTATGTAGTTTTCCTTATTTATCTTCAACCGTTGCTTTTGTAATAAAATAAAGGGAAAAATACATATTTAGTACCAAAACAAAACAAAAAAGTAATATTAAATATCATTTTGTTAAAAATAATAATTAAGGTACTAAACTAGTAACGCAGACATATTTAATGTACTAAATATATAATTTTCCCTAAAATAAAAATAGAAGAGGATGATGAGGTGGAGGGAAACTATAACACTCATTGAATGCGACTTTTCTTTCATGAGAGTCTCCTCTTATTAATTCAACTCCTTTTCTCAGTTGCTACTTCATTTTCTAGGCCTCCACCTTTCTTTCTCTTGCATTCTTTTTCTTACCAAAGCATTCAAAGACACTGTTGAGAAACCAGAGCCCTAGTCATTTGCTGACAACATCCCACCTAGGATTCAGCGAAAGTTGCTGTTTTAGGAAAGCTTTCTTCCTCATTGTGATTTGGTCTGGTCTACAAATGGGGAGGCACTCTTGCTGTTACAAGCAGAAGCTAAGGAAAGGTCTTTGGTCTCCTGAAGAAGACGAGAAGCTGTTAAGACATATCACCAAGTACGGCCATGGTTGCTGGAGCTCTGTCCCTAAACAAGCTGGTAACTTGTTTTTCTCATTATTAACTTACACCCCTTTTTTTTCCATGTCGGTTTCTTCTTTAAATCATTAACTTCCCCGAATTGTTGACGAAATATGCAGGTCTGCAGAGGTGTGGAAAGAGCTGCAGATTAAGGTGGATTAATTATTTGAGGCCTGATTTAAAGAGAGGCACATTCTCTCAAGAAGAAGAACATCTCATAATTGAACTTCATGCAGTTTTGGGCAACAGGTATCTTTTCGTTTTCTTTTCTAGTTTTTTTG
The DNA here is from genome assembly GCA_958450335.1 of Hibiscus tridactylites. NCBI lineage: Eukaryota > Viridiplantae > Streptophyta > Magnoliopsida > Malvales > Malvaceae > Hibiscus > Hibiscus tridactylites. Next base: position 66,964,785 of record OY288287.1, on the reverse strand, counting down.
GTTTTGTAAATTATACAGATTTATGTAAACATACTTTGGTTTATGTTTGGTTCGAATCTCAGGTGGTCCCAAATAGCTGCACAATTGCCCGGAAGAACCGACAATGAAATTAAGAATCTATGGAACTCTTGCTTAAAGAAGAAGCTTAGGCAGAGGGGCATTGACCCTGTCACTCACAAACCCCTCTCCGAGGTTGAAAATGAGGAAGACAACAAGGGTCACTGCAAGGACATGGCGGCTTCCGGATCGTCGAGTGAATTGAAACTCAACTCGACCAATCCGAAAGCCGGAATGTCGGTTACCGTACAAGGTTACCGGTTGGAAACGGAACGCTCCCCGAGCTCCAAGACAATGAACAGCAGTGATAACAATGGAAACAACCACACCAACGTCAATTTGATGATGTCTACAGCAGCTAGCAGCAAAGTGTTCTTTACGGACAAATTCTCGACCACGAAGGCCAACAACCAGCAGGGGATGCATCTTCCGATTCAACAATTGAACTTTGCGTCCGCCTCGAATCCGACTCTCTGGTTTAATCAAACTAGCCAAGCGTTCGACATCAATCCCGAATTTTCTTCGATGTTCCCGCCATTGACTGCAACTTCCTTCCTCTCTGCTCCCATGGGGTTCAAGTCTTCGGTCTCGGTTCCCACTGTAAACGGTTCCCAGTATTGGGAAACCGGTGCGGCGTCCTCGGCTAACAACAGCAACAGCAGCAGCAACAGCACCGAGCTACAAAGTAACAGTTCGATGTACGAGAACAATAGCTCCTCTTGGGGAACACCAGAGAAAGATGCTCCTCCAAATCCAATCCATCTAATGGAAACTCAAGCTGATGAAATCAAATGGGCTGAATATCTCAACAATCCATTGCTAATGGCGGCTGCTTTGCAGAACCAAACTCCACAATCCTTATACAACATCAACATCAAATCGGAATCAGATTTCGTCACCAATAATTCATCAAACAGCATGTGGCCTCATAACCAACAGCAGCAGCAAGAACCTACACAAAATCCCAGTATGTGTGGTAAGGATATCCAGAGACTTACAGCAGCTTATGGACATATTTAGCTTTACAGCCATGAAAGTGGGGAACTTGAATTGAATTAAAACAAATCTCTCGTATTATATCAGGTGTGCATCACAGTTTTTTCTCTTCCTTTTGGTCTTTGATTCTGGTGTATATAGGTCTGATACAAAGATTAATTGTCAGCTCTGGTTTTGGACTAAATGTGAGCAAATAATTCTTTGTTGTTAACTTGTTGGTTTGCGTTTGTGGGGTTGAATTGAAAGCAATTATTTCTTCAATATTTGAACCACTTTCTTTGGTACTATTTGCTTTAAAATTTGAAAACTGATATCAATTCAAGAACACGTGAAAATTCTTTTGTCACCACTTTGTTTTCCCACACTCGACTGCTTGTCTTTGTCTATCACTGTTTAGAGGACAAAGAAAATAAGAAATCGTTATCGCTTTTATAAAGCTTTATCACTTTAGTTTCAGATTTTGCTAAAATTATTTTAATTGTTATGTTTTGATATACAAATTGTGCTATAAAATTTATAGAAATATTATTTTTAAATTATAAAATACGAATCTTTAACTCTAAGATAGCCCAAAATCCTAAAACTTAAATCATAAATTTTACGCTCTAAAACATAAGTCCTGAATTAAACTCTTAGACCTAAACTTGATAAAGTGGATATATATAGGGAAAGTGCCGAGTTTTTAAGGTTTAGAGGTGAGGTTTTAAGGTTTATGATTAGTGTTTTAGTGTTTGTGATTATGTTTTAGGTTTGAGAATACTCCCTCTGTCTCACTAGAACTGTCACATGTTGACTTTTTTTGGGTCAAACTTTTTCAACTTTGACCTCTTATAATTTAAAATTTATTATTGATAAAAATATGAAAAAATATATTTTAAAAACCTTGAATCAACTAGTTTTTAAATATATTTTTTATAATTTTTAATTAATTAAAATATTTAAATAAATTATAGTCAAAGTTGAAAAAATTTGACCAGAAAAATATCAACATGTGATAGTTTTACTGGGACGGAGGGAGTATAATGTTATGGTTTAAAGTTTAGACTTTAAGATTTAGAATTTAATAATTAAGAGTTAGAGTTCCTAAAAGGGATAGAAATAATTTTTAAAACATGCTTGTAAAAAAAAACTTTCTACCCACGTTGTATCAAATAACTACCTCACTCTAGGGGTGTTCAAAAAAATTCGATCTGATTGATCCTATTTGATTATTTATTGATCCGATCCGAAATTTCGAATATTCGGTCCGTTTTTTATTTTTCGGGTACGGATAATGGTTTTACATTCGGATCGGATATCCGATTATCCGGTATCCGAAAATTCAAATTTTTTTATAGGTATAAATCTTATTATATTCGATATTTTTACTTGTTATATATGAAAAATTGAAATTTCCATGGATACAATATTGTTATATTCAATAATTTATTGTTTTTTATATTCGAAAACTTAAAATTTTCATTGATAGAACCATTAAATTAAAAAATAACCAAATCATAAATTTCGGATATCTGAATTTTCGGATATCTGATTTTTTCAGATCAGATACGAATCGCTATTTAGGTGATCCGATTTTTTCGGATATTCAAATTTTCGAATCGGATCTAATCCGATATCCGAAATGAACACCCCTACCTCACTCTCTATATACATGGCATATCAAAAATTATAGTTTATTTTTGGCTTAAGGGTGTAAGAAGCCCTTGAACTTTTGAAAAATAATCAATTAAGCCCTTAAACTTTTTTTGCACCCAATTAAGCCCTTGAACAAAGAAATTTAATCAATTAAGCCATTGAACCAAGAAATTGAATCAATTAAGCCCTTTGACCAATTTTGACAATTAAATCTTGACCTTTTTTTTTCTTCAGATATTACCGGCACATAATACACTACAGTTCCATCATGTTGCATTTACAAAAGAAATTCAAAAAGTATTTTTTTTATAAATTTTATAAGTCTTTTAGAATTTTTAGAATCTTTAAATAATTTTTTAAATAAAATAAAAAATTCTGAAAACTGTCAAGTGGAAACATTGTGACATAGTGCACTGCAACAATGGATCGATCAAAACTATTAAGATTTAATGGTCAAGGTTGGTCAAATGGCTTAATTGATTCAATTTATTGGTTTAAGGGCTTAATTGATTAAATTTTGTGGTTCAAGGGCTTAATTGGGTGTAAAAAAAATTTAGGGGCTTAATTGATTTTTTTTCAAGAGTTCAAGGGCTTCTTACACCCTTAAGCCTTTATTTTTTAATATTAACGATGTTTATGAGATAAATGTGTTCACAAGTTGAATAAAGAATCGGCCCGGCATGATGGGTTGGGCTTCATAATTGAAATATTTTCAATTGTACAGAAGTTGTTTGGTAAATTTACTAGAACTTCCATTTATCAAAAAAAATTACTAGAATTTCCAAAGCATGATGGAAAACATCAATAAAAATAAACGTGTAGTGTACTCAGTATATGGCTGTGCAAAAAAACCCGACGAACCGAAAGCAAAATTAAAATTTAAAAAATTAATTTGAAAATATAGTTAATCGAATCGAATAAATTAGCTTCGATTTGAATACAATTTTTAGTTTTAAACAAAAGCGGGTAACTGAACTAACCGATTACATAATATATAATATAAAAATATGCATATTTATACAATTATATTGGCAAAATTTAACGCCATTGTTAATTTATTCTCTTCCTCAAATATTTTTTGAATATTTTTATTGTCTTGAAAAGTAAAAAATTAGCTGTAATTTTTAATATATTTTTCTCTCAACCTTAATTGTCAATTATTTCATATTCTAAGTTTCATACATTAATACTTTTCTTCTTCAAATACTTAAAAATTGAAACTCTAGCTTATTTTTCACTATATTATTATATTTTATATTTTTAGTAAGGAAAGTTAATAAACTATTATCCGAACCGAACCGAACCGAATATTTCGATTAACCGATCAATTGATTAACCGGTTTAATAGTTAAAATTTAGGATTGAGAATTAAACAACCCGAATTTACCGATTATTCGAAATAATTTTCTAACGGTTAACCAAACTCGGTTTTACACACCCTTACTCAGTACTTGAAGGTTTTAATATTTACCTGGTGTGGTGACAAATTTACAATTTCTAATATTATAATATTTGAAATTAATATAATAGTAGGACTACAATTAAAATTAATCAGTACAAATGTACAATGCGCATATAAAATTAAAAGTAGGGTAAACTATATAAATGTTCATCAAACTTTCAGGGCAGATTCATTTTGGTCACTGTATTTTTAAAATATTTGATAAGGTCATCCAATTTTTAGTTCGAATTCGTTACGGTCCCTCCCGATAGAAATTGACGTTTTTCCCGTTTTCCTTATTAAAAAACAGGTAAACTACACCAACCATCACACAACTTTCTTCGCACACATATTTTGGTCACTAGAGTTTAAAAATTTTCAATTTAATAACTTAACTTTCGAATTGTTCATATTTTTGCCACTCTCAAATGACATGGTTATACAAATAAAAAAATTCGATTAATCCTTAAAAAACTTCGGGTAATGATTTTTTTACTTTGCTTATTAAATTTACCATATTTGATATTTTAATAAGCAAAGTAAAAAAATTATTACTCAAATCAAATATTCTAATTAACCGGTCAATCGATTATCCGATTTAATTGGTACAATATAAGACCGAGAATTGAATAATCTGAATTTAGCAATTAACCAAAATAATTTTTTAAGGATCAATCGAACTTGATTTCGGTACAAATTTTTAAAATAAATTATTTCGATTCGGTTAGGGTTCACAATTTTAAGCAAAATTGATTAACCGATCTGATCTATGATATACAATATTTCTAAATTTTATGCATTACAATATCTTATAGTCCAGTGATTTTGATACCCTTCTGATTTTTTTTAAAAAAAGTGTTGACTCTGGGTAGGATTAATAGGTGTGAACTTTCAATTTTTGACTTTCTAGTTGTTTTTACACTTTTATCACAACCGAACAATTATTAAATTTACCATGTTGTCATATTTGATATTTTAATAAAAAAGTAAAATAATTATTTCTATAATCAAATATTTCGGTTAACTGGTTAATCGATTATCTGATTTAATTGGTACAATATAAGATCGAGAATTTAATAATCTGAATTTACTAATTAACCAAAATATTTTTAAGGATTAATCGAATTTTTCTATTTGTATAAACATGACATTTGAGAGTGGCCAAAATATGAACATTCGAAAGTTAAGTTATTATATTGAAAATTTTTAAATTCTAGTGAGCAAAATAGGAGTGAAGAGAAAGTTGAGCGATGATTGGTGTACTTTACTTATTTTTTATTAAAAAAAATGAAAGGTAACGAGAGTGACTTTATTGAAAGCGAACTAAAAGTTCAGTGACCTTATAAAATATTTTAAAAGTATGGTCACCAAAATGAATATGCTCTAAACGTTCAATGAACCATTTATATAGTTTACCTTTTACCTTATAATTACGTTGGACTATTAAAAAATTATAATTATAATTAATATATTTGTACAACTACAACCATAATCAATCATTGCAACACATAATTGAATGGATTAATAATTAAAATATATTCGGATAAAGTCGACAAATAATAAAAAGATATTTTACCAAAATTACAGAGATTTAAAACGATTAAACTAGAGAATTAACCGTTGCTATTTGAATTATGAATAAGATTTCACAATTTAAAAGTATAAAAATGAACAGATATAATACATAGACTCAATCTATAAATTCGAATATGAAATTTTGACCCATTTGAATAATGTTAAGGGGAGCGTACATGGGAAAGTGACTCACAATCAAGTAAGGGCCATACAAGTAGTGTTGTCTTGTAGCTTCTTCTAATTCAAAGAAGTTAAAATGTGCTTATTCATAATTGTTACACATTTTTTATAACATTATAAATTAGTGGTCTCACGACAAGTATTAATATTTAAAATTAAATTTTGATATTTAATCACCAAACTAAAATATTACCTAAAAGTGTAATATTTTAATAAATGAATAATATTTTAAATTCTGTATTTTATAACATTTCAATTGATACCGCGCGATAACTATTATTGCACCCTAAACTCACCCCTAACCAACTCCATTTTACTGTATTTATTCAGGAAGCTGGTTATACAAGCAATAAGGGAAATGCCTATACTCACTAAAACACAAAACAATGTGGTAACGTAATCAAAGGGTCATGTTAGTTTTTCAAAACCGAGGATGGTTCTAGACGTGCAATAGGTGCGATTGTACAGGGTTCTCGAAAAATAAAAGCTCAAAAATAATTAAATTAAATTCTTATAATAAAAAAAAAAAATTAGTTATGGACTAGTAGTAAAATATATAAGAAAAATATAATGATATTGTACTTTGTACATTTTGAGTCTTGTTATACTCATTTTCTTATTCCAAAGTAAGTCTACCATGTATACAATAAAGTCAACAAACATTTACTTTTTTTAAAATTGAGTGTTCCATTTTAATAAATTGCATAAGACCCAAAATCTTTGAACCGCCCAGGTTTGCCGGTTAGTTAGAAGTAAGATCAAAATCAAATCCTCATTTTCAATATGAAACTAACTACGTTTTGACATCCTTATATACCTTGGCTTAAAACAACTCCGTTTTCTTTTCTTAGATCAAGAATATTAAGAGGATCTGTTTAAATATATAATTTGGGATAAGTATTAACTAAAGACTAAAATATTATTTAACTTTTTTTTTCCGATTAGGTTTAGAGGTTTTAATGAGGCACATAGTAGTATCCCTCCTTCATCTAAAAAAAAAAACTAAAGACTTATATATTATTGGAAATTAAGATATTTCAAAAGAATTTAATTTAATTTGTTTTAAGAAAAAAACCCTGAAACAGTTGTTTATAACTCATTGTGAGAATGGTGCCATGATTGCCGGAGATGTGACCGGCAGTGAAGAGAGGATGAAATCGATGAACAACCGACAGTGAAGAAATAGAAAATAACTGAAACTCTATTAGAAATGAAACTATTCAGTGTATTCAACTCATTACAATGGTAGGTTTATATAACCCAATGTTTAACGGCCTATGAACGGCCCAACAACTATTTAACAAACTAATTAATAACTTCTAACATTCACCCTACTTTCTCAACCTTCTTGAACTTTTCAAATTGATGAAATTCGAACATTCACCTTGTTTTCTTCTTTTCTTTCGCTTTTGGATTTTCTTGTAGTCGATCCTTAACCAACTAATCTGATGTCTTGCGATCTTTTTTTTAGTGTACTTGAAAGGAGCTTTCATCAGCTTCCTTTCTTTTCTTCTTCTTTTACTTCTCGATTCGATCAATAACTTTGCTTTTAGCTTTCCTTGAGCATATGATCTGCTATATACATCTGCATCAGTGGCAGTGTATTTGAAAGAAGCTTTCTTCATCTTCCTTTCTTCTTCTTTTTTTCTTCTTTTACTTCTCGACCAATACTCTGCATTTAGCTTTCCTTGAGCATATGATCTGCCATGTACATCTGCATCGATGGCAGTGTAAAAAAAAGAGAAACTCTCTTCTTTAGTTTTCTTTCATTTCTTCTTTCGTTCCTTGAATATCTGACTTGAGATGCAGCAACCAACTGAGAACCAAAATCAAGTAACAAGAAGCACTATCCCAACAACCAACAATGAAGAAATAAATTTCAAATTGTTCTTGAACACAATTCAACATTCCCTAGCTTCCAACAACAATCCGTAACTTGTAGCACCAGTAATAACAACCAAAGTAGATGTATAATAATTTCCAGCAGAGAAGCATGTAAAGCACAGTGAGAATAAGTAGAAGAACTCCCGCACATGAGTAGAGTATTAGTAATTTGCATCGATGTGGATATACAAGAAATAAGCAAATAGCAAGTTTCAATGCAACAAACTATTAGCAACATCTTCAGTTTTCAGATTTCTATCTGACTCTAGTATATCTTTTGAGCTCAGGATGATTTTTCATAAAGCTTACAAAATTCTTCCCTCTGAAATACTCGACACGAGTTTCCTGCAAGATAGCCCATCTAGACTCTAAATCTTTATGGTCCCTCACTTTCTCAGCAAAACACTGGAACACATCCGGCAACCAATCTCTAATCTACACCAAGTGTAGCACTAGCAGAATCCAGATCATCACACAATAGCCAAATAGTCAGCCAATCAACAAAGAATCAGCAACAATCCAATGCACTAAAGGATGACACGGAAAAATTGCACAGCAATACCCCAACAAAATTAAGAAAGCGGTAGTGGAAACAAGAAAGATCAAGAATCGTTCCCAATCACAGAAAGAATAATCTCCAATTTAACATATCACAAGAAATGCAGAATCGACAGAGGTATTTCACCACTCTGTTCACACCATTAGTAACCAGAGAAGACAAAAAATGAAACAATGAAAAGGGACTCTCACCAAAACAAATTCACTAGTATGATTTAGCCTCCATGTCTCAACCATACAACCCATGAGAAGATAGATTGGAAATCGAGTGAAACAACCTCTGACGATCCATCGAAGAACAGATCGCTGATTAACACCAGAGAACTAACAGAACTCCGACGAATGGAGATGAACCAACAAAATTAACCTGAAAAATCTTCATCCCGAAAGAACCCTAAGTGACCCACACAAAATGCGTGAAATCCTTCATATTCAAGGCGGCCAGTGCGGCAACCAAATCGGAGCCAAGTTCTGGGAAGTTGTATGTGCAGAACACGGCATAGATCCAACTGGGCGTTACAGCGGAGACTCAGATCTCCAGCTCGAGAGGATCAATGTCTACTACAATGAAGCCAGTTGTGGTAGATTCGTTCCTCGAGCTGTCCTTATGGATCTTGAGCCTGGAACCATGGACAGCATCAGATCCGGCCCTGTTGGCCAGATTTTCAGGCCGGACAACTTTGTTTTCGGTCAATCCGGCGCCGGAAACAATTGGGCTAAGAGCCATTACACTGAAGGTGCTGAGTTAATCGACTCAGTTCTCGATGTTGTTCGGAAAGAAGCTGAAAATTGCGACTGTCTCCAAGGGTTTCAGGTTTGGCATTCGTTGGGAGGTGGAACCGGATCTGGAATGGGAACACTCTTGATTTCGAAGATAAGGGAATGTGAGATTTCAGAACGAAAAAGAAGCGGCGGGAGTAAAACAGCACCATGATCGTTCTTGGCGAATGATACCATGTGAGAATGGTGCCATGATTGCCGGAGATGTGACCGGCAGTGAAGAGAGGATGAAATCGATGAACAACCGACAGTGAAGAAATAGAAAGTAACTGAAACTCTATTAGAAATGAAACTATTCAGTGTATTCAACTCATTACAATGGTAGGTTTATATAACCCAATGTTTAACGGCCTATGAACGGCCCAACAACTATTTAACAAACTAATTAATAACTTCTAACACTCATTATATTTGTAATTAAAGTTCAGTATTCAAAACTTATAGAGTAGAATTTTCCTCCTGCCATCGAAAGTGTTGGAACAGATTGCTCAATTGTGTAGTGCATTTCTTTGGAAGGGGAAGGATGACTCGGCTAAGGGTGCTACAGTGAGTTAGGAAGGTGTTTGTTACCCCTAGTGTGAATGGGGATTGGGGTTAAGAATATGTTGATATGAAATAAGGCCTGCCTGATTAAATATTTGTAGCTTTTAATAGTTCGAGCTCGATCACTCTGGATGGCTTGGATGGATAAATATCTTTTGTAGAGTATTTCTATCTGGGATGTCACTTCAACGACTTGTAATAGTTGAGCATGAAAAAAAAAACTACTCGAGCTTAAAGAACAAATCAAGAAAAGTCTAGAAAATCTTTAGAGAAATGGACGTTTGCATGGTAACTCCACCAAGCATGCCTCTGTCATTGTTGATAGAATTAAGCAAGATGTTTGACTGCGACTATTTGGATGCAGGAAATTTGGTAGAATTAACCAAGCAAGATGTTTTAGGCACATAGTATTTTTGTTTTGTTGAGGTTTGATATGTTGGACAAAACATGGTTGAATTTAAAATAATTAAAAATAAACAGAAAAACATACATTATAAGAATTTAACAGATTCGAAATAACCGAAAATAAGATTGTTGAGGCCTCTTTGAAACACAATTATTTAAAGACAGATTCGACTACTTCTCGGTGCTTGAGTTCTTTAGTCGTCAATCTCCCAAGATACAATAGTGGATGATCTCCGACAACTGCATTACTGAAGAGATCACGAACAGTACTCGTGTCTTTGACTATCACCAGAAAAACAATGCAATTTGAGAGAAGAAAACCTTTCGAATTGTGTTTTAAAATTGAAAGGAGGCCATGTATTTATAGAAAAAATTAGGTTAAACGTGAGAAATAAAATATTCTGAAAATATTCTTCATCTGATTTGTTTCGAATATTTTGCGTGAATAACAAGCAGTGTCTTTTTTTGAATTAAAGAGGAAAAAAGACAAACTACTAAGTACTTGGTACTACAGAACCAAGAACATCCCTTTCAAGAAAAGGATTTAAAAAGGAAGGAGGCATCTCGAAAGTAACCAGTGATTGACTTGAGCCATCTTGTGTCTTGGCCATTTTGTCTGCCGGCGCATTCCCGTCCCGAGGTACCCATTTGATGTTAGCTACCCAACTGCGCTTTCGCAAAGCGTCGATTGCTCTAATGAGGTATCTCTTTAATATTCAAAAATATTATCGTTTAATACCCCAGTTTAAGGGAACCAAATATTATTCTTTTAAATTCGAGATATTCACCAAAGATATGTTATCGTTAAAGGAAAAATTGCTAAAATGTCTACACGCCTACAAATGGCCACACTAGACCGAACATTCGCGTCACCCACGTTATTCGAGTGCGCCCAACCCAAATGGGATTGGATTCACACCCGCTTACGCGCGAGGCACAATTTCCATTCAAGTCATTCAATGACCACAAATTTGGTAAGTGTATATAAACACTTCTCATTCCATTTATCCTATCTAATGGAATATATGGGTTTTATTTTCCTTTACTCAATTAACAACTCTCTTACTTTGAGCATCAATTTCTCATTCAATACTCAACCATTTTGAGTATATGAGATACCGTTGTAAGGATTTCATGGAGTAGAATAAGACCCAAAAGAATCCTTATTCAAATATCCACCTTTACTCGTTCGAAATATGTCACCCCCTCGTCCCGGTCTGGCCGGATGACCGGTCCGAGTGGGCCACACGGGGAAAACCGAAGCGAAACCCGTTAAGGTTCCCCCTCGGTTAGCAACCCTATTTTTTTCTTGAACTTAATCTTTTCTAAAAGTTCATTTAAGTCCTATGTGATCAAACGACGGAATAAAATACATGAGACAAACATTCAAACCCAAAACAACATTTAAACAACCCAATTTTAATCTTTTAAACAGGCCGTTTCGAAACACCCTTGAGGCGTATCGAAACGCCTTGACCAGGTCAACTGCCCCAGAGCCTATACAAGGGGTTGTATCGAAACAATGGTCAACCGTTCCGAAACGCCCTCAACGGTCAACTTCTCGTGGTCAACGAGATTTTGACCGTTTCGAAACCCTCAGACCCGTTTCGAAACGCCTTCATCTCGTCATTTTCTCATAATTCTAGTAGCCAAATCGTTCCGAAACCCGTATCGAAATAGGGGCTCTTAGAGGCCAAACCGTATCGAAACACGTTCCGATACGGGGTCCCTGAAGCCTACCCGTTTCGAAACGACCCAGCCCGTTTCGAAACGCTGGCTACCTGCAACCTTTGAAAGACAGATTTTTGGGGAATTTCAACAATTCTAATGGTCCCATAGGACCCCTAAAGGCACACAACACCAACAAACATAGTCTAGAGGCATACATCTTATGTCAAGCATACTCAAACACACTCAAGGCATAAATATAAACCATCATACATACATGACAAATTCACAATAGTCTTTCATACAAATCATGCTTGAAGACATTAAAAAGAACCAATAGGCATCATTCATCTCAAATAAGTTTACATGACATTCAAAGCAACTTAAGCATTCATAAGACATCCATCATACTAGCATTTGGCAAGATATATCATGCTTATAAAACCAAGTCAACCATAGACATACATCAAAACTCAAATCAACAATACCTATCCCATTGCTTAACTACTACATTCTATCATTTGAAATTCATACATTGAGCTAACCAATAGCAACACTTGGAGACCTTTCCTTGCCCTTGCCACCCTCAAGCTATTGATCTGCATTGTCGAACAAAAGAGAGCGTAAGCATAAAAGCTTAGTGAGGGTAAGCTCATAAAACAAACCTTCGACAATGCATGGTCCAAGCACGAGCAATTTCCATAATGAAATGCATGATCTTACCTCCGATCCGCAAAAGCCAAAATGAACATGATGCATGAACATATGATGCATGAACATATAATCTCATAAGCTCAACTTACAACGATACATATCTCAATGCATTAACCACATCATATATCGATTCATAAAGGGTGTCACATTTCGTATTAAATAAGCATATATACATAATCTCATACTGGCACCTAGTTATGACTCGAATACGCGGATAACATGTTGGAACGCATTTCCAACATAACCATTACCTACGGTGGGATTACACTCATCACCGGCTCTCGCGGAGGGGATTCCACTCATCCTCACGCCCTGTCGATGGGATTCCACTCATCATCGACTAATATAAATATTTATGGGTGTACCCGTACTCCTCCTTGGTGCCTTAACGCCACCAAGGCCACGCGCGTTTTGACTCTCGTGTGCACACTCATCCTAATGATCGATCATTGTACCCAAGCATACTAGTGCCAATATTAATTAAAATCCACAACCTCTCATCACATCAATTTCAATATAATTTTCGTGCTTAGCACGTACTCACCATGATTCTCAAAATCATGCAACCACCTCATAACCTCATTTCACAAACCAACACTACATGTATATCATCCAAACAATTATCACATCTTATATCCACATTATATCTGTCATCAACATGCATATAATCAATGCATTAAGCCATACTTCAACATACATGTGTATCACATTATACATAATAATCATGAGGCATAACACCAATTAAAGAGTGCATCCAAGGTCTCTAACTAAAGCTTAGGATTAGGCTACCACCATAATCCTAACTCTAGGTGGGTCTACCAAGCCCAACCTAGTCCACATGCTTGAACAAACCACTTAAAAACCAATTTAAAAACATTAACCACTCACCTCCACCTCCAAGCTCAAATACCAAGCAACCATGGTCTTCAATTTCTGGATTTGTTCCCAAGGTGTTGAGTTGAGTTGTGTGGGGCTCGATTCGTTCAACCGATGTTGCTCACCAAGTGGTAGAGAGGTGGATTTTTGGGTGGAAGGGTTGTGGAAGCTAAAAAGAAAAAAGACACAAAGAGTTATAGTGGTTCAACCTTCTAACCAAGGTCTACATCCACTACCTTAGCTCCCCACTAAGGATTTCACAATCAATCCACTATTGATTCGTCCCCTTTTCTAGGATTAGGAGGAAACCCTTACAACCGATCAAGCTTCTACCCAAAGTCTTGATCAAAACCCTCTTTACAAAGAGAAACAATAAAGCAAACTTAAACCCTCTAATAGGTGTTTATTTGCACAATTAAGCACTCACCCAAACCTAAAACACTTGAGCAAATTTGACAATTTTGGCTCACTAGTGTTTGTCTATACAAGAATTGACAATTTAAGTGCTAAGACATTCTTTGATCATTTGATGTTTGAAAATATGAGCATTAGCCTTCTCTTGATGCTTGGAGGTCCCTTTTATACTCCCAAATAAGTTTGTAGCCGTTACTAGCCGTTGGTATCATATTGGAGCCGTTGAGGACTTTAATTCCCACCATAAATGCAGTTCTGCAGCTACCCGTTTCGAAACGCTCGAAGCCATTTCGAAACACTCTCAATGTAGAAAGAGTCGTTGTAGTCTGTCAGGGTACCCGTTTCGGAACACCCCCTTACCGTTTCGAAACGCGTATCGAAACGCTATAAGCCCGTATCGAAACGCCTGCATTTAAAAGTTGGTTGGGAAAGAGCCGTTAGGGTTTATGACCGTTATGGTCAATGCCACGTAGGCGTATCGAAACGGCCTAGACCGTTTCGAAACGCTGGGCAAAAATCCTGTCCAAGGAAGGCCCGTTTCGAAACAAGTTTCGAAACGTTTTGGCTACTGTAATCCCCTGTTTCGAAACACCCTAAGGTGTTTCGAAACACCTAGACAGTTTTATGAAGTTTGCCTTTGAAAAACATAAAAAACCATTATAAAAACTTCCCTAAACATAATTTCAAGTTGTTTGGACTTTGTAAATGTTTTAAATACTTTTTAAATCAGTCCAAAACATTTTTCAATTATTATATCAAAACATTGGTTCTACAATCTCCCCCTTTTTGATATAATAAAACTCACTTGAAAAATTGTTTGGGATGCTCCCCCTTTAACTTTAAAAATGTGAATAAGAGAATTAAGAATATAAATCAAATAAAGCTCCCCCTTATTCATTTGAAAATTCAATTTTTCAAACCATTTCTCCCCCTTTTTGTTATATTAAAAAGAATTTAAAACATTAAGTTCAAAATAACATTAGAGGTAAAAATTTGACAAAAATACAAATTTGGTTTTAAAATGGCTCCCCCTTACTCAAAGCATCATAAAAAATGTTAGTCCAACATATATGATCATCTAGCTGAATAAACAAAAAAATAAAACAAATAAATGCTAAAACAACTAGATTTTTACCAACACTTGAACTTAAGGTAGGATGTGAAGCCTTCCTTCTTCAAGTGAAGCCTTCCTTGTGTGTATGGAGCTCCCCCTTAATGTTTGACTTGTTGAACATCTCCATCACACCTAGCAATAGACAATCAAGTAATTTTTGGTATCCAAATTGCTTTGGATCCATGAACATTAGTTGCACAAATTTTAGTCCCCTTAGGAATCCATTTTTCAATGTCATCCTTTTTAATTGAAGCACTAAGTCCTTTTGGGACCCAAATACTTCTAAAACATTTTCCTTTAATAAATCTAGGGGCATTAGATTGTCTAACATAAAAATTTGATTTTCCAAAATTGTTTTTCTTTTCAAGCTCTTTGGAAATCAAATCTTTTTCTTCTTGAACTTTTTGAAGCAATTTTTGTAAATCAAAACATTTTAATTCAAACACTTCAAGTTTTGCTTCAAGTTCAAGTTTGGTTTTAGAAAGCTGTTGCGACTAAAAATTTCAAAAACTTCGAGTACCTCGGATGTCGCTCGGACGAACCGGGTTTTAAATTGGTTTTTGGAAAATTTAATCGGATTTGTAAAAAAAATAGAGGAGTCGCCACCGGCCATTTAAAAATGGTAGACCGGACACCGAAATAAAAACCAGAGATTCTTTTCTTTAAAAATGGGTTCAGGAGTCAGTTACACGCGGGGAAGGATGAGCACCCCCGTTGTGCCCGAAAATCGGTACCAAAAACATTACCGCTTAATTAATGTTAAATTTTGCGAATTAAAGTGTTGAATCGTATCGAAATTTGGTTATACGAGTGAGTAAATTTTAAAGGTCTTAATATTCGAGAAGGAACGTCCGAACCACCACCACTACGACTGATACTGGCCTCGTTCGTTCCCGAATAAAAAGATGCTCGCATTACAATATAATTATTCTTGAAATGCATCTTAAGAAAGAAAATGAACGTACATAATAAAACAATGCAATGAATGAAAATACAATAATCATGACATTGGGCAAAGCAAATGAATAAAAGCACAAATACGAAGAACATAAAGCTAAACATGCGTTAGATAAGTAAGATGCGAATAAACACATCACAAAGTGAGCACATTATGTAACTAACTTAATATTTCTTTTAGCAATTAAGGACCATTAACTAAATTTAAACATGAATGCAAGACCTAACAATAAGTTCATGAAACGACCCAACATTGTATACGAATAAGCAAGCAAATAAAGTAACGGAAAAAATGCATGAATAACAAATAAACATGGTAAAATGCTGAATAAATAAAAGAGGCAAACTGGCAGGGATCAAGAATGTAATAAACCCATTTAAAAACATTAATCAATAGTGCAAAACGGGAATGAATCGAAAAGACGCGAAAAACTGTATAGACCAAGGTAGTGATTTTCCCACTCGAAAACAGATTGAAACTAAATCAGGGATGAAATTCAAAACTTCAAAAACATTTCAGGGGTCGGATGCGGAATTTCAAAACGCAGAGGCCCTTCACGCGTAATAACGGCGACGCGGAAGGGTTTAAGACGCGATTAAACCACATTTGAAACAAAAAAAACTTATAAATGCAAACTTAAAAAAATCATTCGGCCTTTTTTCATTTCGACTAACCCTAAACCGAGAACCATCCCCCCTTTTTTCTCTGTAAGATCCGGCGCCGCCACCCACTCCGGTCACCGTTGCTAGCGCCGGTGTCTTAAAAAAATATTTTTTTTGAAACCCCCTTTTTTATTCGAAACCCAAAACCAGATCCCAAAACACTTTTGAAAAAAAACAAACCACAAAAGGGAAGCCCCCTCCCCTTTAAAAAAAAATCAAAACGGAGCCCTAAAAATCTTCCCAACCGAGTCCCGGACGGCTCACCCGTCGAACTTCCTGACGGAAGTCAAGGGTTTATCACCGTCACGACTCGAAAGCCAGAGGAGATGGTGCTCTCGGAAGGTAGAAACAAACTTTCCCTTCTTCTACTTTTTGTTATTTTTGCATGCAAATAAAAAATGGAAACAAGGATACCTTAGAAGGCTTTTCTGTATTATTTCTCTGAAATTTTTTTCGATCGATACAATGGGTTTGAGTTTCGGATTTATATCCGAAAACATTACATGCAATATCTCTCTCTTTTTCTCTTTGTTCTACTCCCTGTTCTGATTTCTGGTTGCCATTTTAGTGTATAATTTGTTTTCGTTTGCATTTTTGGAATCTGACTTCTTTGTTTTCCACTGTTGCATGACGAACCCTCCCAAAATGGTGTTAGCGTGCACCGGGTCAGGGGCAGCTGAGGGTGCAGAAGGATGGTCACGGGATCGGCTACGCGCGCGTGGTGGGAGCCGGATCGTCTCAGGCGCGCGCGTGGAACACGAACGGACGTCGGGTGTATTGCACGCGCAAATCTGGTCCGTTAGATCAGATCTTGATCTAACGGTGGAAGGCATGTGCGGCACGGATCAAGGTCACCCTCATTAGGGTTTTCCTGGAGGGTGCGATCTGGACCGTTAATCCCAAGCCAGATCCAACGACTGTGGGCTGAGGCGGCGGCTGCACAAAGAAACACCAAGCAATTAGGGTTTTTTTTTCATTAGGGTTGTTGAAAAGGCTTACCGGGCTCGGGCCTAATGTATTTTATTTTAGGTTATGGACTGTATTAATTAAATAAATATATTGGGCTTTTATTTATATGTTAGTATTTTTTGTTTTTCAGATTTTCAGATTTATTAATAATAATAATAGATAATAATAAATGATAACAAATAATAATACGTATAACATAATAATAATAAAAACATACAAATACTAATGACATAAACAATTATACTAATGAATATGAATAAAAAAGATGAATAAACAAGTTAGATTAATATATAATAATAATACCAATAACTAGTGATAATACTAATAGCTTAAACATTAATGTTAAAAACATTATTAAATACTTAATAATAAAAATGGTGTAGAATAACCATAATTCGAGCAAATAATAAAAGAATATTATATAATATATTAGTAATATTTAGGGGTTTTTGTGAAATGGATGATATCAATAATATAATAAATATATAAATATAATGATACTAATAGTAATAATATTATAATAGTAGTGTCACTTATATATGTATATTTTTTCTTTTTTGTTTTATTTTAAATACTTAACAGCCCAATAAGCCCACTTACAACACAAACATAAAGGGGTCCGAGGTCCGGACAAAATTAGTGATTACAGCTGCCCCTCTTTGCTTATACTTGTGGAACAAGAATAAAGCAAAGACCATAAGCACTAATTTTGTCCTACTTCCCTGTTGAACGGTTTGCCTTCCCAAAGTAGCCACGCAATTCCAAGTGATTCTTCTTCCCAAAACCTTTCGATCGTGGATTCTCCCCTAGATGTCCCGAACAGAGAGACAGAGAGTTTTTTCAGTTTTTTTTTGTAGATTTCCATTCTCCAAGTGCCCGAACGGATAGGCGGGTTCTATTCTCCAAGTGCCCGAATAGATGAGCAGATTCCAAATATCTTTGTCTTCTCTTTTCCGTAGGAATAAGCTAGTCATCCAAACAACTTTGCCTTCCCTTCGCGGTCTAAAAGCAAGTTGTCTATTTCGCGGTCAAAAGCAAGCTGAAATTCAAAATACTTTTCCTCCTCTTCATGACAGAAAGGCGAACTTGGGCATCCAAGTGGATTTGCTTTCCTTTCACGGTCATAAAGCAAACTGGTCATAACTATAATCTATTCGACTTCCCTGTTGGACGATTTACTCTCCTGGAGCTGCAACGCGCTACACTGAGTAATTTTCTCTTTGAAGCCTTAAGAATATGAGTTCTCTCTCTATAGAACTCGTTTCCTCGGCGTGTTCTTCGAGTGGCAGTTCTTTCTATATAGAACTTTCGTCCTCGTATTTATGAAATCAAAGATCTCCAAGTCCTCTCCCTAAAGGACCCTCCGCTTTCGAGATCTTGAAGCCTTAGGATTCTGAG
Organism: Hibiscus tridactylites; assembly: GCA_958450335.1. Lineage (NCBI taxonomy): Eukaryota > Viridiplantae > Streptophyta > Magnoliopsida > Malvales > Malvaceae > Hibiscus > Hibiscus tridactylites. Next base: position 66,945,958 of record OY288287.1, on the reverse strand, counting down.
TTTTTTCTCCACTAAACTCCTCTTCATTAGCGTATTCTTCGAGTAGTAGTTCCTTCTCTTTGGAACTCCTCTCTGAAATCAAGGATCTACAAGTCCCCTCCCCGTAAGACCCTCCATTTTTTAGATCCTGAAGTCTTAGGATTCTGAGTTCTTTCTCCACAGAACTCCTCTTCCTTAGCATTCTCTTCGAGTAGTCGTTCCTTCTCTATTGAACTCCTCTCTGAAATCAAGGATCTACAAGTCCTCCCTCCGTAGGACCCTTCGCTTTCGAGATCCTGAAGTCACAAGTTCCTCCTATATAAAGCTTGTTTGGACCCTTTCTCTGTAGGATCCTTCATCTTGAAATCTGTTGGCAAGCTTGCAAGCTTTCATCTGAAATCCTTGAGTGGCGAACATGGAAGGTTTCACCTGACATTCTGGAGCGGCGGCTTGAAAGGCTTCACCTGAAATCCTTTTAGTTCTCGCTTTATCGTTTTCTCTTCGTCCCGAGAGGTACTCAACTTGTCTCTCAAAAATTTGTGTAAAGGGATAAAATTAAGAAATTTTGATCTTTTTAAGAAAATTTATCCTTTAGTAAGGATATAGTTTTGAGGAAAAACATCTTTTTGGAAAGATAAAAATTGAGAAATTTTGACTTTTAAGAAAAATATCCTTTGAGAATGATGAAATTGAGAAATTGAGTTTTGAGGAAAACATCCTTTTGGAAGGATAAAATTGAGAAATTAAGTTTTGAGAAAAACATCCTTTTGGAAGGATAAAATTAAGAAATTGAGTTTTGAGGAAAACGTCCTTTTGGAAGGATAAAATTGAGAATTTGAGTTTTGAGGAAAACATCCTTTTGGAAGGATAAATTTAAGAAATTCGAGTTTTAAGAAAAACAATCTTCAAGGAAGATTAAAATCGGGGGTTGGAAAGATTTTAAGAATCCGAATTACGAAAGTCAAGGGATTCTTGACTCTTGTGAGATATGCTTCTCCTCTCGTGAAGCTGAAGATATGTTCTTTTACCAATCTTCAAACGTCTGTTTAGAGAAAACAAAATGCTATGGTATGATTTAGTATGCTCCTAGCATGGGTGACATCTAGCTATCGACGATGCATGAGCATATTTCAGGATGCAATGATGCATGTGTTTACGAGAATACAAAGATGCATGTGTTTAAAAGATGCATGGATTTAGTTTGTCATCATTTTCTAGGGTCGGTGGTCGTTATCTTGGGACTACAACCACTCATCAATCTCGTGTCTCGGCAAAACTGGCCCCCAAACTTCTGTCGCTCGTTCTTCGTTCAAATATTCGAGTCGAGTGACTTTCGTCGTATTTAGAAACTTCATCTACACTTTTTCTAGCCTTGTGTTATCAATTCTGATTCAATCTCTTATGTACAAAACCCTTGTTACCCCACGGACAATGATGCCCCTCTCGAGTACTACTAGACCCTTGTTCTTCTTCTTCTCATCCACTTCTGGAATTGTTTGCCTCAAAGTGCCACTCGGGTTTTCACTTTGAACCCTTCTTTTTTTTGTTCTTTTTTTCTTGTTTTTCTTTTTTCCTTTTTTCTTTCTTTCTCCTAATTTTTTCTCTTTTTTCTTTCTTTTCTTTCTTTTCTTTTTTTCTTTTTACTGACTTTTGATTGCTTGAATAGATAGACAGATTTCCATTCTTCAAGTGCCCGAACGGATAGGCGGGTTCTATTCTCCAAATGCTCGAATAGATGAGCAGATTTCCATTCTCCAAGTGCCTGAACGGATAGGCGGGTTCTATTCTCCAAATGCCCGAATAGATGAGCAGATGTCATATATCTTTGTCTCGAGCTTTGAGTATCTCTCTCCTTTGCTCTAAAGTTCTTGGGCTTTGAGTTTCTGTCTCCTTCGCCATGAGTTTGTGATCTGAAGCGTTCCTCTTGAATTTCGTCTCAATCCCCAAAGTGTCTTTTGGGTTTTCACTGTGTCTCCTCTTTTTCTCTGTCCTCTTTCTTCTCTTTCTTCTCTTTTTTGGGCACTCCTTTAAGTTTTCATCTTGAAGCCAACTTCTCTCTTTTTTGCCTCTTCTTGAAGGGAGGACTTACACTGATTAGAATCCCATTGCCCCCACTTGCTTTAGGATTATGTACCTTCTAACTGACCTCTGGTTAATGTCGACTTTTTTAAATGGTGTCTTCTGTCCAAAGATGCCACGAATTTTTGGCCCTTGTTCCTCTAAATTCGTGGTCAATAGCGTCTCTTCTGAATTTCGCTCATTTGCCCCAAAGTGACTTTGGGGTCCTCGCCTCGGCTTCTCTTCTCTTTCTCCTCTATCTTTCTTCTTTTCATAGGCGTACTTCCGTCTTCAACGCCCTTTTGTCGAGTTGATTTCATACGATAATTACTGTCTCATTCGGCGCGCGTGGTCCTTCTCAAGACCATCCTTTCGGCAAGATGCTTATGCTCCGATGGTAACTTTTGTTCCCTGATTCTCAATGTCAAAGTTTCTACCTTCATGTTCTATTCCAACACTTCTTAGAGAAGGTCGACTTTGTGGCTCAACATTTCACCGAAGACGGTCCTGATATTGTATTCGTTGTCTACTAGGAATGTTTGAACCTCCAAGGGTTCCCCTCTGGGTACTCATGGCTTTACCTCGAGCCACGGTCAGTCCGCTTGTTCATTCCCATGTAGAAGACTTATGCAAATGATTGGGTAAAATAATTTTATTATGTATAAATATACATTTTAAAGAATCATGTCAAGTGAAAATCAAGTTTTTTTGGGGTCTTTGAAAAAAAGGTTGACCCGAGTGAAATTTTCCGAATGTTGCAGGAATGCACATATGAAATCTTTTCTGGGCTATTAGGCTTCCGAGAGGAGCGACTCCCATACTTAGTTTCTACCCAATTTATAGGTGGCTCTCTTTACCTCACTAACTCACCATGCCCCATCCTTCCCTCTTTTCTGATCTCAATCAGGCATTAGAAGTGTGGCAATCCTTGAAGAAAGGTTAACCCCGATAGGCGGAATGTGATCCGAAGACAAATTCATCCTTCTGCGTATGGTCCAAATGGTCTTTTATGGATTGTAATGTAGGCTAAGGCTCACGGCTATGAAAGAAAGGGTAAATAAGCCCAAACAAGTGTTTAAGGGTGGTGAAACCAAGGATTAATTCTTTCAATCTGAAGTCTTCATTATGCTCCGATGAAATGCTATTTCCTCTCTTACCTCTTTGGATCGCTCTAGACTGCCCCTTCTTGTTGGGGTTTTCACCCTAGAGTTCATTTCCTTTCATCAAGCGTAGTTTCGGGTAAAATTGCACCTTCGCATTGTATTAGTACAGGCTTTTGATCAAAGGTGAACAATTTTTCGAGACTCATCTAAGCAGAGATTCATTTGGATAGGGAATCCTCTTGTCCCTTTTCTTTATCCGCTTCTCTCTCTTTTCAAAATTGCACTTTTCACTTTAGTGCCTTTGCTTTTGATTTCTTCAGTTTTTATGTCGGTAACTTTCGCCTTGATTTGGGTAGCTCTTTGAGAACCGACTTTTCTTTCGTTGTTTCTTCTTTGATGTTTTTGCTGCTCAAACTGAAAATATATTCAATGCATCTCTTCTCTTTTAATGCCCCTTAGTTCACAAGACATCATCCTCATAGCATAATCAGAATCCAATGTCATTTGTTTGTCTATAAACTTCTATCTTTTTTGCCCCCGGTGTAGGGGTGATCCTTGGTTTGGGTTCGATCAAAAGAAAAAAGTTTATCAGGCTCAAATGGGGACAACAACGTATATTTTTTATTTTCTTTCTGTGTGAATGGAATTGAAGGAATGCCAAATGTCCTCCCATACACTGATATCAAAATTGGTCTTCAGGTGGTAGAAGTCTTAGGGTTATCACTTCATTCAAGAACCTTAGACAACAATGCCCGAGAGGGAAAATTCACTCAATGGGAGTGGCCCATTATTTCCTGAACACTCATTGTCATTCCTCCCTTGGCCTAAGTAGAGCATAGGGTTTTCATATTTATAGCGTCCTCACAACATTCGATTTTTTAGAAAAAGTTATTTTTTATTTGAATTGAATTAAAGTTAATCTCAAAAAGTAAATACGTGTGTAATTGGAAAACAAGAGTAAGCTTATGAAATGTTTAAAGAATTAAGGAATACCAAAATATTTTCTAAATAACAAAATGAATCTTTCGTTATGATGAAAAAAAAATTTACAGCTTACTTATTTCTTTTGCATTTTTCCCAAATGCACAGGGATCAACGGATTTGAATTGCCTTTACCAATAGCCGTTTGCTCCGGGCTAGTTGTACCATTCCCCTGGGTACAATCAGTTTTCACCAATAATGAGAATTGGATTTTTGCAAAGGATTTATTTTCCATTGACCATTCGTGAAAATGGATTTTCGATGGACATTTGAATTATCCATTGTCTTAAACTTCACCGTATTTAAGCACGTTGTGCCAACATTTTTGTCGGACTTGCCCAAACATCGCTTCTTCTTTCATGAAGCAATGTAATGTCTCCAATTCATTTTTCTTGAAATCGAGACTTACATTTTTCCCAAATGCACAGGGACTAACGGATTTGAATTGCCTTTACCGGTAGCCGTTTGCTCCGGGCTAGTTGTACCATTCCCCTGGGTACAATCAGTTTTCACCAATAATGAAAATTGGATTTTTGTAAAGGATTTATTCTCCTCCTATACGATATCATCTCCCCTTGATTCTGAACCAAATGTTCTCGAAGCCGTTTGAGCTTATCCATCCTAACCACTAGGTCATTCATGCTTCTGAAGCTGTACTGGCTATAAACTGTTCTTTTGTCCATTTTTTCTCTCTCTCGGATGAGTGTTCTCCCCGATTAGTAATGGTGCGATGAAATGCCTTAAGTGAAATTTAATGTCCAATGATGGATGCATTGTGGACTTGAATCAACAGATGCATGATCATGAGATGGGTGCATGGCTGACAATTTTAATGCTACTCTAAAATGATATATGCTACAAATGTTACAAATGTATGTAAGTCAAAAGTGTTGGTCATATAGGTGATTCCCCTTAGGTCAACTTTCATTTGAACGTAAAGGAGGATCCTCGTTACAAGACAGTCATAGCAAAGTCTTATAAATATGCTTCCGCTTGTGATCCAAAGATGTTGATCCGATAGACGGTTCGAAATTTTGCGGCTCGGGATGTTTAGAGTAGATCCGATCTCGCTTGACTTCCTCGAGATGGAGAAATGTTATGCTTTCTTCAATGGTAGGCATTAAATGACCTGACACTGTGCTTTCGCTCGGTAAGCTGCTCCCTTATTCTTTCTAATTCAACTTGACCGATGTCGGACTTGCTAATTGACACCATCCTTTCTAGCAACCTCCCGTCCATAATGATAGCCCTTGATGGGTAAAACCACCTTGACTCAACACCTTTGTGTTATGTAATGCATGTAAGAATAAATGCAAGAGATCACAAAAGATCGTTAGTGTCGGATAAATACAATTAACATGATAAAAGAAATAAGGCAAGCATGAAAGCAAGCAACCCTATTTATCCCATCTAATGAACCTAGGTTGTCCGCATGGCTCTAAAAGGGGTGGGCTTTCTAGTTCTCTACATGCAGTTTTGGTTCTAGGAGGTACTCGAACTGTCCTCGCTGTCCCCTTCTAAGGGTAGCAAGGCCCCCGGTCATCACCCATTATAGGCTCCTCTCAACCGAGTTCAATTCGAGGGGACCCTTTCGCTATATCCGCACGGAGAAACGATATTCTCATGAAGATATAGGGTACTCGAGCCCCGAAGGTACTTGCTAGGCCCACACGGAGGAACAATATCCACACGAAAGCACTAGCGTTTTCCCCCACTTAAACGAACGGGTTTAAATGCTAATTTTAAATGCGTTTAAAATAAACTCGCACTTATAAACAAATATCGATCGATTTGGTCACTTTAATTCGCAACTTCTAATATTAATTGAGCGGTAAAGTTTTTTTTTTGTTTTTGAAAACAAATTTTGTCCCCAGCGGAGTCGCCATCTGTTGCGACTAAAAATTTCAAAAACTTCGAGTACCTCGGATGTCGCTCGGACGAACCGAGTTTTAAATTGGTTTTTGGAAAATTTAATCGGATTTGTAAAAAAATAGAGGAGTCGCCACCGGCCATTTAAAAATGGTAGACCGGACACCGAAATAAAAACCAGAGATTCTTTTCTTTAAAAATGGGTTCGGGAGTCGGTTACACACGGGGAACGATGAGCACCCCCGTCGTGCTCGAAAATCGGTACCAAAAACATTACCGCTTAATTAATGTTAAATTTTGCGAATTAAAGTGTTGAATCGTATCGAAATTTGGTTATACGAGTGAGTAAATTTTAAAGGTCTTAATATTCGAGAAGGAACGTCCGAACTACCACCACTACGACTGGTACTGGCCTCGTTCGTTCCCGAATAAAAAGACGCTCGCATTACAATATAATTATTCTTGAAATGCATCTTAAGAAAGAAAATGAACGTACATAATAAAACAATGCAATGAATGAAAATACAATAATCATGACATTGGGCAAAGCAAATGAATAAAAGCACAAATACGAAGAACATAAAGCTAAACATGCGTTAGATAAGTAAGATGGGAATAAACACATCACAAAGTGAGCACATTATGTAACTAACTTAATATTTCTTTTAGCAATTAAGGACCATTAACTAAATTTAAACATGAATGCAAGACCTAACGATAAGTTCATGAAACGACCCAACATTGTATACGAATAGGCAAGCAAATAAAGTAACGGAAAAAATGCATGAATAACAAATAAACATGGTAAAATGCTGAATAAATAAAAGAGGCAAACTGGCAGGGATCAATAATGTAATAAACCCATTTAAAAACATTAATCAATAGTGCAAAACGGGACTGAATCGAAAAGACGCGAAAAGCTGTGTGGACCAAGATAGTGATTTTCCCACTCGAAAACAGATTGAAACTAAATCAGGGATGAAATTCAAAACTTCAAAAACATTTCAGGGGTCGGATGCGGAATTTCAAAACGCGGAGGCCCTTCACGCGTAATAACGGCGACGCGGAAGGGTTTAAGACGCGATTAAACCACATTTGAAACAAAAAAACCTTATAAATGCAAACTTAAAAAAATCATTCGGCATTTTTTCATTTCGACTAACCCTAAACCGAGAACCATCCCCCCTTTTTTCTCTGTAAGATCCGGCACCGCCACCCACTCCGGTCACCGTTGCCGGCGCCGGAGTCTTAAAAAAAATCTTTTTTTTGAAACCCCCTTTTTTATTCGAAACCCAAAACCAGATCCCAAAACACTTTTGAAAAAAAAAACCCCAAAAGGGAAGCCCCCTCCCCTTTTAAAAAAATCGAAACGGAGCCCTAAAAATCTTCCCAACCGAGGCCCGGACGGCTCACCCGTCGAACTTCTCGACGGAAGTCAAGGGTTTATCACCGCCACGACTCGAAAGCCAGAGGAGATGGTGCTCTCGGAAGGTAGAAACAAACTTTCCCTTCTTCTACTTTTTGTTATTTTTTCATGCAAATAAAAAATGGAAACACGGATACCTTAGAAGGCTTTTCTGTATTATTTCTCTGAAATTTTTTTCGATCGATACAATGGGTTTGAGTTTCGGATTTATATCCGAAAACATTACATGCAATATCTCTCTCTCTCTCTTTTTCTCTCTGTTCTGCTCCCTGTTCTGATTTCTGGTTGCCATTTTAGTGTATAATTTGTTTTCGTTTGCATTTTTGGAATCTGACTTCTTTGTTTTCCACTGTTGCATGACGAACCCTCCCAAAATGGTGTTAGCGTGCACCGGGTTAGGGGCGGCAGAGGGTGCAGACGGATGGTCACGGGATAGGCTACGCGCGCGTGGTGGGAGCCGGATCGTCTCAGGCGCGCGCGTGGAACACGAACGGACGTCGGGTGTATTGCACGTGCAAATCTGGTCCGTTAGATCAGATCTTGATCTAACGGTGGAGGGCATGTGCGGCGCAGATCAAGGTCGCCCTTATTAGGGTTTTCCTGGAGGGCGCGATCTAGACCGTTAATCCCAAGCCAGATCCAACGACTGTGGGCTGAGGCGGCGGATGCACAAAGAAACACCAAGCAATTAGGGTTTTTTTTATTAGGGTTGTTGAAAAGGCTTACTGGGCTCGGGCCTAATGCATTTTATTTTAGGTTATGGACTGTATTAATTAAATAAATATATTGGGCTTTTATTTATATGTTAGTATTTTTTGTTTTTCAGATTTTCAGATTTATTAATAATAATAATAGATAATAATAAATGATAAACAAATATAACAAATAATAATATGTATAACATAATAATAATAAAAACATACAAATACTAATGACATAAACAATTATACTAATGAATATGAATAAAAAAGATGAATAAACAAGTTAGATTAATATATAATAATAATACCAATAACTAGTGATAATACTAATAGCTTAAACATTAATGTTAAAAACATTATTAAATACTTAATAATAAAAATGGTGTAGAATAACCATAATTCGAGCAAATAATAAAAGAATATTATATAATATATTAGTAATATTTAGGGGTTTTTGTGAAATGGATGATATCAATAATATAATAAATATATAAAAATAATGATACTAATAGTAATAATATTATAATAGTAGTGACACTTATATATGTATATTTTTTCTTTTTCGTTTTATTTTAAATACTTAACAGCCCAATAAGCCCACTAACAACACAAACATAAAGGGGTCCGAGGTCCGGACAAAATTAGTGATTACAAAAGTAAATCGTTTTTGAATTTTTAACTTTGAAATCAATTTATTATTTTTCAAAATGTGGCTTTTAAAATCTAAAACCAAATCATCATAAGCATCTTGTAATTCATCAAAGGAATAAGAACATGAAGTAGATGAATTAGAAGTTACCCTTGAATCTTCTTCGATGGCCATAAGGCAAAGGTTGGCTTGTTCATCGTCGGTGGAGTCTTCATCACTCCAAGTAGCCACATATGCCTTCTTCTTATGGCTAGAAGTGCTTGCCCTCTCCTTTCTTTTAGGTTCTCGTTCAAGCTCTCTCAAGGCTTTCTTCATGAACGGGGCACACTTCTTGAAGAGATGAACTATCTCTTCATCTTCATCCTCCTCTTCACTTGAGTGAACATGATGGCAAGTGGAGGATTTGAGAGCCATGGGACTTGCATTGATGTCAAGCCCTTTGATTTTCTTCTCTCTCATAGCTCTAATTTCTTCCCTCTTCTTCTCATCCTCTTTGTTCTTCTTCATGATTTGATGAGTAAGGAGTGACCCCATGAGTTCATCAAGCTTCAAAGTCTTCAAATTTTTGGCTTCGATGATGGCGGTCCTCTTTGAGTCCTAAGACTCGGGAAGTGAGTAGATGAGCTTTCGAACAAGCTTTTCCTCCGGGATGGCTTCTCCATAGCCTTTGAGACTATTGGTGATTGTGGAGAACCTATCAAATATCTTCTCGATGTTCTCTTTCGAATCCATTTTGAAGTTCTCATACTCAAGGGTTAGGAGCCCAATCTTGGTCTCCTTGACTTCATTGGTTCCCTCGTATGTGACTTCAAGCTTGTCCCATACCTCCTTGGCACTCTCACAAGAAGACATCTTCTCATAGATGGCTGGACCAAATGCACAAAATAGAATGTGCAAGGCTTTGCAATTTAGCTCAATCTTCTTGCGATCGTCGGCACTCCACTTCGCTTTACTTCTTTGAGGCACGAACGGACCATCTTCAACTACATCCCATATCTTGTAATCTTTTGATTTGATGAAGAACTTCATCTTTGTCTTCCAATGGGCATAGTGAGTTCCGTCAAAGAAAGGCGGTTTGTCGATTGATTGTGCCATTTGAGTCGGTTGATGAAATAGTGATCGAGCTTGCCGGATCTTCTCAATAGGATGTTAATCCTCTTCGATTGAGCCAAGCTCTGATACCAATTGTTGAGTTGTGTGGGGCTCGATTCGTTCAACCGATGTTGCTCACCAAGTGTTGGAGAGGTGGATTTTTGGGTGGAAGGGTTGTGGAAGCTAAAAAGAAAAAAGACACAAAGAGTTATAGTGGTTCAACCTTCTAACCAAGGTCTACATCCACTACCTTAGCTCCCCACTAAGGATTTCACAATCAATCCACTATTGATTCGTCCTCTTTTCTAGGATTAGAAGGAAACCCTTACAACCGATCAAGCTTCTACCCAAAGTCTTGATCAATACCCTCTTTACAAAGAGAAACAATAAAGCAAACTTAAACCCTCTGATAGGTGTTTGTTTGCACAATTAAGCACTCACCCAAACCTAAAACACTTGAGCAAATTTGACAATTTTGGCTCACTAGTGTTTGTCTATACAAGAATTGACAATTTAAGTTCTAAGACATTCTTTGATCATTTGATGTTTGACAATATGATCATTAGCCTTCTCTTGATGCTTGGAGGCCCCTTTTATACTCCCAAATAAGTTTGTAGCCGTTACTAGCCGTTGGTATCATATTGCAGCCGTTGAGGACTTTAATTCCCACCATAAATGCAGTTCTGCAGCTACCCGTTTCGAAACACTCTCAATGTAGAAAGAGTCGTTGCAGTCTATCAGTGTACCCGTTTCGGAACACCCCTTTGCCGTTTCGAAACGTGTATCGAAACGCTATAATCCCATATCGAAACGTCTGCATTTAAAAGTTGGTTGGGAAAGAGCCGTTGGGGTTTATGACCGTTATGGTCAATGCCACGTAGGCGTATCGAAACGGCCTAGCCCGTTTCGAAACGCTGGGCAAAAATCCTGTCCAAGGAAGGCCCGTTTCGAAACAAGTTTCGAAACGTTTTGGCTACTGTAATCCCCTGTTTCGAAACGCCCTAAGGTGTTTCGAAACACCTAGACAGTTTTGTGAAGTTTGGCTTTGAAAAACATAAAAACCGTTACAAAAACTTCCCTAAACATAATTTCAAGTTGTTTGGACTTTGTAAATGTTTTAAATACTTTTTAAATCAGTCCAAAACATTTTTCAATTATTATATCAAAACATTGGTTCTACACAAGGCTTCACCAACTCAAAACCTCGTTTCTAATCACCTCAACACAAGCAAAACAACCTCAAATCAACTCAAACATCAAAGTAGCTAACCCGGAATACAATTCAAACATCAAACTCAACATTTCAAGTCATGATCAAACCCCAACTTTATCAAATTTGAGCAGCCCATAAACCTTGATCAAAACCCAAGTTTCCAACACATTTTATACCCACAAATGATCCCAAAGCAACCCTCAACCATAGCACTAACATTAGCCCACCAATTCAAACCTAAAACAACCCCCCAAATGCCCATTTTCGTACTCCTTCAAACCCTAGCTGAAAATTCCATTTTCAATCATCCAAATGACACCCAAATGGTCCCAAAACATCATCCTAACATACATAAACTATCAACCCTCTAATTTCAACCTAAAACCCGCCAAAAATCAAGTTTTAGACATCTCAAAAATTGCCTCAAGAACCCATTTCGGGTTTTCACCCAAACCTAACCATTTTAACATATTTTAAGTATCTTAAGGTGGTTAAATCAAAACCCAACCTAACATTTCAAGACAAGATGAAAAACCCCATAAAAACCTTAACTTTCATTAAACTCTAACTTTTCAAAAGTGGGTAGTTTTAAAATCTATGACCATGGATAGATAGGAAATGAAGAGGAGAGTGAGAAAGTACCATTACCTTTGAAAAATGACCTTAGGTTGATGTAGAAATCAATGGAATAATGTTTAGGGTTTGGGGAGGGGTTTAGGAGCTTTTCACAACGAAGAGATGGGGAAGACAAAGATGACACCTTTATTTCTTTTTGTTTGTTCCTTTAATTTCAAATAAAAGTTGTCTTCCTCCTTTTGAAAGTTTTGGGTTAAATTGTCAACTTGGTCCCTCATAGATAATTAAAACCCAATTAACTCAAGTCAAGGTCAAATTAATTTAATTTAATTTTACCGACTCAGACCACTAACCCGACTAACTCCTAACCCCAAAACACAGGTGTAACCCCCTCGTCCCGGTCTGGTCGGATGACCGGTCCGAGTGGGCCACACAGGGAAAACCGAAGCGAAACCCGTTAAGGCTTCCCTTCGGTTAACGACCCAAAAAATTTCTTTTAACTTTAGTCTTATCTAGATGCATATTTAATTCCTAGGTGGAGCATAGCAGCGGAAGATACACGCAATGAGACATTCACCGACCAAACAAAACATAAACAGTCCATTTTACTTCATTACAGCAGGCCGTTTCGAAACGCCTATAGGGTGTTCCGAAACGCCTCGACCTAGTCAACGGGCCTGGGTCAACCACAAGGTGACCGTTCCGAAACAGGGGAGACCCGTATCGGAACGACCTTGACGGTCAATATCTCGTGGTCAACGAGATTTGACCGTTTCGAAACTTTAAAGGCCCGTTTCGGAACGGCTTCATCTCGCCAATTTCTCAAAATTCCAGTAGCCAAAATGTTCCGAAACGACCTTCATCCGTTTCGAAACGGCAGGCCATTTACGCAGGGACCGTTCCGGAACAGGGGGACCCGTTCCGAAACGCCCCCTGTCTGCAGACTCGTTTGGGCTGTTTTGAGGCACAAGGGTGCCCCAAAACACCACCAAAACACCAAACAACAGCAAATCAATTGAACCCAAGTTATACCAACAATAACACCATGCTTTAACAAGACTTAAACATGTCTAATACTAAGGCAACAATCCACAACATGCATTCATTCAAACAACATTCAAACACATGTAAAAACTCTTAAGGCATAGGCTAACATTCAAAGTAAGCAATTAGGCATGGATTACAACTTAGACATGGCATCACAAGCCACACAAAAGCGACATAGCATGGAGTCTAAACATGCTCCTAGCAACCAACAACAAACAACAAAACCTTACACATCCCATTGCTTAAACAATTACATGTCTTAGCATTAAAACCATACTTGATGAACTCAAGTCCAAAACCACACTTGGAGGCCCTCCACTTGCCCGAGCAACCCACGAACTAAGGATCTGCAATGTTGAACAAAGAGAGCGTAAGCAATAATGCTTAGTGAGGGTAAGCTCTAAAAACAAACCTCAACATTGCAGGGTCCGAGTACGATCTAGCCAAGACAAATCACATTTACCAAGAGTCCACAAGATATAGATGCATGAGCAATATATCACATATATGCCATAATCATGAGCTCAACGCTACCATACATGTAATCACATTTAGACATCCAAACAGCTCATATATCTCAACACATTGATACACATATCAATCAACATTGGCACCTAGTTATGACTCAAATACGCGGACAACCGTTGGAACTCACATCCAACAACACAACCATTACCTGACGGTGGGATTACACTCATCACCGGTCTCGCGGAGGGGATTCCACTCATCCTCACGCCCCGTCGATGGGATTCCACTCATCACCGACTATAATTAAATACCATTTCCGGGCGTACCCGTACTCCTCCTTGGTGACTCAACGCCACCAAGGCCACGCGCGACTTTTGACTCATGTGTACACACTAACATCCTAATGATCGATCATTTGTATTTAAGTATACTAGTGCCAATATTTTACTCATTCCACATTACTCATTTCAATCATTTCCGTGCTTAGCACGTACTCACCATGGACACAAGCATGAACCATCATCATGCATGCCTTACGCAATACAACCCATGCCTCAATTCACATGTATAAAACAATATACATAAGCATTCATACCACAAGACATACGAGGCATATACATTCATACATTTGAGTTCATCCAAAGGCTTAGATCAAGTTTAGGATTAGGCTACCACCCTAATCCTAACTCTAGGTGGGTCTACCAAGCCCGACCTAGTCCATATACTCGAACCAACTAATTTAAAACCTTTAAAAGCAAACAACCACTCACCTAAGCTTCCAAGCTCAAGACCACGCAAGCAACAACCTTCAATTCTCCGGATTCACTTCCGATGCTTCACCGATGCCCAAACTTGACTCTATTCAATCTCAAACACAAACAAAACATCCACAATCAATATCTTGTCATCGAAATTAACCCGGATTACATTACCAAGCATCCAACACTCAAAACAAGTCCAAAAACAGGATTTTCGAGCAGCCCACTTGACCCACTGAATTCTCTCATTTCAACCACCCAAACAAGCATCAATTACACCCAAAATGATCCTCATATGTCATACTACCTACAGCCCCCAAAACCCAACATCAAACAGCCCCAAAACATACTTTAAAACCCTCCAAAACCCTCTCAAAACCCAATTCCGAAAATTGATTAAAATCGTTTGAAATTTACATATGTAGCATCATTTGGCTCCTATATTCCATATCTAACCTTAACAAATCGAAATATTAAGTTTAGCTACACAAAGGCACCATTTTTAATCAAGATTTTCAAAATTTCTATTTTCTCAAAACTTCATGAAAACGAAAATGAATGGTACTTTCATGAAAGGGGAGATGAGGACAACTCAAAAATGTCATTACCTTTCAAAAATCTTCAAAGATGAAGCAAGGAAATGATGGAATAGTAACCTTCCATGGAGGGGAGAAAGTATCGTGAGTTTTGAAAGAGAGAGGGGAGGAAGATGAGTAAAAAGTGAAGTTTTATGTGTTTTTGTTTTATTTTAAGAGCCAAAAGTCCTTTGTACCCCTAATGAGATGGGGTATTCTCAATAGTATGAAAACCATGGTTTATTGGGGTTTAAATCTTAAAACATGGTCAACCCAATTTATAATTTTGAAACAAAACCCGAAACATTATTTAAATTATAAAACCGAGCCCAAATAATATTAAAATATTATCTTCACCTAACCCCTAAACCCGGGTGTTACAACTCTCCCCCACTTAAGGAATTTCGTCCCCGAAATTACTTGGTGGAAACAAATACGGAAACTGCTCAACCATATCAGCTTTCCTCTCCCACGTGGCCTCTTCCACACCTCTATGTCTCCACAACACCTTGACCAACTCTATGGTCTTGCCACGCAACACCTTGCTATCAGAAGCAAGTATCTCAACGGGCTCTTCATTATAAGACAAATCCGGATTCAACTCTATCTCCTCAACGGGCATCACATGAGAAGGATCTGATCTATATCTCCTAAGCATAGATACATGAAAGACATCATGGATCTTCTCTAACTCAGAAGGTAACCTCAACCGATAAGCTACAGGCCCAATCCGCTCGACTATCTCATACGGACCAATGAACCTCGGACCCAACTTGCCCTTTCGGCCAAATCTCATTACCTTCTTCCACGGAGATACTTTCAGAAACACTTTCTCACCCACTGAGTACTCAACCTCTTTCCTCTTCAAATCTACATAGGACTTCTGACGATCGGAAGCTGCTTTCAAACGGTCACAAATCAACTTCACTTTTTCTGTGGTTCCCTTAAGCAAGTCTGGCATAGGTAACAACCTCTGACCTGTCTCAGCCCAACAAACCGGAGTCCTACATCGCCTACCATACAATGCCTCATAGGGTGCCATCTGAATACTAGACTAATAACTGTTGTTGTAAGCAAACTCAACTAACGGTAAGTGCTTCTCCCAAGAACCCTGAAAATCAATCACACAACAACGAAGCATATCCTCTAGAATCTGTATCACTCGCTCTGACTGCCCATCGGACTGCGGATGATAAGATGTGCTGAAATGCAGACGACTACCCAAAGCACTATGCAAGCAACTCCAGAACCTCGAAGTAAATCTAGGATCCCTATCTGAAACAATAGACTTCGGAACTCCATGAAGTCTCACAATCTCACGAATGTACAAGTTTGCCAACCTGTCTAAGGAATCCGTAGTGTTCACTGCTAAGAAGTGAGCACACTTAGTGAACCTATCAACAATCACCCAAACTGAATTCTTCTTCGAAGGAGACAAAGGCAACCCCGATACAAAATCCATGGTGATCCTCTCCCATTTCCATTCCGGAATCTTCAAAGGCTGTAGCAAGCCTGAAGGAACCTGATGTTCTGCCTTCACTCTCTGACAAACCATGCAACGGCTCACATACTCGGCTACATCTCTTTTCAAACCAACCCAGAAGTAATCATTCTTCAAATCTCGGTACATCTTGGTACTACCCGGATGCATAGAAAAGGGACTCGAATGTGCTTCACTCAAAATCTGACGTCTCAGCTCAACATCTTCCGGTACAACAATTCTATCCCTAAAGCACAACAGACTCTCACCACTGAAACTATACTCAGTCGGTCTTCCTTCGGCTATGTCTTGAACATGAGGAACTAGGCTTGCATCTTGCAACTGCTTCTCTCTAATCAACTGAATCAAAGAAGGCTTCACTTGCAACTCGGTGATCAAACCACCATCATCGGACACACTCAATCTAGCAAACATAGCTCTCAGCTCAACGGCCACTTTTCTACTCAAAGCATCGGCTACTACGTTTGCTTTACCCGGATGGTACTCAATGGTCAAATCATAATCTTTTAACAACTCTAGCCATCTTCTCTGTCTCAAGTTCAACTCTTTCTGAGTCATCAAGTACTTCAAGCTCTTGTGATCGGTGTAAACAACACACTTCTCACCATACAAGTAGTGACGCCAAATCTTCAATGCAAACACAACTGCGGCTAGCTCTATGTCATGAGTAGGATAGTTCTTCTCATGAATCTTCAACTGTCTAGAAGCATAAGCAACAACTCTCCTATCTTGCATCAAAACACATCCTAAGCCTACGTAGGAAGCATCACTGTAAATCACAAACTCCTTACCTGAAACAGGTTGCACTAACACTGGAGCATTCGTCAAAGCTTCTTTCAATTTCTCAAAGGCCTTTTGTCTTGCATCTGACCATTCAAACTTGACTCCCTTTTGCAACAACTTAGTCAAGGGAGCAGCTACTCTAGAGAAGCCATCAACAAACCTCCTATAGTAACCAGCTAATCCTAGGAAACTCCTAATCTCGGTCACAGACTTAGGTTGTTTCCACTCAACAATAGCCTCAATCTTCGATGGATCAACTCGGATGCCTTCGGCCGAAACAACATGGCCAAGAAACACCACCTCTCGAATCCAGAACTCACACTTACTAAGCTTCGCATACAACCGATTGCTCAACAATCTCTGTAAAACAAACCTCAAGTGCTCATCATGCTCTTCTTCTGTCTTCGAGTACACAAGTATATCATCAATGAAGACAACCACAAATCGGTCTAAATAGTCTCTGAAAATTCTGTTCATCATATCCATGAATGCTGCTGGTGCATTCGTGAGCCCAAATGGCATCACAAGAAACTCATAGTGACCATATCTAGTCCTAAAAGCTGTCTTCGGAACATCACACTCCTTCACTTTCAACTGGTAGTACCCGGATCTCAAATCTATCTTCGAAAATACTGAAGCACCTCTCAACTGATCAAACAAATCATCTATACGAGGCAACGGATACTTGTTCTTCACAGTCAACTGATTCAGCTGCCTATAGTCAATACACATGCGCATGCTACCATCCTTCTTTTTAACAAACAACACTGGAGCACCCCACGGAGAACTACTAGGCCTAATGAAACCACGGTCTAATAATTCTTGCAACTGACTCTTCAATTCCTTCAACTCTTTCGGAGCCATGCGATACGGAGCTATCGAAACTGGATTAGACCCTGAAACTGTCTCAATCACAAACTCAACATCTCTGTCAGGAGGCAAACCAGGCAACTCTTCAGGAAACACATCTGGAAAGTCACACACTATCCTGATATCCTTCGGTCTAGCTTCACTCATATCCGGATTCATAACATAAGCTAAATAGGCCCCACATCCAGAGTCCATCAACCTATGAGCCTCTAAAGCTGACACCACATTAGACAAGAACTTAATGTTCTCGCCCACTACCACTACCTCGTAGTCATCAGAAAGCTTCAAGGAAATTCTCTTTGTCTCAAAATCCACACTAGCCCGATGCTCAACCAACCAGTCCATACCCAAAATAATATCAAAACCGTAGAAAGGAAGTTCCATCATATCAACTGAGAACACATGACCCTGAATCTTCAGTGGACACCTCCTATACATACGTCTAACCACAACTGTCTCACCAAAAGAGCTAGTAACATGCATACCTACATCTAAGATCTCAACAGGAATATCTAACTTCTGTGCATGCTCACTCAGAATGTAGGAATGCGTAGAACCCGAATCAACCAAAGAAAGCAAAGACATAGACTATAACTCAAAATTACCTGCTATCACATCGGTGTCGTTCCCAGTCTCTCTCTGAGCATAGACCCTCGCTGGTCCTCCCACCTCTGGCTGCACAGCCACAACATGAGCAAGGTTCCTCTGAGCATCTACCCTAGGTGCATCAGCCCTCGGCTAGAAGTAGCCACGACCGCGCCCACGGCCTCTCTGGAAATCATTACCTCTCGCAGGAGCCTGAGCAATGTTCGGTGCCTGAGCTGCCTGACGCGGACAGTCCCTCCTAAAGTGGTCCCTCGAACCACAGTTCCAACAAGTATGGAAATTACCCCAGCACTCTCCAGTGTGCTGCCTCCCACACTGTGCACACTCGGGCAACCGCCCTCCTCCTCTATGGCCCTGATGGCCCCTACCCTGGTGGCCACCGCCACGTCTCTGATCGAACTGATGTCCGCCACCTCTGTGCCTCTTAGCATCTCTACCATCAAAGTTGTTGTGCCTCTTACCAGAACTAGATCCCCCAGAACGCTTGGCCAGCCCCAAGCTATGCTCAATGTCCTTGGCTCTAGCAACTAAGACATCAAAGTCAGAATAATCAGAAGCTAAGGTATACCTCTTAACTTCCTCATGAAGTCCGTATCTGAAACGATCACATCGAGCCCTCTCAGTGGGTACTAACTCTGGAGCATACTGACTCAGACGAACGAAACGAATCTCATAATCAGTCACTGAATCATCTCCCTGAGTGAGAGCCATGAACTCTCTCTTCTTCTCATCTAGGTACCTCGGTCCCAAGTACCTCTTCCTGAAGGCAGACTCAAAGAACTCCCAATCAATCTCTGTCTCTGGAACCCCGGTAGTAATGGTGACCCACCAGGTGTAGGCATCACCCTGAAGCAATGAGATCACACAACCCAATCTACGTGCGCCCGCACAACCCATCTGAGCCAAGATACGAACTGTCTTCTCCAACCATAACTCCGACCTCTCTGGAGTAGATCCTCTAAACTCCTCGGCTCCTAAGCTGCGGAGCCTCTCCAAAGGTAGACTAGCATCATCACACCTAGGCTGAGCTGCAGCCTGAGCTCCCGCAACTGCGGCCTGGAACGCTCCCGCTATTGCTTGCACAAGTGGAGTCATGTCAATTCCAGCTGGACCTTGGCCACCTTGGCCACCTTGAGGTCCCTCTCCTCCAGCTCCATCCTCGCCCCCAGCTCCAGGTGGAGGAGGTGGAGGAGCGCCAGCTCCCGCGGCCCCCGGTCCTTCTATGTGAGCTCCCGCACCAACTACCGGCTCAACAGGAGCCGGAACTCGTGGTTCCTGACGAACCAACCTCGGTCTACCTCTCGGTCTAGACATTGCTCTCACAGATATTAACTACAACCACAGCAAACAAACATACAAGTTGGGTTAGCAAGGTGAGGCTTCCAAGTGTCCAAGTATGTTTCCTCACTTAAAAATCATTTTTCCAATGTAATAGTAGCAATGGGACCCACACACACATGCTTTAAAATAAAACAATCAGCATACTTGTCACATAAGCAACCATTCTTGCAGAATAAGCAAACACCGTGCAATTCAACTTAAAAACTTAAACTTACCTCACTTACCTGCCCAAGGTCTCGATAACCTTAGGCTCTGATACCAACAAGTGTGACCCCCTCGTCCCGGTCTGGTCGGATGACCGGTCCGAGTGGGCCACACGGGGAAAACCGAAGCGAAACCCGTTAAGGCTTCCCTTCGGTTAACGACCCAGAAAATTTCTTTTAACTTTAGTCTTATCTAAATGCATATTTAATTCCTAGGTGGAGCATAGCAGCGGAAGATACACGCAACGAGACATTCACCGACCAAACAAAACATAAACAGTCCATTTTACTTCATTACAGCAGGCCGTTTCGAAACGCCTATAGGGTGTTCCGAAACGCCTCGACCTAGTCAACGGGCCTGGGTCAACCACAAGGTGACCGTTCCGAAACAGGGGAGACCCGTATCGGAACGACCTTGACGGTCAATATCTCGTGGTCAACGAGATTTGACCGTTTCGAAACTTTAAAGGCCCGTTTCAGAACGGCTTCATCTCGCCAATTTCTCAAAATTCCAGTAGCCAAAATGTTCCGAAACGACCTTCATCCGTTTCGAAACGGCAGGCCATTTACGCAGGGACCGTTCCAGAACAGGGGGACCCGTTCCGAAACGCCCCCTGTCTGCAGACTCGTTTGGGCTGTTTTGAGGCACAAGGGTGCCCCAAAACACCACCAAAACACCAAACAACAGCAAATCAATTGAACCCAAGTTATACCAACAATAACATCATGCTTTAACAAGACTTAAACATGTCTAATACTAAGGCAACAATCCACAACATGCATTCATTCAAACAACATTCAAACACATGTAAAAACTCTTAAGGCATAGGCTAACATTCAAAGTAAGCAATTAGGCATGGATTACAACTTAGACATGGCATCACAAGCCACACAAAAGCGACATAGCATGGAGTCTAAACATGCTCCTAGCAACCAACAACAAACAACAAAACCTTACACATCCCATTGCTTAAACAATTACATGTCTTAGCATTAAAACCATACTTGATGAACTCAAGTCCAAAACCACACTTGGAGGCCCTCCACTTGCCCGAGCAACCCACGAACTAAGGATCTGCAATGTTGAACAAAGAGAGCGTAAGCAATAATGCTTAGTGAGGGTAAGCTCTAAAAACAAACCTCAACATTGCAGGGTCCGAGTACGATCTAGCCAAGACAAATCACATTTACCAAGAGTCCACAAGATATAGATGCATGAGCAATATATCACATATATGCCATAATCATGAGCTCAACGCTACCATACATGTAATCACATTTAGACATCCAAACAGCTCATATATCTCAACACATTGATACACATATCAATCAACATTGGCACCTAGTTATGACTCAAATACGCGGACAACCGTTGGAACTCACATCCAACAACACAACCATTACCTGACGGTGGGATTACACTCATCACCGGTCTCGCGGAGGGGATTCCACTCATCCTCACGCCCCGTCGATGGGATTCCACTCATCACCAACTATAATTAAATACCATTTCCGGGCGTACCCGTACTCCTCCTTGGTGACTCAACGCCACCAAGGCCACGCGCGACTTTTGACTCATGTGTACACACTAACATCCTAATGATCGATCATTTGTATTTAAGTATACTAGTGCCAATATTTTACTCATTCCACATTACTCATTTCAATCATTTCCGTGCTTAGCACGTACTCACCATGGACACAAGCATGAACCATCATCATGCATGCCTTACGCAATACAACCCATGCCTCAATTCACATGTATAAAACAATATACATAAGCATTCATACCACAAGACATACGAGGCATATACATTCATACATTTGAGTTCATCCAAAGGCTTAGATCAAGTTTAGGATTAGGCTACCACCCTAATCCTAACTCTAGGTGGGTCTACCAAGCCCGACCTAGTCCATATACTCGAACCAACTAATTTAAAACCTTTAAAAGCAAACAACCACTCACCTAAGCTTCCAAGCTCAAGACCACGCAAGCAACAACCTTCAATTCTCCAGATTCACTTCCGATGCTTCACCGATGCCCAAACTTGACTCTAATCAATCCCAAACACAAACAAAACATCCACAATCAATATCTTGTCATCGAAATTAACCCGGATTACATTACCAAGCATCCAACACTCAAAACAAGTCCAAAAACAGGATTTTCGAGCAGCCCACTTGACCCACTGAATTCTCTCATTTCAACCACCCAAACAAGCATCAATTACACCCAAAATGATCCTCATATGTCATACTACCTACAGCCCCCAAAACCCAACATCAAACAGCCCCAAAACATACTTTAAAACCCTCCAAAAACCCTCTCAAAACCCAATTCCGAAAATTGATTAAAATCGTTTGAAATTTACATATGTAGCATCATTTGGCTCCTATATTCCATATCTAACCTTAACAAATCGAAATATTAAGTTTAGCTACACAAAGGCACCATTTTTAATCAAGATTTTCAAAATTTCTATTTTCTCAAAACTTCATGAAAACGAAAATGAATGGTACTTTCATGAAAGGGGAGATGAGGACAACTCAAAAATGTCATTACCTTTCAAAAATCTTCAAAGATGAAGCAAGGAAATGATGGAATAGTAACCTTCCATGGAGGGGAGAAAGTATCGTGAGTTTTGAAAGAGAGAGGGGAGGAAGATGAGTAAAAAGTGAAGTTTTATGTGTTTTTGTTTTATTTTAAGAGCCAAAAGTCCTTTGTACCCCTAATGAGATGGGGTATTCTCAATAGTATGAAAACCATGGTTTATTGGGGTTTAAATCTTAAAACATGGTCAACCCAATTTATAATTTTGAAACAAAACCCGAAACATTATTTAAATTATAAAACCGAGCCCAAATAATATTAAAATATTATCTTCACCTAACCCCTAAACCCGGGTGTTACAACGGGTGTTACAAAATATGGCTCAAAATAACCATTTTTCTCACGTTTTTCCAACATGATAGTTGTTTATTTGTACAAAGATGTACTTTTGAATGAATAAATTAAACTATTTATCCAAAAATATATTTGTAATTAAATCTCACATCTTTCAAAGAAATTATGGAACTATTTTTTATAAATCCTTATTAGGGGTGACAATCGAGTAGGGAATAATCGAAAATTGTAGGGATTCGAACAGGTAGGTATAGGGAATAATAAAAATCTTCATCCACGGAGACGGGGACGGGGGAAATTTTATCGCTGAATATCAAATGAGGATGGGGACGGAGATTGCTATATCTGAACCATGAGGATAATTGAACCATACTCGTATTAATCACCGTGGTGATCTCCAAAATATTCGTAGGGAACCCCCAATATTTTACAAAATTTGATGGCCATAAGGGTAATTTACCCATTTTCAACAAAAATCTAATCTCTTAAGCCGAGTATGGTCGGCAGAAGTAAGTTTGAAAATTCTACATAAATTCCACAAAATAGTTAGAAAGTGGTTTTTACATTATTATAAAATAGTTATTACTTTTTGAGTGAGCAAAAGTTAGAAGAAAAGACTATTTTCAAAAAAAGCTTAATACCAAAATAAGTGTTCAAAGTATCACATTTTTTTCCTTTTAGGTGCCTAAACTATTTTTTGTCCCTTTTAGGTGCCTAAACCTTTTTTGCCCCTTTTAAGTGGCCAAACTATTATTTTTTGGTCAAAGTAGGTGTCTCAGCTTAACCTTAAAAGGGGCAAAAAAATGATACTTTGGGCACCTAAAAGCGACAAAAAATAGTTTAGGCACTTAAAATGGAAAAACATGATAGTTTAGAGACTTATTTTGACATTAAGCCTTTTAAAAACAACAATGGCAGTGACTTCAGAAATTTGCCATAAATCGTATGAGTAAAATTAGAAGAGGTAATTTATATGGTTGGAAAGATTATCGAATCTAGTTTCTTTTAGAACAAACGGATCATGATTTAGAATTGTAGTTTATTAGTTATATATTTTCTTTTAAAGGTAGTTCAGATTGCCATGTTTTAATAGTTAATATTTTAGTCATGTTTTATAATTTTGAAATGATTTGTTTGTTGTTGGTAAAACTAAATTTGTCATTTATGTTTATAATTTTGAAGATTTAATGTTGATTATTTATTTTAATATGTTAAGTTTTTTTTTTTTTTGAACGAGGATTAACTGAAAACCGCAGGGATCCGTGGAGGATGGGTATGGGGACGAAAAAATTCCTAAAGCATTAATGGGAATTTTTCGAAACCATACCCACAAGCATTAGGGACGAAGTGGGAAATACAAAACCGTACCGGCCTGCCGATTACCATCCCTAACCCTTATATGCATCAATATATTTATAAGATTGAAGTTGGGTGTTAGATTATGTGCCTAAGAACCAGGCCCAATATTCCATCGAACATATTCCCCCCAATTTTTTTATAGCTTATTTCAGATTATTCAAACATCTTTTAGACTATTTTGTTTTAGTAAAGTATAAAACCATTAGTTTAATTTTCTTAACTTTTTTTATTTAATACCGAGTCTTATTTTCATTTTTTAATATTTTTGGTGATTACAAAGTAATATCTGTTCATAAGGATGAGCCTATAGGGGTTGAAGGGGGCGGTCGTCCCCCTAAAAATTTAAAATTCCTATATGATTTAGAAGTTTTTTAAATTTGTTTATGTATTTTCTATTGAAAATCTATTTTCGCCCCCTAAAATTTTATAATTTCGGCCCTCCTAGAATTTTATAGGTTTGCCCCCCAACATAAAGTTCTGCGTCCGTCCATATCTGTTCATACATATTGTTAATCCTTGACAATACACACACCTTGCAGATAAAACGATTTGAAACTGATTCTATAATCCAAACAAATATATGTATTTCTCAACTCTGTAGTTCAATCAATAGGGTTAGCATAGCTTTCCTTTTAGGAAAAACAAGGATATTTAGACTAAATGAAATCGATGGATTATTGAAAGTAGTAATGAATGAAAAGGAAATATTTATTAATACTCTCTAAGCATGGCTAAATCAGTGAGTACGACGTACGTAGTAATGGAGGTTAATGAATAAATCAACAAAATATGAAGAAACTTGATGGAAATTGGCAACATTTTTGGAACTGGATAATCTTTGGGCTGCGGCATTTTATTGGATTAAGTTATGGAGTGGTGGTTGCCTCAAATTGGGCCAACTTCCGTCTAAAAAATCACTCTTGCAGGTCACACAACTCACCCTCTAACTGCCTGTGTCCTCAATAGTAACTTCAATTATATGGCTGAAAGTGCAGGTCCAAGCTACCAATCATCAGTGGGGTGTGCAATCCTATCTCTTTATTTAGGGATAGTTATTTGACATTCCGATCATATATCCAAAAATCCAAAATATTTATGGATATGAATATTATTATATTCGATATTTTTATTGGTTATATATGAAAAATTAAAATTTTCATGAATATAAATCTTGTTATATTCAATAGTTTGTTGTTTGTTATTTTTGAAAATCTGAAAATTTTCTTGGATAGAAACACCAAATTTAAAATAATATTTAAATCAAGTCATAAGTTCAAATATTATTTATAACACGTTATCAGCACGATCTCGCTCAATTATCATAGGTTTTTTGTTGGTGGTTGTCGAAAATATATTTCGGTATGATATTAATCGAAATATCCACTATATATCCACGTTGGTGAGTATGGCGGAACAATCGACAAACCAAAAGGGTCAGCAATGAGCAACGAGACACTTGTAGAATCGGCGCTCATGTTTTAAACACATTAGATTTAGAGAATGTCCGACGATTCAGTTGTATCCAAAGGACTCCAGGGAACCATCGCCCGTAAGACCCATCGCTCATTCTGCTGTGGCTTAAACCCAACCCACAAATTTCATATCTTTAATAGCAACAATTGCTAAATTAAGTACTTTAATGAGGTAAATTTTTATTTTAATTATTATTTTCTCTTATTTAAATATCAATATATATATATATATATATCTTGTTTTATTGATAAATGTTGATATTTTAAACTGTGTTTTGAGTTTTACATGATATATTTAAATGGCGTGGTAAGAGCATGATATAAAGAGATTATGAGAAGCTAACTTGGCCGTTTGCTATGTCTCCATCGTCCTCGAGAGGAACACAATATTGGTAAATTCTATTTTTATTTTTATCTTTTAAAATGTGATTTTTAAAGTGCGATAAATTATAATGATTTTTAATTTACAAGAAGATTATTATAAAGTTTATATTTGCTCGAAAGCAATATTTTTTTTTCGTCGAAAAACTCGACCATAGACTTCTCTCAAGTTACGAAAATTCGTCTTGATCCAAAAAGTTTTATAAGAGGCATTCCCCAGAGTGAATGCAAAGCATGATGTTTATTCCATGCGATTATCAATGATGGGGCATTCCCTAAAGTGAATGCAAGCATGATGTTTATTCCATGCAATTATTGGAACTGTTTCATTCCCTGAAGTGAATGCAAACATGATAAATCATTATTCAATTAAAGACATAATTTCGATATAATCCAAGTATATTGGCTGGACATCCCGTTCTGCGAGGCTACTGGTCTCAAAGGAGGTTTTTAAAGGACCTTGGGGACATGTTTAACAATGCCGCGTACGAGGATTAAATCTTTGTTCTTTGTGATAAGGATATGTGAAAATGTTTCAAAGGCCCACTGGCTCTACTCCATTCCCTGAAGTGAATGTGAGATTATATTATGGAAGAAATAAAAACCAGATTAGAAGTTGTGGTCGTGGTCGAGGCTATGAATATAGACATGAAAAATATGATATTTTAAGAATACTTCTACCCACGGGTAGTGTGGTTATAAGAATGACAAAAGCGATAAAGATCATTCTAAGAAAGTGGAATCTTTTTATTACCAATGTGATGTTATAAACCATTGGTCTCGTACTTATCGTACGTTGAAAAAAATCAACAATGATTGAATGATAAAGGAAAGAAAATAAAAGCAAGTTCTTTTTGCGAAAAATGACAAAGATGATATTGGTCCAACTAATTTGGACATTGTTAGTCGAACTCATTTGGACGTTGTTGATTTCCTTATAACTCTCGAATGAAATAAATCATCTTCTAATTATTCACGTAACTTTGAAGAGAATTAATTATCTTTTTATTTATGTTACTTTATGTTTATTTACTTTATACATTAATTATTTACATTTTATATTTATATTCATGTTAATATTTATATTTATATATGGATTAATATCCTATACACTGGCAGTGGAAAATTTTTATTTCCACAAGCGCCTCAATTATAGGGTTTAGGGTTAGTGTTTAGGGTTTAGAGTTTATGGGTTTTAGTGTAAATGTTTAGAATTTAGAGTTCATGTTTAGAATTTAGGAATTAAGGTTAAAATTTAGGGTTTAGGGTTAGGGTTTAGTTTTAGGGTAATATGGGTGGGGATTTAGGTTTTACCCTATAAACCCTAAATTTTAACCCTAAACCCAAAATTCTATCAACAATCCCTAAATTCAAAACTACTACACTTATACCCTTAAATTTTAAACCCTAAACGAAGTCCCTAACCCCTAAAACTAAGGCGCTTGTGTAAAAAAATTTCCACAAGCGCTTGTGTATAGAACAATTACCTTTTATATATTATCATATTATTATTTATTTTGTTTAACATGATTACTTATCAGCACGTTATCAGCACGATCTCGCTCAATTATTTAAGCATATTTAACTTTATTGATTCAAAAATATTAAGCAGTTATTCGACTTTTTGAAAGCTTAGATTTTTATTTGAGCATATTTGAAAATCATATACCCTTATTTGACTGTTTTTTTAGATTAGTCCTTTATATGAGAACCACCTAAAAGATTAAGCCCCTACTAGAACATTTTTAAATATATACATTTCATCAAACCTAAACAATTAGAGCAATAGCTTGAAGTGGCATCATCCTTTTTTTCTAAAAAATTTGGTATCCAATAACCATAAGACTTCATATTAAGTTGACGGTATTCATATTTCACTCAATTAAGTTTAGTATGATTTATATTATTTTCGGTACAACATGAAAGGAAATGTGAGATCGAGTATGCTTATGAATTTAATATACTTCGAATTAATGGTGAGAAAGGATAAAAATAGCCTATGTATTGTATTACAACCCCATTTTAAGAGAAATTATTGTAAGATCTAAGCGTAATTATTCTATAGTGCCTTGATTTTAGGGTTTAAAGATTTTGTTTAGTATCTAGTCTTTAGGGGTTTAAGTGTGCTACTTTTGAATTTAGGGGGGGTGGTTAGAATTTAGGTTTTATGGTCAAAATTTAGAGTTTATAGGCTAAAACCTAAATCACTAATCATATTATCTTAGACCTAAACTCTAATCTCTAAACTCTAAATTCTAACCTTAAACCTTAAAATTCTAAACTCATACACTTAAACTCCCTGAAATTAAATCGTTTGTGGAAATTTTAATTTCCACCGCTAAGTAGAGTGGAATTTTCTAAAGATTTAAACTTTGAAATCATATTAAAATAACATTCCCTGATTCCTTCAATCTCGTAGGCGTGAGGGCATCATCCCCATTTCAAGGATTATAATTGAGCTTGAAATTTCTTTTTGCAGGTCCCCCCTTCAACATGTGACACTGTCCTGCACTTTCCTTCTTCCTCATCAAATCTACAGGTTTCCTGACGTTTGTGTCATTTATTTTAACCATCTTCTAGCATCCCATTTGCTTGTCACAACCCAACCCAACCCACGTTAAACCATGGATTCCATTGGCCAAATCAAACCAAAATTAGAATTTTACACCAACACTTTTGTCTCTCATCCATCCAGGGGACACCAGGTCCATTCACTGTAACTACACAACAAACCTGTTGTTTTCATTACACTTTACTTCCCCCCCTCTAACATGTAAAAAAAATCTGTTGAATGATTGACTAAGAACACAATTATAAATTAACATATTCCAGATTCCACCATTGGCTCAACAATACCACATGGTTTGCTTCTGCAAGAAAATCCGGGTCATGTTGTTTATATATAGAGAGAGAGAACCAACAAAAATATTAAATATGAAACGGTCCCTCCACGACACTCTTCCTTTGACCAAACACTGCCTTGTCTCTCCAGGGGCTTTGGAGCCCACTGTCCATCACTTTCTTCCCACGGACTACCTGCCTGCTCTGTCGGCAATCAATAATATTAAATGCTTTACACTTTTAACAGATTTTCTTCTGTATATTAATATGACCAAAGTTTGGAAAGCTTCTTCTTCATTTTCTTGAGTTTTTGTCGAGTATATGCGTTCAACATTGATTTGGGGACAAAATATGGAAATTATTTATTTATTTTGACCAAACTACCAATGCCTTCACTTGGAAAAAGAAGCAGCAGTTTTTAAAATAACAGACAAAAACAACGATTATATGAATCGTTGAGATTTTATCAACAGGATCCGAATCGTTTTGTCAGACTCAAGTGAAAATTATTTTATTTACAAGGTGTCTGCATTGTCAAATAGTTAAGAATATTTATGAACAAATATTTAATTGTAATTACCTTAAGACTATTCAAAAAAAAATCTGGTTCAAGTAGTAAGCAATTTGTTATCGTTTAAACATGTTTCGAGTTCGATATCTTGTGTATGCAGAAAATCCCCGCTAAGAGACTCACCCACCAAAATTAAGTGTACAACGCAGGTCAGTCTATATTAGGGATGGGCATTATACCCGGACCGATCGGGTCAGATTTTGTAATGAAAAAATCGGGTTCGAGTCGGGTTTTTGTTAAGGGTAAACTCAGGTCGGGTTCGGGTGGAAAATATTTGACTCAACTCGGGACTAATAGTGTAATTTTCCCTAATTTTTTGGAATATTTATAATAATACCCCTCTTTATATATATTTTTTATAATTAAGTCCTTAAAATTGTTTTTTTATTTATAATTTAGTCCTTTAAATTATAATTTTTTTACAATTAAGTTCCTTAAAATCTTTTTTTACAATTAAGTCCCTAAAATTAATTTATTTTATATAGTTCGGGTCAGGTCGGAGTCGATTTTAATATTTATTTTTGGGTCGGGTACAAGTTTAGGGTGCCTATTTTCGGGTCGGGTTCGGGTGGACAAAAACCCAACCCGTACCCATCCCTAGTCTGTATTAGTGAGGGCAGTCTTAAAAACCGAAAGGCATAGACGGAAGGGCAACTAAAAACTATATATATAATCTCCAAAACTTCTAATATATCTTGTAAAGATCTATTTTCACCCCTTTTATCTGCGTTTGCCTAAATGATTCAAAACTTCATCATCATGTCATATATTCTTTTATTAGATTTTATGAAGAATATTAAAAGAAAATGAAGAAGATTCGCATATTTCGTCCTTGTAAGTTGTAACGAAATTCGTTCTTTACTAACATATGGAAGTTTATAATTTTGACGGTGCAAGTAATAAAGAAAATTATTAGGGTAAATATAATTATTATAATCATAAAGGGTGATATTTATTAATTCATTGTTAATAAAAAAAGTAAGATTTTTAACCCATTGATTGGTTTCGTTGGTGAACGTCGACATTGCTCTTTTAACTACCTAAATTCAAGCAGCATAATTTATATGTATATATAAGGCAAATTTTAAAGAATAATCTCTTTTAAATTATTATTTGAGAAAATGACTCCCAAAAAATATTATTTGGCAAAATGACCTCAAACTTGCCACGTCGGTGCACTTCGCGTTGTGTAGAACGCGAGGTTTGATATCGCGTTCTACAGGACGCGAGGTCGTGAGATTTTTTAAAAGATGAATGCACGTTAACACAAACAACAAGGCCAAGTAGACTAAAATCGCGTTGTGCAGAACGCGATATCAAACCTCGCGTCCTACACAACGCGAGGTTCACCTACGTGGCAAGTTTGGGGGTCATTTTGTCAAATAATATTTTTTAGAAGCCATTTTTCCAAATAATAATTTAAAAGAGATTATTCATTTAAAATTGCCTATATATAATGTATGAGTTTACTAAAATTTAAAACCGGATTAAGATATTATCTTGTAATTAATTAAAATAGTAAAAAGTAATATTTTTAATTTTAATTAACCATAAAATTTATTTGGAAAAGATATTAAATTAATTAAAATAATAAAAATAAATGGTAAATTGGTACATAGTTTAAGATTATACTTGTAATTGTTAAAAGAAATTATCTTTACATTATATTACCCTTTATATAAAAAATAAAATCATTATAATATAAATTAATTACTTTTATTGATAGTTTGGATATGGTTAAAAATATTATTTTTTTACTTTTCTTATTTTTATTCGGTTTTTAAGATTAAATACTTATTGAATTCAATATTTAAATTTAACAATTAATTTTGCTTAAAATACAAAATGATCTCTGAATTTGGTGCAATTTTAATCAACCTTTGAATTTTTTTGTTTAAATTAATCCCTTAAAGTTTTTTTTGAATATGCTGGTGTGATTACAAGGTAGTATCTGTTCAATTTTCTTAGCCTTTAATAACGCACACATTGTGCGCACATGGTGCTCGAACCCAGTCACCTGAATGAAATACATCATCCTTTACCACCGAGACCACTCCAAGGGTTCATTAACCCCTTAAAGTTTTATTAAAATATTTTAGAGTCAAATTGATAAAAAAGAATTTAAAGATTATTTTGAACCAAATTTGCTAAGTTTGGGTCATTTTTTACTTTAACCCTTTAATTTTTCAACGTTTATTTTTTTATTTATGAAAAAGAACCTAAATTTTATAGCAACTAAGGTTTAGATCAATGAAAATCTTGTATCATTTTACCACGAGTCGATTCACTTTTAATTTTCTTTTGAACAAACATTTTTATTTTTTAAAATGTCAACAAACTATTAATTGGGTATCAGTACATTTTTATATAGCCACGCATTTATTCGATTCGTTAATTGACTAATTCAAATCGACTATAGCAATGATATAAAAAATCATCTAAATCATTTTTTTTCTTTTTTTGTAACCCCCTCGTCCCGGTCTGGCCGGATGACCGGTTCGAGTGGGCCACACGAGAAAAACCGAAGTGAAACCCGTTAAGGTTCCCCCTCGGTTAGCAACCCTATTTTTTTCTTTTATTTTAATCTTGACTAGAGGCGTATAAATCCTAAGTGATCAAACAGCGGAATAGAACACACGAGATAATCATTCGAACCCAAAACAACATTTGATTAGTCCAATTTTAATCTTTTAAACAGGCCGTTTCGAAACACCCTTGAGGCGTATCGAAACGCATTGACCAGGTCAACTGCCCCAGAGCCCTTATAAGGGGTCGTATCGAAACGGGAGTCAACCGTTTTGAAACGCCCACGACGGTCAACTTCTCGTGGTCAACGAGATTTTGACCGTTTCGGAACCCTTAGGCCCGTTTCGATACACCTTCATCTCGTCAATTTCTCAGAATTCCAGTAGCCAAAACGTTCCGAAACGCGTATCGGAACAGGGGGTTCTAGAGGCCAAATCGTATCGAAACACGTTCCGATACGGGGTCCCTGAAGCCTGCCCGTTCCGAAACGACCCAACCCGTTTCGAAACGCGGGCTGCCTGCAACCTTTGAAAGACAGATTTAGGGGAATTTCAACAAGTCTAAAGGTCCCATAGGACCCCTAAAGGCACACAACACCATCAAACAAAGTCTAGAGGCATACATCCTATGCTTAGCATGCTCGAACATGTACAAGGCATGAATTTAATCAATCATACACACATGGCAACAACACATTGAGGCAATATCAAGAAGAACATGCTTGAAGGCTTAAATAGGCATAAGATACCGATTCAATCACATATAGTTTTACATGCCATCAAAACAACCTTAAACATTTAAAAGGCATACATCAAAATAAGCATTTGGCAAGGTACATCATGCTTACAAACCAAGTCAAGCATAAACATTAAAATCACAAATGAGTCATACAAGCTCATACAAACACACCCTCTTGCCACATTGCTTAACTACTACATAATTAACCATACTTGAGCAACAACTTGGTAGCCCTTCTTGCCTTGCTCCGAGCTAACACCACGCTAATGATCTGCATTGTTGAACATTGAGAGTGTAAGCTATAAGCTTAGTGAGGGTGCTCTAAAACGAAAAACAACAACAATGCAGGGTTCAAGCATGTAATCCCTAAACCTCAAATCAAACATGCATAGACAATTTCACAAGTAGACCTAGCTAGTCTTTCAAGTGGCATATATGGTTTCTCGATCTTACCAAGCTCAATTATCAATATCAACATTATATACAACATCATATATTACCAACGTATATCATCATCACATATCACAATGTATGAACAAGTTAATTGGCCACTTTAATTACCCCGATTGTGCGGATTTAAACCTCAACAACACTTTACCTCGGTGGGATTACACTCATCACCGAACCTTGCATGTGCGGGATTCCACTCATCGCCACATGCCCTACGAATGGGATTCCACTCATCATCCCGTAGAAATATAATAAGCTTTCGGTGGAATATTACATCATCGTACTCCTACTTGATGACTTAACGCCATCAAGGTCACGTACGTTTTGACTCAATTTGTGTGCACACTAATCCTAATGATCGATCATTTACAACCGGTAATTATTTTAGTGCTAATTATCATAACCACAATATATATATCATCAACCACCATTCATGCTCAATCTCATAGATGCATATCAAGATAAACTTACACCAATCAACCACAATCACAATAGCATAGTTAAGCAAGCATAAATGCACTCATGGATATCAATAATTAAACCAACAACTTGAATTAACTATAAGTGGCCTACCAAGCACACTTCACACACACCCACTACACATACTCGAACCAAACTTTAAAACAAGTTGAAATCACTCACCGCCCTTCCTTAGCAATAGAAACGATCCTCCTACGAACCCGGATTCGGTCTCAAAGCCTCTTCCACGCTTCCTCTTGCTTCTAGTAAAACAAAACATATACATTACTTCCCAATTCAATGCTAAACTCAACCATCCACTTACTTTGCAAACACAACCCAATTTCCACAAATTCCCAAACCACATAATCTCCCAAAATCCCAATTTTCGTGCTCCCCTAAAGCCTTGCTGAAAGCTCAACTTCCAAACACCCAAATGACTCCCAAAAAGTCCCAAATCATCCTCCTAACATACCCTAACCATTAGCCCTTAATTTTCAACCTAAAACCCACCAAAAATGGTGTTTTTGACAACTCTAAAATGGGTAATAGAGCTCACTTCGGAAATTCATTAAAAATTAACCAAATTTACATATAATGTGTATTTCAACTTGATTAAACAAAGCCCCAATACAATTTATCAAAACCAAATAGAAAACCCCTTAAAAATTCAAACTTTAATATAAACCCTAATTTTCAAAACTCTATAACTTTGAAATCTAAGACTATAGATAGATAGAGGATAAAGAGGAGATTAAGAAAACATAATTACCTTTGAAAAACACCTTGGATTGAAGAAGAAAATGAATGAAATAGTAACTTGAATGAAAGAGAGAGTTTGGAGAGGGGGAAATGGTTTCCAACGTAAAAAGGGAGAGGGGAAAGAGAGAAGACAACTTTTTCTATAAAGTTGTCTTGCTTTTGAAAGTTTTGGGTAATATTGCAATATAGGTCCCTCCCTTCTTATTAAAGTTCAATTACACCACATTTTAGGTCGAATTGTTTTAATTAAGTTTTATTGACTCGAACTATAAACCCGGTTAACTCCTAGGCCCAAAACACGTGTGTTACATTTTTTGTAACGTTATTATATAACTCTTTAGTCTCTAATATCATTAAAAGAGTCTAATATTATATTCTATTAAAATAATTAATAATCAAAGATTTGATGTCATTGATTTAAATGTTTAAAATTTAAATATTGTTTATAAATTTATACAGTTTTTAAAAAATAATTTTAAAAGTTAAACAAAATAATTTAACCAGTTATAATACCAAAAAATGTCCTTAACGTTTTATGGAATGGTCATTTTGGCCCAAATTCTTTTTTCTTTCACTTTAACTTCTAACGTTTTATTTTGGGTCAAAATATCCCCTTTGTGGATGGAAACCGTTAGTTGACTAACGGTCAATGCGGGATGATGATGTGGCATGTTGACCTGGCTTGAGTCAAAATATTTTTTAATTTTTCTAAAAAATTAATTATTAATAATTTATTATTTTAAAATTTTAAAAAATAAAAATAATACTTTATTTGATTTATTTAAAAAAACAAATTGCATAATTTATTATTTTAAAAATAATATTAAATTAAACAATTTATTATTTATAGTAAAAAATTAAAATAATAATAATTTATTTAATTTAATATTTTAAAAATTAATAAACAATAATTTATTTAATTTAATATTATTTTTAAAAATAATAAATTAAGTTAAATATTATTTATTATTTCTAAAAATTAAGAAAGTTAATTTTTAAAAATAATAAATTAATTAATTTATCATTTATTATTTTATAAAATATATTTTTAAAATATATGAAATTAAATAAATTATTATTTATTATTTTTAGATAAACTAAAAATATTTTAAAAGTTTCCAGCCGAGTTAACATGTCACTTCATCATCACACGTTGACCATAAATTATCTAAGAAATTTTTAAAAAATTAGACCAAGTCAACATGCCACATTATTATCTCGTGTTGACCGTTAATCAACTGAGGAACTCAAAAAAAATTAAGGATGAAAGTGAAAAAAAAAATAAGGTGAAAATAATTATTTCATGAGATGTTAGGGGTAGTCACAATCACGGACTCCAAACCAGCTCGCGAGAGGAGACGAGGAATTGAGGAATCAAATTCGTGGGGGACCAGCACAACATAATGGCCTGGGGTCCACTCCTCCAAGGCTTGAGGCTTCATCCTATCCACATAATACGCTCATGTCTATCAAATCATCTGATTATCCACGTTGGCTTTATCTCCATTCTTTGGATGGAAATAATAAAACAAAATAGTTTCTAATTTAACACGCGTAAGCTCACAGTAACTACTAACAGCACACCAGCCGTCATTTTAACCAAAAGCTGGCTTCAAATCAAAACATAATAAAAATACACATAAAAGAAAGGAGACTAGTCAAGGATAAGCAGTCGGTGACGGACTGACGGTGAGCGTCTATGTTAACCAAACCCATCCATATTATTATTATTACTATTATTTATCCAAAACTTATTTTATGGTAAAAAAACTAAAATGGCTGGCTAAAAGAAATAATTTAATATTAAACGAAAATTTAAAAATAACAAAAAAGGAAAACCAAGAGCTTTGTGCTAATTGCAGTAATAAAGTGATGCGTTAGGTACATGTTGGCGAGGCCACGTGCCGACCTTCACCCGGTTCGGGTCCCATCGGATGCTTGGAAAACCCGAAAATCTGCCATGGCTACGTTTGTCGTTTTGGAGATAGTAACGACATAAAACGCGGACAGCTGGCTCTTTAAACGTGGCTAGATTGTATCAAAATCAAACACAACTATCGTGGGCCTAATGCAGCCAAACACGCCACAATTAAGCTTATCCATTACTCAAAATTGCCCCTCTGTTTTGTTCCTTGCTGGCGAGCTTTCGTGGTCAGTATTTGGAATTTTTGGAGTGCAATCTTTGGATTTTACAAATGTGTTTGAATTAACCATTTTTTTTATTAAATGGAGCTATTATATTCTCATGCTGAAATTTAAACTTATATAAAATAAAATAAAATAAGTATCCTTAATCACTAGACCAATTAGTAAATTTCGAATTAACCCATTTTTAAATACATTAGCTTCAGCTTACTACCAATCTATATCAAATTTACACTACAATACATGGTTAGTAGTTTTCTTAACAAACAACCATTTGGTCCAATAGAATAAAATTTTAAACTTATTAAACAGAGTTAAATTTTTAAATTCTAACAATGTAAATGAGGTAAATTAAATATCAAAAAGTTAACATATGAATAACCGAAAACATCAAATGTCTAAACTTCAATGAGTAAACTAAACGATTTAAAACTTTAATGACCAAAATAAGTTTAAGAGTAAAGTTCAGTAATAATTTATATAATTTACTCATTAAATAACCAATGAATTAATTATCAATAGTTCAGAAAGTTAATATAATTTTTTTAAAGGCCAATATACTAAGAAAGCTCTTTATAAAGCCTTGTTTAAACTAACTCAGGAAAAAATTTGTTGTATAAAAAGATGAAAAATTTGTTAATCTAATAAT
Source organism: Hibiscus tridactylites (assembly GCA_958450335.1). Classification (NCBI taxonomy): domain Eukaryota; kingdom Viridiplantae; phylum Streptophyta; class Magnoliopsida; order Malvales; family Malvaceae; genus Hibiscus; species Hibiscus tridactylites. The sequence continues at coordinate 66,908,901 of OY288287.1, read as the reverse complement.
TGTGATTTTAGCTATTTTCACACGTCATACTAAGTAAAGTATAATAGTTTTTAACACTTGTTAGTTGATTATATCATTTGTAGTTGTTGGATTAAAAAACTATACAAAAACACGACAAAGACAAATAAATGCAATAATAACATTATGTTGTGAATAAAATAAAGAAGAATAAGAATAAGAACAAGAAGAACAAAGAGATGAGAGAAAGAGGGAGATTTGTATTATTCTTAAAAATAAAATTGTATATAATGCCTTCAATGAATCATCTATTTATAGGCATAAGAAGTACATAATACATTAAACTCTAATTCATAGAGATAATATTCCTAATAATAAATAAATCAAACTCCTTTGATAAAGTTCTAATCATGATAGACATCCACATAGATAAATATTCATAACACTCCCCTTTGGATGTCTATGAAGATAATGTGCCTCGTTAAAACCTTACTAAGATAAAAACCCAGTGGGGAAAAAATTAGTGAAGGAAAAAGAGTACACACATCTTTGATACGCATAACATGTTGCCTCATTAAAAACCTTACCAGGAAAACTCATTGGGACAAAACTTCGGTTAAGGGAAAAAAAGTGCAACGCGTATTTACTCCCCCTCATGCAAACATCACAGAAGATCTTTGAATCTTCATAATTTAATCTTGAATATCATTTTTCTAAAGATCGTGAGGGATGAAAACTTTGGAGTAATATGTTCCATGATGTATCCACTTTCAAACTGAGATATACATATTGCGTTATCTTCACACAAGATAGCTTTTATCATATCTTGTAAAAGTAAATCCACATATCTTTTGGATATGTTGGGTCAATAGTTTTAGCCAAACACATTTTTTTGCTTGCCTCGTGCATAACAATTATTTCTACGTCATTTGAGGAGGCATCAACGAATGTTTGAAGATCTAAATGTAATGATCTTTGTATATTCATAGATATTTCTTGACCAACTAATATATAATGCTTCAAGACCAAGAAAAGATATAATTATCTTTATTCACATCCAACAATCTTACAACTATTGGGATACTCAATAGATATGCTCTATTCATATTGAATCTTCTTTAAGATTCTTTCAGCTTATATCTATTCATAGACAAAAGAAATATATAAAAATGCTCGATCTTCAGTTCGAGATAAACTTGATGTCAAGATTCAAGTACTTGTATTGAAAGTACTTCATGAGTTTCCAATTTGAAGCTCTTTAGGAGTTCTAAAATTATCATAATGGATCTTGATACAAACTCCTTTATAAAATACATAAGGAAATATGATCATTCTTATAGTATTTTCTCAATTATTATTCACTAAGGCGATTATACCAAATGCGCCAAAATATTCATGAGACATGTCTAAATAAATTTCCTCAGAAATTTCCAAATGCTTATAGCATTTTAGATCCTTCAAGGATAAATATGGACCCACAAATAATTAAACGCATGTAAAATTTTCAAAACTGCCAAAGTAATTGCATCCACCATGAAGTAATTAAAACTTTTCATAAATCATAGTTCAAGTCGTATTTACGACTACTTATTTGTGCCTCACTTGCATTACACCTTTAGGTGTTTGGACTGGTGGTCCAAATACTTCTATTTTAGAAGTTCAAAGCGTCTTTCAACATTGACCAATTCAATATCTATACTTCTGGATAGATTTTATACAAGATCCTCGATTTCTTTCTTTACTTCTATAGAAGTATTTTATGTAAAATTGTTTGTAAAATCGTTGTCGACAACTTTCCAATTTTCTGGTTCCATTCTCGTAATGACATAACTCATCGAGATCTCTTCAAGATTTCAATCTTTATTTCAGGTACCTGAAACTCTTATAGAGTTTTATTATTTGTTATGTCTTGGGTCTCTTCAGGAGCACCCGCCTCCAATATATGACAATCTCATATTACTTTCTATTTACGAGAATTTTGATCATTGGAACCATTTCAACTATCATGCTTCAGGCATGATTTACATTCTCTCGCTCTAACATGTAATTTAAACTTAGAGCATTTCAGCTGGTATATGAGACTTAATTACTCTCATTGGGTCAGTAAATATGTCTGGCAGTTGACATGTAATAACATGAATTATCTTATGAACTTCTAGTTCATATACGAGGATCTAGATAATGATAATTCATTTTCCTCTATCCAGCCGATTATTATCTCCCCTGATGTTGAGAAAAATCATGTCATAAATGATTCTCCAATTAATGTTTAAGAATTTAAACATAAAAGGAGACTCGTACTCAATATATATTCTCAACCCTTTTTATTTACCCATTTTGTGCGTTGTGGTGGAGCAATTCATATCGCACATTCAAAAATAATAAAATGGGAAATGTATGGTTTCTGACCAAAAATCAATCATAACGGGGAGTTTATTATAACTCGTTGGCTTGATGCGTATAAGTGTTGCTATATGGAAACACCATATAAATAATAACTATTTTGTTCTCATAGTTTAGCTATTAAATAGGAGGCATCCAATTGAAATTTTGCTAAATTATATTTTTCATAATTAATAGGCTCTCTAATAACTGATACAGCCTAAAATATAAACCCACTAGCTTTTCAAGACGAATAGTCTAACTGTATAATCTGATTTTTTTTAGAATCAATCTCACAAACTTCTGGTTGTAAGTCGATAAAACAATGTAGATGCATCTACTAAAATCATATAAAACTTTCCACATTTGTGGATATATGGGCCCATATTTCGTTCAGATATGCAAGACATACAGTCTTAACTTCAGTACAAGAACTTTAAGTTCTAATTCTTTTGGTAAGTGGGATCATCTATATCCTTTGAGAACAAACAACACAAGAACTTCATGTTCTTTTAGTAAGTGGAATTTAATCAATTTCTTTAAGCAACACAAGAACTTCACGTTCTTTAATAAGTGGAATTTAATCCATTCATTTGAGAATAAGCACCACAAGAACTACATGTTCTTTTAATACATGTGCATGTAAATCTCAATAATTTCTGCACCATTATTGATCAGGATGGTCTAACCGATCATGCCAACTATATATATGTGTGTATATATCTCTGAATTTGTAAACTTCTTGTTTACCATAACATGTAATTCAATCTTACTCGTACATGTCTAGTACGATCATCAAAATTGTCCCTTTAAATAGGAATATATTTAGCTCTTTCAGAGCTTTCAATTGAAATTATCTTTTGGTAGCAATATATAGCTCTCCTAGAGCTTTCAACTGACTTTTTGGCTATCAGAACTTATATCTATATTGGCTTATTTCAAATGTCAATTGATAACATATGTTATCTATAATTTCCAAGGGGATATTTTGCAAACTCATATTACTTTCTTAAAATTTCCACTTATAGTGGTGACGATATTATTACCATTAACGGTAATTATTGTAATATTCGCAATTCTGTACTTTTCATAATGTGCTTTCTCTCAAGAATTTATTGCTCTTCTAGAGCATCAATATTTTCAGTACTTTGAGATATAGTACTCACATTATTCCCTTGCATTTAAATGAAAAAATATATCTTATGTTTATGTTGAGCATAAATCGTCACCATAGATTGTATTTGACAAGTAATCATGTTAAACAAAATAAATAAATATCATAATATATAAATATAAATATAAAACGTAAATAATTAATGTGTGTAAAATAAATAAACGTAAAGTAAAATAAATAAAAATAAATAAATAATTCTCTTCAAAGTTATGAGAATAATTAGAAGATGATTTATTTCTTTCGAGAGTTATAAGAAAATCAACAACGTCCAAAAGAGTTGGACCAACAATGTCCAAATAAAGTTGGATCAGTATCATCTTCTTCATGTTTCGCAAACAAAATTTACTTCTATTTTCTTTCCTTTATCATTCAATGATTCTTAATTTTTCAACGTACAACACGTACGAGACCAATGGTTTATAACATTGCATTGGTAATAAGAAGAGTTTTACTTCAATAGAATGATCTTTATCACTCTTGTCATCCTTATAACCTCACTACCAGTGGGTAGAAGTATTCTTAAAATGATCATATTTTTCATGTCTATATTCATAGCCTCGATCACGACCACAACTTCTAATGTGATTTTTATTTCTTCCATAATATAATCTCACATTCACTTCAGGGAATAGAGTAAAGCCAGTGGGCCTTTAAAACCTTTTTCACATATCCTTATCACAGGGAACAAAGATTTAATCCTCGTACGCGACATTGTTAAACATGTCCACAAGGTCCTTTAAAAACCTCCTTTGAGACCAGTAGCCTCGCAGAACGGGATGTCCAGCCAATATACTTGGATTATATCGAAATTATATCTCTAATTGAATAATGATTTACCATGTTTGCATTCACTTCAGGGAATGAAACAATTCCAATAATTGCATGGAATAAACATCATGCTTGCATTCACTTCAGGGAATGCCCCGTCATTGATAATCGCATGGAATAAACATCATGTTTTGCATTCACTTCAGGGAATGCCTCCCATAAAACTTTTTAGATCAAGACGAATTTCGTAACTTGAAATTGGGAGAAGTCTATGGTCGAGTTTTTCGACGAAGAAAAAATATTGCTTTCGAGCAAATATAGACTTTATAATAATCTTCTTGTAAATTCAAAATCATCATGATTTATCGCACTTTAAAATTGTATTTTAAAAGATAAAAATAAAAATAGAGTTTACCGATATTGAATTTCATCTCAAAGACAATGATGACGTAACAAATGAACCAATGCATCTTCTCATAATCTTTTTTTACGCCATGTCTCTTTCCAACTCATTTGAATACATGTAAAACTCAAAACACGGTTAAAAGCATCGACTTTTATCAATAAAATAAAAAATTATTTGAGACTAGATCAAAAAGTATAAAAGTAGTCATAAATCAAGTTGAATAAACATAACTATAAGTGATGTGATCAAATTATAAACAACCATAGTTAAAATCAAACGACATTTTGATTAATGTATAAATACATCAAAGTAACGTATTCCTTTTGCCTTTGATTCACATACAAAGTAATTGATACAAATAATAAAGTTGTTTTATATCTCGAATTTATTCATATAAATTACCATAATAATAATAATAATGATAATACAAATATATAACAATCACATGGCAACACAATCCTTGAATTGAATCAATTATAAATTAGAATGGAATAATAAAAACTTTGAATAAAACTAATATACTGTGTAATAAAATGTTCCAACTTGTACGCCCAATAGCATTTAGCCGAAATCCTTGAGGGCTTTAATTTGGTTTGCTTTATCAATCCATCTAATGAAGTACGACGATAATTTTAATTTTCGTTAATTCAAGAGTTACTTCAAGTATGAATAAAATAATAATAAATTAAAATAATAACCAAATAATAGATATGAATATACTAACTTTTGGAGAATGATAAATCAATCATTATATTAGTATATAAATAAGTAAAACATACCATACTTTCCAAGGTAAGCTGAATATATGATAGATGTAGTCACCAATATCAAATTAAAATTCTTTTCGAGAACCACCAACAATAATCACAGTAATTGAGCGAGCGAGATCGTGATGATAACGTGTTGTGAATAAAATAAAGAAGAACAAGAATAAGAACAAGAAGAACAAAGAGATGAGAGAAAGAGGGAGATTTGTATTATTCTTAAAAATAAAATTGTATACAATGCCTTCAATGAATCATCTATTTATAGGCATAAAAAGTACATAATATATTAAATTCTAATTCATAGAGATAATATTCCTAATAATAAATAAATCAAACTCCTTTGATAAAGTTCTAATTATGATAGACATCCACATAGATAAATATTCATAACACATTATTATTATTTGAGAAAATATATTTTTCAAATGAATTAAATATACGATTGACTTATAACATCAACCAAATCACAAACTCAATAAATAGATAGTATAGATGTTAAAAAGTTTAACTTGACTTGCTTAACTATATCTCCAAATGATATATATTTTTAAATTTTAATCTTCGCTTTGAAAGAGTCATATAATATATTCTTTTTTGATGGATAGCGTTACGAATTAATTTAGCAGGGATAAGGTTAGAGTAAAAAGTTATTGTTATCAAATTGTTTCAAATTTGTTAACGAAGATCAAGTATATTTGGTCGGTTGGTTAAGATGTTCATCTTTATTCTTTTATATTTTCTTATATTATGAGTTTTAGATCCATTATAAGCGCTCCTCTTCTTTCGCCTAGAGTAAACACACGATACAGAATAAAGTTAAACTAAAAAAGTACACACGCGATAAAAAGATCTAAGTGTAGATTAGATTACTTTCCCGAGATGATATATGTTTTTGGATGATAAAACTTGATATGGAAGAGAATGCATACATGCTTCATAAAATACAGATGATGTAATCTTCAATTTAGGGGTGTTAATGATTAGAAAATTATTTTGAATAATCGGTAAATTTGAATTTTTTTTATTATCGACCCCAAATCGCGAATTGATTGACCGGTTAACTGAAATCTTCTGTTCTATTTGGTTCGAATAATAGTTTTTTATTTTTCTTAATAAAAATATCATAGTTAATAACATAGTGAAAAATTAACGACAATTTTTAATATATATATATATATTAAAAATAATGACAACAAAAATATGTAAATATTTGGGGAATTGAAATAAAAATAACAATGATGTTAAAATTTTACCAATATAATTATATAAATATGCATATTTTATATTTCATATAATGATCGGTTCAATTATTCACTTTTACTCAAAATTTTAAACTGTATCCAAATTGAAATAATTTAAAAAAAAAAAAACTCTACCGAAATAATTTTTTCGATTGGATTATCTGTATTTTTGGATTGGTTTTTCGGATTTTGGATTCGGTCCGTAAGATTTTTGACATGGCCCTACTTCAATCTATTTTGTTTTGTTTTTTTTTATCATTATTTAAAGCTTATTTTTATGTGTTATGTTCCAGGTTTATGATTGTTCTCCCTAATAACGTTAGTTTTAATGTTCAATTTTTTTTAAAAAAAATATTAATGTTGCATACTCTTAACTCTAGTACGAAAGGATTTGACGGATTAAAATTCTGAAATTTATTTCGTAAATTGGCGAAACACCCTCTTTCCTTTTTTTTTATCAAATTAAAAAAATTTCATTCATGAAAAGAAAACATACATCAAGGGTTTAAAAAATTCAGAAAAAAATATATACTCAAGTACAAGCTCGGAAAAATACCAACGCAATGGTAAGAACAAAAATCTCAAACAGAGAAACCTAAACAGATGGTAAATAAATTCAAAAGCTGGGAGGCGACGCCGTACGTCTAAATCAGCGAAAGATCCTTCAAGCAAAAAGTTCAGACGACGAGAGACATCGACTAGTACTTTAGGGGTCAGAGACTCAGAATGATGTTAACGACAAAGATAAAACTATAAAAGTCGAAAGGACCCAAATCTATCTCTTTAAAGACGGTCTACTAAATTGATTATGACCCGAATTGGTGAAACACTCTAACGAATAAATTGTTTAAAGAATCACATTTATACTTTTATCATTATAATTTCTCTCTCTTAGTTTATTATATAAATGGTTAAGTTGGTTAATTAGTATCTGTTGAGTTGATCAATCGATTGTAAATGGCCAAAAGGGGGTGAATTGGCGATTAAAATTTAACGGGAGAAAATGGATGAGGAGGAAATCTTACAAGACCGATTAAACTTTCTACCCAAAGCTTAATCCAACTCACTCTTTACAACGAAGAAATTTGGTAAACCTTACAATTACCTCTCAAATGTTGATGATTACCCAAATACAATTAATCACACCCTAAACTCTCAATAAAAATTACAATGAAAGACTCAATTGAGTTGGGTATAAAGATTTGACTCTAAAATGCTTAAGGTTTGGATTTGAATGCTTTGATGTTGCTTGAAGGCTCAATAGTTGTTGTTGTAGCATTTGAGACTTGTTTTTATACCATTGCATTGATTTCTAGTCGTTTGGGTGGTTGATGTCATTAATCTAGCCGTTGGGCTGCAATTTCTTACAATAAATGCTCCTCAACAACCTATCGTATCGGTACGGCTCGTGGACGTATCAGTACCTGTCTCAAAGAAGAAAGAGCCGTTGTGACTGAAAAATAGGGCGTATCGATACGCTTGAAGGGCGTATCGATATGGTATTAAGGAGTGTATCGATACGCTTGAAGGGCGTATCGATACGAAATGTCGTATCGATACAATTTTTGTTCACTGAAATCTTGAATTGAGTTATGCTAAAAAGCGTATCGGTACGCTACCTTAGCGTATCAGTACGGTTCAACGGTCATTTGAATTTTTAGATTCCAATAATTGACAAGGCAATGTTTGAATATTAAATGCAAAGATTTTTGCAAAAGTCAGCATATCGTATCAATACGGTGACATACCGTATCGGTACGCTATAGCAAAGAATAATTTTTATATGAAAACTGTATCGATACGATCCTGATGTGTATCGATACGCTATAGCTTAATGTCTTGCCCAGATGAACATCGTATCGATACGAGGTTAAACCATATCGGTACGCTATGAACGATTAAAATTTCAGTGTTGAAAAATCGTATCGATACGCTTAAGGTTATCGATACGCCTGGGCATTTTGTTGATTTTAGGCTTGAAAACACTTAGAAAATTTAAACCCTTTTAATGTGTTTTGACTTAAAATAGTATTTGGTTCAAAATTTCTTGTCAAATTGTGAGTTTTTGAAAATACTTAAAAATTTATTGTTTTGCAATTTAGTCTTTAAGATAAATTGTTATATCAAAATTAATTTTGGTTTTACAGTATCTATATAAACAATAATTATACTTTTTAAATCATACATCATTTATTATATTGAACAGTCTATGCTGAATCTAGAGCCACTTAGCGTTCCAACTCAGTTCCAACAATGCACTTCTCAAAACGAGAAAGCGAATCTGTTTGGCATTGCATATCAGAACTCAGTAAAGCCTGATTCACGTCATTATGCTCAAATACAAAAAAAATTGAAAAAGAAAAATACTTCGAAGATGAACATGTTCCAATGCAATAGTAAGAAATTGTTGGCAGTATTGAGTCGGAATAACTTGTTCTTCTTGAATACCTCGATTCAAGGCCAAAAAATTTTTTGCCGCTACCATATAATATTCATCTCGACTTGAGGATAAATAAAGCATATGTGCCTTTTTTTATTTCTCAAAGATTTATAAAATGGAGTTTCTATAAACCCCCAATGACCAACCCTGACATGAATTGCTAAGGATCCAATAATTCCAACATTGATCCCTTTAGACGTGTTAATTGAATAAATGTGTTCATAGTGACTAGGATGGATATCTCGTATATAAAAATTAGAAGTTCGCCCGATCAAGCCTCTTGGGCCCAAATAACTCAAATTTTTCTCATAAACTATTTGCGTCAATGGATTTGTTAGATCCAAAACTTGAGACAATGAGTGTAATACGAAAAAATTCATAAGTGGTTGTTAATGGAGCCGAAGTTACCAAATTCTGAGGAGTTGGTATCAATTTATGCCTATTTGCTCCGCATATAGTTTCTCTAACTATATTTTCTAAACGAACCATAGCCAATTCGAATTGGTCTTGTAAGAGATTCGTTACAGAACGAATACGCTTATTTTTCAAATGATTCATATCGTCAAGTGCACCCATTTCAAATTTTATTCTAATCAAATGATTCGCGGCTGCCAATGTATCTCGCGATAACAAAAATGTATTGTTATGAGGTATATTAAGATTCAATCTTTGGTTCATATTTCGTCGACCAATCCTTCCTAATTAACATCTTTGTTGAAATACTTTCTTTTGTAATTCCTTACATAAGGATTTAGAAAATACTGGATCCCCGCTTACACAAAAAAATTGTTGATAAAACTTTAAAATGGCATTTTCTTTTGACCTAATTTTTTTATCGGTTAGAAAAGACAAGAAAATTTCAGGATAACAAACATTCTCTAAAATTTCTCTTAGATTCAAACCCATAGCTCATGATAAAACTTATAGTAAGTTCAACTTCGATAAGGTTTTGTTATTTTGTTATTTTTCTTATTCTCTTGAATTAGGTTTTCATGTATATCCTAGAAGGGCGCAGTTGCATCCCCAGATAGATAATTTATAGTTTCGGCCCTCTTAAAATTGTAAAGTACGATTGTAGAATTTTATTTAGTCCCTCAAAATAGTAAAAATATAATTTAACCCCTTCAAAAATTATAGTTATAATCCTATAAAATGGTAAAAGTGCATTTGGACTCTCCAATAATTTGTAATTCAATTTTAACCCTCAATTATTTAGCCTTCATTCTTGCTATTTATTATTAAATTTCTAATAAATTAAACAACTAAAATTACAGACCCTGTTTAGCTGATAGCGGATAGCGGATTACATTAATTGATAGCTTATATGACTAGCGGATTGTATTAGTTGATTGTATAAAAGTATTTGGTAAAATTAACTGATAGCTGATAGCTGTTAGATTATTTAAATAAGCAAAATGACATATAAGAACATGATAATATTCAATACTTGTTTGAATAGTTTATTAGTTATTAATATTTTGTATCCAATTATTATTAATTAGATCTATAAAATTATTTTTAATATAACTTTTCCAAACATATTCGAATGATTTATATATTAATTTATTATTTATATAAGTATTTCAATATAATTTAACTAATTAATAAATTTAAATACACATATAAATATGTGATAATAAAAATAAAGAAGTAAATATGATTAGCTTATAAATAAGGTGAGAAAATATTTAATTTAGGTTATTTTGAGATTTTTGGTAACTGGTAAGGGTAAAAGAGTCTTTATAACTCTAATATCAAACCTCTAATCTAAAAAAGCTCATATTATGAGCTTTTTCAAAATTATCGATTTCACCCCAATCCGTTCTTTCAATCCGTTATTTACCAAACAACAATATTAACAGATTTGACTGGTCAAACCTCTAATTAATGCCTAAAACTTCTAATTTTTGCTCAAATCTCTCTTTATCAAACATGGCCACAATCTCAAGGATGGAATACAAGATGCGTTCATTCGAACTCATAATGAGTGAGACAAAATCTACTTTCAATAAAAAAATTGATAGCAAATACTTAGCTATTTTTGGAGGATGAAGTTTCAATATTTCATTTTCATAAATCAATGTGCTGCACGGTTAATAAAAGGAGTAAATATATATTTTGCAATCTGATTGGTACCAATATGTAATTTGTTATTTAATTTTTTTCATTAATTACATATACTTGACTTTAAGGTTTAATTTAACAGGTGGTGGAACTTTAAGGTAAATATATTAACCTAAACATAAAAATCAAATGTAGATATCTAATTAAAAGTTTAATTAAACTTTAAAATCAAATTCAAAAAAAAAATTGAATACTATATCATGCATTAATCAAATTCAGACCAACCTTCGTAAATTTTGCATGTACACATTGAAAACTAGAATTGTAAGTTCGCAATTTCCGAAAGAAAAAGAATAAGGTAAAGTTAACTAATGGTCAGTAAATTTTGTTTAATTATTTAATTTGATAACTAAACTTTCAATTGTTTCAATGTTATCATTAAACGTTTAGTTTTGTTTGAATTTGGCTACATAAAGCTTAACGGGGTGTTAAGAACGTGACAAAACAATTAAAAAATTTGTATAATAACACATTTAGTTCTCCACATTTGCACATTTAAACACATTAGTAATAATTCAAAAAAATAATAAATTTAACTCTTAATATTTACACATTATTTCAATTTGACCCTATTTTAATTAAAATAATTTAACCCTAAACCCCACAACATGAAACCCTAAAATACCCAAAACCTAAACCTTTAACACCAAACTTAAAACCTTAAACCCATAAACTCTAAAATTAAAAACACTAAACATTAAACTATAACCATGAAATCCTAGACCCAAAACCCAAAACCCTAACACTATCTCTAAACACTAATCATAAACCCTAAATATGAAACCCCTAAACCTCAAACATAACCATTAAACTATAAATCCCTAAACTCTAAATCCCTAAATACTAATCTGTAAGCCATAAATTCATAAACCCATAAACCATAAATATTAAAAGATTAAATTTAAGGTTTATGGTTTAGTGGTTTAGGAATTTAGTGTTTGATGTTTAGGGTCAATGTTATGGGTTTCATATTTAGGGTTAGGCTTTATTGTTTATGAGTTTAATGTTTTGGGTTTTGGGTTTTAAGTTTAGTGTTATAGAGTTTTGAGTTTTGAGGGTTTAGGGTTAAATTATTTTAATTAAAAATAGGGTCAAATTGAAATAATATATAAATATTGGGGTTAAATTTATTTTTTTTCGAATTATGACTAATGTGTTTGAATGTGTAAAATTGAATGACTAAATGTGTTATTATACAATTTTTAATTGCTCCGTCTAGTTCTTAATGCCCGTTAAGCCTTCGGTGGCCAAATTGAAGCAAAACAAAAAATTTAATGGTAACATTAAAACAATTGGATGTTTGGTTGTCAAATTAAATAACTAAACAAAGTTAAGTGAACATTTATGAATTTTACCTAAAAGAAAAAGAAACAATGATTTAGAAAGTGGCATAGTTTTGGGAAATCGTGCGGGCAGCTCTCAATCTTTGTTTCCTTGTTCACACCGTGACCGAGTTGTGACCCGGCAACGGCTTTAATGAGTGTGCTCACTGCGGCTGTCAGCTCCAGAAGAACTTGTCCGATGCTACGTGTCCCTAACTCACTGGTTGTGGGCCCCCTCCCTTACACCCAATCCCCGAAGCCATTCTTCCCAGTGTTGCCATGTGTTTACACCTTAAATCATTTTTTAATTACTCATAAAGATCATGCACAAAACTTAATCCTCCTTAATCAAACCCGCTAAATTACAATCTCACCCCCTTTTACTTTTGGAACAAAATATTAAGAGCGAGGACGGAAATGGAAATACAGAAAAAATAAAAGGAGTGAATAATTGCTATAAATGTGGTGCTTAGTGATCTTGTTTAGTTTACCCTTTTACCTTATCTTCAAAAATGAGATATGCATGATTGATCCAGGAAAAACCCCAAACGTATTTTGTTAGCAAGTTGCAGCCGCTCATATAAAGGGAAACACTTTATCTTCTTCACTTCACTCTTTTTGTTTTTGAGTTGGAAAAAAAGCGAAATATGGCATCAGATGAAAGCATGACGGCTGTTTCTTCCATGCATGAAGATGAGCTTGATGATATTGATGTTGTGTTTGATCATGATCATCATGCACATACGCATAACTTGTCCAGGCTTTCCATGTGCACTAGTTCCATGTCCAGATTGTCGATCGAAAGCTTCGATGCTGATGTCGACGAAGAGTTCTTCGACAAAGGGGGATCGGTGGAGCTGTCGTCTGATTCCGACAAAGAGCCTGCTTGTTACTCTCTTCCCGCGACGCCGCCTCGTCGGAGGGGGACGACCAGGGCGGCGTTGGATTGTCGGTTCATGGGGGTGGTCAAGGATTACGCTAGTGAAAATGAAGATCTGAAAGGAGGCTTTGGGAGGCCAAAAGGGAGTAAGAATTTGAGGAGGAGGAGGGTTGTAAGGGAAAGAGGCGCGGATTTGGAGGGGAAGAATGGTAGTAGCGAAAAGAAAGATGGGGATTTTATGGTGGGTTACAGCAATTACAGTGGAAGTTTCAGCGGGGAGAGCGAAGGGGGTAGCGGCGCCGGCGTGGTGGTGATTACGAGGCCAAAAGGCGGCAAGAGGTCACTGTGTATGGATTTGGAGGAAGTGAAAGCGTGTAGGGACCTGGGTTTTGAATTAGAACATGAGCTTATGTTGGAGATGCCCAGTGCCACTGCCACTGCCACTGCCGGCCGTTTTTCACTGTCGGGTTCCACTCTCGACACCGCCAGTAGCGGCGGCGATTCTCCCATTGCCAACTGGCGCATCTCTAGCCCTGGTCAGTCAAAAATCTAAATCACCTTTACTTCCAAGTTCCAACCCCCTTTTTCCATCTGTTTTGATGGATTTTTGCTCTGTAATTTCAGGCGATGACCCCAGGGATGTTAAGGCTCGGCTGAAGGTGTGGGCACAAGCGGTGGCGCTTGCATCGTCATCCAGGCATTGCTGCTGACATTCTCGACCATCATCCACTACTATTTTTGTTCCCCTGTTTTAGTTCTAGAAAACAAGTTTTCCCGAGCTTTATTCCACTTCTTACTTCTTTCAATTCTGTATAGCTTTTCCGCTTGTAAATATGAATATGGCCGGCTTAAACTAGACTTTAGCTTTAGCAAATAGGTCCAGTGTATGTTCACTTTGATGATCTGATTTTCTATTGTTTGTCTTGGTTTGAGTTTACTATTTAGATGAAATATTATTTGTTCCAAAAAAGTTGCATTTAGAGTTTTGTTCTGCAGATTCAATTACTCTGTTTTTAGCCAAGCAAGTCAACAATGTCCCCACTCTAAAACTCTAAACTTTGAGAAATTGCCAAAATGATGATTTGCTTAACTTTTTATACCCAAAGCAATAAAGCAAAGCCTTTAGGGTCAAATAATCAGACTTTTTCTTCATCAGAGATTGCATATGAAACAGATGAAACTAATAGGAAAGAACAGAAGACTCCCTTATACCACTGATGACATCACCATACCGAACTTCCAACATGGATTAGGCAATCCCAGACCATAATTAGTTATTCAGGTAAGATGTTTAAACATCCTGCCTGGTTCAGTTCCTACTCGTATTCATTGTTCAAGTATCTCAAATGCTACAGATTCGAAATATGTGGAACCAGTCCCATACCGTGCCTGTCACCGACAAACGTCGCTCTTCGGTGTTTAATTTCCTCACCTTCTTGCAAATATTCCGGAGCATTAAGTATGGTAACCACAGAATAGTAGAAAAGAAAGGCAGTGGCTACCAAAGAGGCGCTTTAAATGAATGATTTGAAATGCAGGCGAAAGGATCCACCATATCTAGCTAGGATGTGGACTTTAAAGTTATAACTGTTACTCACTGGCCAAACTGAGACTTCTCCTGATGCATTTGGAACAGATTAAGGTGATCAACAAGGCACTAAGCAGATTTAGGAGAGTAAATGTCAACCTTGTCGACTCCGAGATCGTTATGGATGATGTAACATCATCTATGCAGAGGCAGATAATAATCTTCAATGTCGCAGTTGACGTGGAGAGAGGAAATTCAGAAAGGTTGCATTAGGTATACTCGAGCACAAACGGGTGAAAGAGTGAAAGAGTTTGAACAATGCCTCACGGTAATCGCAGCCGGGATAAATTAGTGTAAAACAGAACTTACCTGAAGTTGGTGGTTGGCAGGTAGTTTGCAGTATGCACAATGAGGGTTCCATGCGTTTAGCCTTCTTAAATCTTGAACAGAAGTTATTAAAAGTAATATGTTTAAAGGATAGTTTTCGAAGTAAATAAATAAAAAGGAGAGGATATTGCTAATCATAGTGATTTGCACACCCTAGAAATCTCGTAGTTTATCAATTTGTCAAAAATGAATGAATGCTACAGTTTCTGCAATTCAGGAAAGAATACAGTGAAAGCCATACAGGCCTTAACATGCAGCCAATGAGTTCTCACTCACTTGAATATAAGATTTTGACCGACCGGTATTGTCAAGGGAGTATGGACAGGCAATAGCTTTAACAGCCGTTCAATCAAAGAACCGGTCTCCAACAGAAATACCAGATTATGGCAGTAAAAAGTTCTATAGAATACAAGCTACAGAAGAAAAACAATCTGTTCTTAAACTGAGTAGGTATAAAGAACTTGACATATAGCTTCACTCTGTTCCAGTTGTGGAAATCTGAATAACACAAGAGGCCCTATTCAAAAATTTTATGAAGAAATGCACCACAATTACTTCTTCTAAAAGAAAAGAAAAAAAGTTAAGATGGGACTACAAATTGTACGAAACAGTGTTTTCTTCAGCTTTATGGCTCAATATTCCAGTGAAATATATTTGCTTCTCCATGAATTCTGATGAACCACGTAACTTCAAATGCTTTATGGACCATCACCACTATTTGCCTCACCACCTCGTCGTCAAAAATCGACCGACACCGTGCGAAACACCGAAATCGTCGAATGATTTATTTGAATGATTCGCGACGTGCGGCGGCATAACAAAATTTTTAACGAAATATTTAATACTACCGCGTGTCATGTTTTTATTGGCTAACGAAATTTTTTTAACGATTGTTAACGGCAAGGCACCTAAATAGAAACTTTAAAAACATTAGACACTTATTTAGCTCGAAAAATACTTTGGGCATTTATAAGTAGGGTAATTGTTCTATACACAAGCGCTTGTGGAAATTTTTTTACACAAGCGTCTTAATTTTAGGGGTTAGGGACTCCGTTTAGGGTTTAAAATTTAGGGGTATAAGTATAGTAGTTTTGAATTTAAGGATTGTTGATAGAATTTAGGGTTTAGGGTTAAAATTTAGGGTTTATAGGTTGAAACCTAAATCCCTACCCATATTACCCTAACCCTAAACCATAAATTCTAACCCTAAATCCTAAACATGAACCCTAAATTCTAAACATTTGTACTAAAACCCCTAAACTCTAAACCCTAAGCCCTAACCCTAAACCCTATAATTGAGGCGTTTGTGGAAACAAAAAATTTCCACCGCGAGTGTATAGGATATTAATCCTTATAAGTAAAACAAGATATAGTTTGGGCACTTATTTGCCACTTAAGCCTTTATTTTTATTGTTGAAAATACAAACAAATGAGAGCAAAAGAAAGCAGATGGTTTTCCTGAATGGAATGTGCACTCGGCCAATTGCATCCCTAAAGTTTTATTACAAATTTTAATAAATACAATCAAAATCTAGAAACTAAGTAACCGCACCATCAATACGCTGAAGCAGCACTTGATAAAGTCTCCTCATCTTCACCAAAATGGTAGTGCTCATAGACTTCAAGCAACAATTCCCTGCACGGGACAATAGCCCCTAGCTTAATGCAAGCCAAGAACGCACCCGCCAGTTTCCGATGAAGACTGTAGGCCTCATCTGGGGGTGGTGTAAGACGGTGCCTCAGCATCGATGCCCCAAGGTTCGAAATGCTTTGAGTAATATTAGTTGAGTGGAAATCATAGCCACCGGTCTTTGAGAATGGCAATCCCACAACAAAACCAGCTTGAACATGAGCGTCCAGCATTACATCTGATTCCATTCCTGTGAGGAATCCAAGTCTCCGTGACATCTCAATAACTGCTTCTCCGTCATTATTTGCACAAGCCATAACCTGATCAAATACATACAAGTAATCCTTCAGTTCATTTGTATGGACAATCAACTCTGAAGATGGCTACAGTTCAACAAAATGTCCCGACACAAGGTTGGACACGGCTTAGCATTAAAATGCTTGAAGAAAAGTCATCTACAGAACGAACTACATGAATAGAAGTCTATACAGGAAAGGTCCAAGTCAAACAATATAATCTATGAAGGCCGAAGACAAATAAATGGCTGGTTTAGAACCTAAATGTCAAACAGCAATTATGCCATTCATGCAGAAACGTAATTGAAGCCACATGCGCTTTTTAAGGGAACTGACCATTCTCAAATAGTCATCAACAAATCGTTTAGGATAATCCCGAGCTGCTCCAAAGTCGATGAGATTGATTGTTTTGGTGGGCTCGTCAAATAGGAAATTACCCCAATTGGGATCAGTCTGTATCACAGCAAGTAAAATGTTTAAGACAAGAAAGAACATCACTTCTTCAACAAGACTACAAAAAATGGAACAAAGCAGCAGAGCATTTTTAGAGAATAAGAGCTACAAGATTATCTAAAAAGTTTCTAAAAATCAAAGTCTAGATTCTTCTTGAATAGATTGCATCAGGCTTAGATGGCAAAAGCATAAATAACCTTCAGGAATTTAAATGCTTTGTAAAGAGAAGTAGGCAAGAGAGAGACACAAACAAAAAACTTCTTAGAAAAGGAGAAAGAAAGTAAACCTGCATAAAGCGGAATACAAAAAGCTCCATTAATGTCAATTGCAGCAACTTTCTCCCAACATAATTACGAGTTCCTTGGTCTAGTAATGCAACCTTGTCAACTGGAACTCCTGTAGCAAGTAAATAACATTTTAAAGTAAACAAATAGAAGCTAAGAGAATAATTCTATCAACCCTGTAAACTAGAACTGTTTTAGAGACAGGACACCTTGAACTATCAGATTTTCGAGCTAAATATTTTCTTTTATACAGTTGCAAGAAATTGTCCTCTGAATACTTGGATAACATCACAAAATACTATCCAATTGTGATGCTTTAAACTAAAATAGGAACATAAAAGACACAAGATGATTACCAGAAACAAGTTCAGTGGTCAGAACTCTTTTGCTTGAAATATCATCCACAACAAGCGGAACATAAAATCCCTCACGGCCAGATAGCATATCACGAAATCTTTTCTGATTGGATGCCTCCAACTGATAGTCACATTCACGAGACAGTTCTTCTTTAGCCACCTGCAGGAATTCAAGGACATAAACATCCAATTTTTCAACACAGAATCTTAAGTTGTCAAAAGCCCCAGATGACATCCTCCAAAAACCTCTAGCATTAAAAATACAGGACTAAGAATCCATTTTGAGGCAGGGAAAAGTATGATCAGAATCAGTTAGAAGGCGCGAGAATAAAGATCAGACAATGCAAGGGAAAGATACTCTAGTTCTAGTAATATGCTGGGGGTAGGCCAAGTAGCTTTTCAACTATATCCGTAAGTGTCCGTCATTAAATTGGCATTGGAAGGCCAATCATTTACTTAACATAGTCTCTTAGAAACATGATAATGCAAGTTCATATGCATCAGTGAAAACCTTCATAGCTCTGTCAAGATACAGTCCTTCAGGAATTAGATTTGTATAATCTAATAGAAGTTTGACATTCTCAATGTCACTCTCAATGCTATTTGCCACACCAGGGTACTGAATTTTCATTGCTACCTCCATACCATCCTTTGTGACAGCTCTGTGAACCTAGAATTAGAAAAAGGAAAAAAAAGTTTTAGGCTAGTTTAAACTGATATGAAAAGACAAACTAGATAACAGTTTGAACTGACGAAACAGAGCACATTGATGGGAAAGTGAGAAAGAGTAAATGGACAAACAACTGAACAAGCATGATAATTTTTCACATATTGAATCATAAGCAAAAACTTAAGAACTGAATTTCATATGCATGAAAAAGAAAACCATAAGTAGTAGCAAGCATCAAACTGCCAGGGGAAAATTAACTTGCACAAGGCAGTTAAATGATCACATAAAACACCAGTGAATACCATCTGAAATGATGAAACAGAGAAGGTTGATGGGAAAATGAAAAAGAGTAAATGGACAAACAAGCATGATAATTTTTCAAATGCCGATAACCATAAGCAAAAACTAAGAAAAGAATTTCGTATATGCAAAAAAGGAACCATGTGTTAGCAACAAGCATCAAACTGCCAGGACAAAATAAATGCACAAGGCAGTTATCACATAGAACACCAGTGAACACAAATGAAGGTTGAAAAGGATAGAAATGGCAGAGCTTTACACCGTGAGCCATTCCAAATAAATAAGATCAATGCCATAAGTAATAATGAGTAACTGATATTAACATCTCCACATGTAGATAAAAGATTTTGAACATAAGATTCTCTGTAGCATGATCAGTGAATAAGCAACATATAGACAAAGAAACATGCTGCTTTAAAAGGTTAAAGACAAAACATATAGGGAGGAAACATCCTAGTCAGCATGACCACAGAATAAACATGCAACCATTTGGCTTACCTGGCCTATACTTGCAGCTGCCAGGGGTTCGTAGTCAAAGCTAGTCAACTTTGTGGACCAACCAGGACCAAGTTCAGCATCCAAAACTTGATTGAGCTGGCTCCTTGGCATCACATCTGCGCCTTGACGCACAATATCCAGAGCAGTCAATATCTACAGAAAATGAAAGAAGGAAAATATGATTTGAGCCATCGTACAAAGTCATTTAGGCAAGTAACCTTAATGAGAAAATCAGAAAAATATAAGCCATGACCTCCTGCAACACATATTCTTAAATTGATTCTGAACAAAGAAGCAAAAATCTACCTTTCCCACAATGAACCTTATCCCGCTATCAATTTACATTTATTAAACACCACTGTAACACATACAACAGAAAAAAAAACATAAATCAGCATACCGGAGCTGGAACAAGGGATTCATCTTGTATGCTTAACATCTGTCCGACTTTTAGTGCAGCGCCACGCATCCTACATAATGCAAGTGCCAATCTTTCTGCATTCTTTTCGGACAAGAATGGTGAAACGGCAGACTGCTTTTCATTTGAGTTTGGAGAACCATAAACAAGCCTCTTAGCAGATTCCTGAACTGTTCCCCAAGCAAGCCCAGCTCCTAAAGCAGCAAAGCTTTTGATGTTAAACAAATAACTAGTTAGCAAAGTAACAAAAAAACATATTATTTTTGCAGCAGCAAGCAATATATGACAAAACATTAAAAGAAACACACAATTTACCCAAATGCTCTAGAAAATGGAGTAGCGGGAACCTTCCTTTCCCTTGGCCTCCGTCTCTTCACAGGTACTGGCGCCTCTGCCGCCGTTTTCACCACTTCGGTACCGTCCACATAGCCCTTATTGTCCGAATTGGATTCACATTCTCTCTCTAATCCACCATTAACAACTTTCTCCGCAGGAATCGGTTGATCATTATTACCAACGCCTTTATCAGAATCGACTTTTATATCATTGGTAAGGCTCGCACGTGCGGTGTCGTTCGAGAAAGAATTTACAACGTCCTCGCCGCCGCCGCCGCCGTCATTGTTGCTGTTGAAGTAGACGACGGATTCTTTGGGCCTAGGCTTGGAAAACTCGCGGACCTTCCCTTTAGTTAAACCCGTGAGGTCCGTAGCCGAGACTACAGCGTCTTTGAGATAAGAAGTGAGTAGGGATTCGAGATCGCGTTTTTTGGCGTGCTGGATGGTTTGGGAGCGTTTAGCAACCTCTTTAGCGATTAAGGCGAGTCCATTCACCAGCCTTCCTAGTTGATTCGAAGAACTCATAGCGCGTTTAATTCAAAGCATCTTCGTTATAGGAATTTGTACCCTTGATTTGCTTCCCAAGTACAAGCCGAAGGGAGCACATAGCGAGAGGTTTGAAACTAAATGCGAAATGGTGTATCCTATAACCAAGGTTTCAACTTTCGAGCTCAATCAAGGCGACGTGGGTTCTCTGGTGTCCATGAAATTGTGAAGCAAGAATGGTGGGTGACGTGGAGGGTTCCGGCCATGTGAGCTCTAATATTTATTTCCAGTCTTCTTGGGCCTTCCTTAGACCAAAACAGAACTGACCCCATAATTAATTTGGCAAAATGATAGTGTTTTGTCATTTATTTTTTTTGTCTAAGCTCCAACGTTTTAATTTGATCTAAATATACTCCAAACGTTTTAATTTAGTTTAAATATGCCCCCGTTGGATGGAAACTGTCAGTCAACTGACGGTCAACGACTGATGTTTACTGAACTTGCCACGTGTTAAGATCTGATGATGTCATGTTAGAATTTTTAAATAAAAAAAATTGTTATACCATTCTTTATGGTGACACGTGTCCGACTATCATGCTGACACGTGGCCGAATCTGATGATGATACATGGCAAATATAATGCTGACACATCAACAGATCTTAACACGTGGCATGTTCAGTTAATACCAGTCGTTGACCGTTAGTTAACTGACAGTATACATCCAATAGGGGCATATTTGGACCAAATTGAAACGTTAGGGGCATATTTGGACAAAATTGAAACGTTAGGGGCATATTTGAACTAAAAAAATAGGGGGCCAAATGACAAAACATGAAAGCGTTGGGGGCATCTTTTGTCATTTTGCCAATTAATAAAAAGGGTAAACTATCGAATTTAGTAAATCAAATCAAAATTATGATCAAATTGATAGGATATGTAAATAACAAGGATTAAATGTGTAACTATACAATTTTTTCGTTGACTGTCATGTCGCCTACTCCAAACCTAACATGTAGCTTAATTGATATCATTTAAATAATTAAATGGTCTTATTGACAAAATTAAAAGTATGATGGCCAATATAGAACATTCACATGGTTAGGTAGTCATTCATGTAGTTTTCCCTTAACAAAAATATATGCTCTTGCACTTTTTCCCCTTTTTCTTTCCGCTGTGCCACTGGATTATGCTCTTATCTGCTAAGATATTGCAAATCTTGGGACCAGAATCGGTTTTCGTTGGATAAAGGAACTGCAAATAGTAGTGAAATAAGTATATGCTAAAGCATTGTAGCATAACCTATAAGTATTGGGTGCCATGGCAAGACACATTGCTCACTCAAGGAAAAGAATTGGTTTCGAATCTTGGTGGAGACCTCATTGTTGAGAAGGAGAGCCACGAATCCGAACATATTAAATGTGTTGCTGATGTAATAGGTTAAATTACATCATATGTTTAATAGCCGGATGATTTACGTTTGTTAGTTAATATCTTCCTTTTCATGCAACAGGTATTTAGTTTTCCAGGAGCAAAAAAAAAAGCTTCCGGGTTTCCTGTTTTCCTTATAACGTGTCCAAAACACACAAAAGAACTTGAAAACTTTAATATTCCTACACCAAACACATCCGAATCCAACACTTAGAAGCACATTCAGTTCATTTTTTTTTGATCAAAAAAGCACATTCAGTTCATTTGCCCCAGTTGAAACCAGTGGAGGAAAATAACAGATAAATTGCACATGTAATAAAGGAAGGTTTATCAATACTGAGTTGAGTTCTATAAGTGGATATCTCCAAATATGCTTTTGTTCCATATACCTTCCAAAGAATAATAACCACTTGGCCCCCGTTCCATATTCTGCAAGCCCAGTTTACGAAATGCAATGCAAATCATGCACCAATTCGGAGATGGACCGAGGGGTGTTAGAGGACAGTCGCACTCTTAGAAATTTCAATTTTTTTTGATATTTTTTATAGACGATTTAAGTTCGCACCGCCTAGATTTTTAATATAACTCTTTAAGACTCCAACAGTTCCCACTCTTTGACATAAAATTCTGCGTCCGTCCTTGAACCAATCCATTACCTGTTGTGTCTTTATTTTATTCTAAAAATTGGCATCTACAGGGATAAGATGTGGCCAATATGCATGGCAACACCCCGAGTTTTATTTTATTTGATTTTGAGGTGCGAAGTTCGGTACATTCTGCTGAGAAAACACTCAGTGAAAACGACAGGCAACAGAAAGCAGTATGGCTTTAACAATTCAGAATCATATACATTTCATTTGCTGAGCAAATTCATAATCAGAGTAAAATAAAAAGAAAGAGAAAATATGCTGGCCACCTCAGCCATTTCAGCATCAACCTCAAAACATCAAAAAACATGGGTTTGGTCATCCTGGAGTTCATATAAATAGGCCCCATCACCCACTACTGGGATAGTGCATAACGACTGTTTACTACTGCTCTATAGGTATTTGGCTTTATGATGCCACTATGATTCTTTTAAATGTTTTCTTTTCTGTTCTGTAAGTGTTTGAGACTGTTCTATACGATTCTGTGGTTAATATTGATGGGATTGTCTTGCTTTCATCGTAATCTAAGTGGAATTTGCTGAATATGCTGTCATTTTAAAAACAAAGAGACAACACCATCTTTTTCTATATATTATCAACCTCTTACCCTTTGCTCTTCCATACCTCTCCTTGATGGTTTCATTAGGTTTCTCTAAGCTTTCAGGTACATTTACGAAGATGAACGCTGTTGGGAGGGACACCGAAGCTAAATACGAATGCTTGCTTTTCGGTATGTTATTGCTTCATTAAGAGAAAGATCATACATGATATAACTGCTTCTGCTTAACAACTCTGATCTATGGTGGTTTCGATTATGATTTACAGACATGGATGATACTCTGTACCCCTTGAGCCTAGGTGTTAACTTAGCATGCCGCAAGAATATTGAAGGTATGATCCTGAAATGTAAACATTTTTCTTGTTTTGCTTGTGAATGTTAAAGATGTAAGAAGGTTGACTTGTTTCGCTTGTAGAATTCATGCTGCAGTATCTTATGATTGAAGAAAGTGAAGTGCCAAGAATGTGCTTGGAATTATACAGGGAATATGGAACAACAATGGCTGGTTTAAAGGTGATTCAGAGTTTATCTTGTCCTAAATCCCCTTCTTTTTATGATTTTGTGACTGTTCTTACATCTGAAAAATTGGGTGACAAAAAAATGCCAAATTTTCAGGCTCTTGGCTACGAATTCGACAACGACGAGTTTCATGCGTACGTTCATGGAAGATTGCCGTATGAAAAACTAAGGCCTGACATGGTGTTGAGAAACCTTCTGCTATCCATGCCACAGCGGAAAATAGTAAGTGAAAAGTTGAACCCTTCAGCCAAATGGAGGAAAAACAAACACAGACACCATATTTTGGCTGTTCTAAGATGTTTGTTGATGTTTTTTTAGATTTTCACGAATGCTGATAAGGCGCATGCACAACGAGTTCTGAAAAGATTGGGTTTAGAAGATTGTTTTGAAGGCATCATATGCTTTGAAACTCTTAACCCTCCTCTTGAACCAGCTGACATAACTGATGCCAGTAGTCTCTGTTCTAAGCTACCAATTCTCTGCAAGCCCTCACTGGAAGCTTTCAAAGCCGCTATTCGGATCGCAGATGTCGACCCAAAGAAAACAGTACAAACTCGGATCCTTCCTGAATTTCAACACATTTTTTCTTCTACCCCATATTCATCGATTCCCCTTTCTCAGGTTTTCTTCGATGATAGTGCTCGAAACATTGCAAGTGGAAAAGCAGCAGGGCTTCACACAGTTATTGTAAGCTATGATATCATATCCAATGGCATCAAGCATAAATCATTGGCATTCTTTGCTAACATATTAGACTAACAATGGCAGGTCGGGAGCTCGGTACTTGTGCCCGGAGCAGATTATGCCTTGCGCAGCATCCATAATATCAAAGAAGCAATACCCGAGATATGGGACGGTGAAGAGGGGCAGATGGAGCAAGTTATCCAATCTTCTGCAATTGAAACTGTGGTCCTTGCATAGATTTCACTTCAAAGTTGAATATTACTGATTTTCAAGGGAAGCTGTGCTTGTTATGTTTATGCACATGGAAAAGTGTTTTCCTTATGCTTATAATATATACTACAAATAACTAAAATCCACGTGTACTTACAATATAAGAAATGCGTATGTTATGTATCTTTAAGTTTCATGTGTTAGACACAGATCTATGGGATAAAAAAATCAATGGGAAGGAGATTTCAAAATTGGTAAAATCAGATGTTCCATTAAGAGCAGAGCTTTGATAAAATCTGCAGGCATGTATTGGTATTGCCCTAAAACGGATAAGAACAACGGCATTGTCATGGCAAGAGCTTACACAGAATATAATCCAAAATTCTCTCAGAAATCACATATTATCAGGTAAAGTCACTCTGCTGCAGAAAAAAGCAATACTAAAATGTGCATTCCATGTTTTTGAGGTTACATGAAGCATTGTCATGGCAAGAGCTTACACAGAATATAATCCAAAATTCTCTCAGAAATCACATATTATCAGGTAAAGTCACCCTGCTGCAGAAAAAAGCAATACTAAAATGTGCATTCCATGTTTTTGAGGTTACATGAACAGGCTGTTAGCCTTCTATCGGTAGCTCCCCACAATTAACAATTCTGCACGGCAACTTCGGGCTATCTGACCTGCTTGTCTCTTGGGATTCTAGTTGGCGCACAACATCCATTCCATCAAGAACATGTCCAAAAACGACATGACGATTGTCCAGCCATGGAGTCTGTAAAACACACACAATTAGCCAAGGGGGACAAAAAGTGAACCAAAAAATCAAACCAACGTAAGCTAAACAAACTGGGGCATCTGAATATTTAAGCCTTGCAACTGATTCAGCAACATGATCAATTAGCTAAATATCGGCAGAACTGACCAGTATTCAGCTATAAGCAGATTATACAAGTGTGGAGTAAGTAATCAATAACTAATAAGATATACTCGAGTCACAAAGAAAAATCTACTCCTCTAGTGAACATTTACACATTCTTGATTCCCAAAGACCATAAAACGCACTTCCAATAAATAATGGTGAAATTACCCTATCATAAATTTCAAATCTGAATAAGGCATGAGATACATAATCAACAAAAAGGAATTAAGGCTGCAGCAGCTAGCTCACTTTTACTGTGCAAATGAAGAATTGGCTCCCATTGGTATTAGGACCTGCATTGGCCATGCTTAATACCCCAGGTCCAACATGGCTCACTGCAGATAAAAACTCAAAATATCACAACCAGGATAGCAATTCATTATGGAATATAGATTAACGTAACAACACAGTGAAGCTCCAAAAATTTTAACTTAGCATGTTCATTCTACAACTTACAGGCAAAGCTCTCATCTTCGAACTTGGATCCGTAAATACTCACTCCACCAGTTCCCTGCAGCCAGCAAATGCACCAGTTTTCTACTTAGGGAAAGTTCATCTTAGAAAAAGATAAATAAAGAAAGGGCTTACATTTCCATTAGTAAAATCACCACCCTGGATCATGAAATCTTTAATTATACGATGGAAGGAGCATCCTTTGTAACCATACCCATTCTCCCCTGCAAAAGAGAGGGGGGGGGGGGGGGGGGGGGGGGGAAGACCCTAGTAAACAAAATACCAAGAAACAAGAAGGGTACTTCCAAAGAGTGGATATGGAAGTCTAAGCTTAGCTTGCCTGTGCAGAGGGCACGGAAGTTTTCCACAGTTCTTGGAACAACATCCCCAAAAAGGCCTATCACAATCCTACCAACAGGTTCACCTCCAATTTCGACATCAAAGAAGCACTTGGTTGTCACTTTTGCTTGCAACTCAACTTCCTAAATAAAACCTCAAAACCGTATAAAGACTCTGAACAATAGAAACTACACCAAATGTCAACCAACAGAACCCAGAATTGCACATCTCTTTTTCAGATGCACAATAATTTATCCACGGTAGAGAAACAGATAATAAAGTACTTACATTGGCCATGGACTTGCAAACCATTCTCCGATACTTAACCGAAGAAGATTTAGGAAGTTGGGTAACAGGGAAACTCGGCGCACAGTTTAGATTCGATGTCAGGACTCTTCCGAGAGAGTTAAAAGTTCGAGCTTGGGAGTAACCAGACAATGAGTTTACTATTTGTGCCCTATAAGCATTTGAAACATCTTGACCCTGTAGGAACGAATTAAAAAGAATAAAAAGGGTAATATTATGAAGCAAAAAGTAAGAATCTTTCGACAAGAATTCACCGGGGAAGCGAGACGAGGGCTATGAACCATCTGCAGTGAGAAGGTGGAAGCCATTTTTTTGTGGTTGAACAGTAAAAAAGAAAGTGCTTCAGTGAAAAGAAAAGGAAAGAAGAGTCTTTATTTTTTGGATAAAAAAAAAAGACGGTTAGTATATATTATCGTCGTCCTCTCCTCGGTCTCGGCTGGCGATGATTGGGTTGGGGAGTTGGTTTGCATCGTCGTTTTCACCGGATTTTCTTCAAATTATCCGCCGCCACGGCCCACGCCTAGTTTCGGCAATTGGGTTTGTCCCCATGAGACTTGGGCTGATGAGTATATTTATCTAATGCGAATTAATTTTGTGTTGTTTTTTAATTTTTTATTTAAAATATAAACACCCATAATTCTCATGTGCCTATTTAAATTTAACCAACGGTTAGAATAAACTAAAAGCCATTATACTGTCGACATTAAAAGCTGCGTGGAAGTGGAACTAAAAGTTAACTAACACTGCCACAATCATTGATTAATATAATTTTGGCTTTGCGGTTAAATAATAAATTTAAAAATTATATTTTTTTTTCAAGTAGCTGTATGAAATATATTTGGCATTGAAGTAGTGCGTAACGTTTTATTTCGCAACTCATTTAAAAAATTATGATAAATTTTTTTTCTATTATCTGATAAAATGTGAACACATGACATAGTTTCTCGTTTTTTGAAATTAAAATCGAAAATGAGAAAAAATAAAAAAATAAAAAATATTAATTAACCCAACAATATTTAATTTACTAAAAAAATCTCAAACCTTGATCATAAATCGTTAAATTCCTTCACTTCGATTATTGATTCAACCACCACCGACCACCCTTATCTTCATCGGACACCATCTACTGAAAATCTTATCATCTCGTCGTCAAAAATCGACGAATGAACCAGGGGCGGATCGTTTAAAGGGCTAGTGGGCTTTGTTTACTCATATTAAAATACACATTAAATGTTAATTTGGTTGGATTTTGATAAATTTCCGAAGTGAGTTCTTAAACCCATTTTTGAGGTTGGGCTAATTTGAGGTTGTTTGAATTGTATTGAGGTTGTTTAGAAGCAAGAATTTAGGTCGGCGAAGCATCGGGAAGAAATCCGGAAACTTGAAGGTGATGGTTGCTTGGTATTTTAGCTTGGAGGTGGAGGTGAGTGGTTAATGTTTTAAATTGGTTTTTAAGTGGTTGGTTCAAGCATGTGGACTAGGTTGGGTTTGGTAGACCCACCTAGAGTTAGGATTAGGGTGGTAGCCTAATCCTAAACTTTAGTTAGAGACCTTGGATGTACTCTTAATTATTGTTATGCCTCATGATAATTATGTATAATGTGATACACATGTATGTGAAAGTATGGCTTAATGTATTGATTTTATATGCATGTTGATGACAAATAAAATGTGGATATGTGATGAGATAATTGTTCGGTTGACATACATGTGGTGTTGGTTTGTGAAATGAGGTTGTGTTGTGGATTGCATGATTTTGGAGAATCATGGTGAGTACGTGCTAGGCACGGAATTTATATTGAAATTGATATTGTAAAAAGTTGTGTAGTTTGATTTATATTGGCACTAGTATGCTTGGGTACAATGATCGATCATTAGGATGAGTGTGCACACAAATTGAGTCAAAACGTACGTGGCCTTGGTGGCGTTAAGGCACCAAGGAGGAGTACGGTGATGTAATATTCCACCGGAAGCTTTTATATACTTCTACGTGATGATGAGTGGAATCCCATCCGTAGGGCATGTGGCGATGAGTGGAATCCCGCCCATGCAAGGACCGGTGATGAGTGGAATCCCACCGAGGTAATGTTGTTGTTGGATATGCGTTCCAACGGGTTATCCGCGTATTCGGGTCATCGCTAGGTGCCAATATGAGGTTGTATGTATATACTAATGTGAGATTATGCTTATGTGCTTATATGACATGAAATGTGATGCCCTTATGAATTGATATATGATGTGGTTAATGGTTTGGATTATGTATCATGGTAAATTGAGCTTATGGTTGTTGACCATGGCATAATGTTGACTATATGTTCATGCATCATGTTCATTTTGGCTTGGCGGACCGGAGGTAAGACCATGCATTTCATCTTGAAAATAGCTCGTGCTTGGACCCTACATTGTCGAAGGTTTGTTTTATGAGCTACCCTCACTAAGCTTTTATGCTTACGCTCTCTTTTGTTCGACAATGCAGATAAATAGCTTGTGGGTGGCATGGGCAAGGAAGGGTCTCCAAGTGTTGCTTTTGGTGAGCTCAATGTATGAATTTTAATTAATAGGATGTAATGGTTAAGCAATGGGATAGATATTGATGATTTGAGTTTTGATGTATGTCGATATTGGTTTGATTCTTGGATGCCTTGTTTGATCTATAAATATCGTTGTTGTTGCATGCCTTGAATGTCTATTTGTTTGGTTGCTAAGGCATGAAATCTTACGTGCTTGTATGACCATATATGCATAAATTGCCCTTTTGTATGAATGCTATGTATGAATGCTTAAATTCATGTATGGTTGATTCCTTTGGCTTAAAAATGTGTGCTTGCATGTTCGTGTATGCTTAGGTGAGTCGAGAAATGCATTTAGAGTCGTGTTGGGGTCGTTTAAGTTGAAATTGAGGAATTGCAGTGCAGGGGGTATCGATACCCCTAGCTAGGGTATCGATACTGTCTTGCCCAAAGGCCTCAGATTTTGCCTGGGGTATCGATACCCTCCAAAGTTACTGGAATTTGGAGTTTTGAGAGAGAGTAGAGCGTATCGATACGAGGTTCCCGAGTATCGATACGGGTCTACTCTGTTGACCAAGGAGGGTTGACCGAGAAAGGGGGTATCGATACCCCTGGTAAGGGTATCGATACGGTCTTCTCGTGGTTGACTTCTTGGGTTGACCTAGAAGGGGGGTATTGATACCCCTGGCAAAGGTATCGATACTGTCTGCCTGTAAGCTTAAAAATGGACTGTTTATGCATGGCCGGGGTTCGAATGTGTTTTCCTTGTATGTTTCTGCTATTGTGAATCACTTAGGGTTTAACCATCCTCTAGGCAAGATTAAAATAAAAAGAAAAAAATAGGGTTGATAATCGAGGGGGAATCCTTTGGGTTTCGCTTCGGTTTTCCCCGTGTGGCTCACTCGGACCGGTCATCCGGCCAGACCGGGACGAGGGGGTTACAGAAGTTGTTATGAAATGATATTGTGAGAGATTAATGAAATGCGTAGTATTGACACTAGTATGCTTGGGTACAAATGATCGATCATTAGGATGTTTAGTGTGCACACGTGAGTCAAAATGCGCGCGTGGTCTTGATGATGGTAGTCATCAAGATGGAGTACGGGTTCGCCCGGAAATCTTCTTATATATAATAGTCGGTGATGAGTGGAATCTCTTCGACGGGCGTGAGGATGAGTAGAATCCCTTCCGCGTGAAACGAGGCATGAGGATGAGTGGAATCCCCTCCGTGTGAACGGTGATGAGTGTAATCCCACTGTCAGGTAATGGTAGAGTTGTTGGATGTGAGTTCCAACGGCTATCCGCGTATTCGAGTCATAGCTAGGTGCCAATACGGATTGTGGTTTATGTTGCCAATATGTGATTAATTGTGAGCCAATGTGATTTGGGGATGTGTTGCTAACATGGTTTAATATATGTGATTACATATGTTGTGGATTTAAACATGTTGAGCATGACATAATATTGAATATATGCTCATGCATCATCTATAATTATGGCTCATGCAGATCGGAGGCAAGATCATGCATTTTATCTTGGTTGTAGCTCGTGCTTGGACCCTGCATTGTCGAAGGTTTGTTTTATGAGCTTACCCACACTAAGCTTTTATGCTTACGCTCCTTTTTGTTCGACAATGCAGATCGGTAGCTTGTGGGTGGCAAGGGCAAGGAAAGGCCTCAAAGTGTTGCTTACGGTTAGCTCAAGTATGATATTTAAATTTAAAGATTGTAATAGTAGAGCAATGGGATATGTGTCGTGTTATGATGTTTTTTGGAATATATTGTTGTTGTTGTTGTTGATTAGGATCATGTTAGACTCCTCGTTTGTGCTTGTTATTTGGTTTGGGATGTATGCCTTGCTTGTAACCCTGTTAGTATTTTACTACCTAAAATTGCCTAAGTGTTGGACATGTTGAAGCTTTTACCTTTTATGATATGCATGGATGTATGGCTTGTGATGTTGTGCCTTAGTGTTTAGCCTTGTTTTAATGATGTTCAAGCATGCTTATATGTTGGTTTGCCTTTAGAATTGTTGCTAGTGTGTTGTTGGAGGTTTTGGTGGGGTTTAGGGGCACCCTTGTGCCTTAAACCAGCAAAAGCCAATCTGCAGACAGGGGGCGTTTCGAAACGGGCTACCCTATTTCGATACGGTCCCTTTGTTTTTGGCCGAGCGTTTTGAAACGGGTAGGGGCCGTTTCAGTACACTTTTGCCACTAAAATTTTGAGAATTTGGCGAGATGAAGGTGTTCCAAAACGGGTCTGTAGTGTTTCGAAACGGTCAAATCTCGTTGACCACGAGAAGTTGACCAGGGAGGGTGTTTCGGAACGGTTGACCCCGTTCCGAAACGGCATCCTCGTGTAGGCTTAGAAGGGTTGACCAGGTCAAGGCGTTTCGATACACCTTGAGGGTGTTTCGAAACGGCCTGTTAAATTACATAAAAATGGGCTGTTTTTCTTAGGTTGTTCGAGTTACTGTTTTGCGAATGCTCGTCTTCCGTTGCTGTGATCACATAGGAATTAAGTGTGCATTTAGAGAAGAGTAAATTTTAAAAGAAATTTTCTGGGTCGTTAACCGAGGAGGAACCTTAACGGGTTTCGCTTCGGTTTTCCCCGTGTGGCCCACTCGGATCGGTCAAGCGTCCGGACCGGGACGAGGGGGTTATAATTTTTAAAAAAAATTAAGTTGGCTCCCTCTAACTTTTACTCCAAGTTCTGCCACTAGAATGAATCGTCGATTGCATCGTCCATGAACATCCAACAATGAAGAAAAAAAAGGTCAATTGGGTTCCCACCGACGAGTAGAGGATGACAGATGTCGAATGGTGAAGTACACGACGCTTGAGTGGTGAACGGTGAATCACCAACTTGTGGGGATGCCGGACGGTGAGGGAGATATGATTTGGGGGTTTGATTGAAAGAAGTTTTAGGTTTTTTAAAGAAATTTTGTTTTATTAAAGAAATTTATAAATTAATTTTTTTAAGAAAAAAAATATCATGTGTTATATTCTAATTGGATGACGAATTTTTTTAATAGTTGTTAGCGAAAAAACCCTTAAATAAATCACAAAATAAAACATTCAACATTTATTTAATCCAAAATATAATTTAAGCACATAAGAGTATAGTTTGAGACTTTTGAGTGACTGTTAAGCCTATAATAAGATTGGTAAAAGTTGTGCAGTTTAACAGGGAAATGGGGACAAAGCATTTCTTGGTTGAGAATGTCGGATAAAACCCTCTCGTAAATGTTGGTGATGCCATGCCAGACTTTGTAGCCAAAAGAAAACAAGTAACCATTCCATGTAAACGTGAAGAAACAAATTATTATTATTATTATTATTATATGCTAGTGTAATTATATGATAATATTTTTGTAGTTTTTTTAGCCATTTAATGACGCATACATATAATACTCGCATGATGCTTGAATTGAATCACCTAAATAAAACACATTATCTTTTAATACTAAAACCACTCAACCGGTTAAAAACAAAGTCATTTTTTTAACATCATTTGGTTGGACAAATGAAGCTGCCTTGCACGCTACTCTTGAACGTCATCAATAATGGAACGATGACACATACCCATGCTTTGCATGATGCGTTTTCATATATCTTTCTCTTTCGTATGATAAATTAAAAAAAAAATCACAAATGCACCAAAACAGACACATTGGAATAGATTTGTAACCCTAGGGAAACATCAAAGTGGGTCAAAACATTAGAAAAAAAAAGTCAGTCTCACCAGGAGGGAGCCATGATAAATTATTATGAGGGTCAAAATATTAAAATTTAAAAATACAAAGATTTATTAAGTATTTAAATTTAAAATCTATGGTACAATGTCTAATTTGTATAATATTTAAACTTATAAAACTTAAATTATCATTAGACTAAAAATTTGAAGGCACAAACTTATCTTTCTTTAATTCAACATATGCTTGATTAAATATTTAATAAGCTCTTATATAGTAAAATAATTTACATATTTATTTTTTTACATGGGTTAAATTACATTTAGACCAATACTTATTATATATATAAAATTGGTGACAGGGGCCTAGTCCCCCTTAGGCCCTCAAATAATTACGTCTCTGCTCGCCAATGTCCCGTTCTTGGGTTGTTCTAGCATACGACCGTCTAATATACGGCTAATATACGGCGTTATCGGAAACATGATAAGATACCGCTTTACCGAATAAGGTATGGATACTTTCGAAAAAGTATGGATACTTTCGAAATCAACATATCCGGTACCGCTTTACCGAATACATTATATACCTTATCATGTTTCCGGTAACACCTTATCATGTTTCCGGTAACGCCGTATATTAGCCGTATATTAGGCGGCCGCATGCTAGAAAACTCCCCCGTTCTTTGTTACTTTTCAAAAGTGTTTTTTAAGTAAAAAATGATACAAAATATGTAGCTTTTAAGGTCAAAAATATTTTTTTCAACTTAATTTGAATTTTTTTTTTCTTTCAAAAAGTCAAAATTTATAGCTTTTTAACTTTTTAAAATATAATTATTCATTTATCCTCATCTGTATCATCAATAATCACAGTTCTCCGTATTATATCGATTTCTGCTATGCTGGTTCAAATTAAACTTTATGGTAAAATACACTAATGGTCCCCGAACTTTTAGCACGTGTTCATTTTGATCACCGAACTTTTAAAATTTTTATTAAGATTATCCAACTTTTAGTTCACTTTCGTTTTAATCCCTCCCGCTAATTTCCGTTAAAAATGTTGACGTCACACATTAACTGTCTTTCTTCCTCTATTTTCTTCTTCTTTCCTTGCTATGTTTTTCATCCATAACTTGTTCTTTCTAGAACATGGCCAAATCTCCTCCCGTGTTAATAAACTTGCATGATAGCAGAGGCAAACTCCTAAAAGGAGTAGAGGAACTTGAGTGCTCGTGCTAGAGCCTAGAGGTGGCTGAAACTGAGTTTTCAATCAAGCAAAAGGAAAATTATATAATCTGCAATTAGGGAAACTAATACACACGAAAATATAAAACGATATCCTTGTACAAATAACGACAATTATTGTTAAAGCTAGGGATTCAAATAGCGGTTCGCGACTGCGATAACGGCTGTTATATAATCATAACGGCAATGTTCGAAAATCGAAATTATTATTGTAAAAAATAGCGGTTTGCAATAACTATAATTCACCCGTTATTGTCCGCAACCGCAATAAAAACCCGCAACCAAACATAAAACCGTGACCGTAATTCATGGTTAAAGCAGTAGCAATACAGAAAATGAAAAACAAAATCTTAACCCACTGTTTAATAAAAGGGAAAAAACACCAAATTGGAAACAAAGAGTCTCATTAACAAAACCAGAAATAAGAAAACAAGGATATAAAATACTAAAAAAAAGTCTTAAGTAAGAACATAATTAGAGAGAGAGAGAAACAAGCATGATCTTTCATGGGCGGAAGGAAAACCAGTTGTAACGGGTAGCAAAGGCACTATCGACTTGTTCGATAAGCATGGCGTTCGAAATGGACGGCGGCAAGTGGCGGAGAACCACTTTGGTTCAATCCAAAGTCCACTTCATGCCTAATCGAAACCCTATAAACACAACAAAATCCCCCCTAAAAAGAATTCAACGATAGTAATAAAAATGAAGGAAGAACGAACTGAAAGCAGAAGTTAACGTCGTCAGTGTTTTTAATAGAAGTTAACAGAAGGGATCAAAATGAAAGCGGACTAAAGGTTGGGTGACTTCAATAAAATTTTAAAAGTTTGGTGACCAAAATGAACGCGCGCTAAAAGTTTGATGACCACTTGTGTACTTTACCCTAAACTTTGTTCATCCTATTTTTTTTATTTGAGTATTTTTTAAACCCTACTAAGTTTAAAGCTAAGCACCTTACTCCTCATATTATTTGATTAATTCATTGGAAATTTCTAATATTTCAATTTAAGACAAAACTCAAATACAATCCCAGCAACAACAACAACAAAAAGGTTGTCAATAGACAAATCAAGAGTGAAAGTGACATTTTGTTCACTGTTTTTGATATAACCTTGACCTAATTTCAATCAGCTTTATTGAAAATTAAAACGTGTTTTTTTTGTATTTTTCGATTATAGTGATACTATAATGTTGTGTTTGGTTTTGTGGTGGTAGAATTAATTTTGGATTATCGTGATATTATAGAATTGATTTTGTATATAATTGATTTTAAAGTAACATGATTTATGTTTGAGATTTTTTTTTAAATCACGACTGTGTGAAATATAATGTAAAAATCACAACGAAACGCAAAAATTACTTTTATCTTGTTTTTCCTAAAATCACATTTAGGGTCCAAAATCACGTATAAATTTTTAAATCCAAACATATAAGCACGATGATCGAGACATATTTTCTCGTTCGATTGAGATTTTTGAACCCCAAACACAAAACCAAACATGCGACTGAGATTCAATGTAAAACTAATCCAAATCTTTTTTTAAATAAATTTTCTCGAGGGTATATAGGCTATAATATTTGTTGTACCCACCTTTGGAATTTGCAAGCCTCCAAAATTTTGTAAGAAACTCGAGAGCTTTCGTTGTAGTTGTTCCGAAGTTCTTATCTCCACACCACTCCTCAACATGCGAGGTAGATAGTCTTTGGAGCTTTTATTCTTTAGATTGCACTCCATATTCAACCGTCGCGCTTTGACAAAAATATATGATAACTATTAAGTCTATTTAATTAGGCAGCTCAGCCTATTATCTGACAGTCGATTTATTATGTCGGCTCATCAAATTAAAAAATAATATAATATATGTAGTTAAGATCTACTTACACACAATGTAAAACTTTAAGTTTTACACGATTTTTAGATCGTTAAATGAGTGAAATAGATGGATGAGATTAACTCGTTATTTTTTTTAAATGATAATCTTCATATAACTCACTGTTAATTTTAACCATCCATTTCACTTACACAACAATTCAAAAAACGTGTAATAATTAAAATTTCTTACACTGTATATTATATATAAAGATAAGGATAGGCCTGACTTTGATTGAAGTGCTCGCAAGAAACAAAACTAAAAACATAAGCTGAAGTGAAGCCAACCAAACCCAATGTCAATGGTGTCTTATTATTACCACAACACAATCATGTAATCATGCCATAATCCTGTTGTTTTCTTGATAGAGACTCTTTGAGTTGAGCAAATCCACTATGAAACATAAAAAAAAAAACCCTCTAAAATAAGAGAAAGTATTTACTTTACTTTATAACACGATCACAACTCCATAATCATCGTTGCCCATAGCTATGACATATTTGTCAAAACCTATGACCTCTTGGCAAGTAATAATCAAACAACACAAAACCATAGTTGGATTTGGAAAAAAAGGATTTATTTTACTTTATAAGATTGTTTATTTATTTTTTAAACCCCCACTTTAATCAGAATCTGTGCTCAAAGTTCTCAACTCATCCCCTTCCTACAAATTCTTTGTTTTTTAAAGCATAGTATTATTTAATTGGAAAGTGGTTTTTAAATCAAATTAGAATTTGGTTTGGAGATACGCACTTCAACCACTTTATATAATTTTATTTATTTCTTAATCTTAAGTGTGTGTCATTATATTATTGGAAGTTGTATTATAACATATATTAGTGTACAATAGGGACGAATACAAAATTTTATGTTAAGAGAACTTATAAAATGGGACGAAAATAGATTTTTAATAAAAAAAATTAATAAAATTTTTTCTAAATCGCATATAAATTTAAAAATAATCACCCTTTCAGCTTCCTTTAGATCCATCCTGTGTGCAAATTTGAAGTAAACAAAACAAATGATGCTGCTGATGACTTTATTGTAGTGGATTTAGTTTAGTTTAGTTAGTCAACTATGCAAGGATACAAAAGGACATGAATTTGGATCAGCTTAGGCATTTATTCTATTTAGATTAACGTGAAATTAAACTAATTTGATATGTTTTTTATATGATGGATTGAGACATGCTAAATTTTTATATGATGTTATTTTTTTGAAATCCGAGATCCAGTACATGTGTGTATAGACTGTGTGTTC
This sequence comes from Hibiscus tridactylites, assembly GCA_958450335.1. Taxonomy (NCBI): domain Eukaryota; kingdom Viridiplantae; phylum Streptophyta; class Magnoliopsida; order Malvales; family Malvaceae; genus Hibiscus; species Hibiscus tridactylites. The sequence goes on along the minus strand of OY288287.1, from coordinate 66,871,157 downwards.
TCACAAGGTTAAAAAAAGTATGATGATATACTATCATGTAATTACATAAGTATATTAAAAAACAATATACAAAAATAAACGTGTAGTTGACCCGAAAATTAATTTATTCAATGAATATCGTTTTTAAAAATATTAATTTTCAATTGGTCTAATAGGATGAGACACTAGATCTCTTAACCATGATTAGAATTCGAATTATGACGTTGTGAATGAAACAAATTTGGTTGAGCAGTTGTCCCCATAATAGACAATAACGATTCAGATTAGTAAACTAATGAAATATATATTTTTTATTATAAAAATATCATTTTTGAAAAATAATATAAATATTTTCAATGGAAATATTACTTTAAATCACTTTAGAATATTGTTATCGTAAATGATTGAAGAAAATTGGTAATGGCCTTTGACTTTTAGTGTGTGATATATACATATTGAGATTTGGGGTATAAAAAGGATCTCTTTCCCATCCCATATCTTTGATAAAATCTTAACAACATAAAATTCCCTGGCCGGTTTATTAATTTACAAAAGTACTGCTACTAAAAACATATATTGAAAATTATTCGATACATATATTGTGTGGTCTAAAAATAACAATCTTTTCTGTTTTAAGTCTTAAAAATTTGTATTATACCGTTTAAAATTTAGGTTTAGAGTCAGAATTTTAATTTTTTAAAAACTAAATATACATATTTGTGTATTTTTTTACCCATTTATTCCAGATCAAACACTAAAACTAACTCACATCTATCCAATCAATAAACGTGGATAATGATGTGTATAATATTCTCAATAAATGGACTCCAACATCACCATTCCAAAGAATGTCAAAAAACAGTCCAACTATAATCAACAAATTTACAAAAAATAAATAAGAAAATTACTCTTTAAATATCATTTTAAAAATCATTACATATTACTAGTTTTTGTAATATTCAGTGAGTAAAAGTAATTTTTTATATTAAAAATCTGTTTATAAAAAAATAATCACAGGTGAAAGTAGCAAAATATTTGTACATAAAATTTTAATTATTATTATTTGTTTTATTTAAAGATTATATAAATATGAAAATATGAAAATATTTTTATAACAATAACAATAATAATTTATAAATATTAATTATCATTTTTTTATTTTAAAATTATATAACGGTAGAAATCTCTATTCACTTGATCACTTCTATAATTACTTACATTTGATTATTTTATTAACAGTTTTGACGTTGCTATAAAATAATAAAAGAAAGGCTGTATTTTCGATTTCATCATCTTTTTTTAGTTTTTTACCCTCCAAACCATTTGAAAACCCCAAGAAAGAGAGCCCTGTTGATGAACTAAACTTTGATTCTTCTTCATCAGAAACCAAATCCCCGTTTCTTTTTTTCTTATTACTCTTTCAATTCATCTCTCAAAGCTAAAACCCGCATTTCCTGTACGTCTTCCTTTTCTTCTCCTCTCCCTCTCTATTTCCGTTTCCTCCTTTAACTCACTTAAAGTATTATGTATTTGTATAAGCTTATGTCTTGGTTTTAGAACAGTTGTTGTATGGCTGCATGATTCAATCACGGGAACAAAGTTGGTGTCAATCTGGGTTTTGGTGTTTATAATTTGTATTATGGGGCACTTTGTCAAATACCAAAACAAAAGGAAATCTTGAATTTTTGTTTTTTATCCGATGTTTTACATTTACCGTCCATCTGCTCCTCTAGTAGATCTGCTCCACTGGTTCATTCATGCTTCAGCTCCCAGTCTTTAAGGTCAGATCGTCACATTTTTCACTCTTTCTACTTCCTTTTATGCCTATTATTGTAATTTGTTCAATTCTGATTTTCTAGGGAAGATTTGGGTTTCTGTTAATTTTAGCTAAGTTACTGATTTTATGATGCTAAGTTATCAGAATAGTGATAGGGTGGTTAAGGGGTTTATTGGGTTTGGGGGTTTTGGTTTGAGTTCTTTTGTTTTGCATTTGCTTTTGGTGCAAAGTAATAGAAACCCTCCCTATCAGAGGTTTTAGTGTTTAGGGTGTTCCCAATATAGAAAAGAGAAATGGGTAATGGGACTTCTCGTGTTGTTGGTTGCTTTGTGCCCTTTAATGGAAAAAGTGGAGTTGATTTAGATTTTCTAGAGCCCTTGGACGAAGGCTTAGGCCATTCGTTTTGTTATGTTAGGCCTGCGATTTTCGACTCTCCTGCTATTACTCCATCAAACTCTGAGAGGTTTACCCTTGATTCAAGCACTCTTGATTCCGAGACGTTGAGTGGGTCATTTAGACATGATGCCATGGAGGATTCCTTAGGACTACAAAGACAGAGTAAGAGTTTCCCGGAAACCACTTTTAGGACCATCTCCGGTGCCTCTGTTAGTGCAAATGTTTCTACGGCTAGAACTGGAAATCAGATTGCAATGTTTGCTGCTGATGTCCAAGAGCCTGCTGCATCATTTGAGAGTACCTCCTTATTTGCTGCAATCCCTTTGCAGCCGGTTCCTCGTGGTTTTGGTCCTCTGAACGGGTTTCTGTCTGGACCTCTTGAGAGAGGGTTTGCTTCAGGGCCTCTAGATAAGGGGGGTGGTTTTATGTCTGGACCAATTGAGAAGGGTGTGATGTCTGGGCCCCTTGATGCTGCTGATAAATCCAATTTCTCCGCTCCGCTTGCACGTGGTCGTAGAAGACCTCATTTCCAGCGATTCATGAGAAGTGTTAGTGGACCAATGAAAAAGACCTTTTCTAAGCATTCAATGGGGTCTGGTTGGATGCAAAGAATTTTCTTCTACCCGCTGACCCGATTGGCATGGCACGCTAAGGAACCAAAGCTTCGATCTGAACCCTCTCGGAATTGTCTTGAAGGCGGGCCATGTGAAGAGGAATACAACAGCAGTCGCAACTTACAATGGGCTCATGGAAAGGCTGGTGAAGATAGGGTTCATGTTGTGCTCTCTGAAGAGCAAGGATGGCTGTTTATTGGGATATATGATGGTTTTAGTGGTCCTGATGCTCCGGATTTTCTGATGCGCCATCTTTATAAAGCCATAGACAAGGAATTGGAAGGGCTGCTCTGGGATTATGAAGATAAATCTAGATTTGATCCCTTAAAACCTGAAACATCTAACAGTAGAAATCCTGATGCTGGTTTAGAGTGCAGCAAAGAAGAAAAGTCAAATTCTTGTTCAGATCAAGAACTATTGTCCACTGTAGGAGACTTGCTTCCTCAAGAAAATATTAAAGGTCAGTCTTCTAATAATGAAATAGTTGAGGAGAATGATGATGTGAGGGACAACATGGAACATGATTTATCTAAGCATAGAAAGTCCACTTTAGGGGCTGAATCTGAATCTGTTCCACATGCAAACTTAGCCAGTCAAGGCAGGAAAAGCGTGCGGCTATATGAGTTACTTCAGATGGAGCCATGGGTTGGTCAAGGTTCTTTGTCAATCTCACAAATGGATAAACAAGGGAAAGGTTCTTGCAACTTTCAACCACTTTCAGATAATATAGGATGCATCGACCCATCAAATTCAGAAGATGATAGTTCTAACATACAACGCGAATATCCAACTACGTCTGGAGAAGGTATTGGGGATTTTGATAATCAAAATGCTGCAACTGCTGCTTCCATGTCAGGGCAAAGGCAGAATACAAGAATGTCTTTGATTGGTTCAAAGGTAAGAAAAATATATCGGAAGCAGAAATCATTACGAAAAAAGCTTTTTCCTTGGAGTTATGATTGGTACAGAGAAGAGATTTGTGTGGATGAGAGAATTGTTGAATCTTCCGGACCTATTAGGAGGTGCAAATCTGGAGTTGTTGATCATGATGCTGTGTTGAGAGCAATGGCTCGAGCACTCAAAAGTACTGAAGAGGCTTATATGGAAATGGTGGAAAACGCTCTTGACATAAACCCAGAGCTTGCTTTGATGGGATCATGTGTTCTAGTGATGTTAATGAAGGATCAGGATGTATACGTCATGAACCTTGGGGATAGCCGTGTGATTTTGGCTCAAGAGAGACCAAATGATCGCCACTCTAATCCAAGTTATGTGAAGGATGATTTAAAGTATAGAAATAGATCTAGAGAGTTGCTAGTGCGTATGGAGCTGGACAGAATATCAGAGGAGTCTCCTATGCATAACCAACATGGTCAAGTCAGCATACTGAACAAGAACAGGGACATCTCTGTCTGCAGATTAAAGATGAAAGCGCCTCAGCTTTCCACTGACCACAGCACAAGTATTGACGAGGTCTGCTACTGATTTACTGACAACCTCAATTTTAATTATTCACATATTGAATTTTATATGTTTTGGACTTCATATTCGTCATTAATTTGTCCTTGTAAAATGTGATTTTTTTGGATGACAGACATGCAGAGAGAATATACATGTATGGCACATGATTTATAGGAGGAAGTGACAATTGAATTTAGAGGGATATAAATATAACAAAATATTTTAAGCATTTATATATCTAATTTGGGTTTAATTAAGTCAAATTTGCATCATAATATCAGATCACTTAAACACCTTTATTTTTGTGGGACTTGTTGGATATTTTGATCTTAACTGGTTCCATTTTAAAGGGCACTGCTGCTAGGCACTGTAAGTTGGTGAACTGAAAAAATGGTGGGTCATTTGCTCACATGGTGGGCTCATCTTCCTTTAGTGGCCTTAGTCTAGTTGTGCTGCCAATATTCTAATCCCTGGATATGCACTCAATCTGAATGCCAAAGATAAATGTTCAATTCATTATGTGCCCGGATGATTGCTTTAGATATTAGTTGGTTAATAAAAAACTATAGGTAAAACACATCAAGTTCATAATGTGTCGAACAAGAAATAAATTCAGATGTCATTTAGCAAATAATAACCTGTTCTTGATTGCCTATTGCAGGAAATCTTAAGAATAAAGGCAGAGCATCCTGATGATGACAAAGCCATTTCAAATGATAGGGTGAAGGGACAACTGAAAGTTACTAGAGCATTTGGTGCTGGTTTCCTGAAGAAGGTTGGTTGGATTAGGATCTTTAATTGTTATCTTCATTTCCCCCTCCTTTTGCTTTTGCTTAGTCTCATTTGAGATTTAATAATAAGTAAAAAAGATAGAAAGAATAGATCAATAGAACCTGTGACGCTTTTGTGTAAAATAAATACAATCTGACAGAATTTCTGGATTGTACTTTTACTTCTTGCTCTCTCTCTCTCTCTCTCTCTCTATCTATATATTGGTTTTCTTAGCAACGTAACCTGTTATACTATTTATTATTTGATCAACCACTGGAATTTCTTTCAGTATTTTAACTATTAGCAAGCTCAATGAAGATGATAATTATTTGTGTAAAATCTTCTAGCGGATACATACAATTGATAGTCTTATTGTCTGTGGTGTTTAATATATCAGTTAGGTAGGAACTTCTGTTTGTCGTCTGTCTGCAAATTTAATGGTTTAGTATAACCCCTAGAAGTTGTATGCTTACATTGTAATTTGTACCACTTAAATGATCGGCCAAAATATAGCCAAGTTTTGCGTGCACTATTGTGTACTGAAATTTAAATTACCTCTAGAGAGTCATTCCATCAGTAGTTTGACTAGTTTCTACCTCTTCTTCTTGTCCTCCTTGAGTAAAGTCTTGAGTCTCATCAATCCTCTCTTCTGGCAGTTTGGTATCCAAATCACAAGCCTGTTACTGGGTTTTAATTACCGTATTATATCTTATAAATGAAGCTGCTTAAGCTGGGTGCTTTGAAAATTAGGCCAAAGGTTTTCTAATAGCATTTGATTATGAGCACTCAAGTATAGCAGTTCCCTTCATTGCATTTTGCATACCATTTCATTAGAACCTATCTGCTCTATTCATTTTCTTTCTATGCTATTTCCTTGAGGTTGAAATGATTGGTTCTTTGCTGATTTCACTTGTTGTGTTCAGCCAGCTTGTAATGAAGCTCTGCTAGAGATGTTTCGAATTGATTATGTGGGAAATGCTCCTTACCTTAGTTGCATCCCCTCTGTTGTTCACCATCGGCTCTCCTCTAGTGACCGATTCTTGGTACTATCATCTGATGGACTTTACCAGTATTTCAGCAATGAAGAGGTTGTTGCCCATGTCACATGGTTCATGGAAAATGTTCCTGAAGGTGATCCTGCACAATACCTTGTTTCAGAGCTTCTAATCCGTGCTGCCAAAAAGAATGGTATGTACGAGTATCTAATATACTGTATTCTTGTGGTTAGCTGTCTGGATAATCGGATATGGATTTAGATTCCATATAGCATTCTGAATCAAATCAATGCCAATCTATGGAAAACCATGACTTAACTTGAACTTCTGTTTTTTCCCCACATATTTTAATGATGGGAATTTGTCGATTTCTGCAGGAATGGATTTTCACGAATTGCTCGACATACCTCATGGAGATCGGCGTAAATATCACGATGATGTCTCGGTTATGGTTGTTTCATTGGAGGGAAGAATCTGGAGGTCTTCTGGATAATGTTTCTTTTCTTCTTTTTATTGTCACCTTTTGACAATTTCCTCAACAGTGAAATCTTTTTCAAGCAAGGGTTGAAATCAATTATGCATTGCAGAAATGAATGAGAGAATAGAAGTGTTGTTTTTTTACCTTGACTTTCCTTAAAGCCAACATGCAGATAATTACTCTAATGATCTTGTAAAGCTACTGCCAATCCTTGTTCTGTTCATTACATGTTTCAAATTCAGTTCTGTTCTGTTCCTTACATTTATACCATCCATGTGTAAAGTACTAGTTTCTTCCATACACGTTTATATTTTATTATTTAATACTTATTTTTATTTCATGCAAAGATGATTTAAATATATATAAATATAAAATATTTTAAAATTGAAGAATTTCAATCATAAATTTTACTTCCCATCAGATGTTTGATAGCTTTAATTTTACTCATCTCTTTTCATTCTCACACAAAACATATTGAAATTGGCTTTAATCTTATTCATTATTAGATTAAAAAGTAGAAGTTGCAAGTTGGTTTCATTTCTGTTCTTTGCGTCACAAATTAACCTTTCCGTCGATTAAACTTGAAGGGTGATAAAGATATGTACCATTGTTTAAGGAGTCATTTTCCTACAATATTTTTATTTTAATTATACCGTGATTATATTTATTTTTAATATATAAAATAGACTTGACAATTTTGTCCATATAATAATCCCAAATAGGTAATTTATTAATCTCTCTTATTGCATTAATTTAGTTGGCGTAACCTTTCAAAATCAATAATATCTTCATGTTTTTAATTTCATCAATTTAGTAAACGAACAATCTGGATTGTATCATTCTCGCTCTTAAAATTTGTGTATGTGGTCATTATTTGTTTTCTCGTCAACTGTTGTTAATTTTATGACTAAAGGGGTACTTTTGCCCCTAAGTTCGACCCAAAAATGCAATTTCGCCCCTCGTCGAAAAGTGCACTCAATGTGGCCCTCTAGTCCATAAAATCGATCAAATTGTCCCTTTGACCGACGTTGACCGTTACGGTGCTGACGTGGCAGTTAACGATGATGATGTGGCAGTACATGTGGGATGATGACGTGGCAGGAGGGGCTGAATTGATTATTTTAACCGAATTCAAGGCATAATTGATTTTTTTCCTGAGTTTAGGGGCAAAATTAAAAGTTCGATAACTTATTTAATCTTTAAGCTAAAAAAATAAAAACTATTAATATTTAAATATTCATAAAATATTAAAAGAAATAAAAACACCATAATAAATTAAATATAAGTAAAAGCGTTAAAGTTATAAATATAAAAAAGTTTAAAAAATATTTATAAACCATTAGAAAATCTTTCGATTATTTCTCGTTATGCTGTGCATACTAATGTTTTTTGAATATATTTTCAATTGAGACATCATTGTATTAAACCATTAGAGAATCTTTCGATTGTTTCTCGTTATGCTGCGCGTACTAATGTTTCTTGAACATATTTTCAATTGAGACATCCTTGTATTAAAGTATTAATAAAGCTAAAATTCTCTTTCATTTCTGTACATAAAATATTAATGAGCATCAATTTGATGTAAAAAAGCGGGAAAAAATTGAATTCTATTGTTACTCTAGTACAATGTTGATTCTACTAAAAAAAATCTAACGAATAGTAATACTCAAAATGACGAAGTCGAATTTTTTTCGATAAAAGTGTTTAATTTTTTTAATAATTTATAAAAAATATTAAGTTTTTAGGTTAAATTTTATCTTTTTTAATTCATAATATATTATAATTTTTATATAATTTTTATTTTCAGTAAATTTTAGAATATTTTATTTATTTTTATTAACTTTATGAATTTTTATAAAATAAATTGAAGAATATTTTGATCTTCTGTAAGAGTCTTCACTTTGTTTTTTTTTTTTAAATTATTCTCACTTAATAAATTTATTTATCTAGTTTTAATACTTTAAAATTTTAATAATTTCATAATTTCTTATTTTTCAACTTAAATATTAAATAAGTTATCGAACTTTTAATTAAAATCAATTATGCCCTTAAATTCAGGAAAAAAATCAATTATGCCCTCGAATTCAGTTAAAATAATCAATTCAGCCCCTCATGCCACATCATCATCCCACGTGTACTGCCACGTCAGCACCGTTGACCGCCACATCAGCATCATGGGTTGCCACGTCATCACCGTTAACTGCCATGTCATCACCGTTAACTGCCACGTTAGCACCGTAACGGTCAACGCCGGTCAAAGGGTCAATTTGATTGATTTCATGAACTGGAGGACCACATTGAGTGCACTTTTCGGCGAGGGGCGAAATTGCATTTTTGGGTCGAACTCAGGGACAAAAGTACCCCCTTTAGCCTAATTTTATTAACAATGTCTGGCATGACAAAAAGTGACTGGTGATAACAACTCTGTTAGTCAATAACAGTTAGAGAATGAGATTGATGCAATTCGGAGAGTTCAATGGTTAAATTAATAAAATTAAAAATAAGGGTCAACATTGTTGATTCTAGACAACTACAAGGATTAAATTAATTAATTTTAAAAAATAAAAACAAAATTGTTAATTTAGAATGGGTTTTATTTTGATGCACAAGCTGTGTAAATTTTTTTTACACAATCCTTCTATAAAATTTAAAATCTAAATCACAAACCCTAGCAACCTAAAACCTAAACCCTAAGCCCTAAACCCTAAACTCTAAATTCTAACCATAAACCTTAAATTATATACCCTACATACTAAACCCTTAAACCCTAACCTAAAACCCTAAACCCTAAACCCTAAAATTAAAGGGCTTGTGTAAACTAAAGTTTACACAGCTTGTGCATCAAAGTATTTTCCATTTAGAATTACTACAAAAGCAAACTTTATGCTTATGAAAAAACAAATCTGTTATCACCTTACACAAACCCCAAATTAAACTTTAATTATAGTTCTTTCCGCTCCTTAAATTTTTTAACAAATAATAGCCACTATTTTTATTACATGAAAGAAAAATACAATAAAGTTACAAGAAGAGTTTACAAAATTAAAGTAGACTAATCACATAATCCGTAATTTTTTTTAAAGTCATTGAAGTGTACAAACTAAACATTAAAACATAAAATATGATAAAGGATTAAAATCTAACCAAACAACTCAAAAAATGATAGATAAACAAATACCATTGTCGTCGTTGAAAGGTAAACATCATCAACACTAATATAAAAATGTATATAACAATAAGAACACGTTGAAAAATTGGATTTACTACAACTCAATCGTGAATTATCTTTGGTGATTGCAAGCGCCTATCAATACGAGAGAATCAATATGAGAGTCCCAACCAGAAGTAGATCAACATGATAACCAAATAATTGTTAACTGCAAAGGCGACAATCAAATCTAACCATAAAAATAAAAATAAAAACATGTTAAAAGAGGAGAAAAATAAAAGAGAAAAAAAAACTATCATTTTCATTAAAAATGGGAAAGACTTACTAAACCAAAACACATAAAAATTAAATATGTAAAAATAAAAATTAATAAGATAGAAAAGAAAAAAAAAGAAGAAAGAAGAAAGAAAGAAAAATGGAGGCGAACACAACAACAAAAGTTATAAAAAAATATAGACGACAACCGTTTAACTAAATACAGATGATGACACTACTTTCATAAACTAAAAAAACCCTTAATTTTTTGTACATTACATATATTGTCTTCTTGGAAATTCCATAATAGGGTCAAAGATTGTTGATTTTCTCTTCATTTAGACAAAGTTATATTAGTTTTATTTTTAAATTAAAAGTTGGGCGGTTTCCTAATTTTAGTACAATCAATTAACCATGTTCTTTCTATATAAATGAAGGAAATTCTATTCTCTTGTCAATTAAAAAAAGTTCTATTTACACTTATATTTTATCCCTTTGGTGATTCTTTTGATATCAATTAACAATTATCTCCAATGTCAGACTTGATCTTCGTCTTTGTTGCCTTATGGGGCTTGGTTGCATCTGATCCTGATCCTCTCCAGGATTTATGTGTTGCTGATAAAGCTGCAGGTGAGTCGAGTTTTACATAGGTCCATTATAGGGATGACTTTCTTAATCTATTTTTTTCGTTGAAATTAAATTAATCTAACATATATTATCATTTGGTTGTGTATACGCTTGTAGGACTACACGTGAATGGATTTCTATGCAAGAACGGGGCCAATGTTACAGGAGATGATTTTTTCTTCACTGGTTTAACGAATCCAGCAACGATCAACAATACAGTGGGAGCAGTGATTACGGCAACCAATGTCGACAAAATTCCAGGGCTTAACACCCTCGGTATCTCACTTGCTCGTATCGACTATCAACCGTGTGGCCTTAACCCGCCACACATTCACCCGCGCGCCTCCGAAATCATCTTCGTTCTCAATGGAGAATTGGATGTGGGATTCTTCACTACATCAAGCAAATTGGTCTCCAAATCCTTGAAGAAAGGTGACATTTTTGTGTTCCCCCAGGGTTTGATTCATTACCAGAAGAACAACGGCGAAAGGCCAGCTTCTGTGATTGCAGGGTTTAACAGTCAGTTCCCTGGAACTCAATCAATTGCTGCCGCATTGTTCACTTCAACGCCGCCAATGCCGGACGATGTCTTAACCATGGCCTTTCGGATTGGAACCAAAGGATTAAAGAAAATGAGAAGCAAGCTTGCTCCCAAGACAACTTAACTGACACTACTATTTTGTATGTAATGATAATCGAAGTTTGGTCTAATACACCAGACCAGATTTATGTAATTAAATACGTTATTCAATTACTTCAAAGTTATTAATAAGGTTTAGTGTTTGACTCTTATTATGTGTGATATTTTCTAAATTTGTTTCGGTTTTTTAAGTCTAAATATATTATAATTATCAATTTATTTGTAAATTGTAATTACCTATTTTGATTTATTTATTCAGGGGAAAATATATAATTCACTGGCGGTGAAAATAAAAAGTTTCCATAAACGCTCTTAATTTTAGGGTTTATAGGTTTAAGTGTTGGGGTTTAAAATGTATAGATTGGGTTAAAATGTAAGTTTTAGGGTAATATGATTAGGATTTTAATTTTAATTTATAAACCCTAAATTTAGAAGATGAGATTGATGCAATTCGGAGAGTTTAATGGTTAAATTAATGAAATTAAAAACAAGGGTCAACATTGTTGATTCTAGACAACTACAAAGATTAAATTGATTAATTTAAAAAAATAAAGACAAAATTGTTAATTTAGAATTACTACAAGAACAAACCTTATGCTTATGAAAAAACAAATTTGTTACCACCTTACACAAACCCCAAACTAAAACTTTAATTATAGTTATTTCCGCTCCTTAAATTGTTTTAACAAATAATAGCCGCTAATTTTATTACACGAAGAGAAAAATAAAATAAGGTTACAAGAAGAGTTTATAAAATTAGAGTAGACTAATCACATAGTCAGTGATTTTTCCTAAAGTCATTGAAGTGCACAAACTAGACACTTGTTGAGTGGATCAAATTAACTGATATGGCCAAGAGGGGGTGAATTGACACTTTAAAAATTGATGGTAGCAAAAAGAATAAGTAAAAATGATAGACAAGGCACTTATAGTGGTTCAAGCTTCTAAACAAACTCTACATCCACTACCTTAGCTCCCACTAAGGATTTTCAACAAACTCTCCACTAATATGTTCTTCCCCTTTTCTAGGCTAAGGATGCAACGTTTACAAATGTTCAATCTTTCTACCCAAATATTAAACCACTAGACTTTCACTTTACAAAGAAGGATATTGGCTATTACAATTGATCTATCACAAGATAAATATAGCCCAATTGATTTACAAACACTCTTCCAACTCTCAAATTTGATTTACAATAAGAACTCAAGGAGTTGGGTACAAGAATTTGACAATAAGTACTAAGGTTTGGATTTGATTGCTTGGATGTTACTTTGAGGTTCAATACTTGTTGCTGAAGCTTTTGAGGCTTGTATTTATACCCTTACATTGATTTCTAGCCGTTAGTGTGGTTGAGGTCATCAATAAAGACGTTGGTGCCTTTATCTCCCACCATAAATGCATTTATGCACCTGCCCGTATCGAAACACAAAGACCCATACCGATCCCTATCTCAAAATAGAAAGAGTCATTGCAGGTAATCAATAGGGGTGTATCGAAATGCGGGAACACGTATCGAAACGATATAAGGGGTCGTATCGAAACGGCTTTGGCCGTACCTGTAGGTTGTTAACAGTGTAAATAGAAGAGTTTTAGTGTAATGGTACTAAGTCAGTAGTTTAGATTAAGTCTAACTCTTAGTCTTATCTTACTTAGAGATAATGTAGTTTAGATTAAGTCTAACTCTTAGTCTTATCCTACTTAGAGATAATGTTTTTTAAATTAGTCCTACTTAGATCAAATTACTTATATAGTCTTTTTAAAGACTGTTTTCTGTAATGCGTAATTTTCTTTTAAGTGAAAATACACAGAGAATAAAAACTATTCTTTCTCTGTACAAACCTATCTTTCTTCATGGTATCAGATTAGGTTTCTTGTCGATCCTAAACAATAAACCTAGCTTACATGGCTGGCATCGAGAGTTCTGAAGTTAATTCTGAAGCTGGTCCATCCAAAATCAGCATCCAGGAATTTTTTGGTCAGATGACAGCAACAAGCAATATAGCCCTGCATTCTAATGCAGGTAATCTTTCCTTTGTGAGCTTGGTGAATCGGGGTAATAACTCCACTTGGTTTGTCGATTCTGGGGCTTCTGACCATATGACAGGGGACATTTCGTTGTTTACAAGTCTTCAGAAACTGAGTTCTCCTTCCTACATCAAAACTGCTGATGGTTCCTTCTCCGAAATTGCAGGAAGTGGTTCAGTTAAACTCAATCAGAATATTACTCTAAATTATGTGTTATATGTACCAAAGTTGGCTTGCAATCTCATATCTGTCAGCCTACACCTATACATCCTTTACAGTTCCAAACACCACCTTCACAGCCTACTACTGTGCAAAATCAGCAAAATCAGACTCAAAATTATCCTTCACAGCCCACTGTTGTGCAAACTCAGGAAAATCAGATTCAAAATTCATCTTCACAGCCTACTGCTGTGCATAATCTTGTCTCACCTCTTTCCTCTCCTAAAACACATACCCATACCACTCCAACACCTTTACCTTCTCTTAATTTGAGGCTCCCTAAAACCCCTCAAGGAACTCAAAATAATGCGCATGAAAGAGGAGAAATCAGTGTCTACAAGAGGAGAAAAAGGCCAATATTGCAGTCTGCCATACAGCCTGGTTTTTGCCAAGAACTTGACTTTAATCCTGTTGCCTTTGAAAATCTGGAAGGTAATGAGTTACCTGGTAAGGAAGTGGTTAATGATACTGTTCTTATTCCTTCTATTGATAATATTGACCTTCCTATTGCTCAGAGGAAAGGTGTAAGGAAGTGCACTAATCATCCTATACAGAGATTTATTGCTTATGGAAAATTACAGCCTTCTTTTCGAGCTTTTACAACAAAAATTGACAGCATCCAGATTCCACAAACTGTTAAGGAAGCCTTGGGGGATCTTAAATGGAGAAAGGCTGTAGAAGATGAGATAGAGGCTCTCAAAAGCAATGGGACCTGGACATTGACTGAGTTACCACAAGGAAAGAAGATTGTTGGCTGCAAGTGGGTATTTACTGTGAAGTATAATTCTGATGGGAGTGTGGAGAGATTCAAGGCGAGGTTAGTGGCAAAAGGATTTACACAGTCTTTTGGGATTGATTATCAAGAGACTTTTGCCCCTGTTGCAAAATTAAATACAGTAAGAGTTCTATTATCCTTAGCTGTAAATGAAAACTGGAAACTTCACCAGTTAGATATTAAAAATGCATTCCTTAATGGCAACCTAGAGGAAGATGTCTACATGCAAATACCTTCAGGGATGGAAGAGAAGGGCAGTGAGCATAAAGTTTGCAAGCTAAGGAAATCATTATACGGCCTAAAACAGTCTCCAAGGGCTTGGTTCGAGAGGTTCACCAAAGTTGTTATAAAGAATGGTTATAAACAATGTCAGACTGATCACACATTGTTTGTAAAAATGGGACCGAATGGAAAAAGGGCCATCTTAATTGTCTATGTCGATGACATTATCATCACTGGAAATGATGTTGTCGAAATCGATAATTTGAAGAAAATATTATCCAAGGCGTTTGAAACTAAAGACCTTGGAAATCTCAGATATTTTCTTGGAATGGAAGTTGCAAGATCTCGAGCTGGGATTGTCATTAATCAGAGAAAGTACATCCTTGATCTACTTTCAGAAACAGGAATGATGGGATGCAAGCCCATAGAAACTCCTATGGACAGCAACTTCAAACCAAGAAGGGAGGAAATGGGTGTTCCTGTGAATAAGGAGCAATACCAAAGACTTGTAGGTAAGCTAATTTACTTGTCTTTGACTAGACCTGACATTGCTTTTTCTGTTGGAATTGTAAGCCAACATATGAATGATCCGAGGGAAGAGCATCTTGATGCAGTCCATAGGATACTAAGGTACCTAAAAATTACCCCTGGACATGGCCTAATTTTCAAGAAGAGTGATGACAGAACTATAAAGATTTTTACTGATTCTAGTTGGGCTGGAGAACTAACAGACAGAAGATCAGTAAGTGGTTATTGCTCTTTTGTTTGGGGTAATCTTGTGACATGGAAGATCAAGAAACAATCAGTGGTAGCAAGAAGTAGTGCTGAAGCCGAATATAGAGCTTTAGCTCTCGGAATTTGTGAAGGAATTTGGCTGAAAAGACTACTTTCAGAATTAAATTTTGAGTGTAGCCAGAAAATTGAGCTACAAAGTGATAGTCAATCTGCCATGAGCATTGCTAAAAACCCAGTTCATCATGACCGAACTAAGCATATTGAGATAGACAGACACTTTATCTCAGAAAAGGTGAATAATGGAGAAGTTCAACTCAATTTTGTACCTACCAAAGACCAACTAGCTGATGTTCTCACCAAGGCCCTTCCAAGAAGCACCTTCGACGAGTTTACATCCAAGCTGGGACTCTACAACGTATACTCACCAGCTTGAGGGGGAGTGTAGGTTGTTAACAGTGTAAATAGAAGAGTTTTAGTGTAATGGTACTAAGTCAGTAGTTTAGATTAAGTCTAACTCTTAGTCTTATCTTACTTAGAGATAATGTAGTTTAGATTAAGTCTAACTCTTAGTCTTATCCTACTTAGAGATAATGTTTTTTAAATTAGTCCTACTTAGATCAAATTACTTATATAGTCTTTTTAAAGACTGTTTTCTGTAATGTGTAATTTTCTTTTAAGTGAAAATACACAGAGAATAAAAACTATTCTTTCTCTGTACAAACCTATCTTTCTTCAGTACCGATGCAACTTTTCTCACTTGAGCTACTGCCAAAATCTGTATCGAAACGGCCCTAAGGCGTACCGATACAGGTTAACTGCCTTTAAAAAATTACTCGTGTCCAATAACTGACAAGTAACAGTCAAAAATAATAAATGCTAAGATTTTATAAATCTCTTAGACCGTATCGAAACGACAAGGTCGTATCGATACAAGATGCTTAAAATTCTTAAACCCTAAAGAAGGTTGTATCGAAACAATATAGGATGTATCGAAACAATTTATTCAAGTAGCCAAAACCGTATCGAAACACCCTTGGGTGTATCGAAACGCCTGTATGTTTTTGTATTGTTTGGCTTACAAATACTTAGAAAATTTTATAGGGTTTAAGTTTTGACTTTGGAAAACAATTTGGGCTTAAAATTACTTGTCAATTTTGAGTCAATTGTGAGACTTTCAAGTACTTAAAATTTATTTACTTTGCAAATAAGTCCTTAAAACAATTTGTTATATCAAAATCAAACATAGGTTTTACAATCTCCCTTTTTGACATAACAAAACCAAAGTAAATTTTTAAGTACTCCCTATTTCTTTAAGCTATGTTTTGAGAAAAAAATTAGCTTAGCCCTTCTCCCCTTTTTGTTAGATCAAAATCAATGAAGAATCAAAGGATATAACAAAGATATAAAGCAATAAAGCATAAAACAAAGCAAAATTAAAGCAACATAATATCATTAGGCATAATAAACCAAAGCAAAGGTTCTAAAATATCCAAACATAAATCCTAAGAACAAGAAATCAAAGTATAGGTCCTAAAAAGAAAAAAAAAACATATATAGGTGCATAAAAGGGGAATCCTAAGAGATGATATGCAATGAGATGAAAAATTCAAGGTTCGTCTTCGTCTTCATCGTCATCTTCATCTTCACCATCATCATCGTTCTTCCTGGATTGCTTCCACTCATGATGAAATGCTGCAACAGACATGTCCAAAGAAGTTTGTTTAGAAGCAATCGAAGCAACACGATCATCAATGGACTTGTGGTGATTCTCAAGGACGGTGACTCGTTCCTCCAAAGATGTGAAGCAAGTATCAATAGAGGCAAATCTGGCATTCATGTTGGTGTCCATCGAGCCAATAGATGTGTGCAAGCTTGTGAATTGCTCGGTGAGAAAGGTCATGAGTGTTGCGTTGTCCGGTTGAGCGCCTTGAGGTGGAGCCGCTTGATGAAGTTCGTCGAGAATAACATCGGGTGGAAGCTCGGCGAGACGAACCCACTCATTGTTGATGTAGTGAAACTTAACACGAATGAGGGAGGTCTCATTGATTTGATCCTCGAGACGCGATGGTTCATCATGAGAACAATCTATCTCTAATTGAGTAAACAAGTAACTCAAAGCAGTGTCGTAGGTGAAGGAAGTAACTTGATCGGTGTGACGATATTGAACAAGGTAAACCATCTCGACAAACATGATTTGAGCAAGATTTGGGCGTTTCTCTTCACGGAAGCATCGAAGCCAAAAATCATTAACTTGGCGAATGTATGAAAATTTTCCATCGGAAGGGCGGAATCACCAAGTGATCATCAAGTGAAGAATGTGACCATGAACATCTAGAACGGTAACATAACTACTCAAGATATGTCCTAATGAGTCCTCATCGGTTATACTCACATCTCCAAGACCAAAAGCATCAATTAAAGTCTTAACGGTAACCCGAAACTTCTTCCCCATCAAATAAGATTCAGTAGCAACCACAGTCTTTTTGTCGGGACCAACAATACACTTGGCATTGGCATAGGCCCTATTTGGTAAAGAGATGTTTGGGCAAAAATTAGAGGTTTGAGGCGTAATTAGAGGTTTGACAAGTCAAATCCGCTAATATTGTTGTTTGGTGAATAGCAGATTGAAAGTGCGGATTGGGGTGAAACTGCTAATTTTGAAAAAGCTCATAATAGGAGCTTTTTGAGATTAGATGTTTGATATTAGAGTTGTAAATACACTTTTACCCTTACTAGTTACCAAAAATCTCAAAATAACCTGTGACGCTTTTGTGTAAAATAAATACAATCTGACAGAATTTCTGGATTGTACTTTTACTTCTTGCTCTCTCTCTCTCTCTCTCTCTCTATCTATATATTGGTTTTCTTAGCAACGTAACCTGTTATACTATTTATTATTTGATCAACCACTGGAATTTCTTTCAGTATTTTAACTATTAGCAAGCTCAATGAAGATGATAATTATTTGTGTAAAATCTTCTAGCGGATACATACAATTGATAGTCTTATTGTCTGTGGTGTTTAATATATCAGTTAGGTAGGAACTTCTGTTTGTCGTCTGTCTGCAAATTTAATGGTTTAGTATAACCCCTAGAAGTTGTATGCTTACATTGTAATTTGTACCACTTAAATGATCGGCCAAAATATAGCCAAGTTTTGCGTGCACTATTGTGTACTGAAATTTAAATTACCTCTAGAGAGTCATTCCATCAGTAGTTTGACTAGTTTCTACCTCTTCTTCTTGTCCTCCTTGAGTAAAGTCTTGAGTCTCATCAATCCTCTCTTCTGGCAGTTTGGTATCCAAATCACAAGCCTGTTACTGGGTTTTAATTACCGTATTATATCTTATAAATGAAGCTGCTTAAGCTGGGTGCTTTGAAAATTAGGCCAAAGGTTTTCTAATAGCATTTGATTATGAGCACTCAAGTATAGCAGTTCCCTTCATTGCATTTTGCATACCATTTCATTAGAACCTATCTGCTCTATTCATTTTCTTTCTATGCTATTTCCTTGAGGTTGAAATGATTGGTTCTTTGCTGATTTCACTTGTTGTGTTCAGCCAGCTTGTAATGAAGCTCTGCTAGAGATGTTTCGAATTGATTATGTGGGAAATGCTCCTTACCTTAGTTGCATCCCCTCTGTTGTTCACCATCGGCTCTCCTCTAGTGACCGATTCTTGGTACTATCATCTGATGGACTTTACCAGTATTTCAGCAATGAAGAGGTTGTTGCCCATGTCACATGGTTCATGGAAAATGTTCCTGAAGGTGATCCTGCACAATACCTTGTTTCAGAGCTTCTAATCCGTGCTGCCAAAAAGAATGGTATGTACGAGTATCTAATATACTGTATTCTTGTGGTTAGCTGTCTGGATAATCGGATATGGATTTAGATTCCATATAGCATTCTGAATCAAATCAATGCCAATCTATGGAAAACCATGACTTAACTTGAACTTCTGTTTTTTCCCCACATATTTTAATGATGGGAATTTGTCGATTTCTGCAGGAATGGATTTTCACGAATTGCTCGACATACCTCATGGAGATCGGCGTAAATATCACGATGATGTCTCGGTTATGGTTGTTTCATTGGAGGGAAGAATCTGGAGGTCTTCTGGATAATGTTTCTTTTCTTCTTTTTATTGTCACCTTTTGACAATTTCCTCAACAGTGAAATCTTTTTCAAGCAAGGGTTGAAATCAATTATGCATTGCAGAAATGAATGAGAGAATAGAAGTGTTGTTTTTTTACCTTGACTTTCCTTAAAGCCAACATGCAGATAATTACTCTAATGATCTTGTAAAGCTACTGCCAATCCTTGTTCTGTTCATTACATGTTTCAAATTCAGTTCTGTTCTGTTCCTTACATTTATACCATCCATGTGTAAAGTACTAGTTTCTTCCATACACGTTTATATTTTATTATTTAATACTTATTTTTATTTCATGCAAAGATGATTTAAATATATATAAATATAAAATATTTTAAAATTGAAGAATTTCAATCATAAATTTTACTTCCCATCAGATGTTTGATAGCTTTAATTTTACTCATCTCTTTTCATTCTCACACAAAACATATTGAAATTGGCTTTAATCTTATTCATTATTAGATTAAAAAGTAGAAGTTGCAAGTTGGTTTCATTTCTGTTCTTTGCGTCACAAATTAACCTTTCCGTCGATTAAACTTGAAGGGTGATAAAGATATGTACCATTGTTTAAGGAGTCATTTTCCTACAATATTTTTATTTTAATTATACCGTGATTATATTTATTTTTAATATATAAAATAGACTTGACAATTTTGTCCATATAATAATCCCAAATAGGTAATTTATTAATCTCTCTTATTGCATTAATTTAGTTGGCGTAACCTTTCAAAATCAATAATATCTTCATGTTTTTAATTTCATCAATTTAGTAAACGAACAATCTGGATTGTATCATTCTCGCTCTTAAAATTTGTGTATGTGGTCATTATTTGTTTTCTCGTCAACTGTTGTTAATTTTATGACTAAAGGGGTACTTTTGCCCCTAAGTTCGACCC
Source organism: Hibiscus tridactylites (assembly GCA_958450335.1). Lineage (NCBI taxonomy): Eukaryota > Viridiplantae > Streptophyta > Magnoliopsida > Malvales > Malvaceae > Hibiscus > Hibiscus tridactylites. The sequence goes on along the minus strand of OY288287.1, from coordinate 66,850,969 downwards.
AAAAATGCAATTTCGCCCCTCGTCGAAAAGTGCACTCAATGTGGCCCTCTAGTCCATAAAATCGATCAAATTGTCCCTTTAACCGACGTTGACCGTTACGGTGCTGACGTGGCAGTTAACGATGATGATGTGGCAGTACATGTGGGATGATGACGTGGCAGGAGGGGCTGAATTGATTATTTTAACCGAATTCAAGGCATAATTGATTTTTTTCCTGAGTTTAGGGGCAAAATTAAAAGTTCGATAACTTATTTAATCTTTAAGCTAAAAAAATAAAAACTATTAATATTTAAATATTCATAAAATATTAAAAGAAATAAAAACACCATAATAAATTAAATATAAGTAAAAGCGTTAAAGTTATAAATATAAAAAAGTTTAAAAAATATTTATAAACCATTAGAAAATCTTTCGATTATTTCTCGTTATGCTGTGCATACTAATGTTTTTTGAATATATTTTCAATTGAGACATCATTGTATTAAACCATTAGAGAATCTTTCGATTGTTTCTCGTTATGCTGCGCGTACTAATGTTTCTTGAACATATTTTCAATTGAGACATCCTTGTATTAAAGTATTAATAAAGCTAAAATTCTCTTTCATTTCTGTACATAAAATATTAATGAGCATCAATTTGATGTAAAAAAGCGGGAAAAAATTGAATTCTATTGTTACTCTAGTACAATGTTGATTCTACTAAAAAAAATCTAACGAATAGTAATACTCAAAATGACGAAGTCGAATTTTTTTCGATAAAAGTGTTTAATTTTTTTAATAATTTATAAAAAATATTAAGTTTTTAGGTTAAATTTTATCTTTTTTAATTCATAATATATTATAATTTTTATATAATTTTTATTTTCAGTAAATTTTAGAATATTTTATTTATTTTTATTAACTTTATGAATTTTTATAAAATAAATTGAAGAATATTTTGATCTTCTGTAAGAGTCTTCACTTTGTTTTTTTTTTTTAAATTATTCTCACTTAATAAATTTATTTATCTAGTTTTAATACTTTAAAATTTTAATAATTTCATAATTTCTTATTTTTCAACTTAAATATTAAATAAGTTATCGAACTTTTAATTAAAATCAATTATGCCCTTAAATTCAGGAAAAAAATCAATTATGCCCTCGAATTCAGTTAAAATAATCAATTCAGCCCCTCATGCCACATCATCATCCCACGTGTACTGCCACGTCAGCACCGTTGACCGCCACGTCAGCATCATGGGTTGCCACGTCATCACCGTTAACTGCCATGTCATCACCGTTAACTGCCACGTTAGCACCGTAACGGTCAACGCCGGTCAAAGGGTCAATTTGATTGATTTCATGAACTGGAGGACCACATTGAGTGCACTTTTCGGCGAGGGGCGAAATTGCATTTTTGGGTCGAACTCAGGGACAAAAGTACCCCCTTTAGCCTAATTTTATTAACAATGTCTGGCATGACAAAAAGTGACTGGTGATAACAACTCTGTTAGTCAATAACAGTTAGAGAATGAGATTGATGCAATTCGGAGAGTTCAATGGTTAAATTAATAAAATTAAAAATAAGGGTCAACATTGTTGATTCTAGACAACTACAAGGATTAAATTAATTAATTTTAAAAAATAAAAACAAAATTGTTAATTTAGAATGGGTTTTATTTTGATGCACAAGCTGTGTAAATTTTTTTTACACAATCCTTCTATAAAATTTAAAATCTAAATCACAAACCCTAGCAACCTAAAACCTAAACCCTAAGCCCTAAACCCTAAACTCTAAATTCTAACCATAAACCTTAAATTATATACCCTACATACTAAACCCTTAAACCCTAACCTAAAACCCTAAACCTTAAACCCTAAAATTAAAGGGCTTGTGTAAACTAAAGTTTACACAGCTTGTGCATCAAAGTATTTTCCATTTAGAATTACTACAAAAGCAAACTTTATGCTTATGAAAAAACAAATCTGTTATCACCTTACACAAACCCCAAATTAAACTTTAATTATAGTTCTTTCCGCTCCTTAAATTTTTTAACAAATAATAGCCACTATTTTTATTACATGAAAGAAAAATACAATAAAGTTACAAGAAGAGTTTACAAAATTAAAGTAGACTAATCACATAATCCGTAATTTTTCTTAAAGTCATTGAAGTGTACAAACTAAACATTAAAACATAAAATATGATAAAGGATTAAAATCTAACCAAACAACTCAAAAAATGATAGATAAACAAATACCATTGTCGTCGTTGAAAGGTAAACATCATCAACACTAATATAAAAATGTATATAACAATAAGAACACGTTGAAAAATTGGATTTACTACAACTCAATCGTGAATTATCTTTGGTGATTGCAAGCGCCTATCAATACGAGAGAATCAATATGAGAGTCCCAACCAGAAGTAGATCAACATGATAACCAAATAATTGTTAACTGCAAAGGCGACAATCAAATCTAACCATAAAAATAAAAATAAAAACATGTTAAAAGAGGAGAAAAATAAAAGAGAAAAAAAAACTATCATTTTCATTAAAAATGGGAAAGACTTACTAAACCAAAACACATAAAAATTAAATATGTAAAAATAAAAATTAATAAGATAGAAAAGAAAAAAAAAGAAGAAAGAAGAAAGAAAGAAAAATGGAGGCGAACACAACAACAAAAGTTATAGAAAAATATAGACGACAACCGTTTAACTAAATACAGATGATGACACTACTTTCATAAACTAAAAAAACCCTTAATTTTTTGTACATTACATATATTGTCTTCTTGGAAATTCCATAATAGGGTCAAAGATTGTTGATTTTCTCTTCATTTAGACAAAGTTATATTAGTTTTATTTTTAAATTAAAAGTTGGGCGGTTTCCTAATTTTAGTACAATCAATTAACCATGTTCTTTCTATATAAATGAAGGAAATTCTATTCTCTTGTCAATTAAAAAAAGTTCTATTTACACTTATATTTTATCCCTTTGGTGATTCTTTTGATATCAATTAACAATTATCTCCAATGTCAGACTTGATCTTCGTCTTTGTTGCCTTATGGGGCTTGGTTGCATCTGATCCTGATCCTCTCCAGGATTTATGTGTTGCTGATAAAGCTGCAGGTGAGTCGAGTTTTACATAGGTCCATTATAGGGATGACTTTCTTAATCTATTTTTTTCGTTGAAATTAAATTAATCTAACATATATTATCATTTGGTTGTGTATACGCTTGTAGGACTACACGTGAATGGATTTCTATGCAAGAACGGGGCCAATGTTACAGGAGATGATTTTTTCTTCACTGGTTTAACGAATCCAGCAACGATCAACAATACAGTGGGAGCAGTGATTACGGCAACCAATGTCGACAAAATTCCAGGGTTTAACACCCTCGGTATCTCACTTGCTCGTATCGACTATCAACCGTGTGGCCTTAACCCGCCACACATTCACCCGCGCGCCTCCGAAATCATCTTCGTTCTCAATGGAGAATTGGATGTGGGATTCTTCACTACATCAAGCAAATTGGTCTCCAAATCCTTGAAGAAAGGTGACATTTTTGTGTTCCCCCAGGGTTTGATTCATTACCAGAAGAACAACGGCGAAAGGCCAGCTTCTGTGATTGCAGGGTTTAACAGTCAGTTCCCTGGAACTCAATCAATTGCTGCCGCATTGTTCACTTCAACGCCGCCAATGCCGGACGATGTCTTAACCATGGCCTTTCGGATTGGAACCAAAGGATTAAAGAAAATGAGAAGCAAGCTTGCTCCCAAGACAACTTAACTGACACTACTATTTTGTATGTAATGATAATCGAAGTTTGGTCTAATACACCAGACCAGATTTATGTAATTAAATACGTTATTCAATTACTTCAAAGTTATTAATAAGGTTTAGTGTTTGACTCTTATTATGTGTGATATTTTCTAAATTTGTTTCGGTTTTTTAAGTCTAAATATATTATAATTATCAATTTATTTGTAAATTGTAATTACCTATTTTGATTTATTTATTCAGGGGAAAATATATAATTCACTGGCGGTGAAAATAAAAAGTTTCCATAAACGCTCTTAATTTTAGGGTTTATAGGTTTAAGTGTTGGGGTTTAAAATGTATAGATTGGGTTAAAATGTAAGTTTTAGGGTAATATGATTAGGATTTTAATTTTAATTTATAAACCCTAAATTTAGAAGATGAGATTGATGCAATTCGGAGAGTTTAATGGTTAAATTAATGAAATTAAAAACAAGGGTCAACATTGTTGATTCTAGACAACTACAAAGATTAAATTGATTAATTTAAAAAAATAAAGACAAAATTGTTAATTTAGAATTACTACAAGAACAAACCTTATGCTTATGAAAAAACAAATTTGTTACCACCTTACACAAACCCCAAACTAAAACTTTAATTATAGTTATTTCCGCTCCTTAAATTGTTTTAACAAATAATAGCCGCTAATTTTATTACACGAAGAGAAAAATAAAATAAGGTTACAAGAAGAGTTTATAAAATTAGAGTAGACTAATCACATAGTCAGTGATTTTTCCTAAAGTCATTGAAGTGCACAAACTAGACACTTGTTGAGTGGATCAAATTAACTGATATGGCCAAGAGGGGGTGAATTGACACTTTAAAAATTGATGGTAGCAAAAAGAATAAGTAAAAATGATAGACAAGGCACTTATAGTGGTTCAAGCTTCTAAACAAACTCTACATCCACTACCTTAGCTCCCACTAAGGATTTTCAACAAACTCTCCACTAATATGTTCTTCCCCTTTTCTAGGCTAAGGATGCAACGTTTACAAATGTTCAATCTTTCTACCCAAATATTAAACCACTAGACTTTCACTTTACAAAGAAGGATATTGGCTATTACAATTGATCTATCACAAGATAAATATAGCCCAATTGATTTACAAACACTCTTCCAACTCTCAAATTTGATTTACAATAAGAACTCAAGGAGTTGGGTACAAGAATTTGACAATAAGTACTAAGGTTTGAATTTGATTGCTTGGATGTTACTTTGAGGTTCAATACTTGTTGCTGAAGCTTTTGAGGCTTGTATTTATACCCTTACATTGATTTCTAGCCGTTAGTGTGGTTGAGGTCATCAATAAAGACGTTGGTGCCTTTATCTCCCACCATAAATGCATTTATGCACCTGCCCGTATCGAAACACAAAGACCCATACCGATCCCTATCTCAAAATAGAAAGAGTCATTGCAGGTAATCAATAGGGGTGTATCGAAATGCGGGAACACGTATCGAAACGATATAAGGGGTCGTATCGAAACGGCTTTGGCCGTACCTGTAGGTTGTTAACAGTGTAAATAGAAGAGTTTTAGTGTAATGGTACTAAGTCAGTAGTTTAGATTAAGTCTAACTCTTAGTCTTATCTTACTTAGAGATAATGTAGTTTAGATTAAGTCTAACTCTTAGTCTTATCCTACTTAGAGATAATGTTTTTTAAATTAGTCCTACTTAGATCAAATTACTTATATAGTCTTTTTAAAGACTGTTTTCTGTAATGCGTAATTTTCTTTTAAGTGAAAATACACAGAGAATAAAAACTATTCTTTCTCTGTACAAACCTATCTTTCTTCATGGTATCAGATTAGGTTTCTTGTCGATCCTAAACAATAAACCTAGCTTACATGGCTGGCATCGAGAGTTCTGAAGTTAATTCTGAAGCTGGTCCATCCAAAATCAGCATCCAGGAATTTTTTGGTCAGATGACAGCAACAAGCAATATAGCCCTGCATTCTAATGCAGGTAATCTTTCCTTTGTGAGCTTGGTGAATCGGGGTAATAACTCCACTTGGTTTGTCGATTCTGGGGCTTCTGACCATATGACAGGGGACATTTCGTTGTTTACAAGTCTTCAGAAACTGAGTTCTCCTTCCTACATCAAAACTGCTGATGGTTCCTTCTCCGAAATTGCAGGAAGTGGTTCAGTTAAACTCAATCAGAATATTACTCTAAATTATGTGTTATATGTACCAAAGTTGGCTTGCAATCTCATATCTGTCAGCCTACACCTATACATCCTTTACAGTTCCAAACACCACCTTCACAGCCTACTACTGTGCAAAATCAGCAAAATCAGACTCAAAATTATCCTTCACAGCCCACTGTTGTGCAAACTCAGGAAAATCAGATTCAAAATTCATCTTCACAGCCTACTGCTGTGCATAATCTTGTCTCACCTCTTTCCTCTCCTAAAACACATACCCATACCACTCCAACACCTTTACCTTCTCTTAATTTGAGGCTCCCTAAAACCCCTCAAGGAACTCAAAATAATGCGCATGAAAGAGGAGAAATCAGTGTCTACAAGAGGAGAAAAAGGCCAATATTGCAGTCTGCCATACAGCCTGGTTTTTGCCAAGAACTTGACTTTAATCCTGTTGCCTTTGAAAATCTGGAAGGTAATGAGTTACCTGGTAAGGAAGTGGTTAATGATACTGTTCTTATTCCTTCTATTGATAATATTGACCTTCCTATTGCTCAGAGGAAAGGTGTAAGGAAGTGCACTAATCATCCTATACAGAGATTTATTGCTTATGGAAAATTACAGCCTTCTTTTCGAGCTTTTACAACAAAAATTGACAGCATCCAGATTCCACAAACTGTTAAGGAAGCCTTGGGGGATCTTAAATGGAGAAAGGCTGTAGAAGATGAGATAGAGGCTCTCAAAAGCAATGGGACCTGGACATTGACTGAGTTACCACAAGGAAAGAAGATTGTTGGCTGCAAGTGGGTATTTACTGTGAAGTATAATTCTGATGGGAGTGTGGAGAGATTCAAGGCGAGGTTAGTGGCAAAAGGATTTACACAGTCTTTTGGGATTGATTATCAAGAGACTTTTGCCCCTGTTGCAAAATTAAATACAGTAAGAGTTCTATTATCCTTAGCTGTAAATGAAAACTGGAAACTTCACCAGTTAGATATTAAAAATGCATTCCTTAATGGCAACCTAGAGGAAGATGTCTACATGCAAATACCTTCAGGGATGGAAGAGAAGGGCAGTGAGCATAAAGTTTGCAAGCTAAGGAAATCATTATACGGCCTAAAACAGTCTCCAAGGGCTTGGTTCGAGAGGTTCACCAAAGTTGTTATAAAGAATGGTTATAAACAATGTCAGACTGATCACACATTGTTTGTAAAAATGGGACCGAATGGAAAAAGGGCCATCTTAATTGTCTATGTCGATGACATTATCATCACTGGAAATGATGTTGTCGAAATCGATAATTTGAAGAAAATATTATCCAAGGCGTTTGAAACTAAAGACCTTGGAAATCTCAGATATTTTCTTGGAATGGAAGTTGCAAGATCTCGAGCTGGGATTATCATTAATCAGAGAAAGTACATCCTTGATCTACTTTCAGAAACAGGAATGATGGGATGCAAGCCCATAGAAACTCCTATGGACAGCAACTTCAAACCAAGAAGGGAGGAAATGGGTGTTCCTGTGAATAAGGAGCAATACCAAAGACTTGTAGGTAAGCTAATTTACTTGTCTTTGACTAGACCTGACATTGCTTTTTCTGTTGGAATTGTAAGCCAACATATGAATGATCCGAGGGAAGAGCATCTTGATGCAGTCCATAGGATACTAAGGTACCTAAAAATTACCCCTGGACATGGCCTAATTTTCAAGAAGAGTGATGACAGAACTATAAAGATTTTTACTGATTCTAGTTGGGCTGGAGAACTAACAGACAGAAGATCAGTAAGTGGTTATTGCTCTTTTGTTTGGGGTAATCTTGTGACATGGAAGATCAAGAAACAATCAGTGGTAGCAAGAAGTAGTGCTGAAGCCGAATATAGAGCTTTAGCTCTCGGAATTTGTGAAGGAATTTGGCTGAAAAGACTACTTTCAGAATTAAATTTTGAGTGTAGCCAGAAAATTGAGCTACAAAGTGATAGTCAATCTGCCATGAGCATTGCTAAAAACCCAGTTCATCATGACCGAACTAAGCATATTGAGATAGACAGACACTTTATCTCAGAAAAGGTGAATAATGGAGAAGTTCAACTCAATTTTGTACCTACCAAAGACCAACTAGCTGATGTTCTCACCAAGGCCCTTCCAAGAAGCACCTTCGACGAGTTTACATCCAAGCTGGGACTCTACAACGTATACTCACCAGCTTGAGGGGGAGTGTAGGTTGTTAACAGTGTAAATAGAAGAGTTTTAGTGTAATGGTACTAAGTCAGTAGTTTAGATTAAGTCTAACTCTTAGTCTTATCTTACTTAGAGATAATGTAGTTTAGATTAAGTCTAACTCTTAGTCTTATCCTACTTAGAGATAATGTTTTTTAAATTAGTCCTACTTAGATCAAATTACTTATATAGTCTTTTTAAAGACTGTTTTCTGTAATGTGTAATTTTCTTTTAAGTGAAAATACACAGAGAATAAAAACTATTCTTTCTCTGTACAAACCTATCTTTCTTCAGTACCGATGCAACTTTTCTCACTTGAGCTACTGCCAAAATCTGTATCGAAACGGCCCTAAGGCGTACCGATACAGGTTAACTGCCTTTAAAAAATTACTCGTGTCCAATAACTGACAAGTAACAGTCAAAAATAATAAATGCTAAGATTTTATAAATCTCTTAGACCGTATCGAAACGACAAGGTCGTATCGATACAAGATGCTTAAAATTCTTAAACCCTAAAGAAGGTTGTATCGAAACAATATAGGATGTATCGAAACAATTTATTCAAGTAGCCAAAACCGTATCGAAACACCCTTGGGTGTATCGAAACGCCTGTATGTTTTTGTATTGTTTGGCTTACAAATACTTAGAAAATTTTATAGGGTTTAAGTTTTGACTTTGGAAAACAATTTGGGCTTAAAATTACTTGTCAATTTTGAGTCAATTGTGAGACTTTCAAGTACTTAAAATTTATTTACTTTGCAAATAAGTCCTTAAAACAATTTGTTATATCAAAATCAAACATAGGTTTTACAATCTCCCTTTTTGACATAACAAAACCAAAGTAAATTTTTAAGTACTCCCTATTTCTTTAAGCTATGTTTTGAGAAAAAAATTAGCTTAGCCCTTCTCCCCTTTTTGTTAGATCAAAATCAATGAAGAATCAAAGGATATAACAAAGATATAAAGCAATAAAGCATAAAACAAAGCAAAATTAAAGCAACATAATATCATTAGGCATAATAAACCAAAGCAAAGGTTCTAAAATATCCAAACATAAATCCTAAGAACAAGAAATCAAAGTATAGGTCCTAAAAAGAAAAAAAAAACATATATAGGTGCATAAAAGGGGAATCCTAAGAGATGATATGCAATGAGATGAAAAATTCAAGGTTCGTCTTCGTCTTCATCGTCATCTTCATCTTCACCATCATCATCGTTCTTCCTGGATTGCTTCCACTCATGATGAAATGCTGCAACAGACATGTCCAAAGAAGTTTGTTTAGAAGCAATCGAAGCAACACGATCATCAATGGACTTGTGGTGATTCTCAAGGACGGTGACTCGTTCCTCCAAAGATGTGAAGCAAGTATCAATAGAGGCAAATCTGGCATTCATGTTGGTGTCCATCGAGCCAATAGATGTGTGCAAGCTTGTGAATTGCTCGGTGAGAAAGGTCATGAGTGTTGCGTTGTCCGGTTGAGCGCCTTGAGGTGGAGCCGCTTGATGAAGTTCGTCGAGAATAACATCGGGTGGAAGCTCGGCGAGACGAACCCACTCATTGTTGATGTAGTGAAACTTAACACGAATGAGGGAGGTCTCATTGATTTGATCCTCGAGACGCGATGGTTCATCATGAGAACAATCTATCTCTAATTGAGTAAACAAGTAACTCAAAGCAGTGTCGTAGGTGAAGGAAGTAACTTGATCGGTGTGACGATATTGAACAAGGTAAACCATCTCGACAAACATGATTTGAGCAAGATTTGGGCGTTTCTCTTCACGGAAGCATCGAAGCCAAAAATCATTAACTTGGCGAATGTATGAAAATTTTCCATCGGAAGGGCGGAATCACCAAGTGATCATCAAGTGAAGAATGTGACCATGAACATCTAGAACGGTAACATAACTACTCAAGATATGTCCTAATGAGTCCTCATCGGTTATACTCACATCTCCAAGACCAAAAGCATCAATTAAAGTCTTAACGGTAACCCGAAACTTCTTCCCCATCAAATAAGATTCAGTAGCAACCACAGTCTTTTTGTCGGGACCAACAATACACTTGGCATTGGCATAGGCCCTATTTGGTAAAGAGATGTTTGGGCAAAAATTAGAGGTTTGAGGCGTAATTAGAGGTTTGACAAGTCAAATCCGCTAATATTGTTGTTTGGTGAATAGCAGATTGAAAGTGCGGATTGGGGTGAAACTGCTAATTTTGAAAAAGCTCATAATAGGAGCTTTTTGAGATTAGATGTTTGATATTAGAGTTGTAAATACACTTTTACCCTTACTAGTTACCAAAAATCTCAAAATAACCTAAATTAAATATTTTCTCACCTTATTTATAAGCTAATCCTATTTACTTTTTTCTTTTTATTATCACATATTTATACGTGCATTTAAATTTATTAATTAATTAAATTATATTAAAATAATTATATAAATAATAAATTAATATATAAATCATTCGAATATGTTTAGAAAAATTATATCAGAAATAATTTCATAGATCTAATTAATATTAATTAGATACAAAATATTGATAACTAATAAACTATTCAAACAAGTATTGAATATAATCATGTCTTTATATGTCATTTTGCTTATTTAAATAATCTAACAGCTATCAAATAATCTAACAGCTATCAGCTATCAGTTAATTTTACCAAACACTTTTATACAATCAACTAATACAATTCGCTAGTCAAATCAGCTAATGCAATCAGCTATCAGCTAATGCAATCCGCTAATTGCCAAACAGGGCCATAGAAAATCAAAACAAGATTTTTTTAGACAATAGGTGGTAATGCCAAAAATTTCATAAAGCTCCAACGCCTTAAAAGATGAAGATATCGAAATTGAAAGCGCTCGGAATCTAAAAAAGGAAGAGATACAACATGATCATGAAGAATATCATGAGTTTGAAATTGGCGAAAATAGTCCATCTCGTCCGTGGTGTGGAAACATTCTAGGTAAATAACCGCGAGATTTGGGCGAGTAATCTCATCATTCTCAACATTGGAGGTTTCTCTAACTTCCGTAGTTCTCACTGTCTTTTTAGGAGCTATAGAAAAATCTGAAAATAAATCAAGGCACAAGAAAACAATGTATGCATAACACCACATTCGATCCAAAACTAATCCGATTGATCAAGGTAGGAAAAAAAATTCTATACAATATAGGCTAAAAATATATACATATATAAAAAGGAATTTTGGCAAAGAAAAAATTGAAAAACAGTAAACATTAAATATACGATATAATTTTATATTCGAAACAAAAATTTCAATTTTTGAAAGAAATTTTGCAAAATCTTGAAAACCCATATTATATATGTATTTTATGTGCAAAAATTAGCATAAAACAGTATAGTAAAATAAACGAAATTGAAAAGAAAAGATTTTTACCTTGATAAGGGATTAGGGATGAATGCTTGAAGATGATGCACAATTTGATGAAATACCCTTGAGTTTTGAGTTGTGGAGTAAAAACCCTTAAAGGTTTGTGTGAAAAAACAAAGGGTTTTGACGGGTATGTATAAGATGAAAACCTAGGGTTTTTTTTTTTTGGGGGGGGGAGAGATTGAGTTTTAATGAAAGTAGGTTTGAAGATGGAAACCAATTAATGACTCAAATTAATAATCTGTCGTCGCGTGTACCGATACACCAAAAGGCGTATCGAAACAAGTGTATCGGAACATGTTTACGCGTACCGAAACACCTTACCATACCGGTACATGTTTAATTGTATCGAAACCCGATTAAGCTTCCCCATATCGAAACGTGTTTAATCGTTTCGATACCATCTACCTAATATTTAAGCTTAGGGATTTGCTCAAGCATGGCATATCGAAACAACCTTCTCTGTTTCGATACACCTTACCCAGAGATACATTTTGGGCACAAAAGTGTCCAAAAATTAGATTTCTAATGATCTTAAATGCATGGTTATGAGATATGAACAAGATATATGGACTATAGCAGATACATACTCCTCATAACAACAAGCATAGATGCAAAAGGAGGCAAATCAACATAAACATGAGCATCAAATAATTTTAAGCACATTTTTGGTCATTTGGGACCTAAAAGGATCAAGTAAGGCTGGTTAAATCTAACTCTCTCATAAGGGTCCAAAAACATTCTTTATCTAAAGATTTGGTAAATATGTTTGCTAATTGGTTCAAGGTATCAACATATTCTAGAACTACATCATTTTTAAGACATGGTCTCTAATGAAATGATGTCTAATTTCTATATGTTTGGTTCTAGAGTGTTGGATGAGGTTCTTAGTGAGATAAATGACACTAGTGTTGTCACACTTAAGGGGTATGGTATCTACTTGAACATCATAGTCTAAGAGTTGTTGCTTCATCCAAAGAACTTGAGCACAACAACTCTCTAAGGATATGTACTCTGCTTTGGTGGTAGATAAGGCTACACTATTTTGTTTCTTAGAGAACCAAGATACGAACTCTCTAAGGATATGTACTTCACTTTGGTGGTAGATAAGGCTACGCTATTTTTGTTTCTTAGAGAACCAAGCTACGAGCATACTACCTAAGAATTGACATGTTCCGAAGGTACTTTTCCTATTTATCTTACATCCCCCATAATCCGCATCGAAGAAAACATGAAGGTCAAAGGAGGAATTTCTAAGATACCAAAGACCTAAATTAGGTGTATCTCTAAGGTATCTAAATTTTTTTTAATGGCAACTAGGTGTGATTCTCTAGGGCTAGCTTGAAACCTAACACACAAGCAAACATTAAACATAATATTTGATCTACTTGCGGTAAGGTAAAGCAAGGAGTCAATCATAGATCTATAAAGCTTAGAATTGACACACTTACCTTCCTCATCTTTGACAAGCTTGATTGATGAGCTCATTGGAGTGGCTTGAGGCTTTACGTTCTCCAAGCCAAACTTCTTGAGCATGTCCTTTATGTATTTTGCTTGATTGATGAAGGTGTCATCTTTTCTTTGCTTGATTTGGAGCCCTAAGAAAATGAGAGCTCTCCCATCATGCTCATCTTAAATTCACCCTGCATTAGCTTAGAAAATTTTTGGCAATAAAATTAATTAGTAGAACAAAAAATAATATCATCAACATATATTTGAACTACTAAGATGTCATCACCATATCTTGTAATGAAAAATGTAGTATTCACCTTGCCTTTTTCGAAACATTTTTGAATTAAAAAGTTTGAAAGCCTTTCATACCAAGCTCTATGAGCTTGTTTTAAACCTTAAAGAGCTTTAGTTAGTTTGGAAACATGATTTGGAAATTGTGGATCTTCAAAATCCGGTGGTTGTTCAACGTACACTTCTTCATTTATAAAACCATTTATAAAAGCACTTTTCACATCCATTTGAAAAAGCTTGGAATCATGATAACATACAAATATAAGAAGCATCATAATAGCTTTCATTCTAGCTACGAGTGCATATGTTTCATCAAAATCAATTCTCTCTTCTTGAGTGTAACCTTGAGAAACAAGCCTAGCCTTGTTCCTCACTATGTTACCACTCTCATCTAGTTTGGTTCTAAATACCCACTTAGTTCCGATAGTAGATTGATTACTAGGCCTATCAACTAATGTACACACTCTACTTCTCTCAAATTGATTAAGTTCCACTTGCATAGCCCATATCCACCTTTGACATAATTAAATTCCCTTAGGTATGTCACATCTTTTTCCTTAAGAGTCAAGTCCTTCAAGGCTTCAAGAGGTGGATCTTGTGCTCCCTCTTCTTTAGTTGGAATCCCATCCACCTTTGATGTTTGTTCTTCATCGATGGCTTCAACGATCCCTACATCATCATCATCACAAGTTTCCTTCCTCGGAATGAGGTTATCATCGAAAACAATATGTATAGACTCTTCAACAACCAAAGTTTTTTTATTAAATACCCGGTAGGCTTTAGAGTTTAGAGAATAACCCAAAATATTGCTTCATCACTTTGAGCATTAAATTTACCTAAGTTGTCTTTTCCATTGTTTAAAACAAAACATTTACAACCAAAAGGGTGGGAATAACTAATGTTAGGCTTTTTGGATTTTAAAATCTCATAAGGTGTTTTCTTTAAAATAGGTCTAATGATTACTCTATTAATAATATAACAAGACGTATTAGTGGCTTCTGCCCAAAAATACTTAGGTAAATTGTTTTCACAAAGCATGGTCCTAGTCATCTCTTCTAAAGTTCTATTTTTTCTCTCAGCTACCCCATTTTGTTAAGGAGTGCGAGGAGCCAAAAAATTATGGCTAATATCATTTTCATTACAATTATCTTCAAAACTCATATCTTGAAACTCGGTTCCATAATCACTTCTAATATGTGAGATTTTAAAATCAAGATCATTTTGGGTAATTTTTGTAAATGTGATGAAATTTTCTAAAGCCTCATCCTTAGTACTTAAGAATAGAACCCCAAGTGTATCTTGAAAAGCCATCTACCAATACAAATGCATATGACTTACCACCCAAGCTCATAGTTCTAATAGGCCCAAATAAATCTATGTGGATTAATTGTAACACCCAACTAGTCGAAACATCATTAATGGGTTTAAATGAGGTTCTCTTTTGTTTACCCTTAGCACAAGCATCACATATTTTATCTAATGAAAATTTTAGTTTGGGTAAACCTCTAACTAGATTTTGGGAAACCAATTTTTCTAAAACATTTATGCTAGCATGCCCTAGTTTCCTATGCTACAACCATGCATCATTCTCATCATCTGCAACTAAACATGCATGGGATGAATTTATGTCATTTAAATGCACCATATAAAATTTCATATACGATGACCAATGAGTATTATTATATTTATTTTAATGTTCACAATTTTACACCCATTTTTATCAAAATGAACATCAAAACCTTTTTCACAGAGTTGACTAATGCTCAATAGATTATGTTTAAGACCATTGACATGTACTACATTTTCAATAAGAATGAATTGGAGGTTACCAATAGAGCCAATGCCCTCAATATGGCCTTTGGAGCTGTCACCGAAAGTTACCACTCCACCATGCTTTGGCTTGAGCTCTATGAATCTACTATTGTCTCCGGTCATGTGTCTTGAGCATCCACTATCAAGGTATGATGTGTTTTGACTTGATGCTTTGACCTTGTAGTAATGCTCCCCTACAAACAAAGATTAGTTCTTTGATTTTGGTACCCAAACCATTTTGGGTCCATATGTGTTAGCTCCCCAAAACTTGGTCCCCTTAGGAATCCAAGATGAAATAACAACAATATTATTAGAAGCTACAAGTTCCTTAGGAACCCATACACTTCTAATCCTCTTAGCTCTAGGATGCCTTTGAGAGCCACTTTGTTTGTAGTTAAAATGCTTTCTCTTTACATATTGGGTTTTTGAAGAACTGCCCTTTTCAAAACTACTTTTCCCAATAGCAAGAGAAGTTTTAAGACTATCCACTTCCTTAGTGTGATAATCTTCGAAATTGGAAAAAAGTTTTTCAATATCAAGATTTTTATTTTTAAGCTCATTTGAAAGATTTATCAAGTATAAAACCTTCTTTTCCAATTCATAATTGGTTTTTGAAAGAGACTCATTTTGAGATTTCAAATCGGAAATATTTTTCTTGTTTTTCAAAATAAACTCTTTATATTTCTCAACCAATTCATCGTAAACATCTTGCAACTCATCATAGGCATCATATAGTTCATCATAAGTAAGAGATGATGAGTTAGAGTTTACCATAAGTTTCTCTTCAAGGGCCATGAGGCAAAGGTTAGCCACTTCATGCTCCTCATCCTCGGATGATGACTCCTCATCACTTCACATTGCTACTTGAGCCTTGAGCTTCTTCTTCTTCTCAATGCTCTTCTTCTTTAGTTGAGGACAATTGATGCGTATGTGACACGACTTCTTACACTCATAGCAAATGATTTGGTCTTTTTCTTCTTCTTTGTTCTTGTTCTTGAAGTCTATTCTTCTTGAAAACTTTCTACCACGATTGGACTTCATGAACCTTGAGAATCTTTTGGCTATCATAGCCAATTCTTCAAACTCTTCTTCCTTACTAGAAGTGCTCTCCTCTTGTGGTAGAGAGGCTTTGAGAGCTACTATTTGCTTCTTCTTCTCTATCTCTTGCTTGACTATTTTTCTTTCTTCTCTTCTCTTCTCTTCTTCTCTCCCTTATTTAATAATCTTATGAGTAAGGAGAGATCCTACCAACTCATCGAGCTTCAAGGTCTTCAAATTCTTTGCCTCGATGATTGCGATTCTCTTCTCATCCCATGATTCGGGAAGTGAGTAGAAAAGCTTCCGGACTAACTTATCTTCAGGGATGATCTCTCCGAAGCCCTTTAAATCATTTACGATGACGGAGAAGCGATCAAACACCTTCGTTACGGTCTCATCGACCTCCATCTTGAAGTTCTCGTAACTAAGGTTGAGGATCCCGATTTTTGTCTCCTTCACATCGTTTGTTCCTTCGTATGTGGTCTCAAGAGTGTTTTACACTTCTTTGGCACCTGTGATCGATGACACTTTAGAGTAGATGTCCGGTCCGAGTGAGCAAAATAACATGTGCAAGTGTTTGTCATTCATTTGCAATTTCTTCCTATCCTTTTCACTTATCTTGTAACACCTTATACCTGCCTATGCATTGTACCTAAGTTACAGAGAATTATCACAACATATACATATATATAATCTGTATTCAGTTTTCATGAAACTCAGGCATCACTATAGAGTGATCAAGATAATAATAGGTAAACACATCCATTCTAATCATATATCAAGTTCATAATCTAAAACCATTTCAGAGTTTGAGTTACAAAATAATGCCATCTTGGCTAACTAGTAAAATATATCTTAACAAAATATAGGCTCATGTCACCCAAAATAGACAGTATGGTGGATAAGAACATTACAACAAAAGTATAGTAAGAATGTGCTGATCCTCTAAGTGCCAAGTCCACGGGTAGCCTATCCAAAAGTATCTGAAAGGGGAAAGTTTGGGGGTGTGAGCTAGGAAGCTCAGTGTGTTCCAATAAGTGCAAGGAAACATATATATACAGTTCAGATATGCATCAGACAATACAAACATGCCATAAGAGCAACCAAGGTTCCATTTTAACCTATCTACCCTCCATGAACTGTATATATATGTTTGACTTATCCTAGGCCCGAAGGCGTAGGAGCCTACCCAGAAAGTCTTACCCTAGGCCCATTGGGCGTAGGAGCTTAACCGAAGGTTTTACCAGCTGGATCAGGGCTGTACCTGCAGACACTTCAATCATATCCCAAAAGTATACCCCAAGCAGAGCAATTCAGTTCAATATACCATCAACAGAGCTCAGACAATAGACAGATAACATTTCTATCATTCAGAGATCAGATATTTCTATTTTAGATACCTTCTAAAATATCACAATAAACAGACTTTCATCACATTATAATCATGCTTTTCAAACAGAAGGTAATCATGCTTTTCAAACAGAAATCATGTTTTCCAGTAGTCATGCATTTCAAGTACAAGTACAATTTATAACATCCAGTGAATCGTAACAGGACCCATGTATACATATATGTATATATATAACAGAAATGTAGCACACATGGAACACACCTCAAAAGCTGGTCAGAAAATCTATCGGGCTCCTGCCTCGCTACGATCCGCCACTGTGCTAGATCCTAAATCAATAAAGGATCATGGTTACTACAAGGTATACGTGAAAATTCTAATAGCTTACAAGGTTTACAGATTCATACTAGTAACTATCGGAACGCGCAAAGAAGCAGATCGGGAGGAACTAGGCTGAGCAGACGAACGGTCAGGGGAGTCTTGATTACCTTTAAACAGATACAAGCTTATATTAGCCATATATTCGATTTATATTAACTCAAGGAAACAATTTAAACACATATGCATGGTTTTGGTTTAGGGACTGATTCGGAGGTCTTCAAGTTAGAATTTCACAAAATGGGCTTCAAAAACGGACTCAGGACGTCGAAAAACATAAAATAGGGCTTTTTCGGAAATTTTGACTTTTTGGTCAAAGTCAACGCTGACGTCAGCAGGTCAAGGCTGACGTCAGCAGGTCAAGGTCAACAGGGGACATGTCAACGCTGACGTCATTCTGACGTCAGCGCTCAACAGAAAGTCAACTGAGTCGACTCGGTGAGTCAACCCAATCTCGGGTCGGGTCGGACACGGGTCGGGTTGGACCGGTTTGGTTCGGACTACACGGGCCGGCCGGTTCAGACCGATTCTTACCCTAGGAGATCGGGCGTCGCCAGACGGTGGTCGGAAAACTCGCCGGAGAGCTCAACGGACGCGATTCTGCCGGAAAAACGTAGATCATTAGGCCACAAATCCAACCCATACATTTTTAATTTGAAACAAGTCGAAAAATAGGACGGATCTAACCTTTAAAGTTCGAAACGGTCGAAATGTTCGAAGCTCCGGTGGAACCCTTCCCGGTGTCGAAACGCCGATTGGCCGGGTGGGTTTTGATCAGCTCGCAGAGGGGAGCTTCGTCGTACCAACGGCTAAGCAAAGCGACGGTGGCACGGACGGGAAAATGAAAAGGCAAAAACGGTTCGACTGGCGGTGCAAGGGCTCGATTTTTTTAACGCAAACGGCGGCACGGGGGCGCGTTACTGATGGCGAAAGGCCCAGAGCAGCAAGGTGTGTTCGCTGGCATAGGCGGTGACGCACACCAGACGGCAGTGTGGACGGCCAAAGGTTGCCGAAACTGGGGATAGGGTTCTGTGAGGGAGATGAGGGGACGGTTCAGATTTCGAAGGTGGGTGGAAATTAATTTCGGGTAGGTGGAGAGGCAGATAAAGTTTTATGGGTTCGGAGTTATTTTTAACTAAGTTAAAAATAAATTCTAGTAAGCTTTGATAGAAATGAGCCCTTAGCTCAGCGGTAGGAACATTGGATGGTGAGGGGTGAAGTCGCGGGTTCGAGCCTCCATACCCTCACCTTGATTTCTTTCTTTTCTTTTCTTTTCTTTTAGCATACCAATATATATATATATTTATCAGGGTGTTACAACTCTCCCCACCTTAAGAAAATTTCGTCCTCGAAATTTACCTGAATCAAACAGATGAGGAAACTGCTTTCTCATGGATCCTTCGATCTCCCAAGTAGCCTCTACAGGACTACGATTGCTCTACAAGACTTTAACCATAAGAATACGTCTATTCCTCAAAACCCTCTCGTCTGTGTCTAGAATCTATATTGGTTCCTCCTCGTAGGACAAGTCTGGCCTCAACTCCACATCCTGTACCTGAATGACATGACTCGGGTCAGGATGGTACTGCCTCAACATGGACACATGGAAGACATCAGGGATACGGTTAAGCTGGGGAGGCAACTCAAGCTGATAGGCAACTGGCCCAACTCTCTTCACAATACGATAAGGCCCAATAAATCTCGGCACTTGCGACCATACAAAGCTTCGTAAGGTGCCATGCGAATACTAGCATGATAGCTGTTATTATATGCAAACTCGGCCAAGGGCAAGAAGTCTTCCCAACTACCGCGGAAGTCTATCTCGCACCCCCTCAACATATCTTCAAGAACCTGAATTACCCTCTCAGACTGACCATCGGTCTGTGGATGGAAGGATGTGCTGAAATTCAAACGTGTACCCAAAGCATTATGCAAGGCCGACCAGAAATGAGAAGTGAACCTCGGGTCTCGATCAGATATAATAGATAAGGGTACACCATGCAACCTGACAATCTCTGAGATATACAGCCTAGCCAGCTTCTCCAGAGAATAAGTAACTCGTACAGGAATAAAGTGAGCTGACTTGGTGAGTCGATCTACAATAACCCAAACAGAATCCTTTTTAGAAGGAGTTAGAGGCAACCCGGTAACGAAATCCATCGTGATACGCTCCCATTTCCACTCAGGAATCTTAATGGGCTGTAATAAACCAGAAGGGTGCTGATGTTCTGCTTTGACTTGCTGACAAGTCATGCACTTCGATACGTAATCTGATATATCCTTCTTCATACCCTCCCAACGGTAGCTTTGTTTCAGATTTTGATACATCTTGTCTCCACCAGGATGCATGGCATAAGGGCTACTACGAGCCTCGCTGAGTATGGCTCGCTTCAGGTCAGCATCATCAGGAACGCAATAACGGCCCTCGAAGCACAGAACGCCATCCTGATCGAAGGCATAAACGGATGTGGATCCCTGCTCAACTTGCTGTATAACTGGAAGTAGGGAACTGTCTAAGAGTTGCTTGACCTTAATCTCATCGGCCAGAGTTGGTTTAGCTTGCAATTCCGCTAGCAAACTGCCATCGCTATAAATGCTCATCCTGGAAAACATGGATCTCAGGTCGGATATGGCCTTACGACTCAAGGCATCGGCAACGACATTGGCTTTTCCCAGATGATACTCAAACACACAATCATAGTCCTTCAGAAGTTCCACCCAACGACGTTGCCTCATATTTAAATCCCTCTGGGTGAGGATATACTTTAAGCTTTTGTGATTAGTAAAGATATAACACTTCTCTCCGTAAAGATAGTGTCTCCAGATCTTCAGAGCAAAGATCACTGCAGCTAACTCGAGGTCATGGGTCGGATAATTACACTCATGAGGTCGTAACTGACGTGATGCATAAGCGATAACCTTCCCATCCTGCATCAGTACACAACCGAGCCCGGAGTGTGAAGCATCACTGTACACTGAGAAGTCCTTTCCAGACTCAGGTTGTGTAAGAACCGGGGCTTGTGTCAAGGCTGCCTTCAGTTTCTCAAAACTAGCTTGTTGGGCATCAGACCAAACAAAAGGAACATTCTTCCTCAAAAGCTTTGTCAAAGGGGTGGCAATGATGGAGAAGCCCTCGACAAAGCGTCGGTAATATCCAGCCAAACCCAAAAAGCTATGGATCTCAGAGACATTCTTAGGCTGCTTCCAATTGGTGATGGCCTCGATCTTACTTGGATCAACCTGAATGCCTCGAGCAGATACAACATGTCCCAGAAATGTCACTTCTTTGAGCCAAAATTCACACTTGCTCAGCTTAGCATACAAACGATTCTCTCTCAAGGTTTGTAGAACAATTCTCAAGTGCTCAACATGCTCAGTCTCTGTCCGAGAATAGACCAAAATATCGTCAATAAAAACCACAACAAACTGGTCTATGAAGGGTCGGAACACACGATTCATCATGTCCATAAAGGCAGCTGGTGCATTAGTAAGACCAAAAGGCATCACTAGAAACTCGTAATGCCCGTATCTGGTACGGATGGCCGTCTTAGCAACATCAGAATCTTTTATTTTCAATTGATAATACCCAGAACGAAGATCAATCTTCGAGAAAACAGTGGCTCCCCGAAATTGGTTAAATAGGTCATCAATCCTGGGTAACGGATATTTGTTCTTCACAATCAACTTATTCAACTTCCGGTAATCAATACATAACCAGAGTGAACCATCTTTCTTCTTCACGAAGAGAACATGAGCTCCCCAAGGTGAAGAGCTAGGTCGGATAAAGCCTCGATCCAGAAGCTCTTGCAACTTGACTTTTAACTCCTTAAGCTCTTTAGGGGCCATACGATACAGATTCATGGATACAGGCGCAGACCCTGGATAAGTCTCGATTTCGAACTCAACATCCCTGTCTGGTGGTAGCCCGGGCAACTCTTCTGGGAAAACATCAGGAAACTCGCTAACAGTGCGAATGTCCTCAATTTTAGACAAAGAGCCCTTCGTGTTCAAGAAACAAGCAATGAAGGTTTCATATCCTTTTCGGATCATCCTATCAGCAGTCAGAGAGGATACCACATTAGACAAGTAACCTCGACGCTCTCCGACTAAGATCATTGATCGGTCATCTGAAGTCTTCAAGGTAGCCCTTTTTTAACTCACAATCCAGACTAACCCGATGCTCCGTCAGCCAATCCATACCCAGAATCAAATCGAACTCCTCCAACGAAAGTTCCATGAGATCGGCCAGAAAGATCTCCCCTTGAACCTCAAGAGGACATCCCCTTGAACCTCAAGAGGACATCACCTAAGCTTCTGAATCTCCCACGCCGTCTGAGCCTTCTGTTTTCGTACGCCTGCAACCACGCCGTGTCCTCCCGATTGGGCTCATCCGACAACATACACAGAAAAAAAACAGCGGTCAGGGACCCGAAAATGGCAAAAGAAAAAACAACAACAAATTATATACCGAAGTCAACTAGACAGGCTTCGAAAATCAGAAAAAGATGATTTCCATTTTCATGTAACCTTTCGGTTATATAGGAAACCAAAAGCAAAAAGGAAAAAAAAGGGCAGGAGCATAGAGATATATCGGTGAGCACGAGAGAGATTGAAAAAAAGAAAAAACCCATTGTATTTAAAAATTTAGAGAGAGAAATCAATAGCAAAAAAAAACCTTCTGAGGTATTCGTTTTTTTCAGATCCCATTGCATGCATCAAAAATCAACCCAAATAAAAAAAAAACATAGTGGTTTAGGTTTTTTACCATTCGCGTCTCTTCTTCTCCCTTTCGTCCTTCACTCCTCCTCGCCGGCGATAAGCCATCCGGTCCCTTTCGGGGCCATGCAAGGTGAGCCGGTGGAGGGGAAACGTTGGTAAGCGGTCGTTTTAAAAGTTTTTAGGTTCGGTCTTTTGAAAGAAAAAACGAAAATGGGTTTCAAAAGGTTTTCGATTTTGGGTTTTGAAGCACAAAAGAGGGGTTTTGATTTATGTCTTCTTTTTTTTTAAAAAAGAAAACCGAGAGAAAGAAGTTTTTTGGGTTTTTTTTTCTATTTCGGATAAGGTTTTTAGGTTTCCGGCGCCGGCAACGGCGACCGGAGTACCTGACGGCGCCGGACTTTTCAGAGGGGGGAAGAGCTCTGCTCTTTTAGGTTAGGTTTTTGTGAAAAGGCGGCTGAAATGGTTTTAAATTAGGTTTTATATTGTTTTAGACTTATAAAATAAGTTTAATTACTTTTTAAGCCCCTCCGCGTCATTCTTATTGCGCGAGGGAGGGCTTCCGTTTTTTAAAATCCTTCCCTAAGTCCCTCCTGTGTTTTGGGCGTTTTTAATTTGGTCACCGTTTTCATTCTGATCGATGGTCGGATGGGTTAATTCCCGTTCTGGTCCCTGTGTCTTTCCGTGTCCTTTTATTTTAGTCCATATTTCGGGTTTCAATTGTTTTTTTTAATGGTTTAATTCTCCTATCAGTCCTCAGAGTCTGTCCTATGTTCATTTTAGTATTTTTCAGCATAATATTGTTATATCTCATGCACTTTAATTTTAGTATTTATATTCCTTTGATTTTAATCCATGTTATTTATACGTTTTATATATGTTTAAAGATGCATGAATAATACGGTATGTAATGTATGCATATATTTATATCTTTTATGCCTTCTTATGTTTTCATACCTTTTGCTTGGCTTTGCGTATATTTGTATGTCCTGTTTATGATTTTTTTCAGTTGCATTTCGGTTTATAAATTGCAATGCGAGCGTCTTTTTATTCGGGAACGAACGAGGCCAGTACCAGTCGTAGTGGTGGTGGTTCAGACGTTCTTTCTCGAATATTAAGACCTTTAAAATTTACTCGCTCGTATAACCAAATTTTGATACGATTCGTCACTTTAATTCGCAAAGTTTAATATTAATTAAGCGGTAACGTTTTTGGTACCAATTTTGGGCACGTCGAGGGTGCTAATCCTTCCTCGCGTGTAACCGACTCTCGAACCCTTTTAAATCTCTGGTTTTATTTCGGTGTCCGGTCTACCATTTTTAAATGGCCGGTGGCGACTCCTCTATTTTTTACAAATCCGACTAATTTTTCAAAAACCATTAAAACCCGGTTCTTCTAAGTGACACCGAAATTTTTTAGTCGCAACAGATGGCGACTTTGCTGGGGAGAAATTTTGTTTTCAAAAACAAAAAGAGAGTCAAGCCAAAAAAAACTTTACCGCTCAATTAATATTGGAAGTTGCGAATTAAAGTGACCGAATCGATCGATATTTGTTTATAAGTGCGAGTTTATTTTAAAAGCATTTAAAATTGGCATTTAAACCCGTTCGTTTAAGTGGGGGGAAAACGCTAGTGCTTTCGTGTGGATATTGTTCCTCTGTGTGGGCCTAGCAAGTACCTTCGGGGCTCGAGTACCCTATATCTTCGTGAGAATATCGTTTCTCCGTGCGGATATAGCAAAAGGGTCCCCTCGAATTGAACTTGGTTGAGAGGAGCCTATAATGGGTGATGACCAGGGGCCTTGCTACCCTTAGAAGGGGACAGCGAGGACAGTTCGAGTACCTCCTAGAACCAAAACTGCATGTAGAGAACTAGATTACCCACCCCTTTTAGAGCCATGCGGACAACCTATGTCTATTAGACGGGATAAATAGGGTTGCTTGATTTCATGCCTGCCTTTTTATTATGTTTATCCGACACTAATGGTTATTCTTATGATCTTCTTGTATTTATTCTTGCATGCATTACATAACACAAAGGTGTTGAGTCAAGGTGGTTTTACCTATTTTAGGGCTATCATTATGGACGAGAGGTTGATAGAAAAGATGTTGTCAATTAGCAAGTCCGACATCGGTCAAAGGTGAATCAGAAAGGATAAGGGAGCATCTTACCGAGCGAACACACAGTGTCAGATCTAATACCCACCATTGAAGAAAGCACAACCCTTCTCCATCCCGAGGAAGTCAAGCAAGATCGGATCTACTCCGAACATCCAAAGTCACGAAACTACCCATCCAAATGCAAAGAGGCGACCGGAAAGGGCATGGATTAGGTCAAGAGATGGATTCAGCTTCGAGGAAATAGCTTGTTTTCCGGAAATTGATACCAGCAGTTTTAGAGGGTCTTGAATTGCTAGAGAAGAAAGCAAATCCGGCCCCATCAATTTTAGTCGAAGTTTTCATTTTCTTGAACATGATTAGGGGGCAAGAAGGGTGCCCGTAGGACTTTTGCTATGACTATCTTGTAACAATGAGCCTCTTTCACGTTCGAATGATAGTCGAACTAAGGGGAATCACCTATAGGGCCAACACATTTCATCCGCATACACATGTGTACATATTTCATTGCATCATATGTTCATACATCATGACATGCATTGACCAACTAAATAACAAATTAATATTAAAAAAATATTATTACAGTGGTGAAGTTTCCAATCTACAACCATTCCGCGTTCGTACGATACCCGTTCTCAGTCACGAGCAATGGAAGAAAGGATGGCCAGGGTTGAACAAGGTCAGAAGGACCTCGAGGGCCGATTGGATGGAATCGAGCAAAACATTAAGGATCAGATTGCGCAATCACAAACCACCATCATCGCTCAGATAACCGAACTGCTTGAGAATAAGTTCAGTAAAGAAGGAGGATCAGGGGGCAATTCGAATGAGAGGGGAGTAGGTGAGACTACATCGCATATCCAACTAGGAGCGCCAACCACCGGGAAGAGAGTGCATATCAACCTCGAGGGAACGCCCGCTAATCGTCCTACGGAAGCACCAGCTAGACGTCACTTGGACCAACCTGATGAGTTAGGGGAAGATCTCGAGGTTGAAGTACCGGATCTAAACATGTTGAATGAGGCAGAAGAAAAGATTAGGGCCGAGGTGGAAAAGAAGTACGAGGAGAAGTTTCGTCTCTTTGAAGAAAAGTTCATGGCTTTGCAAGGAATGGATAAGCAAGGGAATGATGCCAGTGATTTGAGCCTTGTAGCGGATTTATTTTTACCTCCGAAATTCAAGGCCCCCGACTTTGATAGGTACGACGGGACTACTTGTCCTTCAGCTCACATCACCATGTATTGCCGAAAAATGGCGGCTTTTATAAAAGACGAGAAGCTACTTATCCACTGCTTTCAAGATAGTTTAACTGGTTCCGCAACCCGTTGGTATACTCAACTTAGACGAGTCGACATCAAGTCATGGAGCGATCTTTCGAAGGCGTTCGTGGGTCAATACAAGCATGTAACTGATATGACTCCGAATCGGCTCATGCTACAAGGGATGGAACAGAAGCACGGTGAGAGTATCCGTGAGTATGCCCGGCGTTGGAGAGATGTAGCAGCTCAAGTGCAGCCCCCACTTTCGGAAGGTGAAATCATTCCCTTGTTTGTGGATACCCTGAAAGGAGTCTTGTATGATCGCTTGATAAGCAATCCCTCCAGCAGCTTTGCGGACATGGTTTTGACGGGAGAACGTATCGAGGACGCCATCAAGAAAGGGAAGATAGTAGATCCCTACGGCACAACCACCCACAAGGGGCATGGGTCCCAAGTTCACATGGTGGGTTCTCACTCGAACAACCAGTCTTCTGGCCGCTACCATAATCAAGCATCCCGGTCTGCAAAGCCTCAAAAGGACCTTCATCCAGTTCCTATGTCGTACACCGATTTGCTCCCAATGCTTATCGAGAAGAAGCTTCTAACTCCGGTTCAGTCGAAACCAAAGGATCCTCCCTATCCTGAAGGCTATGATGTCAATGCCGTATGTGACTACCATGTGGGAAGCACGGGCCACACCACGGAGAATTGTGGGGCACTGAAAAACAAGGTGCAGGCTCTAATCGAGAACGGTCACTTGACATTCTGAAAGGAAATATCGGGATTATGACTTTTGGGGTATGCTAATGCCCGACCATCTTTAGGAGTCTTGTATGTCGCATTTTTTCTCTCGAAGTAATGCATGGAACAAACGTTGCTATCCTTTGCCCGAAGATAGCAATGACTTTTTTTAGGGCACTTGTTATGTTTACAATTTAACGTTCTAATGAAAATGCACTTCTTTTAGCATATAATGACCTTGAAATCATGTATATGCATATATCTCTCCATACCTCCGTAGGTCCTCGGATATCATATGCATGATGTGGCATTGATTCTACTCAAAGAGATCGAATGTTGTGAAAACGATGAAGTATGATGTCCCGCTCCGTCCGCTCCGGTCGGTAAAGCGAGAGAAGCAAGATCACTATTCCTTTGATGATATTCGATGATAAGGGAATCTCCTAAGAAAGCCCAAGTAGAGTTACTCGAATGTGCAAAAAATAAAAAAAAAATAAAAGGGAAAGAGAAATGAAATGAAAAAATATATATTGTTTCAAAACAAAATAAAATTTCAGAGCCTGGTAATAGGCATTAATCGAAAAGCACTCCAATGTTCGAAAGCTGGTAATAGGCATTTTCGGATACGAGTGTGGAATTCTTGGGGCACTCCGCTGAAGCCCGAAACCCTTCGCTTCATGAGTGATGGTAATATTTTCAAGTCGTGACTATGCCGAGTAACTCGGGGTATTGTTGTATGCTCCATCAGTATCCTCAAGACAAAGGACTGTGACGATTTAAATTCCCCTAGGAAAAAGAAATGAATGAGCAAACTGAATAAGTCTCGGATGTGAATCCTTGAGGACACTGACACAATACTAATTGTAATCAAAAGCACATGCTTACATTTAAAATTCTGGGAGTGACATTTTCTATTCAATGGGCTAAATTTTTTCTGAAAGCATACGGAGAAACGTTATGAGAACTAGAAGGAATAGTAATCGAGCCAATTAAGAAAATACCATAATCATGAGGATGAACCGAGCGATTTGGAAAAGGTTTCACAACTTCGCATATCGCCACAACATTCAGAGTCTCCATTGGCTCAAGCTGATCATCAGAAAGTAGGATCTAAGACGCTCTTGCATTTGATATCCGGGGCATCCTATTCTATTTTTTCTTTTAATTAGAATTTTGACTTCAAGGTTCTGTATGGTAATCAAAAAGGGCATTCTTCATTAGAATGACAATCCATAAACTGGTACTTTTTAAACCAAGAGATCTCTCTGTATTACTTCGGAGATATATGCATCAGCAAGGCCCAAAGGTTGAGGGGCATGACGTGAGGAGGAATGACAAAGAGTCAGTGAAGCTAAAATTACCTTGATGGGGCACCATTGTCCGTGGCAGAACTAAGGTTTCATGTAGAGAGGTTCAAACCAAAGTATATGAAAGATGGCACAATGCCAGAAAGGATTTAGAATGCGACCGAGGTCACTCGACTTGGATTTTAGAACGAAGAACGAGCGACAGAAGTTTAAGGGGCCAGATTTCTCAAGACACAAGATTGATGGATGGTTATAGTCCCACGACAACGACCACTAACCCTAAAAAATGATGAAGACAAACTAAATCCATGCATCTTTGCATTCTCATGAACACATGCATCTTTGCATCCTGAAATATGCTCATGCATCATCGATAGCTAGATATCACTCATGCTAGGAGCATGCTAAACCATATCATCATAGCATTTTGGTTTTCTTTAAATAGACATTTGAAGATTGGTAAAAGAACATATCTTCAGCTTCACGAGAGGAGAAGCAGATCTCACAAGAGTCAAGAGTCCTTCGACTTGCGTAATTCAGATTTCTAAAATCCTTCCAACCCCCGGTTTTAATCTCCCAGATGGTTTTCTTAAAATTTGATTTTATCTTTCCAAAAGGTCATTTTTCTCAAAACTCAAATTTCTCAATTTTTATCCTTCCAAAAGGATGTTTTTCTTAAAACTCAAATTTCTCAATTTTTATCCTTCCAAAAGGTCGTTTTCCTCAAAACTTAATTTCTCAATTTTATCCTTCCAAAAGGATGTTTTCCTCAAAACTCAATCTCTCAATTTTGTCCTTCTCAAAGGATATTTTTCTTAAAAGTCAAAATTTCTCAACTTTATCCCTTTTAAAAAGATGTTTTTCCTCAAAACTATATCCTTCTTAAGGATATTTTTCTTAAAAAGATCAAAATTTCTTAATTTTATCCATTTACACAGATTTTTGAAAGACAACTTGAATACCTATCGGGACGAGGAGAAAACGATAAAACGAGAACTAAAATAGATTTCAGGCGAAGCCTTTCAAGCTGCCGCTCCGAAATGTCAGGTGAAGCTTTCATGTTCGCCACTCAAGGATTTCAGATCAAAGCTTTCAAGCTTGTCGAAGGATTTCAAGATGAAGGATCCTACAGAGAAAGGGTCCAAACAAGCTCTATATAGGAGGAACTTGCGACTTCAGGATCTCGAAAGTGGAGGATCCTACGGAGAGGGGACTTGTAGATCCTTGATTTCAGAGGGGAGTTCGGTAGAGAAGGAACTACTACTCGAAGAGTACGCTAAGGAAGAGGAGTTTAGTAGAGAAAAGACTCAGAATCCTAAGGCTTCAAGATCTCGAAAGCGGAGGGTCCTACAGAGAGAGGACTTGGAGATCTTTAATTTCAGAAATACGAGGACGAAAGTTCTATATAGAAAGAACTGTCACTCGAAGAACACGCCAAGGAAATGAGTTCTATAGAGAGAGAACTCATATACTTAAGGTTTCAAAGAGAAAATTACTCGGTGTAGCGCGTTGCAGCTCCAGGAGAGTAAATCGTCCAACAGGGAAGTTGGATAGATATAGTTATGACCAGTTTGCTTTACGACCGTGAAGGGAAAGCAAATCCACTTGGACGCCCAAGTTCGCCTTTCTTTCGTGAAGAGGAGGCAAAAGTATTTGGAGTTTCAGCTTGCTTTTTGACCGCAAAACGGACAACTTGCTTTTAGACCATGAAGGGAAGGCAAAGTTGTTTGGATGACTAGCTTGTTCTTACAAAAAGGGAAGACAAATGTATTTGAAACCTGCCTATCCGTTCGGGCACTTGGAGAATTGAAATCTGCAAAAAAAAAAAAAAAAAAAAAAACTCACTGTCTACCTGTTTGGGGCATCCGGAGGGAGAACTCATGATCAGAAGGCGTTGGGAAGAGGAGTTGCTTGGATTCACGTGGCTGCTTCAGGAAAAGAGCCGTCCAACAGGGAAGTAGGACAAAATTAGTGCTTATGGTCTTTGCTTTATTCTTGTTCCACAAGTATAAGCAAAGAGGGGCAGCTGTAATCACTAATTTTGTCCGAACCTTGAACCCCTTTATGTTTGTGTTGTTAGTGGGCTTATCGGGCTATTAGGAAATTAAAAAAAAATTTAAAAAATTAAATAAAATAAAATAAAAAGAAAGATCAAAAAAAGAAAAAAAAAGAGAGAAAAAAAACAAAAATAAATATACATGTTAATACCTTACTATTATGTGTGCTATTTATTGTATATATAGGTGCATGTGACATATTAGATAAGTATAATTAAGTAATAATATATATTATCACTATTAGAGTATCTATTATTACTATTTATTATTATTTATGCTAATATCGTATACTAGTATTATGATCTAGTTAGGTTATTATCATCATTATAATTATTACTATTTTATTATTATAGTTATTAAGATTATTACCGTATATTATTATTATTATTATCTTTTATTATTAATATTATTATAATGAAGATAAAAGAAAAACATAAATAAATTAAAGCCCAAAATGCATTGAATAAATAATAATAAGAGTCCAAATTTAATATACAAGTATGGCCTGGTAAGCCCAAATATATACAGCCCGATTAGAAAGCCTAAATTCCAGAAACCCTAATCCTTTCTTTTCCCTCTGCGCAGCCCATCGTGGACCATTAGATCTGGGATGTTAATCTAACGGTCCAGATCTAACCAGATGAAGAAACCCTAGCCATCCATCTTTGCCCTAGCGTCGCACGCACTGAGAGCCGTCGGATCGAAGAAAGATGTATGGCCCAGATCAGACCTCCAGATGAAACCCTAGGGAGCACTCATCGAGCCCCAGCGCCGCACAACATTAACCGTTAGATCGAACCGATCTAACGGTCCCAGGTGAAGGACGGTAAAGCTTCCGAATCTCCCACGCCGTCTGAGCCCTCTGTTTTCGTACGCCTGCAACCACGCCGTGTCCCTCCCGATTGGGCTCATCCGACAACATACACAGAAAAAAACAGCGGTCAGGGACCCGAAAATGGCAAAAAAAAAACAACAACAAATTATATACCGAAGTCAACTAGACAGGCTTCGAAAATCAGAAAAAGATGATTTCCATTTTCATGTAACCTTTCGGTTATATAGGAAACCGAATGCAAAAAAGAAAAAAAGGGCAGGAGCATAGAGATATATCAGTGAGCACGAGAGAAATTGAAAAAAAGAAAAAACCCATTGTATTAAAAAATTTAGAGAGAGAAATCAATAGCAAAAAAAAACCTTATGAGGTATTCGTTTTTTTCAGATCCCATTGCATGCATCAAAAATCAACCCAAATAAAAAAAAACAGAGTGGTTTAGGTTTTTTACCATTCGCGTCTCTTCTTCTCCCTTTCGTCCTTCACTCCTCATCGCCGGCGATAAGCCATCCGGTCCCTTCCGGGGCCATGCAAGGTGAGCCAGTGGAGGGGAAACGTCGGTAAGCGGTCGTTTTAAAAGTTTTTAGGTTCGGTCTTTTGAAAGAAAAAACGAAAATGGGTTTCAAAAGGTTTTCGATTTTGGGTTTTGAAAGACAAAAGAGGGGTTTTGATTTATGTCTTCTTTTTTAAAAAAAGAAAACCGAGAGAAAGAAGTTTTTTGGGTTTTTTTCTATTTCGGATAAGGTTTTTAGGTTTCCGGCGCCGGCAACCGGAGTACCTGACGGCGCCGGACTTTTC
The DNA here is from genome assembly GCA_958450335.1 of Hibiscus tridactylites. NCBI lineage: Eukaryota > Viridiplantae > Streptophyta > Magnoliopsida > Malvales > Malvaceae > Hibiscus > Hibiscus tridactylites. The sequence continues at coordinate 66,819,253 of OY288287.1, read as the reverse complement.
AGAGGGGGGAATAGCTCTGCGTCTTTTAGGTTAGGTTTTTGTGAAAAGGGGGCTGAAATGGTTTTAAATTAGGTTTTATATTGTTTTAGACTTATAAAATAGGTTTAATTACTTTTTAAGCCCCTCCGCGTCATTCTTATTGCGCGAGGGAGGGCTTCTGTTTTTCAAAATCCTTCCCTAAGTCCCTCCTGTGTTTTGGGCGTTTTTAATTTGGTCACCGTTTTCATTCTGATCGATGGCCGGATGGGTTAATTCTCGTTCTGGTCCCTTTGTCTTTCCGTGTCCTTTTATTTTAGTCCCTATTTCGGGTTTCAATTGTTTTTTTAATGGTTTAATTCTCCTATCAGTCCTCAGTGTCTGTCCTATGTTCATTTTAGTCTTTTTCAGCACAATATTGTTATATCTCATGCACTTTAATTTTAGTATTTATATTCCTTTGATTTTAATCCATGTTATTTATACGTTTTATATATGTTTAATGATGCATGAATAATACGGTATGTAATGTATGCATATATTTATATCTTTTATGCCTTCTTATGTTTTCATACCTTTTGCTTGGCTTTGCGTATATTTGTATGTCCTGTTTATGATTTTTTCAGTTGCATTTCGGTTTATAAATTGCAATGCGAGCGTCTTTTTATTCGGGAACGAACGAGGCCAGTACCAGTCGTAGTGGTGGTGGTTCGGACGTTCTTTCTCGAATATTAAGACCTTTAAAATTTACTCGCTCGTATAACCAAATTTTGATACGATTCGTCACTTTAATTCGCAAAGTTTAATATTAATTAAGCGGTAACGTTTTTGGTACCAATTTTGGGCACGTCGAGGGTGCTAATCCTTCCTCGCGTGTAACCGACTCCCGAACCCTTTTAAATCTCTAGTTTTATTTTGGTGTCCGGTCTACCATTTTTAAATGGCCGGTGGCGACTCCTCTATTTTTTACAAATCCGACTAATTTTTCAAAAACCATTAAAACCCGGTTCTTCTAAGTGACACCGAAATTTTTTAGTCGCAACATGACCCACTGGGCTCATGACTGTAACAACACTTTCCTGTGGCTTCTAAAGGAATCTGAAGGTCTCGGGATACTGATCTTGAAATATAGGAGTGGGTGGAACCATTGTCGAGCAATGCAAAGTATGGAACAGAATAAATGGTAAAGGTACCTGCAATAACATCTGGCTCGTCTCTGTCATCCCGGCGTCTAGTGGCATACACAAGTGCCGGCTGTCTAGCCTCAGATAAAACTGGTCCTCCACTCTGATATGGTCGAGCTCTGGTATCAGTCCTGGCAGTAGATGCAGAAGGTCTACCCTGACTACGACCCCTATCTGGAGTCTGAACAGAAGCCTGTGAACGGGCAGGAGTCTGAGGAGATGCTTGATAAGAAGATGGTGGAACAGGGCAACCCTTCAAGAAATGATCTCCAGAACCGCAACGAAAACATGTGCCCGCCTTCCTCCTACACTCCCCTTGATGCCATTTGCCACAATGCTCACAAAGAGGTGCCTTAGAAAAATTTGATGAACCACCTCGACTAGCTGTCGAGGGCTGAGGGGCTGGAGACCTAGAACCGGTGTCACTCCTCAGAGGTGCAGTAGTGCGAGCCTTCTTACTTGCCCGTGCTGAAAACTCAGTGCTAGAAGGCCTTCTAGATCGCTCTCGATCTACTCTGTCGCTCTCTGTTGGCATTAACTCAACTTCCTCTAAATCTTTTGCCAACTCGGTCACCTTATCAAAATCCTTATCAAGGTGGCCGATAACCTGTACGCACAACTTATGACGGAGTCCGAGTGCAAACTTACGGCATTTTTCTTTTTCAGTGGGCACCAAACTGGATCCAAACCTCAGGAGGTCTAAAAACCTTGTCTCATACTCAGATACAGTCATATCCCCCTGTGTCAGAGTCCTGAACTGCTCTTGCATCTGTCTCATATAACGCTCTCCGATAAAACGGCTCTTGAAGCGTTCTTTGAAGAAGTCTCATGTCAGACGAGTAGCAGAGACGTTACTCACAGCAGACTCCCACCATGTTCGGGCACTCCCATAAAGCAATGAAACGGCTCCCAAATATTTTTTGGGCGGCTCAAGACCCAACGAATCCATCCGTCTCTCAAGATCATGAAGCCACTCTTCTGCCTCAGTCGGGGCTCCACCAGTAGGGCCATTAAAGGTCTTAGCCCCGTTAGTGATTAGGGTCTGAGAGATAGGAACTTCAGGCACAACTCCTGCAGCTCTAACTGCACCATGAATCAATTGTAAAAACTGTCTCCTAAGAGCCTCATCAGACACTATTGTGGATGGCTCAGCACGGGGTGCAGGGGCTCCCCTAACCGAAGTCGTCATATCTATACCAGATGTAGGCGGTGGATCATCCGGGGTTGTAGGACCTCTAGGGGCAGGAGGATCTTCTGAGGCCGGAGGATCGTTAGTTACATTGTCAAGCGGGTCGGAAAACCTAGCAGGTCGACCTCGCCTCCGAGTAGGTCGAGAACCACGTCTAGTACTCATCTGTTGGTCTCGGCTCTACAAAAAGAAGAACCTAAGGTCAGAACTGGCATTGGAGTACCGAGCACAATTTAAACATATAAAACTTGGTGACATGGCCTTTTTCTGAAAATATATAAATATTTAAATCGTTTTATAAAACATAGCATTTGGACCCACTCACAGTCCGAGGTTTATAAAACCAAAAGCTCTGATACCAATTAAATGTAACACCTTATACATGCCTATGCGTTGTACCTAAGCTACAAAGAATTATCACAACATATACATATATATAATCTGTATTCAGTTTTCATGAAACTCAGGCATCACTATAGAGTGATCAAGATAATAATAGGTAAACACATCCATTCGAATCATCTATCAAGTTCATAATCTAAAACCATTTCAGAGTTTGAGTTACAAAATAATGCCATCTTGGCTAACTAGTAAAATACATCTTAACAAAATATAGGCTCATGTCACCCAAAATAGACAGTATGGTGGATAAGAACATTACAACAAAAGTATAGTAAGAATGTGCTGATCCTCCAAGTGCCAAGTCCACGGGTAGCCTATCCAAAAGTATCTGAAAGGGGAAAGTTTGGGGGTGTGAGCTAGGAAGCTCAGTGTGTTCCAATAAGTGCAAGGAAACATATATATACAGTTCAGATATGCATCAGACAATACAAACATGACACAAGAGCAACCAAGGTTCCATTTTAACCTATCTACCCTCCAACCGAACACCAAAATGCAATTCCCCATGAACTACATACCGAAGGACTTATCCTAGGCCCGAAGGCGTAGGAGCCTACCCAGAAAGTCTTACCCTAGGCCCATTGGGCGTAGGAGCTTAACCGAAGGTTTTACCAGCTGGATCAGGGCTGTACCTGCAGACACTTCAATCATATCCCAAAAGTATACCCCAAGCAGAGCAATTCAGTTCAATATACCATCAACAGAGCTCATACAACAAACAGATAACATTTCTATCATTTAGAGATCAGATATTTCTATTTCAGATACCTTCTAACATATCACAATAAACAGACTTTCATCACATTATAATCATGCTTTTCAAACAGAAGGTAATCATACTTTTCAAACAGAAATCATGCTTTTCAAACAGAAGGTAATCATGCTTTTCAAACAGAAATCATGTTTTCCAGTAGTCATGTATTTCAAGTACAAGTACAATTTATAACATTAAGTGAATCGTAACAGGACCCATGTATACATATATGTATATATATAACAGAAATGTAGCACACATGGAACACACCTCAAAAGCTGGTCAGAAAATCTATCGGGCTCCTGCCTCGCTACGATCTGCCACTGTGCTAGATCCTAAATCAATAAAGGATCATGGTTACTACAAGGTATACGTGAAAATTCTAATAGCTTACAAGGTTTACAGATTCATACTAGTAACTATCGGAACGCGCGAAGGAGCAGATCGGGAGGAACTAGGCTGAGCAGACGAACGGTCAGGGGAGTCTTGATTACCTTTAAACAGATACAAGCTTATATTGGCCATATATTCGATTTATATTAACTCAAGGAAACAATTTAAACACATATGCATGGTTTTGGTTTAGGGACTGATTCGGAGGTCTTCGAGTTAGAATTTCACAAAACGGGCTTCAAAAACGGACTCAGGACGTCGAAAAACATAAAATAGGGCTTTTTCGGAAATTTTGACTTTTTGGTCAAAGTCAACGCTGACGTCAGCAGGTCAAGGTCAACGGGGGACGGGTCAACGCTGACGTCATTCTGACGTCAGCGCTAAACAGAAAGTCAACTGAGTCGACTCGGTGAGTTAACCCAGTCTCGGGTCGGGTTGGACCGGTTTGGTTCGGACTACACGGGCCGGCCGGTTCAGACCGATTCTTACCCTAGGAGATCGGGCGTCGCCGGATGGTGGTCGGAAAACTCGCCGGAGAGCTCAACGGACGCGATTCTGTCGGAAAAACGTAGATCATTAGGCCACAAATCCAACCCATACATTTTTAATTCGAAACAAGTCGAAAAATAGGCCGTATCTAACCTTTAAAGTTCGAAACGGTCGGAATGTTCGAAGCTCCGGTGGAACCCTTCCCGGTGTCGAAACGCCAATCGGCCGGGTGGGTTTTGATCAGCTCGCAGAGGGGAGCTTCGTCGTACCGACGACAAAGCAAAGCGACAGTGGCACGGACGGGAAAATGAAAAGGCAAAAACGGTTCGACTGGCGGTGCAAGGGCTCGATTCTTTTAACGCAAACGGCGGCACGGGGGCGCGTTACTGATGGCAAAAGGCCCAGAGCGGCAAGGTGTGTTCGCCGGCACAGGCGGTGATGCACATCGGACGGCGGTGTGGACGGCCAAAGGTTGCCGAAACTGGGGATAGGGTTCTGTGAGGGAGATGAGGGGACGGTTCAGATTTCGAAGGTGGGTGGAAATTAATTTCAGGTAGGTGGAGAGGCAGATAAAGTTTTATGGGTTCGGAGTTATTTTTAACTAAGTTAAAAATAAATTCTAGTAAGCTTTGACAGAAATGAGCCCTTAGCTCAGTGGTAGGAACATTGGATGGTGAGGGGTGAAGTCGTGGGTTCGAGCCTCCACACCCTCACCTTGATTTCTTTCTTTTCTTTTCTTTTCTTTTAGCATACCAATATATATATATATATATATATATATATATATATATATATATATATCAGGGTGTTACATATCTCCACCTTTATCTTCGGAACAAGCCTTCCTTCTTCATCTCTCTTCATGGGAATGATTGGTCCATCTTCTACCATATCCTATATGGTATAATCATTTGAATTGATGAAGAGGCGCATTCAGTTCTTCCAATAGGAATAGTAATCCCCATTGAAGAAATGGTGATTTGGTGATAGATTGAGACTCGTACATGATTGGCCTGGAGGTAGAAGCCATGGCTTCACTTGTAAGTTGATCAACACTATTATAGGATCTCCTTTAGTGGTTGTGAAGCCTTCAAAGAGGTAGGTTCTGATACCAATTGTTGAGTGGATTAAATTAACTGATATGGCCAAGAGGGGGTGAATTAGCACTTTAAAAATTGGTGGGAGGAAAAAGAACAAGTAAAAATGATAAACAATGCATTTATAGTGGTTCAAGCTTCTAAAAAAGCTCTACATCCACTACCTTAGCTCCCACTAAGGATTTTCAACAAACTCTCCACTAATTTGTTCTTCCCCTTTTCTAGGCTAAGGAGGCAAACTTTACAAATGTTCAATCTTTCTACCCAAAGGTTGAACCACAAGACTCTCACTTTATAAAGGATATTGGATATTACAATTGATCTCTCGCAAGATAAATATAGCCTAATTGATTTACAAACACTCCTCAAACTCTCAAATTTGATTTACTATGAGAACTCAATAAATTGGGTACAAGAATTTGACAATAAGTACTAAGGTTTGGATTTTATTGCTTGGATGTTTCTTTGAAGTTCAATAGTTGTTGTTGAAGCTTTTGATGCTTGTATTTATACCCTTGCATTGATTTCTAGCCGTTAGGGTGGTTGAGGTCATCAATAAAGACGTTGGAGCCTTTATTTCTCACCATAAATGCACTTCTGCACCTGCCCGTATCGAAACACGAAGACCCATACCGATCTCTGTCTCAAAATAGAAAGAGCCGTTACAGGTAATAAATAGGGGCATATCGAAACACAAGAACGCGTATCGAAACGGTATAAGGGGTCGTATCGAAACGACTTTGGTCGTACCGATGTAATTTTTTTCACTTGAGCTACTACCAAAATTCGTATCAAAACGACCTTAAGGCGTACCGATACGGGTTAACTGCCTTTTAAAAATTTGTTCGTTTCAAATAACTGACAAGTAACGGTCAAAAATAATAAATGCTAAGATTTTACAAATCTCTCAGACCGTACCGAAGCGGCAAGGCCGTATCGATACAAGATGCTTAAAATTCTTAAACCCTAAAGAAGGTTGTATCAAAATAGTATAGGCTGTATCAACACAATTTCTTCTAGTAGCCAAAACCGTATCGAAACACCCTTGGATGTATTGAAACGCCTATACGCTTTTGTATTGTTTGGCTTACAAATACTTAGAAAATTTTATAGGGTTTAAGTTTTGACTTTGGAAAACAATTTGGGCTTTAAATTACTTGTCAATTTTGAGTCAATTGTGAGACTTTAAAATACTTAAAATTTATTTACTTTGCAAATAAGTCCTTAAAACAATTTATTATATCAAAATCAAACATAGGTTTTACAACACTAAAACATAAAATATGACAAAGGATTAAAACCTAGCCAAACAACTCAAAAAATGATAGATAAAAAAACACCATTGTCGTCGTTAAAGGGTAAACATCATCAACGCTAATATAAAAATGTATTTAACAATAAGAACACGTTGACAAAATTGGATTTATTACAACTCAACCGCAAACTATCTTTGGTGATTGCAAGCGCCTATCAATACGAGAGAACCAATATGAAGGTCCAAACCAGGGGTATATCAACATGATAATCAAATAATCGTTAACTACAAAGGCGACAATCAAATCTAACCCTGAAAAATAGAGAAAACATGTTAAAAGAGGAGAAAATTTTTGTTAAAAGAACAAAAAAACTACCATTTTCATTAAAAAAAAGAAAGACTTATTAAACCAAAACACATAAAAATTTAAATATGTAGAAATAAAAATTAACAAGATAGAAAAAAAAAGAAAAAAAAAAGATGGAGGCGAACACAACAACAAAAGTTATAGAAAAATATAGGGATGAGTCTACTACGTGCGACGAACGCCGCTGAACACCACTAATGTTGAACACTGTTGAACACCATTAAATTAATTAATAAAGATTTAAAATTTCAAGGACCCATCAAAAAATTAATAATTATATTAAAATTTTAATTAAATTATTTTTTATATATATAAAAATTTATTTTTTAATAAGGGTAAACTATATATTTAGTACCTTACCTATTTCCGTATTTCTATTGAACCCTCATTATTTAAATATTATTTTAATTTGACCATATTCTTTATAAAAAATAATTTAACCCTTAACCCTTAACCTAAAACCCTAAACTATTAAACCTTAAACCCTTAAACTCTTAAACTTATACCCTAAACCATATACCCTTAACATAATTTTATTTAATAAAATTTTAATGTAATTTAAAGATTACAAGAAATAAATGAACAGTCTAATAATTTATTATGGTGATTTTTTTATAGAAATCTAATAATTTAAATAAATGAACAGTCTAATAATTTAAACTATAGTCCAACTCATTGGGGGAAAGGGGTAATTTAAAGCTTCCTTAAAAATAATTTTATTTAATAAAATCTATATGCTTTTGTTGTCGATTGTTGTGCGGAAACATTGAAGCGAGATGGAGTTTCTCATGTTGAACATAGAAATCTAACTGTTGGAGATACTGTGATGCCTCTTGCATGCAGTAGAGAGCCTCATGGTTTAAAATATGAATTTGTTAACGCATGGTCGGGTGTGGACGACCATAATTTTGATGATGTGTATAAAACTGTTATGCTGAAAGCCATAGATGTTGATAGTATAAATGATGGTCGTTCATCGTTAAAATCAAATATGGATATTTTACTAGCTTCTACAAAAGGTGAGGTGGATGAAAATGGTGAGTGCACTTCCTCTAGTCTAATATGGCTCCCTATACTTCAGAAGCAGACGAATGTTGAGGAAATTAGGCTATCTAAAGCTTGTGCTAATGAGGAAATTGAGATTAGTGGCGATAGTAGTTGTTTTAGGTTATGCAATATTTGTGACCGTTCATGAACAACACAGAAGATGTTAATCTGTGACAATCGTGAAGAGGTATTTTATATGCGTTGCGGTAATCTCAAGATAAAGAAAAATTATTTTAAGGGTATAGGGTTTATGGTTTAGGTTTAAGAGTTTGAGAGTTTAAGGTTTAATAGTTTAGGGTTTTATGTTGAGAGTTAAATTATTTTTTATAAAGAATAAGGTCAAATTAAAATAATATTTATATAATGAGGGTTCAATAGAAATACTGAAATAGGTGAGGTACTAAATATATAGTTTACCCTTATTAAAAAATAAAATTTTAATATATATAAAAAATAATTTAATTGAATTTTTTAAAGTAATTATTAATTATTTGATGAATCTTTAAAATTTTAAATATTTATTAATTAATTTAATAGTATTCAACGGTATTTAATATTAGTGGCGTTCAGCATTGTTCATCGCACGTTGTAAAATTTTTCAAAATATAATCGACAACCGCTTAACTAAATACGGATAACACTACTTTCATAAACTAAAAAACCCTTAAAAAGTAAAGAAAAGATCGTAGAAAAATTTAGGCAGTTTTCACTCCTTAATTTTAAGATTGCGTAGTTCTGTTATTAATAGGATTAATTTACAAATGCAAAATCTATTTTTGTTAATTAATTAATAGGGAGGACTTATATTTATTGAACGATTATGCTTGTTTGGGTTAACCCACAAAACAATATGTTTAGTTTAAAACAAAAGTGTTCTGATTTAATCTATTAATGATGATTTAATCGTATTATTAATCAAACCAACAGAATGCAGTCTCTAATTAACTTATTAACAAATTTGACCATTTTTCAAAGGTCTAATTTTTCTTTTGTTGTACATTACATATATTGTCTCCTTGGAAATTCCATAATAGGGTCAAAGATTGTTGATTTTTTCTTCATTTAGACAAAGTTATGTTAGTTTTATTTTTAAATTAAAAGTTGGGCGGTTTCCTAATTTTATTACAATCAATTAACCATATTCTTTCTATATAAATGAAGGAAATTCCATTCTCTTGTCAATTAAAAAAGTTTTATTTACACTTATATTTTATCCCTTTGGTGATTCTTTTGATATCAATTAACAATTATCTCCAAATGTCAGCCTTGACCTTCGTCTTTGTTGCCTTATGGGGCTTGGTTACATCTGATCCCGATCCTCTCCAGGATTTATGTGTTGCTGATAAAGCTGCAGGTGAGTCGAGTTTTACAGAGGTTCATTATAGGAATGACTTTCTCAATCCATTTTTTTCGTTGAAATTAAATTAATCTAACATATATTATCATTTGGTTGTGTATACGCTTGTAGGAATACACATGAATGGATTTCCATGCAAGAACGGGGCCAATGTTACAGGAGATGATTTTTTCTTTATTGGTTTAACGAATCCAGCAACGATCAACAATACAGTGGGAGCAGTGATTACGACAGTCAATGTCGACAAAATTTCGGGGCTTAACACCCTCGGTATCTCACTTGCTCGTATCGACTATCAACCGTGTGGCCTTAACCCGCCCCACATTCACCCGCGCGCCTCCGAAATCATCTTCGTTCTCGATGGAGAATTGGATGTGGGATTCTTCACTACATCAAGCAAATTGGTCTCCAAATCCTTGAAGAAAGGTGACATTTTTGTGTTCCCCCAGGGTTTGATTCATTACCAGAAGAACAACGGCGAAAGGCCAGCTTCTGTGATTGCAGGGTTTAACAGTCAGTTCCCTGGAACTCAATCAATTGCTGCCGCATTGTTCACTTCAACGCCGCCAATGCCGGACGATGTCTTAACCATGGCCTTCCGGATTGGAACCAAAGGATTAAAGAAAATGAGAAGCAAGCTTGCTCCCAAGAGAACTTAAGTGACACTATTATTTTGTATGTAATGATAATCGAAGTTTGGTCTAATACACCAGACCAGATATATGTAATTAAATATGTTATTCAATTACTTCAAAGTTATTAATAAGGTCTCGTGTTTGACTCTTATTATGTGTGATATTTTTCAAATTTGTTTCGGTTTTTTAAGTCTAAATATATTATAATTATCTATTTATTTGTAAATTGTAATTACATATTTTGATTTATTTAGGGGAAAATGTATAATTCACTGACGGTAAAAGCAAAAAATTTCCATAAACGCTCTTAATTTTAGGATTTATAGGTTTAAGTGTAAGGGTTTAGAATTGATAGTTTGGGTTAAAATGTAAGTTTTAGAGCAATATGATTAGGGATTTAAATTTTAATATATATATCCTAAATTTAGAGGATGAAATTGATGCAATTCGAAAAGTTTAATGGTTAAATTAATGAAATTAAAAACAAGGGTCAACATTGTTGATTCTAGACAACTACAAAGATTAAATTGATTAATTTTAAAAAATAAAGACAAAATTGTTAATTTAGAATTACTACAAGAACAAACCTTATGCTTATGAAAAAACAAATTTGTTACCACCTTACACAAACCTCAAACTAAACTTTAATTATAGTTTTTTCTGCTCCTTAAATTATTTTAAAAAATAATAGCAGCTAATTTTATTACACGAAGAGAAAAATAAAATAAGATTGCAAGAAGAGTTTATAAAATTAGACTAGACTAATCACATAGTCAGTGATTTTTCCTAAAGTCATTGAAGTGCACAAACTATACACTTGTTGAGTGGATCAAATTAACCGATATGGTCAAGAGGGGGTGAATTGACACTTTAAAATTTGGTGGTTGCAAAAAGAACAAGTAAAAATGATAGACAAGGAACTTATAGTGGTTCAAGCTTCTAAACAAACTCTACATCCACTACCTCAGCTCACACTAAGGATTTTCAACAAACTCTCTACTAATTTGTTCTTCCCCTTTTCTAGGCTAAGGATGCAACATTTACAAATGTTCAATCTTTCTACCCAAATATTGAATCACAAGACTCTCACTTTACAAAGAAGGATATTGTCTATTACAATTGATCTCTCACAAGATAAATATAGCCCAATTGATTTACAAACACTCCTCAAACTCTCAAATTTGATTTACAATAAGAACTCAAGGAGTTGGGTACAAGAATTTGACAATAAGTACAAAAGTTTAGATTTGATTGCTTGGATGTTACTTTGAGGTTCAATACTTGTTGCTGAAGCTTTTGAGGCTTGTATTTATACCCTTGCATTGATTTTTAGCCGTTAGGGTGGTTGAGGTCATCAATAAAGACGTTGGAGCCTTTATCTCCCACCATAAATGCACTTATGCATCTGCCCGTATCGAAACACGAAGACCCGTACCGATCCCTATCTCAAAATAGAAAGAGCCGTTGCAGGTAATCAATATGGGTGTATCGAAACGTGAGAACACGTATCGAAACAGTATAAGGGGTCGTATCGAAACGGCTTTGGCCGTACCGATGCATATTTTCTCACTTGAGCTACTACCAAAATCTGTATCGAAACGGCCTTAAGGCGTACTGATACGGGTTAACTGTCTTTAAAAAATTGCTCGTGTCCAATAATTGACAAGTAACGGTAAAAAATAATAAATGCTAAGATTTTACAAATCTCTTAGACCGTATCGAAACAACAAGGTCGTATCGATACAAGATGCTTAAAAATCTTAAACCCTAAAGAAGGTTGTATCGAAACAGTATAGGATGTATCGAAACAATTTCTTCTAGTAGCCAAAACCGTATCGAAACACCCTTGAGTGTATCGAAACGCCTGTATGTTTTTGTATTGTTTGGCTTACAAATACTTAGAAAATTTTATAGGGTTTAAGTTTTGACTTTGAAAAATAATTTGGGCTTAAAATTACTTGTCAATTTTGAGTCAATTGTGAGACTTTAAAGTACTTAAAATTTATTTACTTTGCAAATAAGTCCTTAAAAGAATTTGTTATATGAAAATCAAACATAGGTTTTACAATCTCCCTTTTTGACATAACAAAACCAAAGTAAAATTTTAAGTACTCCCCATTTCTTTAAGCTATGTTTTGAGAAAAAAAATTAGCTTAACCCTTCTCCCTTTTTTGTTTGATCAAAATCAATGAAGAATCAAAGGATATAACCAAGATATAAAGCAATAAAGCATAAAACAAAGCAAAATTAAAGCAACATAATATCATTAGGCATAATAAACCAAAGCAAAGGTTCTAAAATATCCAAACATAAATCCTAAGAACAAGAAATCAAAGCATAAGTCCTAAAAAAGAAAAAAAAAAGCATAGATAGGTGAATAAAAGGGAAATCCTAAGAGATGATATGCAATGAGATGAAAAATTCAAGGTTCGTCTTCATTGTCATCTTCATCTTCACCATCATCATCGTTCTTCCTGGATTGCCTCCACTCACGATGAAATGCTGCAAGAGACATGTCCAAAGAAGTTTGTTTAGAAGCAATCGAAGCAACACGATCATCAATGGACTTGTAGTGATTCTCAAGGACGGTGACTCGTTCCTCCAAAGATGTGAAGCGAGTATCAATAGCGGCAAATCCGGCATTCATGTTGGTGTCCATCGAGCCAATAGATGTGTGCAAGCTTGTGAATTGCTCGGTGAGAAAGGTCATGAGTGTTGTGTTTTCCGGTTGAGCGCCTTGAGGTGGAGCCGCTTGATGAAGTTCGTCGAGAATAGCATTGGGTGGAAGCTCGGCGAGATGAACCCACTCATTGTTGATGTAGTGAAACTTAGCACGAATGAGGGAGGTCTCATTGATTTGATCCTCGAGACGCGATGGTTCATCATGAGAGCAATCTATCTCTAATTGAGTAAACAAGTACTCAAAGCGGTGCCGTAGGTGAAGGAAGTAACTTGATCGGTGTGACGATATTGAACAAGGTAAACCATCTCGGCAAATATGATTTGAGCAAGATTTGGGTGTTTCTCTTCACGGAAGCATTGAAGCCAAAAATATCAACTTGGCGAATGTATGCAAATTTTCCATCGGAAGGGCGGAATCACCAAGTGATCATCAAGTGAAGAATGTGACCATGAACATCTAGAACGGTAACAGAACCACTCAAGATATGTCCTAATGAGTCCTCATCGGTTATACCCACATCTTCAAGACCAAAAAGCATCAGTTAAAGTCTTAACGGTAACCCGAAACTTCTTCCCCATCAAATAAGATTCAGTAGCTTCCCCATCAAATAAGATTCAGTAGCAACCACAGTCTTTTTGTCGAGACCAACAATACACTTGGCATTGACATAGAAAATCAAAACAAGATTTTTGTAGACAATAGGTGGTAATGCCAAAAATTTCATAAAGCTTCAACGCCTTAAAAGATGAAGATATCAAAATTGAAAGCGCTCGGAATCTAAAAAAGGAAGAGATACAACCCGATCACGAAGAATATCATGAGTTTGAAATTGGCGAAAATAGTCCATCTCGTCCGTGGTGTGAAAACACTCTAGGTAAATAACCGTGAGATTTGGGCGAGTGATGCGTGTAAAAGAGTCATATTAAAGTGGAGTGCAAGTGTACACCTGTGTCAAGTTATAGTATAAAAGATATCGTCTCCATAGGGATTGAGACAACTTTGGTGCTATTTCGCTTACTCCACTTCTCCTCGCTCGGTTGCATGAAAGCTATGGCCAAGCCCCAAGTCGGGGACGGAGGGGATAACAGAATTAATTTTCCTGCACAAGGGAAAAGATAAACTTAATAAAGAGTTGTAAAAGTTCTTGAATATAAACTAAAATAGGTAAAGGAATCAGATTGAGAAAATAGGCTGGTATTGATTTGCTCAGTAGTGCAGGTGTTGCACTGTTCAAATGTATTCTGTTGTGTCTGTCGTTGAGCCTGTCGCGGCAGCACTTGTCGCAGCAGAGGTCTGTTGATGTCGTGGCAGCGAAAAACAACTCTGTACTCCAAGTTCAGCAAGAATCCCTGTTGTGACTCGTCCTATCCCTAGGTCCAAGTTCTGTCGATGAACACGTCTTGGATGATACCTCCCGGTGTGAATCAAAGGATGAACACCGATGTTTGTGGATTCTTCTTTAGCTGCTTAACCTTGTACATATCCCAAGGCCAAGATAGTTTAACCATAAACTGGAAAACTCGTACTTACTTCTTTCGTATACTTAACTCTCCTAATATTAAGTAAATGGATAACCTCACAATGCTCTCCCGATACTCTTATGAGATATGAAAACCAAAGTAAATAAACTTGAAGTTTTATTAAATTGAACATAAAATCCTAAGAAACAGTTTAACCCTTACAACTAATTTACAATATCAACCCTTAGCCCCGGGGAAGGTTTAGAACATGATGGGGAAGAGGAAAAGCTAGGGTTTATGATGGAAGACAGCTAGGAGCTCGATTCTCTTTCTCTAGGTCGAATTACAGGCATATATATAGGCCTTGGGTACAAGTTTTCTTAATGACCAAGAATACTAGTTCAAATTAAAGTACAATTCATTAAAGACTAAATCTCTGAATAAACGTCCTTTAGTTTGCCCTATCTTCTTGCTTTGACTTTCTCCTCAAACTTTGGGCAATACCTTCCTTGTGCTTATGGGCTCCAAAAATTATGCGAGTGGTCTCTAAAAATTAGGCTTGAAATCCTCTACCAGTCGAACTCCACTTCGTATTTTCCATCTCTTCTTTTTCACTGTCGCCACCTCTGTCACGACATATGTCACGACAGTGATTTATAAGGCAGTTTGCTTCAACATTGTCGCCAATTCTGTCACGGCAACTGTCACGGAAACTGTCACGACAACTGTCATGACAACTATCACGGCAACTGTCACGACAACTGTCACGGCAGCTGTCACGACATTGATTTATAAGACAATTTTCTTCAACCCTTCACTCCAGCTCTGCGGTTATCTTATGTTCTTCTGCTGCCCTGGATGCTGCCACGACAGTTATCTTCTCTTCCTCTACTGCCCTAGATTCTGCCACGACAGTTATCTTCTGTTCCTCTGCTGCCATGGATGCTGCCACGGCAGATACCTGCAAGAATTGACCGAAATCAGCAGCATCTGTGCAAAATTATCCCTCTGTGATGTTTATGCAAATTCTATCCTAAAATGCAACTAAACATGCTTGAGTGCATCAATAATATGGATAAATGAGGGCTAAAATATAGAACATTTATGCACTCAACAGCGAGTAATCCCATCATTCTCAACATTGGAGGATTCTCCAACTTCCGTAGTTCTCGCTCTCTTTTTAGGAGCCATAGAAAAATTTGAAAATAAATCAAGGCACAAGAAAACAATGTATGCATAACCTCACATTCGATCCAAAACTAATTCAATTGATCAAGGTAGGAAAAGAAAATTCTATACAATATAGGTTAAAAATATATACATATATAAAAAGGAATTTTGGTAAAGAAAAAATTGAAAATCAGTCAACATTAAATATACAGTATAATTTTATATTCGAAACAAAAATTTCAGATTTTGAAAGAAATTTTGCAAAATCTTGAAAACACATATTATATATGTATTTTATGTACAACAATTAGCATAAAATAATATAGTAAAATAAACGAACTTGAAAAGAAAAGATTTTTACCTTGATAAGGGATTAGGGATGAATGCTTGAAGATGATGCACAATTTGATGAAATAGCCTTGAGTTTTGAGTTGTGGAGTAAAAACCCTCAAATATTTGTGTGAAAAACAAAGGGTTTTGATGGGTATGTATAGGATGAAAACCTAGTTTTTTTTTTTTTTTTTTGGGGGGGGGGGAGAGATTGAGTTTTAATGAAAGTAGGTTTGAAGATGGAAACCAATTAATGACTCAAATTAATAATCTGTCGTCGCGAGTACCGATACACCAGAAGGCGTATCGAAACATGTGTATTGGAACATGTTTACGCGTACCGAAACACCTTACCATACCGGTACATGTTTTATTGTACTGAAATCCGATTAAGCTTCTTTGTATCGAAACGTGTTTAATCGTTTCGATACCATCTACCTAATATTTAAGCTTAGGGATTTGCTCAAGCATGCCATATCGAAACAACCTTGCCTGTTTCGATACACCTTGCCCAGAGATACATTTTGGGCACAAAGGTGTCCAAAAATTAGATTTCTAATGATCCTAAATGCATGGATATGAGATATGAACAAGATATATGGACTAGAGCAGATACATACTCCCCCTAACAACAAGCATAGATGCAAAAGGAGGCAAATCAACATAAGCATGAGCATCAAATAATTTTAAGCACATTTTTGGTCATTTGGGACCTAAAAGGGTCAAGGAAGGCTGATTAAACCTAACTCTCTCCGAAGGGTCCAAAAACGTTCTTTATCTAAAGGTTTGGTAAATATGTTTTCTAATTGGTTCAAGGTATCAACATATTCTAGAACTACATCATTTTTTAAGACAGGGTCTCTAATGAAATGATGTCTAATTTCTATATGTTTGGTTCTAGAGTGTTGGATGGGGTTCTTAGTGAGATAAATGACACTAGTGTTGTCACACTTACAGGGTATGGTATCTACTTGAACACCATAGTCTAAGAGTTGTTGCTTCATCCAAAGAACTTGAGCACAACAACTCTATAAGGATATGTACTCTGCTTTGGTGGTAGATAAGGCTACGCTATTTGTTTCTTAGAGAACTAAGATACGAACTCTCTAAGGATATGTACTTCACTTTGGTGGTAGATAAGGCTACGCTATTTTGTTTCTTAGAGAACCAAGATACGACACACTTACCTTCCTCATCTTTGACAAGCTTGATTGATGAGCTCATTGGAGTGGCTTGAGGCTTTACGTTCTCTAAGCCAAACTTCTTGAGCATGTCCTTTATGTATTTTGCTTGATTGATGAAGGTGTCATCTTTCCTTTGCTTGATTTGGAGCCCCAAAAAAATGAGAGCTCTCCCATCATTCTCATCTCAAATTCACCTTGCATTAGCTTAGAAAATTTTTGGCAATAAAATTAATTAGTAGAACCAAAAATAATATCATCAACATATATTTGAACTACTAAGATGTCATTGCCATATCTTTTAATGAAAAGTGTAGTATTCACCTTGCCTTTTTTGAAACCTTTTTGAATTAAAAAGTTTGAAAGCCTTTCATACCAAGCTATAGAAGCTTGTTTTAAACCTTAAAGAGCTTTAGTTAGTTTGAAAACATGGTTTGGAAATTGTGGATCTTCAAAACCCGGTGGTTGTTCAACATACACTTCTTCATTTATAAAACCATTTATAAAAGTACTTTTCACGTCCATTTGAAAAAGCTTGAAATCATGATAACATGCAAATATAAGAAGCATCATAATAGCTTTCATTCTAGCTACGGGTGTATATGTTTCATCAAAATCAATTCCCTCTTCTTGAGTGTAACCTTAAGAAACAAGCCTAGCCTTGTTCCTCACTATGTTACCACTCTCATCTAGTTTGTTTCTAAATACCCACTTACTTCCTATAGTAGATTGATTATCAGGCCTATCACTAATGTACATACTATATTTCTCTTAAATTGATTTAGTTCCTCTTGCATAGCCAATATCCAAAAATAATCTTTTAATGCTTCTTTGATATTTTTAAGCTCTATGCATGAGATGAATGCAACATGATTCATAAGTTTGAGAGGGGATCTAGTAGTTACCCCATTGGATGGATCACCCAAGATTTCACCACCTTTGACATAATTGAACTCCCTTAGGTATGTCACATCCTTTTCCTCAAGAGCCAAGTCTTTCAAGGCTTCAAGAGGTGGATCTTGTGCCTCCTCTTCTTTAGTTGGAATCTCATCCACCTTTGATGTTTGTTCTTCATCAATGGCTTCAATGATCCCTACATCATCATCATCACAAGGTTCCTTCCTCGGAATGAGGTTATCATCGAAAACAACATGTATAGACTCTTCAACAACCAAAGTTCTTTTATTAAATACCCGGTAGGCTTTAGAGTTTAGGGAATAACCCAAAAATATTGCTTCATCACTTTGAGCATCAAATTTACCTAAGTTGTCTTTTCCATTATTTAAAACAAAACATTTACAACCAAAAGGGTGTAAATAACTAATGTTAGGCTTTTTGGATTTTAAAATCTCATAAGGTGTTTTCTTTAAAATAGGTCTAATGATTACTCTATTAATAATATAACAAGACGTATTAGTGGCTTCTGCCCAAAAATACTTAGGTAAATTGTTTTCACAAAGCATGGTCCTAATCATCTCTTATAAAATTCTATTTTTCCTCTCAGCTACCCCCATTTTGTTAAGGAGTGCGAGGAGCCAAAAAATTATGGCTAATACCATTTTTATTACAATTATCTTCAAAACTCATATCTTGAAACTCGGTTCCATAATCACTTCTAATATTTGAGATTTTAAAATCAAGATCATTTTGGGTAATTTTTGTAAATGTGATAAATTTTCTAAAGCCTCATCCTTAGTACTTAAGAATAGAACCTAAGTGTATCTAGAAAAATCATATACCAATACAAATGCATATGACTTACCACCCAAGCTCATAGTTCTAATAGGTCCAGATAAATCTATGCGGATTAATTGTAACACCCTACTAGTCGAAACATCATTAATGGGTTTAAATGAGGTTCTCTTTTGTTTACCCTTAGCACAAGCATCACATATTTTATCTAATGAAAATTTTAGTTTGGGTAAACCTCTAACTAGATTTTGGGAAACCAATTTTTCTAAAACACTTATGCTAGCATGCCCTAGTTTCTTATGCCACAACCATGCATCATTCTCATCATGTGCAACTAAACATGCATGGGATGAATGTATGTCATTTAAATGAACCATATAAATGTTTCATATGCGATAACCAATGAACATTATTTTATTTGTTTTAATGTTCACAATTTTACATCCATTTTTATCAAAATGAACATCAAAACCTTTGTCACAGAGTTGACTAATGCTCAATAGATTATGTTTAAGACCATTGACATGTACTACATTTTCAATAAGAATGGATTAGAGGTTACCAATAGAGCCAATGCCCTCAATATGGCCTTTGGAGCTGTCACCGAAAGTTACCACTCCACCATGCTTTGGCTTGAGCTCTATGAATATACTCTTGTCTCTGGTCATGTGTCTTGAGCATCCACTCTCAAGGTATCATATGTTTTGACTTGATGCTTTGGCCTTGTAGTAATGCTCCCCCTACAAATAAAGATTAGTTCTTTAATTTTGATACCCGAACCATTTTGGGTCCATGCGTGTTAGCTCCCCAAAACTTGGTTCCCTTAGGAATCCAAGATGAAATAGCAACAATATTATTAGAAGATACAAGTTCCTTAGGAACCCATACACTTCTAATCCTCTTAGCTCTAGGATGCCTTTGAGAGCCACTTTGTTTGTAGTTAAAATGCTTTCTCTTTACATATTGGGTTTTTGAAGAACTACCCTTTTCAAAACTACTTTTCCTAATAGCAAGAGAAGTTTTAAGATTATCCACTTTCTTAGTGTAATAATCTTCGAAATTGGAAAAAAAAAGTTTTTCAATATCAAGAATTTTATTTTTAAGCTCATTTGAAAGATTTATCAAGTATAAAACCTTCTTTTCCAATTCAAAATTGGTTTTTGAAAGAGACTGATTTTGAGATTTCAAATCAGAAATATTTTTCTTGTTTTTCAAAATAAACTCTTTATATTTCTCAACTAATTCATCGTAAAAATCTTGCAACTCATCATAGGCATCATATAGTTTATCATAAGTAAGAGATGATGAGTTAGAGTTTACTATAAGTTTCTCCTCAAGGGCCATGAGGCAAAGGTTAGCCACTTCATGCTCCTCATCCTTGGATGATGACTCCTCATCACTCCACATTGCTACTTGAGCCTTGAGCTTCTTCTTTTTCTCAATGCTCTTCTTCTTTATTTGAGGACAATCGATGCGTATGTGACCCGGCTTCTTGCACTCATAGCAAATGAGTTGGTCTTTTTCTTCTTCTTTGTTCTTATTCTTGAAGTCTCTTCTTCTTGAAAACTTTCTACCACGATTGGACTTCATGAACCTTGAGAATCTTTTGGCTATCATAGGCAATTCTTCAAACTCTTCTTCCTTACTAGAAGTGCTCTCCTCTTGTGGTAGAGAGGCTTTGAGAGCTACTCATTGTTTCTTCTTCTCTATCTCTTGCTTGACTATTTTCTTCTCTTCTTCTCTCCCTTATTTCATAATCTTATGAGTAAGAAGAGATCCTACCAACTCATCGAGCTTCAAGGTCTTCAAATTCTTTGCCTCGATGATTGCAATTCTCTTCCCATCCCATGATTCAGGAAGTGAGTAGAGAAGCTTCCAAACTAACTTATCTTCGGGGATGATCTCTCTGAAGCCCTTTAAATCATTTACGATGACGGAGAAGAGATCAAACACCTTCGTTACGATCTCATCGGCCTCAGTCTTGAAATTCTCGTAACTAAGGTTGAAGATCCCGATTTTCATCTCCTTCACATCGTTTGTTCCTTCGTATGTGGTCTCAAGAGTGTCTTACACTTCTTTGGCACTTGTGATCAAGGACACTTTAGAGTAGATGTTCGGTCCGAGTGAGAAAAATAGCATGTGCAAGTCTTTGTCATTCATTTGCAATTTCTTCTTATCCTTTTCACTTATCTCCGCCTTTATCTTCGGAACAAACCTTCCTTCTTCATCTCTCTTCATGGGAATGATTGGTCCATCTTCTACCACATCCCATATGGTGTAATGATTTGAATTGATGAAGAGGTGCATTCAATTCTTCCAATAGGGATAGTAATCCCCATTGAAGGATGGTGATTTGGTGATAGATTGAGACTCGTACATGCTTGGCCTGGAAGTAGAAGCCATGGCTTGACTTGTAAGTTGATCAACACTATTTTAGGATCTCCTTTAGTGGTTGTGAAGCCTTCAAAGAGGTAGGCTCTGATACCAATTATTGAGTGGATCAAATTAACTGATATGGCCAAGAGGGGGTGAATTGACACTTTAAAAATTGGCGGGAGCAAAAAGAACAAGCAAAAATGATAGACAAGGCACTTATAGTAGTTCAAGCTTCTAAAAAAGCTCTACATTCACTACCTTAGCTCCCACTAAGGATTTTCAACAAACTCTCCACTAATTTGTTCTTCCCCTTTTCTAGGCTAAGGAGGCAAAACTTTACAAATGTTCAATCTTTCTACCCAAAAATTGAACCACAAGACTCTCACTTTATAAAGAAGGATATTGGCTATTACAATTGATCTCTCGCAAGATAAATATAGCCTAATTGATTTACAAACACTCCTCAAACTCTAAAATTTGATTTACTATAAGAACTCAATAAGTTGGGTACAAGAATTTGACAATAAGTACTAAGGTTTGGATTTTATTGCTTGGATGTTTTTTTGAAGTTAAATAGTTGTTGTTGAAGCTTTTGAGGCTCGTATTTATACCCTTGCATTGATTTCTAGCCGTTAGGGTGGTTGAGGTCATCAATAAAGACGCTGGAGCCTTTATTTCTCACCATAAATGCACTTCTGCACATGCCCGTATCGAAACACGAAGACCCGTACTGATCTCTGTCTCAAAATAGAAAGAGTCGTTGCAGGTAATAAATATGGGCATATCAAAACACAAGAACGTGTATCGAAACGGTATAAGGGGTCGTATCGAAATGACTTTGGTCGTACCGATGTAATTTTTCTCACTTGAGCTACTGCCAAAATTCATATCGAAATGGCTTTAAGGCGTACCGATACGGGTTAACTGCCTTTTAAAAAATTGCTCGTTTCCAATAACTGACAAGTAACGGTCAAAAATAATAAATGCTAAGATTTTACAAATCTCTCAGGCCGTATCGATACAAGATGCTTAAAATTCTTAAACCCTAAAGAAGTTTGTATCAAAATAGTATAGGCTGTATCAAAACAATTCTTCTCGTAGCCAAAACTGTATCGAAACACCCTTGGGTGTATCGAAACGCCTATACGTTTTTGTATTGTTTGGCTTACAAATACTTAGAAAATTTTATAAGGTTTAAGTTTTGACTTTAGAGAACAATTTGGGCTTTAACATTAGTGGTGTTCAGCGGCGTTCGTCGCACATGATACACCCATCCCTATATTTTTCTATAACTTTTGTTGTGTTCGCCTCCATCTTTCTTTTTTTCCTTTTTTTTCTATCTTGTTAATTTTTTTTCTACATATTTAAATTTTTATGTGTTTTGGTTTAATAAGTCTTTCTTCTTTTTTTAATGAAAATGGTAGTTTTTTTTTTTTTGCTCTTTTAACACAATTTTTCTCCTCTTTTAACACGTTTTCTCTATTTTTCATGGTTAGATTTGATTGTCACCTCTGCAGTTGGCGATTATTTAATTATCATGTTGATATACCCCTAGTTTGGACCCTCATATTGGTTCTCTCGTATTGATAGGCGCTTGCAATCACCAAAGATAGTTCGCGGTTGAGTTGTAGTAAATCCAATTTTGTCAACGTGTTCTCATTGTTAAATACATTTTTATATTAGCGCTGATGATGTTTACCCTTCAACGACGACAATGATGTTTTTTTATCTATCATTTTTCGAGTTGTTTGGCTAGGTTTTAATCCTTTGTCATATTTTATGTTTTAGTGTTGTAAAGCATATGTTTGATTTTGATATAACAAATTGTTTTGAGGACTTATTTGCAAAGTAAATAAATTTTAAAATTTCAAGGACCCATCAAATAATTAATAATTACTTTAAAATTTTAATTAAATTATTTTTTATATGTATAAAAAATTTATTTTTTTAATAAGGATAAACTATATATTTAGTACCTTACCTATTTCCGTATTTCTATTGAACCCTCATTATTTAAATATTATTTTAATTTGACCTTATTTTTTATAAAAATAATTTAACCCTTAACCCTCAACCTGAAACCCTAAACTATTAAACCTTAAACCCTTAAACTCTTAAACTTCTACCCTAAACCATATACCCTTAAAAATAATTTTATTTAATAAAATTCTAATGTAATTTAAAGATTACAAGAAATAAATGAATAATCTAATAATTTATTATGGTGATTTTTCATAAAAATCTAATAATTTAAATAAATGAACAGTCTAATAATTTAAACTATAGTCCAACTCATGGGGGAAAAGGGTAATTTAAAGCTTCCTTAAAAATAATTTTATTTAATAAAATCTATATACTTCTGTTGTCGATTGTTGTGCGGAAATATTGAAGCGAAATGGAATTTCTCATGTTGAACATAAAAATCTAGCTGTTGAAGATGCTATGATGCCTCTTGCATGTAGTAGAGAGCCTCATGGTTTAAAGTATGAATTTGTTAACGGATGCTCGGGTGTGGACGGCCATAGTTTTGATGATGTACATAAAACTGTTATGCTGAAAATCATAGATGTTGAAAGTAGTTAAAGTTAAATATGGATCTTTTACTAGCTTCTACAAAAGATGAGGTGGATGGAAATGGTGAGTGCACTTCCTCTAGTCTAATATGGCTCCCTGAACTTCAGAAGCAGACGGAAGTTGAGGAAATTGGGCTATCTAGGGCTTGTGCTAATGAGGAAATTGAGATTAGTGGCGATAGTAGTTGTTCTAGGTTATGCAATATTTGTGGCCATTCAGGAACAACACAGAAGATGTTAATATGTGACAGTTGTGAAAAGGCATTTTATATGCGTTGCTGCAATCCCAAGATAAAGAAAATTATTTTTAAGGGTATATGATTTAGGGTTTAGGTTTAAGAGTTTAAGGGTTTAAGGTTTAATAGTTTAGGGGTTTTAGGTTGAGGGTTAAGGGTTAAATTATTTTTTATAAAGAATAAGGTCAAATTAAAATAATATTTAAATAATGAGAGTTCAATAGAAATACAAAAATAAGTGAGGTACTAAATATATAGTTTACCCTTATTAAAAAAATAAAATTTTAATATATATAAAAAATAATTTGATTGATTTTTTTAAAGTAATTATTAATTATTTGATGG
Organism: Hibiscus tridactylites; assembly: GCA_958450335.1. Taxonomy (NCBI): domain Eukaryota; kingdom Viridiplantae; phylum Streptophyta; class Magnoliopsida; order Malvales; family Malvaceae; genus Hibiscus; species Hibiscus tridactylites. The sequence continues at coordinate 66,795,062 of OY288287.1, read as the reverse complement.
ATCCTTAAAATTTTAAATATTTATTAATTAATTTAATATATATATAAAATAATTTGATTGATTTTTTTAAAGTATTTATTAATTATTTGATGGATCCTTAAAATTTTAAATATTTATTAATTAATTTAATAGTATTCAACAATATTTAATATTAGTGGTGTCTAGCGGTGTTGGTCGCACGTTGTAAAATTTTTCAAAATATAGTGAACAACCGCTTAACTAAATACCGATGACACTACTTTCATAAACTAAAAAACAACCCTTAAAAAGTAAAGAAAAAATCGTAGAAAAATGTAGGCAGTTTTCACTCTTAATTTTAAGATTGCGTAGATCGGTTTTTAATAGAATTAATTTACAAATGCAAAATCTAATTTTGTTAATTTATTAATAGGGAGGACTTATATTTATTGAACGATTATGCTTGTTTGGATTAACCCACAAAACAATATGTTTAGTTTAAAACAAAAGTGTTATAATTTTAATCTATTAATGATGATCTAATCGTATTATTAATCAAACCAACAGAATGCAGTCTCTAATTAACTTATTAACAAGTTTGACCAATTTTCAAAGGTCCAATTTTTCTTTTGTTGTACATTCATATATTGTCTCCTTGGAAATTCTATAATAGGGTCAAAGATTGTTGATTTTTTCTTCATTTAGACAAAGTTATGTTAATTTTATTTTTAAATTAAAAGTTGTGCGGTTTCCTAATTTTAGTACAATCAATTAACCATGTTCTTTCTATATAAACGAAGGAAATTCCATTCTCTTGTCAATTAAAAAAGTTTTATTTACACTTATATTTTATTCCTTTGGTGATTCTTTTGATATCAATTAACAATTATCTCAAAATGTCAGCCTTGATCTTCGTCTTTGTTGCCTTATGGGGCTTGGTTGCATCTGATCCCGATCCTCTCCAGGATTTATGTGTTGCTGATAAAGCTGCAGGTGAGTCGACTAATACAGATTGAGTTTTACAGAGGTCCATTATAGGGATGACCTTGTTAATTCATTTTTTTTCATGGAAAATACTTTGATGCACAAGCTTGTGTAAACTAAAGTTTACACAAGCCCTTTAATTTTAGGGTTTAGGGTTTAGGGTTTAGGGTTTTAGGTTAGGGTTTAGGGGTTTAGTATGTAGGGTATATAATTTAAGGTTTATGGGTAGAATTTAGAATTTAGAGTTTAGGATTTAGGGCTTAGGTTTTAGGTTGCTAGGGTTTGTGATTTAGATTTTAAATTTTATAAAAGGAATGTGTAAAAAAAATTTACACAGCTTGTGCATCAAAATAAAATCCTTTTTTCATTCACAATTTAAACTTTTAACTTTATTTAAGGGATCTAGTGGCTTATCTCACTAAAACTAATAGGTTGTTGGTTCCTTAGAAATTAAATTAATCTAACATATGTTATCATTTGGTTGTGTATACGCTTGTAGGACTACACGTGAATGGATTTCTATGCAAGAACGGGGCCAATGTTACAGGAGATGATTTTTTCTTCACTGGTTTAACGAATCCAGCAACGATCAACAATACAGTGGGAGCAGTGATTACGGCAACCAATGTCGACAAAATTCCAGGGCTTAACACCCTCGGTATCTCACTTGCTCGTATCGACTATCAACCGTGTGGCCTTAACCCGCCACACATTCACCCGCGCGCCTCCGAAATCATCTTCGTTCTCAATGGAGAATTGGATGTGGGATTCTTCACTACATCAAGCAAATTGGTCTCCAAATCCTTGAAGAAAGGTGACATTTTTGTGTTCCCCCAGGGTTTGATTCATTACCAGAAGAACAACGGCGAAAGGCCAGCTTCTGTGATTGCAGGGTTTAACAGTCAGTTCCCTGGAACTCAATCAATTGCTGCCGCATTGTTCACTTCAACGCCGCCAATGCCGGACGATGTCTTAACCATGGCCTTCCGGATTGGAACCAAAGGATTAAAGAAAATGAGAAGCAAGCTTGCTCCCAAGACAACTTAACTGACACTACTATTTTGTATGTAATGATAATCGAAGTTTGGTCTAATACACCAGACCAGATTTATGTAATTAAATACGTTATTCAATTACTTCAAAGTTATTAATAAGGTCTCGTGTTTGACTCTTATTATGTGTGACATTTTTTAAATTTGTTTCGGTTTTTTAAGTCTAAATATATTATAATTATCAATTTATTTGTAAATTGTAATTACCTATTTTGATTTATTTATTCAGAGGAAAATGTATAATTCACTGGTGGTGAAAACGAAAAGTTTCGATAAACGCTATTAATTTTAGGGTTTATAAGTTTAAGTGTAGGGTTTAGAATTTATGGATTGGGTGAAAATATAAGTTTTAAGGTAATATGATTAGATATTCAAATTTTAATCTATAAACCCTAAATTTAAAACCAAAACCCTAAATTCTAACCACACCCATAAATTCAAAACTTCTACACTTAAATACCTAAACATTGAACTATAAACATAATCCTTAAACCCTACAACTGAGACGTTTGTAAAAACTTTTTGTTTCTACCGCAAGTGCATGAAGTAATTACAAAATTACCCTCTATTCAGATATATCATTATAATTCAAACTTTTAAAAAAATTAGAGTTGAATAATGCAAAAGATTGTGCATATGATCACTGCTGTTTGATAATTAAAAATACGCATTGAATATAAAAAAATTCAGTTTTATCCGGAAACTAATGGGCCGATGACAGAACATTCAAGCCTGAAGTGGGTTTGGGCTGAGGGTTGTTTAAACGCAGCGTTTTAAATTTGCCACCCATGGTTGGTGCCTGCCTGGGCGGGGTGGCGTTATTTGGTTGTGGACGGTGGTAAAAGTGGTGAAAGGAGAGAAATTTGTAATTTAAATCTGAAATTGGAGAAGGAAACCGGAAGACAAATTTTTAGAACTTGAAATGCTGAAGAAGAATAACAAGAATTTCAGGAAAAGAAGCTTTCAAGAAGACGAAGGAGACGATACAGCCGCCAAATCAGACGATGAAGAAGACAGACGGTAGGCTTTTTCCCCCATTTCCTTTTTTTAATTAGGGTTTTTAAAAAAATTCTAATTTTTGAATTTCAATGTATAGGTTGGCGTTAGAGGAAGTGAAATTCCTGCAGAAACAGAGGGAGAGGAAATCAGGAATCCCTGCAATTCCTACTGTGCAAACCGGAAGCGTCGTTGCTAAAGTTACGGAAAAGAGCGATGCCGATGGAGAAAAGGAGGAGCTTGTGCTTCAGGACACCTTCGCTCAAGAAACCGCCGTCCTTGTTGAGGATCCAAACATGTATGTTTTCTTTCCTTTTACACTTTGCATTGGTGTGTGTTTCTGTATTGTCTAATTGTTTATTTGTTTTATTCATCTTTTATGTAATTGTTCTGTGAACTTAGGATAAAATATGTAGAGCAAGAATTGGCTAAGAAAAGAGGAAGGAACATGAATGAGAGAAATGAAGTTGAGAATGATTTAACCCGTGCCGAAGATGAATTGTACAAAGTTCCCGAGCATCTTAAAGTGAGTTTCCTTTTCATTTGCAAAGAAATTCCATCGTTGTTCTTATGAACTTTTTGTATTTGATGTTTAGTTGATTACAAGAACATTGTTTTTTGAGTTCGGTTTATTGTTTTTTTTCCCATCATTCGACTTTGTTTGTCTCATTTAAACAATGCTACTTGATTATTTTGTTTAAAAAAATTATGCAACGTCTTGTCTTATTCCTTGCAGGTGAAAAAACGGAATTCCGAGGAAAGTTCAACCCAATGGACCACTGGGATTGCTGAAGTTCAGCTGCCTATTGAGTATGTCTTTTACTGATCTTTAATTTTAAGAACATAAGCTTCTGCTGGTTTTCTTCGATATAGGGAAAATTTAACTTTTAGAGCAGACTGCAAAGCTTGTTTAGCTGATGTGCTGCTGCTAAGAAAACGTGATATGATGTCTTTAGACCAACTAAATGATGACAAAAGTGTGCCACCCTTGTTCTGTAATATATTAATCGATGTTGTATTCTAATGGCTTCTTTGATCGCAGATACAAGTTGAGAAATATAGAGGAAACAGAGGCTGCCAAAAAGCTTCTACAGGAAAAGCGGCTCATGGGACGGGCAAAATCAGAAGTTAACATCCCATCAAGTTACAGTGCTGATTACTTCCAGCGAGGCAGGGATTACGCTGAAAAACTTAGAAGAGGTTGCTTACATTTTCTTTCCACGCTTTTGTAATGAGATTAGTTCATTTCGATTTTCTCTGCAAATTGCTTGCTAGTTGGAATCAGTTGGTCTTTTCCCTCTATTATTATGAATTGCAATCTTTATGTCTGTTTGTTCGATTTTGCTTCTTCTCGAAGTACGTCATGTTCACCCGTTACCCCTATTTCTTCCCCCTGAACTTGCAGAACATCCCGAGCTGTACAAGGACAAAGGTTCACAGGATGACAATGCTGGCTCCAAACCGAGCGATGCAAGCAATGATGCAGCAGGAAGTAGGCAAGCTGCAACCGATCAGTTTATGCTAGAGCGCTTCCGGAAACGAGAACGCCAACGAGTAATGCGGAGATAACATAGCTACACAAGCAAAGCATATCAGATTGAGCTTTCAAGTTCCATGTCCTATGATGGGCTGCAATGCTCGACTTGTGTACCGAAAATGTTCACTTGGCAACAAAAGGTCAAGTTACTTGATAAACTGTCGTTGTGACTGTTGTACCATCTTAAATTTTCATGATGATGTAGATACTGTTCTTTTTCTTACTAGGTACCACCAGAACCCTAGTACCGTAAACATATTTGAGATGCGTTTGAATTATTATTATTTTTGTCACAGATAACAATTAATAGTTTTTCAGTAGCCATTTCTTTATTTTCAAGTCATTTTTTTACCAGGTAAATATGTGATTTATATTTTTTTTAATATATGTGATTTATATTGGTTGTGACCATGGTTGATGGGCTTAAGCATGTTGGATATGAGTCATGTATATTGTACCAATAACAATATTAATCGAGCTATACTTAATCGATAATTATGCACATTTATTATATTTAAACTATTAAATATATAGATTTATAGATAAGATACGTCTTATTATTTTAAATTATTTATTACTTATACATAATAAATATTTTTATTATTATATTAATTATTTAAATATTAAATTACATTCGCAGATTGAGTTTAGCTCGTTAGGTATATCGTTAGTATAATAAACATAAGAACTTGAGATCAAACTCTTATTTATAGGTGAAAGGGATTTGAATATAATTTTTTTTTGAATTAAAAGGGAAACGCACCTAAATCACGCCTGGTTAAAAAACCTCCCTAAACCTAATGGAGGAAAAAGAGTATGCGATATAGGGCGATTAAACCAATACAACCAAGAGCATGAACCGAAACGGAAAAGAAAGACAAGACCTCCCTATCCAACAACTCCTAAACTGCTACAAGAGCACTCCTAAACCGCCACTCCTATTGTTACCAAGTAGTAATTTAGGCAGCAATTACACCTAAAACCGACACACCATGTCCCCAACCTACAAACGAATCCCTGCACACACACATAAAGCTAACCCTCATCCCAATCCGCATTCAATTTTTCCATAATATTCGCTGGAGGATCAAGGAATCTATAATACAATAAAGGAAGCTCCTTAGCCAATTTAGCGAGAGCATCCGCCACCATATTTGCCTCTCGACGAACCCACGAGAATCGAACCACCCAATTTCTAGCCAAAATCGATGTCAAAGAACCCCGAAGAGATGACGGAAGACGTGTCGGATCACCCATTGCTAGCACATCATACACCTCCTTTTTGTCCATTTCAATAATTACACGAGTATGCCCCAACGCCCAAGCCGTTGTAAGCCCCTCATGTACCGCCCACACTTTCGCTTCAAAGCTAGAACAAATACCAATCTTTTTTGCAAACCCAAAACGCCACCCTCGAGTGATATCGCGACCAACACCCCCACAAAACGCAAATCCTGAAGTAGTGTTTGCCGCTCCATCCACATTTACCTTCACCCATCCCATCGTCGGTTTTACCCATCGCATCACCGGTCGCGAATTCACCACTGTTTCTTTCCTGTTTTGATCCAAACTGGCCACCTGGATAGTGTCATTGCAAACTCGGACTACTGCCTATAGTAACCCCTCCGCACACATCCTCGTCGGCTCAAAGATGAAACAATTCCTCCGCTTCCAAGCCATCCAAACAACGGCTCCAAACAAGATGTCCCAATTCACGTTATCCCTAGGGAAGTAGCATTGATCCGAAAGATTGATCAACATCCAATCTTTGATATTCATCTCAAAAAACCGTTGAATTCGATCCGGCCGAACCACCCGACACCACACATTTTTCACCTCAAAACGGTCTCGTAGGACATGCGATACGTCTTCCACTGCAGCTCCACATATCACACAATTAGCACCATGCGCAAGATGTCGTCGCACACATTCAGCATTCGTTAAAAGCTTTCCATGGCAAGCTTGCCACATGAAAAGCCTAATTCGCGGCAAACCCTTGTAGTTTGACAGCACCGACCATATGCGTTCACCACTATCCTCGACACTAGCTGCTCGCAAAAAATACGCCGAACGCACAGAAAATCGACGTGAGGTCTCCAAATCCCAACCCGACCTATCAACCACCCTAAAAGCACCTGGCGGCTGCACCGCAGCGATCCCCCACACAACACGTTGCGGTAGTAAATGAACAAAGCTCTCCCAGTGCCATCCACCTGCATCATCGACCATGGTGTAAATAGGGGTGCTTCGTTGTGCCTGCACCCTTCCATCTGTTCGATAGTGACGCAAAGGGCCCAAGTTGGCCACCCAAGCGTCGTCCCAGAAGTCTATCCCTCTCCCATCGCCAACATTCCATACCAAATGTTGCCGCATGTCGTCCCAAACCAAGCAGATTCCTTTCCATAAGGACAAACCAGCTCTACATGGCAGCACCGTCGGTAAAGTTCCATGCACCTTATACTTCGATTTCAAGGCTTGAACCCACATACGGCTCGGGTTATCAACCATAGAAAAGGCCAATTTCAATAAGAACGCGTCATTTTGATGTTCGATCCGCTTAAAGCCTAAGCCCCCCCCCCCCCCCCCCCCCCCACAGTCGGTAAACATATTGTTTCCCAATTCACAGCATACATCCCCCTTGAATCACTACTATGCCCCCAAATGAAATTCCTGATGATTCGTTCGATAGCTTCACACACATTTTTGGGCAACCTTACTGATTGTAGCGCATATATAGGAATAGCGGCAAGAACCGACTTCACAAGGACAATACGCCCCACAAAAGAAAGAAGCCGAATCTTCCACCCTGCTAGTTTATCCGACACCTTATGAATTAAATAGTCATATGTTGCTTTAGTAATTCTACCGTGAATAAGAGGCACCCCTAAGTACCGACCAGGGTTAGCCACACATTGAAAACCAAAAGCGCTACCAATATCCTCCTTTAAAGCCACATGCACATTATGCGAGAAGAAGATATTGGTCTTAGCGATACTAACCTTGTGCCCAGAACAAACACAGAAATCATTAAGAACCCGGTTGATCACATCAAATTGTTGTATCGAAGCCTCTGCAAACAAAATCAAATCATCTGCAAAAAAACAAGTGCGATATCATGGGCCCCCCCTACGGAAATAGAAGGCTTTCCATGACCCTTGATCAACCTCGTGCTGAATAGCATGCGCAAGTCTCTCCATGCAGAGAACAAAGATATACGGCGAAAGCGGGTCACCTTGGCGAACTCCCCTAGATGGCTTAAACATCGAGGATTTACTCCCATTCCAGAGAACCTGTGTGGACACAGAAGATATGCAGCTCATAATCAATTTACGAAGATGCAACGAGCGACCAATCTCCCCCAAAGTATCATCAATAAAGGACCACTCCAGCCTATCGTAGGCCTTTTCCAAATCTATCTTGATAGCAAACCACCCTTTCTTCCCCTTTTTGCGCCGCATAGAATGAATGATCTCTTGGGCCACAATAACATTATTCGTAATAGACCTGCCAGGTACAAAACTAGTCTGATTCTCAGATATCCATGCCGACAGAAACAGCTTCAGGTGATTCACAAGAACCTTACTCAAAATTTTATAAACCACTGTGCACAGACTGATAGGCCGAAACTGGGATAGGGACTCAGGCGATTCCACCTTAGGTATAAGAACAAGCAGAGTTCGGTTTAAATCCGGATCAACTTCCCCTTTAATAAACATGTCTTGTATAGCCTTGCAGATAGTATCACCCACGGTCGACCAATTCTGCTGATAGAACATTGCATGAAACCCATCCACACCCGGCGCTTTAGATGGTGCCATTTGAAAAAGAGCCTGGCGAATTTCATCTTTGGTTACTGCTTGCTCTAGGCAATCCCTTTCACAAAGAGAAAGATGAGTAAACTTACCACGGCAATTATACGTGTAACCCTGCGCACCCTCCAAAGTGAATAAAGCACCAAAGAACTCCACACTCATACGCTTAAGCACCACCAGATCTGAAACCCAATCCCCTTCCTCGTTCCGCAAGGAAAGAATCGAATTTTGTCTCCTTCTTCTGTTAGCAATCGCATGGTAGTATTTAGTGTTTCGATCACTACTTTTAATCCATTCGCACCTCGCCTTCTGCCGCCAGAAACTCTCCTCCAACATAATAATTTCTTCTAACTCTTTCTTAAGGGTTTTCTCAAGCTCACACAAAAAATTTGAATGCCGGCGATCTAAAGCAGTATCAATACCACGAATCCTAGCCAGCAGCCGCCTTTTTTCTTTCCCATCTCACAGGAAAAATGCTTACTCCAATCCGCCAACCCCCATTGCAGATTCACTATATTATCACCATAAGTTAACGAATTATCCCAAAAAGACGCAACCACGGATTCAAAGTCCTCACCATGCTGCCAAGCAAAAATAAACTTAAAAGGCTTATCATCCTCACGTGTCAAGACCAGATTCGTCCGCAAGAGAATAGGACGGTGATCGGAACCAATCCGATCGAGATGCTGAACTAAAGTCCCCGGAAACACAGACGACCATTTCGTATTCATGAGAAAATGATCTAACCGCTGAAATAAATTCCCCCAAGCCCAAGTATACTGGGGACCCTTAAACTCCACATCCATAAGGGCCTCATCAAAAACGAAATTCTGAAAATCACGGCTGATGTAATTTCTCCCCACAACACCTCCACGACGATCATCCATATGCAAAATAGCGTTGAAATCACCCCTAAAATCCAAGGATACTCATCACCCGGATTAAGATCACGCAATTGCGGCCAAAGATATCGCCTATATTGAATATGATGACTAGCATAGACAATAGTCCAGAAGATGGGACAAGGAAGCATCCCTCCTTCAATCTTCACATGAACAAACTGATTCGAAACCGATAAAACATTTACCACCCAATTCCCATTCCAAGCAAGCCAGATGCCTCCACTAAACCCCTGAGCTTCAACCCGAAAAGAAAACCGAAATCCCAAGTTACTAACGATACGATCAACCCTTTCCCCACTTACTCTAGTTTCCAGCAAAGCCACAAAATCAGGCCTACACTCATTAACAAGCCTACGAAAGCTATCCTTAAAGACGGAGCCAGCTGCCCCTTGCACATTTCAAACGGAGACACTAATCATTAAAACAAAAACAACGATGCAGAAAACGGATACCAACCTAGTCCACAACCATGGTGGTCGTCGATGCCCCCTCACCACTAGCTTCCGACACCTCCTCACATGGCGTGTTAACAGCTCCATTCGCACCGTGATTCCCTTTTCCACGATCATCAGTAACAACCTGTCCGCCGTTCAATGTATCCGGCGGTCTAAAATGTAAAGGGTTTTGCTGCAACGCGTCCAGCTTGCTCGTTTCTGCTTGAACCCATGCAGAAAGAAGCGGTTTCGCCTGAGGTTGATCAACTTTCTTCATTCCCCTTAGGAGAGGCTTAGCCACCCCACGACTAGATTTTTGTACACCTTGGAACTTCACCTTCGCGCCATTTTTGTTTGCCATGTGAACTTTACGACCATCGTTACCTATAACAATCACCTTATGCGTCGAACCTGTTTCTGTCACCTCACGTTTACTCACGCACGGGACAATCCCGGGAACAGTCGGTTGAACACTCATAGGGGAAACCTCAACCACCTTCTGAATACTATGCTTACTTGATGAACTCCCTCGTTCTACTTGCTTCATCGGTTTTTCTGTATTTTCAGCCTGTTTACCTTTAATCCTCCTAGCCATGTCCCCGGAATCCTCGGCACAAGGAATATCCTCAACTCCCGTATCCTCCCCGCCCAGATTGTCACCATCCAAGTTCCGCAACAAATGAAAACGTGAAATGTTCTTCCCAGCGTCCTCATTTTTCCCGACTCCTCCATTACCTCCACTAGCTCGTGGCCGCCGTTTCTTATTTTCCACAACCATCCATGGTCCATACAATTCAACCCGATCATTTTTGCGAGACCTTTCAACCTCAGACTCAGAGGGTTTCTCCGCATTCTCTGTTACCTTAGTAGCACAAAACTCCATCGTATGCCCATATACCCCACAATGAAAACAGATTTGACTAAGCCCCTCATATTCGAGTCTCTGCACGAAATTATCGATTCTAATGCACGGAAGAAGTGGTTTGGTAAGATCCACCATAACTGCCAGGCGTGCAAACTTACCTCTCTCTCCGGCAATAGTATTATAATCCACCTTAACCACCCTCCCAATGATGTCAGCAATCCGGCGAAATAAACTCTTCGTATAGTAACGTATGGGTAGCCCTGGAAGTCTCACCCAAACAACCACGTGCGATGGGTGTGCCTTATCAGTCGAAAAGCTCCTACTCCAAGGTTGGATGGTGAGGTAGCTGCCAAAAATTGTCCATGGTCCCGCAGTTAAAACTTCGACATAATCTTCCCCCTTTTCAAATTTCACCAAGAAATATTCATTCTCAAGGTCAACCAACTGAATTCGCCCAACTAACTTCCATAGAGAATGTAACCGATTTCAAAGAACTCTATAGCTTATTACCCTCCCAAGAAGATGGATTATCAGTGCCCGCCCCATGCTTCGATCAATAGACTCATGGACGCGATCAGAGAAGCGGATAACTGGATATGGTCCATCTTCTTTAACTATTACATCCTCGTCAAGGACAACAACATCATTCATCGTAGCTTCCTGCGCCGGCCGAGACTTGTCTTTCCCCTCCTTAGTAAGAGCCGTTGCATAGGATGGTTTATCATCCTTCTTCTCCAAATCCTGCATAGCATCATCCGAAGAAACCGACCCTTTCCCCACAACGTCCGCCCGTGCAGCATCAAAAATAGGGTTATCCAGAACCTGCATATGGCCTTCAACAGAGACATCCCCACACACATCCCCTTTCCCAGTTGTAGCATCCCGGCTGGACCCATCCAGGACCCCTTCTTTCAATCGTTTGCCTTCCCGTTGTACTTCCATGGCCACAGGCGAGCCCGGTCGCTCCAACGCTCCCTCCGTCAAAACGACCGAAACCGTCAAGCTTCCCACTCCTCCGAGACCCTCTCTCCTATTGAGGCTGTTCCCGTGACATCCATCATCCGGTGGCCGTCCGCCTGAGTCCGCGAACGCCAAAGTATCCGACGAAACCCTACTCGGAATATTAGGGTTGTGGTTTTCAGTTGCTTCCTGAAATCCCGGAGCCCTCATATCGAAACCCTACTCGGAATACACACTTGTCTGCTGATTTGAATATGATTTGAATAGTAGACGTATCATCCCAACTTTCCCAAATTATTGTAACTAAAATTTTAGGATAATTTAAAATATTTAAATTTATAGATAAACCATATTTATTACTTTTTAATTATTTTTAACTAAACTTGAGAAAACATTTATTATTATATTAAAACTAAAATATAGTAATATATAATTTCGGTAAATATAAAATGACATTTTATATTAATTTTGAGCTACACTTTCATTATAAATTAAACTATTAAAATTTATAAATAAAAATATGTATGAATAGATATTACCTTGTAATCAATTTATTATTAAAAAAATATTGTAATTCATAAATAAGAAATACATTAATATAAAATATTTTAATTTTTATTATATGAAATAAAATTATATTATTAATTAAATAAAAATAATTAAACACATAAATACGGATGTAAATTCTCTGCTCCTTTTCGGTGCTCCTACTTATGTCTTCACGCTTAAAATTAGGTTTATGGTTTATGGTTAGGGTTTAGGGAATTTAGGATATGGTGTATTTTTTTGGGTATAGGGTGTAGGGTTTAGTATTTAAATTTAGGGTTAGGGCTTGGAATTTAACTTTATAGTGTTTTTTAGTGTTGAGGCATAAGTAGGTGCACCAAAAAGGGGGCAAAAAAAAATTTATCCCGTAAATACATGTACAACAAATGTCGGAAAGAAAATTAGGTTAGGGTTTATGGTTAGGATTTAAGAAATTTAGGGCATGGTTTATTTTTTAAAGTATATGATGTAGGGTTTAAGATTTAAATTTAGAATTAGGGCTTAGAATTTAATTTTATAGTATTTTTTATCTCACTAGTTTAACTTCAATTCAGTTTTTATTCATTGGTTTAGATTTAATGGCTCATATCAGCCAGAATTTTTACATCATTCCTTTAGAACAAAACACCAGAAAAAAAAAAACATAAATGATTTTTTTTTTAATTTTTATTAGCATACTTGCAACCATCAGTACCATTACAATAGAGCAGCCACCGGTGGGCTAACATATTTTGTAAACAAATCACTTGCAGGGCTTCACTGCAAAACGGTAAGCCACAACCTAAGTGATGACACTATATAATACAGCTTTGAAGTAAAAAAAAAAAGAGAGAGAATGTCATAAACAAATACATATTTGGAAGTTCTAAATCTGAACATTGCTTTTGAAAGATTGCCCGAATTGCCAATTCGAAGGCACCACATTAAGCGCAGTTCGAACCTTACCATTACTGACTTGAACCCTGAAAGACAGGCTCTGTCCGTTTAGATAGCTTAAGCTCTGCCAATTGGCACCCCAGTTCCTGGACATGCTTTCCCATTTGTTGGTTTTCGAACCCTTTATCCATACCTTTGAAATCTCTCCCGCACCCCCAACATTTGATATCAGCACCAGCTCGAAATAGTTCCTTCCGTTGATGGTGAATCTCATGCCACCCTTTCTCCTGCATGTCACCCTGGGAAAATGCAAACCGAATTGTTCAAACTTCAAATACTGCTTAAAATTCGAGTTTTTTTCATGGCAGAGTGAAAACAGTGGAGTGTGGACATACCTCCTGTAGAGGACTGGTACGATTCCGGCTCGGTATAGAGCTATGGTCTCGAACGCGGGTTGAGCCATGTCGAAGTGCGGTCGGGGTGGATTACACCAACCGCCGTTGTCGTTCGAGAGCGCATAGTTCGGAGGGCAGAAGTTGGTGGCGGTAATGGTAATGTATTTACCCTTGAGACACCATTGGGGCACCTTTTTCGCATCGCAAGTTATCTGATAGCAGCCTCCACATGACTTGCCGTCGTTAAACAAAGCCGTGCTGAGCGCGGCCGTGTTTGTTCCGTAACCATCTGTGTAGAGATTGCCATAACCACAAGCTCCACCTGCAAAAACCAACATGTTTATCAAAGTTATTCAAACAAAAAATTAAGGAAAAGGACCAAAAATAGTCAAAAACTTACCCATTGTACCAGAAGCATCACTTCCACCATAGAATGTTACATGTGCTGAGAGCCAAGTATGAGCTGCATCTGCAACATGAAATTTAGAAGGAAAATATAAACCCAAAATGAGTATGGCAGCAGTAAATAGATAGGAACTCTGCATTTTCTTTTTCTTTTTCGAGTCAGAGAATATGAACTAAGTATGAGTTTAATGCCACAGATGCATTTCGCCTAGATATTTATAATCAGTGATAGACCCCCGGCTAGCTGATGAGAAATTATTGATGGAAATTTTAAATATTAAACTACCATTGAAATTTATGGACTAAATTAAGGCATGCCATGATCCTTATTCCTTAAATGATAGCATAAACAACCGTAATTTATGATGTCATATGGGAATCCTAATTTTATATTCAAACCCATGTGACAGTAGTTATAAATAAAACTTGGTGCTGCAGTTGAAGAGTTGTATTTTTATGGCTTTCTTCAATCTGTAAGCATAAATGGTGAAATAAAAGCTACTACAATTTATTCAATCTGAGGGTGAATAAAAGATTGGCAAGCTAAATACTATAATTGATTTTTATTTATTTTTCAACAACAGAAGTATTTATTGAAGAGATCATAACCAAAAATTCTCTAATGCTTAAGGGCAATAAGAAAAACAAAACCAGCTCTAACTACTAATTCCATTAAATTTCTGGGAATGTTAATAAATTCAAGTCATTATAGTATCCGTGGTACGTTATTGTACAGTTGAGCTGCAAATTGTCAAGTAGGCAATATAAAATTAGAGGAGAACATTAAATAGTTTATATTGCAGAAAGTTTATGGTTTGAACTTGGAGTCAAAATCTCAATTTTCCGCAACAACGACTTTGCAGACAACAAATGGATAGGAAACCCAGCAATTGCAACTATAAAATCAAAGTCAACTCCCCTTAAAACCCATATTTTAATCCAGGTTTAGACAGGTTTCGCTAGCAGCAGTTGCATTACATGCAACCACCATGAATCTGCAGGTACGGATGCCTTACTTAAGATATAAAGAAATGAAAAAAGAAAATGGTTGATAAGTAGAATCATATATCATGGCGTATCTTAAGGGACGTACACCTACAAATCACATGGGTGATACCATCTTTCAATTCAACTTCCCTACCCAAGTAACCCAACCAATTGCTCACACATGATTTCATGTTCTTGTATTCCATTGCTATAATGGAAATTGTATTTTATTTGTGGCTTTGTATATATTTATATATATTATGGGATCATGGCTTAAAGGGCAAGAAAAATGTCTACTTTCTTAGGTGGAAAAGACTCGAGAAAAAACGTACAATACTAACTTATCAAATACAAATTTGTTTGGTAAGAGTGCCGGTGTATCTCTAGGGGTGTAAACGATGCGAATCGAGTCCGAGTAATGTTGAGATCAGTTCAGTTCGTTAAGAACTCGAGCCAGATATTGACCGAATAATTCACGATATGTTTCATCTCATTTACAACCCTAATAAAAATAATAATAATAATAATAATAATAATAATAATAATAATTGTTAAGTAGATTTATTAACAACAATAACAATAATAATATTTTTTTTAGATAGATGGTATTTTTGTATTTATCCAAAGGGAAAACAATGGACTGCTACATAAAAAAGAGACAAAGCCACTATGCGAGGATCAAAATCAGTTGATCCCCAAATCTATACAAAGTTATCTATTGGTGCTATCATTTCTGTCTATTTTGTATCTATACAAACGTATCGCAATGGAATTCTTTAGATTATTAAAAAAAAATGTCGCTGGAACGGCCTATATCTCGTAAGACTCTTGCATTGCGCTCTTCCCAAATGTTGTACAAGTTTCCTGTCCATGCCAATTTCAAAATCAAAATAGAAGTGATTTACCTGGCCAGTGTTCAATCGCCCACTGTAGGGGTGCCTCCAAAGATCGATGGTTATGGAGTAATCCACACGCGTTTGTGATTTTCCTCCACAAATCACTCGAGTAAGGACAATTCGAAAACAAATAATTCCTACTTTATGTTGCAACCTCGCAAAGGACGCAGCTATCCTCCACGTGTAGTCCCCATGAAACAATATATCCTTTGTAGGGAGTCTATTCAATATGATCATCCAAGATATGAAGTGTTTAGGAATGCGTTGAGAAAACCAAATGAGCTTCTGCCATTGAACTTTGTCATGGGAGAGCCGAGTATTTTTTTCAAAGCCATCTAGTGCGCATGCTACTAGAAATTCCTACTGCGAACAGAGTTTGAGCATGGGGTCGCAGCTTCAGCAATTTCTTTAATATTCAATTGAAATAGAGCTTGTCTTCAATATGCCAGAAGTCAACCATTCTCAGCATGTATGTCTGTATCCAGGCCACCCACAAGGATCCGTCTCTGGCAAGAATGCTTCATAACATATGCATGCTACAAGTTTTAGTCCAGCAAGTGAGGTTTATGAGTCCAAGACCACCCTCAGATTTAGTTCGACATATTTGATTTCAGCCAACACGGGTTCCTTGAACCGGCACAATATCTCCCTTCCAAAAGAAACGCATGCAAATCTAATCGATTTGGGTAATTACTTATTTTGGTAAAATAAGCTGCATGCTCCAGTAATTGAACACGAGTACGGTCGTTTCGATACGCTAAGAGTCGTTTGGAAACTCGTTTCGAAACACTTAGCCACTGTCAAAGCCCGTATCGAAACGGCTTGGAAGCATTTCGATACGTCTTAACGACAAGTATAAAAACAGTTTAAAACTTCAACGGTCATATTTTTAAAACAAAGTTTGAATGCTGTTTCGAAACGTTTGAAGTCGTTTCGATCAAACCGTTCCGATATTCTTCACCCGTTTCGAAACTTGTTCCAAAACAAAGGTTCACAGTTTCAAAAGTGTTCCGGAACGCCCAAAGGCCGTTTCGAAACGGTGACTCTAAAATCACTGTTTTGGCTTCAAAAACACTTAAAAAAATTTAGACAACTTGAGTTTTTAACTTAACCATTTTCCTTTAAATATATAGAGAGGTTTGAGGACTTAAAAATTTGTTTTTATTTTTTTCAAATTATTACTTAAATTCTTTAGTTATATCAAAATTAGTTTATCAGTTTCACAAAATTCATTTCATCCAACACAACATTGATTCGTTTGTTGGTGAAAATCTTATTGTCAGTAGACAAATCCCCAGAATTGGTATCAGGCATTGAAACCGTGAACCAAGAATCAAAGCGAAAATGAAGAAACAAAAGATGAAGAAGCTAGCAGAAGAAAGGCTCCAAGTTCTATGGCGAATGATACCATATTAGGAAACTTCAACGATAGGCAGCAAAACAAGAGAGAAGAATTTTATTTTATTGAACTTGCTTTTACATACAACAGGGGGATCTCTTTTATACACAGGTTCACAACCACTTAACCTTGTAACTTCCATCTAACAAACTAGGTTAGGTTTACCAGCTTTTGTAACTTCCTAACCTACTAACCATAGAGCACACAGGACTGTTGTACATCATAGACTACATTCAACCATCAGCCAAAGAAAGTGTATGAATATACGTAAAGAAGCAAACCTAAATTTCTACTTCTCAAATGCATAATTGTCTATAAACTACGGATTATTAAGAGTCAAAATTTGTGTCACCACTCTAACGTTGCAACAATAATGCAGAGAGAACTTTGGAATCGAAGCAAAATTCATCTACAAAGTGACCCAAAATAACAGATTAGATGACTACACTATGAGTGCAATTTATCATCATAGGATTTTTTATTTTGTATTATTTTTTCAGTCGTGTATGACAGTACCAAATATAATGAGTACAAGAGGAAACTAATCAAGGGAGCTACCTTCTAAGAGAATTTTGTACGAAACATGTAAGGACGGGATACAAAATGCAGATGCACCATATTTTTGCTATCAAAACAATTCAAAATGCTTCAAACCAATTACTAGCATTAACGAATCTCGTTTCGCTGAACTAATCGAAATCGAAATCAGATATCATATGAAACTTCACCTTTCAGGAATCTACCAACCTTAGTTCTTTGATCTTTTCCAGCCATTTCTCCATATGTTCATCATGGATCATAAAACAAGCAAGAATCCATAAAAACAACATTAAATACAAAACGTAATTCTCCTCCGTCTTTAGATATCTGAATTCATAATTAGTCGTAGTATCTTACATAAGCAGCGACTCTTTAAATTCATTACTCAATCACTTAAACATTTTCTTCCCTAATTCAAATAGCAAAATCGTTTTCTGGATAACGAAATTAATCGAATAAATCTGTGTGGAAAAACGAAGACACTTACCGTAGCGGAGAGCATTGGGGAGCGAAATGAAAGAGGGGTTTTGAAAATTGGAAATTCGAAGAATGCGCGGGAATTTTATTGTATTCGCCTTTTCTATTGTCAGAATCAATTCGTTGGGCTAAGCCCAATAAATTTGGTTTTGGTTTTTTTATAATGTAACTTTTGAATGAACGCACACCGGTGTTTAAAAAAATCAGATCCGATTGATCCGATTCGATTATCTGTTGATTTGATTTGAAATTTTGAATATTCAATTCGTTTTTTATTTTTCGGATAATTTGGATTGGATATTTGAAAATTTCGGATCGGATAGGGATAGTGGTTTTACATTCGGATCGGATATCTGATATCCGAAAATTCAATTTTTTTTATAGGTATAAATCTTGTTATATTCGATATTTTTACTTGTTATATATGAAAAATTGAAATTTCCATGGATACAAATATTGTTATATTCAATAGTTTATTGGTTTTTAAATTCGAAAACCTAAATTTTTCATAGATATAACCATTAAATTAAAAAAATAATCAAATAAGTTCATAAATTTCGGATATTCGGATATCTGAGTATTCGATTCAAAAAAATCGAATATTCAAAATTTTGAATATCCGAATTTTCGGATCGAATACAAATCGCTATTTAGGTGATTCAAATTTTTCGAATATCCAAATTTTTGGATCGGATCGAATTTAATATCCGAAAATGAACAGCCCTACGCACACACCTTTTAACCTTAGCCCTTCCTCTAGAATGATTGTCCTCAATCACTGGGGCTAACCTTTTGGATTTGGAATGATATGGATTTCATTTTTTATGTGGATGATAATAATTAAATGCATATGTTATGGATAAATATAAGGGTAAATAAGACGGTAAAAAAATTATTTTTCACAAGTATCTAATTTTTAGAGTTTAGAGATTAGGGTTAAAAGTTTAGCGTTAGGGATTTAGTGTTTGTGGGTAACTTTTATTGTTTGGAAATATATTTTATAGATTAAAGTTTAGAGTTTACAATTTAAAGTTGGGGTTTAGAGTCCATAAAAAACTATGTGGTAGCTTTCGAAACCTGCTTATGAGGAAAAAAGCTTTTTACCAACAGTAGATCAAATAATTACCTTAAATATAATATGTTGATGAAAATATAAAAATAGATTTTTTTTTCAAAATTATTTTATTAGTCTAGTGATGTGCAGTCGATCATCCTTGTGGTGAGGTTGCGGCCTTGCTGTGGTTTGTGTATTAGGCTAAGTGCCATTTTATTTTCGTGTTGTTGTTTGTCGAGCTTTGTTCGCCAGATTCTGTAAATATTATTATATGTATTTTTTTCTCTGATTAAATTTAGAAGATTTTTAATGACCATATGATAATTTTTCATACAAAAATAAGATCAGTCCAAAAAAAAGAAAATAAAAATTATAAATAAACAAATCTGGTAAAAGAAATTCATTTTTAATTTACTGGTACCTGAATGATTATTTTAAATCAAAACTTGAAAATTATTAAAAAAATCAGTTGACTAAAAAACCGACTGAATTAACAAAATTTAATTTAGTTCAAATAATAATTTTTAAAAAATTGATTCGATTAACAATTAAATTTTTTGAAAAAATAACTAATTTAATTTTAGGGTAAACTACTGTGCAGGTCCCTTATGTTTTACAAGTGTACAGAGTTAGTCACCACTTTTGAAAAGTGCATATTAGTAGTCCTCTACGTTTTCGATGTGTAAAGAGTTGGTCACTCCGACGTTAACTCCGTTAGAGACCTAACGGATTGCTGATGTGGCGAAAGGATAAATTACTGCAATAGCCATTAAAATTTATCTCATGTACATTTTTTCTCCTCAATTTAAAAAAGTAAACATTATAGTCACTAATAAAACTGTTTCTTTATAATTTCACCCTTAAATTTTTAAAAATTCATTTTTCAATCCTAAAACTTTACAATCAATTAACACAATAATATTATAAATGCTTAGATGAAAAATAGGTGCCCAAAGTATACCCTTTGAAACTTAGGTGCCCAAATTGCTCCTATTTAATAACTCAAACTTAAAAATTTAGTCCACTAACTACTAAAAAATTCGAGTTATTGGAATTTTTATTTTATAATTCAAACTTTATTTTAAATTTTTGAGTCGAGTTTATGAAATTATGAGTCGAGTATTTTCACATCAAACCAAAAAATTTAATTTTTTCGAGTCAAGTCGGGTTATTGGAATTTCTATTTTATAATTCAAACTTTATTTTGAATTTTTGAGTCGAGTTTATGAAATTATGAGTCGAGTATTTTCACATCAAACCAAAAAAATTAATTTTTTCGAGTCAAGTCGAGTTATTGGAATTTCTATTTTATAATTCAAACTTTATTTTGAATTTTTGAGTCGAGTTTATGAAATTATGAGTCGAGTATTTTCACATCAAACCAAAAAATTTAATTTTTTCGAGTCAAGTCGAGTTATTGGAATTTCTATTTTATAATTCAAACTTTATTTTGAATTTTTGAGTCGAGTTTATGAAATTATAAGTCGAGTATTTTCACATCAAACCAAAAAATTTAATTTTTTCGAGTCAAGTCGAGTTATTGGAATTTCTATTTTATAATTCGAACTTTATTTTGAATTTTTGAGTCGAGTTTATGAAATTATGAGTCGAGTATTTTCACATCAAACCAAAAAAATTAATTTTTTCGAGTCAAGTCGAGTTATTGGAATTTCTATTTTATAATTCAAACTTTATTTTGAATTTTTGAGTCGAGTTTATGAAATTATAAGTCGAGTATTTTCACATCAAACCAAAAAATTTAATTTTTTCGAGTCAAGTCGAGTTATTGGAATTTCTATTTTATAATTCAAACTTTATTTTGAATTTTTGAGTCGAGTTTATGAAATTATGAGTCGAGTATTTTCACATCAAACCTAAAAATTTAATTTTTTTCGAATCAAGTCGAGTGTTGCACTTCCCTACATATAATTTTTAATTTTAATCCGTGTTTGTCCCAAGAAAAACTTCGGCCGTCGTCGTCGTCGTCGGAACTTACGTAGCTCCGATAGAGGCTCAACCGACGTCGGTTGGACTCGGAACCTTAGGAGTTTTGCTCGCCGCCACGTCAGGAGCCCGGATCTGGTGTGAAAATACTCGACTTGATTCGAAAAAATTAAATTTTTAGGGAAGTGCAACACTCGACTTGATTAGTAAAAATTATATTTTACTCTAAAAGAAAGTAATATTACAGCCTGATCATGCAGACACAGGACGCAAGGAGGCCTTGTCCTTATAGAGCGCAACCATATAATTCTTCATACTTATAAACTAAAATTATATTTCATATCATATTATATTTTGCAATACATTTTAACAATAATTTTAAATTAAATTTATATCATATAATCGTAGGGTATTTTCGGATTTAACTATGCTTTTGGGTCCACTTCTGTGAGAATAAATTAAAAATTAAAAAATTAAATTTTTTAGGAGCCCGGACCTTGGGACAAACACGGATTAAAATTAAAAATTATATGTAGGGAAGTGCAACACTCGACTTGATTCAAAAAAAATTAAATTTTTAGGTTTGATGTGAAAATACTCGACTCATAATTTCATAAACTCGACTCAAAAATTCAAAATAAAGTTTGAATTATAAAATAGAAATTCCAATAACTCGACTTGACTCGAAAAAATTAAATTTTTTGGTTTGATGTGAAAATACTCGACTCATAATTTCATAAACTCGACTCAAAAATTCAAAATAAAGTTTGAATTATAAAATAGAAATTCCAATAACTCGAATTTTTTAGTAGTTAGTGGACTAAATTTTTAAGTTTGAGTTATTAAATAGGAGCAATTTGGGCACCTAAGTTTCAAAGGGTATACTTTGGGCACCTATTTTTCATCTAAGCATTTATAATATTATTGTGTTAATTGATTGTAAAGTTTTAGGATTGAAAAATGAATTTTTAAAAATTTAAGGGTGAAATTATAAAGAAACAGTTTTATTAGTGACTATAATGTTTACTTTTTTAAATTGAGGAGAAAAAATGTACATGAGATAAATTTTAATGGCTATTGCAGTAATTTATCCTTTCGCCACATCAGCATTCCGTTAGGTCTCTAACGGAGTTAACGTCGGAGTGACCAAGTATTTACACATCGAAAACGTAGAGGACTACTAATATGCACTTTTCAAAAGTGGTGACTAACTCTGTACACTTGTAAAACATAAGGTACCTGCACAGTAGTTTACCTTTAATTTTATTATTAACCGGACGAACTATTTAAACACTTTACTTGGATAAAAGAAACAAAAGGAGAATGAAGCATTATTATGGGTGACGTGAGGTAGTTATGGGCATCAACCGAAAGTAAGTGATAGGTCTAATAGGTTCCAATTGTGCTTTTAATACAAAAAAAGCTTAGGGTTGTAAATGCAATCCTAGATTAGATTATGTTCATGGTACGGTGCCAACTTAGGACAACGCCCCTTGGCAATTGGCAAATGCAGCCACCATATTCATATACGTATACGTATACACATGGACCACAGGTATGATTTATGACATCAATGTATATACATCTCTCTATACGATAAAATCTGTCTCTAAGACTCCCATGATAGAATTAGAAAGTATGAGCACTGGATTTTGTGCCAACTCATCAATGTCTTTTTCTATTTTGTTTTAAGTTATTTAAGTCATTAATGTGTGTTTTTATTGCGTTGATTAATATTTTGTTATTTAATTATTAGTATTTATTCATTAGTCGATTTGGATGGTTCACTTGTTTGCTTCCTTGTTTTTGGATGATAGTGTTAATTCAATTCAATGAATTGAATTAATTATGATTAATTGTGATGACCTTTTCATCTCAAATAAGATGATAATATTAATTCTAAGAGATTCGAGTTTAATTAATTTTGATATATATAAAAAATAATTTAATTAAATTTTTTAGGAGAATTCAATGATTCATTGAATTGAATTGAATCGATGATGGTGAAATTATTTTTTAATGGTATATGGTTTAGGGTATATGTTTAAGAGTTTAAGGGTTTAAGGTTTAATAGTTTAGGGTTTTAGGTTGAGGGTTAAATTATTTTTTTTATAAAGAATAGGGCCAAATTGAAATAATATTTAAATAATGAGAGTTTAATAGAAATACGAAAATAAGTGATGTACTAAATATATAGTTTACCCTTATTAAAAAAATAAAAATTTAATATATAAAAAAAATTGAATTGAATTTTTAAAATAATTATTAATTGTATAATGGTCCTTTAAATTTTAAATCTTTATTAATTAATTTAATGGTGTTCATCGGTGTTCATCATTAGTGATGTTCGTCGCACGTTGTGGAATTTTCCTTTTGAAAAAGCTACTAATAAGAGCTTTTTTGAAATTAGAAGTTTGACATTTGAGTGGTAAAGATTCTTTTACCTCTTATAATTATCAAAAATATCCAAATAATCTAAATTTAACCTTTTTTATTTTAATTCTTCACTCTCTAATTTTTTTATTCTCACATATTTAGATGTTTATTTAAATTTAATAATGAATTAAAATGTATTAAAATAATTATATAAATAATAAATTAATACATAAAATTTTCAAATATGCTTAGTAATGTTATTACTAAAAAAATTTAATAATGAATTAATTTTTCAAAAATGAAAACAATAGATGAGAAAATAATGGCAAGCGGCAGGAGCAGCAGCGTCCAAGGAGGCAGAGGAAGGGTCTTCGGCAACAACAATGGAGGTTTCAGATCATCTCCGATCTCAGACGAGTGGATTATTTTTGTTGATAACCTTAGTAAGAGGGTGTCTAGAGGAGCTCTATGGGAACTGTTTAGCCGTCATGGGAAAGTCTTAAAAGTCTTTATCCCCTTTGTCAACAGAAGACCTAGATATAGAGACAACACATTTGCATTAGTTCATTTTGCTAATAGGTGGAGCATGGAGGCAGCTATCAAGAGAGTTAATAAAACCTTCATTAACGGAAGGTTAGTCATGGTATCTCAATCAAGATTCTGGAAAGATCAGCGTCCTTCCGGTGCTGATTTCAGGCGTTGAATTCTGAAGGGGGTCCAAAGTTCAGTACAAGCAGAAGGTCATCAGACAACTAAAAAGAATGGGGATGTGAAAAAGGATGACGGGTCCTATCTTGAAGCTGTTTTAAACAAACAAAAGGAATCCCCTGACATCAACTCTCATGACGGTATCGTGGACGAGATGGCAGTGGAGGCGGACGATGAAGTTATGTTGTCCAATGAGAATTCCTGCTGGTTGGACAACTCCATGACCGGTATTGTCAAGAGTAATTTCGATTTAGAGTTTGTAGAGAGGGCATTAGCTAGTGATCAAATTCATGTTAAAATCGCTAAGTGGGGGTTGATGAGAAATGCTTGTCTCATTACCTTTCGATCAAAGGAAGAAAAAAGGGATGTGTGGAATAATAAGAAGGCTGAATTATCGTTTTGGTTTGAGTTTATTGAGGATTCAATTATGTTGGAGGGGTCTCCTTCGTTTTCTGCTTCATTGTTGATTTATGGGGTGCCTCTTCAGTGCTGGTCTAATGAATTTTTTACCTTCTTAGCCAAAAAATGGGGTTCCTTGGTGCATATCCATGATGACACAACGTACAAACATGATCTTACTGTGGCGAAGATGATTCTTAGAGTGTCTAGCCAGTATGTGGTTTCTAAATCGATCCGCATTAATGTTCACAAGCGTTCATTTCTGCTGATCGTTAAGTTAGGGGAGGATCTGCTGGAATGTCGGTCCAACAATGCAACAGTATCTCCGGGGAACGATGCTGAGTTTTGGCCGAAACCTTCGCTCCCTTCTTCCCCCCAGGGAGAAGTTCATGAGTCTCCTCCGTCCAATTACCCCCCAGCAGATGAACAGTTTCCTCCTTTGGTGGCAGTTAATGTCAGCTCGCATTTCGCGGTGGGTGGAAGTTCCGAGGCTAACAGATTTAATTCCCAGGAGAGGCACGTTGATAAATCAGTTTTTTCCCCACATGCTACAAATAATAATGAGGATATTAGTGGTAAGGCTAATCAGTTTGAGCCTAATACCGTGGGGCCATGCCTTCATAATCATATGGAACATGTGGGCTGTTGTGTTCACTCAAATGGGCCGGCTAAGTCTTTAGACCAGATGGATCTAAATAACATGGTGGTTAAGGATTCTTTAGCACAAAATGAGAATATTTCTCTGCAAAATTCCCAATCCAATCTTGTCCCAGATTCTAATGATCGGCTCTTACATCCTGAGGTGGTTATGTCGGACAACGACCTTGAAAGCTGTACGAACCGGGTTAGAAATGTGTCGGTACACTCTTCTTCTTTCTTGAATGTATCAGTATCTATTTGTCCGTCCGGCAATTTCTACAGAGCCAACCACCGAAGATCTATCCGCAGTCGTGTTCGTGACTCCATTGATTTGGGTCAATCGGGAGGTGGCTCAGGTGGGGCGGGGCTATCGAATGACTCAGTTCACCTGACTTATATTGAAGAAGCTCTCGCCGTTTGGGGGGTAAGTAAAATTCTGGGAATTTCTTTTAAAGGGGGTAAAAAGCTCTGGTGGAGAAAGTTTCAGAGATTGAAGCTGATAATTAGTACTGGTTTTGTTATATTCATTTCTGGTGGTTATCTTTATCGATGAAATTTGTAATTATTTATTGGAATATACGGGGTTTTGGTAGGATTGAGAAATCATGTGTTGTCCGTAGGTTATTACGTTCATAGAAGCCTAAATTAATTTTCATTCAGGAAACTAAACTGGTAGACTTCAGTCCAACTATTATTCGAAGGCTGGTTGTAGTAATCTGAAAATAATCTTCTCCACTGCCACGGGTTCAGCAGGTGGTTTGCTTAGTGTCTAGGATCCGGATTGGCTGTGTGTTCAACAGTCTTTTGTTCACAAGCGCTTTATCGCTTTAATAGGGTCAGTTCAGGGGTCTTCTTCAAGGTTTGGGTTCATCAACGTATACGGGCCTTCTGTTGAAGCTGATAAGGATGAATTTTTTTGCGAACTGTTATCGTTTATGAAGAATTACAGTGTTGAATGGTGCTTGGGCGGGGACTTTAATGCCTACATTCATAAGGAAGAGAAGCAGGGATTTTCTTTGAATTTGGCTTTGATAGCTTCTTTCCGTTCATTCATACACGAAGTTGGGCTTCTAGACCTTCCTCTTATCGGCGGCTCTTTCACTTGGTCCAGCAATAGGGATATTCCTACTTATGTTCGCCTTGACAGGTTCTTAGTGGATTCTGAGTTCGGTTTATCCTTCCCTAATTTTGTTCAATCATTGCTCCCTCGCTCATTATCCGATCACAATGCTATTTCATTGAAAAACCGAGAGTGCAATTAGGGTCCAAAGCCCTTTCGTCTGTTCAATTACGTGATGGATGAGGAAGGCTTCGCCGAGCTTATTAAAGATAATGTTCAGAAACTGAAATCAAGCAACAAGAGGATTGGTTTGCTGAGTTTATTAAAAGGCAGTAAAATTGCGATCAAAAAGTGGTCTATGGAGAAGAATCTGTTGGGCAATGTTTCAAGCGCCAATCTGGAACAGGAAATTGCTAAATTAGACTCTGAGTTGAGTAAGGGAACGACACATGCTTCTGCAGCCTCTGAAATTATGTCACTAAGGAAGCTTCTGTGGGTGCAAATTCGGAAAGAGGAAAGGATTTGGTTACAGAACTCAAGACTTCGGTGGTTTTCGGATGGCGATAAGAACACTCGTTATTTTCATTTGGTAGCTTCTAACCGGAAACGTCAAAATACGATTCACTCTTTGATGATTGACGGTAAATTGGTATCGGATCCAAGTGAGCTGAAAAACCATATTTTCAACTATTTTGCTCATTCGTACAACTTGAAGAACACTTTAGAAGTGGAAGATTTAATGTTGAACTTCAGGAAATTATCTCAGTCGCAGAAAGAATCATTAGAAAAAAGGTTCGACGAAGATGAAGTCTGGAATGCTATTTTTTCTTTTGACAGCTCTCGCGCTCCAGGTCCGGATGGGTTTAACCCAGGTTTTTTCAAAAAGTTCTAGGGCATTCTTAAATCAGATATTATGAAGTTCTGTAATGATTTCTTTGATGAGAAGCAATGGGAAAATGGAGTGAATCACTCGTTTATTACTCTTATTCCCAAGAGGCTAGGATCCGATTCCATTGAAGACTTTAGGCCTATCAGTTTGGTTGGAGGAATTTATAAAATCTTGTCCAAAATTCTGTCTCATAGACTTAAACTATGCATGGATTCTATGGTCAGCAAATCTCAGTTTGCTTTCATATCGGGGAGACAAATCCTCGACTGTTCGTTGATAGCAAATGAAGGAATCGACTTTATGTCGAAGAGTGGTCGAAAGGGTGTTGTGTTTAAGATTGACTTCAGACGCGCCTATGACTCTGTGGACTGGTCCTTTCTCATCTGTGTTATGCAAGAAATGGGGTTTGGTGTCCGGTGGTGTGATTGGATCTTCAAGTGCATTTCTTCCGCATCTATCTCGATCTTGGTGAATGGCGCTCCTACTCCATGCTTTAATATTGCCAGAGGGTTGCGGCAAGGCTTCTCGCTTTCCCCACTATTGTTCAACTTAGTTGGGGAGGCTTTACAATTGATGTTTGATAAGGCAGTTTACTCGGGTCTTTTTACTGGTTTTAATATCGGTAAGGAAGCTACGGCTCAGCCTCTTTCTCATTTACAATTTGTCGACGACCTTATGGTCTTTTGTGGTGGATCTTTGAGAGAAGTCTTTAATATTAAACGTATTCTTAGAGTATTCGAAGTCGCTTCTGGGCTTCAATTGAACCTTGGGAAATGTAGATTGTTTGGCATTAATGTGGATGATTAGGTTCTTGGAGATTGGGCTTTGAAAGTCGGTTGCACAAAGGGATCTTTTCCTTCGGATTATCTTGGCCTTCCTTTAGGTCCTAAGCGAAATTCTTTCGCATTATGGGAGCCTTTTATTGATAAATTCTACAAGGTCTTAGCAGGGTGGAAAGGTAAAAACCTTTCGTTCAGCGGCATATTGGTACTGATAAAATCGGTGTTATCCTCTCTACCTACTTATTATCTATCTATTTTCAAACTACCTGCTGAGGTAAATAAAAAACTAATTAGTATCATGGCTGGTTTTCTTTGGGGAGACACCTTTACTCAGAAAAAGTTACATTGGGTAAATTGGCAAGCTGTGTGTAAATCTATTGAAGATGGTGGTTTAGGAATTCGTGATTTGGAAGTGCATAACCGTGCTCTTCTTGGGAAGTAGATTTGGCAATTCGCTAATAACAAAGATAGTGAGTGGAAGCGAATCCTTTGTGGGAAGTTAAATTGGGAGTCCTCTTTGATTATTCCCGATATGAAAAATCATCGATTATCATCTTGGATTTGGAGGGGTATTTCCAATTCCTTCCATAATGTAGACAATTTTGGGGAACTTATCCGTAAAAACTTTAGCCTTCAAGTGGGGGATGGTAAGTCGATCATGTTCTAGTCCGATGTGTGGATTTTGCACTCTCCGTTACAAACTGAATTTCCGAGGATTTTTGCATTAGCTTTGAACAAGTCCGGTAAAGTTTGTGAATTCGGGTCGAATAATAATGGAGTATGGTCTTGGAATATTCAGCTTAGACGTTGTCTTTTTGATTGGGAGTTAGCGCATTGGGATTCTCTCATTTCGGTGCTGTCCTCAGTTAAATCTGTCGGAATTGTTCAGGATTGTCTATTGTGGAAAAGTACGGGTGAAGGTGTGTATTCTGTCAAATCTTGCGTCAAACTATTTTCCTCTACGGATGGCATGCAGTTCGACTGGAAAACATTGGTTTGGAATGGATTGGCTCCTCCGAGAGTGGAATTTTTTCTTTGGCGGGTAATATGGAATAGAGTTGCGGTCAAAGATATGTTGGTAAGACGCGGGATTAACTTGGGTGATTCTAATTTTTGTCCGCTGTGTCAAGCAGCTTTGGAATCAATTAATCACTTATTTTTACATTGTGATGTGGCTTGGAGAATTTGGACAACCATTTTTTCGTTCTGGGACTATTTTCTGGTCATGCCGCAAACTGTTGCTGATTTGCTGATATTTTCGTGGGAACTTAGGCCATATAAATCTCGTGTATCAATCTGGAATTTTGTTCCAGCTGCAGTGATTTGGTCTGTGTGGCTCATGCGCAATGAGATTGTTTTCAATAACAGTAAATTGGACTTCCTTCAATTGTTGTTTCTCATCAAGTTCCGAATTGCTTCGTGGTATAAAGCTCGGTTCCGAGATTCTTCTTCCTCAATCGAAGACATAGTTCTACACCCTCCTTCGGCAGATTTGGGGGCGTATATCTCGTGTCGTGACGTTCCAGCAGCGTGGAGCCCTCCTCCAATTGGTTTTCTGAAGTTAAATGTAGATGGTGCCATGAATCTGAATTTAAATGCTGGTGGCATCGGCGGTTTGGTAAGAAACGCCAAAGGTTTGGTAATTTATTCATTTTCAAAATCAATCGGTTTGGGTCCCCCTATACTTGCAGAGTTACTGGCAGCAAAATGGGGATTGTCCATAGTCGTAGCCGATAGCAGGTGTGACAATTATCGGTTGATTCTAGAGAGTGATTGTAGCTCCCTTGTAAAGTGGATCGAAAATCAGGCTTATTGTCCCTCTATATTTAAAGAGCTGGTGAAGGAAATTGTTGATTTAGGCATGCTGAGGCAATGATGTTTCCGAGTAGTAAGTCGGCTAAGTAATATAGAGGCTGATAGTCTAGCCAAAAGGGGCATTGGTTAGTCGGGTTGGTTCTGTTTGGATCGTCAAATAGTTTGCTTTATTTTCGTTTGTAAGAGGAGACGGTTTGATATGTAGCTGGTTGGTTATTAATAAAATTCTATAGGGACACTCTTTTCCTCCTTCCGCTATTGATCAATATCTCGACAATTGATCGATATGAAGGGGGTTTTTAACGAGGTCCCCAATTCCTATAAAAAAAATTAATTTTCATAAATCTAATTAATATTAATATATACAAAATATTGATAAGTAATAAACTATTCAAACAAGTATTGAATATAATCATGTCCTTATATGTCATTTTGCTTGTTTAAATAGTCAAACAAGAATCAACTAATACAATTAACTAATGCAATCAACTATCACTTAATGTAATCCGCTATCAGTTATCCGCTAATTGTCAAACAGAATCATTGTCTCTTAATCTTGATTTCTGACTTTATCTATACTTACAACATTCATATTTAAATCTCTAACTTAATTTAAAAGATTTAATATTTCAATCTTACAATGACTAATTAATTGTTGATCGTGAATCATCATTAGTCTTACTCATCAAATGTTATCAAATGACAAAATCCCATATCCTTACTCTTACTGTTCCATGAAGATTAGATTTTGCGTGCCCAAATACAATACGTTGTTTGGTCTTAATTATACGCGGAAAATAATGAAGTTTCTCTTTGAGCTTTTACAATAATTGATATTTTGTCTTAATTAGAACATTCATATCATATGTTTATGTGATCTATTTCTTACATTTATTTTAAATAATACTACTACTACAAAAAAAGGAAAGGTACGAAAATGTGAAATGTTGGACATTGACAATTCAGTACAGTAGAGCCGTGGGGGTAATAATTAGTGCTCAAAATAATTAATAATTTCAGCATATAAATGGTAATTACTAATTATATAGTACCATCTAACCTATGATGAATTGGTGATTGATCTAAAAATTTACGTATTGCAGTTTTTTTTTCTGTTTTATGATGATAAGCATGTAACATTTCATTATTTTAAAATATTATATTAATTATCGGTTGATTTAATTAGACGATATATTAGGTCAATTGTAAAATTTAATATTATTATATATGAAAAATTATATCATGAGTTTTTTTCCCATCACGTCATCTATAGGACCAACCAAGAGAAGATTCACTTGGTAGAAAGATGAGATGAAAAAAATTAATGAAATAGATGCATTTTATTGGTTGGTCTCATAGATGACATGGTGAGAAGGACTCATGCTCTAATTTCGAGGTCATTTAAAAATGTTTAAATTTAGGGAAAACTACTTATTCAGTAGTCTACATATTATTGCGTTATTGTTTTGGTATCTCAACTAATTTTTTGACAAAATAATACTTAATGTTACATTTCGTTTCTAAATTGGTATCTCTGTCGTTAAAAATTAATTACATGCTTGCTAAGAGAGAGAAAATCACATGTGGTAGGCTGTCATGCCATTTTCTTTCTCATAGTCAGCATATTACGTCAGATAAAATTATTTTAAAAATACATGTGGCATGCTGATTAGGAGAGAGAAAATAATGTATCAATATGCCACGTGTAATTTTCTCTCATTAAATTTTTAACGACAAATATCAAAATAGAAACAAAACTTAACGTTAAGTATAATTTTGCCAAAAAAATGGAGTACTTAAGCAAAAACACGAGTAAAAATAGGGTACTAGATAGGCAGTTTCCTTAAATTTATGAAGCAACAATAAATTATATATTTTTAGAGGACTAAATAACAAGTTTACCATTATACCAATTTATAACTTTTTCGATTTTTAATTTAACAATTAGGCATTTCAAACTTGTCAAATTTCAGTTATTCTTTATAGTTTGGAAAATATCCACCGACTCCTTAAATCCCAAATTAGTGTTTTTTATGGTATGACAAGCCTCTTTTTATATAATTTACATAATTTCCATACTAATCCTTTGTGTGTTCAATGATCCTAATCATCCACTCGTTTTATTTTGTTCAATTTCTCATTTGTTTAGCGATACATATATGATCATAATTTCTCATTTGTTATATTTTGTTTAGCGATACATATATGATAGTTCATAGTTTTTTATTTATTTAAGTTTAGATAACATCAATCAAGGATGCATGAAATTGATTAAATATAAAATAAAATAAAAACAAGGAAACAACGGGAAACGGAGAAAATAATTTCATCTCAGAGTAAATACGTAAAATTGAATTAAAATTAAGTATAAAATATTTAACATGTATTTATGTAATTGTTAAAGGGATAAAAAAGAGAGAAAAAAACTTACCATTCATAATAAAAGAAAAGAAAATTTAAATAAATTATTTTAAAATAAAATTATGTTTGACATGTGATTATATTACAATATAATAAAATTTATAATTTAATTTAAAAATAATTTAATTATTTTTAATTAAAACTGTTGAAGATGAGATTGATAATATTCTTTATTCTTGTATTTTTGTGCCAGTAGTTTGGGATTGGTTCTTCGGATTAGGGGTGTGAAAAACTGACCCGACCTGGTAACCTGTCTGAAACCCGATCGAGTCAGAACCTGGTTTAACCTGAGAATTCAAAGACCGAACCCGACCTGCATCCGACCGAAACGAACCCGAACCCGAATTTGACCTGTAACTGTAGAAACCGAACCCGAATTGCACCCGACCAAAGTGAACCCGAACCCGAAATTGACCTGTTACTGTAGTAACCGAACCCGACCTGCACCCGACCGAAACGAACCCGAACCCGAGACTAACCTGCCAGATAACCGATTTAACCAGACCTGTTTGGACCCGACCTGAAATGAACCCGACCTGTTTTGAACCCGACCTGTTTTGAACCCGACCTGTTTTGAACCCGAACTGTTATTGACCTGACCTGTTCTTGACCTGAACTGATATTGACCTGAACTGTTATTGACCTGAACTGTTATTGACCTGAACTGATATTGACCTGAACTGATATTGACCTGAACTGATATTAACCTGAACTAATACTATTATTTGATTTGCTAATAATGATAATTATCTGACATTTAAAGATGTTATATTTAATGAATATAAAATAATGTCAAGTATTGAAAAATTATAAAATTAATAATAATTTCAAGTATTAGTAAATTACTAACTTAACTTCAATTAAAAGATAAAGTGAATTAATAATAATTCTAAGTATTAATAAATTGTATTTCTAATTAACTTGACTATTATTTTAAAATAACTTCAAAGATAAACTATTATACTTAATTAACTTAAGTGGAATGAATAACTATTATTAAATTAAAATTTTATACTTAATCAAATTAAGTTAAATGAGTAAAAATTATTAAATTAAATCTATATTCTTAATTAAAATAAAATGACTTAAATTTTTTATTATAAGAATAAATTAATGCTAAATAATTAACTTGCATTCATTTTAATTGAAGTTAAGTTAGTTATTAAATTAACTTAACTTAAGATTAAAAATAAACTTAATTAACTTGCATTCATTTTAAGTTAAGTTAGTTATTAAATTAACTTAAGTTGCATTCTGATAAACTACTTAATTACATAAGTTGAATGAATAACCATTATGAAATAATTTTTTTATACTTAACTAAAATTAGTTTGAAGTTATTAAACTAAATATGTATACTAAACTAATATAAGATAACGAAATTTTTTAATTAACATTACATACTTAATTGACTTAGTAAAAAACTGATTAACTTAAATTACTTAATTAAATTAACTTGTTTAAAATATAATAAAACATTAACTTTGGATGGAATCAGGGATACATCCAAAAAACAGAATAAGGTAAAACTTAAGAAGATTAAAACAATAAATGACTTATATTCAATAATTCAAGTGGTTATACTTACAAAACTTACAACAAACTGAAACTTTATTGAATATTACAAAAAGTTTAAACTTACAAACTGAAACTTACAACAAACTGAAACTTACAAACTGTAAATTAATCGAATTAACCAAAAATATTAAATATTTAACCCGTTATATATGTTCGTTTGTATTCGTTTATCATTTAAACGAACGAACATAAACTAACACGAACAAGCTACATTCCTTAATGAACGAACACGAACAAGAAATTTTGTGTACGTCTATGTTCGTGTTCGTTCGGTTAAAGTTAAACAAACGAACATGAATACACCATTGTTTGTGTTCGTTCGGTGAAAGTTAAACAAACGAACATGAACACACTCTCGTTCGTGTTCGTTCGATTCGTTTACAGGCCTAATTAGCTTTCGCAAATTGTTCCTGTAAGCAGTGATGTATGCTAAAATAACTCCACCTACTTTCTTAATTTCTTATTTTTTATATAAAAAAAAACTTAACATCAGATTAATAACGACAACCTTGAGTGATATTTCATACATAAAAAATACGCAAACTTGTTAGATTTAAAGTTTAGAGTTTAGAAGTTTAAGTTGTAGGGTTTAAAATTTAAGATTTAGGATTAAAGTTTTAGATTTAATCGTTTAGAATTTAAATTTTAAAAAAAATATATAATATTTTATTTACTCAACATGTGTTTCAAAATATAATATATACAATACGTTAAACATGGTATTGGTAAGAGCATTATACATGCAAAACAAATGTATTTTGACTTTCATACTTTTAAAAGTAAAATTAATTAAATCTACCCTATAAAGTTGTTATTTTTTTCATTATTACAAAAAAAGTTTTATCATTTTCTAAACAATGGTCATGTTTAGCAATTAGCGGATAGCTGATAGCAAATTACATTAGCTGATAGCTGATTGTATTAGCTGATTTGACTGGTTAATTGTATAAAATTGTTTGGTAAAATTAACAAATAGACGATAGTTGTTTGAGTATTTAAACAAGCAAAATAACATATAAGGACATGATTATTTCGATATTTGTTTGAATAGTTTATTAGTTATCAATATTTTGTATATTAATTATATTATAAAAAATAATTTTTAGTATAACATTACTAAGCATATTTGAAGGACCTATATATTAATTTTTTATTTATATAATTATTTTAATACAATTTAATTAATTATTAAATTTAAATACAAATATAAATGTGTGAGAATAAAAAAAATACTAGTTTACAAACGTCGCAATGTAAATACGTGAGGGTGAAGAATTAAAATAGAAAATGTTAAAATTAGGTTAATTGGAGATTTTTTATATTTTTTAAAGGTAAAATGATCTTTATAACTCTTATGTAAACCTCTAATTTCAAAAAGCTCATATTAGCATTTTTTTAAAATTAGATGTTTCACCCCAATCCGCTATATACAAAACATTCAAATTAGCGGATTTGACCGGTCAAACCTCTAATATTAGCTCAAACCTCTAATTTTGACTCAAACCACTATTTACCAAACATGGTCAATATTATATATACAATCCACGACATAATTTTATTACTTAATTTGTTATTCTTAATATGTTAACTCTAAATGTTAATAAACTAACTAGTAGTTTCAGTAAAAAAATATGTTATTCATTCTAAAAGACTCGGGTTTAATTTGTTCAAAGAAAAACTCTAAGTATTAATAAACTATCTTATGAACTCTTCTCATCCCATGTGGATCATGATCTTAATTAATTAATGATCCCAAGGGACGTATGTATAAATCTCTGGTATCAAAGATATATCCCATACCATATACCAGTTCTAATAGGTGGGATTTTTCTCTTTCTTTTTTTGGTAAGAGGAACACGTGAAGTCCTGAATGTGGCAGAGATCTATAATGCACGGTTGTATTAAAAGCAAATTTCTGGCATTTAATTAATAGTACACACTATTTTCTCTGATTATAGAAAATGGCCGACCAGTCCACGGGGTGTAAGATTTTCTCTGATCCCAAGGGTTAGGATTTAATTTAAGGTTTGGGGTTTTAATTTAGGAGTTAGGGTTATAATTTATAGTTTAAGGTTATAACTTAGGGGTAAGGTTTAAGGATTAGTGCTACTATTTCAATTAGTGTTTGAGTTTTGGGGTTTAAGGTTTAAATATTTAAGGTTTGTGGTTTAGGGTTTAGGTTAAATGTTTAGGGTTTAAGGTATTGATTTAGTGTTTATGAAGCCTTTAGGTTTAGGGTAATCCTAGATCGAGGGTTTAGTGGTTAGGGTTAATTACTCATGCTTTAGGGTTTAATGCTTAGGGTTTAGAATTAGACATTAGGGGTTTAAACATTAAACCCTAATATTTAATCAATGAACCATAGTCCCTAATCTTAAACCCTAAACAATAACCACTACCCTCTAAACCATAAAACCCTAATATTTAATCTATAGCTCATAGTCCGTAATTCTATATCGAGGGTTTAGTGGTTAGGGTTAATTACTCATGCTTTAGGGTTTAATGCTTAGGGTTTAGAATTAGACATTAGGGGTTTAAACATTAAACCCTAATATTTAATCAATGAACCATAGTCCCTAACCCTAAACCCTAAACAATAACCACTACCCTCTAAACCATAAAACCCTAATATTTAATCTATAGCTCATAGTCCGTAATCCTAGATCGAGGGTTTAGTGGTTAGGGTTAATTACTTATGCTTTACGGTTTAATGCTTAGGGTTTAGAATTAGACATTAGGGGTTTAAACCCTAAACCCTAATATTTAATCAATGAACCATAGTCCCTAATCCTAAACCTTAAACCCTATACATTTAATTACAAATAATAATAATAATAATAATAATAATAATAATAAAAACTAATAATAATAAGCATAGTAAATATATAATAATAATAATAATAATTGTATTTAAGTATATAATAATAATAATAATAATAATAAACCCTAAACCCTAAAACCTAAACGCTAAAAACAAAAATCATTAATCCATCAATATATATATATATATTACATGTACGTATGTACGTATCATTTTTGTATTAATTTAATATTAGTAAACCCTAAACACTAAACCATATACCCTAAACCCTAAAAACCATAATCCATCAATATATATAATTAATGTAGGCATGTTTGTATTAATTTAAGATTACTAAACCCTAAACACTAACCCTAAACCCTAAACCCTAAACCCTAAACCCTAAAAACCATAATCCATCGATATATATATATAATACATGTAGGTATGTTTGTATTAATTTAAGATCAATAAACCCTAAACCCTAAACCCTAAACCCTAAAAACCATAATCCATCAATATATATATAATTAATGTAGGCATGTTTATATTAATTTAAGATCACTAAACACTAAGCCCTAAACCCTAAACCCTAAACCCTAAAAACCATAATACATCAATATATATAATTAATGTATGCATGTTTGTATTAATTTAAGATCAGTAAACCCTAAACCCTAAACCCTAAACCCTAGACCCTAAACCCTAAAAACCATAATCCATCAATATATATATATAATTAATGTAGGCATGTTTGTATTAATTTAAGATCATTAAACCCTAAACCCTAAACCCTAAAAACCATAATCCATCAATATATATATATATAATTAATGTAGGCATGTTTGTATTAATTTAAGATCAGTAAACCCTAAACACTAAACCCTAAACCCTAAAAACCATAATCCATCAATATATATATATAATTAATGTAGGCATGTTTGTATTAATTTAAGATCAATAAACCCTAAACCCTAAACCCTAAACCCTAAACCCTAAACCCTAAACCCTAAAAACCATAATCCATCAATATATATAATTAATGTAGGTATGTTTGTATTAATTTAAGATCCCTAAACCCCAAACCATAAACCCTAAACCTTAAAATAAATTCAATAGTACCAACTATATATATATCACATATACATAATCCCCTAACCCTAAACCCTAAACCCTAAACCATAAAAATAAAAATCATAATCTGTCAATATATATAATACACATAACACAATAAACCATAAACCCGAAGGAACCCGACCTGAAATGAACCCGACCTGAAACGAAACCGACCTGAAATGAACCCGACCTGAAACAAAACCGACCTGAAAAGAACCCGACCTGAAACGAAACCGACCTGAAACGAACCCGACCTGAAACGAAACCGACCTGAAATGAACCCGACCTGAAACGAAACCGACCTGAAATCAGCCTGTCAATTAACCGTTTTGACCCGACCTGAAATGAACCGACCTGAAATGAACCGACCTGAAATGAACTCGACCCGAAATGAACCCGACCTGAATTGAACCCGACCTGAAATGAACCCGACCCGAAATGAACCTGAACCCGAACTGAATCGAGTCAAAACAAAAAATGACCCGAAATGACCTGTAACCGATTTGACCCGACCTGACAGAGCCCGACCTGAAACCCAACTGTTGACCTGTTTTTACATCCCTACTTCGGATGGTGAGGGTGTCTCGGTGGTGTTTCCACAGTGCTTGTTGGGTTTTATAATTTTTGATTGTTTATGTGCATTTTCAGGTGTCCAGCGAAAATGGTGTTGTCCCGTGTGCCTTCGGTTTATGGGTGATTGTCGAGTGAAGAGATATGTTTTATAATTAAGTTGCGCTCTTTCTTTTGGGTGAAGGCGAACAGTGAGGATTCTAATATAGATGAAGCAGTTTGGTGGTGGTGTCCGAGTACTTGTGTTGTTTCAGCCTCTTCTCGTTCTCCACAGATTGGCGTTTGTTGAGAGCCACCATCTTTTGATTTGTTGAAGTTCAATATGGATGGCCAACGAGAGGTAAGTCAGACCCTGCAGACTTTGTTGGAGTGCTTAGGGATGACTTGGGTAAGATTTTAGCACCATTTTTCGGACCCTTGGGGATTTGGGATTTTAATGTGGTTGAGTTAAGGGCGATCAAGTTTGCGTTATCCATAGTCTCGACATTTTCTTCGGCTGGTCGTACCGTGATCATCGAATTGGATTCTAGTATTGCCATTGGGTGGATTTTACAAACACAACGTCAGCCGTGGAAATTATAAGACATGTTTGTATCGATTGACTCCCTTTAATCCTCGATGCGAAAACACACACCATGTCTTTCGCGAAGCGAATTCTCTTGTGGATGCGTTAGCTAAGGAAGGCGTGGATCGCTCGATCTTGTTTCAAGCGTGCCTATGACCTGTATCGTTGTATGTTGGCAGCCTCGTGGTGTTGGCCTCGTAGCGTTGGATTTTTGAATGCAAGGGATGTGTCAAGTACTCAGTTGCTTGTTTGCTGATGGTTACCTGCAATGTCAGTTTTGTTGGCTTTGGTTAGGGGTTTATGCATGATTGGTGATTGACGTGCGCGCGCGTTGGAGTCCGTTGGCTTTGAACATTTGGTTTGTATGCTTTGCGTTTTTGCAGTTTATTTTTTAGATTCGTGTTAGGCCCGATTGTGATGTACTCTTTTTCTCCATTTAGGTTTAGGGAGGTTTTTAATGAGACATGCAACCGAGATTAATTGTATAATTTTATTCTTAATAAATCATACTTTTTCACCTAACAAAAACAAAAATAGTGAAATAAATAGAAGTATTTGCCCAAGGGTAAAATTGATATAAATAAAAAATCAACATAAAACTTCATGGGGTAAATGGAAAGTTTTCAAATTATTAGGGGTAAATATATTTTGTAGCAAACTTTAGGGTGTAAGTGTATTTTACTCTAAAATTATTAAAATTATAGACTTGAATTGTTTCAAATTATATTATACCAATTCAGTGATTTAATATCACAATAAAATTTTGTTAAAAATCATAGTAAAATTGTTAACTAAATTGGATTGAATGGGTCGTCCCTATAATGGGCTTCTGCTGTACTCAATCTAAATTTATCAGTTAATGAGTTGAATAATGATAGTTAAACCCAAAAAACATTGTTAATCAAATTTGTGGTGTATTGATAATAAAAATTAGGGAAAGCTATATATTTAGTACCTCAACTATTTTTCGTGTTATTGTTTTGACACCTAAACTATTATTTTTGGCAAAATAATACCTAATGTTACTTTTTTGTTCTGTTTCGGTACTCCGACCGTTAAAAACTAACTGAAATAGTAACGTGGCTTGGGTTAATAATAGTTTTAGTCAAAATTATACAATCTATCAATTTAGTCTAAAATTCTATCAATTTAAACATTGTTTTAAATTTTAGATAAAAATTGTAAATTCCTCATTTTTCTTCTTCTAGTTGAACGTAATTTGCAAATTTACCCCCAAAATTAAGATGATGTTTTAAATTGATAGATTTTGGACTGAATTGATCATATATATAAGTGTTTTTGACTAAAATTGTGATTATACCAAGTCATGTCATCATCTATGTTAGTTTTTAACGATCGAGATACCAAAATAGAATAAAAATATAACGTTAGGTACTATTTTGCTAAAAATAATAGTTAGAATACTAAAACAGTAACTCGAGCATAGCTGAAGTACTAAATATATAGTTCTTCCAAAATATTATTTTTTCATAATTGTCAATTGACATATCGATCTCAAACAATTCCTCGCCTATTACTTATAAAACAATCATAATAAAATTTATAATCTTTTCGTTTCGAAATTTAATATATTTCTTTGTACGGGCATTGGTCCCCTTTAAAATGGTACAATTGTATACATTTTTTAACTTATAAAGTTATAAGTTATTAGTATATGAAAAATTATATTTTGATCCCAAAAATGTTAAAATTATAATCTAATCCTTACAAAATTTTTAAAAATATAAATTAATATAATGATAAAATTATATTTTAACTCTCATAAATATTTATAATTCAATTTCAACCCTCCAAAAAAAATTAACTTCCCCCTTATTGTAAATTATTATTTACTTGAATAATGTTAAAGGAATTAAGTATTTCTACTCCCACAAATAGTTGTGATTGGGCTGAGACTGGACTCAAGATTTTATGTTAGGGTGAATCTATAAAATTTTAAGGGGCGAATTTATAATATTTCAGGGGCAAACATAGAATTTCAATAGAAAACTTTTAAAAAGATTTTAAAAAGTTTTAAATTTTCAGGGGACGACTGCTCCAGTCCCTTAATCCATCCCTGTTGTGATCTATGAAGCTTTCTTTTTTATTATTATTGTAATTAAAAAACCATAAGAATTGAAAGTTGGCAAGTCGTTTTTGCCAGTTAATTGAAATAAATCTGGCAAATTTGTTTAATTACGCAGACAAGATGGTTGCATGCATGAGTCATGACCAAATAATTCAGGCATCTAAATCTTGTTATGCTGTCATTCATTTATTATGTACCAGTTTATTGGTTAATTCCTTGTAATTTAAGAAATCTCCATCTTGCACGTCAAGATTCAAGTTCACATTCATTCTGATATTTATTTTCAGCCACACTATCTAATTATGTCTATCATTTAAGATACACGAATAATAGGTTTAAATGTTAAATACGAAAATATAAATTAAATTTACAATTTCCGTGTATTTAATAATTAATGTCCGAATTTTCAAAATTAAAAAATATAGAAAAAAATACAAATTAATAATCAAATTAAAAAGTATAAAAATTAAATCTATAACTTACCCATCGTACAGGGACTAATGGATTAATATAACCAAATATATTGTCTCTCTTTGTTTCGGTAGTAACAGACAAATGCAGTTTTCTAAACGCGTACCACATCATGCATCCATAAATGTTCATTTAAGGAGATGAATTAGACATTGAAAGATGTATGAAAACAATAAGAATATTGAGTTCTAAGTCTCCAACGAATTATGGTCTGTTTATTCATATATTTAAACAAATTTATCTCTGAAGTAAATGAAATGATTAATTGAGTTTGGAAATCAAATAAATTATACTAAAAATTTAAAAGAAAATTAGATCTCTCAATTGGACAGGTCAGGTTG
Source organism: Hibiscus tridactylites (assembly GCA_958450335.1). Classification (NCBI taxonomy): domain Eukaryota; kingdom Viridiplantae; phylum Streptophyta; class Magnoliopsida; order Malvales; family Malvaceae; genus Hibiscus; species Hibiscus tridactylites. Next base: position 66,753,424 of record OY288287.1, on the reverse strand, counting down.
AGTTGATTTTAGGTCATATATTTTCATATTTGAGTTCAAGTCATTTCAAGTTATGAAATTTAATGTATAATTATTCGAGTTAATTTAGCGTATTAATTATTTTGAATCAAATGTAATTAAATTCAAAGTTATTTATAATTTTTAATCATATATTTTTTATTTAACCATTTAAGCTATTTTTTTTATCAAAGCATATAATTAAATTCAAAGTTATTTATAATTTTTAATCATATATTTTTTATTTAACCATTTAAGCTATTTTTTTTATCAAAGCATATAATTAAATTCAAAGTTATTTATAATTTTTAATCATGTATTTTTTATTTAACCATTTAAGCTATTTTTTATCAAAGCATGTACGATTTTATTAGAAATGGAAAATTATACAAGAATATTGTCGATGCCTCATTAAAAAATTTTCTAAAACTAAATTAGAGGGAAAGAGTACCAACGACGATACCGGACAAAACAACAACCAATAAAACGAATAAAAACGGCACATATCCACGGCCAAGCCAACTTAACTGAGACAATCTAGTCAAATTCAATTTGATTAAATAAGTTACAATCTTGGGTTAATTTGATCAAATCGTTAACCTTCAATCCTATTGTTCATGATGTTTTTATTAAATAATGAAATATTATATTTTTATACCGCAATTCAAATTTATACAAAATAAGATAATATAAATATCTTTAACCATTAGTTCAACTAATGAATCCTATATGTTCATTCATTTATTACTTTAACCAAATACTCGGTTTGACTTTAAACAATAATATTATCTTGCTCTACTCTAAAAATGTTCAAATGGAAATTGCATGTTTTCTTCCGTAGCTGCTTGCTTTTTAATTTTATCATTAAATTTTAATCATTAATTTTCTCAATTTTAATGTTGATTGTCAACCATTGATAATTCATACTTCTTTTGTTTTCTTTTTTTTTCTTTGCATATTTATTACGTTTTTTTTACATTTATAGCACGTCGATACTTTATGGCATACTTCTATGAATATTTTGTAATTTTTTTATATTCGTATTGTGACCCTCACTTTCTAATTCGTGTTTATCGACGATCACCTAGAATTTTGTCCTCTTTTGGTTGTGAAAGGTGGTTATTGATTTTGGAATTTCATCTAGTTCGCGTTTTGACAATTTTTCAGGGATCCTTCTTACAATAGACCGTAAAATTTTTTATTGGTGCGGAGAAAATGTTGAGTTGTGTGGGGCTCGATTCGTTCAACCGATGTTGCTCACCAAGTGGTGGAGAGGTGGATTTTTGGGTGGAATGATTGTGGAAGCTAAAATGAAATGTGACACAATGATTTATAGTGGTTCAACCTTCTAACCAAGGTCTACATCCACTACCTTAGCTCCCCACTAAGGATTTCTCAATCAATCCACTATTGATTCGTCCCTTTTTCTAGGCTTAGGAGGAAACCCTTACAACCGATCAAGCTTCTACCCAAAGCCTTGATCAAATCCCTCTTTACAAAGAGATAAACAAAACAAACTTAAAACCCTCTAAAAGGTGTTTGTTTGCACAATTAAGCACTCACCCAAAACCTAAAAACACTTGAGCAAATTTGACAATTTTGGCTCACTAGTGTTTGTCTATACAAGAAATGACAATTTAGGCACTAAGACAATTTCTTGATCATTTGATGTTTGACAATATGTGCATTAGCCTTCTCTTGATGCTTGGAGGTTCCTTTTATACTCCCAATTGAGTTTGTGGTCGTTACTAGCCGTTGGGGATGAATTAGAGCCGTTGGGGACTTTATTTCCCTTCATAAATGATGTTCTGCAGCTATTCGTATCGATACGCGTGGAACTGTATCGGTACGGCCTTCATATGAACTAGCCGTTGGGCTCTTGCCAACCTGGGCGTATCGATACGCTTGAGAGCGTATCGGTACGGGTTCACATTTAAATGGACGTTGGGAAATAGCCGTTGGGGTGGTTGAAAGGGGATCGGTACGCTGACTAGGCGTATCGAAACGATCCCGATGCATATCGATACGACAAGGGCCTGTATCGATACGAGTTTTGACAGTGGCCAAACTGGGGCAAAAAGGTATCGGTACGGGGGTTTACCGTATCGATACGGGTGCTTTGAAATCACAAGTTTTACTATTTAAAAACATAAAAAAATCTTTGCCAAAAACCTCTTAAAATACCTCAAACATAATTTCAAGTTGTTTGGACTTAAAAACAAGTTTTAAATTCTTTTCAAATTAGTCCAAAAACATTTTTCAATTATTATATCAAAACATTAGTTCTACAATCTCCCCATTTTTGATATAATAAAACTAACTTGAAAAATTGTTTGGGATTCTCCCCCTTTAACTTTAAAAATGTGAATAAGAGAATTAAGAATGTAAATCAAATGAAGCTCCCCCTTATTCATTTGAAAATTCAATTTTTATTCATTTGAAAATTCAAATTTTCAAACCATTTCTCCCCTTTTTGTTATATCAAAAAGAATTTAAACATTAAGTTCAAAATAACAATAGAAGTAAAATTTGACAAAAATGCAAATTTGGTTTTAAAATGGCTCCCCTTACTCAAAGCATCATAAAAAATGTTAGTCCAACATATATGATCATCTAGACTAAAAATAAATCAAATAAATGCTAAAACAACTAGATTTTTACCAACACTTGAACCCAAGGGAGGATGTGAAGCCTTCCTTCTTCAAGTGTTATTCCTTGTGTGCATGGAGCCCCCCTCAATGTTTGACTAGTTGAACATCTCCATCACACCTAGCAATAGACAATCAAGTAATTTTTTATATCCAAATTGCTTTGGATCCATAAACGTTAGTTGCACAAATTTTAGTCCCCTTAGGAATCCATTTTTCAATGTCATCCTTTTTAATTGAAGTACTAAGTCCTTTTGGGACCCAAATACTTCTAAAACATTTTCCTTTAATAAATCTAGAGGCACTAGATTGTCTAACATAGAAATTTGATTTTCTAAAATTGTTTTTCTTTTCTAGCTTTTTGGAAATCAAATCCTTTTCTTCTTGAACTTTTTGAAGCAATTGTTGTAAATCAAAACATTTTAATTCAAACTCTTCAAGTTTTGCTTCAAGTTCAAGTTTGGTTTTAGAAAGCAAATTATTTTGAACTTTTAACTTTGAAATCAATTTATTGTTTTTCAAAATGTGGCTTTTAACATTTAAAACCAAATCATCATAGGCATCTTGTAATTCATCAAAGAAATAAGAACATGAAGTAGATGAATTAAAAGTTACCCTTGAATCTTCTTCGATGGCCATAAGGCAAAGGTTGGCTTGTTCATCGTCGGTGGAGTCTTCATCACTCCAAGTAGCCACATATGCCTTCTTCTTATGGCTAGAAGTGCTTGCCCTCTCTTTTCTTTTAGGTTCTCGTTCAAGCTTTCTCAAGGCTTTCTTCATAAACGGGGCACACTTCTTGAAGAGATGAACTATCTCTTCATATTCATCATCCTCTTCACTTGAGTAGACATGATGATAAGTGGAGGATTTGAGAGTCATGACACTTGCATTGATGCCAAGCCCTTTGATTTTCTTCTCTTCCATAGCTCTAATTTCTTCCCTCTTCTTCTCATCCTCTTTGTTCTTCTTCATGATTTGATGAGTAAGGAGTGACCCCATGAGTTCATCAAGCTTCAATGTCTTTAAATTTTTGGCTTCGATGATGGCGGTCCTCTTTGAGTCCCAAGACTCGGGAAGTGAGTAGATGAGCTTTCGAACAAGCTTCTCCTCCGAGATGGCTTCTCCATATCCTTTAAGACCATTGGTGATTGTGGAGAACCTATCAAACATCTTCTCGATGTTCTCTTCCGGATCCATTTTGAAGTTCTCATACTCTAAGGTTAGGAGCCCAATCTTGGTCTCCTTGACTTCATTTGTTCCCTCGTATGTGACTTCAAGCTTGTCTCATACCTCCTTGGCACTCTCACAAGAAGACATCTTCTCATAGATGAATGGACCAAATGCACAAAATAAAATGTGCAAGGCTTTGCAATTTAGCTCCATCTTCTTGCGATCGTCGGCACTTCACTCCGCTTTGCTTCTTTGAGGCACGAACGGACTATCTTCAACTACATCCCATATCTTGTAATATTTTGATTTGATGAAGAACTTCATCTTTGTCTTCCAATGAGCATAGTGAGTTCCGTCAAAGAAAGGAGGTTTGTCGATTGATTGTGCCATTTGAGCCGGTTGATGAAAAAGTGATCGAGCTTGCCGGATCTTCTCAATAGGATGTTAATCTTCTTCGATCGAGCCAAGCTCTGATACCAATTGTTGAGTTGTGTGGGGCTCGATTCGTTCAACCGATGTTGCTCACCAAGTGGTGGAGAGGTGGATTTTTGGGTGGAAGGGTTGTGGAAGCTAAAATGAAATGTGACACAATGATTTATAGTGGTTCAACCTTCTAACCAAGGTCTACATCCACTAACTTAGCTCCCCACTAAGGATTTCTCAATCAATCCACTATTGATTCGTCCCCTTTTCTAGGCTTAGGAGGAAACCCTTACAACCGATCAAGCTTCTACCCAAAGCCTTGATCAAAACCCTCTTTACAAAGAGATAAACAAAACAAACTTAAAACCCTCTAAAAGGTGTTTATTTGCACAATTAAGCACTCACCCAAAACCTAAAAACACTTGAGCAAATTTGACAATTTTGGCTCACTAGTGTTTGTCTATACAAGAAATGACAATTTAGGCACGAAGATAATTTCTTGATCATTTGATGTTTGACAATATGAACATTAGCCTTCTCTTGATGCTTGGAGGTCCCTTTTATACTCCAAATTGAGTTTGTGGCCGTTACTAGCCGTTGGGGATAATTGGATCCGTTGAAGACTTTATTTCCCTTCATAAATGTTGTTCTACAGCTATTCGTATCGATACGCGTGGAACCGTATCGATACGGCCTTCATATGAACTAGCCGTTGGGCTCTTGCCAGCCTTGGTGTATCGATACGCTTGAGAGCGTATCGGTACGGGTTCACATTTAAATGGCCGTTGGGAAATAGTCGTTGGGGTGGTTGAAAGGGGATCGGTACGCTGACTAGGCGTATCGAAACGATCCCGATGCGTATCGATACGGCAAGGGCCTGTATCGATACGGGTTTTGACAATGGCCAAATTGGGGCAAAAAGGTATCGGTACAGGGGTTTACCGTATCGATACGGGTGCTTTGAAATCATAAGTTTGGCTATTTAAAAACATGAAAAATCTTTGCCAAAAACCTCTTAAAATACCTCAAACATAATTTCAAGTTGTTTGGACTTAAAAACAAGTTTTAAATTTTTTTCAAATTAGTCCAAAAATATTTTTCAATTATTATATCAAAACATTAGTTCTACAGAAAAGATGTCTGATCTGACTAGTGCAGCATTTATATATATATATATATATATATATATTAAATTTATCGATTTTTTGTTGTTTTTTTAAGTTCTAAAACTTCTGTCAAATTATGTTATGGTTTTATTTTTGTGTATCAATAAAATTATCTGGTTGATTGATGTGTAAATAAAATAAAAATAACATATTATATGTTAATAAACTTAATTTGAGTTTGGATTTTGTGTTATTTATCCAAATCACATCGAGTTCAAATTAATTTAAAATTTGAATTTGATATATTTAAATTATTATCATTTTATAAATCAGATGAGATCAAGTTTTTAAATTCATGTCAAAAGATGACATGCTTATGTATGTGTTCATATCTTTTTTTCTAATTCACCCATGGACGTGTCACACAATCCTATATGCATGTACGTGTATTGTATTGTATACATTTGTTTCACAATTTTAAACCACGCCTACATTCCCACCTATATATATCTCCGTTTTCATTCCATCTCCTTCTCTATTATATCATCACTTTCACCGGCGTTAGTGCTCCATTGAATATGACGGCAAGTCGTTGCTTCATCAGCTCCATCGTCCTGTTAGTCCTCACGCTGACGGTGAACATCCACTGTGAAACTCATCATGCTCGGCCCGACGCCCGCGGCAATGGCTTCGTTCAAACGGCGGGAACTAAGTTTGTGGTGAACGGAAAGCCTTTTTACTTAAACGGCTTCAATGCTTACTGGTTGATGGTGTATGCATCGGACCCTTCTACGAGAAGTAAGGTCACCGATGTGTTCCGAGAAGCCTCCAAGTACGGCATGAACGTGGCTAGAACTTGGGCGTTTAACGACGGCGATTACCAGCCTCTGCAGAGCTCTCCCGGTTCATACAATGAAGACGTGTTCAAGGTAACAACAGAGTGATTAAAATCTTCCATTTCACAGCAGTTTTATAATTTACACTTTACAAGAATTGTTCATTATGTTTCAGGGGCTGGATTTTGTTGTAGCGGAAGCTAACAAGTACGGGATTCACTTGATTATGAGCTTGGTGAATAACTTCAAAGATTACGGAGGAAAAGATAAATACGTTCAATGGGCAAAGCAACGAGGACGAAGCCTGACGAATGAAGATGATTTCTTCACAGACTATATTGTCAGAGAATTCTACAAGAATCATGTTAAGGTATACGTTTGGTTTACAGCTTTTGATTTTCTGGAAAACCCCATTTTTCTCCCTTTCAATAAATGTTCTGCAACTAATTTGAGGAGATTTTCTTTGGGTTTGGTCTTCACTCTTCAACTTTCATGGAAACTGAGAACCCAACACAAGGAGTTTTGCTAACTTTAAAGATCCAATGACTTCATTTGCCTAACTTTTTACACTTTTGTTAGAAAAAATGCACTGTATTTAGCCAAAAGTACTTGATTTGCAGGCAGTGCTGACGAGAAGCAACACCATTACCGGAGTTGCATATAAAGATGATCCCACCATTTTTGCTTGGGAACTTATGAACGAACCTCGTTGCCCCACTGACCCATCTGGAGCTCATCTTCAGGTTTGATTTTCAAGCTAATTTTCGCGTAAAGTGCGTATCCGTTTTATGGTTTATGTTCGGAATTCGTGACTTTTACTCTTAACAATGTTGTCTCCAAGGTTCGAACAGAGATTCTCTCCAAGTCTTCTGATTATCATCATGTGAACACTAGCTAGAAAGTACCTAGTGATAAAACAGTAAAGACAAACGAGACATTGATCCAACAAATAACCAATCTTTAAAGTCGGTTGAACTTGATTTCAATTCATTACAGCTAAAAAGACAAAACCCATTTCCCATTGGTGTATCAGAAGCTCACCGTCACGGACAAAAGTAGTAACCAGTGATGGACTGATGTTTCATAGTGACAGAACTTTACTGCTTTTCTTCTTCTTTCTGTTTGTTTTGTACGTTTGTTTGGAATGGTGCAAGTTGTTGAAGTTTCCTCTAATAGTGTTCGTAGTTGGACACCACTTCACCAACTTCTCAATCATGTCTCCAGGATTTGGAGCCGTACTGATATAATTTGCTTAATACTATAATTTACAGAGCTGGATACAAGAAATGGCTGCACATGTGAAGTCCATTGACAATCATCATCTACTGGAAATAGGACTTGAAGGATTTTATGGGGAATCGATTCCCGAGAAGAAACAATACAATCCGAATAGTTCCCCCATTGGGACCGACTTCATTTCGAATAACAAGATCCCCGAGATCGATTTCGCGACTATCCATATCTACCCCGAGCAATGGTAATGTAGTAATGTTCACTGTTTCTCTAGTTCTTCTTCAAACATTGGATATCCCTTGTTCTTTTGTTTTGATTTAGATGTAATGTAATGTAATGATTTCAGGTTGCCGTCGACAAATATGAGCGAAGAAGCGCAGCTTGCTTTTGTAGACAAGTGGATTGAAGTACATACTCTGGACTGCAATTCATTGGTGAATAAACCACTTGTGATAGGAGAGTTCGGCAAGTCTTTTAAGCTTCCGGGGTACAGCTTGGAGAAGAGAAACAGCTACTTCCAGAGGATTTACAATGCTATCGACGGCAGTGCACGGAGTGGGGGATCGTGTGCCGGTGGACTGTTTTGGCAACTGTTGAGCCTTGGAATGGATAACATGGGAGATGGTTACCAAGTTGTTTTGGAACAGAGCCCTTCCACTGCATCAGTCATCGCTCAACAATCTCGGTTGCTGTCGTCTTTCACTTGATGATAGCACAACAATTCCTTAAAACAATCGAAGATAGTATTAATATCCGACAGGCGAGTTCTTGGGACGAGTTTAGTTACTTGGGGTTTACGTTACTATGATTATACTAAGAGAATCATCACTTGTACATGTTAGTTTCTATCAGGCTTTGCCAGCATTGTCATTCCTACATTACTAAGTTTATATTACAAACTGCCGGTGCTCACAATACCATGAATTTGATGAAAAAAATTATGTTTCTTTGTATGTTTTCTATATATCATTCTAAAACTTAAATGTAGTTACTTGGGACAATTGCTAAATGTTTGGTCTCTAGATTTCACCCTCTGTTACCAATGTTAGGATTTTGAATTTCAAACACCGAGAAAATTCAACAAACATGAAGTGTTTCGTTAACTTAGCAAAAAAGTATGAGCTCAGCATTACCTGTTAACAAAAGAGTTTCACAGCTGTTTAGCTTCGTTCGCTCCGAATCCGTAGGTGTACGATTCTAAATTAGTTCTTAAACTTTAAAACATTCTAATTGAGGCAATCAACTTAATCAGTTAAGTCGTCTATTTGAGCACTAAATGTAAACTTAGATCTCATGGGAAGCAAATTTATAATACATAGATCAAACTTTAAACACAGGTGCCAAAGTCTTAAAAAACAATTTGAATCTAGCTGTTAGAAAATAAATTAAGTCATTAAAATTTAATAGGAATATTTTTTTAACACGTCATATCCAAGTTATTCATGTTGTAAAATATTCAAAATTTGATCCATCCATTTCAAAAATGTTTCGTGTGAGATAAGCTAACATTTAACATTAAGTTAATGGCTAAATTGACAAAATGCCTAAAACAGTCAAAAGGGTTATTAGAATAAGGTTGTCGGCGTGAAACTTGTGTTGATGTAATGGTGTTTAATTTTGCCCTAAATAAATATAGTCATGAGAAGACATACAAATGAAATATTTCATAATTTAGAAACATGTAAATGATACGGCATGGTAGATTATTTAAGCAGTTAAGCTGTTTCCTAAACCCGGGTATTAATCAATTTTATTTGAATCATGATGATGCAACTATTTGTCATGCATGATATGTTTATCACAAAAAGAACACATGATCACAAGAAAGTAGCCATCAATATAAAGCAAATTTCTCATTCATTTCTGTGTCAATAAAGGACATAGAATCAAGAAAACCCAAGATAAAAGAACAAGATAAGGGTAAAAATGTGAATAGGACACATCATATGTAGATTAGAAAAATTCAGGGGATTACTTATTCAGCAACAAGAAACATCAGGATTATTCAGCAATATGGATAAGCAGGCACTGAGCAGCCGGGATAGGCAAAGCTTGTTTTAAGATTGAGGCTTCTCCCATTTGAGGGGCTTCACAACTTCCCAGGTGAAGTCTGGGTCGTCTCTTCCGAAATGTCCATAGGCAGCTGTCTTCAAGAACCGGTTGTTGCCACCCCTCTTGAGGTCCAGGTTGATGGTGATCATGCCAGGCCTGAAGTCGAAGTTCTCCTTCACAATTTGGAGGATTTCCTTGTCTGGAATCTTTCCAGTTCCGTAGCTGTCAACAAAGACGGACAACGGCTCAGGCACACCGATTGCGTAGGAAACTTGCACGATGCACCTACGGGCAAGGCCATTTGCTACAATGCTCTTGGCAGCCTGCCTAACAATGTAAGCACCACTCCTGTCCACCTTGGTAGGATCCTTTCCTGAAAAAGCACCGCCACCGTGGGCTCCCCAGCCACCATAAGTATCAATAATGATCTTGCGTCCAGTGAGACCTGCGTCACCATGAGGGCCACCAATGACAAAGCGGCCAGACGGGTTAAGGTGGAAGATCGTCTTCTCGTCCAGGTACTTCTCAGGGATGACAGGCTTGATAACATGCTCTTTGAGATCAGCAGCAATTTCATCATTTGTAACAGTCTCATCATGCTGGGTAGAGATGAGGACAGTGTGAACACGAACCGGAACCATGGCGCCATTATCATTATTGTACTCGACAGTAACCTGAGTTTTACCATCAGGCCTTACCCAAGGGCAAGTCCCATTCTTCCTAACCTCAGTAAGACGAGCCCCAAGCTTAGTCGCAAGAACATGGCTAAGAGGCATAAGTTCAGGGGTTTCATCAGTGGCATAACCAAACATGTGGCCCTGGTCACCAGCTCCAATCTCTTCAGGACGCTTTGTAAAGTGGCCATGGACACCCTGGGCAATATCAGGACTCTGCTGCTCAATATTGACAAGTACCTTGCACTTGTCAGCATCAAGCCCCACATCATCAGAAACAAATCCGATGGTGCGGCATGTGTCGCGGACAATCTTCTCATAGTCTACATTGGCCTTAGTGGTAACCTCTCCAAAGACCATGACCATGTTAGTCTTGGTGCATGTTTCACAGGCAACCTTGCTGTCGGGGTCCTGAGCAAGGCAGGCGTCAAGCACAGCATCAGAGACCTGGTCACAGAGCTTGTCGGGGTGACCCTCGTTAACGGACTCGGATGTGAATAGAAAGGTCTCCATCGTAAGCCTGCACACAAACAAGCCACACACGTATCTAAATCAACGAGGTAAAATCACAAATCCTAAATATAATTTAAAGCATTCATAACGATGTAAGATACTAAGAGGGAAAAAAGTTACAGATCCAATAGATATTACACAAAATTACTCCATTAATTCGATCGAAGTTTAACACGTTATTAATAAACAACAACCGGCAGTGATTTACTTCATGTCAATTCAAATTTCTACAGCAAACAAAATCACCTCCATATATTTTCAGAAACTACTATGCTAAAAAATCCAAAACAAACAGAAAAACGCACAGATCTGCAAGCATTTCAATCAAACTTATCCATAAAAAGAGACGGAAACAGAGAAAACAAGCATTTTCCCGCTTCTACTACAAACAACAAAACGAGATCTCCACAAAAAAAAACTAAAGAGCAAAGCAAATAAACAGAAAATAAAATGAAGAGGCGGGAGAAGGAACCTGGGAAAACGAATTCCGAACGGATCCGAGTCTTTAGTTTCCGGAGAAGGAGAGAGTGTTGAGCAGACCAGACCTCTAGAGAAGCGGGGGAACTCAATGGACACAGAGATTCTAGCTTCGGGCGCGGATATTTATAGTGAAAATGGATATGTTAAGTATCAATAACTGGCTACTGGTAAAAACTCAATAGATCAGGTAAAATCATGATCAGACGGCTAATAATAATATAAAAGTTGGGGAAGAAAAATTTGTAGTGGTTGGATGTGAGGGGATTGTCGGATGGCGACTTGTAACTTGTAAAGTGTTCTGATGGGGGTTGGTAAGACATGCCTGTTTTCTAATGGAAACAATGTAATTGGTTGTTGGTTTATATATATGAAAAATGAATGGGTTTTACCGGGAAACATGGGTGACTCACCAACCTCGGCCGGTGATTAAGCTTGATGGTTTTGCCTCAGCCGGTTGTCTCATTGGCATGAATGGGATTGGGAATCCCCGATCCAGTAGGCCACAGAATGATAAGGCAACAGCTAGGAGAACTGGAGAAGTAGTGGCCGACTCAATTAAATCAGGAGATACGAATCCCTACGCTCACACTATCATCACCGACTAATTCTTTTAATTTTTAATGTTACTTTTTAACTTAAACTTTTTCTAAAATATTTTAATATGAGATTCTCTAATTAGTTGAACAGTTAAAAATATTTATTTTGAATAAAATCGAATTCTGATATTATTTTGAAAACCTAATTATTCATGTTTAATAAAAAAAACATTTTAGTCTTAATTTCTTTTGTTTCTTTTGCTCATTAAAATTTTAATTTTCGTCCATTTGAATCAACTGATAGAAAAAATAATAAATTTATTAAATTAGCGTGAGTTATTTTATCCTTTTGTCAATGTTGACTTTAAATTTTTTTGTTCTTTCCGTGCAAATTTTTTAAAAATATTTAAAAATGTAAGAAAAATATAACAAAAAAACGTAAATTTGACTTTTTTGTTATATTTTTGTCACCCCGTGCATTTTAACAAAAAAAAAAGTTGAAGGTCAAAAAACGAAATAAAATTATGAAAGGTTGAAGAGCCATTTTTTTTAATGTTTATGGAATTAATTTAAGTTGTTGTGGCCATTAACGTTTTATGGTTGGCTAATTAAAAAGTTAATTCCTTATTTGACGAAATGTTTAGATAATTAGATAAAATAACACGGATGAGGGGTGAGCGTTCCCTCGAGTCAAGTTAAAAAAAATTTGAATTATTCAAGTTGAGTGTAATATTATACAACTCAAAATTTATTTGAATTTTTTCGATTTTAGTTGAGTTTTTGAGTTCTTATACAAATTTTATTACAATTATTTATCATGTTATAGTACGGTTTAATTCCAATTTAAATGACTTTATTTAGTTATATAATATAATATATGAATATATATATATATATCTACACATTTTTTCATGTGGCATATATTTTTAATATTTTTTATATTGGTATATATCATGAAAATTTAAGAGACTTAACTCGAACTTAAAAATAAATTTAATAATTACTAAAAATTCAGTGTTATTTAGTTTTCCATTTTACAACTTAAATTTTTTTTAAAAATTTTCGAGTCGAATCTTGTTCACCCGTACGGTATATATAGATGCACACATTCCAAACCTGTAAATCAATATACCCACTCCGAACAAACATATGAATCGATTCAATTGTTTTGTCATCAAATATTTATGTTCGAATTTATATAATTTGCAGGTAGGGTTGCTCACCAATTCAAAGCTTTAAGTTAAATAAATAATAATAATTTAGTAGTATTACCTATCTTGAAGGGAAAGGTCAGATATTTTGTGAATTACAAATGTAGGTCAATCAAACGGACAGAAAAGGTCGATGTCGTGGGCTTTGAAACAGAGGAAAGAATATTAATATAAAAGAGCTGGACTTGGCCCAACCCCCCACCTCAGAAAAAGGAAAAATGAATTATCCTATGCGGTGAGCGTGGATCGAACACGCGACCTTCAGATCTTCAGTCTGACGCTCTCCCAACTGAGCTATCCCCGCACGTTGATTAGTTTTTGAATATAGTTTTATATATTTTATTTCCAATAAGATGCTTGAGTTCTATAAATTGACTGCGTCTCTGCGTCAATCAATTATCTACTTCCATTTCTGTCGGTTCCGTATAGTTGTAAAAAAGATTGTCTCCATCTTCATCAGCACGATCGATTCGCCTGCGTTGCAATGGGAAAGACTCCATCTTTTAAGGATGAATTCACTTTCGGTTTGCTTCCCTTTGAAAACCCTCCTTTCTATAAACCTTCTCTTTTTTATTTCCTTATTTTGATTTGTTCTTTTTTCTAACTTAATTCGCAGACCAAAGGCTCGAAGAATCCCGCGATATCATCGCCAAATATCCAAATCGTGTACCTGTAAGTTTTGGTCAATTCCTTGTGTTTCCATATTTCTGCCTTCGGGGTTTTGTTTTTTTCCTTATAAATATGATAAATTTTCAGTTTTTTAATCTATTGAAATTGTTAATTATAGTTATATTAAAGAGAATTAGCTGGTAATTGCTAAAAGCTGGTTTTCTAATCCTTTTTCCTCTTTTTTCGCAGGTGATTGTGGAAAGATACTCAAAATCAGATCTTCCTGAAATGGAAAAGCAAAAGTAAGTCTCAGCCTTGGCCAACAACAATTTGCCCTTAGTTGCTTATTTTCATTGTAAAGAAACAAACTTTGCCTAATGCAGTAAGACTAGTAATGAAGTATTGATGGCATGTCAAATTCTATAATTGCAGCATTCCAACATTTTGAACTTAAGTCTTGAGTGAATATCAGAACTTTGATTTCTTGTTAAAAGATACAAGGGCAGATTAAATTTGTGACACACTTTTTGATGTTTTTTTTATAGGTATCTGGTTCCTCGGGACATGTCTGTCGGACAATTCATTCATATCTTAAGCTCGAGACTTCGTCTGAGCCCTGGAAAAGCACTCTTTGTGTTCGTGAAGGACACATTACCACAAACAGGTAAGTCATGATAAGATTATGTTATGTTTCTTTCAAATGGATTCTATTGTGATTGAACATTTTCTGAGCTTTCAGCTACAACCTGTGTTTGCAGGAACTCTTATGGATTCTGTTTACGAGTCATACAAAGAGGACGATGGGTTTCTGTATATGTGTTACAGCAGCGAGAAAACCTTTGGTTGTGGTACTAATCAGATTACTCAACCTTAAGCTTTGTGTATTACTGTAAAATCCCTTTTTTCTCTGGATGATGGTTCTTGAATGTGGAAGCTCAGCCTGGTATTTTGGTGTTGTAGCATCTGTTAACCATCATTCATTCTGTAAATGTCCAAATAACATAACTCGCTACGAGTTGTTGTCAATGTGTATGAACTTGCACGCAAATGTGTAACCTTGGTATCTGTTTCTTACAAATAAGTGAAATCTGGGAATCTCGCATTAGTTTTATATGTTTTCATTTTGACATCGCAATTCTTAATATAATGCAAAACACGTTCACTTTTAAGAACACTTTTGTCGTTTCCGAAGATAAGTTGTTACCTTCCTTTGGATTTATCACTTACGGAAAGAGTTTCTTATTTCCTACTTTGTTCCAAACACCCCGTACAGGCAATGCTCCACTGGAGCTTTGGCTGCTATCAAGCTTGTTGCCTAGTGCTCCAGGATCAGGGTCTGGCTCAGAATCTGCCATTGAACCATCCCCAAGCCGTACTCGGTGGAATTTCAAAGTTCTCTTTCGTTGCTTGCTACTACCAACCCCATCCCCTGCTCCAACTTGAGCAGATAATGAATCATTTTGACCCCCTGTTTTAATCGAGGGTTTATTTGTAGAATTCAATTCCACCTGATGCTCATTAACAATTAACCTTGAATTGCCTTTAGCTGGGCGGTAATCATCCTCTGATAAAACCTCCACCTCTTCCTCGAAAGGCTTATAACTTGACTGCAATTTCTGGACACTGTTCATAATACTATCGGCAACGGATAACGGAATCCTTCGAATTACTGGCCGTGGCATCCGGAGACTTCCCTTTCCATTTCTTCATTATGATCCTTAAACCAACCACTGCCCTGGGCCTCACCATTCACTTGCAGACCATTACTTTGCAAACTAGCATTATAGGTATCAACTAGCTTTTTTTTTAGGGAAAGATATAAATTTTATTAACAACCATAAATAGCATCGTCTACAAGATCAGAAGTCAAACAATATGGTACATCAACAGAAAAATAAAAAGGCTCAATACAAGTAAAGTTCTAATGAGCAAAAGAATGAACTACTCTATTTGCCTCACGGCTAACATGTGCAACAGTAAAACAAGGATGAGTCCTAGGAATGTGCTTAGCCTCCTCTAGAACAATGGTGGCTAGGGAGAGATCAGGGCCATAAGAAAGCAACATGTTGACCACTCCTAAAGAATCTCCTTCAATGATCACTTTGCTCCAACCGTTAAAAGTCGCTAGCTTGATGCTTTCTGAGAATGTTCATGCCTCGGCAAGTTCGGTTGTGAGGATTCCTGGAATGATTTGGGCATGTCCATCAACCATGAGACTATACTCATCTCGGGCCACAACTCCAAAGGCCGCTGCACCAGTTTTTGGAATGAACGCCCCATCAACATTGATCTTGAACACTGACTCTGGAGGGCACTTCTATATATTGGACATGCTGCAAGTAACATTAGGGACATAATGATCAAATACGACAACAAAGTCATTCACAAGTAATTGAGCACAATCCATGACAAATCTAGCCGGCAAGAAAATAAATTTATAAACAAGATGGTTTCTCCTATTCCATAAGTTTCAAATCAACACCATAAGAAAAGTAAACTACTCTTTGTCTAGTGCCTCGACACAAAGCTCAAGCCAACTTCTACAACTGTCAACTGAAACCCGAGAGATCAAGCCCAAAAGACCACAATAAGCGAAAGCTTCTTGCATAGAAGGACAATCTCGGCTAGCATGAAGAAGAGTCTCAGTTTCCCTAGAGCATAGAGGGCATAAACCATTACCAATATGAGCAGCAGCAAGCTTTTCACCGACAGGGATGTCATTATGACAACGTCTCCACGCAAATATCTTAACCTTTGGAAGAGTATTCATCTTCTGAAAGACCTTCCACAAGGGGGACAAGTCCCTTTCCATGTTTCTGCTTCTTTTAATCCAACTATACCCCGTTTTAGTAGTATAGGATCCCGAAGAGTGATGGTTCCACACTATAATATCCCTTGAAACAAGAGCAATAGGACAACCCAAAATTCTCTCGACATCCACATGACTAAAGACACTTCTGACCTTCCTAGCATCCCATCTAGCTTCTCCATGCACCATAAACTCCCTACACATGACTGGTTGGGGGTTTCATCAAAGTACTGGCCATCCAAAGCTATTACAGAGTTTTCACCCTATTTTTTCCCGAACATGTGAACTTTACTATCTATGCCAATCCTTGTGTGAAATTCCTCTTTCAACAATTCCTTCGCTTTGAAAATGCTACTCCAGACAAAGGAATGCTTATCATGTGCCTTCGCATCAAGAATGGATCCATATGAGAAATATTTTGCAGATAGGACTTTAAAGCACAGTGAGTCCTTATTTGAGAGCAACCTCCAAACATGTTTCCCAAGCAATGCAAGATTAAACATTTTCAAATTTTTGAACCCAAGCCCACCATACTTCTTTGGTCTACAAAGCTTATGCCAAGTCAAGTGTGCACAACTTCGCTCATTTGCTCTACTCGACCACCAATAGGAATGCATAGTGGAGACAATAGGATCAATGATACAATCAGGGAGAAGGAAGCATCCCATAGCATAAGAAGAAAGTGCTTGCGCCATAGCTTTCAAAAGAACCTCTTGCCCTTCGTAGGATAACATATTCTTGGTCCACCCTCTTACTCCCTTGTCCACCTTCTTGAACAGAAAACCCAAAGCATCAATTTTGTTCTTACCAACAATCAAGGGAAAACCTAGGTAACTCCCCAAATCTGTTTCCTCTCTCATTCCAAGTGCATCTCTGATAAGGCCTTTATCATGCTCGAACATTCCATTACTAAAATAGATGAAAGACTTGTCCACATTCACTTTTTGCCCTAAAGAGACCTCATAAACATGTAGAATTTCTTTCAGTCTTGTCGCTTCCTGAACGGAGTTTTTGATAAAGAGCAAACTATCATCCGCATAGAGAATATGATTAACCAACGGACCATGCATACTAGCTTTTATCCCCTTTATTCTTCTTTCTTCCCGTTCCTTCAAGAGAAGAGCTGAAAGGCCTTGAGAACAAAATAGGAACAAGTAAGGTGATAACGGGTCTCCCTGACGAAGCCCCCTACCCGACTTGAACTTAGTAGATAATTTACCATTTATCCTCAAGTAAAATGAAACAGAGGTAACATAGGACATAATCAGATTCACCCACTGTTGCCCAAAGCCATGTTTCACCATTACATCATGTAAGAAATGTCATTCAACCATGTCATAAGCTTTTTACATACCTAATTTCACAGATGCTTCCTTATTAGGGCCACTTCTAGCCTCTTTTAGATAATGCAACAACTCATGAGCAACAACCACATTATCATAGATCAATTTACCAGGAACAAAGGCACTCTGATTTTCAGTAATACAAACATGCATAACATCTTTCAATCTGTTCACAAGC
Organism: Hibiscus tridactylites; assembly: GCA_958450335.1. Lineage (NCBI taxonomy): Eukaryota > Viridiplantae > Streptophyta > Magnoliopsida > Malvales > Malvaceae > Hibiscus > Hibiscus tridactylites. Next base: position 66,735,606 of record OY288287.1, on the reverse strand, counting down.
ACTTTAGAAACAGTTTTATAAACAGTGCAAATGCTAATAGGCTTGTATTGCTTAATAAGGCTAGGTTCATCTTGTTTAGGGATCAAAACAATTATAGTTTTGTTAACCTCACTAAAATCCACTCTACCAACCAAAAAATCAAGGCACATATTAATGAAATCATTACCAACAATATGCCAAAATTTATGAAAGAAGGAGGCTGGATAACCATCTATACATGGGGCCTTAGAAGGGTGAATTTGAAGAAATGTTGTTTTTACTTCTCCTACAGTGAATCAGAGCATAGTTTGGCATTCATGTATGATGTAATGCAGTTCTTGATGGTTCCCAAGATTAGGTCTGAAGAAGCTCCACCATTGGATTGGAAAAGGTTTGTAAAGACCTTAGCAATATCAAACACTTTCTCCTCATCCACTTGCCACACCCCTTCCTCATCCATCAAGCCCTTAATAAAGTTATTCTTCTTTCTTCCCCTAGCTCTGACGTGAAAAAATGAAGAATTTCTATCTCTCTTCTTTAGCCAAAGCACCCTGGACCTTTGTTTCTAATAAATCTTCTCTCTATCCATACGAGTTTTCAATTCTTTCTTTGCGACATTCAACTCACTTACATGAGCATTGGAGATATCCTTCTTCAAAAGCTCTTCTATTCTCTCTAGTAGCACCTTTTTCCTCTTATAAGCTTTCCTCCTCTCTTTTTTCTGCCACCAGAGCAAACATTCTCCAACTACCCTGAACTTATCCAAGGTAGAACCATTAATCAAATATTCACATTCTTCCTCGTTTGCCCAACAATTCTCAAATATAAAGTTATAATCAAATCTACCGCTTCTATTTTTGGGTGCCTCGGTGTTTAACAGGATAAAGTGGTGGTCAGAATAAGAAGAATATTCAGAAATGACCTCACATTGTCCATACCTTTGTAACCAGGGAATAGTGACCACAAACATATCGATCCTTTCTTTGACATGTGATTTAGAGTCATTACCACTATGCCAAGTAAACCACCCTTGAGTCGGTTTGATATCCCATAATCAATTTCTTTCAAGGGCCTGCCTGAAGTTATCCACTTCCATTCTAGGCTTCCTTCTTCCACCTACTTTCTCATTGAATTCCCCAAGTAACCAAGTTAAGTCAGATCTCCCACTCAAGGAATCTAACAACTCCCAATCCTCGTGCTTCCTAGTTCTATTCCATGTACCATACATCCTGGTAAACCTGAAATGACCATTCCCCTTCACCACCTTTATATCAATGTGAGCTCTAGAAAAGGAAAGCTAGTTAACCTGGATATCTTCTCTCCACAAAAGCATAAGCCCCATACAATTCTCCGCTCTCTCTACCACAATGTTACCTTCCATACCAAACCTTCTCTTGACTTCATCATCTTTATTATTGTTCAATCTAGTATCATTAAGAAAAATCAAACTAGAATCTTTTGAAGCCACTAAGTGCCCTAAAGTACGAACTGTCTCAGGGTTCCCTAGCCCTTGACAGTTTCAACATAAGATTTTCATGGCTCTCGGCGTGCTGAGTCTCAGCCTCAACCGTTGGGTCAGAGGTCTTTGTTGAGTTGTGTGGGGCTCGATTCGATCAACCAATTTAGCTCACCAAGTGGTGGAGAGGTGGATATTTGGGTGGAAGGGTTGTGGAAGCTAGAAAGATTAAAGACACAATGATTTATAGTGGTTCGGCCTTCTAACAAGCACCTACATCCACTACCTTAGCTTCCCACTAAGGATTTCACAATCAATCCACTAATTGATTCGTCCCCTTTTCTAGGATTAGGAGGAAACCCTTACAACCGATCAAGCTTCTACCCAAAGCCTTGATCAAAACCCTCTTTTACAAAGAGATAAATAAAGCAAACTTAAACCCTCTAATAGGTGTTTGTTTGCACAATGAAGCACTCACCCAAAACCTAAAACACTTGAGCAAATTTGACAATTTTGGCTCACTAGTGTTTGTCTATACAAGAAATGACACTTTAAGCACTAAGACAATTTCTTGATCATTTGTTGATTGACAATTGAAGCATTAGCCTTCTCTTGATGCTTGGAGGTCCCTTTTATACTCCCAATTGAGTTTATAGCCGTTTAGGACCGTTGGGGTTGAAATAGAGTCGTTGGAGCCTTTAATTCCCTCCATAAATGCAGTTCTGCAGCTCCCCGTTTCGAAACGCTCGAAGCCGTTTCGAAACACCCTCAATATAGAAAGAGCCGTTGCAGTCTGTCAGGGTACCCGTTTCGGAACACCCTCTTGCCGTTTCGGAACGCGTATCGGAACGCTATAAGCCCGTATCGAAACGACCTGCATTTAAAAGTTAGTTGGGAAAGAGCCGTTGGGGTTTATGACCGTTGTGGTCAGTGCCACGTGGGCGTATCGAAACGGCCTAGCCTGTTTCGAAACGCAGGCCCCGTTTCGATACGAGTATCGAAACGTTTTGGTCACTGGAGGCACCTGTTTCGAAACGCCCTAAGGTGTTTCGAAACACTTGGTCAGTTTTGTTAAAATTGGCTTTAGAAAACATGAAAAACCTTTATGAAAAATTCCTTAAATATTATTTCAAGTTGTTTGGACTTTGGAAATGTTTTAAATACTTTTTAAATCAGTCCAAAACATTTTTCAATTATTATATCAAAACATTAGTTCTACAATCTCCCCCTTTTTGATATAATAAAACCACTTGAAAAATTGTTTGGAATTCTCCCCATTTAACTTTAAAAAATGTGAATAAGAGATTAAAATTTTAATTCAAATAAAAGCTCCCCCTTATTCATTTGAAAATTCAATTTTTCAAAACCATTTTCTCCCCTTTTTGTTATATCAAAAAGATTTAAAACATTGAGTTCAAAAATAACAGTAGAGGTAAAATTTGATAAAATTAAGAATTTGGTTTTAAAATGGCTCCCCCTTACTCAAGGCATCATTGAAATGTTAGTCCAACATATATGATCATCTAGTTGAATTAAATAAAAATAAGACTAATAAAATCAAAACAACTAGAAATTTTACCAACACTTGAACCCAAGGGAGGATGTGAAGCCTTCCTTCTTCAAGTGTTCTTTCTTGTGTGTATGGAGCTCCCCCTCAATGTTTGACTTGTTGAACATCTCCATCACACCTACAATAGACAATCAAGTAATTTTTGGTATCCAAATTGCTTTGGATCCATAAACGTTAGTTGCACAAAATTTAGTCCCCTTAGGAATCCATTTTTCAATTTCATCCTTTTTAGTTGAAGTGGTTAGTCCTTTTGGGACCCAAACACTTCTAAAACATTTTCCATTCATAAATCTAGGGGCACTAGATTGTCTAACATAAAAATTTGATTTTCCAAAATTGTTTTTCTTTTCAAGCTCTTTGGAAATCAAATCTTTTTCTACTTGAACATTTTGAAGCAATTTTTGTAAATCAAGACATTTTAGTTCAAACTCTTCAAGTTTTGCTTCAAGTTCAAGTTTGGTTTTAGAAAGCAAATCATTTTGAATTTTTAACTTTGAAATCAATTTATTGTTTTTCAAAATGTGGCTTTTAAAATCTAAAACCAATTCATCATAGGCATCTTGTAATTCATCAAAAGTGTAAGAACATGAAGTAGATGAATTAGAAGTTACACTTGAATCTTCTTCGATGGCCATAAGGCAAAGGTTGGCTTGTTCATCGTCGGTGGAGTCCTCATCACTCCAAGTACCCACATGTGCCTTCTTCTTATGGCTTGAAGTGCTTGCCCTCTCCTTTCTTTTAGGTTCTCGTTCAAGCTCTCTCAAGGCTTTCTTCATGATAGGGGCACACTTCTTGAAGAGATGAACTATCTCTTCATCTTCATCCTCCTCTTCACTTGTGTAGACATGATGGCAAGTGGAGGATTTGAGAGCCATGGCACTTGCATTGATGCCAAGCCCTTTGATTTTCTTCTCTCCCATAGCTCTAATTTCTTCCCTCTTCTTCTCATCCTCTTTGTTCTTCTTCATGATTTGATGAGTAAGGAGTGACCCCATGAGTTCATCAAGCTTCAAAGTCTTCAAATTTTTGGCTTCGATGATGGCGGTCCTCTTTGAGTCCCAAGACTCGGGAAGTGAGTAGATGAGCTTTCGAACAAGCTTCTCCTCCGGGATGGCTTCTCCATAACCTTTAAGACCATTGGTGATGGTGGAGAACCTATCAAACATCTTCTCGATGTTCTCTTCCGGATCCATTTTGAAGTTCTCATACTCCAAGGTTAGGAGCCCAATCTTGGTCTCCTTGACTTCATTTGTCCCCTCGTATGTGACTTCAAGCTTGTCCCATACCTCCTTGGCACTCTCACAAGAAGACATCTTCTCATAGATGGATGGACCAAATGCACAAAACAAGATGTGCAAGGCTTTGCAATTAAGCTCCATCTTCTTGCGATCGTCGGCACTCCACTCCGCTTTATTTCTTTTAGGCACGAACGGGCCATCTTCAACTACATCCCATAGCTTGTAATCTTTTGATTTGATGAAGAACTTCATCTTTGTCTTCCAATGGGCATAGTGAGCTCCGTCAAAGAAAGGCGGTTTGTCGATTGATTGTGCCATTGAGCCGGTTGATGAAAAAGTGATCGAGCTTGCCGGATCTTCTCAATAGGATGTTAATCCTCACCGATTGAGCCAAGCTCTGATACCAATTGTTGAGTTGTGTGGGGCTCGATTCGATCAACCAATTTAGCTCACCAAGTGGTGGAGAGGTGGATATTTGGGTGGAAGGGTTGTGGAAGCTAGAAAGATTAAAGACACAATGATTTATAGTGGTTCGGCCTTCTAACAAGCACCTACATCCATTACCTTAGCTTCCCACTAAGGATTTCACAATCAATCCACTAATTGATTCGTCCCCTTTTCTAGGATTAGGAGGAAACCCTTACAACCGATCAAGCTTCTACCCAAAGCCTTGATCAAAACCCTCTTTTACAAAGAGATAAATAAAGCAAACTTAAACCCTCTAATAGGTGTTTGTTTGCACAATGAAGCACTCACCCAAAACCTAAAACACTTGAGCAAATTTGACAATTTTGGCTCACTAGTGTTTGTCTATACAAGAAATGACACTTTAAGCACTAAGACAATTTCTTGATCATTTGTTGATTGACAATTGAAGCATTAGCCTTCTCTTGATGCTTGGAGGTCCCTTTTATACTCCCAATTGAGTTTATAGCCGTTTAGGACCGTTGGGGTTGAAATAGAGTCGTTGGAGCCTTTAATTCCCTCCATAAATGCAGTTCTGCAGCTCTCCGTTTCGAAACGCTCGAAGCCGTTTCGAAACACCCTCAATATAGAAAGAGCCGTTGCAGTCTGTCAGGGTACCCGTTTCGGAACACCCTCTTGCCGTTTCGGAACGCGTATCAGAACGCTATAAGCCCGTATCGAAACGACCTGCATTTAAAAGTTAGTTGGGAAAGAGCCGTTGGGGTTTATGACCGTTGTGGTCAGTGCCACGTGGGCGTATCGAAACGGCCTAGCCTGTTTCGAAACGCAGGCCCCGTTTCGATACGAGTATCGAAACGTTTTGGCCACTGGAGGCACCTGTTTCGAAACGCCCTAAGGTGTTTCGAAACACTTGGTCAGTTTTGTTAAAATTGGCTTTAGAAAACATGAAAAACCTTTATGAAAAATTCCTTAAATATTATTTCAAGTTGTTTGGACTTTGGAAATGTTTTAAATACTTTTTAAATCAGTCCAAAACATTTTTCAATTATTATATCAAAACATTAGTTCTACAGTCTTCATAGGAGAAACACCTTCCACACCACCCTCATCTGTGTTAGAAACTGCGATAGAACAATATCTAATTTTCTTAGATCCAACAGAATTACTCACCTCAAACTTCTCTTGAAGAGTTCTTTTAGTGCTTCTATTCCTAGTACCCGAAATCACCATCGGTTTTCCTCTCATCGTATTTGTACCCGCAGACACTTCATTCTCTCCTACAACTTCATTAAGCTTTTTTTGCTTGCCAGAGCTAGCACCTTCCTCATGAAAATGAACAATCCCTGATTTAGGTGCATCAGAAGAAACCCCTTTCAGCTTGAACACCACCTTCAACCATGGGCCATATTGAAACATGCCCGTCTCTTGAACAAGGGGAATGGAGGAACATTGCTCAACATCATGTTCAATCCCACGTTTAGCTCGCATTTTCCACCAAAGATTTGTTGGCTATACGAACTTCTTCCACATATATCAACACATGGCTGCTTGAGGACTGCTTATGCCTGTGTGCTGCAGAAACTGGAGGAAAATCAGAAAGGGACGATTATGAGAATCCAGCATCAGCAAGATTTGGAGCCGATGAGAAGTGGTTGGTCCTACTTGTGTTGCTTGCACTCATTCGAGAACCAGATGCTTTTAATATATCTACTGTTGTGGGATGAGACTGAACCTGAATCTGTGCATGACTTGAACTTGCATAACTCAATTGTGGAAGTACTTTTCCAAGTGATGTTGCTGCTGCAACATTTGTTGTGTGTCTAACCTGACTTGAACTACTGGCTGCTTGCACATGCCTGCGTCTTGTTGATGGTCACTCATGTGCTGAACTCAAAACATTTTGTATTACTGTTCTTCTGGCTCAAAGGATGTGCTTCCATGTCCATACTATAATCAAAACTCTAATATAAAACGTCGGAGATCATTAACTTTGCCTTCCGTCCATCCAAACACACGCTGCACATAACCACTTTGTGTTGATGGAACACATGAGTACCTTTCAACGGTTCATTGTTCGATGTTCGTAAACTAATCTGTCACATACACTATAAGAGAGCCTACATATTGCCATCATGATCCTCTAGAGATCAACATCATCAGAAAATGAATAGTCTGATGGTGATTACAAGATAATATTTGTTTATACATTTTCTTAACCGTTTGAGGTTTTCTAAGATGAACATCGTCATCTTTTCTACTGAGATCACTTGTTGTATTCCATTAAAAATGCCATATTATTTGCTTGTAGTATTTGTGAATCAAATTGAGAATATTATATCTGAACGTAAGATTACTTCTTAAAATCTTACAAGACTAAAATCAAACTCAGATAGTAAATTTTATATTTTTATTCAGTAAAAAATAAAATAGCTGTAAGAATGTTTAAACGTGTCAAAGGCTTTTTGTACTCTTTTAAAATTTAAAAATCTAGTCATTTTACTTTTAGTTTTGTAACATTAAGTAATTGTACTATATTTCACTTGAAATCTTGGTCACTACACTAACTTCTATTCAATTTTATTGTTAATCGTTGGCATATCAACTATAAAAAAAAATTAAATTTTTTTTAGTCCTCTAATTTTTTTTATCAATCTGACTCTTAAAAGAGTGTAGGCGTAGGGGACTCAAAAACTATATTGCTCAATTAACTATAATCTTTATGCATTTTAAAATGGAAAATACTTTGATGCACAAGCCGTGTAAACTTTAGTTTACACAAGCCCTTTAATTTTAGGGTTTAGTGTTTAGGGTTTTATGTTAGGGTTTAGAGGTTTAGTATGTAGGGTATATAATTTAAGGTTTATGGTTAGAATTTAGAGTTTAGAGTTTAGGGCTTAGGGTTTAGGGTTTAGGTTGCTAGGGTTTGTGATTTAGATTTTAAATTTTATAAAAGGATTGTGTAAAAAAAATTTACACAGCTTGTGCATCAAAATAAAACCCTTTTAAAATATGGTTAAATTTTGATACACAAGCTGTGTAAAAAAGATTTACACAACCCTACATATTTAAGCTACAAAATCTAAAATCTAAATCACTAGTCATAGCACCCTAAAACCTAAATATTAAATCCTAAACCCTAAACTCTAAATTCTAATCATAAACTTTAAATTTTACACCTTACAACCTAAACTCTAAACCACAACCTAAATCTTTAAACCTTAAAATTAAAAGATTTGTGTAAACTAAGTCGACACAAACTTGTGTATCAAAGTATTTCTTTTAAATGTTGATAGTCAAATCGATTAAAAAACTGTAAATATAGTGAAATAAAAAAAAAGTTGGTTTACTTTTTTATAACTATTGAATCAGTTATCAGTAAAGTTGAAAGAAATTAGAGAAAAATTAGATTTTCAAATTAAATATAGTATATGAACCCATTGTTTCAAAATTAAAGTATTATGACGAAATTTTAAATTTTAAAATAATACAAACGTACTCTATACATTTTTTTGGCAAAATGACAAAAAATACTCCAACGTTTGCATGTTTTGTTTTTTTATCTTTTATTCATTTTTTGGTCCAAATATGCCCAACATTTTAATTTGATTTAAATATACTCCTGTTGGATGTAAACTGTCAGTCAACTTATGGTCAACGGTTGATATTGACTAGACTTGCCACATGTTAAGATCTGTTGACGTGTCAACATTATATTTGCCATGTATCGTCATCAAATCCAGCCACATGTCAGCATGATAGTTGACCACGTGTCACCATAAAAAAGGTATACCATTTTTTTTTAAAAAATCTGACGTGGCATCAGCAGATGTTAACACGTGGCAAGTCCAGTTAGCATCAGCCGTTGACCGTCAGTTGACTGATAGTTTTCATCAAACGAGGGCATAATTGGACCAAATTGAAACGTGAGGGGCATATTTAGACCAAATTAAAATGTTGGGGTATATATGAAAAAAAAATAAGGGGTCAAATGACAAAACATACAAACATTGAGAACATCTTTTGTCATTTTGCCTTTTTTTCTTTTACCAAGACACTCTACAACATTTAAACCGTAAAAGAAAGTAATTCCAATTTGCTTTACATTAGGGCTTAGTTGGGCTGCATTCCATGATCAATGAACCAATAAGTAATCACTAGAAGCCCAAAAGTGAACAAGAGCATGGGCAGTTACGTACTTTCAACTCCCTCAAAATACCCTATTCTCTTCTCTTATATAGAAACCTAGCCGCTTCCTTATACACTCATTTCTTCTCTTGGCATCTTTACCCGCCACAAAGATGCAGATCTTCGTCAAAACCCTAACGGGGAAGACCATAACCCTAGAGGTCGAGTCTTCCGACACCATCGACAATGTCAAAGCCAAGATTCAGGACAAAGAAGGCATTCCCCCTGACCAGCAACGCCTCATCTTCGCCGGCAAGCAGCTCGAGGACGGCCGCACCTTAGCAGACTACAACATCCAGAAGGAATCCACTCTCCACCTTGTCCTCCGTCTCAGGGGTGGCGCGAAGAAGAGGAAGAAGAAGACCTACACCAAGCCCAAGAAGATCAAGCACAAGAAGAAGAAGGTCAAGCTCGCCGTGCTCCAGTTTTACAAGGTTGATGAGTCCGGGAAGGTTCAGAGGCTGAGGAAAGAGTGCCCTAATGCCGAATGTGGAGCCGGGACTTTCATGGCTAACCATTTCGATAGGCACTATTGCGGTAAGTGTGGACTTACTTACGTTTACCAGAAGGCTGGCGGGGATTGAGTAGAGCCGGTCCTGCAAACGATTTGAATCTATAGCCGTTTTTCAGCATGAACATTAGCGGTTTATATTTCAGTAGTTGTTGAACATTTTAATTTTTTGTTATGTTTTATCATGTTATAATACTTTGGGAGTTTGGGTATGATTTTGGAGTTTTGAATGATTATCAATTCAGCTGCCTGAATCAAATTATGTGGCTTTATACTTATATTTTGCTTGCTTTATGATTCAATTTCCTTATTTATGACGATTCAAGGATTCGTTATATTTTCATAAATTAGGTGTTTGAGTGTTTAACCATTGCAAGTGTTATGGTTGGCTAATAATTCATAAAGATGGTTGAGACCAAGGCTTGAATTTGCTTTGTATGCACACACATTTTATGGGATTTAAATCCCTTTCATATTTTAGAACAGAGTGATTATCCTGGAGTGGATTATCATTTTTCAATTGTGGAGATTTGTTGAATTGCTCCGGTCTTGCTTGATTGCTTGATGAATGTGATGTCTCTGGAGTTATGGTTTTGTTGATTTCATTTTATCATTTTGATCTAAATCGTTTGTTTTGAATCTCTGGTTTGCATTAGACTCGGTCTCTACTATTTATATTGGGTTATTAATATCTCTTTTTCACTCTGATTCAAGTGCAATGTTATATGCTTGTTGAATGTCAATTGTTTTGCTGGAGGTTGTGGTATAAATTCCAGATAACGGTACCTGTACAAGCTTCACCTAATGTGATTGTTTCTTGCAATATTTGGTGTTCTTACGGAACTGGTTTGGTGTGGGAAAACGAAATTGCAGAATATGAAAGTGAATTTGGTTGGTTTCCTTCCTCCATAACTGGTTCTGGTTTGCTAAAAAGCTAACCAGCCGGAATCACACTTTCCGGGTTTTTTTTTATCTACACAGTGGGTCTGTGACATAGTAACCAGCAAGGATTGAGTTTTTCCCACTGTGGCTGTAAGAGTAAAATTGAAATCCTTGCTGGTGATTATTGCACACTGGCTGGTGACCGGACTTTTCCCGATTAAGGCAGCCGCTGCAACACCATGGTTGGATTGAGTGTTTTGGATCAATTTCTAGCCCTTTTTCTAAAGCAGATGTTTTTTTAACAATTACTTAGCAAAGCAGATGATGTTTAGTTTCAAGGAAGAATGGTGTGCAATTATTTCCATGGTTTAAGCTGCCCTAGACCAGGACTGTGTAGTCATTTGGTAAAATATCTTCATGTCGGAAGTTTGAGTTCTGAAATGAAGTTTTTAATATAGAACTCGTCTTGTTGTAATTTAGTACTTGATTTTTTATGCGGGTTAATACTTTATAGGGTTGAAGTTTTGGAACGAAGCACTTCTGCTAATCTTATAATGAAGTTTTCATGCCCGCCTCTCCCAACTTGGATGGTTATTTAACCAGGCTCAGAGCGGTTTTGACCTGACCTTATAGGGATAGGTTTTTTTTAAGGGTAAACTACATAAATAGTCCCTTGACTATGCTTCAATTATCTTTTGCATCTCCCGACTATCAGAAATTACAAACTGGTCTCCTAACTTAAAAAAATAACAAATTGATCTAGTGCCGTTAAAAAATTAACGGCTGGTGATATGGCAGTTAACAAAAATTGGCATAATAACACATTTAGTCCTCAACTTTTACACTTTGTTTAACTTTGCCCTAATTTTAAAAAAATGACCATTAACATTTTAAAATTCTATCAGTTTAATCCATTTGGGTTCGGTGTCTGGTCCAAGAAAGAATTGAAATCGACGACGACGACATCTTATCTGCTTTTGAAGGTAATTCTAACCTTTTCTGGGCTGAAAGGTACGTCAAACCGTTCTTAGGAATGAACGATTTGTGGGTTAAACATTGTGGTATTAGCCATACGGGTAGCTTTAAAGATTTGGGCATGACGGTTTTAATTAGTCAAGTTAATCGATTAAGAAAAATAAATAAACCTACTGTCGGAGTTGGCTGTGCTTCTACCGGTGATACATCGGCAACATTATCTGCTTATTGTGCACCTGTCGGGATCCCTTCAATTGTGTTTTTACCTGCTAATAAGATCTCCATGGCTCAACTTGTTCAACCCATTGCGAATGGTGCGTTTGTTTTTAGTATCGACACTGATTTCGATGGATGTATGGAGTTGATCAGGGAAATAACGGCAGAGTTGCCAATTTATTTGGCAAATTCCCTTAACAGTTTGCGGCTCGAAGGACAGAAGACGGCTACCATCGAGATTTTACAGCAGTTCGATTGGGAAGTTCCAGATTGGGTCATTGTTTCCGGTGGAAATCTTTGGAATATTTATGCTTTTTACAAAGGGTTTTCGATGTGCAAGGAGTTGGGACTTGTTGATAGGATTCCAACCAGTTGGTTTGTGCACAAGCTGCGAATGCGAATCCGTTGTATTTGTATTTTAAGTCTGGTTGGAAGGATTTTAGTCCGGTGAAAGCGAAAACGACGTTTGCCTCTGCTATCCAAATCGGTGATCCGGTTTCCATCTATAGAGCGGTGTATGCTTTGAAGAATTCGAACGAGATTGTCGAGGAAGCGACGAAGGAGGAGTTAATGGATGCCATGGCAGAAGTTGATTCTACCGGGATGTTTACTTGCCCACATACATGAGTGGCATTGACAGCATTAACATAAATGAAAAATTGATTTTTGTTTTAGAAAGAAGACCGTTCTTATTTAGGATTGTGTGGAGAGAAAAAATGGATTAAATTGATAAAATTTTGAAATGTTAAGGGTCATTTTTTTAGAATTAGGGCAAAGTTAAACAAAGTGTAAAAGTTGAGGACTAAATGTGTTATTATGCCAATTTTTGTTAACTGCCACGTCATCAATAGTTAAATTTTTAACGGCACTAGATCAATTTGTTATTTTTTTAAGTCAGGGGACCAGTTTGTAACTTCTGATAGTCAGGGATGCAAAAGATAATTGAAGCATAGTCGGGGGACTATTTATGTAGTTTACCCTTTTTTTAAAGAAAATAATTAGTTGTTGGGTTGGATTCGGGTTTAAGGTGAATACTATCCAATTTGAAATAATACTTAAATTTTATTCTAAATATTTAAATATAATTTCAATATTTTCCAACTTTTAATATAATTTTTAATTACATTTCTATTTATCAAATAAAAATGGAAGAAAAAATTATTTACGATCGGTTGAAATTAAATTCTTACTCTAAAATTCGGGTGGAGTGGGTTGGCCAAATACCCGACCCGTAACCATTCCTACTGCCAATTACGAATCGAGTAAATGTAAATTAAGTGAAGTAACAATGTTAGCAATTTTCTGTAAAAAGCATCTACTTCGATCAATGATAACTGATAAGTTTATGGAGCTGTATGTTTGGGTGGTGGAGTGGCATTCTTATAATAGTGGATCAATGAATGCTAGGAGCTGGCTTATTATTTGAGCAGCCAACGAAGCAACGTAACCCGAAAGCACCAGTCAGGGTTGCAGCAAAAAATATTTAAAAATTGACATTTTTTTTAATCTTCGAGTTGTTCGCTCCTTAATGTAATCTTCGAGTTGTTCAGCCTTCAAGTTTCTGTCATCCTTTTGTTAGAAAATAAACATCCTTTAAGAGTAACATTTTTGGCCTCCGAACTTTTCAAAAAAAGTCATTCCAGTCCTTAAACCTTTTCTTATTCTCTTTTGGTCCTTGGACATTTAGATTTGTTCAATTGAATTGGTGCCAATTGCCAAAGAGATTTAGATTTAATGGCAAGGTTGGGGTTTTAAAAAAATGATTTTTCAAGCTCTAGTTTTTATTATGCAAAAATCATAAATGAATTATCGATCTAAATTTTATTTTGATTAAATCTTATTTGAAATTATTTTATCTTGATTGAATATATTCTAATAACAATAATATATTATTAAAAAATTATTCTATCTAAATTTAATATATTCCAAATTTCAATTACCACCAACAAGTATTGAGTGTATTGGTAAGACACATTGCACTCCTAAGTAAAGGACGCAAATTAAAAAATTGGAGACGACATTGTTTGAAGGGGCAGCGTCGCATTCCGAATTGGAGCAATATTGATCCCACTCGATGATGTACACTACCCGTCCACAAGAGGCTAGAATTTTTTTGTATCAATAACATGTCAGAATATGAAGCCTGTGTTATGGGCCTGCGAGCTGCCATTGAAAGAAAAATAGAAGTCTTAAAAGTATATGGGGATTCAGCGTTGGTGATTTACCAACTTTGTGGAGAATGAGAAACGAAAGATGTAAAATTGACCGAGTACCGAAAATTGATACTTGAGCTAATAAAAGAGTTCGAGGAAATAACCTTTATATACATCCCCAAGAAAGATAACCAAATGGCGGATGCCTTAGCTACACTGGCTTCAGTATTCCTAGCAAACAAATCAGAAGATATGGTGCCTATCCGAATGCATAGCTATGAAACCTATGCTCACTGATGCAGCATATAAAAGGAAATTGATCAACATCTTTGGTACCATGATATTTTGCAATACCTAAAGTATCAGACTTATCCTCTGGGGGAAAATGATAATAAAAAAAAAACTATTAGAAGAATGGCTTCAGGATATGTATTCGACGGGGAAATCCTGTACAAAAGAAGCAGAGATCAGATTCTGCTAAGATGTGTTGATGCCAACAAAGCAAAGACTATAATGGCAGAAGTACATGAAGGGATATGTGGCATACATGCAAATAGGCTCTCAATAGCCAGGAAGATTATAAGATATAGCTATTATTGGACGACCATAGAAGGAGATTGCATCGAATACGCAAAGAAGTGTCATAAGTGTCAGATATACGCTGACAAGATCAATTCTCCACAAGTACCTCTACATAATATGAACTCACCATGGCCTTTTGTTGTTTGGGGCATGGATGTTATTGGGCAAATTTATCCCAAAGCTTCAAACGGACATCGCTTCATCCTTGTGGCGATAAATTATTTCACCAAATGGGTAGAAGCAACTTCTTATGCTAATATTACAAGAACCACAGTCAATAAGTTCTTGAAGAAAGAAATAATCTGTCGATATGGACTGACAGAAAGAATCATTACTGATAATGCTACAAATGTCAATAACAAAGTGATAATGGAAGTGTGCGAGTAATTCAAGATCATTCATCACAATTCAGTAACCTACCACCCAAAGATGAATGGGGCAGTAGAGGCAGCAAACAAAAACATAAAAAAGATCATATCAAAGACAACATAAACTTACAAGGACTGGCATGAGAAGCTACTGTTTGCGCTGTTTGCGTATCAAACATCAATACGTACCTCGACCGGGGTAACGCCTTATTCCTTGGTCTATGGGACAGAGGTAGTGCTACCCATTGAAGTGCAGATTCCATTGCTCCGGGTATTGTCAGAAACAAAGTTAGACGATACGAAATAGTTGTAGGTTCGATTTGACCAATTAAATCTCATAGAGGAAAAGAGGCTGAGGGAAATTTGTCACAACCAGATGTACCAAAAGAGGATAATGCGGGCATATGATAAAAAGATGTGCCCGAGGGAATTTCGAGAGGGGGATCTTGTGTTAAGAAAGGTCCTACAAATACACCGAGACGATCGTAGGAAATGGATGCCTAACTGGGAGGGACCATACATTGTCAAGAAAGCCTTTTCCGGAAAAGCGTTAATACTGCCTGAAATGGACGGCAAAGAACTACATAAGCCGATGAATTCAGATTCGGTCAAAAAGTATTATGCTTGAAGAATGCAAAAAGAGATTGAAAAAAAAGAAACAAAGCGGAGTGAAAACTCGAAAGGACGCTCTCGTAAAAAGAAAATATCTATGGTGAAAACCCCAAAAAGGGCGCCTTAGAAATAAAAAAACACAAAAAAGGAATAAAAAATAAGGGGGTTCAATATGAAAACCCGCAAAGGGCGTCTTGAAACCAAAGGAGGATCTGAGTTGAAAACCTAAAAAGGCAGCTCAGATGAATGAAGTTAGGCATCTGATAACTAAGACCTCTCGAACACCTGGTATTTCAGAAGGGGTTTCACATTCGAAAGCATTTCAGCAACATTTGAAGACCGCTGAACATGAGTGCAAACTCAGCCCTACTTATGGTTGACAGGGTTGTTGTATCCTTCATGCCTTGGATGCCCGGAGATCTGACTTTGTTTCTTGATTTTTTTGTTTGCCATGACCATTTCCAAAACCGTTGTATTCCAATTTATAAGCTTCAATAAAATTTATGAATTCACTTTAGAGCCTTCTTTTTATTCCAAAGCATTTTAAAATGGTTGATATAATGAAAAAAAACAGATAATTCCCTGGTATTACTTTGTTTTAGACATGCAGAATGACCTTGTCACTCTAAGAATTGAAGAAGAGTGTACAAGATGAGGCAATGCAAAACTGAAGGTTGATCATGAATGCCGCAACAGAGATTGTCACTCGAAGAACAATGATTTATCTATAATGAGATGATCAAAAATATGAGGACAAAGCATTACAAGGTCCATCTGAGTTGATTTCGGCGGGTGCCGAGAAAAGAAGCGTTCACAGCTCGGTAGAAATTCTTGGGATCATCAAGGTTTCTTTATTGGTTGAAGCAATATGTGACTGATCAAAACAAAACATCTTTGATCATAATACTTCCAAAAGAAAGAAAAAGAAAAAGGAAAGAAAAAAGGAAAAGGAAAAGAAAGAAAAAAGGAGGTGAAAATCTGAAAAAGGCGTCTTTCGAAAAAGAAAAAAAGAAAGAAAAATGAAAAAATCAAAGTGAAAACCTGAAAGGACGCTTTGAGAAAAGCAAACTAAAGTGAAAACCCGAAAAGGCGCTTTAGAGCAAAGGGCCAAAAACGCAGAAATGAGGTTGCAACGGCGAAATCCTGGTGTGGGATGAAGTCAGACGAGGAATATCCGGAAAGAGACCCAAAAGAGCATAGGTTGATTGATAGATCTGAGTAAATCATGGTTCATGCATCACATAAGACATTAGGGTCATAATAACATGCATGTTTCATTTGTTTTAAGAGGAAAATAAAAAAAGGATTCATAATGAGAAGAATCCACCCAGCAAAGAAGGATTCATAATGAGAAGAATCCGCCCAGCAAAGAAGAATTCATAATGAGAAGAATCCGCCCAACAAAGAAGGATTCATAATGAGAAGAATCTGCCCAGCAAAGAAGGATTCATAATGAGAAGAGTTCGCCCAGCAAAGAAGAGTTCGTTCATTGAAGAATAAGGAAGTTCCAAATGAGAAGAGCTTGCTTATACAGTGTCGCCACAAAATGCAGACCAGCGAAAGAACGAGGAATGAAGAATTTCATAATAAGAAGAACAACTTCAGACCTCAGAAGATAGAACAATGCCAGATTATCAAGGATTGAAGAAATTCATAATGAGAAGAACAACTTCAAACTTTGACGAGCATATGTTTCGGACAAAATCCGTGTCTTTTCAGTCTTTGTCCTATTCTTGTTCCACAACAATTGGCAAAGAGGGACAACTGTAGAACTGGATTTTTGTTCGGGTTTATATATATATATATATATATATATATATAAATAGTATAATAATAATAAATAAAACAATAATAAAAGAAAACCCAAATGTATTAGAGTCCAAAAAAACAATACAAAGTCCAAATACATAACAAAAGGTCCAATATAAGGGCCCGAACCAAAAGCCAAAACCCATTACAACTATTGACAACCCACAACAACTCAGACCCAACCTATTACAATTGTTAACAGCACATAACCAGCCCAACAAGCACAAAAACCCTTTCAAACCACTCTGTGTTTCTTTTTCCCGCTCGAATTTGAGCCTCAAGGGACACGTGTCAACATGGCATTGGCCCATCCCATTTCACTCGGATTCTCACCAAGTTGGGACCAGCTAGCATCGCCAGTCGTGCAAGGATGACGTCACTCCTAACGTAGGTATACATAACTGTAAAGAGAGAGAAAAACGTAATTAATGCAGCCATAATTACATCAATATTTACCAAAAAAAGAAATCGAAAAGACAGAGAGAGGGGTTACCTGAAGAGTCTGAGTCCATCGAAGGAGATAATCAGACACGTAGATCTCACCAGAAGCTCACCGAAACCATCAGAATACCGAACTGAGGTATTTCTACCTCTGTTTTTCTCCTTTTCCCATCTTTACTTGTTTGAAAAACACAAAAACACGTTAAATCTCTAAGGGACCGAACCTTCATCTGTCTAAAAAACATATCTCAAACATAAAACACAGCTCAAACCTAAATCTAAGTATAAATCAGATCCATAATATATAAAAAAACCTAGATCTAAGAAAAATAAAACAGATCTATGGTTATAAGTGTCAGATCTAGATTGAAACTAAAAAAATATAATAAAAATAAAATAGAGAGATCAGAAGCTTGTCTTTCTTTGCCGTTGCTGGAAACGCTGTTGGAATGAGAGTTTGAGTGTTCGGATCGTTGTCGGAGTCGAAAAACAGAGAAGAGAGATCACTAGTCTCGGGTAGATAGTTTAGGATCGGGAGAAGAAGGGTGTTTCTAATGAAACAGGGCTCAGATCTAGGATTAGGTTTAAAAAAGAAGTTTTTTGGGTAGCATTAGGGTTCTGGCGATGGCGGAGGCGGTGGCCGGAAAAGCCAGGTCTGACCGGGGAAGATGACCGGAGAAGGTCTGATCATCGGAAAAAGGAAGAAGAAGGATGTATGGTAGTCGGAAGTGGCAAGGATGCTGGAGAAGATGGCCGGAGAAGGTCCGGTCATCGGAATGAGGAAAGTGGAGACCGAAGATGATATCCGGTGGTCGATATCATCCCGATGGCCAAGAAACAGGTCAAGGAGGAGTTTTGGGGGAAATGAAGATTAAAATTATGTTTTTAGAAAAATTCTAGACGAGTTCTTGAAAAAAAAGGTTTTTGATCTTCGAAAAACAAGTTCCGGGAGGGTTTAGGTGTTTGTAAAGATCAAATGAAAAGTTTTAGATGTGTTCTAGGTTTGTTCTTGAAAAAAGTGATGTTTGATCTTTAAAAACAGTTTTGGAAAGGGATTTTAGTGTTTTTAAAGATCGAGTGAAGGATTTTTGAAGAACAAAAGAAGAACTGAGGCAAAAACAGGGGTTTTAATCGAGGCGTGCTTTGGGTTTTCGTTTTTTTGGTGTTTGGGTTTAGAGAATTTAGAGTGAGAGAGAATTGAGGAGAGAGAGAATGGATCAAATGACCGTTCCAACTCAGTTTAGGGCCATTTATACCGAGTTGGGAATGGTGCCGTTTTGGAGAGCCGGGTCACAGAGGATTCACGTGTTTCTATACGGGTTTGGATATGGGTCTGTGACCCGGTCGACCTAAAACATTTGGGTTTGGGCTTTGTTAATTCGAATGGATTAAGGGTTTGGGCATGGGTAACGGTTTGGGCTTGGTTAATGGGTCCGGGCTTAGTTTTTTAGGGTCTTTAGATTTGGGTTCTTAAATTTTAATTTCCTTACAAATAAACCCTTGTTTGTTTGTAATTTGGTCACTTAAGATGCAATATAATTCAATTCAGTCCTTTCCAGAATTAATTGCTTTAAT
Organism: Hibiscus tridactylites; assembly: GCA_958450335.1. NCBI lineage: Eukaryota > Viridiplantae > Streptophyta > Magnoliopsida > Malvales > Malvaceae > Hibiscus > Hibiscus tridactylites. The sequence goes on along the minus strand of OY288287.1, from coordinate 66,716,628 downwards.
TAATTGTTTTATTTTAATTATGTAATTAATTCATATGCTTGAAGTGTTTTAAAAAATATCATGCCATTATATTGTGTGGACAATTAATCACATGTTAAATTAGAGTAGAGCCATTAGTGTAGTTTACTTAACTATAATTGAATAGGGAGATCATTGTAGAAAATAGGTAGATATTCGAAACAATGTTAGAATGCTCAATATTGGCTAGTGTCACAATGTAGAGTGATGCTAATCAATGAGCGTTCCGATAAAAGTTTCAATTTTCTACTTTAACTTAGAAAATGAAAATAAATTACTAACTAGGTAAATTTAACAAGTAAAATAAAAATAGGGTTAATAATTAGTGTCATTCTAATTAGGAATGTTGTTATTTTTTGGCTCAATAAAGAAAGTGCCCAATATTATTTTGGGTGTTTTCTTTTATGTCCAAAATTAATAACATTCATAGAATTTTAATTAAAGCAATTAATGGAGCCTAATTAGGGTTTACTTAAAAATGACAAGACTAATAAATCATGCATTAAACTTTTTGTGTTGAGGTACATTTTTCGAATATAAGTTGAAGTGTCTTAATGTAATTGGATGTTTCATAATCATATTCGATCAAAAGGATACTCCCATCCGGAATAAAATTCATTTTACAGTTAAAAGATTTAATTAAATCTAAATTAATGTTCAAACTGCCACATGTAATTAATAAGGTACCAATAACGGGTGTTCGTAGGGGTGCTAACCCTTCCCTACACATAACCGACTCCCGAACCCGAACTTTTCAAAAAGAATCGTTGGTACATTTTTATGGTGTTCGGCCTACCAAAGTGGTCGATGGCGACTCCAAAACGATTTTCAAGCAAATAAAAAGGATGTCGACTAAAAATGGAAAATTAATTAATTGCAAGATAAAATTGGTCAAAAACTCTAATTTTTCCGGATTTCAATCGTCAGTTTGTTTTTATTCTAAATAATTAAAAAGCGGACTTTCAAAAAACGGTAGCGACAGACTCTAAATATTATATATACATAAATACAAAACCTAAATAAGGGGCCAGATAAAATAAATGACTACACATGTATCCCTTATTTTAAAACTCTGACTTTCTTATTCTTTTCAAAAGTCATATGGTATTAGAGCGACAAGCGGTAACGGTCTCTTGATAAATATTATCAGAGCAACATCTTGACTGCATGATTTCACATCGTATCAACAATCATTATTCAGTGTCGAAAAACCAAACGAACACCTCTAGATAACTCTTCTTTTCGCATTGATCTTTAATTTAACTTTCAATTTTTTTTTCAAAAACAAACCAAATAACTCAAAATTGCATCTAAACATTTCAAAAACATATTACAAAATCTTTTTATTCTCTTTGTATTATTCCCCTTCTCCGACGTAACCCCAAATGACACCAAGAAGTCGAAGGGTGTAAAATTTTTATTTCTCTATACATGCACTGAGATTTTTGAAAAAAATGGTACCTCTAAATTTTTTTGTTTTTGATATTGCTTCTCTTTAAAATCTCAGAATATGGTTACATCGGTTTTTAGGGATATCTTATATAGTCAATCGACATTACAATCGTTAAAAGAAAATGAAAAATCCTAAAATCAATATTGGTTGTATTTTGAATTCCTTGAAAATATTCATCTGTTATTTTTGTTTTGCTACTGTTTTTAGTTTTTTGACGTTCTGTGATTTTGGTTGCATGTTGCTGGTGTGCTCGAACGGTGGAGATAGGGACTGGAGAGAGGCTGGCATCTGAAATGCTAGACGTGTGGGAGCACGTCGGGAGTATAACGGCCGATGCGTCATCCTCGCACATGCGCATAGAGGAGAAGGAAGGTCGGACGTGATCGGTACGCGCGCAGGAGTCCATCTTTACCATGCAATGCACCTCCAATCCAACGATTTTGAGGGTTAAAGCGTGGTACCAAATAGAGGGGAATTAGAATAAAATTAGTGATTACACTTTCATCAATGAAGAAATTTCCATCATCAAAAAGGCCGAAAGCCCCAAGATGACACTCAAGTAAACCTTCTAATACCCTAACTCTTTTTATTGTTATTTAAAATTAAAGAAAACAAATAAAAATGAATACCTTGATTGTTTCTTGTTTGTATTTAAACACGAATGATTAAAGAAATATTAGCCTCAAATCCGATCAGGGTCAAGGCGTGAGTCCAAGGTGCCCTAAACAACACCGTTTAATTGTCTTTATTAAAAAAATCCAAAAAAATGCTTCATCTCCAAAAAAAAATTAAAGTAAAGCTACTTGACACCAAAAAAATAAACAACCACCCTTAAATGACACCTGAATAAGTTGAGAGATACAACGTCCACGGACTGTCGAAAACTTAAACAAATAGCAACCCTTGACTTAATGGTTGTGTTCACCAAATTCTACCCATGCCATCACAGGTTCAAAACTTATTAGTGCTAAAGTTTAGTTTTAATTGTTTTTTCTTTCAAAAATCCTCTCTAGACCATAAGAACACTCTTTGAGTGTTTATCTTTGTTTTGTTTGTTTTCTAGAAAATAGTCATGGGATATCGTTTCGTCGTTAAAAAATTTAAAATTTTAAGGTAAACTACTACAGAAGTCACCTATGTTTATACTAAGTAATAAGTTAGTCACCAAATTTGAAAAATGACCGGTAAGATCTCAAACGTTATCGGAGTGTAAAGAGTTGGTCACTTTGTCGTTTAGAGCCGTTAACTCTTAACGGGTAGCTGATGTGGCTCTTGGCAAAATTTAGGTTAATTCCACATGTATTTCCACTCTTAACAATTTGGATTCTATCGCATTGTTCCTCCATCTTCTTGGAAGCCTCATTGTCCTCTTAAAGAAAAGAATATATGGAAAGATTCTAGATTTGCTACTCGTGTGCGGAGGGTTGACAAGCTTCAGAATCGTGGTTCAATAAAAAAAAATGTCAAAAGTTAATAACAATGTGAGGAGGAAAAAGAGAAGATGCATGAGAATGGATGTAAATTGTGTGTCTGATAATGTAAAACTTTATACCCAATTTGATCCTTGCATAAATCGCGTGCCTGCAATTTGGCATAATAAGAATAGTTAAGAGGTTGGTATGCCTGAAAGTGATTCCAGGATGGTGCTGGTGTGAAACCCTAGATGAATTTGTTACCATAATAATGGAAGAAACCCTTAACAAAATATTATGCGGCTTGGCACACTGTGCAGAAATTTGTGGGTATAGTTTTATGTTTTTCTAGGTGTTAGCCAACAAATGGTTCTGTTGAACTTTTGAGTTATTAAAGTTGCATTTAAGGCCATTACTTCCATGACAATATAAGGATGATCTGAGGGTGCTAATATTTTTATTTTTTCCCTTTTGTTTTATGTGGATGGGACTAGCATGTTGAAGGTCACCACCTATACTCACTAAATTACATGCATTGGGGTGTTCCAAAAATATGGTATGGTGTCCCCGGAAAGGATGCTCTAAAACTGGAGGAGGCTATGAAAAAGCATTTGCCTGATCTTTTTGATGAACAACATGACTTGCTTCACAAACTGGTAAGCTAAAAGATCTCCAATAGTGTTTATATGTAATTGCAGCTAAGGGTGACTTTATCTAACTGTTTGGAGTGTGTCAAATGGTAATAAGAAGCCAAATGTATCAGCATGTTTTACTATGCCCCCCCCCCCCCCCCCAATAAAAAAGAAAAGAAAAGATAGCATGTTTACTTGGATCGATCTGTTTGCTAGTGGCTTGGTAAGGTTGATTCTAAGCCTAGTTTTGGTAATGCTTTGGTTCACTATCCGAATAGACCACATAAAAGTAAATGGAGTGGATGCATAACAGAATGATATGTCTGCAAATGTAGTGGATTCATAATAAGTGTACCTCGTTTCCAGTTATGCTTAATTACTATAATAGTTCTGGACGATACCGATTATGCACTGAATGTCATTCTTTCATGCAGGTCACCCAGCTGTCCCATTCCATACTAAAATTTGAAGGGGTACCCGTCTATCGATGTGTTCAGAATGCTGAAGAGTTTGTTCTCACATTCCCTAGAGCGTATTATGCAGGGTTCAACTGTGGTTTTAATTGTGTAGAAGCAATAAATGTAGCTCCTATTGACTGGTTGCCACACGGACAGATTGCTATTGAGCTATACCGTGAACATAGAACGAAAACTTCCATCTCGCAAGATAAATTGTTGCTTGGAGCTACAAGGAAAGCAATCAAAGCCCACTGGGAGCTTAGTTTATTGAAAAAGTATACTTCTGATAACTTAAGGTGGAAAGGTTTATGTGGATAAGATAAAATATACTTCTGGTGAGATCGTTTCTATCTTCTTCTTTTTCCTCCTCATACTGTTATTAACTTTTGATATTTTTTCATTGAACCACGATTCTGAAGCTTGTCAACCCTCTCCACACGAGTAGCAAATCTAGAATTTTCCCATATATTCTTTTCTTTAAGAGGACAAGGAGGCTTCCAAGAAGATGGAGGAACAATGCGACAGAGTCCAAGTTGTTAAGAGTGGAAATACATGTGGAATTAACTTAAATTTTGCCAAGAGTCACATCTGCTACCCGTTAAGAGTTAACGGCTTTAAACAGAAAAGTGACCAACTCTTTGCACCCCGATAACGTTTGGGACTTTACTGGTCATTTTTCAAATTTGGCGACTAACTTTGTACTTAGTATAAACATAGGTGACTTCTGCAGTAGTTTACCCAAAATTTTATTCATTCGACATCCTTTTTTTGATCAAAATCTTTACATGAGCATTGATTTTTTTAGAAAAAATAACCCCTCGTCTTAGATTTGAAAAAAAACCTTTCTTAAATCTTTTAAAAAAAAATTCAAAAAAAATAATATCTTTTTTCTTTTTGAGTACACCCCATACGAAATTAGGAAGTCAAAAGGTGCCTTATTTTAAAGACACACCTCATACGACATGAAAAATTATTTCTTTAGTGATACAACGTTCATGGACTATTGGTCGTTTATTGTCGATGAATCCTTAGCATTTATAACTTGAAGGTTAGACAACTATCATGTACCCTTTATTTTAAACCCTTAACTCTAGTATTCTTTCCAAAAGTTATATGGTATCAGAGCGACAAGCGATAATGGACTCTTGATAAATATTACCATAGCGACATCTGGACTGCCTGATTTCATCGGCTATCATTATTCGGTGTTAGGAAATTAAATGAACACCTCTAGACAACTTTTTTTCGTATTGATCTCTAATTTAGCTTCATTTTTTTCAAAAACAAACCAAATAACCCAGAACTACATTGAAACTTTTCAAAAATATATTACAAAATCTTTTTTATTCTTTCTACATTATTCTCCTTCTTTGACGTAATCCCAAAAGACACTAATAAGTCGGAGAGTACAAAATTTATTAATTACTATTTATCGGCAACAGAACCTCATTCATCAAGAAAGCCAAAAGTCCCTAGACAACACTCTGGTAGAGCTTTTTAAAACCCCAACTTATTTTTTGTGTTATTTAAAACTCCTATTGTTTAACAAAATAGAATTTATTTATTTCTTTTCATTCGCCTTAAAATGGTTTTAAGCGTTGTTGTTATCAATGTGAAAGAGGGTATGTATGAGGAGAGTAATGATCATTTGTCTCGTTGTTGAGGCTTATATTATAAAAGATGGCCACATGACATGGTGACAGGGCAACTGGTGTCAAAATAACATTAGGTGAGTGACAGCTTGCACACTGGCATGGCCAACAATTGAGGAGTCACAAGCAACAGAAGGTTGTAGAACTTAGACGTGCACGAGCATTGAAAGTTGGTGCCATCAAAGTCCAAGGTTAAAATTTAAGAAGCCTTTAATGTTAAACCAAAACAACTTAGGTAGTTTTTAATTACTCCCTCCGCCCCATAATTTTTGTCCCTTATTAATTTTTTTTGGTCAATTTTTCAACTTTGACTCATAATTATTTAAAATGTATCATTGATAAAAATATGGAAAAAAATATATTTTAAAAATCTCTAATCGCATAGTTTTCAAATATATATTTTATAAAAATTAATTTTTTTAAATATTTAATATAATAATAGTCAAAATTTAAAAATTTTGACTTTTAAAAAATCAATAAGGGACATCTTTTATGGGACTGAGGAAGTATAAAAATGTCAATTGAGTTTAGTTTGATTGACATTGTTATCGATAAAATATACAAGAAGACGTGAGATCAAATATTCTTAAACATTTGATTGACACTGTTATCGATAAAACATGTTATCTTTTCCTAATAGTATAGGTATGTTTATATGGTAACATATGCTCTTTACTTTTAATCCCTTTGAAAACGTACATATTGTACGAAAACCTAATTCATTATAACACTAATTCATTGATTGAATACATTTTGACAATAATTAATTTGGAATAATTTTATGAGAAAGGAAAATAAATACTACTTACTTAAGGACTTATAAAAGATCGTCAAATGTTACGATCATCTGAAGAATACTTAATATAGCATATGGTGGAGCATATTATGTTATTTATATCTCATTTTCATACTTACAAATAACATTATTTTTTATCATAAAATAACACTACTTAAATCTAAGTCACTGACGAATAATAAATTATTTTACATCATTAAAATTTACACCTTAAATTCATTTCAAATACAACTTTTAATCTCACTGAAACAATGAGAGTGAGATCATCGATAATTTGATTAATACTATTGTTAATTAGTAATTATATTTATTATTTAGGATTAATCTTATTTGAATAAACCTCTTAAACCATGCATAAAAGTTATTTTATTTTCATAACGAAATTGTAAAATAAGATAAACTATATAAATAGTCGCTGGACTTTTAGGGTATTTTTATTTTGATCACCAAACTTTTAAACTTACGATATAATAACCAAATTTTTAATTCGTTTTATTAAGGTCACTCTCGTTAACAAAATGCTGACATGACGGTTAACTTTCATTTTCCACCCATTTCTTTTTATTTTTCTGCAATGTTTTTCTTCTATAACTGAACCTTACTCAATAGCTCTCCAATTCCTGTAAAGAGTGGTGGAACTTTACATTATATATTGAGAGAGCTATTTAAAAATGTTTAAATTTGGAAGGCGGCGAATATAAGTTATATATTTTAGGGGATTAAAATACAATTTTACCATTATTCTAACTTGAGTTTCTTTTAAATTTTTAAAATTTTTTGAGCCATGGCCCTTGCCGGTCCTTAAAGGTACCGCCCTTGTATTGAACCAACCGACAAAAAATAACTCCTACTATTTTGTTTTTTTGTGTTAATTATATATATACATACTAATAATTTAAATATTTGTTTGTTTTTCTTTACAATTTTTAATAAGACATGTTTTTTTTAATCTTCCCTAAAAATATAAAATAAGTGATACCAATATTGAAAAAAACAATGTTAACGTAAACGTAGCATATATGTTATTTTTAGTTCTCGTAGGTTGGTTCAATTCGATAAAAAATTAAAAGTTTAAGGGTTAAAAGAGGTTAAAAAATGTTGAAGTGTTAAAATAATGTTTTTCTAAAGGTTTGTGGATTAAAAAAAACATCAGTAAACCCATTGTTTATTAGTTCAATTGTTTTAAATGATTTCAATATCATCCCATCGAAGGATTATAACATTTTTAAATGTCTATAAACTTTCAACTTTCTCTCAATTATAACAAAGTAAAAAAAGTAAATAGAACAAAATGTGTAAAAGCTGGAAGAAATTAATCTTAAGATCCTGAAATGTTTGAATGAATTTTTCCCATCATGAGTGTACATAATAACTAATATTCAAGAGTGTGTTCATAGTTTATGAATGTTCAAATTCATGAATGTAGATTTTAATATTCATAAACCTACATATTAACAATGTATTAATGTATCAGTTCATGTACTGAAACTGCTGATCAAACCGAGGTTACAAATGCAATTAATTTTTTTATTTAAACGGATATGAGCTCAAATCAAATAACAATTAGTTTCAACATAATTAAAATATCCAATAAAATCCAACCATTAACAGTATGAATTTATCATATTCATTTTTTTAAAATAATTTATCATATTCTTGATCTTGCTTAAACAGCGGTTTTCAAAGTAATTAATTTTTTAGCTGCTCCGAGGGAGGAAACTGAATTTAGGTTCTTCTCCCTTCATTTCGTGTTAAGAGATTGAGCGAGTAAAATTCGATTTAATTTGAAAAATGTATTTTTTTTAGTTTCAAGTTATTTAGATTAGTTTAGATTAGTGACACATAATCGAGTTTGAGTCAAATTTAAAATTTTAAAATTTAAATAATCGAAAAGTTGAATATTAAAATTACATTTTTGGTGTATAGCTATGTAATTTAATCTCTCATTTTTTATTTATTCAATTTCTCTTTTGTTTTAATCATATTTTTAACTAAAATCGAACCACATCCTTCTCAAGCACTAGAATACACGTGTAACTTTAATTCATCTTTTTGGCAACAATTTTCTTTTTTGAAATTTTATCTCACCTTTTTGATTTATTTGATTTGGTCCTCCGACTATAATTATACAATTTCATTCTTTCTATTTTGACTTCATTATACTATTGCCAATACGTTGTCTTCAAAATTATTCTTAAAAAAACAACACTATAAATATGTTAATATAATCTTATGTTATTTGATTTATTAAATAACATTTTAAAATTTATTGTACACATGTGAAAAATAATATGAAGAAATAATATATATATATACACGGTTAGAGAGAACTTTAATTTAAATCAATAACACCATAACATTATAGATAATTACAACTAAAATTAAAACAAAACTTCAATCAAATATAAACATTTTATTCAACTTTAAAAAATTTCAGATGATAAAATAATACTCGACAATTTAACTAATTTAAATATTTTCACTCGATTCAAATAATCTCTAAAAAATAAATTCAGAGTTGATTGTTCCTTTTTGTGGACATTGTCCCTTTACCACGAAATACACGGGTGTAAATCAGTGGGCGAGAAAAAGGAGCCGTGGAGATAATGGCAGACAAGATTTGATGGATTTATGGAGTATAAAAACAGGGGGGGAAATGAAAGTAACATTGCAGATTATAAGGAAAATGCACATGGAATGTGCTGGTCACAAGGTTTGACTCATAAATTGCCAATTTATATAAAATATTGGCTTCTACGTCCTGTGACAGCCATTAATTCGTAAGTGATGAAACAGAAAGGCTGTGATTAGCCACCGTGAATCCTCCATCAACGCCCAAGTTTTGGCCGCTGATATAGGCGGATTCATCCGAAGCAAGAAACAGCACGGTCTCTGCAACATGTCTAGCCTTCAACAATATGCCTTTCAAGTTGCTCATGGCATAACTATTGGCCTCCACTTTACTCGGTTCCCAATTGTATCCTCTACAAACGAGAGGCGTAGCCACTCCATACGGAGAAACGCAGTTAACTCGGATCCCGTGAGCCCCTAGCTCGCTACACGTCCCTCGAACGAGCCCGACGATCGCATGTTTCGATGCGGTGTAACCATGGGGACCGGTTCCTCCTATGGAAGACGCTACACTTCCCGTGCATATGATTGATCCGCGGATGCTTTTAGCCACCATGGCACGAGCGGCGTGCTTGATCATTGCCGCCATGCCTCGAACATTCGTGGCCATGATGTTGTCGAAGGCATCGATGTCGAGTTCTAAGATCCCGGTTAACGGGCCTAGGATACCAGCATTGCTGAACAAGATATCCAGCTTCCCATATTTCTCCACAGTGTAACTCACTGCTTCCTCAACCTGCTTCTCGTCTCGTACATCGCAATGCCGGTAACTAACTTTGTCAAGGCCTATCGTTTCGGCGACTTGACTCCCGAGATCATCCTGGACATCGGCGATGACAACGAAAGCTCCGTGTTCGACGAATAACCTCGCCGTCTCCTCGCCGATCCCGCTGGCTGCACCAGTGATAAGAGCTACCTTACCTTCCAACCTACAAAGCAGCATACAGTTAACTCAATAAAGAACCATAATCAGAAATGGCGGATCCAATAAACATACCTTGGCTTAGACATTTGAGAAAGTTTCTTGGCAATGCACAGGGAAATGGTGTTGTTTTGACCTCAAGAACTTGCCTATTTATAGTATTAACCGGGCGGCAAAGCTCAATGCTTAGTGTAATTAACTCTGGTTCACTTATTAGTTCATGACAGAAGTTAATCACTGTGATTAAAAATGAGGGAAGGTAATGTTTATGGGGATTTGGAGCATCATCAGCCGTCCATTTTGAAGTCAACTGTAAATCTCAATAATTTGGTTAATAAATGCTCGCAAATTCATTGTATATATATATTAGGAGAATTTGATGCATTATGTATTGTTGCAACTGGTGAATAGTTTATTCATTTGAATACAACTAAGATAGCTAGCATCTTCACATGATTGCATTAATCAACATTGCTTATGATTCTTATCTTGTCTTCACAACGATTGCAACAATACATTATATGTTGAGATGACCATTTAAAAATATTTAATTTTAAAAATATTATCGGTAGTGAAACTCAACACTATATATATTGAGACGACTATTTAAAAATATTTAATTTTAAAAAGAGCCAACAATATACATTATGTGTTTTTAAGAGACTAAAAATACGATGTAATCATTATTTAAATATATAATTTTTAAAATTTTTAAAATTTTTGAATCAACATTGGCCCTACCCGACACTTAGAGGTACCCCTGCAGTGCTGATAGCTAGCACGCCACCAGCCAAAACGGGTTTTGGCAAATAATCAAATAGTACCAATTTTATAGACATACGGCTCTTTTTTTCTTGTTGTTGTCATATTAACTTTTTCATCCATTTCAGCAATCATCGAAAGATACAAGTTAAGAATGGACTCTCTATTCTTGTTATTTCTTGTCCAAAACAACTTTAATTGCCACTCATAATTGAATATTATGAATACAGAATGTGCTTGTGAAATTGGTGTTATTTTTTTTAACTATCAGTATTTAATTTATTGGTCGATTAATTTGAATCGAATAAATTTTATAATAAAGCGACCTTTTAATCTAATTTATTTTATTCTCAGTGTTAGAAATCAGAATTCGAACTCCTGACCATGTTACAGAGCTTAAATTTTTATGGGCCCTTAGAGTTTGTTTTATGGGCCCTTAGAGTTTTAGAAAAAAAAATTCTCCCAACGATCAGTAGGGTCTGTAGGATGCGGTGCTCTAGAGTGGCATTGATGATGCTGGTCCCGCTGGCATTATAGCAAATAATGCATAGAATTAAAATGTACTTTGTGAAATTGGTGTTAATTGTTATTACTGTCATGGAAAGGATGCAATAGAAGGGCCCTAGAGTTTTAGATTTTGTGACTATTTATGAATAAAATTGATCATAAAATATACTTACAAGTTAAAAAAATTTAAAATTTAACCGTTGTGTGATTATAACGCTTGTTTAATTTGTAGGACTTTGTATTAACTAATCACCTTAAATTATTGTAATTTGTCATTCAGAAAATGTCAAATTGTATCTCTATATGTCCCCAAAAGGTAAAGAAAATTTAGTGATAATGAGTTCAATACACACAACAATTTTTTGAATTTGAATTCAGTCTTACTTAATTTCAAACATGATTGAAACTCTTTTGATAAAATTATAATTTTTTTACAAGTTCAAACTTTTTTTTATATTTTATGCAATTTTTATTTTATATATTTATAAAATTCACAACTTTTATATTTCCATTTTTAAAAAAATCGAAAACTTTATATTGTTTTTAAAAAATTATGATGTTTTACAACTTTTCACGATAGCTGTTATGGTTTTTTATAGTTTTTATTAAGTTTTATATATTTTCCAAAATTTTAATTTTTTTAATATTTTTTGTGTTTTTCGTAGAATGACAAAATAGCACATGTTAATATTGAAAAATAAAATAAAATAAGTGATATCAACATGACAACGCCATCACTTCTTTCTAGGTTTCTGAAGAACTAATATTTTGATATAATAATTGAAAAATAGTTTTAGATTAAATTGAAAAGATTTCAAAAGTACCTTTAAGTCCAAACAACTTGAAAATAAGTTTGTGGATGTTTTAAATGGTTTTGGCAAGGTTTAAAACGTTTTTAGGTAACCAAACCAGATTTTTCAAGGTAACCGTTTTGAAACAGGGGGCCTATATCGAAACATTTTGAAACTGCCAAAACTCGTACCGAAACAGGGATTGCCCGTTTCGAAACACCCCTTTGGTGTTTCGATACGTCCAACTGTCAAAACCTTTTCAACGGCTATTTTCCTAACAACTTTTTAAATTGCAGCTCAACTTCACACGTTCCGAAATGGGGCGCTACCGTTTCGATTCGGATCAAGAGTGTTTCGAAACGGCTAGAGGCGTTTCGAAACGGCTTGATGCATCAGACTTCAATGGCTAGTTCTGAAGAAGGGCATTCTGAAACGGGTTTGATTGTTTCGAAACAGACGTCTGCAGAACATCATTAATGGTGGGAAATAAAGTCTCCAACGGCTCCAAAACAACCCCAACGGTCCTCAACGGCTACAAACTTAATTGAGAGTATAAAAGGGACCCCCAAGCATCAAGAGAAGACTAATGCTTCAATTGTCAATAACAAAATGATCAAGAAATTGTCTTAGAGCTTAAATTGTCCATTTCTTGTATAGACAACACTAGTGAGCTAAACATTGTTAAATTTGCTCAAGTGTTTAGGTTTTGGGTGAGAGCTTTATAGTGCAAACAAGTACCTATTAGAAGGATTTCAAGTTTGCTTAAGAATTTCTCTTGTAAGAGAGTGTTTGATTAAGCTGAGGGTAGTTAGCTTAATCGTTGTAACGGTTTCCTCCTAAGCCGAGAAAATGGGACGAAATTCAAGAGTGAATTTGTTGAAATCCTTAATGGAAAGCTAAGGTAGTGGATGTAGGTGCTTGTTAGAAGGTCGAACCACTATAAATCCTCGTGTCTTATTGTACAATTTTCACCTCCTACTAAAACACCAAAATATCTAACTTCTCCACACTTGGCGAGCTAGAACGGTTGAAGAAAATCGAGCACTTACAAACCCAACAATTGGTATCAGAGCTTGGCTCAATTGAAGAGGATTAACATCCTATTGAGGCGATCCGGGAAGCTCGATCAACATTTCAAACAACTGGCTCAATGGCGCAATCCATCGACAAGCCACCCTTCTGTGACGGGACCAGTTATGCTTATTGGAAGACGAGGATGATGTTCTTTGTCAAATCCAAAGACTACAAGCCACCCGTTCGTACCAAAAGGAAGCAAGGCGGAGTGGAGTGCCAACGATCGTAAGAAGATGAAGCTAAATTGTAAGGCTTTGCACTTCATCTTTTGTGCACTTAGCCTCAACATCTACGAGAAGATGTCTTCTTGCGAGAGTGCCAAGGAAATTTAGGACAAGCTCGAAGTTACATAGGAGGGGACAAACGAAGTAAAGTAGACCAAGATCGGTCTTCTATACTTAGAGTATGAAAACTTCAAAATGGATCCGGAAGTGGATATTGAGAAGATGTTTCATCGATTCTCCACTGATAATTATTTATTTTGGTTATGTTTTTAGTCCTTATTTTGATTGAATATAAGTTTGAAGGACTTAAGTGGGTTGTTTTTATGTTGTTTTCATGCAGGTTACGTAATGCTGGAAATAAGCTGGAATGTTGCAGAAAATACTGGAGTCGTGGGCAGATTCATGGGCATGAACCAGGGCATGAATGCTGACTGGGCGCCACGTCAGCACCTTCTAGAAGCTGACGTCAGCAACACAAATAGCTTATCAAGCCACTTATCAGATAGCTTATCACCGGATTTTTAAAATTTTAAATTTTAAACTTTGGATAATTATTTTGTTTAATTTTAATTATCATTTTAGGTTTTACCTAGGTTATTTTGAAACACTATAAATACCCCTCTTTGGGGGTAAGTGTTGTCATCATTCAATTAGCAATTGAACATCATTTCTTCTTCTCTCGGAAATTATTCTTAGTTTTACTTAAGTTCTTTTCTTTCTTCTTTTAATTATTTCTTATATGTCGAGCATGATTAACTTGATAACCATGCTCGGCTAAATTTTCTTAAGCCAAGGGCTTAAGAAATGACATGTTCCAAGGGCGAGGTTTGAAACAACACTTCAAACATTTCAAAAATCTTTTTCTCAATTTCTTCAAATTCGTTCTTAAAAATCAAAATGATTTTCAACCCAAAGATTGACCTTGGTCAAAAAAATTTGTTTTGATCTATCTAGTGGGAGGAAAGATCGGTTATGGAAACAAATCCGTCTTCCAGGGATCACACTTAGTAAATTGATTACTAAGGGAAATTGAGATCGAACTGTTTTTATAGAAATAACATTTCGAGTCGATTAAAGAGCTTTAAAACATTTTGTTTTCTCAAACATTGAGTTGGTTTAAACAAATACTTAAAACTGAAACTAAATATTGAGTTTGGAAATTCAGTTTACAAAAACTCAAGGATAGATCCTTGTAGTAATTTTACCGACATGATTTTCGAAGTTAAAAATCTTTACCAAGGAACCGAGTAGAACGAGTCAACGCAAAAGCCCGAGGCTGAATATCTCTATATTACTTTCAAATATTTTAAACCTTTCTTTTACTCTCATAAATTACATTTCATTGCAAACAAACCCCCCACCTAAATCACATCATCATAGCTCCAACAACAACTCTTGGTTCAGAAACTACAAAATCGCGACAAAGAAAGTTCTAAGTCCTTGTGGGTTCGACTCCTACTTCCCTATCTATACTTAATTTAATTTCTTTATTTATTTTATTTATTTGGAAGAAGGAAATTATTCTTGACACGTTACGACGCGTGTCATCCGCCATCACCAATGGACTCAAGGGTTATGGAGAAGTCATTCCAGAAGAAAAACTTGTCCAAAAGCTTATCTATTCTCTTCTTGAGTCATGGGACTCAAAGAGGACCGTCATCATCGAAGCTAAGAATTTGAAGACTTTAAAGCTTGATGAACTCATAGGGTAACTTCTCACTCACCAAATTATGAAGAAAGCCAAAGAAGATGAGAAGAAAAAGGAAGAGATAAGAAGGATGGGGAAGAAGAAAATCATGGAGCTAGGCATTCACGCGAATGCCATTGCTCTCAAGTCCTCCAAATGCAACCATGTTAATACAAGTGGAGAGGGGGATGAAGAAGAAGAGATAGTTCATCTCTTCAAGAAGCGTGCCTCTTTCATGAAGAAAGCAATGAAAGAATTAGAACGAGAATCTATGAAAAAGAAGAGGGCAAGCACTTCAAGCCATAAGAAGAATGCATATGTGGCTACATGGAGTGATGAAGACTCCACCGACGATGAACAAGCCAACCTTTACCTTATGGCCGTCAAAGAAGATTCAAAGGTAACTTTTAATTTATCTACATCATGTTCATATTCTTTTGATGAATTACAAGATGCCTACGATGATTTGGTTTTAAAATTTAAAAATTATATTTTGAAAAATAAGAAATTTGTTTCAAATTCAAAATGATTTGATTTCTAAAACCAAAATTGAACTTGAAGCAAAACTAATGAGTTTGAACAAAAATATGTTGATTCACAAAATTTTCTTAAAAAAGTTCAAGAAGAAAAATATTTGATTTCCAAAGAGCTTGAAAAGAAAAACAATTTTGGAAAATTAATTTTTATGTAAGACAATCTAGTGCCTTAGATTTTTGAATGGAAAATGTTTTAGAAGTGTTTGAGTTCCAAAAGAACTAATCATTTCAACTAAAAAGGATGAAATTGAAAAATGGATTCCTAAGGGGACTAAACTATGTGCTACTAATGTCTATGGATCCAAAGCAATTTGGATACCAAAAATTACTTGATTGTCTTATGTTAGGTGTGATGGAGATGGATCAACAAGTCCAAATATTGAGGGGGAGCTCCATGCACACAAGGAATAACACTTGAAGAAGAAAGGCTTCACATCCTCCCTTGAGTTCAAGTGTGGTAAAATCTAATTGTTTTAATTGTTTAATTTGATTTATTTTTTTAATTCAAACTAGATTATCATATATGTTGGACTAACATCCTGATGACGCTTTGAGTAAGGGGGTCATTTTAAACCCAACATTCTTATTTTTTGTCATTTTTTACCTCCCAAGTTATTTTGAACTTAAAGTCATTTAAATTCTTTTTGATATAACAAAAAAATGAGAGTTTGGTTTGAAAAATTGCATTTTCAAATGAATAAGGGCAAGCTTTAACTATTTGTCAATTTTGAAATCTCTTATTCAAATTTTTAAACTTAAAGGGGAGGATCCCAAACAATTTTTCAAGTTGATTTTATTATATCAAAAAGTGGGAGATTAAAGAACTAATGTTTTGATATAATAATTAAAAAAATAGTTTTGGACTAAATTGAAAAGATTTCAAAATTGCCTTTAAGTCCAAACAACTTGAAAATAAGTTTGTGGATGTTTTAAATAGTTTTGGCAAGATTTAAAACGTTTTTAAGTAACCAAACCAGACTTTTCAAGGTAACTGTTTCAAAATAGGGGGACTTGTATCGAAACATTTTGAAACTGTCAAAAACCCGTACTGAAACAGGGCTTGCCCATTTTGATACGGAGAGTCTTCGTTTCGAAACACCCCTTTGGTGTTTCGATACGCCCAATAGTTAAAACCTCCCCAACGGCTATTTTCCCAACGATTTTTTAAATTGCAGCTTAACTGTCACACGTTCTGAAACGGGGCGCTACCGTTTCGATACGGATCAAGAGTGTTTCGAAACGGCTAGAGGCATTTCGAAACGACTTGCTGCATCAGACTTCAACGACTAGTTCTGAAGAAGGGTGTTCCGAAACGGGTTCGATTGTTTCGAAACGGACGTTTGCATAACATCATTAATGGTGGGAAATAAAGTCTCAAACGGCTAAAAACTTAATTGAGAGTATAAAAGGGATCTTCAAGCATCAAGAGAAGACTAATGCTTCAATTGTCAACAACATAATGATCAAGAAATTGTCTTAGAGCTTAAATTGTCCGTTTCTTGTATAGACAACACTAGTGAGCTAATTATTGTTAAATTTGCTCAAGTGTATAGGTTTTGGGTGAGAGCTTTATAGTGCAAACAAATACCTATTAGAGGGATTTCAAGTTTGCTTAAGAATTTCTCTTGTAAGAGAGTGTTTGATTAAGCTAAGGGTAGTTAGCTTAATCGGTGTAACGATTTCCTCTTAAGCCGAGAAAAGGAGACGAAATTCAAGAGTGAATTTGTTGAAATCCTTACTAGGAAGCTAAGGTAGTGAACGCAGGTGCTTGTTAGAAGATCGAACCACTATAAATCATTGTGTCTTATTATCCAATTTTCGCATCCCACTAAAACACCAAAATATCCAACTTCTCCACATTTGACGAGCTAGAACGGTTGAAGGAAATCGAGCACTTATAAACCCAACAGTTTCGGTCAATTATACATTAATTGAAAGTTTGAGGGTTGAAAGTGGTGAAAAATAAGTTTAATGGCCAAAATAATGAGAGATGTAAAGTTTAAGGGCCAAAAAGTTATTATACCATTTTTTCATAGCTCATTACGGATATTAGGATGCATTGTGTAACCAACGGTTAAGAATATAATCTATTTTGTTGACCACTTTAGCAAGTGGTTGAAGTTCCTCGATTGACATTCTTTTCTCTCTTAGGTTGTAGGATTCAAATAGGATTCATTTCGTATATTTGATCTGTTCCGAAATTTTTAGATAGGCAATTTAGCGATCCGTATTCGATTTGAAAATTGGATATTCGAAATTTTCGGATCGGATATCCAGATATCCGAATTTATAACTTGATTTAATTATTTTTTAAATTTGGCGATCCTATCCATGAAAGTTTTAGGTTTTCGAATATAACAATCAACAAATTATTGAATATTACAATATGTATACCCTTGAAAACTTTAATTTTTCATATATAACAAGTAAAGATATCGAATATAACAAGATTCATATATATAATTTTTTGAATTTTCGGATATCAGACCCCAAATATAAAATAACTATCCGTTTCTGATTCGAAATTTTTGGATATCTGATCCGAATTATCCAAAAAAATAAAAAAGGATCAGATATTCGGAATTTTAGATTGGATAAACGAATCAGATCAATTGGATCGATTTTTTTTTGCACACCCCTAGTTCTAAACAAATTCCCCCTCTCCTAGGTAGAAATTGTTAAAAAAAAGAATAACTTCTATTTTTTGGGTTACATATGTATTTTTTGTTTAATCGTCGGTATCCAATTCATTGGTCGATTATTTCGCATTCAGTTTTGCATAGACCTAATATAAGACGACTCTCACAGTCTAATGTTATCAATTCATAATGTCAAGATTTAAATTCGTGACCTTACTGAAGTAATATGACGTCACATCCCCAAAGACCAACTGATTATTGGTTAAATATGCATTTATAATTCATAATTGAATATTATGTATATAAAATGTGGTTATGAAATTGGTGACTATTTTTTTTATAGGCCAAAAAATTTATTAGTGACACTCGAACTTTAAAATTGGTGATTATTAATAGAGGTAGCAATTGGGTCGTTCGGTTCGGGTTCGGGTCGTTTCGGGTCTATTTAAAATCGGTTTAGATTCGGGTCTGGTCGGGTCAGTATCGGATCTGTCGCTTTCGGTTCGGGTCAATTCGGTTTGAGTTGGATTTAGGGTTTGATGTTTAGTATTTATAGTTTAGTTTAGAGTTATTGGCGTATAAGATTAATTCTGATACAACTTGTTAATCTATGCATTTGAATTTGATTAAATATTTAAATTAAAGCTTCATGTATTCATATCAAAATTTTGTGTATAATTATATTAAATCAAAGTTTATAATAATAATAATAATAATAATAACAATAATAATAATAATAATAATGTCTGAAATGAATTAATTTATTAAACTTAAGATCTAATTGAGCTAACTAAAATCTTAGAAGCATAAATCATGGACATAATTAAAATAATTCTAAAACTAAATGTGAAATTTCAATTAAATTAATCTGAATTGAAACTTAATTAAATTAATAAAAAGAAAAAGAGAAAAACAATTGGTAAAAATAGAGAGAGAAAAGACAAAATTTTGAAGGGAAATAAGTCACCAATTTTTTAAGCTAGATTGAAAAAAAGAAAAAGACAATTGATAAAAATAGAAATGGAAAAGACAAAATTTTGAAGAGAAATAAACCACCAATAATTTAACCTAAAGATTAATTACTTTTAGTCAAAAGTATCCACACAGTTTAGACTTCGGATATAGAAGTCCCCTCCTCGTAGTGATATTTAGTCTCTAAAAAATTACTTTTATTCAAAATTAACTAATCTTTGTAATTTAGTCTATTAATTTAATATAATAATATTTTTATTCATTTTAATTTCTAAAATTTAATTTTTAGCCAAAATTTACCCCTATTTATTTATATGGTATAATTATGAAATTGGTCATTGGACTCTCAAATTTCTCCACTTCTAAATTGTCAATTTAGTCCACAATTTCAGTTTTATGCTATATTTTATGGTGAAATTATAAAATTGGTCACCAAGCTCTCAAATTTCTCTACTTTCAAATTATCTAGATGATCTCTAATTCCAGTTTTAGCTATATTTTATGGTAAGATTGTAAAAATTGTCTCTAATTTCAGTTTATGGTTTATGATTCAGGCTTTAGTGTTAATGGTTTAGGGTTATTGATTTTAGATTGATTTCTATGACTTAACAATTACCAATTTAGGTTTTTAGGGTTTAGTGTTAATGATTTAGAGTTTATGGTTTAGTTTAAGGTTATTGGATCATGAGATTAATTTCTATGGCTTAAGGTTTATTATTTAGGATTTATGGCTTAAGATTAAACATTGAGAGAGAAAATAGTACATTAAAATTCTAAATTTAAAATTAGTAGGGACAAAAGTTTTATTTAATTAATATTTAAACGTAAAATGATATTATACCACAACTTTGACAAGAACAACGATCTTTTCCAGGGTATATTACAAAAAGATAATAAAACATACTTCATTTTATTATTTATTATATTGTTAAAAATAGATAATATTAAAAATAAATTATTCATTTATTATTATACATTAATTTTTGGGTTAAAATAGGGTTGATATTCAGTTCAACTTTCGGTTCGGGTCCATTTCGGTTTAAGAAAAAATTTCGATTCGATTCAATTTATTTCGAGTTTCGGATCAATTTTAAATTATTATGTTCGGATCAAAATCAGATCTCGATTCAAATAATTCGATTCGGGTCTCAGGTCAAGTCTGCGAGGTCTAATTATTAATGTCGTGGAAAGGATGCAATAGAAACAGGGGCCTGGATTTTTACTTTTTTTTTTATTTTTTTTTTCAAATACCAAAAGGGTCAATAGGATGCAGTGTTGTAGAGTGGCATTGATGCTGCTGGTCCCGCTGGCATTGTAGCAAATAACCCATTAAAATATTTGAAACAGATAAACCAGCCAGAAACTAAAGGAACATAAATTTGTATGTTACGCAGACAGGCTAGAAAAGCACCAAGGCAAGGCAATCACATGATTACTTTTTTTTTTTTTGTCTATATACATGTTTCCACGTTAAAAATTTAGATATAATATTCAAGGTTAAAGGTTAAAATTAAAGTGTGGGATTTATGATCTACGATTCTGAATTTATAATTTAGAAGTGAGGCTTATGGTTTAATTTTTGTAGCGTTGAGACATACATAATAACAAAAGAGACAAAAAAATCTATTGAAATGATAATTATGCTTATTTAAAATAAAATTAAAAATCTATAAAATCATAAAAATCGAAAAGTAAAAAAAATAGATTTACAAAAAAGAGTTTTATAAACAGAAATTTGGTACCTGATGTATACATTTTTTTTCAACTTTTATTTACATATTTAGCCCCTAAAATTTACATTTTATCAATTTGAAAGTAAATATATTATAAGATTTTTTAATATATTTTATCAATTTGGTGGCATTTATAATGATGTTATGGGTTTTTAAAAATAAACTAAGCACAATTATATTTTTAATATATAATCTCAAAAAATAAATTCTGATAAATTAAATATATTCTAAGATTTTTTTTTTATTTTTTCTATTTTTATACTTTTGGACACGTGACAACCTTTAATTGGCTGCATCATCTTTTTTAATTGTTATTGGAATAATGGGGTTAAAGTTACATACAAAATAATACAAATAACAACTAAAAAAATATTAGGATCAAATGGAAAATTAAACTGAAGTAATAAAATTATTAGGCTTAAACAAAAAATAGGTGCCTAAAGTATATCATTTTCAAACTTTAAGTGCTTAAAGTATTATTTTGTAAAAATAAGTGCCCGAAGTTTTAAAAGTTACAATTTTAGGTGTATGGCCGTTAATGTGTGTTAAAAAATTCTCAACCAATCAATGCTTGACATGTGGCATGTTATTTGATTTTTTTACAAAATTAAAAAATAAAACAATTTTTTCTTCAATTTTTCATAAATTTCTGAAAGTTTTTAATTTTTACAAAACAAGCCCTAAATCCATAAAATCTCCCAAACCCTAAAATTGTCGTCGCTTCTGCCGCCGTTCGCCGCCCCTAAGCCTACTCCTTTGGTCGTCCAACCTAGCCGGTCGTTTCCCCATCACGGCGTCGCCGAAAATGATGAACGACGTGGCAGTCGAACGTCGAACATCAAACGCGAAATCGACATTCGACTGTCACAACGTTCTTCGTTTCTAGCGACGTCGTTATGGAGGAAACGACCGGATAGGTCCGGCGACCAAAGGGGTAGGCTTCGGGGCGGTGTTCGGCGGCAATTTGGGGGGTTTGGGTTTGTGAGATTTTAAGAATTTAGAGACTGTTTTGTAAAAATTACAAATTTTCGGGAATTTATGAAAACTAAAAATTTTGGGTGTTTTTCTTTTTAAAAAATTAAAACAAATTAAATTAGTGCCACATGTCGAACATTGATTGGTTAAGATTTTTTAACACCCACTAACGATCAACACCTAAAATTATAACTTTTGAAACTTCGAACACCTATTTTACAAAATAATACTTCAGGCACTTAAAATTCAAAAAAAAATATATTTTAGACACATATTTTTTGTTAAAGCCAAATTATTAAGCCAAAACGTTTTTGTAAAAATGGTTTTGCTTACATGGCAGACCCTTTGGATTTTGGTGTATTTTTTAAAATAAAAAATGACACTAAAAATAAATTTTTTCAGGATGATATATGAAAAAATAATCATGATAAGTGCGCATTTTCTGCAAACTAACAGATTAGATTACCTGGTAAACAAAGTTTGAGTTAACTTTGCTTTTCTCAACTTTAATCCTCATAAAGATCGGTTATAGACCAAGGACAAAACATGAAAACAGGGCAGTAAAGACTTAATTTTTTTTTGGCACTTAAATTTTATAACTTTTGTTGGTTTGATCCTTAAACATTTTTCCCTTTCAGCCCTCAAATATTAAATTAGACAAAACTAACAGAGAAAGTGATGGAGCAGTTATAATTATATAATTTCTTTTGTCCTTTTGTCAATGACTATATCGGTCATTTCAAATTATTTATTAATTGACTAACAGTTCTTGTCTATTGAATATTCATTTTGATCTAAAATAAAATGTTGAGAGTTAAAATATTAAAAAATAAAAGACGCGCTAAAATAACTATTCAATCAAAATTTATGAACATATTTTGACATTAAGCCAAAATTCAAAATAAACATACTGACCATGTTTGACAATTAACTGATAGCGGATTATATTAGCGGATATCTGATAACATTCACTTATTTAACTACCGGATTGTATAAAAGTGTTTGGTAAACATTAACTAATAGTTGATAGTTATTTGATTATTTGAACAAAAAAATGGCATATAAGGACACGATTATATCCAATACTTGTTCGGATAATTTATTAGTTATTAATATTTTGTATCTATTAATATTAATTAGATTATAAAAATTATTTTTAAATATCATTGCTAAGCATATATGAAGGATGTATATATTAATTTCTTGTTTGTGAAATTATTTTTAATATAATTTTAATAATTGTTAAATTTAAATGTATATGTATTAATTTCTTAGTTATGAAATTATATTTTAAATATAATTTTATTATTTATTAAATTTATATGTATATATTAATTTTTTATTTATGATTCTTTTTAATTTTATTAGTTATTCGAATTTATAGTTTTTTAAAATAAAATTTTTTCACCCAATCTGTTATTAAAGTCTTTTATTTATCCTTAGTGTTTCGATCCCCCTGTTGTAACCACTTACTTCGCGATTTCTGAAACCAAAGGCTTTCATCCTGCTTAAGAACCTCAGACAGATCCCTTTTTAGACTCCTCTCTAGCTCAACAAGAAACAGCGTTTGTTGACGTTCCAAAGCAATCTCCACCCCACGAATACGTGTAACACCCGTGTTTAGGGGTCGGGTGAAAATAATGTTTTAATAATATTCGGGTTCGGTTTTATAATTTAAGTAAATTAAATAATGGTTCGGTTTTGTTTGCAAATAAAATAAAGGTGTTGGACCCAATCTTTAAACCAAGCCCAATAGCCATTAATTAATGGCATTTGTGTAAATATTTGGTCTTCTAAATTAAAAACCCCCACTTTTAATTTAAAACACAAATGTTGTCATCTTCCTCCCTCCCCATTTTTCCTTTCCCACGACAAAGGAGGAGCTTTTCTCCAAGAGACTTTCCCACCTCCTTTCTCCCTCATTTTGGCTCGGTTTTGAAAGGTAAACACATTTTCGACTTGCTCTCACCTTCCTCTTTTCAAAAGTACAAGTAACTTTCATTTTCATCCATGTTTTAGAATTTGGATTTTTGGGAGATTTGAGTAAAAGTGGTAGCTTTATGGTGTTTAACTTGAGATTTTGATTTAATATTGTTAGATATGGTGTTTATGAATCAAATGGTCCAACATATATAATTTTTAAAGAGTTTCATTGAGATTCCCGAATTTGGGTTTTGGTGGATTTTTAGGAGGGTTTTTAGTTGAGTTTTGGGTGTGGTTTGTGTTGGAAATTGAGGGTTGATGTTAGGGCATTGGTTGGGGGGTCGTTTTGGAAGCATTTGGAAGTGTTAAATGAGTTGAAATCACAAGTTTTGGACTGTGCAAAGGGGCTGCTCGGGAATGGCTTTTTGGGGGTTGTTCTTGGTTCGAGAAACAAGTGTTTGATGTTTAAATTTCATTCCGGGTTTGCTACATTGTGTTGTGGACTGATTTGAGGTTAATTTACTTGTGCTGAGGTGATTAGAAGCAAGGATTTGTGTTGGTAAAGTTCGGGATCGATTTCGGAAGTCATGAAGGCTTGAGTCGGCTTTGCTTGTTTAGCTTAAGGAAATGAGGTGAGTGGTTAATGTTTTAATTTGATTTTCTAATATTGGTTCAAGCACGTGGATGTGGAAATGTTTTCAAGAATTGTTTTGGTTCAAAGGTGATTTTGAAAGTGGTTTAGATTTGGGCTCGAAAGTGACTTAAACTCAAAGAGTAAGTTGATGTGAAATGCCTCTTTAATTTCCCTTTTTATCATTGTTTTCATTGCTTGAAATGATGGTTTGTTAAGCATGAAATTTAAATACTTGAGTAGAAGCATGTTGCCTATTTTCTATATCGTTAATGATGTATGATGGTAATAATGGTGACGTTGTTGTGCCTTGTGAGATGTCTGTAAGTGGGTGCAGGTTGTGCACGAAAATGGTGAGTAAGACCATTTGTGTTTGGTAAGGCTGTAAGTAGCAAACGATGCCTAATTGTGGATTTTGTTACATCTTGATTTGGTTGTGCATGATATAGTGAGTACATGTCGTATGGTAGTGATTGTATATTGTGTTGCATGGTTGGTGTCGAACCTCACGTGATGGTTGTCGTTGCTCCGGTGATGTGTAGTCCCGCCGGTAGCAAGTGGTATAAGACTCCGGTGATGTGTAGTCCCGCCGGTAGCAAGTGGTATAAGACTCCGGTGATGTGTAGTCCCACCGGTAGTGACTAGTAGAAGAGTACTTTGATGTGTAGTCTCATTGGAAAACTACTAGTCGAAACGGTGATGTGTAGTCCCACCGTGTGTGTTTTGGTTATGCTTGTGCATGCCATGTAATGTTCATGTTGTATCTCACTATATCATTGTCTTCATATTGTCTTGCTTTAATCTAGGATTATGTCCTCACGCATACCATGAAGTGTAATGCCATGTTAAATGCCTATATTGCTGAATTGTGGTTGAACTTGCATGTTAGTAAGAGGATTAGATAGTTGAATGGATCTTTTGTGTTGGCCTTCATTTTAAAGAAAGCTTTGAACCCTGCATTGTCGTAGTTATGTTTTAGAGCTCCGCTCACTAAGCTTTATGCTTACGCTCTCCTTTTTCCGACAATGCAGATCTTTAGCTTGGAGTTAGCAAGGAGCAAGAAAAGGGCGTCCAAGCGTGTGGTAATTGCTCAAGTATGGTTTATTAAATAATGTAGTAGTCTAGCAATGGGAAATGCTACGTGTTTTAGGAGCTTGTATCTAGACTCCTTTGTGTTGGCCACATGTTGTTAATGCCTTATGTTGATGCTTTGGATTGATTATGGTTTGTAATGCATGAATGCTATGATGAATGATTGGGTATGGTGGCATGCCTTTAGATGTTTAGATTGCCTTGTCTTGGTGCAAACCTCATATGTTTTCCTTGTGCCTTTTAGGGCCTTTGAGTTCCATGTATGACTTGTATGCCTTTTAAAAGATTAAGGTTGTTTTGATGGTATGTTCTTTGTGATACTTTCTTAATGCATTATATACCATGTAGGTATGATCGTTCATATTCATGCCTTGAGTAGGTTGATGTACGTTTAATCTAAGACGTATGCCTCTAGACTTGGTGGTTGGTGTTGTGTGCTTTTAGCGTTTTAAGCTCATATGTATGGCTGTGTATGATTCTATTGTGTTTGTATCTTTGAAAGTCTTTTTAATGAAGCAAAATTATGCTCCCCTGCATCAAGGTTTCGAAACTAGGGGTGAAGTTTCGAAACCTTTGCAAATTTTTGGATTCCAGAGGCCACTGCCCACCAAAGTTTCGAAACCTTTGGGCAAGGTTTCGAAACTTGATCAAAGGTTTCGAAACCTTCCCAAGGTTTCGAAACTTTTGGTGAAAAATGGGTTCCAGGGGTTACTGCCAGCCAAAGTTTCGAAACCTATGGGTAAGGTTTCGAAACCTTCATTCAGAAATGCCTTGTTTGACCCTTGTGGGCCTGTTTAAAGAGAAAAACTTATAGGTACTAAGATGCCTTTAGTCAAGCCTAAAATTGGGATGTTTGAATGTGGTTTGGGGGTTTAAATGTTGTTTCGTGTGTTATGTTTCGCGTGTTGTGGATGAGAATAGAACGTGTCGATACCCTTGACTGTTTTGTATGGCCGTGGTATGAATGTGTTTTTCCCTTGAATGTTTTCCGTTTTCGTGAATCACTTAGGACTTAATGTTCCTCTAGACAAGATTAATATAAAAAGAAAAAAAATAGGGTTGCTAACCGAGGAGGAACCCTTTGGGTTTCGCTTCGGTTTTCCCCGTGTGGCCCACTCGGACCGGTCATCCGGCCAGACCGAGACGAGGGGGTTACATTTGTTGGTATCAGAGCCTGAGGTTTCCGAGACCTCGGGTAGGTAAGTGAGGTAAGTTTGATGTGTTATGTTGTTGTTATGTCTTGGTGAATGTTTTACCATGTATGCTTAATGTTTGCTTGTTAGTACGGTGTTTGAGAGCATGTGTTAGCATGATGCTTGTGTTGAAGCGTAGTGTCGAGTTCCCATTGCTACTATTACTTATTTAAAAAGATTTTTGTAAAGGAATATACTTGAGCACCCTGGACCCTTGCTCTTGCTAACCCTAAATAATCTTGCTTGTGTGTTTTGTTTATTATTGCATTGTTGTCTTTGGTAAGTTTGAGGCCGAGGCGTGGGCCTAGTGCTGGAAATCGTGAACCTGAGGTTTTAGAGGATGTGAACGATGATTGAGCTCATCGCTGTAGTTCAGGGTAGTATGACCGTACCAGAGTTGGGAGTGCAGTTTGTTTGTTTGGGGCAACGTGTATATGAGTTGGTTTATGTTAAGGGAGAACAATGTGACCGATCTTGATATGAGTGATGATAGAAGTGAAAACTTAAGAGTTGGCTTTGGAAGGATGTCGATGCTATAGCAAGTAATTCCTCGATAAAGTCATTGGGCTTGTTTTCTGATTAATTCTGGATCTATGTGTCCGTGCATTTTGAGTGAGTTTGCGAAGCTGTGGAAATCCACCTTGAGAAGTACTAGAGGTAGGTGTTAGTGTTACTAGCTCCTTCGGGGATACAGTCGTGGTTAGAAAAATGTACAAGGGATGTCCGTTGATGGTTCAGTGGCACGAGTTTTCAGTGGATGCGATGAAATTGCCTTTTTCGGTCTTGATGTGAAGCTGTGCATGGTTTGGCTAAAAGAACATAGAGTTAGGGTAGACTTTGAGACAATGGGAGTTTTTTTAAAAGCTTGTGGATGACTATGAGCTTGAAATGGTAGATAGGAATGTGGATTTTGTATCGAATATTGATCCAGCTTTAGGGGTCAAAGACTGATTGACTTTGGTTGACAGACTTGCCTGGCAAATGTGATGGATTTGATTTTTGAATGAGGATTAGACCGCAGACTGTTAGAATAGGTTGTGTTTTCCTAAAAGTGTTGGCAAGAATTACCCGGTTTGTCTCTTGTTAGGGAAGAAAGAGTTTGTTATTGATATCGTCTCCGAGGTTGCTCATGTTTTGTTTGCTCTGTAACTTATGAATCCTGGAAAGATTGAGAACGTTGAAGAATTAACTTCGAGACTTGTTAGACCTTAGATTCTTTAGGCCTAGTACATCATCTTAGAGTTCGACAGTGTAATTTGTGAAGAAGAAAGAGCGACAGTACGAGAATGTGTTTAGAATTCAGACAGTTGAAACAAGTGACAGTGAATAATTGGTATCCGTCTCCGAGTGTCAGTGATTTGTTGGTTAGTTAGTGAGTACTTCAGCCTATTTGAAGATTGATTTGAGATCCGATTATTACCAGTTGAAAGTGAGAGAAGTTGAAGCATTGAAGACAGCTTTCGGGGCAGATGTGATCACCTTGAGCTCTGAGTTAGGCCGTTTTGTTTGACTAGTGTATTAGTTACCTTCATAGAGATGTTGAACATAATAATCCCCGAGTTCCTTGATCAGTTGTAATAGTTCTCATAGATGACACATGAGTATATTCACGTACCGAAGAAGGCCATGACAAGCTTTGAAGTTAGTGTGGTAGATCCTTTTAGGGAATCAGTTGTATGCCAAGTTGTGCAACGTGAACTCCGAGATAATGAAGATGTCCTCCTAGGACATGTAGATTAGCCGTGCGTATTAGAGTAAATCCCAAGTAGTTAGAAGAAGATGAGAGCTGGAAGAAATTGAAGACTGTGACAGGTATCTATAGTTCCTAGGTCTAGCATTGTTACTTTCAGAGAATTGTAAATAGTCTTTTGAAGATAGTTGCTCCATTGATAGATTACTACAGAAGAATGTTCAGTTGTGTGGTTAGATGCGAGACAATGAGCCCTTGAGAAACCGAAAGAAACCTTGAAGGGAACTTCGACCTTGAATCAGCTTATATCAGAGAAAGAGTTGCGAACCATAGTGATGTGTTACATGTAGAGTTAGGTTGTGCGCTTATGCAAGACAGAAGAATGTAGCTTATTCATCGAGATAGTTGAAAGACTATGAGAAGAGTTATCTGATATGAGACATAGAGTAAATTACAGTTGTGTTTGCTTCGAAGACTTAGAGACAAAGCTTGTATAATGAGAAATGCACAATGTATATGTACATATCGTCAGGACTTGAAATATTTGAAGACTTAGGAAGGGTTGAAACTTGAACAACATGAAGTGTTAGAACTGCTTGAAGACTGTAATAGCAAGATTGAGTACCATCCGAAGAGAGTTAATGTAGTAACCGATGTTCCGAGTTGTAATTGTTGTTAGATTAGTAGTTGAGTTGCGAGTTGTGTTTGCCGAATTCAGTTACCGAATGACAGTATTCTTGTAGCCGCGTTTCATGTTGAACCTACATTGAGTCAGAATGCTTGAAGAGAAATAGTTGAAAGACAGATTCTTGGCACCTCTCGTGCGAGGCATAGTAAAAGGAAGACCTTCAGAATACAGTTTCAGAGATGATAGAGTTTTGCATTTCAGAGACAGAATAGTTGTACTGATTGACATAGTGTTTTGATTTTGGCCGAAGCATACGACAGTTCATTGGTATTGCATCAGAGTAGTATGAAGACGTATTGTGGGTTGAAGATGAGTACTACTGGATTGAGTTGACGGATGATGTGGTTCAGTGTGAAAGTAAGGGTGTAATTTGCCAGCGTGTCAAGATCGAGCATCAGTTTCTTCTAGTTTGTTACATCCGTGAAAGATTCTTAATGAAAGTGGGAAATGGATTTGAGGAACTTTATGTCTGGTTCGCGTTTGATTTCTTATGAGAGAGTTTAGCCGAGTAAGCAATGATAGTTGCATCGAGTGTACTCATTTTATACCTGTTCAAGCTACTTGTACCGTGGGTAAGATAGCGGAGTTGTGCCTTAGCAAGAGTGTGAGTTGTACAGTGTCTTGAGATCGACAATGGCCGATAAAGATTCGAGTTTTCGACTAGATGTTTGAAGACGTCTGTATAGCGTTTGGTTACCTGTTGAAGTCAGATGGTCAGTTAGAGAAGGTTATGGGTCAAGAATTCAAGCAGTGTTGTATGAGATTGTGAATCGGGCTAGTCTTGTTGTTTATTTGTTGCGGTCACCACTAGTGTTAGAAAGAGATTTGTGATGTGCATGTGTGTCTATAAAACGGGAGTGTGAGTCAGACTTGTTCTGTGATATATTGTAGAAGAGATCGATTTGAGTTTAAAATGGTCATGCATTGAAGGACCCGTTGAGATCTTGGCATCAGATAGCTAATGTTGTGTGGTGAGTCTATCGAGTTGGTGGGTATGTTGTGGTGAGAGAAAGTGTGGAGGAGCAGGTGTCAGTGACTCTTCCTGACTGATAAATTTCGGGGACGAAATTTCCTTAAGTAGGGGAGAGTTGTAACACCCGTGTTTAGGGGTCGGGTGAAAATAATGTTTTAATAATATTCGGGTTCGGTTTTATAATTTAAGTAAATTAAATAATGGTTCGGTTTTGTTTGCAAATAAAATAAAGGTGTTGGACCCAATCTTTAAACCAAGCCCAATAGCCATTCATTAATGGCATTTGTGTAAATATTTGGTCTTCTAAATTAAAAACCCCCACTTTTAATTTAAAACACAAATGTTGTCATCTTCCTCCCTCCCCATTTTTCCTTTCCCACGACAAAGGAGGAGCTTTTCTCCAAGAGACTTTCCCACCTCCTTTCTCCCTCATTTTGGCTCGGTTTTGAAAGGTAAACACGTTTTCGACTTGCTCTCACCTTCCTCTTTTCAAAAGTACAAGTAACTTTCATTTTCATCCATGTTTTAGAATTTGGATTTTTGGGAGATTTGAATAAAAGTGGTAGCTTTATGGTGTTTAACTTGAGATTTTGATTTAATATTGTTAGATATGGTGTTTATGAATCAAATGGTCCAACATATATAATTTTTAAAGAGTTTCATTGAGATTCCCGAATTTGGGTTTTGGTGGGTTTTTAGGAGGGTTTTTAGTTGAGTTTTGGGTGTGGTTTGTGTTGGAAATTGAGGGTTGATGTTAGGGCATTGGTTGGGGGTCGTTTTGGAAGCATTTGGAAGTGTTAAATGAGTTGAAATCACAAGTTTTGGACTGTGCAAAGGGGCTGCTCGGGAATGGCTTTTTGGGGGTTGTTCTTGGTTCGAGAAACAAGTGTTTGATGTTTGAATTTCATTCCGGGTTTGCTACATTGTGTTGTGGACTGATTTGAGGTTAATTTACTTGTGCTGAGGTGATTAGAAGCAAGGATTTGTGTTGGTAAAGTTCGGGATCGATTTCGGAAGTCATGAAGGCTTGAGTCGGCTTTGCTTGTTTAGCTTAAGGAAATGAGGTGAGTGGTTAATGTTTTAATTTGATTTTCTAATATTGGTTCAAGCACGTGGATGTGGAAATGTTTTCAAGAATTGTTTTGGTTCAAAGGTGATTTTGAAAGTGGTTTAGATTTGGGCTCGAAAGTGACTTAAACTCAAAGAGTAAGTTGATGTGAAATGCCTCTTTAATTTCCCTTTTTATCATTGTTTTCATTGCTTGAAATGATGGTTTGTTAAGCATGAAATTTAAATACTTGAGTAGAAGCATGTTGCCTATTTTCTATATCGTTAATGATGTATGATGGTAATAATGGTGACGTTGTTGTGCCTTGTGAGATGTCTGTAAGTGGGTGCAGGTTGTGCACGAAAATGGTGAGTAAGACCATTTGTGTTTGGTAAGGCTGTAAGTAGCAAACGATGCCTAATTGTGGATTTTGTTACATCTTGATTTGGTTGTGCATGATATAGTGAGTACATGTCGTATGGTAGTGATTGTATATTGTGTTGCATGGTTGGTGTCGAACCTCACGTGATGGTTGTCGTTGCTCCGGTGATGTGTAGTCCCGCCGGTAGCAAGTGGTATAAGACTCCGGTGATGTGTAGTCCCGCCGGTAGCAAGTGGTATAAGACTCCGGTGATGTGTAGTCCCACCGGTAGTGACTAGTAGAAGAGTACTTTGATGTGTAGTCTCATTGGAAAACTACTAGTCGAAACGGTGATGTGTAGTCCCACCGTGTGTGTTTTGGTTATGCTTGTGCATGCCATGTAATGTTCATGTTGTATCTCACTATATCATTGTCTTCATATTGTCTTGCTTTAATCTAGGATTATGTCCTCACGCATACCATGAAGTGTAATGCCATGTTAAATGCCTATATTGCTGAATTGTGGTTGAACTTGCATGTTAGTAAGAGGATTAGATAGTTGAATGGATCTTTTGTGTTGGCCTTCATTTTAAAGAAAGCTTTGAACCCTGCATTGTCGTAGTTATGTTTTAGAGCTCCGCTCACTAAGCTTTATGCTTACGCTCTCCTTTTTCCGACAATGCAGATCTTTAGCTTGGAGTTAGCAAGGAGCAAGAAAAGGGCGTCCAAGCGTGTGGTAATTGCTCAAGTATGGTTTATTAAATAATGTAGTAGTCTAGCAATGGGAAATGCTACGTGTTTTAGGAGCTTGTATCTAGACTCCTTTGTGTTGGCCACATGTTGTTAATGCCTTATGTTGATGCTTTGGATTGATTATGGTTTGTAATGCATGAATGCTATGATGAATGATTGGGTATGGTGGCATGCCTTTAGATGTTTAGATTGCCTTGTCTTGGTGCAAACCTCATATGTTTTCCTTGTGCCTTTTAGGGCCTTTGAGTTCCATGTATGACTTGTATGCCTTTTAAAAGATTAAGGTTGTTTTGATGGTATGTTCTTTGTGATACTTTCTTAATGCATTATATACCATGTAGGTATGATCGTTCATATTCATGCCTTGAGTAGGTTGATGTACGTTTAATCTAAGACGTATGCCTCTAGACTTGGTGGTTGGTGTTGTGTGCTTTTAGCGTTTTAAGCTCATATGTATGGCTGTGTATGATTCTATTGTGTTTGTATCTTTGAAAGTCTTTTTAATGAAGCAAAATTATGCTCCCCTGCATCAAGGTTTCGAAACTAGGGGTGAAGTTTCGAAACCTTTGCAAATTTTTGGATTCCAGAGGCCACTGCCACTACAAAAAAATGTACATATACCGACGCCTATTTATACCGACGGACACAAGTCGTCGGTATATAAGACATATACCGACGGAAAATAACAATGTCAGTAAAAGTTACTAGTTTTACCGACGGACGACAGAAACCGTTGGTATAGATTAAACGTATACCGATGGAGTATAGGAACCGTCGGTATAGGTATACCATATAGCTACGGTTTTTTCTGTTTGTCAGTATAACGTAACTATATACCGACGGTTATATTTTTTCCGTCGGTATAGGTTTGACATATACCGATGGTAAGCTGTGTCTGTCGGTATAGATATTTATTTTATTTTTTATTATTTTAATAAAACACAGCGTTTTAATTTCACCCAAATTAAACTTTTCCAATCCCTAATTTCCTCTCAATCGTTCGTCGCGTTTCATTCGTCTCCATCACCTTTCGATCCCTAATCGCTCGCCGGAGATTTTCTACAGCTTTCTCGCTCGCCGGAGATTTTCTATGGCTTCCTCGCTGATCTCAATCGGT
The DNA here is from genome assembly GCA_958450335.1 of Hibiscus tridactylites. Taxonomy (NCBI): domain Eukaryota; kingdom Viridiplantae; phylum Streptophyta; class Magnoliopsida; order Malvales; family Malvaceae; genus Hibiscus; species Hibiscus tridactylites. The sequence goes on along the minus strand of OY288287.1, from coordinate 66,683,285 downwards.
AAGTATATTTTTTATAACCCATTTATTGTTTCTCCCTTGAATTTAAGCTTTTGAATCAAGTAGTCCCTTCGCATGACAATTTTCGGTTCAGAACTGGTAATTTCGCACCAGAGTTTAGTAACATAGACCAAACTGAAATCTCTTGGCACTGTAGTCTAAGTCAGAACTAGTAACTTGAATTTAAGCTTTTGAATGTGCTCATGTTGAATTTAAGGGGCCATGACTTGCAGAAATACCTCGGCTGAGAAAGGCTGTAGTTGTTGTAATAGCAAAATTTGGTGTTGGTGGAATCACATCTCGGGCACTTGACTGCTTCTTCATGTTCTGGTCTTGGTTTTTTCTCCTGTTGTCCTTTTGAGTTATCTGACATGTCTTCAAGTGGAGAGCTAGCAATCTCCTGAAAACATGAATTTAATATATTAGACCAAGTTATTACAAGAACTAAAATGTTCTGAATATGGTTTTTGATTGAGTGGAAACAAAATTACAGTCTTTTTGTTCAATTAATAACAAAAAGGAGGGGATTCAGAAACAAAATTAGAACCGAAAAAGAATAAATAAATCAGATCAAAGGAACAAACAATATTGATTCAGACAACAAGACTCCCATATTTCGCAAAGCACTGATTACATGGTTAAAACATATATAAAAACACATGCTGGCATATCATAAATCACAATACCTGGTGTTGTCTGGTTGAAGGATCCATTCATGCAACCCAGAAAAGAAGGGGAAATACTCAACACAGTGAATTCCAACTTTGGGGTTTTTTTAACAAGATGATAACAAGTTGCGGTGCAGAGAAAAAGAGAGAGGTTAAAATAAGCTTAGTATGAAAGAAAAGGGAAGAGGAGAGATGAGTTTTGTGTTTGGTAACAACACAAAGCAAAGGTGAATATATATATATATATATATATATATATATATATATATATATATATATATATATAAGGCTAAAGCTAGCCCCTCCAACTACACCTCCCGAGAGAGAAAGGAAATGATCTCATAGAACTGTCATGTTTCCCGTACGAGATGATGATATGATTGTCTTTAACGTAGATAAATATTAGGTTTAATGTTAATATAAGTACTCAAAATATTAACTGTATAAAGTTTCTGACTTTTTGTCATTTGATTGTGTGATGCACTTGGGGAGTTTAAAACCTTCTCTCCCTGTATAATTTTCTCTGAAATTATATTTTTATGGCATGCAGTGTAATTGTAGAAGCTCTCAAGGTGGACAGCTTGCAGAAACTCTACTCATCTTTGGAACCCATTTTCGTAGAGTTGTAAGTTCTGTTTCCTACTGTTGTGGAGGATTTGAGGTTACTATTAGTCAATGAGTGATCAGTGCATCTGAATTTTTTTTATATTGGATCGGTTATAGTTGTCTTAAATCTAAGCTTAAAGACTCTACCTTAAACTGTATGCAATGTTCTTGAGTAGCGTTGTTCTTCATCCAATGAGAGCTTTATTCTGAATTGGTGCTCTATCTGGCATTCTTATATATGCCTGCACATGAGCATGCATCTATTTTACTTTTGTCATTTGCCTGTTTACTGGTCTTGAGAGTATCATTTTGTTTGACAGGTTAAAGCCAGGTTTTGACATAGCTCACTTTGTTTGACACAGATTATGGGAAATATTTCCCAGACATTGTCCAAGGCCTGGAGCATGTAGTTGAGAATCTAGGTTCAGACCCAATTTCGGCGCCTTCAAGTTTCTAATATAGGATTGTGCTTGAGAAGCAGGTTATTCTACACGTACATTGAAGTCTTTTGAAATGATGTATCATGGTTTAGGAATCTTGCACTCTACATTTTTCAAACTACTACTTACTTCCTAATCAGGTCAATTGTATTAAATATAGTGAAATTAAGAGAAGAAATTTGAATTGCTCAATCATTCCTGTGAATCCGAACTTTCATGACAATCTTAGAATAAATTCCTTCATTTACTTGTAATTATTTTCGTAATAAAGTTTTGGTAGTGTTCCAAGTTGGCTAAGACAAGTCCATGCCTGACTCATCAATTGTGTTTTTTGTTGCAGTTAACTTCAACCTTGTTGCATGTTCTTAGCCTTGCTTCAGCTTCTGATCACAAACCGCTGAAAGATTTTCTTGTCAAAGTAAGCTTTAAACAACCTCTTCTGTTATTCACAAATAGTGCAACTTTTGTATGAAACTTATGTTTGGCATACAAAATGATATAAACACTCATAAAACTTACTAGGAGAATTCCATGTTTGTAGACTACTAGCTAGATTAGTTGTGTATTGTGTAACGATACAAATATGAAATAGAAGATTTTTTCGTGTGAGGAAGAAGATAGAAGAATCAGAAGTAGAAGCAGAAAAAATGTTTAGAGAGACAAAATAAAAAAATTTATTCATTTGATTGACAACTCTGCAATCGAACTAGTTAGGCCTCCATCCAGATGATTTACTCAAATAATTTACTTGGTATATAATCTTTTCTCAAATAAAACAGATTCTATATTATACTTGGTATTCAGATAATTTACTTCTTTCAGCTCCTCTAAAGTAAAGAAAACAATGAATTTTAGTGCCTCAAAGAATTTCTTTGTAATTAACATATGCAATTAAAAGAAAAAAGGTTTGTTAATAGAAAAGAAACTAATGTAAATACCAAGACAATTTAAAGTTCAACTATAAATTTACAGTCTCAGGTGGTAAGTATTTGAATCATTTATGTTTTAACTTTACACAATTTAAGAACTTATATTTTTTCCTATTGAACTACCATACACTGTTCATGAAAATGATTTGAAATACCATGTAGAAATATTTCTAATAGTGCAATTAAACAGTTGCAGGTGATAAAACTACTTTAACAAGAGTAAGATTTCTCCCATAACTAAATCATCTCAAATTTTTTCTTTCAAAAAGTTAGCATATCCCCTAAAACAAACATTGTATAAATAGAAAGTAACGCGAAGAGAAAAATAAGGCTGCAAACCAATAACAACCCACTCAACAGAGAAATGATTTGAAGAACAAAAGAATCTTGTTTCAACAAAAGAACAATCTAACAAAAACACAGATGACAAGAACTAATGTGTTAAATTGTGCTAGTTCTTGTCATCTGTGTTTTTGTTAGATTGTTCTTTTTGCAGGCTCAAAATTTCACAATCTGATAATCTTGTTTCAAAATTATCATCTCTAAATTTTACATAAAATTTACATCAACTATTCGAGGGTGCCATAGGCCTGCAAAACCTTTTTGCAGGCCTCCATCCAGAAGTAAACTAATGTGTTAAGAATCAGAAGTAGTACCAAGTTATTAAAACTAGAATCAGTGGTTTCTTTAAAAGTCAACCCTCCACCCTCCATCCACTTCTGTTATTCATTCTCGGCTGGGTGGTGCATTTCCATTTGACATGAGATAACTACTAGCTAGGCCTAGGGATTAGGTGAACTACACGTGGAAAAGTATAGGTGGGTCATTTTTATGACTTTTTCACACATGGAACATAGTTAATTCTTACATGCCAACCATACCTTTGACTGTTCTAACTTGTGTGTCTGTAGACTGTATGGATAAGACATAATGTGTAACAATGATTAAATTGTCTCTTATGATATACTATGCTTAACGAATACATAATGTGTAATAGTATGATGTTCATCGGTAATACAGGTATTATTGATGGATAAGACATGGATCAATCTTAGATCAAGGGCAAGTGAAGAATACATTAGAGGGGTTACTAATTTTTTAAACTTTGCCTTTGAGAGAACTGAAGACGGAAAAATTTGGTGTCCTTGTGTGAATTGTGTAAACACTTATAGAGTATCTAGGAGAGATGCATTTGATCACTTAATATGTGATGGGTTTCTTAAGGGTTATGTCCGTTGGATTTTTCATGGGGAGCGATGTGATGGATCTACGCCACCAATTCCAACTAATGAAGAAGAAAGAGAGTTTGAACACGACATTCATAACCTCTTGAATGATATGATGGCAGAGCGGGTTATGAATAATGATGAACGTAACAATCATTCGATAGATGACACTACAAGGCTTGGCGATCATAATCATAGACTTCAAGGAGACAAATTTTTTGATTTACTCAAAGATGCAGAGGTGCCACTTTATCCAAATTGCAAGAACTTTTCAAAGTTGTCATTTATCATTTATTTATTCCACATTAAATGTTTTAATGGGTGGACAAATAAGTCTTTCAATTCCTTATTGGAGGTGTTAAAACTTGCATTGCCGGATGATAATACTTTGCCAAAGTCTTATCATGAATTGAAAAAGATAATTCGTGAATTGGGTTTAGGATATGAAAAGATTCATGCTTGCCCAAATGACTGCATGTTGTTTTGGAAGGAAAATGAAAAAAGAGAAATTTGTTTGAAATGTGGAGCCTCCCGATGGAAAGGAACCTCAAATAGTGTCGAAGATGAGGATGTTGACACTTCTTCAAAAAAAAAGAAACAAGCCGCAAAGATTTTGCGTTGGTTTCCCCTCATTCCAAGATTGCAAAGACTATTTATGTCTTCAAATGTTGCTCCTTTGATGACTTGGCATGAAGACAGTCGTAAGAACGATGGACGTATGAGGCATCCGGCAGATTCATTGGCTTGGAAATCATTTAATTCTCGGTATCCTGAATTTTCTTCAGATCCTCGTAACATCCGCTTAGGATTGGCTTCTGATGGTTTTAATCCATTTAGAACTCTGAGTGTGACGCACAGTACTTGGCCTGTTATGGTGATACCTTATAATTTGCCACCGTGGATATGTATGAAGCAGTCCAATTTTATACTCTCTTTGCTCATTTCTGGTCCAAAAGGTCCAGGAAATAATATAGATGTATACTTGCAGCCTTTAGTTGCAGAATTATATGAGCTATGGGAAGTTGGTGTTGAAACTTTTGATGCTGCAACAAGTCAAACATTTCAACTTCGTGCAGCATTGATGTGGACTATAAATGACTTCCCAGCATATGCCAACTTATCTGGATGGAGTACTAGAGGAGAGTATGCTTGTCCTTGTTGTGGGTATAATACTGCTTCTAAGTGGTTGAAGCATAGTCGAAAGTTTTGCTATATGTGTCATCGTAGGTGGTTAGATCCTAATCACAGGTTCCGAATCGACAAGCATTCTTTTGATGGCACCGAAGAACATAGAAGTGCTCCTTCACCACCATCAGGTAGCGATGTATTGAGGCAATTGGAAGCTTTAAATGGAACCGAAGATGGTCCTTGGAAGAAAAAATCTATTTTCTTTTCTTTACCATATTGGGAGCATCAACTATTGCGTCACAATCTTGATGTGATGCATATAGAGAAGAACATTTGTGATAATATTCTTGGGACATTGATTGGACAAGAAGGAAAGAATAAGGACACTTATAAAGCACGACTAGACCTTGTCGAAATGGGTATAAGGAGTGTTCTTCATCCAAAAACTCGAATTGGCCGTAGCACTTTGTACTTGCCCCAAGCTTCTTATCAAATGACGTTGAGTGAGAAAAATTCTTTCTTGAAAGTTCTCAAGGAAATGAAAACTCCTGATGAATATTCTTCCAATGTCTCACGTTGTGTGCACCTTAAACAACGGAAACTACTTGGGCTCAAAAGTTATGATTGTCATCTCCTAATGCAAGAGATTCTTCCTATAGCCATTCGGGGAAATTTGCCTGAAAAGGTTTGCATAGTTCTTATTGAAGTGTGCAATTTTTTTAGAGATATTTGCTCTAAGGTCCTTGAAGAAAGTGAACTTGATGGACTTGAGTTAAAGGCTGCATCAATTTTATGTGATCTTGAAAAGATTTTTCCTCCATCCTTTTTCACAATCATGATGCACTTGCTAATTCATTTAGCGAATGAAGCTAAAATTGCCGGTCCAGTTACTTATCGGTGGATGTATCCAGTAGAAAGGTACAATTTAAGAATATATTGTTAGGAGTGAAATATAAAAATATTTAATAAGATGTTTACTAATATATAATCTTTTTCTTCCAATGAAATAGGTATCTGTCAGTACTAAAGTCTTTTGTACGCAATAGAGCTCATCCAGAAGGATCTATTGCGGAAGGTTACTTATCACATGAGTGTTTGACCTTTTGCTCTCGATATTTGGAGGGGGTTGAGACTATATTCAATCGACTTGGTCGTAATAATGATGGTGAAAATCCTTATCTTGGTTCTGAAATTACAATCTTTTCTACATCTGGAAGACCATTAGGAAGGAAGAAACAAACTACATTTCATGTCAAGAAGCGTAAAAGGGTTTCAAGACTTGTTCTTGATGAACAAGAATTAGCTCAAGCACATCGATATGTGTGCGAAATTAGAAAAACTTTTTGAAACTTGCTTTCTACCCTACTTTCAACAACAGCGTCCAGATCTACATGTGCCCGATATGGATGCTTTGCTTCGTATGGTTGATACAGAGGTATTCAAAATATTTTTCTTTCTTATTACTTCATTCATTTTTTCTTTAAATTAATTATTTTAATTACTTTTAATAGGCAACACCTGATGCTGGTAGTGCTTCAGCACCAGTCAATTGTATCAGTCCATCCTTGCCTTCAACAAATCAACAAAATACAAGTGGAAATGATGTTGGTAGACAATAGAGGGTGATTGTACTAAACTCGTAGGTACTTGTTTGCATATTACTTTTGTTTGTACTAAACTCGTAGGTACTTGTTTGCATATTACTTTTGTTTGTACTAAACTCGTAGGTACTTGTTTTATTGATTATGTATTACATACTTTTTTTATTCGAACATTAAATCTAATATTTTCCATTTAAAATGAAATTATTTTTGTTATAGTTGTTTTAGTAATTTTAATATTTAAAATAAAAAATATTAAATAAAAAAATTGGAATATATTAATAATTATTTAATATTTAATAAAACAAAAATACAAAATAAACCTATACCGACGGACAAAACTGTCAGTAAAAGATAACCGCTAATGGCTATACCGACGGACCAACCGTCATTATAGATAACAGCTATACCGACGGACACAACCGTTGGTATAGATCTATACCCCTATACCGACGGACAAACCGTCATTATAGATAACAACTATACCAACGGACACAACCGTTGGTATAGATCTATACCCTATACCGACGGACAGACCGTCATTATAGATAACGACTATACCGACGGACAAAACCGTTGGTATAGCTATTCTGACCTATACCGACGGACAGAATGCGTCGGAATATATACCCTAATTTGTCGGGGTAGTCCACACCTATACCTACGGCTGTGTCCGTCGGTATAGGTTCAGAATACCTATACCGACGGTTTTGTCTGTCGGTATAACTTTATACCGACAAGCGTATTACCGACGGCTTTTTTTCCGTCAGAATTTCCCTTTTGTCTGTCGGTAAAGGTGTTTAGGGTATATACCGACGGATATTTAGGGTTTTACCGACAAATTTTTGTCCGTCGGTATATGTCACTTTTTTTTGTAGTGTGCCCACCAAAGTTTCGAAACCTTTGGGCAAGGTTTCGAAACTTGATCAAAGGTTTCGAAACCTTCCCAAGGTTTCGAAACTTTTGGTGAAAAATGGGTTCCAGGGGTCACTGCCAGCCAAAGTTTCGAAACCTATGGGTAAGGTTTCGAAACCTTCATTCAGAAATGCCTTGTTTGACCCTTGTGGGCCTGTTTAAAGAGAAAAACTTATAGGTACTAAGATGCCTTTAGTCAAGCCTAAAATTGGGATGTTTGAATGTGGTTTGGGGGTTTAAATGTTGTTTCGTGTGTTATGTTCCGCGTGTTGTGGATGAGAATAGAACGTGTCGATACCCTTGACTGTTTTGTATGGCCGTGGTATGAATGTGTTTTTCCCTTGAATGTTTTCCGCTGTCGTGAATCACTTAGGACTTAATGTTCCTCTAGACAAGATTAATATAAAAAGAAAAAAAATAGGGTTGCTAACCGAGGAGGAACCCTTTGGGTTTCGCTTCGGTTTTCCCCGTGTGGCCCACTCGGATCGGTCATCCGGCCAGACCGGGACGAGGGGGTTACAATACGGGCAAGAAGCTGCTTTTTCCGTTGCCCAATGTGCCCAAAGACCTCTCTATTCCACCGTTGACTATTATTCTGGAACCTCGCTAAATTGTCAAAGACAGCACTCTCCTGATTCCAGCTATCAGATAATAAGTTCCCGAAATCCGGATGTTCATTCCATGCCGCAATGAACCTAAAAGGTCGCTCACCTCGACTGTTATGCAGGACATCCGTGGAAAGTAAAATGGGTTGATGGTCCGAACCCAAACGTTGAAGATGGTACACCTCCGAGAGAGGAAAAACGTTATACCACGCACCCGAACAAATCCATCTATCCAAGCGTTGACTAAGATCCCCCCTTTTCCAAGTAAACCGAGGACCATTGAAACCCATATCATGCAGACCAGACCTGAACATAAACTCACAAAAGTTCCAGCAAATCCCCGTTCTCCGTTGTGAGCCCCCTTGTCTATCGTCCGAGGAGTAAATGGCATTAAAATCTCCCCCGAGAACCCACGAAAAATCTTCGGCAACTTCCAACGCACGTAATTGATCCCACAACAACCATCGTCTACTATGATTAGGGCTAGCATACACAAACATGGTAAAAAAGCTGATATTCGAATCTACCTCCCTACACCATCCGTGCACAAACTGGTTCGACAAAGCCAACACATCAAATTGAACTTTATTCCTCTATAGAACCCAAATACCACCTGATAACCCATTCGCCTCAACCCTATACGAATAATCATACCCAACACGACGAATAAAAGTATCCGCCGCAACACCACTGATACGTGGCTCAACAATAACAAACATATCTGGAGTATACAATCTATCCACCACTCGAAAATAACGGTTAAAATCAAGGCCAAGAGCGCCTTGTGCATTCCAAATAATAAACTTAACCATAAGGATAAAAGAAGAGGACAAGCGAAACTCACTGAGGTGTACCAGACGACGACCCCTCGAATGTTGCATTCCTGATCCACTGGACATCCCCCCGACTCACGCCTCTAGCATCCGACACATCCTTTGTCAAAGTTAGAGAGTTCGAAAAATCATTCGCCCAATCCTTAACCGCTACTTGGGTCAACGCGGAGTTATCGAATTTTCGAGCCTTGACCCCTTTCAACGCCACACCCTTGGGAGCAAGCCGATTTTGACTGGGCCCTTTATACCGCTTCCCCGGTTATTCCCCACACTTGGTCGACCATTCGAATCTTGTAACGGTTGACGCCCCCCATCATCCACAACCCGCACCGCAGTATGATTCGATGCCGGTAACGTCGATTGATCCACAACAATCTCATCGGCCGAAGCAATCGGCACCTCCGGACCGCTCTCAATCACAACCCCCTTCATGTTCACCGCAACACTCCTCCCAGCAGCCTCAACACCCTGCGAACCAGTTCCAACAACCCTGTTGTTGTCCGATCCACCCTCCTTCATTACCCTATTGTCCACATCCGCACTAACATGCCCATCCCCATCCGCGATACTGCCCGCACTAGCCTTCTTAACCCTACGCCCACCAACACTATTAGCAATGGCATGCTCCTCACCCACATCCGCAGCATCCAACGCAGCATCACGGCCCTCACCCTCCATGATCAACGGCCTAAAGCGCGAGCCAAGGTGCGGTCTAGGTGCCGCCTGCATCGGGGCCTTATCCTTTGTCAGCGTCGTCCGACGTCGGCGGCTAGGGGCTTGCATCCAAGGACCAAAACGGTCCGTCTTTTCCGGAACAACATTCTCCACAACCTTCGCTTTCCCCTTATTTGCCGCGGAATTCTCACATATATCTTTTAAGTGCCCATACTTTCCACAAGAAAAGCAAATATGTGATAACCCCTCATATTCAATCAACTGGTGCCGCCCATCGATGATAATTGCCGGTATCAACGGTTTCTCCAAATCCACAACCACCGCAAGGCGAGCAAATTTTTCGTGTGATCCTTCTGTCGTGTTAAAATCCACACGAACTACCTCCCCGAGAACCCCAGCAATGGCCTCAAATATGCTCTGCGAGTAGTATCTATATGGCAATCCGGGAAGCCGCAACCATACCAATAACTTCCTAGGGTAATCGATAGCCGTGGAAAAGTCCCGCAACCACGGTTGAACCGTTAGGTAGCTACCATAAATCATCCACGGACCCCCAGACAGCACACGTTCGTAATCCGCTTCCATCGCAAACCTCACAAGAAAAAATTCATTATCTAGATCAATAATACTAATCTCACCCACCGGTTTCCACATCATATGCACTCTGTTATGCAGCGCACGATAGCCAATTGATCGACCCAAATGTCTCACCACTAAAGATTTTGCCAGTTTATCATCAATGATGCGATGGACTCGTTCTGAGAATTTAATCTTTGGCACCTCGCCGACGTTCCCAATCACCACATCATCCGCTTCAAGATCAACATCAAGGTCGCATATAAAATTATCTTTTTGACCCTCTGATCGCTGTCCGACAACCATATCACGAAAAGACGGCTTGCCCTTCGCCGCACCCGTCTGCTCCCCAACCGTCGGAGAACCAGTTATCAACTCGCCACCAGCGTCAACCATCACGACATTAGCAGGAGGCGTATCCTTGACCTCCATCTACTGCCCCGTCTCACCGTTGTCGTCCCCAAGGGCAACGTTGCCGTCATGCACCGGTCCATCCCCCCTTGTCACCTCCTATGCCTGCTGATCGGGTGGGCAACCCACCGGCGCTATCCCGCAATCACGTCCGAGAACTTTGGAGGAAGCAGAAGACTTGGTTCTTTGCCGACGACTTGGTTCTTTTTGCGGAAGCGAATATAAATCAGATGCGGGTGCTTAAAGAGACTTTAGATATCTTCTGTGCTTGTTCTGGGCATCAGGTAAGTTCTGATAAGACCACTATCCATTTCTCCAGGAATTATAGCAAGGCTAGGGGGTTGGAGCTAGCCGGTGTTGGTGGGTTTAAACTAGTCGATGATTTGGGGATGTATCTAGGGGTTCCGTTGTTGCACAAACGGGTCACTTCCGCTACGTACAAATTTCTTATTGAGAAGGTTGAAAGTCGTCTATCAGGTTGGGCGGCTCGCACATTGTCTTTAGCTGGCCGGATTACTTTGGCCAAGGCTGTTCTTCAGGCTATTCCCACGTATGTTATGCAGACGGCTTGGCTTCCGAAGGGTATTTGTGAAGCGCTTGAACGCCTTATTCGGAGATTTATATGGGGATCACTGAGTGGATCGAAAGGTATTCCGTTGGTTCGCTGGAATGTTATTACGGCTGATGTAAAGGAGGGGGCATTGGTTTGCGGCAACTTGGACGTCAAAACCAAGCTCTTCTTATGAAGGTTGGATATCGCCTAATCACGGATCATAATAAGTTGTGGGTCCAGGTTCTTCGCCACAAATACAAGTGGGATGGTCCTCTCCCGCAGAGTATTCACAGGATGGGGTGTTCTCGATTATGGCGAGGCTTAAGCCAAGTATGGGACATGATTAGAAGCGATATATGTTGGAATATACACGATGGGTGGAACACGGATTTCTGGTTTGATCATTGGTTGGATGGTGACGGGGTTTTGGCGGAACGATGCATTGGTGGGTTTTCGCCGAGGAGATCACCTGTAGCGGCTTGGATAGGAGCGAATGGAGAATGGGACTGGGGCAAGCTCGCGGGAGTGCTGTCGGACGCTGCGATACAGCAAATCCGGACGGTTGCACCGCCGCACGCTGCTGCTGGTTCGGACAAGGTAGCGTGGAAGTGGGAGCAAAATCGTCGGTTCACAACAGCCTCGGCGTATAAGGCGTTGGGCAGTGGTATGGTGGCAAATAATCTGAGAGCTTGGTCGTCCATTTGGAAGCTTAGAGTTCCTCAACGAATTCGAACTTTCTTATGGTTGGTGGCACACGATAAGCTATTGACAAACGCTGAGCGGGGACGGCGGCATTTGACAGTAAATATGGATTGTAGTGTTTGCGATGGAGTGGTAGAAGACATTGATCACGTCCTCCAATCATGCCCACATGCATGGAATTATTGGGCTCGGATTGTTTACCCAAGTCGGCAGCAAGAATTTCTGGCTTTACCGTTTGAGAACTGGTTTTGAGCGATTGTTACCGGTGCGCAAAGTTCTTGGTTTCCAGAGCCGGAGTGGAACGTCGTGTCTGTCATCATCATGTGGTTGCTTTGGAAGAGCCGATGTACAAGGGTGCTGGGGGACGACGCTGGTGGTTCGCGAGATTCGATGGAGGTGGCTGTGCGCATAAGGGACGAGTGTGTTGCAGCAGCTTCGGAGCATACTGCTGGAGGTAGTCGCGCGCATGAGGGTAGTTCTAGCATGGCTACATGGCGGTTTCTGGTGCAAGGAAGGTTAAAGGTTAATGCGGACGGTTCGGTTAGGGGGGCGTTGAAGTTAGCGGCAATTGGTGGGGTTATAAGAGACGACACGGGAGCATGGGTGCTTGGCTTTGGACGGTGCATAGGACGATGCTCGGTCCTCATGTGTGAGCTTTGGGCGGCTTATGAGGCTCTTTGGCATGCATGAGACTATGGTTGCCGTATGGTGGATTTTAAGACGGATAGTTCCACGGTTGCGGACATGATTAATGGTAAGATCGACGCAAGTGGTGAGCATAATTTGTTGCACCGGATTATGGACATTGTGAGGCGGGATTGGGATTTGACAATACGGTATATCCCTCGCGCATCTAATAGGGTTGCGGATAAGATGGCTTCGTTAGCTTTCGAGTGGCCTTTTAGTGGAGAGTCTTGGCTTCATCCTCCATTGGAGGTGGTAGATTTGGTTCTTGATGACATGAGTTTGTCGACTTAGTGTCGTTTTTTTTTTTTTGCTTTGTACGTAACATCACATGTACTCTTTTCCCCTATTTAGGCTTAGGGGGGTTTTTAACGAGGCATGTGGTGTTACTCTCCTTTATTCATAAAAAAAAAGTCTTTTATTTATCAAATATCTAAATTAGAGAATTTGATTGATTTACCATCTAAAAGTGCTTTAAACATTTAATTTTGGCTTTAAAAAAGCTGTTTATAAAAAAGGTTATTATGAGAGTTTTGACAAATACTCTAAATTCCAAGGTCCAAAAACCATCTAAAGTTTTAATTGTCCCAATCCATATAAAACTGAAGTTGGGGGGAGGTAAAACTGGGAACCGAGCCCATTCAACGAGATTGAGCCAGCAAATTGTCCCAACCCATATAAACAGTAATATTCCATCTTTAATAAAAATAAATAAAAAATATTACAATAAACGAAGAGTGCTGTGCTGTCCGAACTTGTGGATTTTTTGGCGTCCAAACGCTTCTTTCTTTTGTATTTTTGTTCTCTGCTGCAATTATTTTCTTCGCGATGTCTTCTACACCTGCAATTTCCATAATTTCAAGCTCAAGGTCTCTTAGGCTCAGCCATGTCTTACCAACAAAGAGAAATGCAATCCTATACAGAGTCTCTTCTTTGAAGCCACCGTCTCTTACCAGAATCTTCATCAGAATCCCACATGGCTCCTCTAAAAAACCCTCCTTTTTCACTCCGTCCAGACCCTTTTCTCCTGTCATGGAATGGCAGGATTGCACGTAAGTTTCCCAACCTTCCCTTCTATTCTTCTTCTTTCTATTAACTAGAATTTACTTGTCGGCCGAAAATTTAAGTGTAAAAATGGGTTCAGGGCAAAGATTGAAGTTGATGTGCCTGCTTCTCTGGCTTACAATTGTTACTCTGATCGTGAAGCAATTCCCAATTGGATGCCATTCATTTCATCTGTCAAGGTCAGTCCCGGTTTCATTCTCAAAGTGTTCTAATTGTACGGCCGGCGGCGATAATTTCAGTGGAAACTTTGATGTTTGATTCTTTGGTTTATTTCTAATCAGGTTTTGGAAGACAAGCCCGACTTGTCTCGGTGGTCTTTGAAATATAGCGCATTTGGCCGTGATCTTGAATACTCTTGGCTTGCTAGGAATATGCAAGTAAGGAATATGATATTAGCTCTCTTCTCGTTGGCCCTTTTTTTATATATAAATTTATGTTTTGGAACTGATAATTGGTTTTCTTGTGCAGCCCATCCCGAATCAGAAAATTCACTGGAGATCTCTGGAAGGACTTCCTAACAGGCAAGCCGAAAACAACTCAGTAATAGGGATTGCATTCACTCATTGAATCAAACATGAATGACCCGAATTTGCATTGTTCTTTTAGGACAGTTTATCATTTCCTTCTTTTGTCTTGCCGATGACAATTATAGTATCAGCCGGTCTTACACTAACAATTTCCTTGATCATTCCCAGTAGCTCCTGCTCAGTTCTTTGCCCTCCTCTAAACTGCCTATTATTCCTTTATGTCCATATCCAGTATACATGAGCATTCGAGGCCAACCTGAGAATAATTGTAATGATTGATGAGAGCTTTCCCCTTTTAATTTTGCAATCATCCAATGCATTTCCTGCTGGCAAGAGAGAGGCTGCCTGTGCAAAGATCATAGTTGCAGCACCTCCTTCCATACACATCTAGAATATGACACACGACAAATGATCCTTTGTTTCCTCTTCATCTGGCATATTGAACATCTGACAGTCACTTAATCTAGCTTTTATGGGCAAACTGTCCAAGGTAGCCACCCGGGTAATAGAGTGTTCTGGTACATTGAGAGGGCACCATGTGATCTTGCTCCATGACACCTTCTCTGTCCTTGGTCTAATCTCTTGCCACATTTTGCTCACCACAGCATGTACTTCTCCTCTTGCAATGGCCAACCTCTAGTTTTGAAAGAATTGTGTAGCTACTACCCCAGTCCCCAAGTCCCATAATTTCTTTCCAACTCCAGTTGCTGCAATATGCAACATGCATCTGCTTAACTGGTATTCCTTTTAGTATATAGGTATTTATCCCGGTTATCCTCAGAGACCCAGCCTGCACTATAATATCCCAAAGTTGGTGCATCAAGCAAACTCTATCCCAACTATTTAGGTCCTTGAGACTCAAACCACCTTCTGCTCTTGGGTCGCAGCTTAGCTCCCAACTCGCCCTTGCTCTCTTAGCAACTCGCAGATTACCTTTTTTATTACAGCTTTTGGCAGAATGAATGAGGTGCCCGATAATTTTCATATAAAGTTGAAGTTCCTTTTGTTTCATTTCATATACTGAAAAAATTAGATAATTTAATTAATTCTTCTTTCTAGCATTCCTTTAAATAAAACCTTTTTACCTTTCGCCTCAGCTTGGTTGGAATCTTAACAACTTGGTTTTTACATGTCAGGGGCGCTGTTCGATTTTATCCTAAAGGACCTTCTTCATGTCTAATAGAAGTGAGAATCTCTCTATACAATACTTGGCATCAATGCTTTACTGAATTATTTCCATGGTGTAGAGTGCTAATGAGTTTTTATCGGCTATTAATTCAAATTGTGCTCACTCGTTGCAATTTTCCTTTCCAGCTGACAGTTTCTTATGAAGTTCCACAGCTTTTGACTCCGGTGGCATCCGTAAGTATTCTTGCCATGGAAAAAGAATGTCATTGTGGTTTAACTTCATGTTTAGCAAATACATAATGCTTCATTTAGTTTTTGTAATCGAGCTAACATGAAGTAATCAATCTTACTCTGTTAAATCACTCAGGTACTTCAACCTTTTCTTGAAAATTTACTCAAAAGTGGTTTGGATCGGTTTGCGGAATACGCGAAAAGCTCAGGTTCAACACTGTAATGTCTCACTTATTTCTTCTTCAAGGTACATTGACATGTCTTGGTTCAAAACCTATCAAAACGTTACTTTGTACTCTTAAGCTAACATTGTTCAGAGCTATAGATAGGAATTTTCAACATTTTGGAGCTGCATATGAAAGAGAGGGATGATTTTTTTGTTGCAGCTTGAATCATAAATGCTTATGAATGGCATGAAACATAATTATGTGTATGTATTCATTGGAACATAAATGACATATCTTAATCTTACAGTGTTGTATTCAACTTGATAAATGAATATACACGAATTAAATTGAGCATATTTTATTTGTATTCCATTTGATTAACAAACTTCAAAATCTTGTTCATATTTGTATATTCAACTTGATAAATGAGTATACATGAATTAATTTTGATTTTTAAGAATTGTAGTTGTTCAAATTGCAGTTCTCTCATGAAATTCGGTGCATTAATAATACTGGTAGAGTTTCGTCGGTTGTCTAATCTCATTGTCCCACTGATTAATTAGTGTGTTCTTCCAATGTAAGAAAAAGTAAAATTTTGTGATCAACAAGTTATTTTTCTGTTAAAATTGGAATGGACAGCTTAGTATGGTAACAATATATGTTGTATATTCTATTAATTTGGTCCTATTCAAAATAATTTAATACATTTAATCATTGGTAATTAAAAAAGTTATTAGTGGAGTGAATGCGTTACTAGCAAGTGATGTTAAGGTCATAATGAGTTTATTTCATTAGTCTACTCGTTGTTAATAGTGAAGTAATTGCATGTCGAGCTATCACACTCGTCGATTACCAAGCTAAGAAACAATATCAAAACTTATAAATATGCAGAATTATTTTTTTAATTAGGATCAAATTGATAAAACATATAAGTTTTGGTGACAAATTGTTATTATATCTAATCTTATTTTAATTTTAACATAGATTGATCTGTTTGTAAATTTTTTTAATTAAATTATTATTTTTAAAGGCTTAAAGGTTAAATTGGCCTTTAACGAAAAATTAAAAAACCAATTAAGCTCTTATGAAAATTTTGCATCCAATTGAGCCCTCAAAATTTAAATTACAATCAATTTAGCCCCCGTTAAGTTGAACGTTAACTCAAAAGTAATTATTATGATGGTGACACGTGGCACACTCTGAATGTGCCACATCATCAAAATGATAAATAATCATTTAAAATTTTAAAAAATATTTAAAATTAGAAAATATTAAAAAATCTTAAAAAATATTTAAAATTATAAAAAAATTTAAAAATTTATTTAAAAATTTAAAAACAATCTAAAAATATTTAAATGTGTAAAAAATTAAAATTATGTATAAAATCATAAAAAATAATTTTTTCTTAAAATCAAAAAATATAAATAATTGTAATAATTATTAATATATATATATATATATATATTTATAATAAAATAATATTTAAATTTTGTATAATTTTTTAAAAATATATTTTTAATTATAAAATCCCAAAATTTCAAAAATATTCAAAATGCCCAAAATTTTCAAATGCCTAACCCTAAACTCTAACCTTACATTCCCAAATCTTCAAATTAGTTTAATTAAAAGCGAACGTTGTTGGTACTGTGACAGACGGCGGTGCTGGTGAAAAGAAATATTAAGGGAGAACGAAGGTTTTCCTGCGACAGAGAGTGGTCGATGATTGAATTGGTGCTAATGCTTAATTTGGGGATTCACGAATTTTTTTTGAAAGAAATAAAACTTTGTGGTTTTAAAAAAAATTGTTTTATGTTTTTATAAAAAATAAAGGAAAAAAAGAAAAGATTAAATTAAAATATTTTTATATTTTTAATTTTTACTAATTTTTATAAAATTTTATAATTTTTTTAGATTTTCTAAGAATCCTTTTAGAATTTTTTCCCTGAAAAAAATCGATTTTGATGAGTGGCACGCCCTAGAGTGTGCCACATGTCCGTCTATATTTTGACCGTTATAGGATATTAACGGTCAACGTGGTCAAACTAACGGAGGGACCAAATTGAGTGTAATTTGAATTATGAGAGCTAAATTATATGTAAATTTTTATAAAAACTAAAATATTATTTTTATTTTTCGTTGAGGGCCAATTTAACCTTTAATTTTTTTTAAAATAATTGATTTATTATCAAACATCCAATTAAATAATTTACATTTAATTTTACATTAAAAATGTCATATTATTAAATTTAGCAACATAAAAGTTGTCCCTTTTTTGTAAACCATATTCTTTACATCCATCATTAGCCGCTTATCATCAACCTGTTCCTGAACGCACAAACTACCAATTGTTTTATCTTAAGTCATGTATATGCAGCGGTTGCTCCATAAAAATGGCGGCGCCCATATGCACTACAACACAAAAGGATAAAGGCATTAAGGTACTTTAAAGAGTGAGTGGGGAGGGGGTTGTGGTTGTGGAGGTACCTCTCTCACCTCAAACTAGTGCACCACCGCCCCAACCAACCAACGCCTCCACCCCCACCGTCTTTGCTGCAAAAAATAATGTTTTCGTATTCAAATTATGGTTTCTTGCATGCCTTGTGCCCACGTCATAGCCGTCCACCAGTGTCTAAAACATCACTACCCTTCAGACCAAGTTGAGGTTTCGGAACCATCATTGGTTGTTACTTGTTACTGAAAGAAGCAACCGAAAAAACTACCTTCCATGGTGGCTGCAAAAATGGCATCATCATTCAATACATTTCTGGTTTATAAAGCCATGGGAAAAAGGATCAGATTCCTCTTTAGATGTTCCACATATTATGTTGCGTTTAAAAGGGTCCTCTCAGTTTCCCATAACTGAACCTGCAGGTTTTCAAAAGCATGCTCCACTGCACATATATTAATTCACTGTTGAAGTAACTTTGCTTGGGGCCAATGAAAGTGAAAGTTATGGGAAGAACAAGAGACCCTTTTTCCAGAACTGTCATATGCAGACTCCACCTTCACAAAAAAAAGCCAATGCCTATATGGAATTGGTCGGTTCCCGCCTCCAAAAACTCCATTAAAATAATCTAAAGTTGCAGATGTTTTTGATAATCCTTCGCACTATATGTTTCTCTTAATATCTATATATGTAGACTTTCTGCTTCACCATGCATTCCAAATTGCCAAACTTGGTTAACTCTTCTCCAAGTTGCTTAGTGGTCTTGGTGTTCACCTTGTCTACTTTCATGAACTGCATCCCTTCTCGTGTTCGTCTGCTAGCCAAAGTTCTGATTTGTCCTAATTTTTTGAACTAATTTTAGCTTAAAAATGGAGCATTCCCGTGTATCATTGTTTATATTTTGCATGTCTTTTGTCTGTTTCTTCCTTTCCTCCCAAGGTAGATGGCATCATCACCATACTAAACACAAACATCATACTCCCCCTCACAAAATATCTGAAATTTCAGCAGCTCCTTTTCCAGCACCCGAGCCTTCCAGTCCTCTTGCACCGGAACCTTCAAGTCCCTTCACACCGGAGCCTTCCGGTCCATCTAATGACGGAAATGCCGATAATTCTACTGGTGTTTTCGATGTAAGAAACTTTGGAGCTGTGGGGGATGGTGTGACAGATGACACAGCAGCATTCAAGATGGCATGGGACTCTGCTTGTCAAGTTAATTCATCAGTCCTCCATGTACCATCTGGTTTTTCCTTCATGATTCAGTCCACAATTTTTACTGGTCCTTGTCAAGGTGGACTGGTCTTTCAGGTTGATGGTACACTTATGCCTCCTGATGGACCGGACGTCTGGCCGAAGAATAACAGCAAGCGCCAGTGGCTCGTCTTTTACCGAATCAACGGAATGTCCCTGCAAGGAGGTGGTCTCATTGATGGTAGAGGGCAAAAATGGTGGGATCTTCCTTGCAAGCCCCACAAGGTATAGCTGACTTCACTCTTAATAACTTTTTAAACTTATGCCACTTGAGTTAAATAGCTATTCTTTTGCATTTGCACAGGGCATAAACAGAACAACATTGCCAGGACCATGTGACAGCCCAATTGTAAGTTAACAGACTTCATTTAAATTTATTTTCCAAAGATAATACAAAGAATTTTGTATCATTTTAAACTTCATGATGCAGGCTATAAGGTTTTTCATGAGCTCCAACTTGACTGTGCAAGGACTTAAAGTTAAGGATAGTCCTCAGTTCCACTTCCGATTCGATGGTTGCAAGAATGTCCATGTCGAATCCCTTCACATAACTGCTCCTGCTCTGAGTCCCAATACTGATGGGATCCATATAGAGAACACGAATGGTGTCGAAATATATAATTCGGTTATCTCTAATGGTTAGCCCGAATTGCCTTGAATCTTCCCGAAATTCCGGTTCCCTTCCATTATGATTAAACTCGACTTCTTGATGATCTTGCTTCACAGGTGATGATTGTGTGTCTATTGGATCAGGATGCTATGATGTTGATATTAAGAACCTAACTTGCGGACCTGGTCATGGAATCAGGTAATCCTAAATGCATTTATTGAACTATATTGAGTGTTTGCCAAGTTTATTCTTATTGAATACGTTCCCTATGTTATTTCCCTCAGCATCGGGAGCCTAGGTAATCATAATTCACGAGCCTGCGTCTCCAACGTCACTGTTCGAGACTCGGTGATTAAGGCATCAGATAATGGTGTTAGGATCAAGACATGGCAAGGTGGATCTGGAGTTGTATCTGGCATAACATTCAGCAACATTCACATGGAAAGCGTTAGGAATCCGATAATAATCGATCAATTCTACTGCCTCACCAAGGACTGCACAAACCAAACGTCAGCTGTTTATGTATCAGACATACTCTATGAAAGCATCAAGGGAACGTACGACATCCGAAGCCCTCCGATGCATTTTGCCTGCAGCGATTCAGTTCCATGTACAAACATTACGCTCTCTGATATCGAGCTTCTTCCGGCTAAAGGCGATATAGTTTCGGACCCATTTTGTTGGAATGTTTACGGGGACATGGAAATGCTAACGATTCCGCCCGTCTCCTGCTTAATGGAGGGAATTCCTCGAACCATCTTGGATAATAAGGATATGGGTTATTGTGGATGATTTAGAATTTAGAACCTTCTTTTTTCATGTAAATCATCTGCAATACATACATACATACATATAATTGAAAGGAAAAACGTGGATGTACTGGAACTGTATTTCGAATTATGGACAATTCTAAAATGGTCCATTTTATAATCTCTGATTTTTGCAAGCTGATACACAAATATCAGAGTACCGATCATCAATAAATTAACTTTTTTTTTATTGAATCAATAAATTAACTTTAAACTTTGGTTTCACTGATTTTCATGCATGTTTATGGATGGAAATTGTCTTCCCCTTTATAATTCTCCTTTATGCCCTCACTTTAAAATAGTGGGTTTAGGGTTTAAGATTAGGGGTTATGGTAAGGGTTTAAGAAATTATAGGTAAGGTGTATTTTTAGAGTGTAGAATTTAAGGTTTAGGATGTGAAAATTAGGGATAAGATTTAAAATTTAATTTTTAAGTGATTTTTAGTGTGGAAGGTGTATATCACGCAATGATGGAACAAAATAAATCTTTTTGTGTGCATATGTATGTTTCGATACTAAAAATAATTTAAACTTTATACTCCGGGGTGGATGCACCCTTGTTCATAGTCACTTAAAATACTATTAAAATGTAGGGTAAACCAATTGGTAACCACAAAATTTTTATAATACATTCACTTTAGTCATTGAAATAAAAAAGAAACTTTAATGTAGTCATTAATTTTTTTTATTTATTTTTATTATAGTCACTGTCGTTAAGCATGTTAAGAAATATTGATGTGATACGTTAAATTCTTCTTCTCCAAAAGAACCTTGATTTTCTAAATTTACAACTAATGTCAAGATCACCAAAATTCTCATTAACATAACGGTCGTCAATCAATCCCTACTATGGGAAAGATTTGTTTTTTTTCTTCTAAAAGCTTAACATAGTTTAGTTTCAGTTTGATCTGACAGTTAACATTGGTGAATCAGAAATAAAAAATTTAATTAAAATTTTTCAATCTGTCATTGTTAACCGTCAGATCAACTTGAAACCGAACTATATTAATCTTTTGGCCAAACGAAGCTTTCCCGACACTGTGATTGATCTTCGACGTTTCCAATCATCATAATTTTGGCGTTGGAGGCCGTTATAATTTTAAAATTTTGGGATTCTTTTTTGGAGAAAGACTTTAACGTGCCATGTCAACATTTTTAATGGCAATGGTCGTAAAAAATATAATTAAAATTTTACAAAGTTTTTCGGTTTCAATAACGAAAGTGAAAGCGTCCTAAAAGTTCAGTGACTATAAATGAGTTTAGCCTAAAAAAATATTAAGTATGTTTTGTTTAAATGAAAAATTAGCTCTTAAATTATATATTTTTTTTCGAGGTCTTAAACTATCATTCTATAGTTATTTTAAGTATATTTATTAGTCCCGTTAAAAATTTTAGTTAAATACATTGACACTTATGTCAAATAATTTAACTAAAATTTTTATTTAAAATGAGTTTGTGAGGAACGAGCTGTTTTGCTAGTTTGTGAAATGGTGCGGTTGGTTTGACGTTACTACGAGGATTGAGGTACTGTGGCAGTTTAGTTTACATGGGGATGAGTTTATTTTGTCTTTAATGGTGTGGTTGGTTAGTTTTGTTTCTCTGTATTTGGTGTTGATTTTGTTTTAGATTATTTATCGTGTTGTGTTTCACATTATCATGTTCTACTATTTTTTCCTATTTAAGTTTTATAGAGATTTTTAACGGGCATATTGTAATGTCACTCTTTGTACAATTTCATCAATAAAATCATACATTTTTTATAAAAAAACAATTTAATAAATAATATAAGATTAAAAAATAATAAAATATTTGTATTATACATCTCAGGGTTTAGGGTTTCATGGCGTGCTCCGAAATTCCAGGAAGTGTGTGCGGGCTAGCGCCGGTTGGGCGTCCGCCCGGTCAGCAAACGCCGGCGGCGACAGAGGGGGACAGACCAGGGCATGACGATGTTGTTTCTCTTGGGGACGTCAACGGTGGGACGGAACAGCAGATGGAGGTTGAATCCTCGCCTCCCGACAACGTGGTCATGGCCGACGTGGAAGGTGTATTGAATTCTGGATCGCCGGCGGCAGGAAATCAGTTGGAGGCGGCAAAGGAAAAATTGTCTTTTCGCGACATGGTCGTTGGACAGCGCTCGGAAGGCCAGAAGGATAATTTTATATGCGATTTTGATGTCGATCTTGAAGCGGATGACGTTGTGATAGGTAGCGTTGGGGAAGTGCCGGAAATCAAATTCTCTGAACGGGTTCATCGCATCATCGATGATAAATTGGCAAAGTCATTGGTGGTAAGACTTTTGGGTCGATCAATTGGTTATCGCGCGTTACATAACAGAGTTCATATGATGTGGAAACCGGTGGGTGAGATTAATATTATTGATTTAGACAATGAATACTTTCTTGTTCGATTTGCGATGGAATCTGATTATGAGCGCGTTCTGGCTGGGGGACCGTGGGTGATTTATGGGAGTTATCTAACAGTTCAGCCATGGTCGCGGGATTTTTCTACGGCTATCGATCACCCTCGGAAGCTTTTGGTGTGGGTGCGGCTTCCCGGATTGCCGTATAGATATTATTCGCGTAACATGTTTGAAGCCATTGCGGGGGTTCTTGGGGAGGTTATTCGTGTAGATTTCAACACAACTGAAGGATCACGCGGGAAATTTGCTCGTCTCGCGATAGTCGTGGATTTGGAAAAGCCATTGACACCGGCAATTATCATTGATGGGCGGCATCAATTGATCGAATATGAGGGTTTATCACATATCTGCTTCTCTTGCGGAAAGTATGGGCATTTACAAGATATGTGTGAGGATTCTGTGGTAAATAAGGGTAAAGGTAAAGCGAAAGTTGCGGAGACTGTTGTACCGAAGAAAACGGAGCGTTTTGGGCCGTGGATGCAAGCCCCTAGCCGTCGACGCCGGGCGCCGTTGACGAAGGAGAAGGCACCGATGCAGGCGGTGCCTAAATCGCAACCTGGTTCGCGTTTCAGGCCGTTGGTCCTAGAGGGGGAGGATCGGGATGTTGCAAAGACTAATGAGGGTAGCGGTGGAAAGCAGGCTGTTGCGCCTAATGGGAATGGGCGAAGGGTGAAGAAGGGTGTTACAGGGAGCGTTGCGGATGGTGCTGCGTACGTTGGTGAGGAGGCAATTCGTAGACAAGCAATGGAGAGTGTATCGGATGATACAAGGGCAGCGGCGAATGTTTCGATGGATGTGGGGGCTGCGGGAAGGTATGTCGCGGTGAACATGAAGGGGGTTGTGATTGAGAGTAGTCCGGAGGTTCCGATTGCGTCGGCAGATGTGATTGTTGTAGAGCAGTCGACCCTACCGTCATCAAATCATACTGCGGTACGTGTTATGGATGATGGAGGAAGGCAACCTTTGCAAGAAACAAATGGGCGTCAGACCATGGGAAGTAACCGGGGGAGTGGACATAAAGGGCAAAGTCGAAATCGTTTGGCTCCCAAGGGTGTGGCGTTGAAAGGGGCTAAGGCTAGAAAATCTGATAGCTCCGCATTGACTCAGGTAGCGGTTAAGGATTGGGCGAATGACCTATCGCACTCTCTCACCTTGTCAAAGGAGGTTTCGGAAACCAGAGGAGTCGGTCGGGGAGATGTTCAGTGGATCCGGAACGATACTTTTGAGGGGTCGTCTTCTGGTACTCCTCAGTAAGTTTTACGTTTGTCTTCCTTCTTTTGTTATTATGGTTAAGTTCATTACTTGGAATGCTCAAGGTGCTCTTGGCCTTGACTTTAACCGATATTTTAGAGTGGTGAATAGATCGTATAGTCCAGATATGTTTGTTATTGTTGAGCCACGGATTAGTGGCATTGCGGCGGACACCTTCATTCGTCGTGCTGGGTTTGATTTCTCGTATAGAGTTGAGGCGAATGGGTTATCAGGTGGCATTTGGGTTCTGTGGAGAAATACAATTCGTTTTGATGTGTTGGCTTTATCTAATCAATTTGTGCACGGTTGGTGCAAGGAGCTGGATTCGAATATCAGTTTTTTCATTACTTTTGTGTATGCTAGCCCTAATCATAGTAGACGGCGGTTGTTGTGGGAGCAATTACGTGCGTTGGAGGTTGATAGGGAGCTTCTGTGGGTTCTCGGGGGAGACTTTAATGCTATTTATTCCTCGGATGATAGACAGGGGGGTTCGCAACGGAGAACCGGGATTTGCTGTAACTTTAGCGATTTCATGTTTGGGTTCGGTTTGTATGATATGGGGTTTAATGGCCCTCGGTTTACTTGGAAGAGGGGGGACCTTAGTCAGCGCCTAGATAGATGGATTTGCTCGGGTGCATGGTATAACATGTTTCCTCTCTCGGAGGTGTATCACCTTCAGCGCTTAGGATCGGACCACCGGCCTATTTTGCTAGCTACGGACGGTGTGAACAACGGACAAGGTGAGCGGCCGTTCAGGTTCATTGCGGCCTGGAATGATCATGCAGAGTTTGGTAATCTTTTATCGGATAGTTGGAATCAGTGGAGTGCGGTCTTTGACAATTTAGTGAGGTTCCAAAACAACAGTAAACGGTGGAATAGAGAGGTTTTTGGGCACATTGGGCAGAGGAAAAAGCAGCTTCTAGCCCGTATCCGGGGGGTGGAGATAGCTTTGGAGAATCACTCAACGCCGTTCCTTGTTGAGCTTGAAAAGAATCTTAAAGGAGAACTTTCTGAAGTTCTCAAACAGGAGGAAAGCCTTTGGTTCCAGAAATCGCGTAGTAAGTGGATACAGCAGGGGGACCGGAACACTAAATTTTTCCATGCAACAACCTTACATCGTCGACGTCGAAACTCTATCAGAATGCTAAAGTTGGATAATGGCGAGTGGTGTGAAGATCCAACAGCATTACAGGAACATGTCGTGTAATTCTTTTCTTTGTTGTTCACGTCGGAAATATGTAGGGAACCCCACGGGATTTGTTCGAATGGCTTCCCGACTGTGAGTAACGACAAGCTTGATGGTTTGGTTCGAAAGGTTACTTTCGAGGAGGTACAGGAGGTTGTGTTTAGTATGGACTCCCTGAAGGCCCCGGGTGCTGACGGTTTTCAAGCGGTCTTTTTCCACCGTAATTGGGGTACTGTGGGTGATTCGGTTTTCCGGTTTGTTGAAGTTTTTTTGAGAATGGGGTATTACCTGAAGACGCGAATCAAACCCTGCTAGTTCTTATTCCTAAGGTTCCGGCGCCAACCAAGATAAGTCAATATCGACCTATCAGTCTTTGTACTGTCTTATATAAAGTCATTACGAAAATTTTGGTTAATAGGCTTAAGCCCTTACTTGATAGTTTGGTGAGTCAGAACCAGGTGAGCTTTGTCCCTGGTCGTCAAATTACTAATAACATCATTCTGGCACAGGAAATTATGCATTCGATTGCCAGGAAGACTGGGGCGAAAGCTTGGATGGCGGTCAAGGTGGATTTGGAGAAAGTGTATGATCGTTTGGAATGGGATTTCATTGAATCCACGCTCGTCGATATTGGCTTGCCAATGCGGTTTATTCATTGGATCATGCATTGTGTGCGCTCTGTTCAGACCCGTATCATCTTGAATGGGAATCTTACATCTAGCTTTAGACCATCACGTGGGATCCGCCAGGGAGACCCACTCTCGCCGTATCTTTTTGTGCTTTGTATGGAACGCCTCTCCCATGCGATTAGTCGGAGGGTAGATGGCGGGGCGTGGAAGGGTATCGCGCTATCAAAGTATGGCCCAGGTATATCTCACCTCTTTTTTGCCGATGATTTGGTTCTTTTTGCTGAAGCAAACTTATGTCAGATGCGAGTGATCAAAAAGACCCTTGATATTTTCTGTGCTTGTTCTGGGCATCGGGTTAGCTCTGATAAGACAACTATCTATTTTTCCAAGAACTGTAGCAAGCCTAGGGGTTTGGAGCTTGCCAATTTTGGTGGGTTTAAACTTGTCGATGATTTGGGGATGTATTTAGGAGTTCCGTTGTTGCACAAACGGGTCACTTCTGATACGTACAGATTTCTTATTGAAAAGGTTGAAAGTCGTTTGTCAGGCTGGGCAGCTCGCACTTTGTCTTTAGCCGGTAGGATCACTTTGGCTAAAGCTGTTCTTCAGGCTATTCCCACATATGTGATGCAGATGGCTTGGCTTCCGAAGGGTGTTTGTGACGCCTTGGAGCGCATTATTCGGAGATTTATATGGGGTTCACCGAGTGGATCTAAGGGTATTCCTTTGGTTCGTTGGAATGTGGTTGCGACTGATACAAAGGAGGGGGGTCTTGGTTTGCGGCTCCTTGGTCGACAGAATCAAGCCCTCCTAATGAAGGTCGGTTATCGTCTAATTACAGATCATCATAAATTGTGGGTTCAGGTTCTTCGTCACAAGTATAAGTGGGTTGGCCCCCTTCCGCAGAGTCTCCACCGTTTGGGATGTTCCCGGTTATGGCAGGGGTTGAGCCAAGTTTGGGACACGATTCGTAGTGGTATCGTTTGGAATATACATAATGGGTGGAGCACAGATTTTTGGTTTGACCATTGGTTGGATGGTGATGGGGTGTTGGCGACAAGGTGCCTTAGTGGCGTTACGCCCAGCAGCTCACCTGTGGCGGCTTGGATAGGAGCGAATGGCGAATGGGATTGGGACAAGCTAGAGGGGGTTCTGCCGGCAGCCACGCTACAGCAAATTCGGGCTGTTGCGCCGCCACACGCTGCAGCTGGGTCTGATACGGCTGCGTGGAGATGGGAGCATAACCGTCGGTTTTCAGCATCCTCGGCTTACAGGGTTTTGAAGAGTGATTTGGTGACGAGTATCCCGAGGGCTTGGCCTTCCATTTGGAAGCTTCAAGTTCCGCAACGAGTCCGTACTTTTTTATGGTTGGTAGCGCACGATAAATTATTGACGAATGCGGAACGAGGTCGTCGACACTTGACGGCAACCACGGATTGTAGTGTGTGCAATGGCGTAGTGGAGGACATCGAGCACATTCTCCGTTCGTGCCCACGTGCTTGGACCCATTGGGACAAGATTGTTCACCCGAGCCGGTTGAGGGAATTCCTTGGTTTGCCGTTTGATGCGTGGTTTTGGGGCAATATTACCGGGGCTCATCGGACTTGGTCGTCGGAACCGGCATGGGCAAGCCTCTTTGCCATTGTTTGCTGGCTATTATGGAAGAATCGCTGCACGAGGGTGCTTGGGGACGACGCTATTGGGCTGCGGGATCTGTTGGCGGTCGCGATACGCACCAGGGACGAGTGCATTGCTGTAGCGATGGAGCGTGCTGCTGGGGGCAGTCGCGTGTCTAGGGGCCGGCCTCACTTGGCTGTTTGGTGTCGTCCGATGCAAGGGCGGCTCAAGGTGAACGCGGACGGGTCGGTTAGAGGGCCTATGCAACTTGCGGCTATTGGAGGGGTTATACGAGATGACACGGGTACATGGGTATTTGGTTTTGGCCGGTGCTTGGGGCGATGCTCGGTTCTTATGTGCGAGCTATGGGCGGTTTATAAGGCTCTTCGACATGCATGGGATTATGGTTGTCGGTTGGTGGATCTTGAGACGGATAGCACCACGGTTGCGGACATGCTTAATGGTAAGGTAGACACTAGTGGTGGGCATAATCTATTTCACCGGATTATGGATATTGTGAGGCGTGATTGGGATTTGACGATACGGTATGCTCCTCGTGCATCGAATCGGGTTGCGGATAGGATGGCTTCTTTAGCTTTCGATTGGGATTTTAGTGGGAAGACTTGGCTTTGTCCTCCCCTGGAGGTTGTGGATGTGTTACTTGATGACATGAACTTGTCGAACTAGTTTCGCTTTGTTTGTTTTGGATTCTTGCTAATGCTATGTACGTAACATCACATGTACTCTTTTCCCCCATTTAGGTTTAGGGGGGTTTTTAACGAGGCATGTGGTGTTACTCCTTCTTATTAATCAAAAATAATAATAATAATAAAATATTTGTTAGTTTTAAACTAAACACTTTACCTCTAAAAACATTTTTTTTCTAATACAATTACCTCTTATCAATACATTATTACACCACTATAAATTGATTCTACATTATTACACTATCAATGAACTATCAAGTTTAAATTTTTCGATTCGTATTTGTCTACCCTCTAACCCTAAATTCTAAATATGAAATCTTAAATTCTAAACCTTAAACTATAACATTAAACTCCAACACTAAACTTAATTTTTTTAATGTTAAAGCATGAACACCAAAAAGGCAAAGGATTTCTAATTTCTATTCATGAAGGTTGACGATGAATGCTTAAACTTTGATGGAATGCCGAATGCAGGATTTTAGGGTATATTATAAGGCCATTAATGAGGCATGGAAGTCAGAAACAAGGGATAAAGTGCAATATTCCAACATTCCGCACATGCATGGTGTGTCTTAAAACCAAGACAAAAGCTCTTGTAAACAAACGAATCCAACAGCAAGAGTTAGTAGACAAGAACTTGAAACCAGAAACACAACATATAATTATAGAATAATTCTGGGAATTTCAAGGCATGCAGTAAATTTGTCATCACCGTACTAAAGATATGTTGATTACAGAAATTAATAAAAATTAGTGAACAAAGTGGAGGGACAAAGGGTCTCCGTCTCATCCAGCACGCGCAGGCGCAGCATTTATGTAGATACAATCATCGAGAGTGCAGGGTTGAGTGCTCTGGAAAAGTGGGGGGAATTGGCAATGGTTCCAGCTTTTTTCCTTTGCCCCATACCTTAACGTTTTTTTGTAAGCACAAAGCTTCAATAGAT
Source organism: Hibiscus tridactylites (assembly GCA_958450335.1). Classification (NCBI taxonomy): domain Eukaryota; kingdom Viridiplantae; phylum Streptophyta; class Magnoliopsida; order Malvales; family Malvaceae; genus Hibiscus; species Hibiscus tridactylites. Next base: position 66,653,745 of record OY288287.1, on the reverse strand, counting down.
TATAAGAGTTGCTCGATTGCGCTGTTGGTGTACCAAGAGTTAAAAATTATTATGTAGCCAGTTTAAGAATAAGCATCGTCAACTCTAACATAATAATAGAACGTTTCAATATGTTGATTTATTTGTAATTTAAATACGATATATATATATATATATATATATGAGTGATTGCAAATCGCATCGAGATGAAAGGACAATTACGAATGTCTAAAATAAGGATAAATTTAACTCTTCAAAACATATAAAAATGAAACTAAAACTTATATAAGACGAAACAAAAAGTATCCAACCTTTTCATGAAATAGTGAAGGTTGAAGACTTGTTAAACAAAAACAAGGAAAAACATGTATTTATAAATAGATTTGCAAAACAAAGCCTAGCTAGATAAATGAGAATTAGACCATCATCGTTGACAACTAATTTTATTAATTTAAACCAATAGAAAGAGTCTTATATACTAGAGAAAAACTAGGGTTTAAATCAGTGGTGAAATTTGATAAAAGAATCTAGGAGTAATTTAATTATTTTGAAAAATAAAGGTTTAAATTAAAATTTTTAAAAAAAACTTTAAAGGGTTATCTTATTTTTTTTATAAAAAATGGGGTCTAGCTAAAATTTTTAAAATTTTAAAAGGTTTAATGAGAACCTTTGAAAATTATGAGAGAAGATTCAATTAAAATTTTAAAATTTAATATAAATTTTTAAAAGAAAATGATTAGCCAAATTAAATTTTCTAAAACCTTTAAAGACTAAGTTCTAATTTTTTAAATTCTTGTGGGGACAGTATATCCCTGCTACTTTCAACCAAAAGGAAGAGAGGGAAAAGGGTACAATTTTACTTGTCGGTGTTTGGATCGGATTTAAGTATATTTTTGGGTAAACTACTGCAGGGGTCACTTACGTTTAGCGTCTGTACAGAGTTAGTCACCACTTTTGAAAAGTGCCTATTAGTAGTCCTCTACGTTTTCGATGTGTAAATACTTGGTCACTCCGACGTTAACTCCGTTAGTCCCCTAACGGATTGCTGATGTGGCGAAATTAAAATAAGGATAAATTACTGCAATAGTCATTAAAATTTATCTCATGTACATTTTTTCTCCTCAATTTAAAAAAGTAAACATTATAGTCACTAATAAAAATGTTTCTTTATAATTTCACCCTTAAATTTTTAAAAATTCATTTTTCAATCCTAAAACTTTACAATCAATTAGCACAATAATATTATAAATGCTTAGATGAAAAATAGGTGCCCAAAGTATACCCTTTGAAACTTAGGTGCCCAAATTGCTCCTATTTAATAACTCAAACTTAAAAATTTAGTCCACTAACTACTAAAAAATTCGAGTTATTGGAATTTCTATTTTATAATTCAAACTTTATTTAAAAATTAAATTTTTAGGTTTGATGTGAAAATACTCGACTCATAATTTCATAAACTCGACTCAAAAATTCAAAATAAAGTTTGAATTATAAAATAGAAATTCCAATAACTCGACTTGACTCGAAAAAATTAAATTTTTAGGTTTGATGTGAAATTACTCGACTCATAATTTCATAAACTCGACTCAAAAATTCAAAATAAAGTTTGAATTATAAAATAGAAATTCCAATAACTCGACTTGACTCGAAAAAATTAAATTTTTTGGTTTGATGTGAAAATACTCGACTCATAATTTCATAAACTCGACTCAAAAATTCAAAATAAAGTTTGAATTATAAAATAGAAATTCCAATAACTCGACTTGACTCGAAAAAATTAAATTTTTAGGTTTGATGTGAAAATACTCGACTCATAATTTCATAAACTCGACTCAAAAATTCAAAATAAAGTTTGAATTATAAAATAGAAATTCTAATAACTCGACTTGACTCGAAAAAATTAAATTTTTAGGTTTGATGTGAAAATATTCGACTCATAATTTCATAAACTCGACTCAAAAATTCAAAATAAAGTTTGAATTATAAAATAGAAATTCCAATAACTCGACTTGACTCGAAAAAATTAAATTTTTAGGTTTGATGTGAAAATACTCGACTCATAATTTCATAAACTCGACTCAAAAATTCAAAATAAAGTTTGAATTATAAAATAGAAATTCCAATAACTCGCCTTGACTCGAAAAAATTACATTTTTTGGTTTGATGTGAAAATACTCGACTCATAATTTCATAAACTCGACTCAAAAATTCAAAATAAAGTTTGAATTATAAAATAGAAATTCCAATAACTCGACTTGACTCGAAAAAATTAAATTTTTTGGTTTGATGTGAAAATACTTGACTCATAATTTCATAAACTCGACTCAAAAATTCAAAATAAAGTTTAAATTATAAAATAGAAATTCCAATAACTCGACTTGACTCGAAAAAAATAAATTTTTTGGTTTGATGTGAAAATACTCGACTCATAATTTCATAAACTCGACTCAAAAATTCAAAATAAAGTTTGAATTATAAAATAGAAATTCCAATAACTCGACTTGACTCGAAAAATTAAATTTTTTGGTTTGATGTGAAAATACTCGACTCATAATTTCATAAACTCGACTCAAAAATTCAAAATAAAGTTTGAATTATAAAATAGAAATTTCAATAACTCGACTTGACTCGAAAAAATTAAATTTTTTGGTTTGATGTGAAAATACTCGACTCATAATTTCATAAACTCGACTCAAAAATTCAAAATAAAGTTTGAATTATAAAATAGAAATTCCAATAACTCGACTTGACTCGAAAAAATTAAATTTGGGCACATAAGTTTCAAAGGGTATACTTTGGGCACCTATTTTTCATCTAAGCATTTATAATATTATTGTGTTAATTGATTGTAAAGTTTTAGGATTGAAAAATGAATTTTTAAAAATTTAAGGGTGAAATTATAAAGAAACATTTTTATTAGTGACTATAATGTTTACTTTTTTAAATTGAGGAGAAAAAATGTACATGAGATAAATTTTAATGGATATTGCAGTAATTTATCCTTATTTTAATTTCGCCACATCAGCAATCCGTTAGGGACTAACGGAGTTAACGTCGAAGTGACCAAGTATTTACACATCGAAAACGTAGAGGACTACTAATAGGCACTTTTCAAAAGTGGTGACTAACTCTGTACAGACGCTAAACGTAAGTGACCCCTGCAATAGTTTACCCTATATTTTTTTATTAATATATTTTGAGTAATATCTTATACATTGGCGATGAAAACTTTCAGTTTTCACAAGTGCCTTAATTTTAGGGTATAGAGACTTAGTTTAGGGTGTATGATTTAGGGGTTTAAGTGTAGAAGTTTAGAATTTAGGGATATTTGTTTAAATTTAAGTTTTAGGGTTATAGTTTAGGTTTATAGGTTAGGGTTTAGATTTTAGGGTAATATGGCGAGGGTTTAGGTTTTAATCTATAAACCCTAAATTGTAACCATAAACCTTAAATTTAAACAACTATCCCTAAATTCTAAACCCCTACACCTAAACCCCTAAACCTTATACTCTAAACTAAATCCTTGTACCCTAAAACTAAAGCTCTTGTAAAAATTTTCAGTTTCCACCGTGAATATTTATCCATATATTTTATGTTTGTTTAAACTCAATTCAATGCAAAATATCAATTTTAAATTGGTTAAAGAGTGTTAAAAACCTTAAATTTTGGGGGAATTATTTTATTGAACACTTGCACCCAATTAAGCTTCAGAATCAATAAATTGAATCAGTTGACCTTTCTGACATATTTTGACCATTAATTTCTGATAGTTTTTTTATTTGTTGCTACAGTGCGTCGTATCACAATGTTTCCGCTAAATATTTTCATAATTTTTTATTTTATTTAAAAAATTCTTTAAAAGTTTTAATTTTTTTATAAAAATCTTATAAATTTTATAAATATATGTATTTATATATAATTTTTTAAAAAGTCTGGAACTATTGCATTATAGAACTGTAATATATCACGTGTCAGTAATATCTAAAGAAAAAATTATCAAGATTTTAATGGTAAAAATGTTTAATTGATTTAATTTTTTGGTTCATTAGTTTAATTGACTCATTTTCTTGGTTCAATGGCCTAATTTAGTGAAAGGAAAAAAAATGTTTTCACCCTTGTCTTCGTCGGACTCCCAGTGCTGAAAACTCCATCATCTCATTGTAAAAAAATCAACGAATGAACCGTCGACGAACACCCAACAATGAAAAAATAGAGGTCGATTGAGTTTTCACCAACGGGTAGAGGATGGCGGACGTCGAATGGTGAGGTACACGATGTTTTGGGTGTTGAACAGTGAACCACCGACTTGTGGGAAATGTCAGACAGTGAAGGGATGTGACTTGAAGGTTTGATTGAAAAATAAATTAAAATTTTGAGGCTTTTAAAGAAATTCAAAAACTAAAAAAATTCACGTGTCATGTTCTGATTGGATGATAAAAAAATTTAATGTCCGTCACGGTGAGGCGCTTATTTGGGTCACGGAAGAAAATGTTACGAACCTATTTGGCCCAAAATATAATTCATGCACTTATATGTAATATATATATATATATATAATTTGGGCACTTATTTGATTGTTAAGCTTTTTTTTTCTCAAAACCATTTAAATCTTAAGTTAACCTTGGATTCTGCACCGATGACCCAACCCGAAAAAATAATATCTACCCCACTTAGCCACTAAACTCAGGTCTTGAATCCACAGCCTATGAGAATGTGAATGTGTCAACTGAGAGCCTTAACTACATGTTTTAAAGATTGTTGACACTTATGTGTATTATTTTTGAAATTATATCTATTATATTTTAATGATAAATTAATTAGTTAAAAAGATAGATTCAAACATTTGTATATATAAGATGTGTACGAATTGTTAAAGAGTTAAAAGAAATATTAACGGGTATTAACATTAACCAGACCAGTATATATATAAGACAGATAAGTTTATAGGACTAATGGGTTTAGTCTATTAGGGCAGATTCGAATAACATAAATAGTCTGATTAAGCATTGAAAGCAGGGGCTAATGTTGTACATGGAGATGGACCAACTCCCATCGTGTCGTTTAATGTACAAATGTATTAGGCCAATATTTTTAGGCCCGGAAATACAGATTAAACCCATCAATGTTTGGGGGTCAGTCCAATCCATCTTATTTTATTATTACATACTATCTAAATAGAAAAATATATATATAAATTGTTCGAATATTAAGATATTTTCAACTGAATGTATTATAAACAATAATAATTTAATATTGAACAAGTACATTTGACTAGTTGGTTAAACTGATCACTTGTGTTTCATCATATTTTTTTAGGGCATGGATTTTAGACTCATCTGTATTACATCATATTCTTTTAGATTATGGGTCTTAGAGTCACTAGGAACATTCTTTCCTTTTTTTTCTTAGAGTCCCTCTTTAGTCTTTCCCTTCTAAACAGGGAATGACGCAGGACTTTAAGTTAAGGGTGACGAACAACTTACAAAAATTAAGGGGGCGAAAATAGATTTTCAATAAAAAATACATAAAAAATTCTAATTTTTTTAAACCGTATAGAAATTTTAAATTTTTAGGGGGGCAGCCGCTCCTGCCAGCCCCCCTCGGTCTATCCCTGCTTTTAGACTCTAGATAAGATTAAAATTAAAATTTATTAAAATAATAATAATAATTTAATGTCCACGAAATATAATTACGATTGTTGACTATTAGGGCTGTAAACGAACCGAACGTTCATCGAACCGTTCGTGAACTGTTCGGCGGGAAGTTCGTTTATGTTCGTTTATTTATTAAACGAACGTACATGAACAAGATTTTTTGTTCGTCTAATTAAATGAACGAACACGAACAAAAGACTTGTTCGTTCATTTATGTTCGTGAACGTTCAGTAATCCGTTCGTTTATGCTCGTTCATTTATGTTCATTTATGTTCGTTCGTTTATGTTCGTTCAATTATGTTCGTTTATGTTCATTTAAATTTATTCACATATGTCTAGGGGTGTTCATTATTCGGTTAAACCGAACTTATCAACCGAACCAAAACAAAATTGGTTAATCTATTAGATAATTTTAGGTTTCGACTAATAATTAAGAGTTTTTTCAAATTTTAATTATCAATTAATTTGGTTTAAAATCGGTTAATTAACTGAATAAATCGAACTAACCAAAAATATTAAATATTTAACAAATTATATATGTTCGTTCATGTTCGTTTATGTTCGTTTGTGTTCTTTAGTGTTCATTTATGTTCGTTTACCATTTAAACGAACGAACATGAACGAACACGAACAAGCTACATTCCTTAATGAACGAACACGAACAAGAAATTTTGTATTCGTTTAAGTTCGTGTTCGTTCATTTATTCGGTTAAAGTTAAACGAACGAACATGAACACACCCTCGTTCGTGTTCGTTCGGTTCGTTTACAGCCCTATTGACTATCCCTATTTTATATATGTATTTTTTTCCAAACTTTAATGCTTCATTCTTTAAATCCTGCAGCAGCCTGTTGAGTGTTGACTTGGAAAATTTGGATCAAATTGAGCCATCTCATTAATTAATTATCTGGCTTACATAATGCCATCTCAGTCCATAGTCATAAAATGTCATCATTTATACAGGAATAAATCATCGCTACACACTCGTATATTATAAACAAATAACTTTTTAGAGAAAATAATGATGGCGAAATGGTTAGAATTTTCTCACTATTTCTTTCTTTTTCTAAGTTATGGTTCTAAACTCAACAAGAGCAAATTTTTACTCCTCTTTTAGATCATAAGATTAATTTTCAGCCAGAGCAGTCTCATTCTTTTGTTTAAAAAAATAGATAACTTTTAATATTCAAATTTATCATATGTGTTAGTGATAATCACATGTGATTGATAAGTCAAACAGTAAAGTTTAAGATGAAATATTAAAATTAATTAATTTTTATTTTATAGTTTTTAATGGAAAGTCACATCTATTGAATATAAAGAAAAATATATGTGAACATGTCAATAATCTCTAGAGCAAGTGGTTAAAGCTCTCATATGACACCCTCCTCTTTTCCTCTTGGTTGTGGGTTCAAAACTTATTAGGAGCAAATCTCCCTAAGCAGAAATTGTTCCAAAAAAAATACACATGAACATAACGAAAAAAAAAGGAGAGCAAAACAACCCAGAACAACAAAGAAACATAAAAACATGAGAAGAAACAACACATGAACATAAAACAACAAAGGAGATCACAACAAATGAGGAAGAAACTCTCCTTACACATCCTCTTTCTCGAATCCACCTCACAAAACGACCTAAAGCAATGTCGAAGTTGACGGAGAAAGCTCTCATCAAGCAGGTCAAACAGATGTGTCAAAGCACCACATTAAAAAAGACAAGAGAAGATGAAAAACAAAAAAATAAAGAAAAATAAAAAGAGAGACAAAAAAAGGTGGGAGGAAAATCATCGGAAGAAAGCATCGACAAGCCGTCGCAAAGGTTTTAAAGGACTAAGTTCTTCTAGAGAAAATGGAGAGGTTTGTTTCCAAGAGAGAGAGAAACAAAAATGTTGCGTTCTTAGTTCGTCAGAGCTTGGCTCTAACTAATATAGATCGACTCGCGTCGTATACCTTACTTTTGTAAGTGAGTTTTTTAACGAAAATTTTCTACGCAAACAGTATCTTAAACTCAAAATATACTTAAATGATAACAAGTTGATTACCATTTGAATAACCTTGTTAACAGAGTGAACCGTTTTTTTTAGTGTGGTTAATTACCGCCCTACAACTTTTCTTTTATAGTAAAATATCTATAAATAGACAAACAAGCATTTGTTATATGTGGGTGTGGTGGAGTATCACTCCAAAGCGTAACCATTCCAGAAGAATGAGTCTCAATCAGTGATTCCCTAATGTCATATGCATGCGTCATGTGTGCCCTTTGCTCTGACGATTTGTGAATGTCACACCTTTCCCTTCCAATTTACTCTTTAGACCCCACCGCCATCGTCACTGTATTTTTTTATTACAAAATGAATATCTATATAATAAGTGTTAAATTTAATGATTTTTTTTTGAATTAAAACTAAATTTATTATTTATATTTATAGAGAGTTAAATGTGATATTATACAAATTTCATAACTACCACGTCGCCCACTTAACAACAGTTACCGTCTTAGTGATTATTTGTAACAAATTTAAAGCTTAATACTTATTATATAACTTTTTTTTGAATATGCTGGTGCGATGCAAGGGTAGCATTTGTTCAACTTTCTTAGTCTTTTCAAAGACGGCACACACAGCATGGCATAACTGGTGCTCGAACCCGGGTCCCAAGGGATGATAAACATTTACCTTTGCCACCAGGACACAAGGGGATGAGCCTATTATTATATAACTTTTGAAAGTTCATCGACTATATATATATATATAAATATAGAATAATTTAATGATCATTTGTGTACTTTACGCAAAAGTCAATACCAACCTTAGGAGTTAACAATTTCAAACGTGTTTAATCTAAATTCAATTTAATTTAAAAACCAATTGATTTAAACAAGTATTTTTAATTGATCTAAACCTGAATTATCAAATTTTAAAATGATTTAAATTTGAAATGGTTTAATAAAAAACTCTGAACATCAAACACGAATAATTTTAATATAAAATAATTGGATTTTGTTACGATTTGATAATTCAACAATCTTACTGTCTAAATTAATGAGTGCAAATTGACTCGATCCTATACCAATTTTACTGGTACGAATCTAAATCCATGTGATAAAATAGATTTTTTAATCTAAGACCCCATTCAATAATTAGTATAGCAATTGATTCACCTAAAATAATAATTATTAGGATGAGTCAGCCACTAATTTAATTTATAAAAAATTAAAATTAATTAGTATAGCACCGATTAGCACTGTTAATTTAATTTATAAAAGTTTAAAATTTAAAAGACTTATCGTATAATTATAAATTATTTAAAAATTAAAAAGATAAATTAATTAAAATATATTATTTTATTTTTAATTTTCTTTTAAACATAGATCAAAATACTTACCTACCCCTAAATTACAAAACTCTAATTTTTGTTCATTTAAAAATTAAGACGCCGTTGCCGTTGCTACCGCCGTCGCCGCCTTAGTCGCTACCTCTTTAAATCCAAAAGGAAGAGAAAGTGTTGTCACCGCCACTATAGTCACCGAGAACCGTACTGCTCGTCATGGGCCTTTAGCTAATCGTCAAACTGGAAGAGCTTTTCTCTCTGGAGCGGCATAGAATCTTTGTTAGGAAATTTCTTTCAAAAGCTTCTGTTGAACTCATTTCTGGTTTATCACTATAGTTGTGACTTGTGATGCGAATCATTCCCGTAGTTGAACTGATAGATTTTTAATATTTAAAATATTCAAAATTTTGTTATTCACATTATGGTTTTGGAATTACAGTTTATCACCATAATGTTAATTTTTTCTAAAAAAAATCTCCATGGTGGTTGCATTAGATCGTTAAATTCTTTGTTCTCTCTAACATTTAAATGAGAATTGTTATCAATAAATTCGGCGACGGCTGCAGTTATCCTAATTATGTCGTATTTCTTCGTTCAAGTTATGTTTTTCATGGTGATTTAATGTTAACCTGTATATATGATAAGTAATCAATATTAAAAAATCGATTAAATGCAACGTCGTTGAATCTGTTCAAGGATTCGACATAATCGATTTTCATGGTGGCTGCTATGGACTAGTTGATAGAGGTGGAGAAATACGGCGGCGACGGCTTGAATTTTAAATAAACAAAAATTAGGGTTTTGTAATTTAGGGGTAGATAGGTATTTTTATCTATGTTTAATAGAAAATTAAAAATAAAATAATATATTTTAATTAATTTACCTTTTAATTTTTAAATAATATATAATTATACGGTGAGTCTTTTATTTTTTTAATCTTTATAAATTGAATTAATGGTGCTCATCGGTGTTCATCGTTAATAGTGTTCATCGGTAATCATCGAACGCGGTAAAATTTTCTTAATTATTATAGGATGTTTCCTCAAAATATTTGTTTTATCTCAAATTCTAGTATAACATGTTTCCTCAAAATATTTGTTTTATCTCGAATTCTAGTATAACATGTTTCCTCAAAATATTTGTTTTATCTCGATTTCTAGTATAACATGTTTCCTCATGTAATTATAGGGGATTTTAATTTTCTAAACAACTTTGGACATATTGTAATTGCATATTAATTACTACTAAAACTATCAAATTTATAATTTTTTGTTTAATAATATCAAATCAATCATTACTAAAACAACTTTGCCTTTTATATAATTTTTTTTGGCAAAATGACAAAAGATACCCTCAATTTTGCATGTCTTTTTTATTTT